>CM068835.1:57087218-58549718 GCA_028554795.2 Sinohyriopsis cumingii
ATGGAGTTTATTAAGCAATAATTAAATGCAGCTTTGATTGGTTCGGGAATTTCCAATGCATTATAATCGCTTGAATGTATCATACTGGTCGGGTCTAGTGCAATTAGCGTCAGTGCATGCGATTTTGTTAAAGTCTCATTGCCCTGTGCCAGTGTCTGAAACAATTTCTTTGAGAACTGGCTGGATTTGAAAAGTCGATCCGATACGGTTCATTTATTTGCACATATAAAGCAACAATCACTGACGGCCATAACTATATTTCCTTATAATGTGAGGTAGGACTCAGTAATACAGATGCTAAAGCAGGAATGAGTAATTTCTCAAGCAAATAAGATTATAAACAACTCTACCTGATCTAGGTCACAATGAGCATTTTCTGAAAATACTATGCCTATTTAGTGGAATTTACCATTCTAGAATATTCTAAGTTGTTAACAAGATAAAATCTGTTAGTAAAATTATAATAAACAGCGTGGTAAACATCAGGTACGACAGGTTCTTCATGCGTAAATTCCAATAACCTGACCAACACCAAGACCCAAATAAACATGATTACCTATATTGATAATGATCTTAATATTTAACCCACTCTCAGAAATATTAGTTATGTATTATTTGTTTACCAAAATCAAAACAATACCAGTGTCTCTAGTCAGGTACACTGTGAACTTGATTTTGGACAAGGTCAAGTCCAAAATACAAATATACATAACATAATCATGGAGAAAAAACAGACAAACAATACAAATAAAATATACATACATCTAACAAACACAAATATTTTCCGGAAATTTTTTTTAAACATTTAAGGTACTTCACTAAACATTATGAGATAACAGAAGCATGCAAAGTGCGAGTAAATTATAAAGATTTTGAAAGAAAATGTAGACAATACAAGTAAGAAATTATTTTACAAACTGAACTAAAATTGCTTCCATATTTCCATACTTTTTATATAACAAGTCGCCACCCTCTCCTGTCCCCGTTGCATGCCATAAACAGGGTTTGTAAACTGAAAACAATTATCTCGTGTGTCATCTTCAAAGAAAAACATCTATAAAGTTTGTTCGCGACGTAATGTATTATGTGTCATTTCGCATACAATTTGTTTTGTAAATTTTGGGATGTACAAGTAATGTTTGGCACAAATATTATTTTGTATATTTTCTTAAACTGAAAATTTCCCCGTGGACACCATTGATGGGGATCAAAAAGCGATGCTCCTCTTGCACATATTTATTACAAGAGCAGCCTATGTACCAAGTTTTTTCAATTTCTGCTCTGTGGATTAAAATCGATAAACCGACAAATAGAGCCAATATTTGATGATCATAATCGGACCAAATGATTAAAGAGTAAACATAATTACAAGAACAATTTTGTTCATGTTTATAGCATCTGCGGTATTCAGATCGTTGTGCCTTGTCCCAAACAGACTACTATTGACATCTTTCATAATATTAGGTACAGTATATCAACCAGATGTTGGATTTTTTTAAATTAACTCTTACATTTATTATCATGCCAGTTTCAGTAACATAATTTAGTCTTTTTGCATTACCTTAACTGGTTCATTGTCACCATCACGTTATTAGTTTAATGGTTTTACTATCATTCCGCAGTTTCTACAGAGCAATATTCTGTGACAAGAAAAAAATAAAATGGGCTTTTGAAACATACTAATAGTTTTTGTGGTATGTAAAGAACTTAGTGAGTTCATAATCAGTTAAATAAAATCAAAGCCAGTGAAGAAATAAGTATAAAAAAGTAATTTCATACCCCAGCCTAAGAAACTACATCTAATTAACTTTAATATTAAAAGATATGTGACACTTGAAACTTCGCGTGCTAATTTAATTTTCATGATTTCGCTGCAGAAAGATGAAGATTTGTATGTAAACTATTCAGATATATATTATATGCTGTAAAGATATCAGAATATGTATTGCTGCCAATGCCTAACATGCACGGAATGTAGCCGAGTTTGTTTTCCATAGAGAATGTTAGCTGAACTTTTCCATTACTGAATGAATGAGCCCATATGACCCGCGTGTGAAAAAAACTGTACCTAGTCAAATATGTTTTGGCATATTTTCGCAGTAAATTTTTTTATTTTTGCAGTATATTGTGTACTAAAATGGGAAATATGTTAGACAGACCTTGTTAAGATGAATTTTTTAATAATCTGTTTGGCAAAGTTATCCGCTATTCATTTTGAGAAATACGTTTATGTACAGGATAGTTTTACATCAATTAAAAAGACAAGTTATTCTGAGTGAATGTATTTGGAGCCATGCAATGAAACTAGACTTACAGTTAAAAGTTGTTGAGGGTTGAGGAGCAAATGCTTGCAATAATGTCATGATGAATGCCATTACATCACTATCAGATGAAACGAAGTAACGAGTCCTTTATAATAACATCTGGAGGAACCAAAACGCAAATCTTCTCAAGTATAAAAACAATGGTCCATGGGAAGAAAAATAACATTTTAGACGGATAACATGTTATCTTGTCAATTTGATTATGCTCGAGATCGGCTTGAGAAGAAAAGTGACAAACACCAATATGAGGTCGTGGGTTTTTTTTTTTACCTTTTCGGGGTCGAAAATTCAACATTCCAGCTGAAAATGTCATGTTAAAAATATACGGTGAAAAGTAAATTTTCAAATCATTCACTTGATTCGGCGAGTGCTGATTCAGGACTGACCGAGTTTTGCATATGTTGTTGAGCTCTCTGGGTGGACATTATTTACATCTTTGTCCCCCTATATTTATCCATACATGGGGATTTGATAAGTTTAGAGATACATCGGCTGTTTGAGATAGGGGAATGTCACATGACTCACTCAAAGTGCAACGCTGTCGACGAGTATTTCTCTCTAATGTCAAGAACATTGCCGACTTTATTGATTAAAAACTTCATACTTTCTACAATATGTATCTTAGCCATTTGTTTTATCAATCTCATACAAGTGCTTACCTTTCACTCTTCAATACTAATAAATGTTTACCAGAGTGAGAACAGACCGGTCTAAATTTATTTATATGCAACTGGTGTCAGAAAGGTCACAGAATGAGTTCCCGAAAAAATGTTTCACATGACTAAATTCGAGTCAGTAACATTAACATTTATATTTCTATGATAACTGGTTGAGCGAAAGTTTATTCTGGGCAAATAACGCATTAGTACTTGCCTCACTGGGTGAAAAAATTTCTTTATTCGTTGGAGATTTGTCAAGCCTTGCTTTACGTTCACCAAGAAATGTGTAAATTTCACACTGATAAAAGGTAAAAATATACAATTCATTAGATATTATTGGCTAATGATAACTGTACCTAATAAGAAAAGCACACTTGCCACGTCATGCCAAAAGGGCCTGAAATTATGTCTAATTATCTTACATGAAACAATCACACAGAACACTGTCTAGCTTGTTGCTGTTGGGTTTCACAGGTGAATATGGCTTTTAAATGCCTGGATTTATACACGGTATGATTGTTTCACTCCTAGTTCAAGTCACTATAAAGCTGATTATTTCCATGAAGGTGAGATTAGCCAAAATTTAAAATAGCATATTCTGATTGTTTTTGTTTCTTCAGAAATGAAAAGATGTGTCAATGGCCAAGGATATTAAGTTCAAGTGATCGTAGCAAGTTATCTTCCCAATAGATGGAGCTACAGAAAAAACATGTCCCAATATAAGTGTTCCTTCAGTAGATTTTATTGTTTGCCAGATAAAATTTTAATTCTTGTCTTAGCCCATAGAATGCATGATTCAGGAAATATGCATCAATGAAAATAAGTAATGTCTGATTTTAATTTGAGGTAAATAAAGATACGTACTACATTAGCACTATAGGACACTAAAATTAAGTTAATAAAAAACAGTATACCTTAATTTAGACTCGTTCTGTTTAAACTTTAACTCCAACCTAGTATATTTAGAAATTTACTGATATTAACTTCATTTTCACATCCACATTTATTACGGACAGAGAAGTTCCAGTTCGCTCGTTCTCCTCTATCAGGTAAACAATTCTACACAGGGATTTACAAATATTTTGAACGTCAAGTTGTCTTGGACAAGCTGACTGGAAACTTACCCTTGCCAAATAAAAGCTTGACCCAAACATAATATCACAACATAAGTAAAACAATAAGACAAAATATGGTAGTTTTTAAGGAAATCGCATTATATTGATTTAAACTTTTGTTTCCTTTGTATCTATGTTGGCTCCTTACAACTTTATGCCGATAGTTAATTTTATCTAAACATATTTTAACCAGACACTCTCATTTAATAACATTTCTTGTATATTGTATCCCTCTCTCAATTTTGCAGACTTGCCCAAGGCTAGTGCTTTGCAAATGTGAGCTCGCCCGAACAGAATTTGAGCTTCTCCCGGGAGTCAGCAAGTGGATTTATAAATCCATGCTATGTAACTTGGAATATGTTAAAAGACTGCTAATCCGGCTAAATATAGAATTCAGCAAGAGCATAGATGTATGGACTTAATATCAAGTCAATAAAACTGTTCTGAATAAAAAGACGCAGTCTTTATAACAAAGATATTAATAGTCTGATAGTCCTACTCTTAAATGTTTTTCAAAATCTCAGCAATAGTTATGTCTCCTGTAACAATATAAAATTCAATAGTCAGCAAGTCTTTTTAAAAAAATCTGCACAAAGGAGAACAAATCGTATAATGGTACATGATTTATATAATTTTAGAGAAATTCGAGTGCAAAAAAATATATATTGAAAATAATAACAAAGGTAATAATGTTAAAATAACACATATTCCATTTTATGTAGATTTAAGAATATCTGATTTTCTATTTCCTACAGTGATTATGCCGAATACATGAATGCCGATCAATTAACTCCATATTTCGTCCAGATAAAGAACATGATCCGTAAAACTGACATTTTTAAAGCAGGATGAAGATGCTATATACTCTTCATTTGATTGTTATACGGTATAAAAGATATATAAGTAATGATGGGCTGCTTAGTTCCGTGCTGCAGCCAATTAAATTAAAGGGCTCTACGCACAATTATTCATCATTGCAGTCCAGTCTGGTACTGGTAATGTTATATTAGCTTATTAAAATTTCTGGGATATACAAGTATTATGTTTGATTGCAAATGGCAGAAGTAATGAAATATTAATGTATGACAGCAAACTGTACATTTCAAGTTTCACCCATTAAAGGGCCAACATGATACAGCAGCTATTGAATGGCAATATACATGGACTATAAAATAATCGGACGGGATATATTTGATACATAATCTGTATAGATAACCCAATTTTAGAAGTAACTACCCACCCTGTCAATGGTATCCTTCCTTTTTATTTTTATATGGCATAATCATACAAAGACATTAACTTAAATCTTATGTGTTGATGATCTAAACAAATTATCTGTGTCGCGGTGTTCAAAATTAGCGGTTGAAAATTTGCCACCCAAATTTAAATTTGCTAATTGGGCTAAACTTTTGGTGTGAAAAGTTTACTTAGACATTGGTGACAGAAGCTACTTTTGACAAATTATCAGCCATTTTCATTCAACAAAAGCGATGACCACTTATGCACAACAGCAATCTGTATATCATCCAATGTGGATAATCTCTTTTCTACAGCGTATATGTATATCAAAATTTTGGCTCAGGCATTACTGTATTTCTATGATATGCTGTTGACATAAGTATAGTGCCAAGATTACCAATTGAGAGCCTTGCTGCATGCACATCTAGATTTCTGCCTAATGTCACGGTTGTTGTTGATATGGACACCTTATGGATTTTCAACAAAATTCCACCGCAGATAGTTTTAATTTAAGTGATACAGTGTAAAATATGGGAAATACCAGAATAGTGAAAAATGCAGTCACATGCTAAATTATTATAGACAAATTAGAAACATATCAAATCATTATGAAACTTTTATGGAATTATTTTCGCAATAAAAGAAAGCCTACAAGTGAGTTTATGCTTCATATCATTTGAGTCACCATTAATTAATCCTATGATGATGTGTGATGTGCAAATGACGTTATTAAGTACACAAGTACAATTATTATATACATTACTGTGAAATATGGACAAATAGTGTTAATAATGTATCTTATTTGTTTTATTCCTATATGCTCACGTGAAAAATACATCCTTATATTTTCAAATGTGAAAATAATTTCTCTATCTATCATGCTATGCGATACTTAGTTATGTGTGCCAACAGAAGTGATATTTGCAGTTGATGTCGTTGTTCTTGTTATGTTTTGGTTTTTACGCAATTTCTCATCGCAATATACTATACATGGCAACCAGTATAACTGGTGGAGAAAAAACCCGGAAAAACCCGGTAAAAACTATTGGCAAGCTTTCCCACATACCCATACTGGCCAAGCCAGAGACTAGAAGCTATGCAGACAGGTGAATGGCAGTGATCGGTAAAGGCGAGCACTTTAAACCACTCTGTCATCTGTGGCCCCTGAGTTCCAGGAGTAGGTAACTATTACACCTTCTAATATTGTCCCTGGACTATCTTAGAGGTCTATTGATATTCGCATATTTAAAATTTCAAACTTATCTTCAAATGGAAGCATTTTGCGAACTTGAACAATAAATGCAAACCGCATTACCTCTTATGCATGGATGTTATTATTTGCTGAGGATATTTTACTTGTCACAATTTACGTCGTTACGAAGTTATGTCCCTTTAGACACCAGTAATGCAACAATATGACAAATCTGATGTTTTGAATTGTATAATCGGTCTTGCTTTTTTGGTCAGTTATAATAACAGTTTACAAAATGTCAAAAATAATATTTATTGCAACTGATCAGTTGAACAGCCAATAATTTCAATTGAAATTGAGATGAACTTGCAGTAATATAGTGTGTGTGTGTGTGTGTGTGTGTGTGTGTGTGTGTGTGCCAAGACAAAAAAAATAAAAAGTCACGTGTCGTACACTGGAGACAATTCTCTATTGGTACTACTTGATCCCTGTAAAAAAGGAAAAATAAGTTCCAGGCCTGTGTTATGATAAACACAATATAAAAAGTGGTCATGCAATACCTCATCCTGTGGGTGGTGGCCATTAAGGTCTAAGTTTAAGCTCTCGTGTTCCTCAATGGGTATGGTATTTACCTATATGCTGTGAAGTCATGTTGTCTCTCTGGCAGGTTATCTCTGCAACAAAAAAGAGGTCCTCAGTACTGAAAAATGCCACAATAATTGAATTTTTCCACCTTAATAACTTTTTACAAATTCGGGATACATGCACTAATTTTATAGTTTCATGGATGATAATCTAAAGATCAGATTACAATTTGTTGTATCAGTTTATTCCATGATACTGCAGATATAAAGATAATAAGTGAATATTTATATTGTATACAATCAACCTGACTTAAATTGTTCAGAGACTGTTCAATATGTTGAAATTACAAATAACAATACTGCTCCTCCCACAAGCACAGTCTGTACATCATCATTGCATCTTCAAACAATAAACTATGCTACCTGAAAAATTCTGGCTGTTCTGTGCAAATCTGGAGTTTAGGACTTGACTGAGAACATTCACTCAAACTGAACAATATCACTGAACGCACCTCGCAATCGTCTTAGTCACTATGCCAATTTTAAATGCATGATTAACATCGTCTTGCTAAGAACTCAGTCTGGTTTCTTATCTTTTTGTTTGTGGTGTCTACATATAATAGAAATGCATTCAATTAATTCAAGACCAGGGAGTAAAATATATAATTCATTAATTTCTTGCGAAAAGCTTTGGTATGGAAAAATATGGTAATCAATCCTTGTTTGTTATGTCAACTTTTTCAAAAGATGAGAACCCAGCAAATCTGAACGCTAATAAATTACCGAGTACAGCTGTGCTTGTAAAACGTAAACCGACAGCAGATTTGATGGTTTACCATTAACAAATTCCCACAACTACACCTTCACACAGTCACAGACTTCCTGCACCATGTCTCTCATATGAAGAGACTAGGAGGGGATGCAACAAGATAACCGGGTGGGATTTCCGCATTCACAACAGAACACTTTTGACGATGATATAAATACAATGTTTAATGATGAATGACTTGAATGGGCAATTAATTATGAATATGTGCGTGTATATATAATCCAAATATTGGATTAATTAACATAAGAACGCACAGACTTAATAATGAAAAACAAATAAATTTCTTTACAAAATACAAAGACAAGGGGTGAATGGTTCACAGTGATTTCACAATGAAATGATGGATATAGTTTACTCAGCTAGTAAACAATGTAAATTTTACTCGTGTAGTAAAATGAATTCACTCAGTGAAATTATGCAAACAAAAAGGGACATATACAAATCATCTTCACAGTCCCAAAAGATACAATGGGTTTAACGAACCCCAAAATCAGCACAGTTTATTTCAGATACACGGCTGCTACAGTTCAGCTTCACAGCTGCTACGGTTAATTCCTGTGGTTGGCTTTACAGCTTGCACCACGTCGACCTCGATCACTCAGATAACTTTGAACGCTCGGGTCACTCTGGTCACTCAGGACACTCTAGCCACTCCAGACACTCTGGACAGCTCTACACAGCTCTGGTCACTCTAGACACTCTAGACAGCTGAAAATATATCCAATACCGTGTACTATACATGACACGGGCATGATAACATAATGACGTTATACACGGTAAGTTATACGGATTACATTACCGGTACAATAATTACAAAACAACAAGTTCAGAAATAAACCTAACCCTGCTCGATAAGAATCCTACTGTACTAAACATTTCCTAAAAATGTAGCTTTATATTACTAATATAAATCCCTTGCTAAGTCGCAAACAAGAATAGAAATGTGTGCATTATACTGCCTAAATCAAAGCTTCATACGTGGTAATACAGTAAGTATAACTTAATACAAGAAATTTATAAACTTACATACCTCTACAGCTTAAGATGTGCAAGTCCTTAAAGTAGACCGCTCACTGACAAGACTATCCGTAATGTAAAGAGTTTTACCTACGGTGAGGTGTTTATACACAGATATCGTCTGTGCACTGAAGGCATTTGGTTCTTCCCATCGAAAGCACTTCGCACATTTGGCATAGGATGAACCGAACTTACTATTTCGAAATGCAACACAATATACATAAATCACCCTCGGGTATCGTTGTACACAAAAACGAAACCCGAGTACATGTATTCAATAAATAAAAGAATTTGTACAATTCCGTGACAGGAGGATGGAGAGTAAAGAATTTCTGAACGCAAAATTTGTTGGGTATATCTGTACACGTGTGTTAATATTCTTCCCAACCTCGACTTATATTACGCTTTTCCTTCTGACATTGTTATTGTTTCTTAAATATTTTCATGTAATCATACTTTGTTATTAAATTTCAAAAGTATGTGGTCTCATCGAGCACTTTTGTCAAAAAAGTCAATTTGAATTTCTGCGAAGAGTTATATTCAAACTTGTTTTACCTCATATCACAAGGGCTCGTATCGTTGTTACTTACAATTTTCAGAGTTGTTGTTTGCTTCACTCCCTTTTCTGTACATGATATTATTATACATGACGGCCAATAAATATGTTGGAGGAAGAACGCAGGAAAATTTGGGGAAGAACAACCGAACCACGGGAAGCTCCTGGCAAGCATTCTCCTATACCTACATAGGCCGAGCCCGAAACTAAATTTGCCTGTAAATTGTATGTCTGCTATATAATAATACATAGTACAAACATCATTTAAATAGTAAATTGTAAGCAACGAAGAGTCCCTGACCGGTACATGATGGCATACAAGCGAATGACTGTTATGCTGCCGACGGAATTGCTACCTGATCATCTAACCACTAAACATCATAGAGATCTACCTACCTTAGTGCATTTCAAGTCTCTTAAAGAATAATTTCAGCTACAAAACACCGCCGTTTAGATGAATTAGGTCAAATAAAATACAACGTGACTTCCCCGCCATGATTTTTGTACATTTTGTGCTCTTTAATATTAAATATTCAGCATCTTGCAACATCTTGAGAAATTCAAAATCTGAGTGAATCTTATAAGTAATTTACTGAAATGTAGATTTGCAACGCTTTCGTGAATTGATTAAGGGGTACTGATCACAGAGTGGTTACCATTATTAAATAATAAACAAATTGACGAAATTAAGACGTCAGATAACTTATATGAAAGAGATATATTACTGACAGTTTCATCATAATCAATCAACAACATTCTTTCAAGTACTAAATCTGCTTTAACTTCATGTCAGCACAATACTGGTTATATGTTGCCGATTTAAGGGTAAGTTCCAAACAAATGTGAAAGGCAATAACAGAAAATGTTGATAAAGACAATGTCTTTCAAATATAAACGTAAACGTAAACAATGTAAAAGAAAAAATGTAAATATGTTATAAATCTGTACAATGTAAAACAAATAGATAATAAAAGTTAAACATGTCAACTAGTACCATATGTGTGTATGTCTGTAATAGTAACCATCACTGGTTTTTATAAGAAAAGTTTTACATACCGACTTGACATTCTCATAACGTAATACTTGCTTTGAACCAACAGCATACAACTGGATATAAGCTCCGTCCTTAAGCAACTATCGCAAGAAACAAGATGAAATTGGGAGGAATTATTAGGATCGATAACTAATCATTGTTGGGATTTTGTTGTTCACACGTACTACGCCTACACCATATGGACGTTTTGTTACAACCAACATGTAGTTGCCATGTTACTACTCTAGAATACAAGACTGTCTGATAAATGCTAATTCCTGATCTGTTGACGAATCCCATGTTATAAGGTAACACACATTAGGTGGGGTGGGGTGGGATGAGGAGATTATACCGTGAGAAGGCAAATAGAATATAAAATGCCTTTTCCAAGGACATCGCTGTAGCTGATGTGCGCTGATCCGATGATGGGAATTCGAACCCACACCTTCTAATTACGTATCCAATTCCTTTAACACTGATTGCATATGTGACCGTTGCATGCCGATCAATTATACTTTTGTCTGCACTTACACATGCACACATTCACGTGACGTGAGTGTGCCAGTCACGGGGGTAGATTTTGGTACTCTGTAATTGTAGAAATATATCTCGCAGAGTGTTCAGAAAAACGTATGGTATCGATCTGTACACACATTGCGAAATCAATGAATGAATGTATTGCATACAGACAAGCTTGTATTACTAATTGTAACTATACTAAGATGAACACACAAAAGCTCTGTATTTATATATTTTTCTTTCCACAGCAATGCTTGCACTGCTGCTACAGCAATGATTTTGTACTGACAAAGAGAGACATATATAGTGGAGTTGTGAAATAGTTTTGTATTGAAGAAATGCCTGTAGTGGTTTATATGCAAAAATGTTGAGTGTTAGCCGGGCCATTGACTCCATAAGTATAGTCAAGGAATTTATGGACAAGGAATTTATGGAGGTTGCAAACAGTCGCACAAACCGTCCAGATGATTGGAATATCAAAAGTGTGACGGATAAACTGAGATCGCTGTCTCGTTTGAATGCACCGTACATGTTTATTAAGGAAGCCGAGAAAATGCTCTATGCATTCTCAGAACCAAATTTAGAGCACATTGATAAGTTGGTTTCCTTGGGTGTGACCTTAGAAATAAAACTAAATAAACTTGGGCAGATTTTTGAGGTAAATGAAACTAAAAAGAATTTCCAGCATAACGTGCATGAAAGAAAAAGAATAATTACTCGACCACTGTGTCTGAAGAGAGTAGCATTTTGGAGTGGTTAGTAAAAAGGAATTCAAATCATGCTTTTTAATACATGATTCTGGGCCATAAATAGAAGAATGGCATCCGAACTCACTAATCAACATTTGTTTTACAGAACAATATACCGCGATGCAGAAGATAGGCAGCGCGAGTATATGAGAAAATTGGCAAACGCAATCACGAAATATAAACCACCCATAAATGTGGCAACATTTACAAATCGTTTGATATTATTGGCTAAGTACGGCATCCTGTCAAACTTCATGTTGGTGCCGTACTCATTGACGGGTCATTTGAGGTTACTGAGGTGGACCGTTTTCTGAAGGAAGTTTTTATTAGGGCAAGAATGAACAGTGTTGCCATCAATAAGATATGTGTATGTGTATGTATAGGAAGCTCCATGACAATGGAACGCAACAAATTATAGCCGTCTGCCTTGGAAAATACGAACTCTGCGGCAGAACATTCCATTCGAGATCTGTAAAACACAAGCGCAAGTATTACATGATGGTTTAGGTGCACGACCCTTTCTTAAATGCGGCATCGGGGTCAATTCACTTAATCGATTTTGTCAGCCTTTTAGATCTGTTCGTGAGTACTACGAAGCACGCAGAAACATTTCAAAACCACAAACACCTGTAGCTCCACAAGCTCAAACAAGTACAACAACTAAATATAATAAAACATAAATAAATTAAATAATAACCAGGAATGAAGCAATTGCGGTTCAGATTCCTGATAAAATGTAAAAAAAATTAATCAAGCCATTTACATAAGTTCCCAGTTAGAAAGACGCTTCACAATCCCCTTAGAATGAATATGCCTTCTGTGCCACTGCTAAAACAGCTCGCACGGCAGCACGAAATATAGATACCAATTAAAATGAGAAAAGCAGACCAAACTTAAATTGTTTAGACTCATATTTGTACTGAATCCACAATCACCACCAGTTGTCATTTCAGCAACAACAGCAGCAGCAACAATAACAACTAAAACATCGGTACAACAACTAAGATAATTGCACATGAGCGTAATATCTAAATACCCTGCGGTGCAAGAAAGGCTGACATACGTGCAGTATTAGACGAGAATGAACACACCCGTCGTGATCGTCTTGTATATGCTATCTTTACCGAAACGTCTATGTTGGCGCAAAAACACAGCTATCGCAAGTACCATAATTGAACTTTTTTAAAGTAGGAGCGAGTTGGAAAATTACGTGGCAATCATCCCATCCACATACACACCAAGCAAACACGCTCGACAACTATTGACAAATATGTTTCATGTGATCGTAGCGATGTTACAAATATGTGGCCACGCTGGGGTTAAAGCAGACATTGATCTTAGTGCACACCTGGTTATGGCGCTTAATCATGACATGGCTGAATATAAAAATGCTACATCTTAAATTCATAGAGGTACCCGCGTAATCCTGAACCATAAAGACAGCAGTGAAATCAATTATAAAATTGAGAGAGAGGCATCGAAACGCTGTATAAACAACCTGGGATAGATTGTACGTGATTGATCCATCGGCTGATGACCATCCGTGCTATGATATTTTCAAAGATTTTCAAAAAGAGTTGAGTAACAAAATATCATTTAGAAGTGGTAACAACGCCATCGTTGATTTATTTTCCACTACTGATGAATCCACTACCATTATTTATTTGGATGCAAACAAAAGCAGTGTGCTTGTATACGACGATGTAATTATTAAAATCAAATCAATTGCGCACAAAAATAGTCTCGCAAGGCCGACACAAAAAGACGTATATCATCTACGTCACTCAACGATACATGCATGTACGAAATGTGATCACAGACAACTGCAACATGTTGGTGATATAATGTCGTATTAATACACATGGTCCTAGAAATATTAATTAGACTTGGTGTGCCGCCGACCACACGTGGGATGAATTTCATATCATATTTGTGCGGATCACCTCGGACACGTATCGTTTTCCCATCATTGACTTGAACGGAACGCGCAGTCGATGGGGGTAAATATCGTGCGGATTTCGACATAAGTGTGTCTCCAATTTAGCACTCTAATGCACAATCATATAACAAATATCAAGCAATGATACTATAGAACAGAATGAGAAGTGACGCTGTGAAGCTACTCAGCAACACCTGGAATTGATACAAAAATACCGTCAAAAATACATTGCAATCGCAACAGACTGTAAAAGAACATCTTTCACCGAGGTTTGAACAAACATTTGCGACGCTGATCAAACCCACAAAAGAAATTGCCGAACGTTCCAAGGATATTTAAAAGACAACAGGTGCAACTTCACAAAAAGTGTCAGCGCTTGTGGGAACAGAAGAAGCCGCTGATCCAGTTCGTAACATGTCAAACGTAGCAGGTTATCAACAAAGCCAGAAGATCAACTGCAGAGGCCATAGCGCGTTCGCCACAAGCAATTGAGGAAGCTGTTGGTTAACTTGATGAGAATATTAGAAAGACACTTGACAAAATACCAGATGTGCCACCTGAGTAAAGGTCGAGGTTGAAAACACCGCTTCAAATCTTAAAGGAACACTTTCGTTGATGATATCTTTGCAAATCCTGTAGTCGTTGCTCTTAGGAGATCTTCCGACTGGACAGACCATATGATAAAACTTCCATCAAAAACACATGATAAATACGTGAATGTTGAATGGCCTAAAATGATATGTAGGGAGTGTACAGGAAAGAAACAAGCTACCGGTGCTCAGTGGGCTTATTTGATCAAATCCTGAATGAATATAGGGGTGAAAGGATTGAATACGATGAAGCATCATGAGAGCTTGTATAAATTTTGGTGCCCACCAGTGATACAAACACAATACGAGGCGAAGCAAAGTCCTATGTCGCGAATAACTCGGTCAATCACTGAAACACAAAAAGACCAAAGTGAATTTCAGGCCTTTACGAGCTGGCCATCACAGCAACATAACGCTAATTCAGTACAGAGGAAAACTATTTAGAGTGTCCTAGACAACAAATAAAACTATTTTACCTGGAAGAACAACAACGCGTTGCATTTGACACTACACCAAAAATGAAAACGTTCTAGCCAAACCTGCACCGAAGCAATAACCCAAACAAAAATGATGTTTACCCAAGCAGACGAATTTGAAGTGTCTGCAACTGAGAAAGCATTGATAAAAAGAGCAATATATCAATAAAAAAATTGAAGATTGTAATGCTGATTTATATCCCATACATCTATTAGTTTTCACATGGAAAGAATACGACAAAATTGCAGGATGAAGCAATAACATGTTTAAAAAATGTTAAAACAAGGAAAGATTCCTGATGGACTCTGCTACCAGATATATATATATATATATATATATATATATATATATATATATATATATATATATATATATATATATATATATATATATATATATATATACAATTTTTCAGTCATATCGCTACGATGTCTGCAATGTGGCAGTTTAAAGTGAAGTCTAGCACTGGGGCATCATGCCGCAGACATGTAGCATGATGTCCCACCCAGTCACATTATCCTGACACCGGGCCGACCAGTCCTAACACTAACCTCTTAATACTGAGCGCCAAGCGAGGCAGCTGTTAGTACCGTTTTTGTAAGTCTTTGGTATGACTCGGCCGAGGATCGAACCCACGACCTCTCGCATCCGAGGCGGACGCTCTAACCACTAGGCCACAGGAGCGGTATATATATATATATATATATATATATATATATATATATATATATATATATATATATATATATATATATATATATATATATATGTGTGTGTGTGTGTGTGTGTGTGTGTGTGTGTGTGTGTGTGTGTGTGTGTGTGTCCAACACCAATGAAGAGTTCTGAAACGATTCAAAAACTTCGTATGGGAAAAGCTCCGCGGCCGCGAAACACTTCGTATTATGCGTGAAATATATGCTGGTATGCAGCAGGAGGTTGCAAATATAGCATAGAGCGTTGCGTCAATGATTGCCGTCTCGTCCACGAAAGCAGGATCCAGTGTAATTTTTTCTGCATCTGTGACCGCGATGGTATCACGCACACTTGAGATTGCCGCTAACATCGCTGCGAGTATATTATAGTTAAACATTTGTTTGTGGCGTTTCAACTTACAAATTGAGACAATGTCTTAACTTACAGTAAAATGACATTTGGCTACATAGAAATTACTGGTGCTTCTTTGCGGTTAAACGGTCATCGGGAACCTTCTAAAGAAATTCGACTTAACTTTAAAACTAAACATATTGCACGTGTTTCTCAGAATCTGTGGACCGTCATCAAAGCATCGGTTTCTCAACATGCTTTATGACATTATTCCCAGTTTGTTACTTTTCACTGGAAGATCTGGAGATGCTCAGACAAACCATTGTTTTTGACATGTATTTCAATGCATTTGTAATTGCCACTGGATGCTATTCGGTGATACTCTCTGACAAGATACAGTTATTGGAGGTGCTGGTGGTCAAATGAGTGTGCGATGCAACTGTGGAAAATTCATATAATTCATAGTTAAACCTGGTACATATTTGAATAATGATGTCCTATCACGATGAGAGGGTCAGCCCTATTAAATTCAACTTACGAAACTAAACAGGCAATCAAAACAATTGCGGGATTACACTGAAACATTCTTCTGCAAACACAGAAACACCTCGTGATATTAATATTATCTAAGACTGAGGAAACACGAATGCATAGGACCGGTGGAATATTTCCATTCCTTGCAGAGATTCCAGCTGTTTTTTAGCAGCAACGGCTTCAGTGGTTTCAAAAGCCGCGACGTTAGGAGGTGTCGAAACTGCATCAGGAATGGCTTTGAAAAAGAAAGCTAGTGATCGTATAAACTTATTCTGATTATGTCCAGTAATATCACGTATTGAGAAGGCGACAGTGATACCTATACTTTTTACACAGTTGTATTATCAACATCAACATCATTATTCATCGAAGATGAAATTCAGTTTGAAGCATTCAGCGTTTATCCTGAGGGATTCTTAATCATCTTAGGTGTTTGTGTTTAAAATTAGATGTTATCATTATTATTTACGTAAAGGAATCTGACCGCGGTGATGTGATTGTGGAATTTACCGACGGAGACTTGGAACAGCTGGCGGTGGATGTTAACATCGATAACAATTTTGCTCAAGTTGTCAAGGAATATCTGCTTCAAATTGGTTTTACCAAACCCTCGTATAAACTGTCACATACTTTTGCTAAGAATCAAGTAGAAATTGCTGGCTGGAACCACCCTGATGTACCACTAAGAACTCGAGGCCAGCTTGTAATCATAGCACGTGCCGTGAAAACACCGAAGCGTTGATCGCAGCACCAGATGCAAAATCTCTCGGGGATTCTTTCTACAACGGCGAAGTGGAATTCACAAAAGTATCCACTCGATTACGTTCATCATCGAATATTTTAAACCAACATTGACTCAGCTTAGAAAATAAAGATCTCAGCTGTTATTCAACACGGATGCACTTGTTCGAGTAAAAGTTATTTAGCAAAGATCATCGTTGGATGTAAAAGTTTCTGGCGTAATCGTTGCTTTTTGGATAAGAGGGGCGACATATTACCAGAACGCACAGTCGCCAGAAATTTAGGGCTTTTTTATATAATTGTATGACAATTGCTGCCAGTACAAATGGGTAATTTGCTAGAAATGCGTGTGTGATGCACCTGTGCGTGCTGATAAGACCGGACAAGGTCTGCCTGTCTTGCAATTAAAATAACCAATTGCATGATTAAAAGAAGAACTATAATTGACCCACAGTCTTACAGGCATGAAATATAATCAAAGCTGGTCAATAGATGCGAGATAAAATTACCAAGAGAACCGCGCTGTATATTGATCACTGCCATACGCTTGCCTAAATAAGTATACTCTGCGATATTTGTTTCTACATTCACAGAGTAGTGTTAAAGACTAATGTTTTGCCCTTTTTGAGAACCCTTTGTGGCTCAAACATTCGTACGAAACTCTACCTCTATGACTGTCTCACTTACCTCATGTTCGTGTGTATATTCGGACAACATTAAAAGTTATCAGTATGAAACGGTGCATATGAGCTAAGAGTCGAGGATGAGTGAAAGGGCAAAAAGGTGAGTAAACGGAAAAACACATACTTCAACACTACTGATATGATGGAAACTGGAATAATCAAAACAAAAAGGGGGAGGGCATATTAGAATATAGAACATGACTGCCACTAAGAATGTCACTTGGTCAATCCCGTGTTTAAAGCAATAAACCCTCGTGCCGCCACTACTCATAATGCCTATTTAAAGAACTGTTTTCCTCTAATGTTGCCAAGTGGATAATACAGTCCTTGTTTTCAGCTCGTGTACATTATACTTCAATAAATCACAATAGTCAAACAGTTCCCTCGAACGAAGGGAATAATATTCCCTACCATCCAGCTACAGGTGTCCAAATTAAGTAATATATTAAATATAAATCTTCTTCCTTGCATAGTTACTGCATATACTGTAATGCCTAACTATTTGCTCTCTGCTCCATTGTCGTTTGGATGCGCCAACGGCAAGCTAATATATTTATTACATTTTAAATGGTTCAATTCAGCGATTCTGAAATTCACAAGAGATGCAAAGAATTTACCACAAATACTTACCTGTTAATTATATCAGTACTCGTGGTCACAATATATGCTGATTACTAGTAGATGTCTTGCGGATTACCATAAAGGAGCGTTCAAAAACATATCGATACGAAATTTTGACATCACCCCAAACTGATGTTCCTAAGTGTTGAATTCGAAAAGCAAAGCTAAAGACAAACTTCAGGAAACAATATTCAAAATATCAAACCTTGGTGTCCACGGTAACGCTCTGATCATTGATGGTCTTGGCAACAGAGTTACAAAGGAGACTGGCAACATTTTAACTGAATCATCCGCTATTAAACAGCACGTATAATATACAGACACAGGACACACAATTAATAATATACAATGGTATAGGGCACATACACCCAACAGTGTAAAGTAAACATCATTTTTGCTGTACAGATACAGCAAGAACTCCATTAAATAATTTACATTGGTATAGGACACATAGACCAACGAGTGCATATAAATATACTTTTGGTGGGTAGACAAGCAGGAACTCATTTACATACTTTAGTATATGACCCACCATTGACATACACATGGTTTAGCTGTACGGACATAGCAAGAACTCTGTTTAATAATGTAATTTGGCATACAACATGTAGACCCACCAGTGACCTACACATGATTTTGCTGGACATACACAGAAGGAACTCTATAATATCCTTTGGCTAGACCCACCAGTAACGTACACATGGTTCGGCTAAGTTAACTGGCTTGATCTATATTTCAGTATAGATTAATGGGATTGGTGCTATATTCTTAGACTGCAGGCGTAGTTTATATTTACAGTACATACTCATTGATTTCTCCAACGAAAATTGATCCTAATATTTCTTCAAGTAGAACGCATCTTCGATTCAAGGGAAACAACTGTTTCTTTCGACAGTATGATCTCTTGGCTGCATGACAGTTTTCCTCCCAGACAAGAATCACATTACGGTTACAGTATATGTATCATTATATTTATACAACATTATTAAACAAGAAAATTACTATAAAACATTTTAATATTTAACGAGGGAGAAACCAATAAAGCTAAAAACGTTTTCTCACTTCCCTTTCACCGCCGTCACTAAAATAATCATTAACAACACCAATATCACTACCTACCTTTAAAAAAAAAGACAAAACAAAAAATCAAACACAAATTTCCTATAACTACCACTGTCAGGGCTTTCATCATTATGTGTCTATTATTATCAAAGATAAAGAAAGACAATGATAAACTTAGGTTGGTAAATAGCATCAAGGTCAACAAACTTTACCACTTAGTTCGGGGAACTGTGTAGTTCATGAGCTGCACGTTTTGTTTCAGATACGACTGTTCCTGAAGATGTAAAGTGTACCATTTTACATTCATAATTGGACGTATCGGGGCTGTTTGCTGAGAATTTACAATAGTTGTACTTGTCGACCTGTATAACAACAGCTTTTCGTTCGAAATAGAAATGAATCCAGCACATGTCCAAATAAATTGGCAACATGAAGATATTGTTGTTGTTGTTGTAGGGTTTAACGCCATTTTTCAGCACACGATAGGCTATACATGGCGGCCAGTATTAATGGTGGAGGAAGAACCCGGGAAAACCAACGGAAAGAACCACCGACCCACGAGAAGCTACTGGCAAGCTTTCTCACATACCCACATTGGCTGAATCCGAGACTCGAACCCACGCAGACAGAGGTGAGATGGCAGTGATCCGTAACGGAGGCAACATGAGGATAACGACGATGATTATATTATCATCATCAAGAAGGATCTGCATGATTTTATCACTAAAACCACTTTTGACAGTAAATCAACGACAATAAACCGTTTTTGACAGCTAGATATTTCTTTACACTAGTATCTGTACTGATAACTAAAATAGTAAATAAAAGATATATATTTAGGGTGGTATATACAGGTACCTATATGCAGGTATTCTTCTTTAAATCAACTTTTACTTTTTATCGGCGTATGACGTGAATTATGCCATAAAGGTCCAACCTCTCCCATTGTCACATAGCAGGAAGATATCGAGGAAACAAATATAAAATGTGCTCACCTGCTGAGGTAACAATCACATTGTATCCGAAGTTTAGGTCTGTAACAAGCCCATGCAATGTTGTTTTAGTCAAACGTGACGGTTGTTTCAAACATAATGAAATATTTGGGGTTGCAGTTTCCTGCGATACAAAATTATAAAACTTAATTTCAGTATCATTCGCTTTTATAGTGATCTAAATTCTGTAACTTCTGTTAAACCCATTTGGTCATTAAGGACGTTATTTTTTCAACTATCTTGAGCAACAAATGTATGAAGTTATATCCCTTTGATTGTCTTTATGTCATAACGATGAGGCATTGCTGTTAGGAAAAGCCACTGTGAACTCAGAAGCGTTTGATATGACTCTTGCTTGGCTTTGATATTTGCATTTTAATGTCTTTCAGGATATTTCCTTTGTACAAAAAAAGAACATCATACCACATAAATTAAATTTTCCATGATCAAAGTGTTTATAAGGGCAGTAAATTAGAGACGACAGTCACTTACAAATATGCACAAGTGGTTATTTTACAGGACACCTTTGCAGCATATATAATGGTCCCTACCATATTGTTTATAAAGAAACATAAAAAAAATATAAAAGCTTATGTTATACTGTGAACAAATACGGTGTCTTGACATTTATCCCGTTATGAAAGTGTAAGTGGGATTGATTATAATACAATCTCTTATATATATATATATATATATATATATATATATATATATATATATATATATATATATATATATATATATATATATATATATATATATATGTGTGTGTGTGTGTGTGTGTGTGTGTGTGTGTGTGTGTGTGTGTGTCACACTGTAACGATTCGATATTTGATAAATGTAAATAACCGAGTTCTCTACTGTTATCCACAAACCTGCAAAAACAGTCGTTTTTCCGCAAGTTGACAAATATATTTTTTGCGAGAATGCACGTACCATAGCCACTTGCTACTGCGAGAATACACGTGCGATAGTCACTTTCTAGCGTAGGATGGTGGCCAGTCTGAGTCAGGAGTATGAAGAAGAGTGGAATGCTATTAGGGCGTGCATAACGCGAGGAACCTTATTAGGCCATGGAGGATAGGTAAAACTGGTCATAGCAGGACAATTTAAACAAATTTCCAGGCCCTATGTACAAAGGAGTGCGAACACACGGACGTCCTTCGTTGGTGCTACTCAGATGTCTAAAAATTAAACCCTGCCTGTACGATATTGGCACGTACACCAACCACATTACGCATTTATGTGAAGATGTATAAATAAACGTTTTGTTGCCTGGAGGTAAAACCGACAGAATTCGTTGTGACTACTAGTCAACCGTTGGCTTCATTGTTTCTGCGCCTTTTCATAATGCCCGTTTCTTACAGTAATACCCATCTTCGGTCTCTTTTGTATTCATTAGTTATTGGAATTGTGGTTGAGAAGAAAATCCGAGATTAGTCAGAAGGTTCTCATTTTCATCCCAATTTTCTCAAGCAGATTATTAGTACATTATAAGGGCCTATTTGAAGTGGTTGAACAGACGAGCCCGGTTGACAAAAAAGTAATATTTGCCGAGATATGATCACGACCTATCATAATATTTTGAAGTCATGGTCTGACCGACCTAAAGAAAGGGAAGCGACAGTGAGCTGAGTGTCCTGTTGATCTCTATCAGTGGTTTGATAAAGAATCTTTTAGATTACCCGCAGAAAGTTATACTAAATGTGAAACTAGCACATACATTTACTCATTGAACAGCGCGTGTATTTGACGCAATTATTCGGAAATTTCAAAGACGTCTTGGTGGATGTACCGAGATAAACTGAGCAATACATCACTCCGAAGTCCGACTCATCACTTTATCAAAGCCCCTATCCATTACCATTTTGAGGTAAGAAAATAAGACTGACAGACTGTATGCAACACCTGTGGTACTAGCGTGTGTGTGTGTGTGTGTGTGTGTGTGTGTGTGTGTGTGTTTTGGATAAAAAAGTGGTTTTAACAATGTTTCAGTCATGTCGCTACGATATCTGCAGTGTGACAGTTTATAGTGAAACAAAAGTTGTGATTTCTAGAAAAGGTTGTACTTTATAAAGAATTATCGAATTCACGTCCTGTAATGAAGAACTGGAACTATTTTATGTTCTACATAATTTTGTACTTAATATGACGTCTGGCGGCTCCTTTACCAAAGCACAGACACTACTTGGAAGGCGAGCTCAAATAGGAATATGCTAGCATGTAAAGTTCCTTTATGAATTTAAATACTTATAAAACAACCTTTGAATCTTTTTACAGACTGATAAACTCTTAAATCTTAAATTAATATTTGGGTCTTTATCACAGCTAAGAGCATAGTACTGGAGGAAATATCCAATTGCTTTTTGATGGGCTGGCGATATGCAAATGTTGTATCGATTGCATTGCAGTAGCATTTATACATGGCGCATCGTATTCACTAAATTCTACTAATGTGTCTTGCTGCAGATGCTGATATTATGATGGTGTACTGGTACCTTTTCGTCACCGGTCACACGCTCTGTACTCGCTGAGCTCACTGTCAAGTGTGGTAGTGTATCTTCGTTTAGAGACTTGCGTCCTTTATTTTATCATAATCTGATTCTGACGTAACATTTACACGGTTATGCAGTGTAGAATATGTTCCATCACCTAGGCTATTGTTGCCTTGAATTGCCATAGCTTGATCATGATTCGATCATTGTATATATGTGTTTTTGCAACTGGCCAAGAGGGAAATCGCTTTGTTGACTTCTCTGGAAAGATTGCACAGGACTGAGCAACATACTACGGAATCCTTTCATTTTATTCAACTTATACAGAAAGTCTTCACTGCGACAATGTACAGTTTGGCCCCTGGATTGCTATGTCTTACTACCTGATCTTGTGACCATAGTCCTTTCACGCTTCCGCAAGTTCTCGCGGTTAATCTCTGTCAATTGCAAAGAATGTGGTCTTCAATACCTTGAGAGTTAATAAACTATATCAAGTATCATAATAGTCTTACTATATATAACCCTACACTGTGCTCACGAACAATATACATGGAATCCACATCGACCTTCATAGTTGACTGTAAATAAAATCTCGCACCACATTAAACCATTTTTTCCTGAACGTTTAATCAAGATCGCAGAATATCAATATTATTTCCTACTTCGAGCTTTGATATGAATTTATTTGTTGGTCAGAATCTTTAATTTATCGACACATTTGCACGAGGAAAACAGGACATGTTTACAAGTTGAAAAAGGACATTTCTTCCGACTTTATAAAAAATGGAGGGCAAGTTTATCATCTATCGAAGCTTATTCAAAATGTTTGATTTCTAGAATGTTTCCACTTGTATTTATATCTGCCTTCGCTTGTTGGCCACAGTTTGAAAACCTCTGTTACTCATGTCATTGTCCTCTAGCACATAAAATTGATTATCCACCAACACAGTAAACTCATTATTTGAAGCCACGAGTAACATCCCAAATGAAACTCAATATTTGTTTCGATATCTTCTTGGCATCCGTCCGTCTACGAGAGACGATGGCATAGCTCCAAAGTACGCTTTTGCTTATCCTTCTTTTTAGCTCTCTTTTCAGCTTGCTTTATTCTTCTCTTTTCCTCTGCGTTTTGAACTCCCTGCCTGACAGCTAGACGCCAGCTGGAACGGTTGTTTGCACAGCTCTCCCAGTCGTTGACATTGATGTTTGCTGTCTTCATATCCTTCTTGCAAACATCTTTGTAGCGCAGATGTGGTCGTCCAGTTGGTCGTGCACCTTCTGCTAACTCCCCATATAACAGGTCCTTGGGGATGCGACCTAGGTCCATTCTCTTGACATGGCCGAGCCAGCGAAGGCGCCTCCCGCTGAGTATGGAGAACATGTTGTTCATGTTGGCGCGTTCTAGAACCTCTGTGTTGGGTACTTTGTCCTGCCACTGGATGTGCAGAATGCGCCGCAGACATCTCAGGTGGAAGCTGTTGAGTTTCCTCTCGTGTCTTGCATAGGTGGTCCATGTTTCGCTGCTGTAGAGAAGTGAGCTGAGCACGCACGCTTGGTAGACACGCAGTTTGGTCTTCTCTGTGAGGTTGGAGTTGTTCCAGACCCTCTGGTTAAGTCTGGCCATCACTGCTGCTGCCTTGGCAATCCTGCCGTCCACCTCAGAATCAATGGAGAGTGAGCTGGAGATGTTAGACCCGAGGTATGTGAAGTTCTCGACAACTTCCAAATTGTACCCATCGATGGAGACAGAGGGAGGGGAGTCTGTGTCCTGTGCCATGACATTCGTTTTCTTCAAACTGATGGTCAGTCCAAATTCCTTACATGCATGGGAGAGGCAGCATACCAGCTGCTGAAGTCCATCTTCCGTGTGTGATGTCAAGGCTGCATCGTCGGCAAAGAGCAATTCACGGATGAGTACCTCTGTGACTTTAGTCTTAGCACGGAGACGGGCGATGTTGAACAGCTTGCCGTCAGCCCTGGTATGGATGTACACTCCCTCGCTGCAGTCCTTGAATGCGTACTGGAGAAGCATGGAGAAGAAGATGGCAAAGAGCGTCGGTGCAAGGACACAGCCTTGTTTGACTCCGTTAATGACTGGGAATGCTTCAGATGTTGCGCCATTGAAGCACACTGTGCTGTTCATGTTCTCGTGGAACGACATAATGACAGCAAGCAGACGTGGGGGGCAGCCAATCTTCTGCAGGAGTCTGAAGAGTCCACTCCGACTAACCATGTCAAACGCCTTCCTCAGGTCTATGAAGGCAATGTAGAGGGGCATCCGCTGATCGCGACACTTCTCCTGCAGCTGACGTAGTGAGAAGATCATGTCTACAGTTGACCTGCCGGCTCGAAATCCACACTGGGATTCTGGGTAGACGCGGGAGGCTAGGATCTGCAAGCGCGCCAAGGCAACAGGGGCGAAGGCCTTTCCGACGATGCTGAGGAGGGAGATGCCCCGATAGTTGTTGCAATCGCTACGGTCTCCTTTGTTTTTGTACAAAGTGACGATGTTGGCGTCACGCATGTCCTGTGGGATGTATCCCTGTTCCCAGCAAAGGCAGAGGAGTGCGTGTAGGGGCTGGAGCAGTGCTGGTTTTCCGCTCTTGCGGACTTCAGGCGGAATGCCGTCGCTTCCAGGAGCCTTCCCACAGGCAAGGCAATCGATGGCTTTTCCGAGCTCTTCCAGGGTGGGCTGTGTGTCTAGCTCCTCCATGACAGGCAGGTCTGGAATGGCGTCCAGGGCAGTTCCAGTGACATTGTTTTGGGTTGCATATAGCTCGAGATAGTGCTCAACCCATCGCTGCAGTTGTTTCCCCTGGTCTGTGATGACATCGCCCGTCTTGGACTTGAGGGGGGCGGTCTTGTAGCTGTGGGGGCCTGTCGCCTTTTTGATACCCTCATACATTCCTCTTGTATCGCCGGTGTCAGCAGCTGTCTGTATACTGTTGCAAAGGTTCAGCCAGTAGGTGTTGGCACAGCGGCGGGCGGTCTTCTGGGCGTTATTCCTTGCAATCCTGAGGGCTTGTAGTGTTCTGGGGCTAGGTGCAGCCTTGTATGCCAGGAGGGCTTTCCTCTTTGCCTCAGTCACGGGCTCCATCTCCTCTCAGTTTGCCTCATACCAGTCGACATTCTTTCGCTCCCTCTTCCTGTAAGCTGTGATGGCTGAATTGTACACAGAGTCATGGATATGGGACCACTTGGAATCAATGGTGTCATCAGGTGTCACTTTGGTGAGGGCTTCCTTCAGTTTGCTGATGAACTGCTGTGTTTTCTCTGGGTTGCTTGCACAGCAGGTGTTGATACGTGGGTGACCCTTCTTCTTGGCGTGGTGCAGCTTCTTGGGTAATATTCGCACCTTGCTGGCCACGAGGGAATGGTCCGTGTCACAATCGGCACTGTGGTAGCTGCGGGTAAGGAGGACACTGGCCAGTTCTGCACGCCTGGTGATGACAAGGTCTAGCTGGTGCCAGTGGCGTGAACGTGGGTGTCTCCACGACACCTGGTGGATCTCCTTGCATTTGAAGAAAGTGTTGGTCACACATAGGCTGTGGGAGCAGCACATCTCCGGCAGTCGCTGACCATTCTCGTTGATCTTGCCCCTTCCGTAAAAGCCGAGACAGGTGGACCAGGCCTCATGCTCAGCTCCCACTCTAGCATTGAAGTCTTCTAGTAAGTAAAGGCTTTCATTGTTGGGGATACTGGATATTGCCTGATCCAGAGCCTCATAAAACTTGTCTTTCTCCTCGTAGGTGGAGTAGAGGGTTGTGGCGTACACACTGAAGATGTTGACTGGGCCTAAGGATGTTGACAGCCGGAGGGCAAGGATTCTCTCAGTACCTCATGATGGAGGTTCAATGAAGGCGATTAGCCTGTTCTTGACGGCAAAGCCTACACCATGCTGCCTAGGTTCATCTAAGGGCTTCCCCTGCCAAAAGAATGTGTAATTGGCTTCCCTGATGGTGCCGCTGTCAGCCAGTCGGGTCTCCTGGAGGCAGGCAATGTCGATGTTCAGTCGGGAGAGTTCTCTGTCAATGACGGCAGTCTTCCGTGCATCGTCGATCTGCTGTAGGTCAGTGGTCAATCCAGGACACATGGTCCTGATGTTCCAGGTTGCAAAACGAAGAGTTGGAGTCTTTTTATTTCTTCTTTTAGTCTTTCCTGGTGCAGAGTTTTGTGGCCCACTTGTCGAGATGGTTCTCTAAGCTCCACGCACCCAGTGAAGCAGGCAGGCCATGGCGGGCAGCACCTTACTGACTGGGGACTGCCCAGGTTGAGGCGGGCGGTAGCTGTCCAGTTAGACCTGATGATCTCTCCCACCGTCAGAAGTAACCCCTGGCGCCAAGCTCTACGCCAATCGAGCTTTGACTTAGAACCGGTAAACAGCTACTTCTCGTGTTGTGCCGATGCCGTACGACAACGCTGGAGTGTCCTCTCCAGTGGAGCTATGAAGCCTGGGCAGGGTGGTATGGAGAATCAGCTGTTGCCCATGCAGCAGATCCCCCCTCTCCACGCAGCGGGTGTGCCCAAGGGAACGACGAATGCCGATACAGCTTGGCACCAACGGCGTCGCAGGAGTTGCCGGAATGACGTTGAAGTCAATGTCATACCGCCTTAGGGACTCCATCTCCGGATTTTCTGTCGGGGTTTACTCCCTTGGCCTTTCCCATGAGTGGGTATAGCCACAAGGCAGCAGAGGTTTGGAATCGGAGTTTTCCTTCTCCTAGATGAGCTACCATCCAAGGTTTACGAGTCCCATCTACCCGAAGCAACTGGTTTTAAGGCGCCAGTGGGCCGCCTTCACCCCTTCTCCTGTTAGTAGAAAACATGGTCTGCCGGGCTTCAAATCTAAGCCACTCGCGAAGGCCAGGAACTGGATTTTAATTGACAGAGGCAGTAAGAGACGCAGGCCGTATGGGGCATTTTGGAGGATTGGGGCGCTTGTCTCCCACTCCCACCCCGGGCAATGTCAACCTTAGACCACAACTTTAGATGTTAGATAGATGTATTGGGGAAAACCCAGATACACCTGTTGAAATTTCGGTTTGCAATAAACACTCATCAATACCTGGTTTCTTCATCGTTTTCATCGATCCGTTTGTTGTGGAGTGTAGAAGGTATACTACATTGTACTGGTAACATGAGATATCGAATAGCAATAGGTCATGTAAGTTCAGCACCCATAATAATATTCATGATTCATGTCAAATAATAATTTTAAGCAGGCAATAACTGAAGCTTACCTTTTGTTGTTCGAAGTTCGTTTTTAGGTATATTTTGACAGCGACTCCTTATTGATTCTAGACATGCATAGCAGATGGTCTTCAATCTCAACACATTGATCCGGATCAGAAAAAGAATATCATAAGAAAATAATATTGTCATAAATATGGAATTACTGGTTTGCATTCAAGATACAAGGGCAAAGATGGTCTTAATTCGTTGGCGAGAGCGAGACTACCCAAGAAATATTACCTTATTAAGTGTGACTTCTCAATAATCACACCACTAAGCAGAGTAGATAATATTTCACGTTCGCGGATGAAAAAGTGGGCTATAAACAAACCAACGTCCCTTGGACAAAGCTAAAACGTCTGCAGTAGAAAGTAGCTCTAACTTACTTCATCACATTGATAATGCCTCATTTGCTGCTTTACTGTATCGTAGCTCTATCAAAGACGGGAATTATTTAATGTATAATGTAACTTCGTCAACCTGACTTCTCTCTCCGTCCAGAAGAAAATCGATATTTGTTAATATAACAAACGTGTTCATTGTAATACTAGATCGATGGTCTCCTAACATTGTGAAAGGTTATTTAATTGGCTGATTATATGAAGCGACTTACTATGTCATTGCAGCTATGATATGAGGTCACGTTTCGAGTAAAAATGGACAGTTTTATTGTATGATTGAGACACGCCTTATTTATAGGCATCGTTTGCACAGTGCTGTTTTATGAGATTTTGATTAAGATTCAAATAGAATTTTGGCTTCAATGATTGCTTGCCTGATTGCAGAAAGTTTGTCTTGACAAATTCTGAGTTAATGAGAAATATCTTTGCAGTTTTCCTTCTTCTACAATGTTTGAACGCAAAGCATTCTACAGGCAGTTGAAATCACTAAGCACGGCCTTGATTTCATGCACAACGGCTTAAGTCTTTTGTCATGTCATGAAAAGAAAACGCTTAAACAAGTTTAATTATCGCAATAGCTTTCCAGTGCAAACATGCAATGAAGTCACGGAAAGGTATATGAAATTTTGGGAAATCACAAGTGATTTACAACCTTCAATAAATCGACCGCACATCCTTTATACTGCAGACAATCATGATTCCCATAAATGTGTCGCACCTAAAATTTTCATGAACGAACAAAAACTTTGTTGTGTACTTGATAATAAGAGTTTGTGATCTTCAGCATGTGCAATGTCACCGGGTACTTATTCCTCATATTAGTATATGTAATGACCTGAGATATATATATATATATTAAACTAATATAAACTATGATCACAAGACTATGCATGCCGATCTATACATTTTAAAGTGATTTTAAATTTATTAGATCCTTAGCTGTGTAAAAAGCCATAATGTTGTCAAATACTCGAGTATTTCACAAACGATCATACTGAAATGGAAAAGTATTTAATAATAAAAGGAGTATTTCTTAAATTCTAAAATACAACTATTTGACAAATACTGACGACTATGACATCCTGTCATTAAAATAAGAGGATAGCGGTGTCCCAATCAAAAAGCTATTTTGGTGTCGTATGGGATAGGATAACACTAAGGTGAGGTGCCATGAAAAAACATGTACATTATTCCACGCTGAAAAATATTACCATACACACAAGGCAATGACATAATATTAAGTTTGATATATATTTCATTCAGGCAGCTATTTTTGTGTTTTGGTCCATGACCCTGAAGCAGAGATAAAGAAGGCTGAAATACAATGAAACATATTTGACTGCTTTTTCCTGGTCTGGATCTAACTTGACCTCAGCTAGTAAGAACTGTCCTTGAGAGGAAGAATAATGCGGCTACTGTTACAACTTTCTAGCATTAAACTAAGTAACAGAAAGAAGCGAAACCAACAAGTGGTTTAAAATTCAATAAATAATTTAATTATCTAAGTTATAAATGAACATTTAAGAGGAACTTACGGAATTATATATGAAATCCAAACTAATTCTAAAATGTTCCATCACAATTCAAAAACGAATATAACGTGCCGAATCAATTCTATGTCCTGAATGTGTTGATATACTAATATCCTTGAAGATACTAGAGTGTCAGCAGCTTTGATGTATCACAATGACATTGTTCAAACACTCCTTTGAATGAATTCAAAATAATCATGCAATACTGCATTAGTCCAGTCTTATGAGCACTTTGTAATTCATTGAAAAATTATAATAAACAGTTCATCTCTAACACGTCATTCAATATATTTGCAGAATGAATCTTAAAAATAACATATGAAATAAGAGTGAAATAAGTATCCATAGCTTCATACTTTTATACACCCTTACATATATATTATATACGTTCGATTAAACCAATATAGCAAAATAACGTTTTGACAGTATATATACATTTTTCTCATGAATCCTATAAAATCATATCCATATAAATATTTCATGAAACTAATTTTTTCACATGTTTTAAAAGTGATAACATTTTATTAATTTATATATATATATATATATATATATATATATATATATATATATATATATATATATATATATATATATATATTCTACACAGATATTAGTTGCAGACAATACGTTTATTCCGATAAGAGAACGGCTGTAGTTGGAAATTGTCGTTCCTTCCAATCGTTGGTATAAGCCAGTCAGTGAATAACACAAGTGCAAAGTCTCTGAAGTCTTAACTCCTCCCTGTGCACGTGCATCCTAGAACCTTTTTGCTTTGCACTGTTGCAATTCAAACATGTTATAATGAATGTCGTTATCTCATGAAATGAAACTAGTCAGTTTTCTAATCAATACTGCAGGTACGTTGTCACTATATTTTTCCTCACAACAAATGACTCCTAATTCATTACGTTACTTATAAATTTGATCCAAGAATATGTTGTTGTTTTTGTGTTTTTTTGTTGTTGTTATTTTTGTTTTTTTTTTTAAAAAAAAACATTTCTTGATATCGATTTATATTGATTGTCGATTAAATATCATCACATATTGAACACTTGTCAACTTTGGTTCGTTCAGGCACGACTGTCTCTACAACAAGGTTATGTAGGTCATTATTCAGCCCCTAGCCATCGTATACTTCTTATCTGAATTCCTCTTTCATGAATACACACAATCTCGTAAGCTACATATAATAGGTTTCATAATACACTCATGATCTAACTGACGTCACCGTGGTCTAATCATGTAGCCCATAAATACGTTTCAAAGGCGTTCCTGTAGAGTTCATTAGTTTTCTATTATCTAGAACTTTAATATCACCAATTCCAATATGGTCCATTTCTTTCACTCACTTTTATTCCAACCTTTCGTCTTTATGATGACAAAGTATGTATGTGTTTCGAACTGAGGGGCGGCATTTAAATGGTAACTGGATGTTGTTATTTCGAAAGGTCCTCAAAACATGTGATCGAATAGCTCAAAAGCGCAATGTGAAAGCTACCACTGGTGAGAAGATAGAAGAACTCTCTTTTTCGGAACCTTTGCTTTTTTGCGTTATCTATGACGTTACAACTTCTGTTATATGAACATGTGCAAGCAGCACTTCAGGCAGATTGACGACGTACGAAGGTTTCAGTTAGAATATGTTTAAATCATTTTGATCGTGTTCTCATAGACCGACTATTTATACCGACGTTTTCTTTTGTTTATTTATACATTCACGCGATTTTAAAAGTATTTTGACCTGCAGCGTATTCGAAATAATACAAATCTACCGACCAACAGGCTGGGTAAATCTAAACGAAATTTACAATTTAAAATTACTCTTGCAAATTGATATATGGTTGGCGTATACAAACTTTAGTGTAAAACGATCTTCATAAAATCGAGATCTATATAGATATGCTTTTCAATTGATTGTATGATTCACCAATCAAATTAAAACATTTCTTACAGAGAGAAACGTCATTTGGGACCTGTTGTCAATAACAATATCTCTCACTAATACAAAATACAATAAATCATCTAATAAACGTTATACACGATATCTAACAACGAGACAGAAATTTATGTTCCTTTCTAAAAAAAAACTATGATTCGCCGTGCTGTTTTGAGTGAGTCACCGAGATCTTAATAATTTGCAATTTCCAACCCAAGTGGTTCTTTTGCATTTGATGGGTGGCAAGGCAAATATCACAAACTTAAGCTGCTGTATCGGAACCCTGATCAATCATCACCTTGGAGTGTCTGTTATAAAGACACTTTACCGATTGTATTATAGACGAGTTTTATTATATATTATCAAATTACGTATGTTTTAATTTTTTCACTGATCTTCTTATAGCAAAGAGGACAGATAGATGATTTGTCAGAGCAATTCGAACACAGGCAGAGGTGCGTGCAAGGTAACAACAAAATATCTCTTTTGGCCACTCTACACTCAACACAATGCATACTTTGCCGAAGTCTTTGATTCTCTTCGATGAGACTTCTCTTAGAATCTGCAATGAACAACGCAAAATTATGTTACGTTCTGATAAACACACTTAATAAGGCCTACACATTTCGTAATATTGAATGAATTACCAATTATTTCATCCTTCTGAGCGAGACAGAACATGGAATCAAACTGATACTTTTTTAAGACAAATATATGACAGTCGGGTTGGACTGATTGTAAAACTAGAAGCTGTAAAGAAATGCAATGCTAGATGCATCGATTATTATGATCACGTAATGAAAAATCAAATTTTAAATATTCCGTTTCCAAAGAATGAAAGACGAACCAAAGTTTCCACACAATATAAATAAGTGAATGGTCATAGTGAGGAAAACCATTGAATCAAAGACAATATTAAAATCAAATAATCAAATCTATGCCTTCAATTACTTTAACATTTAAATCGAAAACGTTGAAAACACCCGGAAATATCAATTAAACATCTCGAAAAAGCAATGGAAAGGAACATGAATGGAAATTTTGAAGATAAATATATGTCTTATTTTCATTTATGTTGCATAATGTACAAACCATATTAATTATGACACCACTAAAATTTTAAATCCATATACATTCTGAATATGAACTTTAATTAGAATATTAGACTTTCTTTACATATGACGTTCGACCTGGCATCATATTATGAAGCCTCTTTCCTTTTTTCCTCAAATTAGTATTGGAAATAAATCTGTCGAACCCCTTGATAGAGTAAGTGATCTTAAATGTGTACTCATTTCTGGAAAAACAGGATGCCAACAATTTCTGAGCCAATCATCCGTACACTGACATAATTATAGGGTTACATGATATGTCTTCAGTTATGAAGTTAGTAGTTATATGGTTTGCTAATGATTCGATGTGGAATGACACCACGTCAGTGGGAAGTGTACCAAACGAGGCGCTTGACCCAAGCCCAAGAAAAGCTTGAACTGACTCAGTGTCGTTCCTTACCGGGTTGCTATCAAACCGTGCTACGAATTTTGCACATTTATTATTATCATTTTCATCTAGATCTATGGCAAAGAAACGATAGGCGATTTCATGACACCACTGAAATTCTTGATGTCATATTAGTGTGACATGATTTGGTTCCTTCTAATTTCGTATGGTCTCAAAATATTTCATGAATCACTTTCATCGATGCAAATGCAAGAAACTGGGCGAAACGTGGAGCAAAACTGCACAAATGCATTAGACAGACAAGTATACACATGTCAAAAAATGGTGTACTTTATTTTAGAAATTTTAAACTATTTCGCGTCACTTCTTTTAGCAAAGATTATTTTTCGTTACCAAAACCCGGGATGTTTCCAAAGTAAAACTTACATGAACTGAAATTATCAATCAAAGTAATTGTGTAAGAGGCCATAGGTTTTTGTACTCTTAGCTGTCAAATTCTGACGAGTTTTAGAAAAACATAAATTGGCTAATTTATAACAATTTAAATACAACCAAACATAGAAAAACATTAACGTTACATATCTCGAAACGTTGTATTGAATATATGAAACACCATAAAATAATGCACGATATATATATATATATATATATATATATATATATATATATATATATATATATATATATATATACAATAGCGTACAAAACAAATGCTTCAGGCACTTTAACAATAATGGCAATACTGCAGATTTTTTCACCAAACGTTTCAAACTTGTTTCAAAATATGTAATATTTATAAATATAATTCAATCAAGGAAATATTTATAATTATATGAAGACGGTCTGATTCTTCATTAAAGAACTGAACACTATAATTTGACGTTGTACATTGATTCTAAGTACAGTAAATTATATATTATGTGATTTGGATTTTTAACGTAGCTTTAACAATTAACAATTAATACTAACCTCTTAACGCTGAGCGCCAAGCGAGGCAGCTGTTTGTTCCATTTTTTAAAGTCTTTGGTATGACTCGGGCGGGAATCGACCTCTCGCATTCGAGGCGGCGGACTCTCCAACCACTAGGCCACCAGAGCGGTCCATTAAATTAGATAAATATTTAAAGATCAACGATCTTTTTACACTTCTGTACTATGATGATTTAAGTGTCTCAAGGTACATGCACTATTGATTGTCTCATTCCACAAAGTATTATACTTTATCAACTAACTGTTTCATTTTTCTATTATATTTTGTATTTTCCATATATCTAAGGCCAGGTATCAGTTTACAGGTCAATCCCATTTATAAAGTCGAAACTATGACCTAGAAATTTGTGTTAAAAATAGCAAAAGGAAAAGTCATAGCTTGAGGGTACATCATGTACTTATTATTTGTATTAATAGCATGGTCGTATCAGCAAGATATGTCATGTATGACGTTTACTCATTATATTAGGACTGTAATTCTACGGCCATTAAAGGTAGTTTAATTGATTTAATGTTTATATACACTTCGAAATGTATAATTTATTTTTAAGGTATGTTCATCAAGATGTAAGATCATAGATCATCATTATTTATTTTTACGTCTGTCGTCTAGCTCTTAAATTCCCAAGGATAGTAAGACAAACGCCAATTGTTATTGATGCATAGAACACTTTTATGATGTCATTTGAATTATCAATGTTGTTTTTAATGTTTGATTATAGTTCACAAACCATTCAAGCAATGAAATTAAAATATCGCAAATGGTGTGTCTTGTACCACAATTAAGATTCTGTCTGCAAAGTTAAAGTAACATCCATCTCATGATCATTTTCCTGTAATGCATCTTTTTCTGTAATTTAAAGCAATTAATAGTATTATCCAACTTTTCAATTTAACCTATTGACTTTCTACAACTTTCATAATTATAGCAATAGAGTTAGTCATATGCAGATATACATATATGTCCTGACAAGTCTTGAACTAAACACCCATATGTAAAGAGATGAAAAACTGAGGATGTTGATATCAGTGATAGTCTGACAGTGTTGTATACACCACTATTATGTTTCTATCTTAAACCTTAGCGTGTTCCATTGTTTTATCCATGCTGTAGCTATGAAGCTGTTTAAGATATTCGGAATAATGTAAGTACAGTTAATAAAGAAAGTGTGGTGCATGCCATGTTCTATGTCAATTTACAAGATCAAGGTAAAACCAACACGTGTGGTGTCATGTTTTTAAACTAACGAAACGTAAATTAGTTATATATCATAATTAGCGTTATCACATCCATTATCATTTGACTTGATGCATTTGTGCTTCAACTGTCTTATGTTAGGCATATTATATTGACACATTTTCATTCCGTGCCTCTATTAAGCGTTTTGTCTAACCAGTTACTTTTGGACAGCTGGATAGATATCGTACAACTGTGCTCATGTACACATCGTAACTTTCTGGTGTCTCACATGCCATATACAGGCCCACTGCACTAGGTTACGTTCACTGCAAGGTGAACTCGTAATTATGTAATTTTGTATATTTCCTGGGGGATAATTTTTAAACTAATGAAACGTAAATTAGTTATATATCATAATTAGCGTTATCACATCTATAACTTTAGTCTCAAGCTTAAAGTCACAGTTAAAGAAAATATAAATCAGCATTCTCTACCCATGTACAGATATAATGTTCGAACCAAGGAAGGTATTTTCATTTAACTTTGCCTGTTCTAGACTTGATGGTGTCTCTTGTATTCATAGTCATATCCTCTGCCCCAAAGGTTAAGGTAAAAAAACAAGGCAAGTCAGTTGCTTGTTTCCTTATCTAGGCTGTCACTTTTTTAACAACTTTAAATATTTTGATGAAATTGTATCCAGTTTCACACTCAAATGTTGCTGGCAGGACTGTAACTTTAAAATCAAGGTCATTGGTAGGGAAAGTGCACTGAATAAGCATATAATGTGCTGTGTGGTACTCTTGTTACTTAAAACCTTAATGTTGTGTAACATCTCATTGCTTGCTTGATGCCATCTTCAAGATCGTACTGGAAGCCGTTAGCTCGAACTAGTGGGTACTTTGGGTATGGGCACCTTATCTACATCTGCTATTGAATTTGTATCATTGCTGCGTTTTCTGAAGATTTCGATGTTAAAAGAACATTAGCTATTAATTTCAATATGACACAAAGAAAGGCACCAAAAAATCTTCACCCTGACATTTTTGTGAAATAGGCTTAGGAAATATGAGGAGAGTTTATGGTTCTTCATATAGAAAAAAAATGACACCTATATGATCATACATTATTCATTTAAGACCTATCCTACATGAACTTATAAAATAACTAAATTTTAGTTCCAGTAACGACCACATTAAAAATATACTTTGGCGTCTAAAAGAAAAAGCTATATCTCTTTAAACATTCGTTTGTATTTAAGGCAATGCTATTTTTGACAGCTCCAATAGCAACCATTAAAACTCCATAGCAACCACTTAGAAAACAGAAGTTATCACATCTCCACCAAAAACACAGAGTGTTATGATTGGAAAAAAATATTTCATATACCATAATCTAAAACAAGTGTGTGTATTTTGGTCTCCAAAACAGCTTCGTGAGAAACATAACTTTTACACCTTCAAAACCATTTCATTTAATGTTGCCAAACGTTCCAGGAATGTTCGAAACGACGTGTTTTACTTATTATTGTTTCGTACATCCTCGAAAGCAACCAAACATCTTTCACATCAGCCAGGTAGAAACTGGTTTTATTATTTTTTAAACTGCTGTGGTAATTTAAGTAAAACTTTACAAATAAAAGAAATATATTTTAAACTTGCTACAGTTGCTGTACGTATGGAGTATAAGCAGCTGTTTGATAAGGGACCAACCAATAATTTAGCAATACCCTGTCTGAAGGCTGGAAACTTGTAGTTTTCGGGATTAAGTACTCCAGTTCCTAAAACCGAAAATTAAATGCGCACTTAATACAACCATGAGCAAAATCTCTTAACAAAGTTTATTTTGCAGAGCGCTATTTGTTTTTAACCGTTTGTTCGCCCTAAGCCTAGTGAACATTATTTGATTATTTAAAGTATCTATCGTATATCCATTGATAATCCAATTCATTTATTGACAAGAAGTCATAGTTTTAAGACCTGTTCAACATATTTCCATTTATATTAACAAACAATTAGTTGGCAGTATATGAGACTTACTTTGTCTATATATGCATCGTCACGTCCGAACATTAAACTTGCACTACGGGTGAATTTAGAAGGAGTATGTTTGTGAAAAATATAAGTAAACATAATGAAATGTAGCCTTTTATTTTAAGAGAGAGAGAGAGAGAGAGAGAGAGAGAGATGTTATAACATAAACTTCAAATGGTAACATATGGAGATGAATCACGTGATCCCATTAACATCAAATTGCTTGTTATGTCCACTGCACTAGACCGACATATAAAACTGATTTACTTCCAGGAGGGCAGATTGCTACATCCCATCGGCGACAACAGTAAATAGTTTGTATTATCACAGAAATATATTTGAGGGTATCAACATCCACTTTCATGCCGTTTGCACTTGATTACTATCTTGATTTGTAACGTGCCCATATTAGTCACGTTGTATTTATATGCAAAGAATGACATACGTTCTTCCAAGTTTGTCTGTCTTTAAATGCGATTTTCGTCTTATTTTATTTGAACAAAATTTTAATTTCATTATTTCTCAACATTTTCAATGGAAAGGATTGAATGCAAGGTACTGTGTATGCACAATTACGCAGAGGATACCATTTTAGAGGCGGAAAGGATGGGAAGTGTTAGACATTTTAAAAACCAAAAGATTATCTTTTCAAGTAATTTATGTTCTCCTTTCCCTGCAGAATGACTTCTAGTAAGATATTAAAGAAGGCTCCAAAAGTACCGTGATAAAAATGTCAGCTTTATGACCATATTCTTTGTGGATCTATTTAATTCAAATCTGAACTTTTCCTATAGCTTTTATATTATATTAGGAAGAGAAAACAATTGTAGTAAACATAATAAATAATACACCTGCAGACGGTTTGGCAAAAGCATGCCAACATCAGGAAATCTGGCTAAAAAAGTACAACAACTAACCATTCATCTGAGTACTAGGTCCTGGCATTACTGGCGGATTCATTTTCCCGTGAGCTCCAATGGTACGTTCATATATTTCCTTTTTCTCAAGAATTAAATCCATTATATCTTTGGATGTATAGTCCGATTTCCCTGTAATTACACAAAATGGCAATAATAGTGAACCCACAACATAAATCGTATAGCATTAGTAACATCTAAATAATACGCATCTAGGAAGGACATGCCAATGCTATTCGTATGACATTCCAACTCGTTTGTCATTAAGGTGGGTATTCAAAGTGTAGTTTCGAGCCTTCTAGACCATCTCTATGTGCTTTTAGTTCAGTCCAATTCGGAATAATATACTTTTAATGTGGGATTGTCCTCTTTTATGAGTTTGAACAAGTGACTTTAATATATGGAGCTTTTTTTGGTATTTAAAACCAATTATGTCGAACTTTAGAAGCTGCTTTTAAGTTTGTATCTCCGTTGTTTCTTACATTCGTTCAACAATGTGAAATTGGACTTGTCAAGGTTACAGGAAGCTCTGTTTTCATCAGAGGTTTGCATTTTCTATTGTTGCGTTAAATTTTGTATTTCTTGCTTAGAAAAGCCCTGACTTGTATCTTAGAGAGCGTGGTACTCATGTGACCTGGAATGATGGCTGCTATAGCAATGCGGAACATGTTCTCAGGATCGAGAGTTTTAAGATTCAGCTCTAATGTTGATATTCGGTCTGATGCTAATTTGTTTTTGGAAGCTGAGATGCTCTGATGGATCTGTACCGATAATTGTCATATGTATCCCTCCTCGATCTCTTCCCTGCAGTAGGACAGGTGTAGATTTATTTCTGGACATCACAAACTGATCTTTAAAAAACATTCTTGCATGCTTGCTTTCATAGTTAAGATTGACGTACATTTTGCACTTTCTAGCTATGCATTATTTCCACAGTATATACAGAAAATACAAATTATTACTAAAAATACGATATTACTGAGGACGAATACTGCTTTTGTAGGTACGGGAGTATGAAACCGTCTTAAAACAGAGTAACATTTAAATTATGTCCCTCAAAAAATATTTAGTCGAACTACAACACAAATCAATAGTGCACGTTTTACTGCTACAGTTCGAAGACATTGCTTCGATTGTCAAACATCTCCCTTTTATCTTCGTCTTCTATGTCTTCTTTTCCTCATTGTTGCTTTTGGTAAAATATGACTAACATTTTTCTCAATTGTTTGTATGTGCAACAAGTATGTTTCTTTTATCGAGTGAAATAGCGATAATGTATGTAATTCGTAATACTTAGGATAATTACTGTAGACTGAAATTATTTAGAATTTGAATATGTCAATTACTGTCGTGTTATTGTCTTCAAGGAAAGTAAAACATGTTGTTGTAATAGTATATATTTGCTACAGTCTTGTTACCTTTGGTAAGCAATTCATTGATTGTTCTCGCTACTATATCCTTCGAGTAACCTACATTCAAAGCATGTTTTGCTGCATCTGTTTCAAGAACACTTTCGGCATATCCTGCAAATATACAAATGTAGATTTGAATATGTTTACTTGTGTTTGTATAGACATTTCAGAGTGACTCGGACCATTCGTAAATCAACACTTTAGGCATTTAATGCTGTCAAATTTGTTTTTAGTTTTCTGAATGTTGTCAACACAAATACAAAGCACAACCCTTATAATTCTAATTTCTCTTGTTCTCATACATGATAAATTACATATATAGAATCTCTGTTTTTATTTCTATCACATTTTAATGTCACACAAAATATCTAATGAGATAATGTCCAAACGTCTGAACTGTAAGTTTGCAATATTCAGAAAACACTACAAAAACCAAGTAAAATGTACCATACGATTAAATCTATTCGTCTAAAAATCTGAAATGATTAGTTTCTCTTTAATGACAAAACTTACTGATTTCAGTTCATCGAACGGAAAGAATCTGCCGTGATCTTCGCAAGCAAACAAAGTACAGTGGGATAACTAAAGTATTCTGCTTTTCATACAGTTCAAAGCAAACATATATCTTAAGTTATGCATTGATTTAGCATACGTTATGAAGGTTTCACCACACCATACGAAGTAAGTTCCAACACATATTTTACCAGTTGTTTAAAGACAAGTAACATACGTATTATATAAACAACTGTCCATTTGCTTCCAAATCCATACTACCAAGGCAACCAATAATAACCTGTGTAAGTATTACATTAGTGAAACTAAACGCGCACACACACACACACACACACACACACACACACACATATATATATATATATATATATATATATATATATATATATATATATATATATATATATATATATATATATATAATTAAGAATATCAGCTTACCTTGCTCAAGTTGAGAATTCAACTCATTATTCAAGCTCGGTGCAACTGCCATCGGATTATTTGGTTGAAATGTTGAATGAACTACTGCATCCTCCTCCTATGAATTATTTACGATTAAGTATATTTACGATTATATATATATATATATATATATATATATATATATATATATATATATAATGTTAATTATGTACAGGCACAGCTTTTAGCGAAAATAGTTTTATTCTTCTTGTGCATCAACACGGAGTACAGATTCAATAACTCCATCTAAGCACTGTCAGTTATACCGAAATGTGTCTATATATATATATATATATATATATATATATATATATATATATATATATATATATATATATATATATATCACCAGTTTTCTCTATATGTTTGTATGAATGTGCCTGTATGTATGCATATACAAAATATACGTATATATGTTTAGTAAAAAATATTTTACATTAATTGTCAAATCTTATACAGATTCCTTGTGAGACACATTTTAAAATGCAGATTGTAAATCAGACAACAAAACAGAAATGTCCTTTTGAAATGTTGTATATGGGAGCAAGGTGGAATACAGGGAAATGAGTTTCCTATACCTCATCTGAATCTTCCGTCATTCTCCTTACAAGATCGATGAATTCTTGCCCTTTTACACGTTTTACAAAAGGACACTGTGGGAACCAGCGTGCATGTTCAATCCAAGGATCATCCTCGGGATCCCAATTTTTAAGTCCACCATCACAGGCAAAACAGCGGACTACATCTTGCAAACCTAATTTAAAGCAAAACAATATAGTTTCATTCTGGTACTGTCTGACAGTATTTTAGTTGGTTTGACAGTATTACTGGAAAATATAATCTACAAAAAATAAATACACTATAGAGGAAACTCTTTACGGAAACATGTAGAAAGCTGTATTTTTCAATCAATCGAATTATATTTTAGATTCCTGAACCATATTTCCATAGTCGGATAATCGGAGATGCATCTCATTTTTGGTAGTATTTGACCGATTCATGAATCTCAAAGATTTATTCATTTCTGAGTCATATTTCATACAGACAGAAGTACTATTTCACTATATCAGCTTTTCTAGAGTGTTATATAAAATTTATCAACCAACTGAAGCATAATAATAAATACCTTAAACAACAATCCTGTTAAATATGTTCACATTGGACAATTTCTCATATAACGTTCAATTTATACTTTTGTAGATGAAATGCAATGTAAAATATTTCACCATTGTTTTTTTTCTGTAAACTCTCTGGAAACTACCTTAAATCAGTTGGTTCGTGACTATCTCTGCCGATACCACACAGAAAAGAAAAACAAACAAGACTTATAATGAAAAGAGAAGCAGAAATGCATACCAGAGGCTTATACGAATTAATTTAATATCAATTTAAGTAAATGTCATCATGCAAAACCTCCTCAAATTAAATGTATTCCACCTTGATAAATAAAGCCTGATAAACAAGACCGATTATACCACGTATAACTTTACCTCAAACGCCAAATAAGCTATCAAGGATTCTATCTCAACTATTTCAAAAGAGTTAAAATGTTATCACCTTTCTTCCACTAATGGGCTTTACTCTGTACAAATACTAATAACTATCCACGAAGATATTTAATCTTCTTACCAAATTAAATTTTAAATCGTCATATATTGACTAGTCGATATGCTAGCCACCTAGTCTTTTCAGGGCAGTCAACGTATTTGTAATGTTCTTCAACAAACATAAATATATATTTTTATTAAACGTAATTATGCATTTTACGTTAAAAATAAGAAAAACAAGGCAACATATTTTCTTTATAGAAGATAAAGGCCGCAAGAGACTCTTTATATGTAGAACTTAACTTTAATTATTAGTTTCGACCTTCTTCAGGTGGGTCTTTTTTCCCCAGTGACTCACTCAACCCCCTCTCTTCTCGAAGACTAAATGGGTTAAGTAGCTCTCACACAGTAAATTTCTTCATTCATGCATAACTCCATCAGACAGTGCATCATGTTTTAATTCTTACGTTCAAAGGCAAACCCGACTCTTATTTTTAGGAAGCACGACTATCCAATGGATAATTTTCTTTAAAAAGTAATTTACCAAACTACGAACAATCATCACATCCTTAGTAGCTAGGTTCTAAACTCTTTGCACAGTATTTTGCAAAGGAAATTGTTTTCATCGTGAAATGTACTTAGACAAATTATATGTATTTAATATACACATACATACATAATGAAAACATGTATTCAGTCTGGCAAAACAAATGAAGTGAAGTAATAAATAATATAAATCGTGTCCCTTAGTGACTGATGCTAAATAATTATTAATAATAATATTTGTTTTGTATTAATCACACGCTAGCGTCAACATTCTTTATATGAATAAATAGGAACATATTATACACAGTGATGATTACATCACATTTTTTAGTATATCATTAAGATGAATAATTCTTATACTGTCTAGCTACTTTTTAAAGATCATTCGAAGATCTACAAAAACAAATCATAGCAATTTTATAATACATTTCCGAAAAGCATTTATATTCTTTTTCGACATTACACTGCTTTAAAAACTGACTATAGATGCACAGCATTTGGTGAATATAAAAAATTATCGAGTAATCATAGCTTGAAAAATTATTATATTTCCATTCTCGACACCTGTCTTATTATACATATCCACTTGGTATCTACAACATTTACCAAAATCAATACAAAGATTAATTCATAATAAAATCAATCAATTCAAGGTGGCATAAGAGACTTGACTTGAACTTGACTTGCTCTTTCTTGAGTGAATTATGATTATCATTCTAATACAAGAGTAACACAAATAATTTATCTTTTATCGGATGGGACTAAGGTTGTTGATTGCTAGTACATGCCTTCCGGCAAACTAGTGGAGATTTTGTCAAAATATACATCCAAGTTAGAATGGTCTGGATGATTCCACGTTATAATTGTTGATGAACAAGTTATTTCAGGAACATTTGTGAATATCAATTCATTATTACAGGGGGAGAGCAAACCCCACCATAGGGGAAGAGTGGAAAAATTGCACTATGAAACTCAAACACCCCATGTTCTAAACATGATGGATTAGATTCTCGGTATAACGCATATATGAAAACGTGTAATACCTGTATAATAGAAGCCAGCATCTGCCACTTGTTCTGGTCTTTGCCTGATGTCACTCGGCCAGCGGGCAAACGAAGACAATCTGATGCTGTAAGCCTGATACTGAGGGCTTCGGATACGGTCAGATGCACTCCATGATCCTGGATTTCGAGAAGTTACTCTAGATGGATCATCTTCAAAACCTGACATATGAACACAAAGGCAAGGTAAAGAGAGGAAGTGGAGGGGGAGCAAATGAGAGAGAAAAGCGTAGTCTGTGCAATTGATAAATGTGAAATTTGATTAATATCGTCATATCATGAAGGTGCAGACCATATTTGTTTTCACTGCGTGAAGTTGATCAAAAGTTTTGGATCAAGAAGACAATTCGTGATATACAGTAAAGACGAACTTGACGCTCTCTTATAATGGTATTCTCGTCGAGATAGGTGTTGCATGATAATCTAATTAGACATATCTCTGGATAAAAGGTTTTGTTCAGATATCTCCTGAAATTCAAAAGTTGTATATTGTAACTGTGATATGAACAAATCATCCAGAAGTGATGCATATCGGTGTAGAGTTTTATCAAAAGCTGGGCATGGAAAAAGTTAGATTAGCCTTTGCCCTGACTTAGAACAGGAAGTAAGATACATGACGCTGATATGCTAGATAGCATTAGTGAATATATCCAAACACATTTTCATGAAGATATCTTCTGGTATTCAAACGTTGCTGTCTGGGCACGAAAACAGGTCACACGTTACCTTCCCCTGCAAAAAACATAGTCATGTGATAATGTACCTCTGGCAAATGTTTTTCGACTTTGTTCATCAAATTTAGCTTAGACAAGGTAATGGGTAACATATTAAAATATGTCCTTGTTATGACCTTGACACAGACTTAGGAAATATGACATACAGTCTAGCCAAGAATTACACCTTTCTTAACTGTCGTGAAAAATCTACTGTGCTTCAACGTTTACAGCCCTGACCTAAGAAATATGAAAGGAGCTTTACGTTCATTCAGTCGAATGACAATCAGCATATATATAAGCAAGGCTGAATATCTTGAGCTGAGACGCATCAGCTAAATTCGCAAATATCTTTCAGTTGATGCCACTAAAACACTTGTGTGTTCATTAGTACTTTCAAGACTGAACTATTGTAATTCAGTTCTGTCTGGTTCATCTCAATATCTACTCCAAAAACTTCACGAAGTTCAAAACACAGCTGCTCGGATCATACTTAGTGTACCACAATCAGAGCACACCTCCCCGCTCCTCTGTAACCTACACTGGCTATCCATTCGATCCAGAATCAAACACAACATTTGTTCTCTGTGCTACTTTTCACAGACGGACTCTAGTCCAGCATACCTATCCGACCTCAAAAATGTGTACACACCAGCAAGATACTTACGCTCCTCTTCTGACAATCGTATACTCATTATTCCCACTATGAAAACAAAGTCATACGGACAGCGTTCTTTTGCATATCAGGGCCCAGCAACGTGGAATGAATTGCCCACTGAACTTAGACACAGTGATCACATTCAAGAGTGCTCTCAAAACTCACTTATTTCGACTGGAAGAACAAACTTAAAGACTTAATGTTTTTTTTCTTCTTCTCTGTTTTCTAATTTCATGGTGTTTGTGTATTGTAATCATATCAGTATGTATGTTTTTATCTTATAGGTGTTGTCTAATGTTAAAGCGCTTAGAGCTTCTTAAGATTAGGCGCTCTACAAAGTCTTATTATATATATACAATTTATTAACAAATAGAGATAAACAGTTTTAGTAATATTAGTTTTATGTATAATACACGCTTATTAGAAGAAAAGAAAATAAATTACAAACAGAAAAAAATAAAACAAAAATAAAATATAATTACAAAGATAAATGTAATGAACACATGTACTAGTATAATCTTTATAGCTGTTAAAGTGGTTATCAGAACTCAAAATATTTAATAAAAATATAATAAAAATATGGTGTGCATTACGGTTACTATCAAGTATTTTATAAATAATTAATCATATTATAATGATAATTAATTACAAATTCAATTTCATTTTTAAAGAATTAGTAAACTTATTTTTATGTTATTAGATTATACTTTTACCAATTAAGATTTTCTGCAAAGTAAAATAATATGAAATATTCATATCTAATTGTAAACAGGGGACATAATTCAGAAAAAATAATAAAAAATTAATAAAAAATTACTAAATGTCATATAGTGTTTTTGAATTTAGACCTTTTGGATATACCGTATTCAGACGGTGAATCCAATAGGTTTCCTTTAGTAGACGTTCCATTTCAGAATCAGCTTTAACAATAGGTTGGAAGGAGAAATCTTGCAATGTATGGGAAATTTTGTTAAAATGTGCGGCAACATGAGATGAAAATGATTGATCGATATAATTTTTTATATCTGATCTATGTTGGTTCATACGTTTAGATATTTGTTGACTGGTTTGTCCAACATATTGGATGCCACATTTTTTGCACGTTATCAAATAAATAACATTTGATGTTGCACAATTAATGTCACAACGCATATTAAAAATTTCTTTCGTATTATTACTATTGAAAGAAGTATTTTCATTAATAAATGAATAGTGTGAACATCTAGGTCTATTACATTTAGTTGATGATCCTATTTTATATGATGGTTTTTCTAATTTGGAATTAGTTAGGAAATCTTTAAGATTTTTAGTCCTTTTATAAGCAAGTGTGGGTTTGCTTTCGTGTAGCGATTTAACACTTGCTTTACATGATAAGTTTAATAAATCCCAATATTTATTGATAATCTTACCTGTATTAGGCAAACTTGGATTATATTCAATAACAAAAGGAATGATATCTTCATTTCTATTTTTGATTTTATATTGTAAAGATTCAAGCTGTGTAAGAGAAGATACCTTTTGGAAAGCAGTATTAATGATGTCAATAGGGTAATTTCTATTTAAAAAATGCTGACCTAGCTCTGTCAAAGATGATTTAAAAACAGCATCATCCGAAATAATTCTTCTGTATCTTTTTGCTTGACTATATGGTATCCCATTTTTACATGATTTAGGATGGCATGAAGAATATTCAACATATTGATGAATATTCGTGTTTTTAACATGAACTATGGTAGTAATTTCATTATTTTCATTTTTCATGACATCAACGTCCAAGAATGAAACTTTAGTTTTAGAGACATTGAATGTAAATTTTATTGTTGGATGTAATTTGTTTAAACTGTCTATAAAGTAATAAAGGTCTTCTAATGAATAACTCCAAATCATAAAAATATCGTCTAAAAACCTTAACCATACATCCGGTTTTAAGAGGCATTTATTTAGAAAATCAGTTTCTATTTTTCCCATAAATAAAGATGCATAAGCAGGTGCCATAGGACTACCCATTGCTGTTCCCATTTTTTGGAGATAGTTTGTATTACCAAATTGAAAAAAGTTATTTTCGAGCACAAGTTTTATCAAATCACAAATATGTTCTTTTGATAGTTTATATGTAAATTCGTTATCTTCAAGATAATATTTACACGCTTCGACAGCATCATTGTGTGGTATATTCGTGTAGAGTGAAACCACATCAAGTGTAACAAGGAATGAATTTTCCGTTAGTTTCGGTAAAGATTTCAATTTGTTAATGAAATCAAAAGTATCTTTGACGTATGAAGGTAGTGATTTCATTAGTGGTTGTAAAATGTGATCAATATATTGCGATATATTATTTGTAACTGAGTTGTATGTAGTTTTCTTCGCCCCATGAATCCACAAGAATCCAACAGAACGGTTATAGCAACAATACAAAGTCTAATGGAAACCCTCAAGGATCTGTTGAAAACTACACAAACAGAAGAAAGAATAGGAGATTCATTAGAATACAAAAAAAAAGAACAGATGGAGGAAAGAAAAGAAAAGAATAAAGGAAATCGAAAGAGGAAAAGAAACTGTGTTAAACCTTTCTAAACGAATTCTAACTAATAGTGATTACATTCTTCTAGGTAAGGGATTATCATATTGTCCTAGAACCAAAGTGCATGATAATATTAATTTAGCAGTAGCATTTTTTAAATACACAAGATCGTTAAAATTAAAAGAACTTTTCTCACAATCATATACATCTTCACAGTATGAAAATAGTTTCCGTCTACAAAATAAGCCCTTTTACAATAAAAAAGAATCAACATTTACACCTTCTAGTGGACGATATTTTTATGATTTGGAGTTATTCATTAGAAGACCTTTATTACTTTATAGACAGTTTAAACAAATTACATCCAACAATAAAATTTACATTCAATGTCTCTAAAACTAAAGTTTCATTCTTGGACGTTGATGTCATGAAAAATGAAAATAATGAAATTACTACCATAGTTCATGTTAAAAACACGAATATTCATCAATATGTTGAATATTCTTCATGCCATCCTAAATCATGTAAAAATGGGATACCATATAGTCAAGCAAAAAGATACAGAAGAATTATTTCGGATGATGCTGTTTTTAAATTATCTTTGACAGAGCTAGGTCAGCATTTTTTAAATAGAAATTACCCTATTGATATCATTAATACTGCTTTCCAAAAGGTATCTTCTCTTACACAGCTTGAATCTTTACAATATAAAATCAAAAATAGAAATGAAGATATCATTCCTTTTGTTATTGAATATAATCCAAGTTTGCCTAATATAGGTAAGATTATCAATAAATATTGGGATTTATTAAACTTATCATGTAAAGCAAGTGTTAAATCGCTACACGAAAGCAAACCCACACTTGCTTATAAAAAGACTAAAAATCTTAAAGATTTCCTAACTAATTCCAAATTAGAAAAAACATCATATAAAATAGGATCATCAACTAAATGTAATAGACCTAGATGTTCACACTGTTCATTTATTAATGAAAATACTTCTTTCAATAGTAATAATACGAAAGAAACTTTTAATATGCGTTGTGACATTAATTGTGCAACATCAAATGTTATTTATTTGATAACGTGCAAAAAATGTGGCATCCAATATGTTGGACAAACCAGTCAACAAATATCTAAACGTATGAACCAACGTAGATCAGATATAAAAAATTATATCGATCAATCATTTTCATCTCATGTTGCCGCACATTTTAACAAAATTTCCCATACATTGCAAGATTTCTCCTTCCAACCTATTGTTAAAGCTGATTCTGAAATGGAACGTCTACTAAAGGAAACCTATTGGATTCACCGTCTGAATACGGTATATCCAAAAGGTCTAAATTCAAAAACACTATATGACATTTAGTAATTTTTTATTAATTTTTTATTATTTTTTCTGAATTATGTCCCCTGTTTACAATTAGATATGAATATTTCATATTATTTTACTTTGCAGAAAATCTTAATTGGTAAAAGTATAATCTAATAACATAAAAATAAGTTTACTAATTCTTTAAAAATGAAATTGAATTTGTCATTAATTATCATTATAATATGATTAATTATTTATAAAATACTTGATAGTAACCGTAATGCACACCATATTTTTATTATATTTTTATTAAATAAATTGAGTTCTGATAACCACTTAAACAGCTATAAAGATTATACTAGTATATATGTTTATTACATTTATCTTTGTAATTTTTTTTTTTTTTCTGTTTGTGATTTATTTTCTTTTCTTCTAATAAGCGTGTATTATACATAATATTACTAAAACTGTTTATCTCTATTTGTTAATAAATTGCGTATATAGTTTTCAGTAGAGATATATGTATCTTTAAGATCCAGTTTTATATATATTTATGTATTAAGATATCATTAATCTTTGCTGTATATGCACATCTCCATGTAAATTATTCGTTAAAGTATTAGATAATTACGTTAAAAATGTAAGCTATGACGTCATCTTGTTTATATCATTGTTTATTTCATTGATCACTTAGAAACAACATATTTAATGACGTAAGCAATGATATTGAATTCAGTTTGAATTCAGTCTGATGAAGCATTAAAGCGAAACCGGTCACACATTCTACGTGTTGGTGTTGTTTATTTTATAATTTTTATATATATATATATATATATAAGTACAATTAAGGATGAATAAACAGAAAGGTTTTTACCTACCATTTGTTACCTGAGAGTCTATAGGTCCATTACGAGTTCGAGCCTGAAAAATGACGGTTTTTCATTATGCTTTATTAAAATACTAAGCAGAAGCACGTGCCATCAAATCATTTCCCTATATTACAACCAACACATACACAAGTAGGAAACAGAGCCATAGAAAACAAAATTGAAATAAAATTAAGGATGATAGATACTTTAAAACTATCAAAAACATTTCAGGCCGATATCATTAAGTTTATAAAAGATTGAAAGGTGATAAACATATGTAAAGCATTTAACCTATTAATTACCAGACACGATATTTATGTACACAATGTTGTAGCCTTTAGAAATTTCGCAAAATCCGTAATCATCATGAAATTGATATGAATTGGTACTCAAAACGTGATTTAATGCATTTCTTTCCGATTTTCTTATTTCTATAAAATATTTAACATTTTATGCATATCTTTACTGTTTGTTTCTTTTTTCCTTTCGACGACTAATCGGCGTAAATTCTTGAAGAAGAGATATATAACATTACTGTAAAAGAATGCTTTATCCATGATTTTTCTCAAAATTATATGACAAAATTAAAAATCGTCCAACAACCTGAATATAAGCAATGAAAGTCAAAACCAATTTAGTACACGATGGTGAAAATCTATAATTTAGAACATCCAGAGAGATATCTAAAAATGGTTGGGGATGTTTTGTCTAATAACTAAAGCGTGGAAAACAGAAGTACGTAGAAACATCTGGATAAAAACCAAACAAAGACACATCTGGCTCATTGTGTGCGCAAGCAAGTTATTCACATTTCAATATCACTCCTATATGTACCCATAGATAGGCATGATAACACAAGCCTCACCTTATCTTCAAAAAGAATGAGTTATGAAAATAACGACTATATATATATATATATATATATATATATATATATATATATATATATATATATATATATATAATTTACAAATGTACCTGATAGTCTGCAATCATCCTAGGTCCAAGATTACTCCTCAGATATCCGCAAGAAGGTAACTTCCGGACGTGTTCAACCAAAGGATCATCATTTGGTGAAAGATTGGCAAGTTCTGTACCGCAAAAGAAGCACCTGACTATGGTACCCTCTCCTTCAAATTGAAAGAAGAAACTTTGTATAATACGTAAATAAAACATTTACATGGCAAAAGTGAATTCCGTCAGACTTAATTTATATTAACAAAGCATTTCCGGAGAAAAGGTGGCACACATTTAGCTTTATCAATAAACGAGTGGCGGTACTCATACCTTGGTTCCTGGAGTTCATTAAATATTCTTCAGCAATATTCCGACCCAACTATAACAATGTCATCTTCAAGAATAGTGTGCATTCCGTATTACTTTATATCACCGCAAAGACAACCATGTTGTAGGTCTGATAGCAATATTCGTTTAAATCAGTCATATTCCAATGTCGGAGAGACGTTACAGACTCCATTAACCAAGTTATCGTGCTTGTGATGAGACGTTTTTGTAATGGCTGTCATACTAAACCTGTTCAGTTCAATGACGACAGACTGGTATTTAAAGACAATGTAAGTTATAAACATTTAATGAAAATATTACCAAAGTCCCAAGAGGGAATATAAAAAACGAATTCGAAATGACAAACATTTAGGTCAGGTTTCATTTAAATGTATGTAATACGTAATTGTTCAGCCGGTATTTATTATACTGGACTTGCATGATGATGTAGGCATTAATATCAAGAATACCGACAAAAAAAAAACTAAATCTAACATTGGACCCTTATCAGTTTTATTACGCTATTTTCTTTTAAATATTTAAATTCACTCAATGTATGCGTCAATATCTATTTTCAAAGAGTAATAATGAAAAGAATATGACACCCATTTCCCAGTGACCTTGTCTGATTGCAGTTAGACACAATTCAAAAGCTGCATTCCTTCGCAGATACAATTTTGATAATGGTATAACAAACTTTTGTTGCTCTCCCAGTGTAAAGTGGTGAAAATATTTTGAATAAAGGTACACCAACGAGAATGAAGAAAGGAAGCGCGAGCCTAAACTTGCCTTCGGTGAATACATCGTCATATCGCCCTAAAACAATACCAATACAGTTATAATGATGTCAGATGCAGTGCCCCGTATTTGTCAGATACATCGATATTACAGTGAGAGCGAGAGAGAGAGAGAGAGAGATAGAGAGAGAATTCCCGAAGTTTAATCATTTAGCAAATAATATGATTGTCATTTTCAACTGCATCATCTTATGTCGGCCATTTTCGTACGTATCCCCGTATTAAGAATTGGATGGTCCAGTTATAAATAGAATCCTTGGGTAACATTTTAAGTCAGCTGGTACCAGTGTATATAAAAGCCGAAGATGAGCTGGTTGGGGTTTCTGATGCGTATCGTATTAAGAGCTAGGAGATCAGAGGGAAGCGAGAAACCCAAGATAATAGTGAGGTAATTATTATAATAAGTAGGTTTGGGGTGAAGTGATTGATGAAGCTTTACACTATTCTAACCATGATAAAGATGATAAAGGGACTCTTTGGTTTGTTATCGTGTTCACTTAGTTTCCAGGGTTCGAGAGGAATTATTGAGCTCCGATACCAGTCTTTGAGTAAAACCAGTGTACAGACAGCAAGGGGCAAGATTCTCTACCAAAGCTGTAAATATTCGTTTACGTAAGCCCACTATCATGCAACAGGATGAAATGTAGACAATGCAAACTACCCGTATTTATTGTGCAGTCCTATATATGTGAACAAAGACAGAGATGATTACAATACAAAAAGAAGAAACTTAATCAAGAGTGAATGTATTTTCGAAATCGATACGAAGGATAAATTGAAATGGCGCATAATGAAAATATATGGCAGCTATTGTGCCAGTCTGTACATAGACAATGAATAAAAACATCGAGTTGTGAAGTGTCAAAAGTTAATCGACACGATAAAACAATGAAAAACAACTAAGCTTCGTATCCTCTGCTCCACGAATTTAATTATTTAATACTCAGTTCTAGTTTCGTCCTATCTAAAGTTTGATATTTTGTGGCAATATGTTGCTGGTATAAAGTCTTCAAACCTTCTTCCAATATTATATCAATATGACAGCATGTAGTATTTCCAAGTAAAGTTCAGTTAGACTATTTAAAAATCTTGCACTTTCAATTAATTTTTTTATATCAGCAGACACAATAATTTCAGCTTTTCATCTGCATGGGGAAGTTATCAGCATAAAGTCAAATTTACATTTCACCTGTCCACAATTGTTCCTTCATGGTCCAAAACATCAATAAAATGATGTAGAATATTATTTTCTTTATCATAGCACTGTCCAATGTTTACCTCCAAATACCGAATGTTTTGATTATAATTGTACTCATGGGAGCAATCGAAAATGATAGGCTACAATTATCTTGATATATGATGCAACATCCTTTAAAAAAAGGGACGCGTTGCGAAGAAGAGAAAAGTGCGACCTGGGTGAAAAAATAAAATAGATGATCATACAAAAATCGGAATGAAAACCGCGTTACACAATAAATCAATTAAACTATATTCTTTGGTTAGATTTCTATTGAGATCGTATGGTGGAGTATTCAGATGGTACTCCCGGAGAAAACTCGAGAGCTAAAGCGCCCTAGATTTATCAGCCAATATGATATTTGTTACCCCATCGTGATATCTCTGGTATCCAGGTCGCGCATATCGGCTAATAATCCTGCATTAATATATCATGTTGATGCAGGTGGCTGAGTGGTTTTAAACATTGCCTCTTATAATGCTGTCGAATATAAAAGGACGTAGTTGTTTGGAAACCCGGCTTTAGCAACTACATGTTCCCACTCAAAATATATTATTTTAGTTTACATAATTCAATATTTGTAAGTCTTTCAGGAGGACATGCTTTTAAAGGTTATTAATAAATGTTTTCTAGCAGAGAAATGTTCTTCGTCTTATTGACTCTACGTTATTTTATCGGCGAACTGCTCCTTTGGATATTAACCTAGTGCACGCGAGTTTAGCGGGTTAGGAAGATCACCAGTCAAAAGAACCATAATGTAATTAAAACTCGAGGAATTTCAAAGCAACCAACACGCACTCGATTTTCCCATGCGAACGTTGACGATGATTTGTGCAAGATATAAAATCGTGTAAGACACAATACATAATCAAGAGATTCATCGGAACTTAGTGCTAGATTACCACTAAAGGAAAGTAAGCCTCGCTATCAAATCCCCGACATCACTCGGGGTATGCAATGCTCTTTTATATCACAACATATCGATTTCCCGAAAAAGAAACAACCCACCCTGGATGATTCTGTTCACTTGTGTGGCAAAATCCAATATTTTATTTTAAAAGATCGCTTTATGTGAAGGAATGCATCTTTACTTTATTACACTTGGAAATAAAACACCCTTATTATTAATAATGCTGACGAGAAACTAAATCCGAGTGAAGCAAAGAAAAGATCACAGAATATTTCAACTAGACCAGTTTCGTTTGAGACACATTATAGTTAGGAAATGCACAATTGGCTTTGAAGTAAGTCTGACTGATTGTTAACCATGTGTATTACAGGATTTATTGAAATTCTGAATTGAACTACTTTGTCAATGTGAAGAGAAAGATAATGTTACGTTGAATTGACAAGGTCTATATCTTAAACTCGATGAACAACAGTGATAAAAGTATCATGATTGTGAGCACAGTACCAATATCCAGAGTTGTAGTGGGACTAAGTATCATGTATAGCTGACTAAACGATGATCGAAAAGCTAATAAAACATTATCAACATTATTTTTCTATTTAGTTTCGAATACAGACATGTTGTTTATCTGAACGCGTTGTAGTAATTTTGAAAAAGCAATATGTTGCATATTTGTGTAAAATCTGTTTTAAAGCAAATTACAAATACTGTCTTCGAAATAGCGCCTGACCCTTCATATTTTATAGATATCAACATATGATCATTCACAACTAGTAAAATCGATAACAATACAGCGAAGCTGCAAACCCTAAATAGTATGCTTTTATGTCAATTGCAGCTGTATTGTCAAAGATGTTATAGTTCGTATTCAGTAACACAGACCCATCAAGTCTAATAGTTTGATCCCTTTCAGAGCTAGACACACGGGATTTGCTCTACTGTTTTAAGAGATCTTTTCCGTCTGCTTTCTATAGTTGACTTTCTGGCAACCATGGCCTCGGCGGGAAGGTTCGTCCCAAGTTTATGAGGCGGTTTAGAAAATTTCCAAGGATATATCTCATTTGTAGTGACTACACAGGGAGTGGACCATTACACGATTGGCATACGACGATGGATGGCGACAGAACCTTCAAGCAAACAGTCTATCACGTTATAAGTAAGGAACAATAGCCATATTGCAACATGTATATGCTAGACCCTGAGGCTATTCATTCGCTTCATAAATGTTGCGAGTGTCAGCCTTGCGAACAATCAGTGTCAAAACGATGTGTACACAGCTGGCCGGCCGGCTTATGTTAAGATAGTGTAAGCCGACATCAAAGGACGGATGGGAAGCCAGTTGTATATAACATGAGCATAGGAACCTGTTACTGGTGCCTTATTTGGCTGCGTGCGATTCACAGGTAAGTGGCATGAATTGCCCGTGTTGGGTTCAAAGGAACATCAAGTGGGGGTCGTAAATCCAACCTTGGCAGACTGCCGGGGAGGGGGCAATGTCTGCTAATTGTGTAGACCATGGGTGAATCGACATACACTCGGAATTAAGCAAGGCGTGGCCACCATTGGAATCGCAAGTTTAAATCTAGTGTCTTGAAACTAAAAGTCAGTAATCGCTAAACCATCTTGCGAGAATTACATAAGGAAGTTATAAGCTACTCCGACGTCATTCGAAATTGGCTGGAAACATTGTTATTTTGGGAATTACAAAAGAGCTTCGGACAGGTCAGTGACTCATTTGCTCAATTGTCGCAATCTATTACTGCAGGGTAATTGTACTTTAATTACGTGCAGTACGTATACTTCATTACTAGAATCGTTAGTACGTACAATTACCATCTGTAGGGTTTGATTCATTTGTAGTGTTTGATCTACATGCATATTTTGAGATATGAGCAATGTTTATGTAAATAATTAATATTGTAATTCGCTATTTGGTTAATTTGTAGTAACCTCGTGCATTTATTCGTGTGATATTCTAGATTTGCAAATGTTGAATTGAATTATAACTTTGTATAACGGTTGCAGTGCGCAACATTAGTTAATAAGGGTATTTGACTATTTGTTTATACTTGTAGGAGCATAATGTGTAAGGATATATCAGCGCATAGATATGTGGATATCTGTGTACACTTTGCAGAAATGTAATGTAAAGAAATGCGTCTGATTATGTGATATTGTTCTGTATAATAAGATTGAGAATCTATATATACCTATGTGATGAAATCTATTGATATATGCATAACAAGCAGTTGATACCGTGTAGACCATACCAGAAAGTATGGGTATTTCGATGTCCATGAATGCGTGACCAAAGAAGGTAATGGTTTATCTGATGATAGATTGTCGTTTAGTGTGAGACTGGATAGCTATAGGAATATACTAATGTCCTTGTTTGTGTTCGGACAGGAAGATTTTAGGGACCGGGGTAGCTGTAGGAGACAGAGAAGGAAAATACCCTGGTACAGTTGGTCCCGAGTCTCTGGGAGACAAGAAAAAGAGAGAACGGAAGTGGAAGAAGTGGAAGGGTGAACGACGTGGTTATTGGGCTGAATGGATAATGGGTACCAGTCAAGAAATACTACAGATGAGTAGAAACACAGGACAGGAGGAAAATCTATCACACTAAGTCAGATGATGAAACAGGCCGTTAATTGGTCGAGTGAAAGACGAGTGATTGGGTTTTGAATATTGAATTTCATTTGAAGAAGGACTATCTGTTATTGAATGGCATTAAACTTGTTGTTTCTTTGAGTTTCACCTTTTGTGTAGTCAGTAATTTAACTGTCGGCATCGCTGACTGGGAGCTCGGAGCTTTGCATCTCTATCACTACTTCAATTTCTAACAAAAACCAGCCAGAGTGTGTCTTCTGTAATAATTAAAAATAATACTTGGAGCACCCAACCGCAACCTAAGGTAATCTACGAGACCTTTACACCGTCTTTGTTCCCTACCGACAGCAAGATAATACCTGACATTTTTATCAATTTACCTATGTAATAAAGTCCAGCACCAGCCAACGCATCAATATTGAAGAGCGCAAACTGCTGCCAAGTAGCAAAGGATGCTTGGCGGCTGTTGTACTCCACAAAACCGGGGTGTCGAGGTTGTTGCGAGTGCTCTGTGTCGGATTCACCATTGGATGACACGGTAACTGCTCCAGAATAATGCAATGTTGCTGCATCGATTTGTGGTGAATATAGCAATGAATTTTCTGATTGGTGGTTACCAAAAGAGTTTTGTCGAAAGCTGGAAATTGATTGTCTAGGACTGGATTGACTAGAACCCCCTCCATCCGAATGTACATCTACTCTAGATTGGATTCTACCATTCGGTTGAACCACATTTGCTATACAGTACTGAAGTGGGTACATTTCATTCATATATTCATTGTCGCCTATCATGTAAGTCTTCTCTGACCATGGCTTTAAAGGAATTGTTACTGAATCGCTTTTTAGTGGTCCAGGGTAAACAAGACGAGTTACCCTTTTTCTGGCATTCGTGATAAATGTCTGATGATTCTGAAGATTTCTAAATCTGTAAGAATAGCACTGATCACTGTTGTAAACCGCTGTCGTTCTTCATTTTATATTATTACGTTTGACTTGTCTTCCCTTGGGTTTCTCTTTGGTTAATGTCTAGTTACACGATATAATAATAATAACGTTGATATCAACATGGCTACTTCGGAAACATCCAGTTAGCATTTGTGATGCCGCCCCTCAAAAGATCTCTTTCGCTACATTCCAAACATTTGCAAGCGAGCCCCTAACTTCAAAACTTTCTTGATATCTGATATGCACGTTCCACATCTCCTTGCCATATTCAAACTTTGTAAGATTCTGAAATCAAAAAAGGAGCAAATGTATGTGACGAACCAAGCCGTACTTGCGAGTGCAAAAAGTAACTAGAACATATGTTAATAGAACAAGAATGCTCTGCCTAAAATGTCTTGTACAAATTGTTACCAAATATAAATAAACAACTTAGCAGAAGACAAATTGTTGACAATCAAACTGGCATGAAATTTAAGTCACTGTGACCTACTTTAGTTAGTCTGGAGTTGTAATTATCATAGAATCTAATCTATGTGACCAACAATGTCTGTGAAGCTGGCCTAAATGAAAATTTTCGCCGAAGCTACTGAAGAGTGAAATAATAATAACAATAATGAGGACTTTGTATACCGCCTAATCTTTAGAATCTCAAAGCGCTTTACAACTATAGATAACACCTATAAGATAAGAAACATAATAATATTATTACAAAAACAAACAACATGGAATTAGAAAAACATCAAAAAAATAAAATAAAAAACATGCTGAGAATATTTCAGGTAGGAAACATTATTAGGTCTTTAAGTTTGTTCTTGCTGTCGAAATAAGTGAGTTTTGAGAGCACTCTTGAATGTGATCACTGTGTCTTTGTGTCTAAGTTCAGTGGGCAATTCATTCCACATTGCTGGGCCCTGGTATGCAAAAGAACGTTGTCCATATGACTTTGTTTTCTTGCTTGGAATAATGAGTATACGATTGTCAGAAGAGGAGCGTAAGTATCTTGCTGGTGTGTACACATGGGTGAGGTCAGATAGGTATGTTGGACTAGAGTCCGACAGTGGAACGTAGCACAGAGAACAAATTTTTTGTTTTATTCTGGATCGAATGGATAGCCACTGTAGGGTACAGAACAGCGGGGAGGTGTGCTCTGATCGTGGTACTTTAAGTATCATCCGAGCAGCTGTGTTTTGAACTTTTTGAAGTTTCTGGAGTAGATATTGAGATGAACCAGACAGAACTGAGTTACATTAGTCCAGTCTTGAAAGTACTAATGAACACACAAGTGTTTTAGTGGCATCAACTGAAAGATATTTGCGAATTGAGATGATGTTTTAATTAAGACATAGGAACAGTTTCCTACATTTGGTAAAAACAAATGTTGTACTCATCACGATACATCAACATACCAAGCAGAGCGATTATATGGCCAGTAAGAGATAAGAAACGGACCTAAAAATAAAACTTACTAGAAGTTACATTAGCACGAATGTAGGCTCTAGTAATCTAATTTTGGCAGGATTGCGTTGCTCCTAATATGACGCATCTAACAGAAATTAGCCTCAGCTGAATACATAAACAATATGTGAGAGGAAAACGTTCTAGCGTGATAAATTGTAGCGTATCTGCATCTGAGAATTAGCAGTCATATTGATAAGTAATAATGAAATTATATAACAGCGGATAGGCGGAATGGAAACGTTGGTCGTGCGAATTTGCATCGGTAGAATAAAAGATCCACCGGCCCACATCAAATTGGTGATTTTTCTGTTAATGTGTCTGTTAAAATTCAGTGGAACTTTCCATGGAATTTCAGCTAATGAGCTTTTCAAAATAACTTCAGCGTTGCATTCTACAGTTTTAGTGGAGATGAAGCCGTTGGCAAGCGCCTTTGTAGCGAAAGTGCGGTGGAATTCCTGCGGTACCATGCTGTTAAGCGAAACAGTCAGTTTAACTGAAGTATACATTTTAAGAGGAGTTGAAACAGTTCATCAGTTTTAAAGAAGCGCTGTAGTGGTTTAACATGGAGCATAATTGAAACGATGAATTCAGCGGAGTTTAGGCTTAAATCGTCTTTGAACTTGAAGTGTGTTAGCGGTTTTGAAGTGGAAAAACATAGTAATTGCAGCTTGAGCCGATTTCGAACTTATGCTTCTAAGAATAACTCCAAATCGAAAACATACATCAACCAAGATAATTAACATATTTGTTTAAAGGTTATAGCTACAAGCGAATATTGTATCTGATAATCATGGCCGGCGCCAGACCCGGCCAGACTATCTGGCGCCCTAGGCAAGGTTAGATTATGCCCCCCCCCCCACCGGAAAATATCAATTTCCAAATTTATAAACAACAAAAAAATATTTAAAAAATGCGCTCCCCTGAAATCAGCGCCCTAGGCGGCTGCCTAGTTTGCCTATATGGTAGCGCCGGCCCTGCTGATAATATATATTGAAAGGTACAAAGGAATTTCAATATCAACCTGACAGTATCAAACATAACAAACAAAATATAATTACAAGTGAAATTTGCCAATGAATACAGCTGACATTCGTGAAATGAAAAAGCCTATATTCGCACATACTGTTACGTTGCCAAAATGACCAACATGTTTTCTTCAGTAAATACAATATGAAATTCAACCATAACATGAATTAAAATGCAAAAGAAATTGACTCTCACACAACGGTCATGAATTTAATAAAATGCGATGATTACCAGATTTCCTTCACCACAACTATAAGCTCATAAATAACACATGCTTTCATAAATAACACTTGCTTTCATAAATAACACTTGCTTTCATAAATAACACTTGCTCTCCTTTAAACACATTTTTGCAAAAACAAGCCATAGCAAGCAGTCTAAAATATTACATCTTTTAGAATGTAATATTCCTTCAGCTTGAACTGTTTGTCCCACTCTCTTGTAGTTTATGCAGCCCTATAACATAGCAAATAACATCGAATTCCTTTCTGTGTCACCATATATGCCTAAACTCACTAAAAACAATTTCTCTTTAGCTCTCCTGCAAACAGTACTTTTTTATTTGCCCATATGCATATCTGAGTATAATATCAGACTGTCACATCAGACTAATGATTTGCAACATTTAGTGATTTAGAAACGATTTGCATTGTGAATGGTACTGTGCTTTAAAATGACTTGTTTTGAAAATCATATGTGATGCTATCTCTCTGCGCTTTTCGGAAAAATATTCGTATTGGTGTTAAAGCGAGATATTAAGTCACTAAGGGTTTGTATCCGGTTTTCTCTTTCCCGTGCGAATCTGTTGTTTTGTTTCTTTTTCTCTTAGATTCAATTCAAAGCATGATTTCTACTGAACTTTTTCACCGCGTCGCTTCAAAAATCCCGAGATGGTTCTCGAAAAGCGATAATTTGGTAGATACTGTGTCCGTCCTGAGATAATTATGAAATCAATTATCTTTTGCCAAAGTTCATGTATTTATCTCTTGAGACCATATTTACATGGATGCGTATTGCACAGATACGTTATTAGATCATACTTGTTTGAATTTTACGGTTTCTATAAAGCAGTAATGTTGAATGCGTTACCATTTACTAGCACTTGTTTAGAAAGTATAATTATAATGCAATTTGTCATTAATGCGTCGTTTAGTTGGGGGGTTTTTATATTTTAATTCCGCACTAGAAATGTATTTACAAAAATATTGATCAGGCACCTAAGCATTGCATATAGGTCCATAAAACATTTCGGAAAAGTTTGAAACACTCTTAACATACAGAAAGTATAAAAATAGGATCAAAAGCAAGGGCAAAAATGAATGTTTTATGTCATTACTTCCGGTAACGTAAGACTCATGAATGAGTCGTGAAGTAAAATGATCAAAATATGATACATATCAGTTGCTACGTTTACTTTGATCTTAAACTAAGTAACGAAAAAAGAAGAAAATCAACAGGTTTTGTAAAACTTAACAAATAATTTAATTCTCTAAATCATAAAATGAAAATTTAAAATGCACTTACATCATTATGAATTAAATCCAAAATAATCCTAAACGTAATATCACAATTCCAAAAGAACAGAATGTTCCGAATTAAGTACAGGTCTTGAATGTAATGATACCACCAATCTTGACGAGTCACAATGACATTGTCCAGAATGTCTTAGAATGAATTCACAATAATCCCCAAGCAATATTATAGTGCAAAGTCAATGAACACTTCGAATTTCTAATCAATAATCCAGACAAATGTTTCCTCTCTAACACGTCAATAAATACTGCTGCAGAATGAAAAAAAGAAAAAGAAAAGGAATAATTGTCATTTCTCTCCTTGTATACATGTCCACAACTATATTTTTCAATATATCGCCATTCTATATGTTTCATAGATTTCACAGTACTTCAATCATCTAATCAGAATATTACTCCAAAATGGTAAACAATTTCTTTCTATTAAAACCATCTAAGGTCATACTCTAGAACTCTTACCCAAGTTAACACCCTAATTATAGCTCATTATCCTACAACAGAATCTACACTCATGAACAAACATTAGCTATGAAATTGTTTATAAATGATCATTACAATCTATATTCATGGACAAACATTAGCTTTATAATATCTTGTTTATAAATGATCATTACAATCTATATTCATGGACAAACATTAGCTTTATAATATCTTGTTTATAAATGATCATTATAATTTAAGCTCTTGGACAAAAATTAAACATAGCTATACATAATAAAAAGAAGTGAAAAGACCGCAATGTGATACATATCACTGAAGTAATAGAGATCAAAATGTGATAAGTCAGTGAAAATCTTTCTTTTATATATTGGATAACTCTTACTACAGTATATTTCTGGCTAACGGGAACGTAAGACACTTGAAGAGAGTGGTGAAGTGTAAAATCGGATAAACCTTCACCACTAATGCTTAATATGTAGGACAACAGAAACAGTAATGAATGAGTAATATATATTCCCGAAATGTAAAACAAACTACTATTGAAATTGGAAAACTGAACGAGTATCTAAACACTGAAAAATTTTCATCGACAAGCATTCCAAATGTCGAAACGTTTGGTGTACATTTAACGGTATACAACATTGATAACAGGCTTTTGTCTATTTTAATCAAGATATATATATATATATATATATATATATATATATATATATATATATGGTATAACGGTACCAATTGCGCAAGTCCAGGTGGGCGGAGCTTAAGGTGTATGGAACATTGTATTCAGAATTAAAGAACAACACTAGCTGTGATTGGTGCATTATGTAAGAGTTGTACTTTCTGTTTGGCTTAAAAAAAAGTTGAGCCTCTTGGCAACATGTGAGTTTGTGTTAATTTCTATCTAGATCATATTTTGTATTTTTTATGATTTTTTTAAAATATGGTACACATGGCTGAAAATGTGCTTGTTGTGACTAGATAACTCTTACCCCTGTCTAGTTCCAGTAGAGTTATCTCTCTTAAATGCAATGGAGTACCTGGTTATGTCATTGCCAAATTGACAATCTAGCATTTTTCTATATGACAGTGTGTGACATGCATGCCCAAGTAGGACAGAAAGTATATTTATTTCACAAAACATTAGCATTGAGGTATATGGAAAAACAATTGGTACCGTGATACCTAAAGGAAAGAATAGCCTCACAGTGTATCCATAGAAACGCATACATGTGGGCGGCATTTATGAACTATACTAGTTTGATGTAGGAAAACAAATGTGTGCTGAACAGTTTTGGTCAAATATTGAAAGTTCTTTAAGAATAAAATGTATGAAATCTTCAGAAAATAGCACAAGACGGCTTTGGATGGGGACTTTTGATAACTATAGCTATGATATATATAGACTTGTGTTACCTGATGCCTTTATGTATGTGCTGTTACCTCCTAGATTTGAATGCATGCAACAAAATAAGTTATGTGAACATAATATAGTTGATTTTGGCTAAATATTGGCTATTTTACCTGCAAAAGATGAAAAATCATGTGTACAAAAACAGCTATCTTGTTCTTGTAAGGCATGCCATAAACAAGGATAGAGAACACTCTAAGTACACATGTAGATAGATCACTTGTACCATGTGGGATGTTCTGGCATGAGTAATTTTTAGGTAATTTATTAAGGATATGGTATCCCTTCCCACTTTGATTTGAATTGTCCTGCTCTAATTGTCCTTTTTTTATTATAAACTTTCCAGCTTTGAAATTGTTCATGTAGTTAGTTCAGTTCTCTTGCATTCCCTTTTGTTGAAGTAGCAGTGAACACCAACAAACAAGAACAGTTTCCTTAAGTCATCATTTCCCATTGGCACTTGTTTAAGCCCAATTATAATCTACTATTGACTTTCAATTAATCCTATTTCTTTCTGTCAAGCTGCTCTTGTGGAATTTCCATGTTTGGTCCAACATTACAGAATGATAACCATTTTAGTCACACAGTGTGTATTCATTCCATAAAAATCCACACTGTTCTTGAAACTTTGCATCCCATCGCAAGAATCCAAATTGGCATGAGATGATATCTGCATGGTTATGGAAGGCTGCACTCTACATGCCAGCATTGTAGAAAATATGAACTATGTGATATGAAAGAGCTGCATCATCTTAGAAATTAAAATTACATGACTCTTGAGGTCTCCACTAAATATAGGAGTTTAAATGTTAGGTTCTCACTTTATCAGTAATGTATTTTGAGATAATTTAATTACAATGAAGTTAATACAGGTTGTTGATGAACTCATCTATATTACATGGATAATGTATTAGAGGTTACCACACCTTATGTATATCATTCAGTTATCTCCCTTACACCAGTCATAACATTTCAAGGAAATAAAATCTCACATTTTCAGTGACTGGTTATGAAAATAAAGAGAAGATTTGTGAAGTATTATATTAGCCCTCAATCTTGATGCAAATGTAAGTAGAATCAATTTAATAATTTCTCACAGTAAAGTTTACAGGTTTAAAAACTGATAAGGTATGTTCTGCTTGGATTTGAGATCAGTTTCTCTCTATCTTATGCCAATTATTATTAAATTCCTATGTAGAAGAAATATACTTTATATGTATCTATATTATTTAAATTATTCACCCTTTTATATTAGATGGAAATGAACACAACTTCACTTGAAATGTGGGTACCTGTAAGGGATGTGATAGCACAGTTGCCTTTGGGCTGTCCTTGGACCTGTTGGGCCCTGCCCCATATATTTGTCCAAGGTAAGGTCATCAAACTTTCACTTCTCATTTTTTGCATTGCCGATTTTGCCTCCTTTAATTCCTTTATCATAAGCTACCTCTCCCTTTTAGATAAACACTTTCCTCCTGTTTTTAACTCCATTTGATGTGCTATACTTAGTGTTTATATTTGGCATTTTTTTGTATTTTATTCCCCTAATTTCACCCCCAAATCCAACATAACCACTTAGAAGCTGTGATTTACTATATTTTGTGACTGATTGGCTTATTGAAACAATTTTATTCACATTACAAAGGAGGGAAGCTTACTATCTGTGTTACAAAGAGGATGGGTAGGTGGACCTTCGTGTGAGGACTGGTGGTTAGTGACCTCTTATATCTGCAGATAGTGTAAAGTGGTCAAAGCTTATACTTTATAATAAGATTGGGTCATGTCCACCTGTCTCTGATGTTAAGTTCTGCACCTACCAAACAAATATAAATTCCTTTCTTTTAGGTGAATTGTACATTTTGAAGTAGGACAGGTACATACTATTTGGTACATTGACCTTTGACCTAGTTATTACATAATATGACATAATGTGATTTATCCCATATCACCTATGTGAAGTTCAATAAGTGCTGATAAGAATAAGATACAACTCATAGTTGAAAGAATTCATTTTATTTCAAAAGATGATTTTGATGGTGAAGCAAAAGTTAGAAAACAATAGTTCAAACAGCTCAATGACATTTCTATACACATTCATATAAGACATAGGTTAGTACCTCATCAAATTGTTTTTCACAAGTGAGACTAAGTATATTTGTTACTTATACAGTCCTGAACTATTCCGCAGATTATTGGAAAAATTAAGGTTTGCTATAGGTATAACGGTACCAATTGCGCAAGTCCAGGTGGGCGGAGCTTAAGGTGTATGGAACATTGTATTCAGAATTAAAGAACAACACTAGCTGTGATTGGTGCATTATGTAAGAGTTGTACTTTCTGTTTGGCTTAAAAAAAAGTTGAGCCTCTTGGCAACATGTGAGTTTGTGTTAATTTCTATCTAGATCATATTTTGTATTTTTTATGATTTTTTTAAAATATGGTACACATGGCTGAAAATGTGCTTGTTGTGACTAGATAACTCTTACCCCTGTCTAGTTCCAGTAGAGTTATCTCTCTTAAATGCAATGGAGTACCTGGTTATGTCATTGTCAAATTGACAATCTAGCATTGTTCTATATGACAGTGTGTGACATGCATGCCCAAGTAGGACAGAAGGTATATTTATTTCACAAAACATTAGCATTGAGGTATATGGAAAAACAATTGGTACCGTAATACCATATATATATATATATATATATATATATATATATATATATATATATATATATATATATATATATATATATATATATAGCATTATATTAACACAAAATATTAACGTAATTAATTTTAAACTTTTTCAGTGTTTTAATTATTTTTCTCATAAACGATAGACAGATGTTTTTCAATTATCACTCTGAATCGATTGAGTCCGCCTGAAGCACCAATGCTGCGTCTGCCATAACATTACTGCGAAGCACCGTAAACAAACTGAAATTTACACTGAACAGTGAAATGTATGAAATATGGAGTTTTATGCCTGATGTATTTTGCAATATAAATGAATGGACTGACGACATGAAAGAGTGGCCAAATCTCGTGTACGATGACATTTACAGCTAGTTAATCTCATCGAAATCAGTAGATGGAAAAAAATGAAGAACATAAAAAGCTTACAAAGTTATGATTACTTTCAGAGCTTAAATGTGGTTTCATATTGTAATTCAACGAGCTTAAGAAAGAAATTATCATGAAAGGAGAAATACGATTTAAATAATCGATTAAAAAAAGGGTAAACAAAGCTTACGTTATTTATACCATGGAGGAGCTTGTTGAGAATGGGTGGTGTACATGTCTGGTGGGAAAAGGACACTCGTGCAGTCATGTCGCTGATTTGTTGTGGAAAACTGAACATGCTGTGAGACCCAATTTTACTAGGGTTAGTTATACTGATAAGGCAACTAAGTGGAGTAGAGTTACGAAGAGAAATGTTGAACCGAAATCCCTTGCAAATATTAAATTCAAAAAGCCAAAAGTGTTGTCAACCCCACTCAAGATTACAGAAGTAGTACCTGTTGCCTGAATTACACCATTTTATTTGACAAATGCAGAGTTTAAAACCGCTTTTGACAATTCACCACTTAAAGTGCCCCAACAGTGTATCTACATTTATTCAGTTTATTTCTTGGTAAAAGAGATTATATATTCAAAACACGAATGTAAAAAATCCGATTGAAAAAATTTCAATAATAACTGCGTGGGAGCCTACCTAATATCGCGTTTGCACCTGTTTACGATCATAACCGAAGGCAACCGCCGACCACTTCCGGTATTTAGTGAAAATAAAGCGTGACGTCACGTTATGAACGCTTGTTGTAAACAAAGGCTCAGTTGGTATCGTCACCTAAATTAATCCGTACCAGTTTTAACCCTATATTTCCAATACCGAACAATCCGAAGTTGCAGATGAAGATAACGAAGAAGAAAGACAAGATAGATTGACAGACAATTCATGGTAATTGTTTTCTGAACATGTCTACGGCCTAAGTTACGATAAATATGTATATCCGACGATATTGACAGTTTCCTGTTCCTTTACAAATTTGGATTTTTTCTCACCTGTAATAAAGGCTGCACAAGTGTATAGCATTTCATGGGTAGAGACGTATCTATACGTTGATAAGTAAAAGGTACATCGGATCACAGTTGTAAGCTTTGAAAACCTGTGAACAAGTTGATATGATTTAGAAGTACTTAAGATTTCTAGGAGAGGAGGTCCGCTTTTTTCACAACTATTGAAATAGGCAGGATATTACCCTCATGACATTAAAATTGAATTCATATTCTGTACGCTTCTATTATAAGTTAAAATTTCGAATTTCTTATATGTATGCTAATAGTTGATTTTGATAAACTATGAAATAAACCTTTTTTGTCCGTGGTAAGCATCTTCTTGCAACTTCTGTTTTCTTTCATATCTAATTTAATTTTACAGTGCTGTACTAAACGTTTTATCTGTTCCTGACTTTAGTCAGTTTTTGTCATTGTACTGTGCTACTGATGTGTTCATAAATATGAGATTAAATTTGACAGCACAGCACAATGCATTAAAGAAGAAAACTCTATTTTACGTGTAATTGTGGACATTGTTTGTTAATGCCTACAGCAAGGGAATGTGTATGTTGTTGTGACATAGAGAAGGTCACAAGTATCCACAATGAATACCAGGGGATACAGTGTATAGCACACCATCCAGGGTTCATTGCAGTTTGTCTCGACATCCATGTTTTAAAAGTTGCATACTACCAGTATAGACAACAATCTGGAGAATATCCAGAACAAGGAAATGAGTAAGTAAAATGTCTGAGTAATTTTTCATTTTCTTTTGTTTTCATAAAGTTTGCTTTCATGATCTATGCATGACAGCACAGTACTGGTGTTATTAATACAGCAAATAAATAAACCACTTTTTCAAGTCATTTTATGACATCTTCTTGGATTGAACCCCATGTTCTGGAGGCCTACACTGTCTAACCTTTATACCAGTGATACTGGTGAATCATGCCAAAAAACAACACATATACATGTAAAAATATTGTTTTATTTCATTTTTTGTGTTGCAAAATAAGATGGTCACACACACACACACACACACACACACACACACACATATATATATATATATATATATATATATATATATATATATATATATATATATATATATATATATATATATATATATATATATATATATATATGTATGCATGCATGCACAGATTATACTGGAATCATTTAACTTTATTGATATACAAAATAATGATAAATCACACTGGGTCACTACTAATACTATCTACTAAAACTTTTGATTTTCAAATTTGATCTAATGCATAAAGCATATTTTATTTCAACTCAATTTTCAAATATTATTTCAGAAGACATCGGTATACAGCATATAGACAATTTGCTCTGTGGTGTTGGCACTTCATGGGCAAGGAAGTGAGGGTCATCATTCTATCATGTGTTCTTCAGAGGATCCGTACTGCCTTTCCTGATCAAAACCTGAACCACACTGGCTTTCATGAGGATGACAGCAATTAAACCTGCTAGGAAGATTTTGAGTAGCAATATCCTTGTCAGGCCTCTCATACAGACTACATAATGGTGGTGATACATCTACCATAAGTTTTACTCCTTCATCAATCATGTGAGACACCTGTCCAATTGTGAATGCTGTTTTCATCAGACATTTGACATAATCTGCAAATTAAATGTAATATGCATTGTATTGTACAAGCCAAAAACTGCAACCTTTTGTTGAAGTTAATACATGAATTAAAAGTATTTGTCTTTACCATTGTTTGTATATTTTTACTATTTTACCACAGGGAAAATTCATGACCTTTAAAATTAAAGGAGTGTCAACTTTAACAAATAGTTTGCCTTTACTGTTTGAATTTAATAATTAAAAAAAAATAATGTTGGTACATACACTTGGTACAACAGTATTTATATTTTCTAAGTGATATATGCCTTTGTGTTCATTAATTACTAATGTATATTCTTGCCATATGTTGAATCGACAAGGATTTTCCTGACAGTGTATTGTCCTTTCTTGTACTTTGGATACAGTATTTTATATCTGGCTCTCACATCCTTAGTGCATGCTTTCTCTCTTTGGCTGTTTTATTAAAATGCAATGCAGCTAGCTAAAGCCTATTTCAAAGTAAATAAAGATGCAAAATACAGAATATCATTCTATCAGAATACAGATAATTTATTTTTATAGATACTTTATTTGCAAACATTCCAAAACACTAAAAACTGTTATATAATTTTGCATTGTAGGATATCAAAAGATCAGATCTTGATATATATGATTTAATTTGAATATGAATATACTGGACTTTAAATAAAACACAAAAAGCCTGAATCAGAATTTTTGTGTGTGCAATAATGTAAGCTATACCTTGAAAGCACTCCATGATAGGAGAAACCAGTCATCTTTCGTGCAAAATAATTGATCACAGAGTTGTATCCCTGAAGCTTGTTGTCCAGATGACAGCATTGGTACATATTTTCTCATTTGTCTGCTGTCACAATCTCTTCAAGCTTGTCAAATACTTTAGATCCTATAAGTTATAAAGTATATTCACCAAAGCTTGGTTTTATGCTATTTTGCATGAAAATTAAAGTGTGCACTAACAAAAATGTATCTGAATTCAATAAATTACTAGACCAATACAGTTAAATCAAAGTCACATACCTATATGACATGTGCTCCATAAAGATGCTTTTGCATACCAAATATCATTGATCAATAAGAAATAAATCTACTAATTGAAAAACTTGATGGACTTAAACGATTGTTGCCAAGATACGACTGAAAAATTGTTGAACATGACAATATCACCACCGCTGAAAAAAATCATAACACAATATTGTACAATTTCTACTGCATTTTGTGTTATTCAGGTTTTTATTCATTGCGGATGGGAATAAACCTCGTCACGTTTGTAAATATCTATATGTAATCTGATTCACACATTTGTCCGACAATGAAAAATATATGTAGGCCTTCTAAATCTACCAGCAGAAAGATTTTTCTATTCACATGGTCAAACAAAGTTGAAGGCAACATGAAAATTGTGACTATTTATCCACTGTTTATATCTCAGTTCTTGATTGATTAGATATTTAATGCATTTGTTTTGAAAACTATGAAAAAACGTTCTATAGGGTAGAAATGCAAATGTTGCAGTGACTGATCTGTTGAACATCATATATATAATATGGTACATGTCATTAAAAACTCACCCTTGCAACTTCTCTCTTTGAATAGCCCCTTCTTACTTTCTTTGGTGGTGACACTTAACAAGTTACTAACTCTGTTGATGACAAGATTTCAAGCCTACACAGTTGATGCTTTGGTGTTGAAGTTTCTGATACATTTGCAGTTACCTTGGCTTGGTTGTCAGTTTCCTTCACTCATTGGAATGACGGAGCAGCAGCATCATTGAGTTTGACTTTCTTTTGGTGCCCTACCCGTATGCTCAACATCAAATTTATACCTAAATGGGAAGCATTCTGGTGTGAACTGAAAGAAGTAGAGCCTAGAGGGCAGAAAACTCAGTCGGACCATCCCAGTTTGCTCTTTTGATTGTAACAAAATCTGTCCACCTACGACGAAGTGCTTGGTCTTTCGGAAAGGAATGCATGGAAAACCCATCAGCATTTGAATTCCAACAATCTGCTGTAACACACCTGACCCCGCTGCCCTTGCTTGTATCTCCACGATCTCCTCTTGGCATGACTGTGATGATAAAACTTTTCAAACTAGCTAGTATGGAACGGAACAAGTGCTTTGTTTCTGTTTCGATAGAAACGGAAGTAATGTGTGTGTTCAAAATGTGACGTCAGGCGATCTACACACTCCGGAAATTACCGAGCGATAAAATTGGTCAGATGTGTATTATTTTCGAAAACACACCTGAGCGTATTTCTCAGTTATTATGGCGAATTTTTTCATCGGGTTTTTTATACCGCTTCCAGACTTGATTTTCTATTCAAATAATATTGAATTGTATTTACGTTATATACACTGGTATGGCTCTGCTTTACTTCAAATTAAAGGAACAACAATGAATAAAAGTTTCACAAGTGAATATTCGAACTGGACAGGTGATACATCACTTCATTATCACAGCGGTCATGAAAGCTTATCTTCTTGTGGGAAATGTTTAACATTTTTTTCAGAAGTATGCACGCCTGGATGCAGATCATATTAATAAACTGCAAAATGAAACTGTCAGTCATTGTAATTGTCATTTGTGAAGAGGCTCACGAAAACTGAGAATTACAGCTAGCAGTACGCACAAAGTACGCATTAAAGAGACACCTAATTGCATAAATTTCAAAAGGGATCATTTACATTCAAAATTTATTGGCAACAAATTTACAAAACATGGACGGGACAGTGAGGTTAAAGCAAAACAATTTTTATATTTGAATGGATATACTGTAAGTGACTGGATTGTACGTGTCAGTGGAGGTTATTGTTATTGATATTATTGTAGGGTTTAACGCCATTTTTCAGCACACGATAGGCTATGCATGGCGGCCAGTATTAATGGTGGAGGAAGAATCCGGCAAAACCCCGGGAAGAACCACCGACCCACGAGAAGCTACTGGCATGCTTTCTTACATATCCACATTTGCCGAATCCTGGACTCGAACCCACGCAGACAGAGGTGAGATGGCAGTGATCCGTAACGGAGAGCGCTTTAGACCACTCGGCCACCCGGGGCCCCTGTCAGTGGAGGAGAAATCGTTTTGTGCAAGTCCTGATGCGATTTTAAATTGAGGTACTCCTTTAGAACTTAAAAGTCCATTTCCTAATTCTAAATGGACAGTGTTAAAACAACTCTTTGCTAATGGCAAATATGACGTAAGGAGTGAAAATGGAAATATGTTTAAATTTAAAGGAGGCAGAGGGTTTTATCTACAAGTTCAATTATCTATGTTTTGCCCAAGATTGAGAAAGTGAAAACTTTTTATATGGCAGAACTAAGATGACCACAGATTTGTAGATGTTCAGTATGACGACCACTTTGTGAAAAATCAGATATTGCGGCTATTACAAGAAGGTGATGAACTAAACACGCGCATTTACTGAGGATTTGTCTGTGAGTTTCACATAAGGATTCTTTCTATATATTTATCTTGATTGAGTTGTTTGTACATCCAATGACTGCACAGGAAGTTCCACTGCCTGTTTTATACTTTGCTTTTATATTCATCATAAAAGCATGAATACATGTACAGTCGAGAAACACTACATGTAAACGCAAAACAGCTGATACTGCGAGAGACGAATTCGCAGTAGTATAATGGCTGATGTATACCACCACATCACAGAGAATGGCGGCGCCCATGAGAATTGGATCAGCGCCAGATAAACCTTTCTATATAAGTGTATCGAGGCAGCCACCGCCAACTCCAATGACCCCTGTGCCACTGACAGCATTAAGATCATACCTCGAATCGACTAGGGCACATCAACGACATCAGGTACCACAAACAACATCAGCAGCGAACAGAGAGAGTTATTATTGATCCGAAGCGCGTGACAACAAATAGGCTGCATAATTTTACCGCCTTACAGCGTTATTTAAATCTTGTCACATCTGATTCGCAATGTTGAAATGTTTTGCATTTTTTGCTCAATAAATGCTGTCTCCCCTTAAAATGCATAATAGGTATCCTCTGTTCTTTTCATAAAGTTGACCATTTGACTATTGTGTTGCGTTTATTTGTCAATAGTGTTTGCGCATGGTTGATGTATATGTGTATGCTTCTTTACATTTTCTTATGTGATTGTTTTCGTTTTGCTTTAGCTTAAACAGCCGTTTGTATTATTTCCAGTTTGCTTGTTTCGTTTTTATTTTGTGTGTGTTTCTTTTGACGTTTTGTGATGCATTTGAACATTCTTTATTATGTCTGAGTATTAACCTTATTCGCTGAGCTCTAATTATTTTATATTTCACATACACTTGCTTTATTTTAACTATTCTTGGTCTATTATATATTTTGTTTAAATTTCATATTTTGGCAACGATGGCTTTCCATACATATTTAAGTAGGATTGAAAGTACTCTACTTCATCAAATATTAGCAATGTGGGCTATATAAACTGGTAAAACAATTAGTCTACTTTCAGCACGAGATTATCATCAAGTTGTCGCCAATCCCCGCCCACCCCCACCCCCGTCTGATACGATCTGGAATCTAAGTAAGTTAATTCCGTTTTTTTAAAAAATTTCCTTTCCAATGTTTAACCCACACACTTATAAACTTGACAATGAAATAATTACAGCGTTATACGAGGGAATATATGGCCTCATCACGATATTGCTCGCGCATTAACATTGTATGAATTTAATTCGTTGTGCGAGACAATTTGGTATTTTGTGTTTACGGAACATTTTGGAGTTATTGAATAAAAAAAAGAATAAACTGCTGCTGATAATATTCCACAACACTTTATGGTCTGCATTTCCTTATATTTCTCAAAAAGTAAGGTATGATAAATATATGCATTATATGTTCCAAATACGCGATAACTTATTAACAGTATGTAAATATGTTCCAGTTTAATTTGAGACATAAAGAATGTATGTGAACCGTAAGATACTCAAGCTTTTTTTGCGTGTGTGTGTGTGTGTGTGTGTGTGTGTGTGTTAAATTAACCACGTCAGAATACAATCAAAAATGCCATATTTGTTTTGCAGTTTTCACTTTATAACCAAACTTTCTGAACAAAACAAAGTGTAGGTTAAAAGCTAAAAGCTAAATTCTAAAAATGTTAATAAAGAATTGAAACATATTTACGAAGACAAACACTTACAAATAAACATGAAGAAATGCAAGATGAATAATTGGTAAATATGTTACAATTTTTTAAAATTTATATAAAATAAAATATAACGACAAAAATACAAAATCCTTAAAATATATGGTCACAGGTTGTTACCTAAAATGCTTTCTCACAAAACGTTCATTATTTTATACGGTGGTACATATCATAAAGTTTTTTAACTGAGGTTACGTAAAAGAAATGTGTGTCTCACATGGCAGAAATCGATACACTCAACAAGAATAAAGTCCATTATCAGTGATGTTTTCAAGACTTTATCCATGTTATCTTTACCTTTCGATATATATATATATATATATATATATATATATATATATATATATATATATAATGTTCACATCTTTGCGTTTTATTTTTATGCAATTCATATTTTATTTTGAAACTTTACCTTTTAGCCACTATTGTGCTGATGTGTCATCTAACGCTAAAACATACATAATCCAGGGCATGTACACTGGTCAATGTTAATCCTTCAGGAGGTACATTCCTGCAAGTACCTTTTTTTAAATTCTGAGAGAAAGGAGAGACTTTGTTCTGCGCGATATTTAGAAAAAGAAACTCGTGATTGAACGGCTGAACAGTTTTCTGAGGTTGTCTCCCTGTTGTATGCAGTGGTAATTTGCTATAGAACTCCTGTCCTAATTCAGTTCCCAAAGTAAACCTATGTAAATACCATGATATTAAAAATTCAATAACTTAAAATTTCTGAGTGCTCATGATCAAATCTATATTATCGGTATAGTTGAAACCTGAATGTCAGCTTCTGTGTAGAGGAAAGGATATGAGCAGCGGCATGTTCTGGACCTGCATGTGTTTAAAACATGTGCTTTCTATTCCGCACCAAAGAGTCGGGTGCTAATTTCAGTAATGAGTATTCCAGACTCAAGACTGTTAAAGGATTAAAATTACATCAATAAAACAACGTCTCTAATTTTTATTTCACTTACATCTAGGATAAGCTCTCAAAAGATTCTTTTTCCTAAAATATAACTTACTTTATTAACCAATCCTGGCCAGCCAAACCCATATATACTCTATTCACCCATTTCCAGGCTGGTTCCCATTTTTCATACAATTAGTACCGTGTGTCCTATATTGGAATGTAAGTCCTCTCAAAGTGCTACAGTGCATAAACCATTATATCTCAACAATATTGCCAAAATATTAAATATCAGAATCTGAAAATAAATACTGGTTTGACGCCACCATTAATAATAATAACAAGAAGAAGAAGTAGATGAAACAGAAGAAGTGAATCATTTTTCGTGCAAAGCTTGAAAATAATAATATAATAATATCAAGGCAGTTCCCTTCTGATTTTCCTTTGGTGATATCAGACAAAATAAACGACCCATCTTTTCAGACCTTTGTTTTTAAAGACTCCATTTCTGTATTTAAGAAAGGTGTTGGCAGTTCACATATTCATTCCGAATTTATCATATTCTATCAGACCTATCTGTGTTGGCCAGCACCTTCTAAGGCCTATCTAAATGTATTCGTTATTTAGCCCATAGGTCCGTCGATCTGCAATTCTTTTCAGCTTCGTTTACATTTAGTATGCCAGGCTCTTGGCATTTTTCTAACATCTAAGTGTCTGACTCGCAAATATAGAAGGGTGCGTGTTTGTATCATGCCCAATCAATGTCGGCTCGTACCGCTCTTGTGTGACTCTGGCAAGACACTTTACTTCCATTGACTCTCCACGATAGAAACTTTCATGTGTTGATGTGCAGTCAAACAGTAATCAATCGAAGTCAAACTCATATTATATCTGCCACCCTCGCCTTGTCCAATTGTTTATATTTTAAAATTTTAAAAATAATGTAACCAACATAACATTTTGGGCATTTAGTCAAAATGGTGAATTCATTTGTATTGTAACAAACAAGGGGTATGAAAGCACCTGGCTACTGTGCGAAACATCCAGTGTCGAGCACTTGTGTGAGACTGACTTCAGGAGACTGACGTCAGGTTTATGTTTCCCTTATTTCTAATGACATCAAGATAAGAGTTTTATCAGTTTAAATGTTCTTATACACGATAATACCACAGATAATTGTCCTCTAATCAAATTAGCAATCAAGCATTCGTGAGACTCTAATTTCCAGACCTTTTTATATCTAAGATTACTAAACGCACAAATGAGAGAATATCCCGAAAATTCATTATATTAAGAAATTAAGGAGTCATTTTACGAAGCTTATTCGTGCTTTCATAAATGTCTCATGAATAGTATACATGATATCAGCAGCTGCTAGTAAGCGGCTAATTACTCGATTTGCAATATATATATATATATATATATATATATATATATATATATATATATATATATATATATATATATATTCCGAACGCAGATTCCCATAATGAAACAAATAATCACTCAAATGTAATAAGGATATAAATGAATCCGTAAATGCAAATAGCATATACCCTAGGTTTGCTGCAGTATATTTTCATGTTTGACTAATTCTGCGATTGCTTTACGAATTCTTTGTGTCTGTAAACAGTTAACTCTAATCCTCATAGTAATAATGGTGTGACAGTTCAAGGCAGAAGGAAAGTCCAGTGTTGGAGCAGAATACAAAACTATGATTTTTTTGTTTAAGTAGGATATTGTTTGCATTTACACCAGTGAATTTATGGGATAAAAACTACTGATAAAAAGCTGCTAATCAACATTTGTTATGGTTCACAAACCTGCCTGCCAGGCAACCTGTATACAAACCTACCAATCCGTCTCTAATATGATAATGCTTTTCCATGTCCTGCCCTTCTTTCCATATTAAACTGAGTGTTCATCCCTGTCTCTAATTGTTTCTTGGTATGTACGATCTATTCTTGTTAATGCATTAATAAACTTAAGCTACAGGAATATTTTAGCTTATACTCGAAAACATGCACCAACGTATATATATATATATATATATATATATATATATATATATATATATATATATATATGCAGCCTTGATGTATCTGACTTTTTATTTCACAGCTAATCATGCATGATTAGTAATATACATTACTGATTAAAAAAACACATTATAAATAATCGAATATATGCCTGTTTGTTAAGGGTATTGATTATTCTTTTCATGAATATATTTTAAAAAGGTCGTGTTGCTTCATATCGCAACGACAATGGTGGCGGAAACGTGTGTAGTCAGCACATACATTTTAATCTCTTTTATGAAAAAGAAGGAGTCGGAGATTGTCCGTTCAGCATGTAATGTTAGACTAGATATCATCTGCCTGAGGAATATCTCTGTATAAATGCAAACGGAGGTCAGATGAAGTCCGGATATTCGTAAATAAACCTAACCTTTCCCTAGAGTTCAGTTGGTTATTAATATTTGTGTGAAGAAGAAAAAAACTCATTGTCTTGATATTTATATCTATGTGGAAACATGTATTTTCTGGAAGCTACATGATTTTAATTTTACAAAATTAACTCATTCAACTTGTGCATAAAAACAGGCCCCTGCCACCTTATAAGCATTGACAAGACCTCAGAGGTTACACTCTGGCTGCAGTCGCAGGTAGTCAAGTGCATGTTCACATCTGTGCTGAGGCTATGACTGAAGTTTAGTTACCGTGAACTTTGAAGTAAGATAGTTGGTGGCACAATCAATCCAAATGTTCCACGCTGAGGCCGTTCATATTTAAAACATCAGCAACAATTTTAATCTATATGTATTTGCGACCTGTAAAGTGAGAAGCGCGTATGTAACAGTACTCACAACACATAGCACATTGGTTTTATGTTGGGAAGCACAAGGTTTATTGCGATCAACATAATCTTTTCTTACATTTACATGAAGAACATATAGTGTCGGCTCTTGAGGTAAAGTCTGTTGGAATATTGTTCCAAATTGGTCTTTTGTTTGTAAGTTGAACTTAATGGATCTTGTTCCACAAAGAGTTCGTTTGAGACCCACAAAATTGTCTGCCAGAGGCGGATTGGAATGATGGCGGTAGGAGCCGGAACGTTTACCAGAAAATGTTTCTTTACAGTTGGATGGTTAAAATGTTGTCCTTGAAATGCTTAATATCAAGGAGTTTATGGAGCTTTCAACTTGTTTACGTTCCCCCTAAACGATATTTCTGGATCCGCCCTTAAATGTCGAGAAGACAAAATCTTTCAATATATTTTGTATTATTTACCTGCAAATATACGAAATGGAATACAATGTAAAATTCGGCTCTTAGTGATATTCAAACAGAGCATCAAATAAGTAATTTTGTTCATTTTCTGGGATTTATTGAGAATTTTCTCCCACTCTGTAGAGACACTTACCATAAAGCACACAGAAAAACAACTGCATTTTATTATAAGAAAATCTCATACTTAAGATACTTTAATTTCAAGAATCGTCTGAACCCTAAAATGTTAATGTCACCTTTTGACCACAACTGAGTATGTGGTTTCATATTGAGTACTAATGTTTTTCACCACAGTTAGCATAGCATATGGTGAATAAATGGTCATGTGATAAAGGTAGTCGAGGTATGCAAAAGTAAGTTCAAGTAGGTTCTTGTGGGGAATACGATCCTTGAACGAAACGAAACGTTGCTTCCTGTTCCAATAGGCTTAATAAATGTTGTTGTGGTTTTTTCTCGTTTCGTTAAAGAATAATACTTCAACGTAACCTAATTTCGGCAATCCCGGCTTCCATCGCCTTCCAGCCAGCTGAAATGTAGGCCAAAGAAACTTGAAAATAGGTCCATTCATTTGTGTGAGAATTTACATTTCTTATGAGAAAGACATCAGAGTAAGTAAAGTCTGACTAATACATATAACTTTAATTTGTAGGAAAGCGCCGATATTGGCTGCCGATTGTGTTAAAAATTTTACTTTCTTTACGATGTCAGTCGACATCAAAAATACTACACAGCGCCGTCATTTAGGCAGTAAGACCTCCACGCCCAAAACATAAATATCAAGGATAAGGTCTTACATTGTAGGACATGGGGAAAACGGCACTCATCGGTTATACATGAATAGGCTTGAACAGTACTCCACACAATCCAGGCTATATGTAGTGCTAAACGTTGATGAGATGAAGGAGACTGTTATAAATTATCTCCGCGGGTATGGCAGACAAATTGAATAAAAGAGATCTTTTGCGTGGAAAAAGAATCTGATGAATAATTATACTAGAACCAGTCCTAGAGTACGAAACATGGCAAAAGCAGAATAAAATCTACCACAATTCATTTAAAACGTCAAAGAACTGTTAAACTGTCTAGACAAAACATCAGGCCTAAACGATTAAAAAAGTTTGAACGCAATGTGCGACATTACAAGCAATGAAGAAAACGTTTTAAATACTTCAGTAACGATCAGACGCAGATGGGGGGATGTATACTTTAAGTAATAAGAAGATTAAAACTCTTCTCTTCCAAACCTTTATGTATCAAATGAGTTTCCCACACCACTGAAAGATTTCGTAACAATAGCAAAGTAAAACCTAACACTGAGCCAACAATTGTTCAAACCAGTCATGGAGAGAATCTTTGTAGATACATCCCACCTTCACCAATAATGAAAAATGAAGAGCTTATGAACATTTAGTGCCGCTATGTTGATTATTTCACATACCTTGCTGTTTTGAATGAAAACATATACTCACTCAATACTGAAGCAGTTACGTTCCATACCGTCAGGTGCCATCTCTGTAACATAACCTCAACATAAGAGTAAAGATTTATAACCGTCTACACGGCAATCACTACTATATCGCTAGGAACTGAACAAGGATTGGGCGGACCTGAAGATAAAATTGTATTTGCATTTAAATTTGAGGTCATTAAGATATGCATGCACACGTGATTAAGCAGAGAGGGCTTAATACTAAACACAGAGGTTAATGTTATGAAAGATTCAATGCAATGAATCAAAAGAAGACGGGTTTTATCTACCCTCCGCAAATAAGGGTCAGAACAAAAATGTATTAATTACTAGCTAACGGCACTATAGTCCGTGAGATCAAAACGCTGACGTTCCAGCACAAATCGTGTCTACCACCGTTGGTCTCCATTACTGATAAAACGTACAGCTGTGCGTTTTCAGAGTCTTATAAAGTCGTATTTACTCGTTTTCTTTTTTATTTATAACATTATTTTTTATACTCCGTAAATATGATACTATAAGTGCCCACTTTACTGATATAAACCAACTTTACCTCAATACAGCGTGAATATATTTTATACACATTTCATTCCTATGCGAATGCCGGGAACATTAGTGCCAGTGAACTGGTTTATATTATTATATTTCTTTAGGTTCAAACTGGTATAAACAAACGTTTAAAATGGCCTACCCAATTAGATTGCCCGAAATGCTAATGAAGAAGTGAGGATTTCAATAATGAAATATCACAATAAAATAGTTCATACCATAGCCCTTGAGTTGTATGAAAAAACAAAGAAATTAACAATCGCCAAGCTATACTGATGTCGGATGATATAGGCCACTTGTCGGATATGGAGGAGGATTACCGCCATAATTATATGCGTGTAGTATTATCTATTAGCATATGCTGTATATTTCTTGTATGCATTAATTTTTAGTTTCCATTTTCAGTGTGTGTAAGATGTATGCTCAAGATTGCATATTTATATCTGCCATTAGTTCTTTCTAAATTTGATAAGCGTCATACTGGAATACTGCAATTTCATATCTTCAAATTTCATATGCATATTTTCAATATTACACACACGGACATTCTTTATTGCATTATTCCATTTCTAAGCTTACTCGTTGCATTCTGACAGTTTATTTTATTACATATTAATCGCCATAACGGTAAAAATACATAACATTGTACAAGTCACAATGTAGCACAGTGCATGTTACAACATGTTAGCTTATTACAATGTAGCACAGTGCATGTTACAACATGTTAGCTTATTACAATGTAGCACAGTGCATGTTACAACATGTTAGCATATTGCAATGTAGCACAGTGAAAGTTACAACTAATATGTTAGCAGAATGCAAGTTGCAATATTGTAATCAACGCAATCTGTTGCCACAATGGGGCATTACTGTATTGACGAATTATGACAACAGATGGAGCTGTTAGATCCATCCCTGAATAGTCAGAAGTGTCCTGGGTCCTGTATATTGCAGATTATATGCATGGAATATACAGGAAAGGTACCCATATTCAACCAACAAACATTGTTTACGTTGTCATATCTGGCAAGAGAGAGAGAGAGATGCGTTCTTATTTATTATTGATCGTTCTACCTTTCCTTACAACCCTATTTATTTATTGATTTATTTATTTATTTATTTATTAGGCTGATCGGAAATCAGGGATGGTTCATTGCAATCTTACTGAAATCGGATAATTATCAGATATAGATACTCGTGTAAAACGTGGTCTAGAAGACGCTTCAGTGTCAGGAGATGTAATGATTCTCACCTTCTGTCTGTCCGCACATTCTGTAAATTCTAAATTACTGTTGGAACTTCACCAGACTTATTTTAATTGCTGCTGCAAATACATCTAAGACGAAGTTTGCTTTCCGTCCATGGAATTCTAAATGGATTTGGATATTTATTTAGCTAGGTGATTTCCCACGTTTCGATTTGGAACAGGGAAATATTTAAGAAAACGCGTAGGATTTGCTATACCGATCTAACAAAGTTGAACAAATAGCCTAGGTATATCTGGTCGATAAAAAAACCCAGGAAGCACCAACTACCCACGGGAAGCTACTGGAAATTTGTTTTCGTATACCCATGTTGGCCGAGCCCAAGTCTCGAACCCACACAGAATGGGGTGAGATATCAGTGATCGGTAAAGGTGAGCGTAGTAGACCACTCTGTCACCCGTGACCACAACACAATATGTAAACGAGAGAGAGAGAGAGAGAGAGAGAGAGAGAGCTTGAACTTTATAACTTTGAGAATTTGGGAGTACGTTGAAATTTTAAAACCGGAGATTATGTAAACTAATGATACAAGGTGATGAATGGTTTCTTCTCAATTCTTCACCTGTAAAACAAACCTGATTAAACCTACCAAATACTCTGAAAGAAGGAAGCATTTATAATGTCTTACTATTCAACAAATACTATGTTCCTGTTTAGACACTGTTGGTTGGTTTTGTTGTTTAGTCATATATAATCAGAATGTGCATTATAGCTGAACCGCGTAGCTACTTTCATTCGGATATCACAGCGCTCTTTGTTGCAACAGTGGGACACTAATCTATATTGCATCTTGCTTCTTGTTAACAGACAACTTACAGCTTTCACTTTGTACTGCATTGTAACTTTCAGTACGTGAATCATTCACCAGTGTAAAACCTTTACAGTGTGTTATACAATGATAATAAGTCAGCTGCAGAGAGAAAATTTAGAGCTGCAAAGACAACTAAGAATGTTAACGTGTCTAATATTAAACGTACACATACAATCTGATGATACGAATCTGCTATATTGTACAATCATACGTACCAAACTCAGTAATAAATACTGGCAAATGTTAAGATGCAATCTAGAATGTGCACCGTACACATAAAGACAATGCAAAATAGAATAATACAATTTATAATATTCAGCATAGAGCGAATATAAAATTTAAAGAAATAATCAGAATAGAATCTGCAGCATGTAATAATAAAAATACCTGAAAATAATTAAAATGATTGCTTAGAATTATGAAGCTAATCCACCTCTATTGTCCGAAAGCTGTTCTCCGATTCGTCCAAAATTGCAAACAGTATGGGGGCATAGCCTAACTTATAATGTCATCATATCTCAATGGTCATACAGAATAATTGTGCAAATTTACCATTCAGTAAGGTAGAGCATCCCTAGATCTGTTATGTTTCCTATTATAGTATCGTCTTTTTTGTTTATTGACCTTGAAGCGCATTCCATATTTTCTATAAAGCATGGTAAATAATGGTCATTTCAAAATGAGAAATTTGAGTTTGCTATTATCTGTCCTAGCAAATGGATGAGCACCTGTCACAATAAATCTAGAACATAGCACTTGTCATTGCTCCTTTAGTGCAGACACCTTTATACATTTAAAAAAGCATATTGCAATTTGTCGCAAAAATCACGAAAGCTAACTTGTTTCACTAGCCCTGGACATAACTGTATAAGCTGCAATGACCCAAGTTAACCATTGTTTAAACTTTGCTGTCTAAAATCCGTCAGTTTCATTTTTACAATTTATCTAAAGAATTAATTTTCGTTGAAATTTAGCTTTCTAAATTTAAAGTTTTATTAAAAATTCTATTAAATTTAATTTTTCAATGTTTAATATTTCAAATATACATGCAAATGGCAATTATCTTGTATTGCAGTGACGGTTTTATTTATTTAAAAAAAAGCAATAAAAAAAACCTCTCTTAATCAAGGAAGATATAGCAATTCAATCTCGTATACTCAGAAGTACTTGGTTCAAAATTTGCACCATTTGGAACACCACCAACACACACTTTCTGACAGTTCTCGCATACCTTTCTAGTAAAAATGAAATAGGCGTGGGATGCAAATATGTGTCTGACTAAAACTGGTCAAAGGTAAGTAGGCCTGACATGATCTCTGGGTCAGTACCCACGAATGTAGCCCCATGGTATATAGAGAGCCCTTTTCCTCTCTCATTTTGGAAGAGATCCTTGAGAGAGAATTAGCAATGCATGACATTGATTTAAAGCAAATCGTTGATTCCTTAGAATATGAGCAGTACTATGTGTTGATCTCTGTCTCTGTATATGTGTGTATGTGTGTGTGTTTGTGTGTCGTTATGTATTTGAAATTTAATTATTTGTCTGTTTGTTTCAAAAACAATTTAGGCCATTACATGCCACTGTAATATGATTTTGTTTACTGGATTTGATATTGTCCAGAACAGAGTTCAGTTCTGACTGATTTTTGTTTATTTTCGACGTGAACAACCAATAAATGAAACATTGTACCTAGTTGCTCACCTTGATTCACAATCAATGACAGTTTTGGTAAGCACCATTTTTATAATTTTTAAATTCTTTCTCAGAGTAAGAATCTTTAATCTGAGTCAAGATAACGGCTGGTAGACGTGATGTGTATCATGTAACATCTTAACAAGTTTCGATTTCTTTCTAGAAACTTGAACACTTGACCATCATCCGGGAATCTGTTTTGCGTTGTAGTTAGTTTTATAGCTGATGTTATGATAAGAATTTGAGCAGTTGTGCTTTAGCACCTGAAACGTCAAGTAGTTTTATGTTGTGACCAGTTTGTGCTATTGTTGAAATTTAAAATGATTATTTCCGGGAAATATATATGTGCTCTAATAATTCTTGGACACAGATATTCCTTGCAAATTATACAGATTTTTTTTAAAAATGGAATAATATTGTATGTGATTCAAGAAGAGACTGTTGACGCATCAGAACAACCCTGGCTATTACAGACGTCATCGCCTTCCATCTTGGATTTCATCGGGATTTGACCGCTGATTCACTTAGAACTTTTCAATGATATGACTTGTGTTTGTGAATTCCTGGATTATGTTTGATTTGATTAGTAATACCGTATGTTCCTTTTCTTTTTTTTCACTCGTAACAGTGTGTGTGTGTGTGTGTGTGTGTGCGCACGCGCGCGTAGGCGACAGTACACAGTGAGTAATGAGACATTGTTGCTAGTCTGAATGTGAATTTTGTGATCCATTGCATGTTGTTTTGTTAACACTCCAGCCTCTCACAAAATGCAAGATGACCTATGACAAGAACTTCACCATGAATTTATCTTGAAAGATTTGCATATGATTTGTTAGGATTTGGACACAATAGAATCTTAAGTCATAACAAAAATAAATATAGGGACGATGCATAAAATATAATTGTGATCTGAATAAATCAAGCTGAAGCCACACATCCAGCCAAGTTAAGTTTATTTGTTCTTCCTGAATATAATATATATCTATTATAAAAAGACGGAGACAACCGTTCCCCATGTCTTGTACCATTGTTAGCGGCGTTACTAGTGTTGGTTTCACCCAGTGCGTTACATCATGGTGTCACCCCCATGGAACCCCTTCTTGCACAATAATCCAAAACTTGTATAGATAGTCATGTGCGGTAACTCATGGTGTCACCTCCAAGGACCTCTTTCCTTGAAAAAAATCAAAATTTTTATAGACAGTCATTTTAGTGTCACCCCCTCTGATGGTGTCAGCCAGTATGGTCCGCACCCCCTTAATGACGCCAATGACCATTGTGAAAATAATCTAATTCACCAATCAAGCATTTTGACTTACCTCTGGATTTGTCTCCTTTCTACATGCATTTGGTAACGCGTATAAGTCTAGCCTTTGTTTCACACTTCATCAGTTAAAAGCGTAGTACGTCACTAACTATATATTCAAATGACGGTCTTAAACAGGCTGTAAAAGTGGACAATGATTTATTTTCACTTGCTTTCAGTGAGGGTAAGAAGTATGCATGGATATGAAAGGGCAGTTCTTACTGATTCTGCATTTTAAATACTAATACTTATCCCTCCCAAGGTGTGAATTTCATGATGATACCAAAACAAATTAAACGGAAAACTTTTGAATAATTAACTAAAATCTTCATAATTTATTTTGAAATTCATTTATGATCCATTTAAAAGTCACGTAAGCAACGATTCTGGCACTGGTTTTAACCACATTACCCTAGAACTGGGTTAAAATGCACGCCTAGTTTACATAGTTCGAGAATACAACTTAAATAGTTCGATAATTTGTTAGTGTTGAAATATATAATTTTTGTATTTCTCCCGTGCGTTTTAAAGACTTTAAGTCTAACCTAATAAAATATAATTGGGCAAATTGAAATAATGTTTCAAAGACAAATCCATTTCTTCAGTGGCGTCGCTAGAGGGGGGGTGAGGGGGGTACGGACCGCACCGGGTGACACTATCTCAGAGGGGTGACACCAAAATGACTGTCTATACAATTTTTGAATTATTGTGCTGGAAGGAGGTCCATGGGGGTGACACCACGAGTTACCGCACTGGGTGACACCAACCCTAATGACGCCACTGCATTTCTTTAAATATCACGGTTCATCAAAACTAATAAAAACAGAGATTTATACATGTGTGCACTGTGATTACGTTATATGATTCACAAGTGCCTAAAACCTGGGAACTCACATCTTTATAAGTGAACAATGAGAGAATGCATCCTTTTAGATACTTGCATTCATAACTATTAAAAGAAACATAGCTTGTATTATTGCAGAAATCTAGTGTAGTATATGCTGGACTACCAGAACGAGGAGACACAATTTTAGTTTTGTTATTTCATTCGGATGTTCAGATACCCCCACCCCCCACCCACCCCACCCCAAAAAATGGAGAGCGATAGAGAATTACAAATGTACACCAGCCCGAACGGAAAGTACTATCCCTGGATTCTACATGAGAATGCTTGACAACACTAGGCAGAAATAATATTTAATACAAATAATATTATCATACAGGTCAGAGAAGATTTAATTCTTCTTCTACGGAGATTCGAACACAGGTCCACGAGTAAACAGAACCCAATGCCCTACTTACGCGCGCCAGTCCATATCCCATCACAACTAAGCACACATTACCAAGATATGATGCTAATGAGCGGCGTTATGTGCACTAATGCGTAGCAGACACCATCGCATGCCGACCTACTAATTAATTTAATCTCGGATTTGGATCAATACTAAATACTTGGGGTAAGCGTACAAATAAGAAAAATATGCAGCGTATTTCATGACGTAAACAGCTATTATCTCTTGTTAACTTACGAGAACCGCTTCATTTGATGCAGCGAATGACCTGATTTTACCTGCATATATTTAACGATTTTTACAGAAAATTCAAGTCACTACATTCCCGCGATAGTTTTGATTTACTTTGAAGAAAATATCTTCATTAGTACATGTTGAACATTATTTAAGTGTACAATACAGTCAGGATTACAAACATTATGTTGTAAACTTGATGACAGGGGGATAAAGGAAGTTTTCACCTCAACTGAATCCGGGATCATTTCAAAATACCCACATGTAAAAACAAAAACAAAATGTCAGAGTCAGTAGGAAAACAATACTATACCGGAATAGGTCAGAAACTAAAGGGGTATTCGAAAAATACTTTAAATTTCAAGATAACCAATAACTTTAATTTCGTGATGGACTACAATTCTGCATAAAATGGATTTTAAAAAGATTATGTGTACGGAAAATCTTCATATATGGTTTAAGCATCATGTTGCTTATCTCATTTAACGTGTAACAGAGATGACAATAAAACGTTCATTTATGGCAAGTTTAGTTCATTTTCGTTCTGTAGTATCATTAAGTATCGATAGTATCAGTCTGTATCGTGACACACTATTGTCAGAGAAAGTATAATGACTTCACGAAGCACTGTTTACACCGGACCGCCCCCAAAAAGTAGCAATACAGAGTTGTTTTCTTTTGCCATATGCTTACGTAATGAAGCACACAATTATATAAACTGAAATTTAAACACAATACCATAAGCGAAAAAATCCACTACTTTCCTTGCAGAGCTAGACACAGTTTATAAAAGTCGGCCTTATCCCAGCGTAAGCTTATTGGAAAATTAAACTTGCTATTGGAAGGTTTATTTTTTCCGGAAATATCATACCATAATATGGCAGAAAGTTAAAAATGGCAAAATAAATTACGACCTTTTCGAAATTGTTTTATTAATTTTACAAATAAACTGTTTATTTTAATTTATATTTTTCTTTTATTTCACATAAACACTTATGCCCATAACTAAAGTTCTCAAAAAGATAGTTAAAGTAGTGCATGTTGATTAATTTTATACATGAGAAGAAAGAAAATGACTGTTGAGATGATGGCTGAAGAAAAGAATGAATGCATATATTAAGAAGGGCAAAGAGAGTTATTTATCAGAATCGTCTCGTTGACTGCATTAATAATAATATGAACATAAGTTGGAAATAGCATTGGTTTTGTATAGATTTATTTATTTACACGCCTGAATGATCTGACAACACATATTTTTACCTTTTAGTTATTTGCCAGCACTTACCGTTCTCCTGTAATTACTATGTCAATAATATATGATAACACGGCTTTTGTGTTTACCGATTACAAATTTGAACGAGAGCTTTTGCTTTTAACCAATGAAGTAAGTATCATGGGAGACTTTAGTTTAGTATTGCTTTCATCTACGATACCAACTGCACGACCATAAAGTTAAAACAAGAGTATCAGCCTGTACGTGTACCCTGATCAACCACATATACACCACCCATCCTGACAATCTTTACGAGATTAAAGTACCCTGTTTCTCTATTAGTGATCACTATTCCATGCGTGCAACTCTTAAGCAACAAAGCGCAATGAAAAGCAATGCACACTTCTACATGCAACATTCATGCTTCGAAGAAAATTATTGAAAATGAATTTCTCTCTTAACTAGTTGTTCATGAACATTTTCTTATACAGACAAGGATTATAATTTGTCGGTCTGTAACCAGTAATTTCTTATTATGCAAACAATATTGCTCCATCACAAATCAAAGAAGTAAACGACGAAAACAACCAGATTGGTATAATAATGAAATCGCCTAGGAACGAAGTAAACGAAAAATATATCATAAATGTAAAGAATAAGCAAACAAGCATTCATGGCGGAACAAAGTCATTGTAAAACTCAAACGCTCCTGTTTTAATGAAGACATCGCTTCAGACTCTGATAACAGATTCGTCTGGAAACACTTATGAGAACTCGCTTCAACGAAACTAGTACTTCTAAGTCCATGTGAACTTATAGTTAATGACACCTATTATACTGTAGATCACGATAGTACAACCAAGTGAACGTCTTTTGACTAATATTTCCAAAACGCTTGACATGTCTAATTTTACAGAGACTGACATATACAAACGTACTCCCTTTATGCCTGATCGTGTTATTTTAAATATCCAGCTAACTACAACAACTGATATTATTAATATTATCAATAATATAGACATTAACGAATCAACGGGTCTAGATGAAAATCAACCGAAAACTCTGAAATGTCGGCTTTATAAATGTACGAGTCTTTGAAAGAAGTAACTAACTGTAGTGCCACTACCAGTAGATGTCCTCAGTCATTGAAATTCACAAAAGTATTCGCAATTCATAAGGAAAATGAAACGAATGACCATCCAAGTATTGACCCATATTTGTTCTATATGTACGTGTAAAAGAATAATTTTCAACACATGTTAGAAAACATCTTTTGGGATATCTTAACATCTACCAACTCCTCCATAAATCACAATCAGCTTTCCGACAGAAACATTCATGTTAAACTGAACTGACGAAATGTATAGACCGGTGGCTACTAGCGATAGAATCCTGCGAAATCAGTGGCACAATCTCCATTGATCTTAACAAAGCATTCGATTTGGTAGTCTATTTGGCGTTGATTGAAACAAGCGTACATTCTTATTTCAAACTCAAATACTTATTTCCCATCGTATCTCACTAACAGAGCCCAGGTTGTTTTCACGGATAAATATATTTCCGACTTAACACATATTTTAAGTGGTGTTACTTCAGGATCTATATTAGGGCCTCTTCTTTTTCTAATGATTATCAATGACATAGCCTTGTATCCAATCCACTCTAACACATATCTTTTCGCTGATGAATCTCCACTGCATTCATTTGGTAAATCTCTTGACTCCATTGAAAATAAATCGATCTCAGCAATATATCAGTTCGGTGTCAAAAAAAGAGAATATATAGTAATGTCTCCGAAACGAAACGTATGACAATCGGAGCAAGGCAGTGCACAACCACTAACACGGATTAACTTAAAAATCATAAAATACTTCGTATCTACATTGGAATACATTTATCGATCACACATGTGCAATGGTTGTCAAAAGGATAACTCTTTAAAAATTACTGTAGACATTTCTACATTCCCAGTCACTTGAACTTTATTTTTCGAGATTTTAACTACCACCGATAGACTACAGCTGTATCATACCGGGAACGCATCCAATTATAATCAATCCAGAATTGGTAAACTCCAGTAAAACGGAAGTCCAAATGATTCTGGAACTTCTTATTACGATTTCCTCAAATTGTTTTCACGTCTACAATGACCACTTATATAAAAACGTATTCTTTATTCTAAGAGAATCACGACCTATATAAATTGAAACAATCTTTCACCAGACTATGTATCTAACCTAACTGAACTAATATCATCAAATGCTGAGCGTAATCGCCGATCAACAACTACCAATGAGCACCAGAGCATGTGGTCTAAAGCCAACCTTTTCAAAATCTCTGTTACTATATCAGCACCTATGTTTAGAAACTCCTTACCCCAGCGGATACGTAATTATAATTCCTTAGCTTAGCTTAGAACTCATTAAAGGTATTCTACTTGATCAGCTGGAATGGTAAATTAAAGCCTCCCAGTTGAGAATTTTATCATGTGTCAGAAATAATATGTGCAAGTCTTACTCGACATAAGTATATACGACTTCGGACATGCTGAAATGTGTATATCTTTGTATATTATATTGTTCATATATGTATCTGTTGACAACGATAGTTACAGTCATCAATTCATTTTAAAGGTCACCGGCTCTAGTCAAACATTTTTCTTTTTACATCAGATTTGCATTCCATGATTAAAAGTAACAACAAAAAAACATCACGTGTAAAGAAGAATCAATACATTAATTACTCGAAATAGAAGTATACAACGCTATTACTTCCCCTCAGCAAAGTTTTCCCACCTACAGAGGACGACAACCGGAAGTGACGTATATTTATCCTCATAACGTCGTACATGCTTCTTGTTGTAAAAAATAAAACATAATAAACTATGGATTGGGAACATTTAGATGAAACTATTGAAAACTAATTTACTAAACATCCTTATATCGATAAGCGTGTACACGATGCATCAGATCGTGTCGCTTTCAAAACTATTCGATGTTTCAATTTATTTTCGAAATTCCCGTTAATACAAGTAAAAACGAAACAATGCTGGCTTCCCTATGTCAGCCGACTTTGTAAAAAAAAATACAAAAAAAATCGGCACACATAAAAGAATCCAGTGGAAACAAAGCTGGTTTCCTTATGTCGGCCGGCTTCATTAAAACAAATAAGCACACTTAAAAGAATCTAAAGTCAGTATCACGGGTTCGCTTACTTTGTAATAAAATAAATTTGTATTTGATATCCTGTCGATAAGTTTAAGCAATGTGTTTATTGCTCGCTGCCAGTTGTGCTTATTCATCACCAGGGCTTTTAATTGTTTGCCATCTGTAATCATAACTGATACAAGCTGGCATTGATGCATACATGGTAAATAGTATATACAGCAATAACTTGCTTTAACAATAGTTTTGCAGCCAATGATATCGAAAATATTATCATTTCCACTCACAGTGAATGTATTTTCAAATAATGATTTTCAGTTGCGAGATACCATCGTATATTTAACCTGGATACAATATGGTCTTGGTCATTTTGTACCGTTTGACGTATTATTCATGAACTACAGGTGCCTTCTGTGTGATATTCCCGTCTCTTTTGCGATTTTGTTATCTGACATAAGTGACACACACTACAGCAAGGATGCCTAAACCAGCCGGCATCCGCTACATGTACGGAGTTAGTGGATATATTTTTTCTTTAATAAATTTCGCATGATGAAAAAGGAAGAAATAAATGATAACAATGCCAGGTTAGTTTCTTTCATTTTATTTATCAAATAAGTGTTTTGATTATCTATTTTTATTGTACCATGCAGTGGGGGGGGCACAAATTCAACACAAACTTATTTCGTTTCTAAGCCTTGAGACTTATATCTAAATGAAAAAATGTCACCATAAGTTCTGAGACAGGAAATTAATAATTATTTTATCGTGTCCCGATATATCGGTAAATAAAGTGTAAATATATCTAGGGTTTAACGCAGTTTTGCAGCACAAGATACATGGCGGCCAGTATAACTAGTGGCGGAAGAACCCTGGAAAACCCAGGGAAGAACCACCGACCCACGAGAAGCTATTGGCAGGCTTTCCCACGTACCCACGCTAGCCGAGCCTTGGACTCGAACCCACGCAGACAGAGGTGAGATGGCAGTGATCCGGAACGGTGATCGCTTTAGACCACCTGGCCACTCAGGGCCCGCTATATATATATATATATATATATATATATATATATATATATATATATATATATATATATATATATATATATATATGACTGATTCTACAGACTTGAACACCTATACATGATAAACGTCCCAGAGTAATACCTAATATTCTTTATTTTCAAAATCCTTTTGAATTCATATTGGTTATAATAATGCTAAATAACAAGTTTTATCAACGTCTACACTCTGCACGTTCAAGAAGTATTATGATTATTTTAAACATTAATATTTTACATCTGCAGTAACATTACTGCACTGTAATCTTTATTTAATATGTTTTACTGACGCTCTTTCTATCCCGCTTCCCATATGCATCATAAAGCTTTCTACGGGATTTAGGAAATCCAAACTTCTTGCGTGACGGAAGGGATTTTTTCTTATATTTGACAGTCTTTGGGAAAATTGCAGGCACTGCTGTCTTTAACAAATTCAATTTCATTTGTGCACCAATGGATTTCATCACAGAAATAGGGTGTTAAAAGTAATTGTCCTCAAAATGCCGTGTGCACAAATGTGATGTTGCTGTTGGCATATATGTAGTCCTATAATGTAAGACCTCGTCCTTGATATTTATGTTTTTGCGTCGAGAAGAAAAACATAAATAACGTGTGACATGTCTTACATTATAGGACTAACATAAATGGTAGAAATTTCCCATCCCTCACCCTATTCGATCCCACAGCTTCAATCGACTTTTTGTTCTGGTAATCAGGATATTTCGAGAAAAGAAAGTCCCTTTTGCCCCATCATCACTCTTTTGGTTACATCGATATGAAACACAGTGCACCATATTAGCTGTAGAAAAGCACGATCGTAAGATATAGCACGTAGACATTTACGTGGGGAAATTAAGCACGGCTAGGCTGAATAAAAAGGATAAATCTACGTCATATGCGTTTTAGGCACGTGGAAACTACCGATTGTTTACCGAGATTGCCGAATAATTTGTTCATTTAAAGAAAGCGTATTTTTAAGTCTAATTAAACATTTTTATGGTGTGCATACATAACAAATGCGTTGTTTTAGGACTATAATAATATCACACGTTTTTACAATATATGTGGCCAGTGACCTTAATATCTGTGTGAGTTCGTATACGAGCATACTTGTGTGTAAGTGATGTTTTAAAACGTTTTTATAACAAAACATGTTACAAAGTTGATAACTACATGAGAAACGTATCTTTCATGTCCAAATGTGTTATCCTCGTTAAATAATAATAATAATAATAATAATAATAATAATAATAATAATAATAACAATTATTATTATTATTATTATTATTATTATTATTATTATTATTTGATGGATGTTTCTCACATTGATTGTGCTTGCAGATAACCAAATGCAAGAGAACCAAATGCTAATGGTAGAATTGAATTACAGGTACATGATACAACCAGGTATTTTTTGCCATGTGAGGCTTTTATTGAGGTTGTTGGTGAAATTGAGAGAGTTATTCCTGATCCTGGTCCACCTACTGTTAGAACATTTGCAGAAAATTTTAAAATCGGATTCGTCAATAATGGTATTATGGCGCTATTCAAGAGCGCCATGTACATGGTTGATGGAAAAGAAATTGAGTCAGTTAATGATAACGTTGATGTTGCCACAACAGTTATTGGCCTAGCAAGATACTCAGATGACTTTATCAGATCAGCCGGTCCCAGCATGATGTTTGCAAAAGATAATGAAGCTGATCATGAGCAATTTATTATAAGACAGCCAGTAGATCGTGCTGCTCCTCCAGTTATTCTTCCTAATCTCGAGGACATGATCATAAATTATAATACCAATTATAACCTCGGATTTGCTACACGTAAAAGTATGTTATCAGATGATGAGAGAAGATTTTCATGTGTAATTCCATTTTCACTTATTTTTGGATTTTGTAGAGATTCTAGAAAAGTTATTTTTGGAGCTAAACACACTATTGTCTTTTATCGAAAATCTGAAAGTAACGATGCTCTCTGGAGACAAAGAGATGGTGATGATGGTAAAGTAATATTAAGAAAACTAACGCTGTGGATGCCATCAATGACTCCATCATTACCTGAAGAAGATAAATTAATGTCTTTTATGGACCAGGGTGGTAAGTCAGTGATATTTTGGTTATCAACCGTTGCTGATGTTTCTTCTCCCACTAATGTCAGAGGTAATTTTACTTGGCATATAGCATCACAGCAGGGTGTTTCTGCACCGAGACATATCTTTATTGCTCTTCAAAATACTAATCGGTTGGGTGATCAAACTAGAAGTCATATGATATTTGATGATATTGGAGTCGCCGAGGTTTCACTGAGAATAAATGGACACCAAGAACCAACTGAGGATATACATTTGGATTTTGAAAATAACTCAATAGCACGCTGCTATCACAGCTTATGGAGTTATTTAGGACGAGATCAAAATATTGATACTGGATTGCAGATATCTCAGTTGGATTTTAAAAATTTATATCCTATCTATTACTTTTCACTGGAACATCTTGACCTGATGAAACAGTCTGTTGTTGATATACATTTTAAGGCTAGAATAGGCAATCCATTAAATATTAGTTACAGAGTAGTTGCTGTTATACTTAGCGAGAGAACTATGCTTCTCGAGGGTATTAGTGGTCGCATGAGAATAGTTGACGCCCTTCTTGAGAAAATGTAATTTAAATCAATCAGTTTATTTATAAAAAATGCCATACGAAACGTTAGCGTGACTCTGACTCCGGGTCAGATGAAAAAACTACAATCGAGTACAACAATAACCTGCGGGACAAAATCAACACTGAAAAATAATCAAATTCAGGGTGGACCAAATAAACTATCTCTAACTAAAACTCAGCATGCACGTTTCAATAAAGCTAAGTCAGGTAACACAGGAATCCAAGTTAATTTATCTGCTGGTGCCATTAAAGATATGGTTAAAACAGGTGGAATTTTTCCACTATTAGCTGCGATACCAGCACTACTCGCAGCAAAAGCCGCTGCGTTACCCGCGTTAGCCGCGACGGCCGCACCAGCTCTGGCAAAAGCCTCTGCGTTAGGCGCTGCTGGATCACTAGGAGGATTAGCAGTAAATAAGATAGTCGGCGGACGATACGGCAAAAAAAAGGTCGAGGACTTTATCTGAGAAGATACCCATACGGAGGTCTTCGATTAGCAAGACCTCCACGGTAACACCGATGTCGAATTTAGATCTAATTAACGCTGCTAAAAGACAAAAAATAAAATTTTTCAGAGGTGTATTTATGCGAGATCAATTACCAGCTCGTCCAAATAAATATGAAACAGGAATCATAAATCTCGATAAAAGCATCGGACCAGGTACTCAATGGGTTGCTTATGCGATAAATCCGTATGAGGTTATCTATGCGGACTCATACGGATTAGCTCCTCCTCGTGAGTTTCTTAATTATGTATCTCAGTTAAATATACCAACGTGGTATTCTACGCTACCAACACAAACACTAACTGATCCTCCGATCTGCGGCGATGAATCAATTAATATACTCGATGCGATATCTAAATCTAACAAACCATATCATAAAATAGTCCACGAGTACACGTCAGGCAAATTAGATCAATCAAATAATAAACAATAGTTGATATTTACGGCAGATCTCTTATATCACGTATGAAAAAAGAATCTGTTGATGTTGATTTATCTAAATATGCAGCAAAGGATTACATAAATAATCTTTTGTCGATAACGGAGGCAGATCCTGACGAGGTTGTTATTTTTCAGGATCAGTACGGAAAACTAAAAGCCAGCAACATTAAGATAGGCGATATAATCAAACGAGACGAATATAACACTCACGTAGATGATTTTAATACCATCAGTGATAATATCAAAAAAAATAATGATGTTATCAAAAAGGCCAATGAAAATATTGGAGTTTTAAATAATTTAACAGAAATTATAAATAATTTAGTGCGTCAAAAAATCGATATAGCATTATACGATGGAGAAATTCGCGATATTAATGTAAAAATTAATAATCGTGTAAAAATCACCGGCGATACAATGTTGGGAGAACTTAACATGGGTAATAATCAAATATCTTCACTGGGAGATCCAATATCAAATGAAGATGCCGCAACAAAAAAATACGTCGACGGCGTAAATTATAAATTAGGTATTTTACGTGAAGAATATGATCAACACCTAAATACATTCGCAGCTTTTACGAGTTTTAGAAGAAATACTCTAGAACTAAACAAAGTAACTATTGAATATTTTGGAAAACCACCTGTAGTTAGTATAAAACTCGCAGAAATTAAAAAATTACTTGATGATGTAGTTCGTGTGGTGGCATCATCTTCATCTGCAACGTGGACCGAAACAGATAATTCAATAAAATATACTCCAGCTGTTGATGGTATATACAGATTAACAGTACTTAGTCTGATGAAATTTAAAATAATTATAGCTGGACTATCAATTGAATCTCCTCACCCGGTAACAGTTGTATTACAAAAAGACATCGAAGCAGTATTTGAATTACAATCTGATGATAATAATTTATCTAGAGCATCTTACTCATACGTGTTAGAATTTCTAGTTAAAACATCCTAATTAATATAAAATGAGTGCGTCAAAATACAAATATGATCAGGCTGGTCCGTGGCAGGAGTCTTTAAAAAACTTAATCGATATATACCAAATAAAAATAAAAGAATACCAGCGCAGGTTAGTCGTAATTGATGCTGCCGTTTACTCTGTATCTGCTGTTGTTGTTGGTACCGGAATAATATTATCCGCGTTAACGATGATAGCGCCGGTAGCGAGAACTATCGTTGTTTCTGTGACTACTGCGCTGTCTGGTGTGTTCGGTATAATAACAAAAAAAATATCCTCATGTACTAGCGTCAAATTAACCGAATACAAAGATAAATTAAACATAGCGACGGCGGCGTATTCAAAATTATCCTCGATGTTATCAGAGAGCCTCAATGATGGTATTGTATCTGACGCTGAGTTCTCACTGATGACTAAAATTTATAATCAAACGATTAAAGACGTCAATATAAATAATGACAGAGTTACTGCAACAGATAGCGACGAACACAGTACCGCAAAAAACAACGATGATATCGGCAAGCTCAACTAAACCCGAATTCATTATTATTTTTCCGACACCTATTTCTATTAGTGAAATAGCACTAGAGCAGTTAAGAGTTTATTACAGCTGGCCTAATATCAGATCTAAATCATTTGGAAACCTACGGTCGAATAATTCTCTTGTTTTTGCTAATAAAAATAAACCCGATGGAACACCAAATTGGACTGTAGTTGGATTACCAACAGGCAGTTATGAAATCGATCAGATCAGTGACGAGTTAACATGGAGAATAAAAAATATAACCGGAGAGGATCCCGGAATAAAAATATCGGTGCATGAGTCAACACTAACCTCGGTTATCGAAGTGAGTTCAAATTACAAAGTAGATATATACGCGAGTTCAATAAGAACCATACTAGGTTGGCCTGAGGTAAAACCACCAACACCACAAGCACCATCAGAACCTAAGAGAGAGGATTTTGATGTTAGCAAAGGAATCGTTTTTCCTGATATTAAAGAATACAATACACTCATGGGTAGATTAGTAACAACACCAGATATAATTTTTATCTTTAGAAAAAAGATGATATGATATGGATTATTCCCGATTATTGTAATTTTGAATTTAGTGATCTTATCAACATGTTTAATGATATTGAGCAAAAGCACAGAGATCAAATACAACTACTGCGAAATCTTTTTCAGGAGTGTATATTTGATGTATCGGGTTCATGTGATAAAATTATTAATCAAATAGAAAAATTAACTGCTATTGTTGCGTTTATAGACGGCATTACATTTCATTTAATCGCGAAGATAAAGAAATCAGATGATAAACAAAAGTTTTTGGACGCGTACTCGATAACTGATGTTGTGTTACCAGGTTATATTTCAACTAATGAATTAAGAAAAATTCTCAAAGATACTATTGATGAAATGTTTTCTAAATTACACGCTGCATGGAGAAAAAGACTACCACCATCATCCATTCTTAAGCGCGATAACGCACCAGATGGTACCGGACGGCATATTTCACCTAGTGTAGTAAATATAACTAATGTTGTCGCAGTTAATCTCAATTGTGATATCGTCGAGAACAGCTACAGCGCAGACGCGTCTGTATCTGATCAGGCCAAACAAGGGTTTGTTTTATATTCGTTTTCACCAAAAGAACCACCAGGATATTTAATTATACAAGAACCAATTAATCCTATTTATCTTCGGTGTCATAACAAATTATTATCGCAGGTAAATTTCTCACTAACTGATCAGTCTGGGAATTTATTAGATATATGTGGTGAGACTCTGAATATAAATTTATTAATAAAATCTTAATCTTGTCATTATAGCAGCAAAAAAAAATATATACTTTTTTCTGCTAAATATTTTCACTAGCACTCCATTAGCTTTCTCAGCTGCCTCGCACGAGTATCAATCATTTTTTAGACTCATACTTGTCAGACAGCACTGATCGAATTCTTTCAACAGCTCGTGCTAATGGAGTAAAATCTGATACCTGTGTATCGTCGATGTTAATTAATGATTTATACATCGCAGATTGTATCTTTTTGATAAATCTGTATTCGGACGATAAACTATATCGACCTTCTTGTTTGTTTTGCATTAGTGTCTCGAAATCCATGGTGATTTTATCAGCATCTAGTTCATCTGATAGTGGTATTTCTTTAATCTTCAACACCTCAATAGATTTAATTATATCGTTAATATTTTCTTGATTCATTTTTATTTATATTAGCTTAATTTTATTTATCTAATATGAGAGGATAATAACTAAATTTGACCCACACTCCAAATTTGTATGAAAAAGTTGAATTAATGATCTCATTTGCAACTCTGTATATTGAAGCTCGATTAATATCAAAGTATTTGCCAGCTGAATATGTTGATTGAAAATACAATTCTTCGCCGGTATCTACATTTATTGATTTTACTGCTTTAGAAACTCTATATCCACCAGTATCACCTTTTGCAGAGTTCTCAATGGGCGCTATCGCCTGAAGGTTAGATAAATTATTGTTGAGTATGTTTCCATCGATATAATCAATTACTAATCCGTATCCAATAGGTCCGTTAAAGCACTCAAATATAAATCTGTGGGTGAGATAAGATTTCTTTCCAGAATTAAATATGAGATAACCATGATTATTAACTCTACTGACTGTTTTCTTTATTCTAACATGTCTAACTGTTCCATCACATGATGCTTCGTAGTTAACATAGATAGGATGTCTTCTGAATATAGGATTCATTATATAATATTCATTTGTCTAAATCAAAGTTTGTCCAAAAATCTATTTATATAATCTTCTTCACACCTGATAGCGAGATCACTATCTGAAGATTTTTTATTGTAATATCTTTTTAGCTCTCTGTACCTTTTCAGTCTAAACAAATACGTGTTTTTCCCCGTACTCCAACATCACATCTGATGCATCTTGTTTGTCCTGATCCACCTCGTCGTATATAAGTTAAATGTATTCCACAGTATTCTTTTCGACATGACCTGTTATAACAATTTAACGATCCGATCATCAACCATTTGCATGTATTCATTTTATTTATTAAACATTTGTCTAAAATATAATAATGAAGATATTCGACCTCGATGATACTGAGTATGATATTCATGAGACAAATAGCGCTAAGAAGGAATTCTACGATGATGGAGCAGCTCATGTATGGTCCACATGGAGAACAAACGACATCGATAATACGATGAATGATGCACGAGCTAAAAAATTAATCAGTCTACTCGGTGACGAAAAATACATGCTCAGAATAAAATTTATAGTATATATCGAAAACGACGTATGGATTACTCGTGACAAACGTGATCTACAGGATCACGTTTGTCACGAGTAATCCATACGTCGTTTTCGTTATATACGATAAATTTTATTCTGAGTATGTATTTATCGTCACCGAGTAGACTGATTAATTTTTACAGATCAGCGGAAAAAAATCTGCAACAATAAGTAAAAACTCTAAAAGCGGATTACTAACAGGAATAGACAAACCATACTACGTGCGGGCTTATCCTGTTACAGCTGTTGTTTTTGGCATATATAAATTAAATAAACCTACCGTCGAGAATCTCGATAAGATGAAAATGTCGGCAAGATAAATTGTGTAGCTGAGCGAGTACTAGAACATTTTACAAAAGTAAAACGCGGTAACGGCTTAACAGATCTACGAAGAGAAAAAATAAATACCTGGACTGAGTCACTTGCTGATGGAGCATCAGTAAGTGGCGTCGCTGCTTTATCAGTAAAATTAAAATTTCCTATTACAGTAAAAACTATATCAGGTGAGATTTTATACTCATCTGCGTATAAATCCAGAGGAGCACCTATCGAAATAATTGATCATAATTCTCATGCATGGAGTAACGCGGTAAACATTTTTCCTAGAAATCGTATTGTTAAATTTTACAGTGGGTATATATTTGATTTTATTCATGAAATAAGTAAATCTGACCCGGTATCTGTTTGGTTATTCTCTAGTGATCAGCGATATGATCAGTTCGTACTGCCTAATGGAGAATTATATCGAAGTGAATCTTTACATAATTCTATGAAAGCGATTGCAGAAAAATACTCAGCGAATAAAGAATCATTAGTTAATTGTTTTACGATTCCATCTGTTGTTGCCCACGCAGCAAGAAAGAAAAACTCATGGAAGCCAACTCGACGTGAATTTCTTAAAGATATTCAACAGAGTTGCATCGAGTACGACCACGGCGGATTGTTGAATACTGAATATAATTTTATCAAGATGATTTCATTTGACATGATAGCATGTTATCCTGGTAGTTTTCTCGGATTAGGCAAGTGCAGTAAATATTTTAATCAATTTGGTCATCCCTGCGATGAGATGACTCGTGTGTCGATTAATGGTCCTCTGCCAAATTTTCCCTTGACAGGATTCGCTCGTGTTGTATCGTTTAAATTTAATAGTGGTTTACATAAAATATGTTACGTTTGGTTTGGTAAACATTTTTCAGAACAACAATGGGTTCCAATAGTGTTATTGAGATATATGCTTGATTCTGCGATGTTAACGTCGTTGACGGTCAGCGAGGCTATTATATCATATAAAAAACAAACCGACGTTTGGCTACCAACTGAACATGATGATGCAAAAGATTTGGGTAGAAAAATAATTGGTAAGTTTACTCAGGGTGGCGCGTGTAATCATCAGCGACATCACTGTAGATTAATCATGGATGAAGCTGAATTAGATTTTATAATTACTGATACCGCTAGGAGACGTATATTCTGTGACAGAGAAAATGTTTATTTATCAAATGGAACAAAAGTAGGTACTGTAGTTAGCTATCTCGAAGGAGAGCCACCGCAGTATACTCATTTAAGATCAACGATGTTGGCGTATGCGAGTATAAATTTATTATCGATGATAAATAGATTTCCCAATGACGCTGTTAGAGTAGCTACTGACTCGTTTTATATCGATGACAAATATCTGCCAGAGTTAGAAAAATTAACCGGTGATGGTTCATGGGGTACGTGGCGCGTAAAAGACGAAAACATGTTATGGTATTGTGAAAACGCCGATGTACCTGTTGAGGATAATTATTATTCAGATAGTGTATCAGAAATATCAGTGCATGATCCTACGTCGAGATATAAAACGGCATATATAAATGGACCAGGTGGATCAGGTAAGACAACTCGAATTATAGAATTATTTAAGAATTCTGATGTAATTGTGTTGACGCCAACACATAGACTAGCACGAGAAATGAGACAACGCGGCGTTAACTCATGCACATATCACAGCTTTTTCAAGTATTATAGTGGTATATGGAATCCATCTCGGATGGGAAAAAAATATATAAATAAAATAATTATATGAGGTGAGATCTGCACTGTATTCGTTAAAACGCTGAAAATGTTTCTGGATTGGTTGTTAACACAAAATACTGCTATAATCATGTGTGGTGATCACGGCCAACTAAATCCTATTGATGGAGAATCACCTCATGAGTGGCTAAAGAATTATGTTGACTATTATGAGGAGGTCAACACCGATTATAGATCTCTTGATGGTAGATTAAGCGAGTTCAAAAGATTAATTCGATTACAGTCAAATAAAACTCAGTGTAGTGTGATGCGAGAAATAATTCCAAAAGCATCAATGGAAGATTTCTTATCAACGTGGACTCCAAATGACTTAATTGTAGCTAGCAGAAAAATAATACGTGACGTACTTCAACAAAGATTATTTAAGTTACATCAAGAAAAAGTTCCGTTGATACCTGTACCGCTATGTTACAGACCAGCTGGTACCAGATTGCAAAATATTGATGTTGATATACCAGGGCAAGAGAAACAAAATGATATAGTTGTCGTTGATATCAACGCTGTCAATGATATGCTGAATGCAGAAAAATCTCCATGGACGCTAGGTTATGCTATGACTATTCACTCATCACAGGGACTAACTATAACCGATACTCGAGTTTGGATTGTTGATGACCACATAGAATGGTCTAATCTGGTATATTTAACTGTATCTAGAGTCAGAAAAATAAGTCAACTAGGACGAATTGTTTTAGATAGAATAATTATTAACGGTGAAATTGACGAGTACGTGATTTAAAAAAAATTAATCAACTATAAACAGATTGATTAAAAAAAAATCATGAATTCGATTTAGATGTCGAATTTATTTTATCGCTGAAAGAGAAACAAAAAAATCATTGTGCCGGTTGTAATTGCATAATGACATCGAGTTATCAAAAAAATGACTCCAGACAGTTTACCGTAGATAGAATAAATAATAATTTGGGTCACAATCGCGACAACGTTACTCTGACGTGTTTAGAGTGTAATCGACTCGGAGTTGATTATCTAAGCGACTGAGGCGGCAATTGAGTATCAGCTGGTATTACTTGTAATTCTTCACGAGTAAAACCTCGCTGAGGCGCTAATGAATCGAGTATATAAATTGCTGGTCTACCTGATGATCTTGTCACGGATACTATTATATGTGTTATCGTGCTCCAGATTGGATCTGTCGCTCTTTTTCTGCCGCCCTCAGCCTCACCTGGTTTGTATAGATATCTAACGATAACACTACCAAGAACAGGTCGAGCTGAAAAGTCACGTCGTTTTATCGATATAAAATCTTTCTGTATGGCAATTGCTGGTTTCATCGATATAGCTCTTGTTGTCTCATTATTTATCGCAGATATAACACCGGGTAACCTAACAACCCAATCATTAGATCGTTTATCCTGAATAAACTCCATCGCGTATTGATAACCAAATAACTGCTCAGCTAATGTTTGTTGAATCTCTCAAAAATTGCCTGATCATTGTGAATATTAACTTTACCGCGTCTTATTTTTGTATTTTTTTGTTTCATTAATGAAGTAACCGCACCAAGAAATTCCCGTCCGGGATCAACTTGAAGTAAAATTGGCCAGATTAGTGGTCCTCGCTGATATATTTTTTTAAATGCACTAGCTACCTCAGCAGTGTTTTCTTAGTTAATGGCTCAGCTTCTTTGTATCTGCTAGCAATATCTACTACGGTTAGTACATATTTATAGATTTTACCATCAACAGTATCGTGTGGTAAAAACATTATATCAGCCTGATGAACTTCATTTGGCACGCTGACGTCAAAATGTGCGTATTCAATTCGTTTAGGTGGTGGTAGATAAATTTGCCATATAGCCTGTTTAGATAACCAAGCAGCAGCTGTTGATGGGTTTACTCGAGCAGCTTTTGCGAGTTTCTTGATAGCTGGTTTGCCACGACAAAATCCAGCAGGAGAATAATAAATCGCTTCCATATTAATTACCAGCACCAAAAACTAATTTACCTTTAGTGTATTTTTAATTAGCCATGAATCTAGTCTCTCCCTGATAGATTTATTTTTTATAGAATTTATTGCGTGAATTAAATTTATATCAGCGAGATGTCGCTGCTGAATATCTTTACTTCGATATGCTATATCATGAGCTAGACATGCTTGGTCAATTGCATTAATCGGTTCCTCGCCTGAATTAGGTTGATCCTGATTATTTAATCTGATATCGAGTCTGGTACCTGGCCCACAGTAACTGTATCCTGGTAGGTATTTTTCTCCGGAGTATTTAGCCCAGGGGAATCCTGGTAGCGATGATAACTTTGAGGTGATGTCACCTCCGTGGATTCTTTTTTTTATCTGATGAGGTGAATCTGAATTTTTTTGTACCGCATTTTTCACATTTACTGGTAACGGCTGATCTGTTATTACGTGTAACAACCGTAGTTAGATCTACCGTTGGAGTTCGTGTTTTACACTTAACACAATATAAATCCATATTATTTATTATACCATGAATGTAAGTGATTTTTCAGCTACAAAAAAATCTGTCCCTGTTAAACATCATGCTGCATTACCTAATTCGATTAGAATGATAATAATAATTGGTCTATCAGGTTGTGGAAAAACTCAATTATTATTGAATTTGATAATGAGATGGTTGAAGTGGGATAAGTTATATTTGGTTGCACCATCTGTTGATGATCAACGATGTTATCAGGTATTAAGAGAGTTTAATGATAACGCGGCGTTGCTACATGACGGTAACGGTATTATTGATTTTATTACCGACATCGAAGAGGCTCCTTCAGTTGATGATCTAGATGGATCAGTTAATAATTTAGTAGTATATGACGATGTAATGCTAGATAAACAAACTAATCCTGCTAGAATATTCTCCCGTGGTCGACACAAAAACACTGATGCCATTTACGTAACTCAGAGGTATACTCAGATACCTAAAGTAATCAGAGATAACTGTAATGTTTTAGTTGTTTTTTAACGGCGTCGATGCTCATACACTGAGAAATATTCATCAGACCTGGTGCGGTGGCGACATGGATATAAATAAATTCAGAAACTTTTTCTCACGAGCTCAATCTACTCCATATGGATTTGTAACAGTAAATCTATCTGATCCCAGGTCAAGATATCGAGTAGGTCTAGATAAAATCTTCTAACAATACTATTTATCTCTGATATAAATTTCTGACTGTAATTTTCTGCGTAAGTTTCTAATTATAACTATTTTCAATTAGACGATAGCAGCAGGGAGGGCAGCTACCTAAAGTCGGTCGTATATATAGAATGAAAAAAATTAAAATTCAACGTGGAGAATATTTTTTTCAGCTATCTCTTCAAACTAAGGTTTCGTTAATGGAACGGAGTTCAATAACGAGTAAGATTCTCCAGGAAGCTTTTATTTGGAATCTAGACCCTTCTACGGGAAAGTTTTATGTAGAAGATTTATTTTTTGTCGAAAACCCTAGGTATGTTTGCCCTCCCTGCTGCTGACCTTTCCCACCCAATTTTAGATATTGGACAGGCATGTTCATGTATGAGGTCAAGCTCATCTACTATATAATAAAAATGGAATTCGCCTTAACTATGCGATAGTGGCATAGGGTAGTCCCTTCCCATGGCCTTTCGAGCCCTAACTATTCGTCTCTTCGATAAGCCGACATACAGGCCAAACACACGGTATTCACAAAATAAAACTCGTACAGGGCTATTTCTCACATTGCTTAGTCAATTGACCCCAAATCAAGCGACCTATATTCTCTTGAAGCCTGAGGTAAAACATTTGCGTGACCCTAATAATTTATTTGAGAAAAGACTGATGATAAATTTGAGAACTTTCAACAATGTTGATAAATTGTCTCGTCCTTTGACTTCATAAAGTCATTAATCTATATTTTACGTGTTATGTCTGAGAAAATAGTATAATTCAGGCAGGTAGGGTTCCATATAAGGTCGTTCAGTCTTAATTATATCATCCCCTGTGAATAATAACTATCCAACATTTTCCATAAGGGACGCACTCTTGTCATCAACTACCGAAATAACCTTTCAAATAATAAACAGGAAATGGTAACACTCTGATTAAACATATTTCTAGATACACGACAATGTGTAATGTTGGGAAGTGTACTAGATTTAAATGTCAAAAGTGCGAAACGTTTAAAAAATTCTGAAACATTATATATTGGAGTTATATAGCATTAAAGAATAAACATTAAAATACAAATATAATATAAAGTTCCAGAATAAAAACTTATTTCCAATTAAAATATAACTCGATTCAGTCCATCCTCTGGACAAGAAATGCTGGTTTCTAGAGATTACGCATTTCTAAATGTGAATCCCTTCTTAAAACTAATATATTTTGTGGGATAGAAATATTAAAATGTATACAAAATCGATAAAAACGTGTTGAAGTACCCGCACGGACCTTCGAAACGGTTACATCTTAATCTGAACAATCTTTTTAGTCAACAGACACAGTGTTAGCATATATGATTGGTACACTGAACGAAACATTCTCTGAAAATTTATGCATATTAGATTTTCATGTGATTATAGTCAAATTCTCTAAAGGCCGATACATAGAAAATTACCTTTTAACAAAGGTTTAAAAAAAAATTATAATTGTATGTCTTGTTGTTGGACAGTATATTGGTACCTATCTGGACTTAAGTATATTTATATTGTTTTTGAGCAAACTTTTATCCGTAAAATTATTGCATTCAGATATGAAATAACAAAGACATTTACCATCAGGTATGCTTTGGCATCTACCAATTTTATAATGATTAGGTTTCGTGGATGGCTGAGTGGTCTAATGCGCTCGGTTATACAGATTACTGACATCTCACCTCTCTGCGTGTGGGTCCGAGTCTCACCTTGGCCAACATGGGAATGTGATAAAGCTTGCCAGTAGCTTTCAGTGAGTAGGTGGTTCTTCCCAGGGTTTTCTGCTTTATTCTTCCCCAAAACTATACTGATCGCCAGGTATAGCCTATCATGTGTTGTAAAATGGCTTTAAATCCGCAAAACACAGACACAACAAATGATTACTTGTTCTAACTTTGATCTCCTTTCTCTCTTTTTTTGTTGTTGCTGATAAGCAAATGCAGTCATTCCCTAAAGCATTATCAAACTTAAATATTTTATAATTCAAACTTCTTCCTGTATTACTTATCTGATCATTACATTCTTGATCAAAACAGGATTTTTTAATAGTCTCTTAGAGTCTAGCAATCTATAATGGACTAAGTGTAAAATTATCGTACGTAAGACAATAGTGCATCATCAAGTACTTTCTTAACCTTATTTATCCGTATACTGTGATAGACATGACAATCGAATAATGCGGGATCTGTACCTGGCCACATTACTTAGTCAATTTATTATCTTCACTTTGCATGATCTTTTTTTTTCAGAAAGAGAACGGGCGAGTTATTAAAAATATTTAAATTGATACTCAACCCAGTTCTCCAGTTACCATAACAAAAAGATCGTCTCACATCCAATATTATCATTTTTTAAATTTAAAAAGAACTTTTAATTATGGCATATACAAACTTCATATTTAACATTCAATTAACAAATCATCAGTTATATTAATTTAATTCCAAAATGAGCCAAGATCCAATGCCTGATAAAATCACACACTCCTGAACTGAACTGATTACGCTAATTGCACAGTCCTACCGTTGCATATATTTAGTGAATTTTAATGTTATGCCCTTGACTGATGCAAGTAGTGAAGGGTGGCGATTGAGTGACACTGGGACTTTCATGTTACAAACGTAGCATCGCACGGATCTTCTTCTCTTCTTCAAACTTTGTCTGACCTCTGGACAGTAGATTAAGACTCTCTGCATGCAACCTTGTCTCTCCACATAGATCCTTAGTTTCCTAACGGCTGTTTCTGTGATCTGCGTAATTGTCCATGATGATATGACATACAGTGGACGATTCTACGTTAGTCCACATCTTGTGACAAGAACAGGAGAATGGAATGAAGTGAACAGCGGTTATTTATAGTGGAAGAGCGGATCGAAATTATTGAGATTTTTCACCAATTGTAACACGTGTTACAAAATTCAGTCACAAGGCGGAGTTTGTCCTTCAATCCGAAGACAGCTACATGTCACGACACATTCCAGGTATAGGTGAACTAGCGTCTGTTTGCGACATAATTAAAGTTTGACGGAAACAAAGAAGATAATGAATTGTGGTGCACCGGTTGTGGAGACAAGGAGTGATGGCATATCAGCGGCTACTAAAACAACCACAATCCTACTTCCAGAAGAGAACGACTTTAATTTGGATTTAACGGATTTTCTCTCTTCACAAGAATTTGTTCCGGTACCAGTATATTTGCTGCTTTCTCCTTCCTTGCCGTACGTCAAGGGTTTTAAACAGGGACAGAGAGAAAAACTGGAGAAATTTTTTCAGCAGCAGAAAGAAGAGGAATAATTCTTTTTCATTCAGCAGCAGCAGCGTGAATACGAAGAGGTAAGAAGTAAACGACAAGATGAAGAAGCAGAGGAGAAACAATGACTAGAAGAGGAGGACAGTGAAAGTCAAACGGTCACTGTAATCATATATTTTGGCAGAGTTGAGTAGTCTGAAAGAAATGTATCAGACTTTTTTAATACAACCCAAGAGAAAAAGACCTTCTCGAGCGAAATATTCCAACTCTGTTCACAGCCCCACTACGCATGAGATACCAACCCTAGTGAGTTCTACCAAATTATCGACAGTAACAGGTCCAGAGGTAGGTCTTGGCTGAGACCAAAGGGTAAGGCACATAAAACTCATTACTTCCCGTTCCTGACTTTGATTTTTTTTATAAAAAAGAATAAACACTCAACGGTCTTTTTCAGGGCCTCCCGTCTCTCTCGAAAAGAGATAGTATTCATTTGCCAAAATCTATTAAAACTCAAATACCTTTTTTTCTCCATGATGGACGTGTGAGTGCGTAAGTGTAGGTCTTTATTATATAAAAAAATCAAAACCAAGAGAGACTTACGTTTTTCTTTCTGTTATATTCTCTTTAAAATTTTACAATTCAATGTCACAACACAACACTTTAAAACGTTCATAGACTTCTTCTTTGTCTATCACTCTCTCCTTTTGTTTGGAATTTCTTTACTGTCACGGGTTGTTCCTCTTCTTCCTCACTTTCTTCTCGTCGTCTTGTATTCTTTTTCTGGACGTGTCCGTGTTCTTCCTTTTCGGAGTGTACTTCTTCTTCTTCCTGTTCCGAATCCCTCTTCACCTCCTGCTCCTGTTGTTTCTTAGGGCAGTCTGAAAACCAATGTTTTTTCTCTTGACAATGAAGACATGTATCTTGACCTTGGTCATTCTTACTACCTGTCTTGCTTTGAAACTGTGGACATTATGAACACCAATGCCCTTTATTCTTACAGATATAGCAAGTATCTTGACTTTGATCTCGAAAGGAGGGAGACTAGCGCGTTGGCTTCTCTGAAGAAAACCTCCGTATGACACCTCACAAAGCTCTGATCCGAAGTTTCATCTGTGTTGGCTCTTCCATATTTCTGGTATGATTGAGAGTGAAATTAATACTTGTAGGGTAGACAATGACCCTTTATATAGGGAAGATACTGGTCTTACACGGATATTAAGGAGGCCATGACGTTTAAAATGTGGTCATTTGACGTTTTGTTATCAACATGAAACGGCTGCATCATTTTGTAAAGGAAGGAAAAAAAAGTAAGAGACAGAAACGTGACATATCGCCTCGCACAGTAGGTGAAGTCTTGGCTCAAATCCATGACAGCGATTTCGAAGATGACATGAGTAAGTCCGAATCCTGACCCAGAGCGTCAAAGTCAAACCAGAGGACACCCCTAGTAAGCCCTGAAAACTACTACCACATCTGAGAGACAGATAAGCGCTCCTCTAGAATATTTAGAACCACAGACTACAAGCACACGGTGAAATTAAAAGATTTCAAGTGAAAAACAGAGAACATACTTATTACTCATGGAGCTGAACAACAACCAACAAAAAGTAGCATTCATGTGGATACCATCCCACATCGATATCAAAGGAAATGGACTAGCTAACCAAGTAGCTATCCTCAGGACCCAAATTCTACAAACATTAAATACAGTGTTAGTGAATTACTCAGCATTGCTAAAACTTATATCAGCAACAAATGGCAGTAACACTGGAATCAGAACACCCAATGTCGCAAACAATTTGCCATTCAAAAGGATATCGACAGAACCAGAAAACCAACAAACGTAATAGCTCTAATCATAACATTATTAATCGAATTATCACAGGAAAAACAAAGCTAGATAGCAGCTTTATGGTGCATTTAGGACCCCAACCATACAATTCAATTGCTTCCACTGCCAAGTTCCTGAAGAATTACATCACACCTTCAACAGCTGCCACAAATTCAAGAAAGAAAAAGCTAAATTCAAAAGCGATCAAAACAAAATTGGAAACCCTGACACATACTCAGAATTCCTAGCGAATACAAACCCCAACATAAACATTACGTACCAAAAACATCATCAACTTTATTCATGTTCAAGTAGCCTGTTCCTCAATCACAATACTATCGGTACAGTTACAGAAATAAAGTAGTTCGAATACATTAAGGTTTCTTTTTATGCAGACATTTCCGGTGAATAAAATGTATGACTAGTCTGTAAATTCTCGATAACATTAGCAATCATACTCCCTAGTGACAGCAATTTACACAATACCTAAGCACAGTTTGCATGATTCAACAATGAAAATTTAATTTATTCAGAGTGGTTTACTCCGGTGTGTAGTCGTAGTTGTAAAAAGTCATAACATAACCAGTTGTACATATTTTTACTGCCTGAAAGTAAATGGACGCTACACCGGAGATGCTCATCTAGAATCTTGCAGTCTCTCGAAATGCTCACTTCCACAGAAATAAATATTTACTATTTTTATTTTCCTTGGGTCACATAGTCCTTCGTGACTGGCTACGATTACTTTTTATATTTCTTCTATGTAGTATGATCTTTTCTATTGCCTGTTTTAAATTAAAAAAGGAAATGAAATAGATAATGTATTACTGTGTTAAATCTTGTCTGAAAAAATATTTAATACCCATTAGCCCTAGAAACTAAAACAAAGAACAACAACATTGAACATGAGATTTTGTTTCAAATAATCACAACCGGTATTACTTGTGAAAAATTGCTTCTGATTGGCTGAAAGTGGAAACACAATTTGAGACTCAAGCACGGAGTTCTATAATCTCCAGGCTGAGCCGCCTAGTCAAGATACTGTAAGAAAACAAACAAAGCCTTCCTTCCTTATGCGACACTTGGATTTACCATAATAGTGTTATATGAGATGAGATAAGCAAAACGTATCCCAGGAGGACGACGAAACACACCTTTGAAAGTTCATGAAATAGAGACAGGGAAGTATTTTTAGGCTTCTGAGGTCTACACCCTTGGAAAAGCACGCGTAATGGATCTAATTCCCACACCCAATCGCATGACAGAACAACAATTAGACAATTGATACGATTGAAGAGATTGCGCCATAAAATATTTAGTGAGAAACTGCGTTTTAAACTGAGCACTAAAGTACATGAATCAGTGTTGAGAAATAATGATGCACCGCACAAAAATTTTACAGTAGCATTAGTGGAGATACCACGGGTTTTCCTGTCTAAGTAGCTTTGATATTTTACAAAATAATGCGGTCGATTGTTATTCACTCTAAAGATTCTCATTTAATGGATTTAATTATCTTTTTTCTTAAGCCTTACTTACTGTGTTCGGAACACTATCCAAAAAATAAACGCTTCGAAATCATGAGTTTGACCAGTTCGTCCCACAGGTTAATTTAATAAGTTTATTGTTTGTTTTTTTTTTTTTTGTTAGGCACCATCTTTCTTCAGCATATCAATGTATATAAGTATGTGTGCGTTCCAGCAAATAGTTTTATTTCAAACGTACATAATAAAATGAATTAATTTCACTGTTAAGGGTTGAATGGGCTCTTTTTAGAGTCGCTGAATTGTTATGAAAGGCTATCTATGTTAAATAGTAGTATCACATGTGATATATAAAGATACGAGGGTTGATTTTTAAGTTATTTTGGATATGCGGGACATATATATGTCAATATATTCAAACTGGTGATCTCATTTATTATCGAAAATATGCCAAAGGAACAGGCTCATATATTAAGAGATATAGAAAGCTGGGGCACTCTACAACAAAGTAGAATAACACCATGTGAGAGAAATAAAGAATCATATATGACTGCTCATTCAAATGATGTTTATCTGGGGGGTGGAGGGTGGACATACATTAATGGCTGTATCATGCCGAGTAAGTTGGAAACGAGATTATTAATTTCTGTTTTTCCGTGAGTTTTAACAACGAAAACGTTGAAATTATTCGACGGCTTTAGTAAATTTAATTTGAAATGAGCACAACTGCAAGAGTTGTGTTGCTATTATGATAAACTCCCTGCGGGCTAATTGTTCTAGACTAGGCCCAATGCATCATGTCGCAACATGCTACTGAGTGGAGGCAACATGTTTACCTAGTGTTGCGTTGCGTGTCGTTGATGAAGTGAGTCTGAGAGTTGTGTAAAGGAGACGCCGAAGGTTGCCAGTAAAATGAATACACTACTTTGGTTTCAACTTCAGTTAGACGGATTGTTATGATAGCCCGGTCTCATCGATCGACTAGTTACGCCAAGCTTTAGGGGCAAAGTTAAAGATAGTCCTTTTATCTGTTTTGCATGTAGTTTAAAAGCTACCTTCGTGATTAATCAACATGGTGTTGTTATCTATCCCGTACAAATGCGCTGACAAGGGTCAATTAAGTACAGTTTGTACTTTGCTTGATTATATCACCATGTGTAGCTCTGATATGGGAAACGCAACAATGAGAGAAGGTCTTTGTTGCCTTGTTAATCTCTGAGGCGTATGGAGACCACAAGTAACGAAATAATTAGCTTGTCGTTTGGGAAAACCAACCAGACTTCAAAATAGGGTCACACTTGGCCTCAAAATGGTCAGACATAATTATACCAGTAACTCGTATGAGGAAACTCGAATGAAATTGGCCAATATTTATTATCAATGGTTCCAACGATGAGAATCAAAAACTAACCAAGCTAATACCTTTCACGATAGCCAAAGCAATTCATTGCTTCATTGAAGAGCCAAGAAGTACAAAATAAAACTTAGTTCGGGCCAAATATTTATGGAGTGTAGCTGTAAAGCTCACTCGCATAATTTACTATGCTCAATGTGGTTTGTGGAGATGCTTAATAAGATATTTGCACACGAATCTCTAAACTCGTGACGAGATATTGTTCGATATAGATCAGGCCGAGATGGAAAAATTTACCAGCTCTCACAGCATCTCACGTGTGAAACGAATCAATATTTGCCGCAACGGCAAGTTGATGCCCACAAACTCTTATATACTAAAGTTCAACTGTGCCACTTTTCCTAGAATGAGATCAAAGCTCGTTTCTTAAATATCCCTGTCGACTCCTTCATTTCGAATCCATTACGGCGTCTCAGTTGCCAGAAACATTGCCACGAACAAGATGGCTGTGAGTAGAAACCAGTCTGTCCCAGATCCTGGTAGAAGGTCACGATGGACTGTCCTGCTGAGAAAATCTCTTTGCGAATTGCCGAGAGAAAAATATATCATACGCTAGAGAATGTCAAACATGGAAACTACGAGTGAAACAGAAGAATATCAGCTTTCCTGCGACGGGGGAATTTGTGGAAACCACAACTGGTCTAAACACAGCTGGAAAAGTTTACGTAAGTGCAGCTAAAGGGAAGAAGTAACCTTCCGCAAACGCTGCCTGTACCCAGACAGACATTACATGGTCACAAGGTGAACTCAAATTGACAATCTTGACGCTACCGAAACGGACAGTGCGGTATAATACTCAAATAATCAGTGTGATAATATAATAATTAGGGCACGAAATGCTACAAAATAAAACCCAACAAATAACCACTGGCCCAGTGGATGTAGAATCAGTGATTTCCAACTCTCCTACCCAGAAACCAGAAAAGCCCGTATACCAAAAGAGCAGCAGATCCCTCACTCGAGTAGTAATGTATATTCTAAACTAAACATGAAGAGAATTAAAGAATCTATTTGACTTCAGAAAGGATCTTACAATCGTATCAAGCACTTTAAATAAAATTGAGACTCCAGAGAGTATGGACACTGGATAGCTGCATTAATATTTCACCAGGGTAAGCTTCCAGAAGTCGTATACTTCCACCCTTTTTATAAAGATGTAGGTCGCATAATACAATAGAATTAAAGACAACGGTTGATGAAATTAGGCTTCTACTTAACGAACATGATCGAATGTATGCTTTTCTTTATGAAAATTTTTTAAAACAGAACAATAGGGTTAGTTAGAGTTAATCATTAAAGAAAAACTTCACTACGTGCAGCAGCATTTCAGGAAGGACTGATAAGGCTGCTGAAGGAGTGTACATCATCATAAACAATAAAATCTCTCATCAAAATCCATCTTAATACAACTTTATAGGAAATAGCCGCTCGTGTGTCTTTACATAAAACTCCTCTTCATTTAAAGGACCTCCCTTGAAGCATAGCTTTCCAGTCAATCAATCTGATCCCGAATTTCTTATTGAACAGTTGCAGACTCCTTTTGTTTTCATTGGTGTCTTAAACGGCCATTATACACTTTAGAGTTGTAAAGATATTAACGATAGAGGGAAGAAGATATAAGGGATTATATAATGTAGCAACCTGGATCGTGTACATGATTCTATTCGTCCTTAGATATGAATGCCTTCAGGCAATCTCCTTTCTCGACTTCTCTTGGGAGAAATTGGAGACGTCCTATATAATATGAATCACCATCCGCTATATTTAAGAAGTAATATTTCCAAAATTTAAGGGCTTGCTAAGAGATAAAAATCTAACATTTGAGACTTTGGAAATTATTCAATCATTCATCGATTCAAACCTAAGAGATGAACGTTTTGACAATGTAGTGGATCCAATACTCCAATTTACAAAAATACTCCAGAACGATCATGGGTATACAATACCAAAACGTTTGGCGATACCTAAACGTGTAAGAAAGCCATGGTTTGGTGATGCATTCAAAGACGCCATAATGCGACAGAACAATGACATCCAACATTTCAAGTCCTATCCAACAACTGCGCATCTGTAAAATACCGTATATAATACAGAGCCAAAGCTCGTCATGCTAAATAAAGAAGCGGAAAATATGAAGATGCTAGGTTTCTAGGTTGAAAACTATCTCCTCTATTAAATCAGTGCGGAACATGGTGCGAAAAACCATTTGCAAAATTAGATGCGACTGTATCAAGCATTTAAAGAAATCTAATGAAATGATTGCAACTGTAAAGAAATATCAAATACATTGGGTGAAATATTCTCCAAGACCTCCACAAAGGAGAATAATTCTGATATTAACTTCCGCAGTATCAAAACCTAAAAGAAAATGTTCCTCTGAATTTTAAATCTGATAATGCTGAAGATGACACGTTTCACTCTGTGTTATAGACTCTATCGATCGAGATCATGACACCTAAGCAGACCCAATCAACTTAAATTACCTGACACAGCTCTCAATACACTGCAAAACAATTTCAATAAAATATTTGAAACTGGTCACTTCCCGCCGTCTTGGAGAGAAGCAAAGCTACTCTTCCAACTATAGTTAAACGCCATTAACAATATGTATCTGCACAAACACGGAACGGATGATAACTGATAAACTATGCTATTATCTCTAATCTAAGAAACAACTAAACTTCAATGCAAATTCAGAAGCCAAAGAAACACAATAGACCATTCTGACAGACTGTAAGGATTTCTTAAACACGCTTTTGGAAAGAAAAAGACATAGTTGCCTTCTTTTTCTACTTTGAGAATGCTTCGGACACCACATGGAAGTACAGCATAAAGCCTGGCCTATTCAATCTAGTTCTATAAGGCCGCCTACCTGACTTTATGTCCAGTACATAGACGCCATGAAAGTAGTAAGAGGATGAAACTCACGACTCAGTAATTAATAAACTATAGAAAACTGAATTACCAACTGTGGAAGAATAGTTAGATGTACATATAGACATGTGAGCAGAAAGTATGAAATTATTCCATACTAATCATTTTTGGGATCGTCATAATATTAGTTATTGCAAATGTGTCATTGTTATTACTACAAAATGCATGTGCCGTTCTGTCTTTGTCTTCATCATAGAATGCTGCTTGACCAGTACAAGCCGCTCTACCTTATTTTAGGAACTACTGTCAATGTTGTTTAGGAATGATAAATTTCCATTTAATTTCCAAACAGTATATGTAGAAAATATCCTATATTCAACGTCTCCAAATTGTAAACAATCCACTTCTCCTTATCACGTCTTTTCGACTTTATACAAGTGACATATTGCTGTGCATATTTCATGGGTAGTACGTGTTGTAACCTTTGTGGTGACTACAGTCAACTATCCCAAGATTTTGAGCAAGTGGGTTTCATATCTGTCACATTCTCTGGTCGGTACTTGTACATGAAGCTGAACATTTACGTAGCAATTGTACGGAATCTCGCATTAAGTGATAGTGATTCAAGCACAAAGGCTCGAAACTCACGCAATGGTTGTATTGATCAGTACTTCCAAAACTGCCTAATGGCTATTGTCAAGGCTTTCTCCAGATCTCCTCTGAATGTTCCCCTCCAGATTGAGACATGTTAGGACTGGACGAGACCAACGCACATGGGTAACACTCTATGTCCACGTCACAGAGATATGGCGGAGAAGAAAATAAACGGATCACGTGAAGGTTTGACCACTCTCGTAAAAATAAAATCCAGGCAGCTTGATGTTTGATAATTAGATTGATCAATGTGAGCAATAGTCAAGTACTTGCTTGAGTTTGTAAACATATTAGTTTGGGCTCGTATTAAAGCGACATAATATGTTTCTCTCTATCTGACCGAGACGTAAACAAAAAATGGTATTAACTGATTTCAATTAGGTATGGTTCAATACCAGATCTCTTGTTTGTTCTAGCCCATGTAAAAAGTAATTACCCAACACTGCTCTGATCTCACAAACGTCATACGGTTCTACCTTTGCACATCTTTATTGCATTTTGTTGAATTATATAATATTTCTACTCTTGAAAACTGTGCAATACAAGGTTATACTCCACACTGTCAACAATATATGAATAGCGTTAGTATTTACGAGATCAATAATCAGGTCATAATTTCTACGTGTTGAGAATTCAGAGCTACCCAATCCGTAATTTAGCTTCCCTTGATATTGTTTTGTAAATATAATCAATGGCAGTGTGCACCAAAACAGAGTGATGGTTTTGTGATATATATATATGGCTACAAAGTATCACACTGTGTAAAAAGTATTGAAGCCCAACCGAGAAGATATAGGGGTGTAGGTTAACTAAAAGTAAATTACATATTCATGAATAGGACACGAATGCTCCAGATGCAGCAGACTAATCTTCCAAATTATATACATTTTGTAATACGTTAGGTATCTCTAAACCGTTTATTGTGCAATAAGGACAAAGCTACCTCGGGCAGCTAGCACTACAATGGGCGAATCATGCATGTCTTTATGCAATAGGCTCTGTTAAACCTAAATTTTGATTAAGGGTGTTTATTAAGAATAAATATTTTCATAATTTGTTTGGTATTTTCACTGCAAATATTTATATTTGTTTTGTATCAGATAACGAATTATTTTATTATTACACAATCACCCTTGTACAGTACTATATATTACTCTGTAAATGACCAGAAAGAGCGTACGAAAACAATATAAATCAAAAGCCTTTCTGAAACGTACTGAGTAATCAAAATTCAGTTTAATGTAAGCTTTGCCTTTTCAAGTGGTCTTTTTGATTAACGGCATGGCGAAATATATGTTTACTCAACCGACCGCTGATTATCTCAACACGGCACTAAACTAACCTGCAAATCATATAGGTAGTTTATTGTTATATCAACCAGAAATTCACATGTCCGTGCATAGAAAATTAACAACAACCCATTTCTATCAAAACACAACTCTCAAAATCTAGACGACAACAAAGTCACTATCAAAGTGAACTGATGTCGTTGCAATAAGCAGAAAGTCGACTTGTAAACAAAGCTGACAAAAGAATCAGGAAGTGATGGCAACTCCTAGCATTTCGAAAAACACCGAGGAGGGCATAGTTAAACTTGACAAGCTCCATATTTATCAAAACTGATCACTTCCATTTAGGCACCAGGAGATTGCAGACTACATGCAAGATTCGCTTACCGCCAAACTAGAAAAGCTTGGCAAACATGCAACGTTACGCACCTTCCGAAACCCAATAAAAAACAATATAAGTGTTGCAATGAACATAGGCAATATTATGTTACATAATATTAAAACATTTAGAACGAATTGCACTTGTAGCTAAAATCAAGACATACACTGCATAGCAAGTCATTACATCAAAAGAAATTAAAGCCGCCACATAACTGAAACTATTTTGTTAAGCTCTTAAAATCCATACATGTGTACCAAGCTCGTCAAAGCATGGGTAATATCCTAATTTGGACAGTAGATCTCCAGAGAATAACTCTTAGCAGCGATGGTGCGTTGCGAGAATTTAAATTTAAACAAGGGCCATAAGTCTATTAATGTTTTCTGAAATCAGTATAAGTTGAAATTGATCGAACCTTTTAATGACAAGCCTATTTGGTTACAATCCATAAAGTTCTTCATGAATTACTATCAGGATCGTCACTCGCGACCTGGCATGACGGGACGGGGCGAATGGACGTGAGTAACATTATACGTTTACCTCATAGATATGGCGGTACGTTAGAGTAAATGGAAAAAGTACTGAAGTATCATCAAAACCCTTGACGTGTGACTAAGTAATGTAGGGCTATCCTTTTCATCAAAACGTCCTTAATCTAGTTCATCAATGCATACATTTCGTTTCTTTAGTTCCAGGTGAATGGAGACTGAGCAACGCTAAGCACATTAAAACTGCAACACAAGGAATATACGAACGATTACGAAATGTAATATCTTGTTCACAGTAGCAACTTTACTCCCCAGTGACACACGTTTACATAAAACCCAAGTTTACGTGCATAAACGCTGAAAATTTAAGCTAATCCGGAGCAGTTTACTTCTGTATGAATATGTAGTTTCACACAGGAATAATAACACATATCACATATTTCTGCCGTATGCACATGAATCGAAGTGACACCGAGTTTCTTCTCTGGAATCTTGCACAGCTTCACAAAATGCTCATATCTTTAGAAATGAAAAAGTATCCCATGTGTTTGTGTTTGCGACATATAGTCCTTCTAAACTAATTAGGATTACTTGTTATATTTCTGATACCTAGACAGATCCATCTATTGCTTTAGCAGCAGAGAGGGTGAACAGACCACTTAAGGGAGTGGTCACCCTTGTGTTTGACCAAAACAAAATAGTGACCCTTCATAGAGGTCAATACCACGTCTACGATTATTGTTTGTCCCAAACAGAATTGTAGACGCCCCTCTCTGCTGCTATCCATGTTGTAAAAGAAATTTTAAATTTGATGAATATTTTTCTTTTCATCTGAAACTTCGGAATCTTCATCTGTTTCATCTTTATTTGTTCTATGTTTCAAGTAATATTCAAGTTCTGATGGTGGTTTTTCTATTTTTGAATTTATGTTCTTTCTGTGTTTATAATATATCATCAAACTTCTGTATCGATCTCCACCGCAATTTTTGCAAATCTGATATAATCCTCTAACACCGTTGTTACATCCAACACATCTTCGTGGACCAGCATGAGGGTTTTTCTTTATAAGATAATTATGTTTCTTGCAATATTCTCCACGACACCTTTTGTTGCATTTATCTGTTGTTCCTTGACGTAACCACGCACAGTTGTTCATTATATTAATGATATCTTTTTAATTAAATTTAATTTAATCATCACCCCTGTTACCCAAATATTTTATCAAGACCCACACGATATCTTGTTCTTGGATCATGTAGATTTATTGTTATAAATCCATGTGGAGTAGCTTGCGCTCGTGAGAAGAAATTTTTGAATTTAATTATATCCATGTCACCGCTGCACCAAGTTTGATGAATATTTCTAAGTGTGTGTGTGTCTACGCCATTAAACACAACTAAAATATTGCAATTGTCTCTAATCACCTTCGGAATTTGTGTATATCGTTGAGTAACATAGATCACGTCTGTATTTTTATGTCTACCTCGGGAAAATATTCTGGCTGGATTTGATTGTTTATCTAGCATCACATCGTCGTATACAACTAAATTATTAATAAATCCGTCTATGGAATCTACGGATGGTGCTTCATCAATATCGGTTATAAGCTCTATAACATCATTACCTTCATCCAGTAATCGTGCGTTTTCATTGAAATCTTTAAGTACATCATAACATCGTTGATCATCAGCGGATGGTGCTACTAAATACAATTTATCCCATTTCAACCATCTCATTATCAAATTAAGTAATAACTGCGTCTTACCCGATCCAGATGGTCCTATGATAATCATTCTGATGGAGTTCGGTAGCGCAGGATGATGTTTAACTGGCTCTCGTTTTCTTGTTGCTGAGAAATCAATTATATCCATATATATTATGTCATGAATTTATATTGTTTACGCTGTAAAGTTAAAACTCCAACTACTGATTTAGCTACGGTTACAACAAAAAATAAAAAAAATAGCGTATGGTGGAAAATGTTCTATATGCGGTAGAAAGAAATTTTCGTTTTTACCTAATAAGCGCGGTGGTGATATTGCTAATTTGATGTCAAAGTTTCCAGGTGCTCCATGGGCTAAATACAGCGGAGAAAAACATCTACCGGGATATAATTATTGCGGTCCTGGTACCAGACTTGATCTCAGGCTCGATAATCAAGATCAACCAAAACCAGGCGAGGAACCAATAAACGCTATTGATCGAGCTTGTCATGTTCATGATGTAGCTTATAAGAGTAAAATCTACAAGATAGGCATATTGCAGATGTGAAATTAATTCATGCATTAAATTCTATAAAAAATAAAAATATCAGAGAATCATTAGCTAATTGGTTAGTAAGATCTGCGATGAAAGGTAAATTAGCGCTAGGGGCTGGTAATTAATAATGGAATCGATTTATTATTCACCAAGAGGATACTGGAAGGGTAAAGCAGCAATTGGTAAACTCGCTGATGCAGCAGCGGTTAAACATTCTACTGCTAGCGCGTGGTTGTCCAGGCAGGCAATATGGCAAATTTATCTACCACGTCCTAAACAAATTCAGTACGCGTATTTCGATGTCAGTGTTCCTAATGAAGTTCATCAAGCTGATATTTTATTTTTACCATATGATACTGTACGTGGAAAAACGTACAAATACGCGCTAACCGTTGTTGATGTTGCAAGTAGATATAAAGAAGCAGAACCGTTAGCGACTAAAACAGCTGCTGAAGTAGCCGACGCATTTAAACGAATTTATCAACGAGGACTCGGACCACAAGGTGGTCTGCGATGGCCACAGCTGCTACAGGTTGATCCTGGCAAGGAATTTCTTGGTCCAGTATCATCGTTGATGAAACAACATAATACCAAAATACGACGAGGGCATACTGCAATTCATCGTGATCAGGCAATTGTTGAGCGATTTAATCGAACACTCGCTGAGCGGTTATTTGGATATCAATACGCGAAGGAATTGATTCAGGATAAAAGATCTCGTGAATGGGTGGCAAGATTACCAGGCGTGATAGCTGCATTAAATAATGAGATTACACGAACAACCAACATGAAACCCATTAGCGCAGTCACAAAAAAAAATATACCAGCACAACGAAAAGATATTGAAAAACAAAAAATATTGGGTGATGTTACAGTTAGATATTTATGGTATCACGGTACCAATTGTTTTTCCATATACCTCAATGCTAATGTTTTGTGAAATAAATATACTTTCTGTCCTACTTGGGCATGCATGTCACACGCTGTCATATAGAACAATGCTAGATTGTCAATTTGACAATGACATAACCAGGTACTCCATTGCATTTAAGAGAGATAACTCTACTGGAACTAGACAGGGGTAAGAGTTATCTAGTCACAACAAGCACATTTTCAGTCATGTGTACCATATTTTAAAAAAATCATAAAAAATACAAAATATGATCTAGATAGAAATTAACACAAACTCACATGTTGCCAAGAGGCTCAACTTTTTTTTAAGCCAAACAGAAAGTACAAGTCTTACATAATGCACCAATCACAGCTAGTTTTGTTCTTTAATTCTGAATACAATGTTCCATACACCTTAAGCTCCGCCCACCTGGACTTGCGCAATTGGTACCGTTATACCTATAGCAAACCTTAATTTTTCCAATAATCTGTGAAATAGTTCGGGACTGTATAAGTAATAAATATACTTAGTCTCACTTGTGAAAAACAATTTGATGAGGTACTAACCTATATCTTATATGAATGTGTAAAGAAATGTCATTGAGCTGTTTGAACTATTGTTTTCATACTTTTGCTTCACTATCAAAATCATCTTTTGAAATAAAATGAATTCTTTCAACTATGAGTTGTATCTTATTCATATCAGCAATTATTGAACTTCACATAGGTGATATGGGATAAATCACATTATATCATATTATGTAATAACTAGGTCAAAGGTCAATGTACCAAATAGTATGCACCTGTCCTACTTCAAAATGTACAATTCACCTAAAAGAAAGGAATTTATATTTGTTTGGTAGGTGCAGAACTTAACATCAGAGACAGGTGGACATGACCCAATCTTATTATAAAGTATAAGCTTTGACCACTTTACACTATCTACAGATACAAGAGGTCACTAACCACCAGTCCTCACACAAAGGTCCACCTACCCATCCTCTTTGTAACACAGATAGTAAGCTTTCCTCCTTTGTAATGTGAATAAAATTGTTTCAATAAGCCAGTCAGTCACCAAATATAGTAAATCGCAGCTTCTAAGTGGTTATGTTTGGATTGGGAGGTGAAATTAGGGGAATAAAATACAGAAAAATGCCAAATATAAACACTAAGTATAGCACATCAAATGGAGTTAAAAACAGGAGGAAAGTGTTTATCTAAAAGGGAGAGGTAGCTTATGATAAAGGAATTAAAGGTGGCAAAATCAGCAATGCGAAAAATGAGAAGTGAAAGTTTGATGACCTTACCTTGGACAAATATATGGGGCAGGGCCCAACAGGTCCAAGGACAGCCCAAAGGCAACTGTGCTATAACATCCCTTACAGGACCCAAATTTCAAGTGAAGTTGTGTTCATTTCCATCTAATATAAAAGGGTGAATACTTTAGATAATATAGATACATATAAAGTATATTTCTTCTACATAAGAATTTAATAATAATTGGCATAAGATAGAGAGAAACTTATCTCAGAGCCAAGCAGAACATACCTTATCAGTTTTTAAACTTGTAAACTTTACTGTGAGAAATTATCAAATTGCTTCTACTTACATTTGCGTCAAGATTGAGGGCTAATATAATACTTCACAAATCTTCTCTTTATTTTCATAATCAGTCACTGAAAATGTGAGATTTTATTTCCTTGAAATGTTATGACTGGTGTAAGGGAGATAACTGAATGATATACATAAGGTGTGGTAACCTTGAATACATTATCCATGTAATATAGATGAGTTCATCAACAACCTGTATTAACTTCATTGCAATTAAATTATCTCAAAATACATTACTGACAAAGTGAGAACCTAACATTTAGACTCCTATGTTTAGTGGAGACCTCAAGAGTCATGTAATTTTAATTTCTAAGATGACGCAGCTCTTTCATATCACATAGTTCATATTTTCTACAATGCCGGCATGTAGAGTGCAGCCTTCCATAACCATGCAGATATCATCTCATGCCAATTTGGATTCTTGCGATGGGATGCAAAGTTTCAAGAACAGTGTGGATTTGAATGGAATGAATATGCACTGTGTGACTAAAATGGTTATCATTCTTGTAATGTTGGACCAAACATGGAAATTCCACAGGAGCAGCTTGACAGAAAGAAATAGGATTAATTGAAAGTCAATAGTAGATTATAATTGGGCTTATACAAGTGCCAATGGGAAATGCTGACTTAAGGAAACTGTTCTTGTTTGTTGGTATTCACTGCTACTTCAACAAAAGGGAATGCAAGAGAACTGAACTAACTACATGAACAATTTCAAAGCAGGAGAGTGTAAAAAAAAAAGGGACAATTAGAGCAGGACAATTAAAATCAAAATGGGAAGGAATACCAAATCCTTAATAAATTACCTAAAAATTACTCATGCCAGAACATCCCACATGGTACAAGTGATCTATCTACAAGTGTACTTAGAGTGTTCTCTATCCTGGTTTATGGCATGCCTTACAAGAATAAGATAGTTGTTTTTGTACACATGATTTTTCATCTTTTGCAGGTACAATAGCCAATATTTGGCCAAAATCAACTATATTATGTTTACATAACTTATTTTGTTGCATGCATTCCAATCTAGGAGGTAACAGCACATACATAAAGGCATCAGGTAACACAAGTCTATATCTATCATAGCTATAGTTATCAAAAGTCCCCATCCAAAGCCATCTTGTGCTATTTTCTAAAGATTTTATACATTTTATTCTTAAAGAACTTTCAATATTTGACCAAAAGTGTTCAGCACACATTTGTTTTCCTACATCAAACTAGTATAGTTCATAAATGCCGCCCACATGTATGCGTTTCTATGGAAACACTGTGAGGCTATTCTTTCCTTTAGGTATCACGGTACCAATTGTTTTTCCATATACCTCAATGCTAATGTTTTGTGAAATAAATATACTTTCTGTCCTACTTGGGCATGCATGTCACACGCTGTCATATAGAACAATGCTAGATTGTCAATTTGACAATGACATAACCAGGTACTCCATTGCATTTAAGAGAGATAACTCTACTGGAACTAGACAGGGGTAAGAGTTATCTAGTCACAACAAGCACATTTTCAGTCATGTGTACCATATTTTAAAAAAATCATAAAAAATACAAAATATGATCTAGATAGAAATTAACACAAACTCACATGTTGCCAAGAGGCTCAACTTTTTTTTAAGCCAAACAGAAAGTACAAGTCTTACATAATGCACCAATCACAGCTAGTTTTGTTCTTTAATTCTGAATACAATGTTCCATACACCTTAAGCTCCGCCCACCTGGACTTGCGCAATTGGTACCGTTATACCTTATATGAGCCCGGCGAACTTGAAGGCGGTAGCGCGAGAGCGACTGATCCTATTTGGAGTGTTACCACGCATAAGATATCCACCGTAACTAGATCCACTGGGAGAAACGCAAGCGTTTCCAGACCCGCAATCTACAGACTAGATTCGGCTGCTCCTCAACGCGGATTTGTACGTGAACAATTACAAGTAATCCCCACGGATACACAACTACCGCCAAAATCACTTCAGTGATTTCGATCACTTAACTAGCACTGGTGCCTGCACCCCGACGTCGATTACATTCAAGACAGGTCAACATGATATTTTCTCGTGTATGACCAAGATTGTTATTTTTTCTATCTACGGTAAATTGTCTTGGATCATTTTTCAGATACCGCCATGACATTATACAATTACAACTTGCACAATGATTATTCTGCTGCTGTTTTAACTCAATAATAAATTCAACATCAAGATCAAAGTCACGTTTATTTTTTTTATCAGATTGTTTGTATCCGATTAGTTTTTTTCTTATTATATCATCATCGATGATGTTAAATTTATCAACGATTTCAGGAATTATAATTCTACGTAATTGAGATATATTTCTGACCCTCGATACCGCTAAATAGACTAAATTTGACCACTCGATGCGATCGTCTACAATCCAGACTCGTGTGTCAGAAATAGTTAATCCCTGAGACGAGTGGATCGTCATAGCGTATCCCAACACCCATGGAGATTTGTCAGCGTGTAATGCATCTTCGACCACACTGATATCAACAGCGACAATATCATTTAATACGAGATTTTGCTTCTCAGACTGTCCTGGAATATCAACATTAATATTCTGTTTTTGTGTATCTGATGGTCTATAACACAACGGTACGGGTAATTCTGAGTATTTTTCTTTATGCAGCTGAAATAACTGCTGTTGTAAATCGTCTCTGATTATTTTTCTGCTTGCTACGATCAAATCGTTGGGTCTCCATAAATTGAAAAAATCACTCATTGAGGTCTCTGAGATCACTCCACGTATTATTTCACACTGAATTTTGTTTGATTGTAATCTGATTAATTTTTTTAATTCCTTTAAATTTGCATCAAGAGCTCTATGATCATCATCTATTTCTTCGTAATAATCAACGATATTTTTTAACCAATCATGTGGAGATGGTCCAACAAAAGGCGGCGGTTGACCATGATCGCCACACATTATTATAGCGGTATTTTTCGTCAACAACCAATCAAGAAACATTTTTAATGTATCCAATGACACCGTGCATATCTCATCCCAAATAATTATTTTAGGTATATATTTTTCTCCCATCCGTTCAGGAGTCCATGTATCCCCGCGCCACCGAAAGAAACTATGATACGTGCACGATTGTACTTGCCGCTGTTTCATCTCACGTGCGAGTCTATGTGTGGGTGTCAGCACGATCATATCCGAATTTCTAAAAACATTAATCGCTCGAGTCGTTTTGCCGCATCCACCAGGTCCATTGAGATATACTGTCTTATATCTGGTTATTGGATCACTCAACGATGGTGCTTTCGACATTTCTGATATTTTATTACCCTTACGATAAAAATCTCTCATTGGAACATCTGCTGATTCTGTATAATTGTGTAATATTTCCTTTTTTATTCTCCACGAACCCCATCGTTCATCATTACTTGTAAATTTCATAACAGGTTCTAAATATTTACTTGAAATATAAAATGAGTCTGTTGCGACTCTGACTGCGGTCTTGGGAAATTTATTAATCATCGATAATAAATTTATGGAAACATAAGCCAACATGGAAGATCTTAGATGAGTATATTGTGGGGAGACGTCATTTATGTAACTAACGATCGTGCCCAATTTTGTTCCGTCGGATAAATAAACACCTTCTCGATTTACAAATATATTTCTCGCTGTTGTATCAGCGATTATAAAATCGTACTCGGCATCATCTAAAATTAATCGTGCGTGATGTCTTTTATAATCATATGCACCACCTTGAGTAAATTTACCTATAATTTTTCTACCGAGATCTTTTGCGGTTTTGAGTTTATTAGGAATATCATCTTCGGAAACATCCTTAAACTCGCTAATAACTTCAGAATCTGACATGGGCAACCAAACTTTCGTCTGTGCATGATATGATATAATCGCCTCACTGACCACCAACGATGTCAGTATCATACAATCTAGCATATATCGTAACAAAACTATAGGTGCCCAACGTTTTTCACAAAAATGTTTACCAAACCAAACATAACAAATCTTGTGAATATTTTCGTTAAACTCGAATGACTCGATACGAGCAAATCCAGTCAGATCAAATTCAGGTAATGGTCCATTAATTGCCACTCGCGTCATCTCGTTTGTTGGGTGACCAAATCTTTCAAAGTACACAGAACAATCTCCGTATCCAAGAAAACTTCCCGGATAACACGCAACCATATCAACCGAAATAACATCATTGTAATTATATTTGGTATTCCATAATCCGCCATGTCCGTATTCGACGCAACTTGCGCGTACGTCCTCGAGTAAATCAAATCGTGTTGGTTTCCATGAATTTCTTTCTCTAGCAAAATGAGCCGCAACAGATGGAACGGTAAAACAATTAGTTAGTAATTTGTCAGTATTTTCCGCGTGCTTGCACTCTAAAAACTTCGCGAGATTTTTCATTTCGTCATGGAGGGATTCTGTTCGATATATTTCACCATTTGGTTTGACAAACTGATCAAATTCACCTTCCTCATTACTTTTAAATAACCATACCGATACAGGATCTGTTTTACTTATTTCGTTAATAAAATCAAACATGCATCCGGAGTAAAATCTAACAGTTCGATCACGTGGAAATATTGTTACTGCGTTAGTCCATGCATGCGCGTTATGATCGATAATATTTATTGGAGCTCCTTTCGATTTATATTTCGAGTCGTACAGTACTTCTCCCGTTATTGTCGCTACGGTTATTGTAAATTTTAATAGTTTTCCTAGTTCAGCAACATCTTTTATTGTAGCACCTGTATCCTTAACTGAATCAGCCCACGAGTTTATTTTTTCACGTCTTAAATCAGTTAATCCATTTCCACGCATCGCGTTTGTAAAATGTTCTATTACTCGTTCAGCTACACAATTTAACCTTGAAAATTTCATGGGTGCCAGTTTATCAACGTTGGGTTTTTTATTTATCTCATAGATTCCATAAATAACCGCTGTTACAGGATACGCTCGCTCATAATACGGCTTGTCAATACCCGTCAGTAGACCCGGTCTGGAATTTTTACTTAATATGACAGTTTTATTATTGCCAAGGACAGGATCATATTTGTCACGGATAATCCAACTACCTGTTTCTGTTAATACAATAAATTTTACTCTGAAGAAATATTTTTGATTGCCCTCGTATTCAGCGATGTAGTTAATGATAGTTGCCGCTCGTTTGTCATTCATTGTGGCGTCCGTGACAGTATTGCGTATAATCTTGAACGTTGACCATGTATGAGATGCACCATCCGTGTAAAATTCCGTCGTGAATTTTCGAGATCAGACTTTTATTTTTCGGATCAACCAGATCTCGTACTGGTAAGTCAGAAGATAATCTGTCGAGGTTGAATTTATATTTAACAGGCCTAGTTTGGGATAATCTCTCAAACTCATTCATATAATTAAAACAAATATTTAAATAAAGAAAATTATATATATACAATGTCTCAATGCAAATGGTTGATGATTGGCTCAGTAAATCGATGCAACAAATCCTGCAGAAGGGAATTTTGTTGGATGCACTCACAAAGCATACGACGAGGAAGTCTAGGACCAATACCATGTCTGCGGTGTGGTATTGGAGTGCGAGGAAAAACAGGATTGTGCGGAAAGTGCGGGGGGAAACGGTTCAGAGAACTTAAAAGATATTATGACAAAAAAAATAATAATAGTGAAAACGCTATAAAATCCTTGGAGGATTATATATCAAGATTTCAGACAAACAATGATTTAAACAAATAATATTATTATAATGGAGCAAAATAAATTTGTCCCACATCCCACAATAACAAATTACGAATCAAATCGTAATGGAATGATTAGAAATTGTATGCTTAAAAGACCGGTTGGTTTTGTCATTAATACTGGTTATCTAATGTTTACTGCTGGAAGGAAAAATTATCTCTGTCATCGTTTCACATACGAGTGTTTCAACGGATTGATCGAAGATGGTTTTGTTATTGATCATCTTGACGGGGATCCTCAGAACAACTCCTTATCCAACCTTCGTGTTGTCACGCAAAGCGTGAACTCTGCACGTGGTAATACTGGAAGATGTAAGACAGTTTCTAGAAGGGTAGTAAAGTCTACAAACATAGAAACCGGTGAAGAAATTACATTTCAGTCTATGAACGCGGCTGCGAAATATTTTGATATTAACATGCGTGTGGTAAAATACGTCGCAGAAAATATAACCAAATCTACTTTCTCAAAAGTATATAAACAGAAAATCACCTTTCAATATTGTTAACTATCATCACCACCTCGAATTATATTTAACCACATTGAATTATATTAGTCGCTGTATGTCCCCCTTATACTACTGAATTTTTAATTATGCAAAGGGAGATTACTTTGTAATATATAGTTTTCTTCGTAAATTTCCGATTTTTACGGTCAGATTAACCATTTACGTCGCAATTAATTACTCGTAGAAGTATATTTATGGTTTCTAACTTACAAAATAGAAATTTCCCATCATACAACATAGCGAGAAACTGAGGTAACTTGACCGTTGTTATTGATCCGCACGTAGCTGTATATGCTGCATTTACAAACCGTTGTTATGCACAAATCGATATGCAGTGATTCATACCGCACGCAGGTTTGTATTTACAGTCTGTTACGAAAAACGCTGTTATATTCAGAAACCGTTGTTATATTCAGAAACCGTTATTTTAATGTAGAAACTATTCCGCTGTTTTAATGCAGAAATGCTGTAGCTATATATTTTCCGAAACATATGTTTGTAATAAGATTTGATAGCTCAATCCGTATCGTATTGGACTGTGACGCTCGCGGTCCAGGATCGAATCCCATGACTGACAATTGGTCGGTGGTTACGCATATTAGCGATTTTTATAATTAATTGGGGCACCGCCAGCCTCTCTCCGCTCTCAAAACCATCCAAACCACGTATCACCGGTGGTTAATACATGTTTTGTATTACCTACGGGTTGATTATTGGGGTAGGTGGTTCTGTTGAGCGGAGAAAATGGCCGTTCATTCATTTCATTCATTACATTCATTCATTCATTACAGTCATTCATTCATTACATCTCATTACATATTTACTGAACCTGCTAAAAGACTCGAATAGAGGTTCATTCATAATATATGTTTGTGCCGTCCCCCTTCTTGGGCCTCTAGACCGTTGTTTGACGGGTTAGAAGCTCTCGTAGAAGGAATAATTCATGTACCTGGTGAACTTGATAGAATGCGATGGCAAGCTATGAGTTATTGGCTGTACTGTCTTTCATTCATTTCATAATATATGTTTGTGCTGTCCTTGAAACATCCCGACGAACTCGCTAAACACTCGCTAGGGGTTCTCTATAGGGATAATTTTTTTATTTTAAATATATATATACTAAATAATGAACTACGAAAATATCAATGATGTAATTGTTGCTATCAAAAAACTAGAAGAAAACAGAATTAATATATCTGATGAACTAAATCCTGAAAAAATGATTTCTGATTTTGAGATTTTACAAGAACGTAAAAACCAAGGAATACACACACTATCATCTGAATATAAGCTCACGAAACGGATTCAGGCGGCAATGTTTCAGTCGCTAGCTACCGTAGAAGATGATCAGGTGAAGGAGTTCGTTCCTCTCTCTGCCGCAGTGGAAAAATTAGATCGCTGTTATCCCGCGAGTACGAGGCAAAGAAAACGATTAGTACTCGTATAAGACAATTAAGAAAAATTATGTCAGAGAGTAACCCCGTCCAAAGTAGTAATTCCGATGAAGATGACTGAGATCTTTGATGGGTGAGTTGGTACTTAGATTTATGCAATTTTGATGGGTGAGTTGGTACTCAGATTTATGCAATTTTGATGGGTGAGTTGGTACTCAGAATTATTATTTTATTTCTGAATTATTATTTTATTTCTGAATTATTATTTTATTTCTGAATTATTATTTTATTTATTCTGGAATTGATGGGTTAGTTGGTACTCTGAATCATGCAAACCAATCAATTTTGTAATTTTGATGGGTTAGTTGGTACTTGGATTTATGTAAAATGATCAATTTCGTAATTTTGATAGGTTAGTTGGTAGTCAGATTTATTATTTATTTTATTTTTTCTTAATTATTTTATTTATTCTGAATTATTATTTTTTTCTGAATTATTATTATTTATTCTGAATTATTATTTATTTCTGAAATTGATGGGTTAGTTGGTACTCAGATTTATGTAAAATGATCAAATTTTCAGAAAAAAAATAAAATATTTCAACATTTGTCAGTGAAAATTGATGAATTTCCATTATCATTCAGGTCAAACCTCAAGCGGTTTTATCGATAAATCAGTAAAATTAGCTCAAAAAATGAGACTTTTCATGCGATTTTTGTTAATTTTTTCTGGTAGTTTTCGAAAAAAATGAGGGTTTTTGACGATTTATCGATAAAACCGCTTGAGGTTTGACCTGACGACAAACTGTAATTTGACAAATTTTCCCTGACAAATCGACTAAAATACCCATCAAAAACACGAAATTTGTTGATTTTTCACTGAAATTCAGAAAAAAAAAATATTTCTGATGAAATAAAATATTTCCTAATCCGCTCCTTATTTTATTCATTCTGGAATATTATTTTTTTAAGTTGATCGACTTTAATGCAGGAATGTGCCTGACTCTGCTACAGATCTCTCTCGACGGAGTTCATTGTGTTAATAAGAAATCTCGTTTCCGTGGCTAAATTGCTCCATGTTTTGTGAAAACGCGCGTTTTCAAGTGTATAAAAACCCTCACGTGCTGGATCTTTCTACGATTTCACATACAGATTTATTACAAGCTCTTCTCCACGTAGGTCAATTAAGCGATTAAGGTGGTCTGTGAGTTTGAAATTTATTCGTGACAAATACTGATTATGTGTGCGTAGATAAACAGGATTGGTTGGTACTTGTACGATCAAATCGCCAGGGGGGACTTGTGGTGTGAACGTGTATAGGATGTATCCTTGTTGAGCCTGATTTGATTTTCCAAGATCTATTTGATAACTGCCTTCGATTACGTCACAAACTAGATTAACCGCGATCGTCGATGTTATATTAACGATTCCCGGAGATATGTGTCTCCCGCCGCCATGTGGATCATTATTATGTCTGAGAACAGTTGCTGGTGGGGCTATTTTTTTCCATGCATCATGTATTTTAGGAAAGTTTTTCGCGACCAGATCATTAAGTGATCTTATCAATTCGCCAGTTTCAAATCCTGGTAGTGTAAAATTTAATAAATCTGCTTCAGTTATTTTATAATGATCAATGTATGCTTGTTTGATACTATTTTTTTTCTCCTGAATTTATATAATCATTAGCATTTATTACCTCAATAATGGTCTGATTAAAATATTTAAGATCTAATACAATTTGATTTAAATGTTGTATCGTTGCAATGATCTGATGTCTTAGATCGTCATTAGGATACTCCAGGATATAGTTTTTAAACAACTGTGCTAGTGTCGTTAATGTAGTTGTGTATTCAGTTTTAATTTTGCTAGCCATTGATCTGAAATCTCTTTCATAAACAATATTAGTTGATGTTTTCACATCAAAATCATAGATAGAAAACGAAGTAAAAGGATAATATTCTTCATCACCACGAATAATACGAAAATCCCTACCAGTCCATGGATACAAATTTCGGTATTTTGGAGTTGTTATAAACCCGGCATTGTCAGTGATAAAATCAATTAATTTTGGTTCTGGTGGTCCTTCATACACTGGCGCAATATCAGGCCATCCTAGCACGGATCTTATCGTGGACTGATAAATATCAACGACGTAATCAGGAGAGTTTATTTCAATCGTCGAGGACAGCGTCGGCTCATGAACATTAATCGATATTTTTGTTTCTTTTCCTGTTATTGATTTTATTCTACGAGCAAATTCATCATTGATTTGTTCGACCTCATAACTACCAGTTGGTATTCCAACAACAACCCAGTCAGGTGTTCCATCGGGTTTGTTTTTATCAGCAAACACAAGCGAATTATTTGCTGGTGTACCATTAAATGATCTCGATCTGATGTTTGGCCAGCTGTAATATACTCGTAATTGTGCTAGTGCAATTTCATTCGCGCGAATTGCTGTTGGAAAATTGATGTTAAATTCAGGATTAATCGAGCTTACCGAGATCATCGTTATCTTTGGTGGAGTTGTGTTGGTCACGATCTGCTGGAGTAATTCTGTCATTATTAATACTTGTATCTTTAATACCGATACCCTCGTCGTATATTTTAGTCATCATTGAAAACTCGAAATCAGATATAATTCCATCATTGAGACTCGCTGATAACAACGAGGATAATTTCGAGTATGCTATCGTCGCTGTGTGTAATTTTATTATGTAATCGGATAATTTTTCATTCGTGCAAGTACATATTTTTTTTGCAACGATATTAAGCACACCTGCAATTGTCGTAGTTGCACAAACACAAATAGTCACAGCTACTGGTGCCATCATTGTCAACGCTGATAATATGACACCGGTTCCGGCAACAACAGCGGATACCGAATAAACAACAACGTCGATGATAACTAATCGTCGTTGATACATTTTTATTTTTACTGTATATTGTTCGACTCGATCTTTCAACGCTGCCTGCCATTCACGCGCTTGATTGTACCTAAATCCCTGAACGTCGATAGCACTCATTATATTTTATGCCGTAACCAACTGAGGTGTTTCAGCTACAAATTCCAAACACCACCAGTAAGATGTTGCGGTTAATTTTTTATCAGCTGCTTCCAGAATAAATATTTCTTCAGTTCCGCTATTTAATATAACAGATACAACCCCGGAAAACCTGTCGGTGGAATGACGCCATGGAAACGTTGTAAATATTTCAAATTTTGCAGCACTAAACACAGACAGCCTGTACACGCCAGTGACTGTTGCGGTATATTTGATAGTATTATTTTGCTGCGACCATGTTGCAAATCCCGATGATACCGTGCATACGATGTTGGTAATGTGCCCGGAAGTTATTCCGGCTGTGATTTTAATCAGACTGGTTTTATTACCGATTTCAGGAATTCCCGCCACGATGTTTTGCTGTGTTTGTCTGATCGTGTCTAGGTTAGTTTTGATATCAACGAGTTTCATGTCAACGGCGTGCGGAGTGCCGAAGAATTTATATGTGGATTCGTTGGTTTTTTGAAAATTTCTTCGAAATCTTCCAAAAGCGCCTACGTGAACATCATACTCGGCCCGCAACGTGGATAATTTACCATCTACGGTGTCAACATAATTTTTCGTTGCAGCATCTTCACCGGATGTTGGATCTCCTAAAACTACTATTTTATTTCCGTTCATGCTAAGTTCACCTGTCATTGTGTCACCGGTATTTTTTACGCGATTAGCGGCAGCTGCCGTAATTTGATTTCTGATGGTTGTAAACGATATACTTGAATCCCTGATTTTGCCGCTGTCAGTAAACACGGGTATATTATCCGTAACTGCACCAAGTACTCGTCGAACGATATCATCCCATCTGATATTGCTCGTTTTTAGTTTACCATGTCGATCTTGAAAAATAACAACCTCACCTGGATCAACTCCAGCCAGGTTCATAATATCAGCGAGGTCATCCTTAGTCGCGTACTTCGATAGATCAACGTCGCCGGGCTTTTTCTTAACACGTGAAGAAGATCTTCCGTAAATATCAACCATTAAAATAAGACCTGTTGTTTAAAACGCTTTACGCGCAACGAATCTGTTACTTGTATAATCATGCACGACTTTATGTGGCGGCCTGGATGATTTTGATATAGCGTCGAGTACATTAATTACTTCACGGCCGCATATTGGCGGATCTGTCATTGTTTGTGTGGGTAGCGTTGAATACCAAACTTTTTTATGAAGTGGTGCGACATACTTGATAAATTCAACGGGTGGAGCTAACCCATACGAATCAAAATAAACGATTCCACGTGGATCAACCGCGTATGATATCCAATGAGTACCGGGTCCAGAACGTTCGTCGAGATTAATAATACCTGTTTCGAGTTTGTTTGGTTGTTTTAGTAATTGATCTCGCATGAAAACACCTCTGAAATTTTTTATTTTTAATCGTTTAGCGGCATCAAGTAAATCAAAATTTGATGCTGGAACGTCTAACGTGGAAGCCTCAGGCCTCTTCCCCAACGAGATCCTGGCAATCTTAAGCCGCGTCCCTTTTTTTGTATCCTTGCCCTGTTGCTTTCTTTAGAGCCATTCCAGCAGCTGTTCCAACAGCACCTAACGCGGCTGCTTTTGCTACGGCTGGCGCGGCAGCAGCTATTAACGCTGGAATAGCCGCAAGAAGTGGAAATATACCGCCTGTTTTAATTGAGTCTTTAACCGCACCCGCAGAGAGATTGAGTTTGACGCCTGTTTTTGATTGTTTAGCGCGGTTGAAATGTTTAAGCTGGCGTTCTGATAATGATAGTTTATTTTGACCACCCGTGATCTGATCTCGCTTTAGTGATATTTTCATTCCGCAATTTTTTGCTGAATTTGATTGAAGGTTTTTAATCTGACCGTGAGTCAGACTGACACTAACGTGTTGATATGGCATTTTATGATAATACTCGTGTTTTTAAATAACACGATTAAAGATTTTCCACTGGTGCATCAACGACTCTCATTCGACCACTACCACCTTCAAGTAACATGGCTTTATCGCTAAGTATAACCGCGATTGCTCTATAATCAACACCACCTGTATCTAATGTTGCTTTAAGATGTATATCAACGACAGATTGTTTTGATAGATCAAGATGCTCCAGTGAGAAATAATAAATCGGATACAAGGTTCTGAAATCATATTGTGATATTTGCAACCCAGTACCTACATTTTGATCATGTCCCATAAATGACATCAAACGATGATATGCACGTCCTACATGATTTTGTGCATAATTTAGTTGTATATTTTCTGTTGGTTCTTGTTGTCCGTTTATCCGTAAGGAAATATTTGTGAGACCTAGTTGGTTAAATATCATATGAGAGTGAGTTTGTGAGTTTAAACGATTAGTTTCCTGAAACGCAATAAAAATATGCCGTGGTGCAGAAACACCTTGTTGTGATGCTATATGCCATGTAAACTGACCGTTAACGTTAGTTTGCATACTATCTGTGCTTGTTATCAACCATGACAACAAGGATTTACCACCTGTGTCCATGAAAGAAATCAATTTTTGTTCTTCTGCAATCGTTGGAGTCATTACCGGCATCCACAGTGAAAATTTCGATAATATTACTTTACCAGCATCACCAACAGGTCTCCACAGAGCGCCGTTATCATTAACTTTTCTTACAAGAGCAACCGTGTGTCTAGCTCCAAAAATAACCCTTTTAACATTCCTACAAAATCCAAAAATGTGCGATAGTGGAATTGTACACGAAAAACTTCTGTTGTCTCCTGACAACATATTTCTACGCGTTGCAAATCCCAAGTTGAAATTTGGGTTAGCACCATGAACCACTGGCCACACATCGGCATCCGCGTTATCGGCATTATTTCTTGGTCGTCTTATATTATACGGATCGCTTTCAGGGTTATTGGAGTTATCTTTCACAAACATCATTGTGGGGCCTGCTGATCTTGTATAATCATCAGAATATCTTGCTAGACCAATTATTGTTGTAGCAACGTCTACATCTTTCTCAATCGATTCAATATTTTTTCCATCAATCATATACGTGGCACTATCAAATAATGCCATGATCCCGTTGTTGACAAAACCAACCTTTACTGCACCTGCGTAATTAGTATCATCCGTTTTTATAATTGTACCTTCTACCTCAATAAAGGCCTCAGCGGGTAAAAAGTATCTACTTGTGTCATGAACTTGCAGTTCAATTCTTCCACGTTGATCTGGTACTCGTGCGTCATAGGAATAAAATTGATAATCACGTACCGATTCATCTTTAAGGACAGGTGCTTCCATGTCAAATGCTGTGTCGGATACGCGCTTGAACATTTTATTATAATTATTTCGTCTAACACGTTGATTACCGCGTTCGGAAAATTCCACCTCGGGAAGTTCCACTTCGGGAAGTTCCACTTCGGGAAGTTCCACTTCCTGATATCAAACTTGAGATATTATTTCCCGATTCACCGAGTCCCTGATCTGCCAACGCTGCTAGTTTTTGATTTGCAGCTTGATTTATTATTTTACCTACGTCTGCGGGCATAATATCAGTACTTGCCAGTTTCACTGGTGGTTGTCGTTTTCGTCGCAATAATCGTGCTAGTCTATCTTTGATCGCCGAGAATGCCTTACCAGCAACATTGACAATTGCTCCAGGAGCTTTTTCACGAACAATATCGATAGCTTTCATCGATAATTGTTTTGCAATAGGTGCTGCTTTTGGAGCTATCCTTGTGAATAATCCCCAAATGACATCACCAAGTCCATCTCCGTAAATAACCCTATAGATTGGTAATCGTGAGTTTACCGCTCTGACCTGTACGGATTTACGATGATTATTATGTATGATCATCTTATTTTATTTACCATTTATCTAATCGCGGTGACTAATCATCAACGAGCTCATCAATAAGTTCTCGGTAAACGCCGATATCCATGATACCACCTTGAAATAATCGCCGGCAAATATCAGCTGCTTCATTGGTTATTTCTGTTGAGTTATTTCCTGCACGTTTTCCACCTATGAGAACCTCTAACCGTGACACATCATTAATGATATTATCAGGACATAAACCAGATCCTGTTTTAGGTTCATCTTGAGGTGTTTTAAATACTGGTGGTTGCATTACCGGAGAAAGTACTTCAGTGGCGACCGGGGAGTCACTTCTTCGAAATCCATGTGGTGAATCTATCGGTGTAAATGTCATTTCCGGCGCAGAAATTATTTTACGTAAATATGGAGGAAGTTTCCGCTGGGAGGGTTGTTCTTGTTTTAGTTGTTTCATTCTCTCTTTATAAAGTTTTTTTACTTCTTCATGAAGACTTTCGTATTCTGGACCTCTAGCTTGTTTTTTGTTGTAATATACGCGATATATCCATTTAATAAAATTATCATCATTTACTTTTTCATGACGTGGTTTTAAAATACTAGATTTATTAAATATACCAAATAATATCATTTCAGGTAATTTTTCTTTTTCAGTATTTCTAATATCTTCAACAATTCCTTCGTTAAATCTTGCAATCAATTCTAAGTTTTCTCCTACTGGTTTGGATTCAGATGCATGTTTTTTTCTCACGTCGGCGACTTCAGTGCGAAGTTTTTCAATACCTTCAAGTATTTCTTCACCGACAGGTGGAGGTTGAGCTGCAGCTATATCAGTTGGAAGATCTCGTAAAATCTTTTTTGTCTGTTTAGTTCTTCTTGCTATTTTTTCAGTCTGCGCCGCAGTTTGTTTTGATACCGGAAGAAGATCTTCTTTGATGACTGTTGTAACTTTCTCAGTAGCTGCAGTGACGGGCTTAAACAGTTTTTTAGTTTCCTCTTCGTACTCAACTTGAGCTTCTTGCTGCGCTTGTAGATTTTTTCTAAATGAATCTCTAACAGGAAGAAATTTTTTAATTGCTTCTAATCGTTCTCGAGCTATCCTTGCAGTATGAGATTCCGGATGTACCATTTTATCATAACATAATGATTTAATTATTATAACAGCAGAAGGGGTGATGATTAAATTAAATTTAATTAAAAAGATATCATTAATATAATGAACAACTGTGCGTGGTTACGTCAAGGAACAACAGATAAATGCAACAAAAGGTGTCGTGGAGAATATTGCAAGAAACATAATTATCTTATAAAGAAAAACCCTCATGCTGGTCCACGAAGATGTGTTGGATGTAACAACGGTGTTAGAGAATTATATCAGATTTGCAAAAATTGCGGTGGAGATCGATACAGAAGTTTGATGATATATTATAAACACAGAAAGAACATAAATTCAAAAATAGAAAAACCACCATCAGAACTTGAATATTACTTGAAACATAGAACAAATAAAGATGAAACAGATGAAGATGAAACAGATGAAGATTCCGAAGATTCCGAAGTTTCAGATGAAAAGAAAAATATTCATCAAATTTAAAATTTCTTTTACAACATGGATAGCAGCAGAGAGGGGCGTCTACAATTCTGTTTGGGACAAACAATAATCGTAGACGTGGTATTGACCTCTATGAAGGGTCACTATTTTGTTTTGGTCAAACACAAGGGTGACCACTCCCTTAAGTGGTCTGTTCACCCTCTCTGCTGCTGCTTTTTTAATGTAAAAGAGAAATTAAATGGAGATATTGATCGCTACGTCATGTCTTATGTTAATAATCAGTAATGTATGTGATCATCCGGATAACCATCTAACAACGTACGTATAATATATAAAATGAAAACAAAAAAAGGGAAAAACGGAAACAATGCATTTAATTTTCGTGGCCTGTGTGAGCATAAGTTTATTTAAGAAATACATTTATAATTATCCCCATGTATTTGCATAACATTTTCCCTAAAGGCCCCAAAACACTTATATTGAAAGTAGCCAGTCAGATTTTTTTCACGTTAGCACGTGGTTTAAAAATTGGAAGTCCACCGGTATGAGATGTTGCTATACATGTATACGTAATTTAATTTTCTTTATAAATCGAGTGAATAATACTAGTGTGAAAGAGCTTACAAGAAGACACGTTTAAAATAAGAGGACAGAAATCGAGGCTTGAAAAATTTCTATAAGGAACTTTTGATCAAGGAGGTGCGTGAATTTTCTCTAACGCATAACCCGGACATAGCTAATGGGTTTTTTTTAATATTATTTGGATGATACCATCATTTTGTACAAGGAAATATATGCGGAAGAAACTTACGAGTGTATTTATGCGTCATATAAATAGCAGACTATCCTCTAATACTGCGAACCTCAAGTAAACGTGCTATTTTACAAAGACCATAAGAATTTTCTTTCCAGGCCGTTTATTATCTGATCCTTTGTAATATAAACAAACAAAAGCGACTTTAGACTGACCCCATTTAAGATGAGCGATTCGGTAGTGGACAGAATATGGGTAACGTTTAATACATTTTCTTGCCGACCTCAGATACCTGCCAAACATTACATGAATATCAACCTAGTATAGTACTAAGTTTTAAACAGAACACGTAATAATTAACAGAACAACCTTACAAAACGTCCTACCGTGTAAATGTTTACAACGATTTTTCACAAAAGGGTATAATACTACCTAACCTTCAAGAACACTTGTTTTACTACAAAAGTTTAAACCAAATAATACGGTTTACATCGTTTTTTAAACAACTTTTATTTGGCAACAGCTGTTTTATTTGTTCATGTTATTTTATATTTTTGCAAAACGTTTACATGGGAACACTTAAAGATATTAGGCAATATTTTATTGTGTTGTGGCTTCTCTCTATTCAGCGGCAGTTTTCCACTACTAAGACAAAAAAAGATTCCAGTAGTTCGAACTCAGGCTCTAATTGATATAGAAAGGAACATGCCTATAGTTGCTGCAGGAAGTTGGTATATTATCTACAGGTGTTCATCTGCATATTGTTTCCTAATAGGCGTATCTCTATGTGCAAAGTATCATTGATGTCCTTTGTAACAGCAGACCTATGTTATGTTACATACATGTATACAGGGAGAGAGAGAGCATTTTCAAAAGATAGGGTTTTGTCTTGTTAGTGGGTACGAGTTGGAGCCTCTCCTTCTCGCTCTTTATCATCACATCTATTCGTCGTTTTAAATAAGGCAAACAATACACATAAAGATCTGGATTCAAAAAAATATTTTAAATCTTACCTGGACGAATTAATGACGCAGACAGAATGAACAATTATGACGGCACAAAGATCCATGTTCATTTCCATCATTCTTTGCGAATAATCAAACTATTCCCACAATAAGGAAGATATGAATATCGACGTTTGGGGACTTTTTGCGCATTATGAAACCACCACTGTTCCTGTTCCTGAACTGAAGTATCTGTGACACTTTCACGAAACATGAAACCTGTGCAAAGTTTAAACTGATCCGCATGAATAAAATATCACATTCTCTTACTTTTGAAATAATCTCATTTTGAAACTTCTGGCCAGAGAACATTTTGTACCAAACAAAATATGTATAAAACTAGAGCTTCCAAGAGATGATATTTATAACCGAATTCCTAAACAATGAGAATTTGTAACAATGTTTTCATTCTGGAAACGTAACGTAGAGATTTCTTTGTGAATTTGTTATCTAATAAGTGGCGGAAAACTGGTAAACCAGCTTTAATAAAGCTACATTGACAGAAATTGATGTCGGTTTCCTTGCAGTTCGCAATCTCAAAGTTTCCAACGTCGACAGCAAGACTTTCTGGATCAAAAGGAGAATAAAAGATATGTTGCAAATATCGTTGACATTAATTGGGATCGATCTTATCGAACCAAACGAAATAGAATATGCAACATTTCAATAATGCTATTCACAGGTAAGCAGCCATTCAAATTACTATATGTAAATTGGTAATGTTTTTATCTTGAAAGAGAGATTTGCTTATAATTCTTCATTTTTTTTCTTTTATAACCTGTAGTTTCCTTTCTTAACAATCTTCCATTAGGAAAAGGGGAATTCTCTAGCCAAATCCTCGTCATAAATTCAAGTAAGTCCCTTGAATGCATAGTATTTCCCACGTTTAAGCTAACCATCCATTCTTTACAATGGAATAAGCCTAATATGTGTTCTTCCTGAAAAGATAAAAGAGAAAATAACGTAACACATATTACAACAAAAACAATCATTTGTTTCAAATTATTCTTAAAATGAATGTATGCAAAACGTATGGTCAGAAACTATTAAGACACCTATATTCGATGTTTGTTTATGAAACATGTCAATAAAGATCATTCTGATGGGTACATCCTGAACGTTAATTGCTACAAAATACGGTCTTTTGTTAATTGGAAAATCATTTTGGTATACTAATATCAATTTAGGCAAGCAACTGTCACACACATTTCAAAGTGCGGCACAAATTATTACTAAAATAACCATCTGATGGTTTAGAGACATGTACGTCTATAATTTATTGTGACCATTAGCCTTAAGGTCGAAACGGTAGTGCTACGATGCATCAACTCCTGCACTTGTTTGTACGACTGATTTGGTGATGTTAGAACAATCACACGCATGTATGGATTTGGAGTCTCATCACAAACATATTCGTGTCCAAAGACAATGGTGAAATCAGGCATTGATGACATTCGGTTGCATCCGATATTGCGTGACAATCGAAATTTGGGTACAGCGTCCGTTACTGAAGTAAAATGCAATCTTGCCAGCATACAAAAATTCAGGTCTGAATGCAGAAATAAACAAAAAATAGGAACTAAAATTCCTGCAAGTTAATTCACAATCAGTAAAATATGTTATTCAATGATGTTATGATCTGACGTATGTTGGACTGTTCTGTCTTGGTTCTACAGTTTAAACCCCCACAACAGCAATATTTACAATATCAATCCGCGTAAGAAAAGTGTCTTCGTTTTGGTATGAAATAAGTCATCAATTGGGCAAGCTACACCTTTTGAAGCATTAAATTTACAACCTAAAATTGTAAATTATCATAACATTGTGGAACGTCTTCCTATTGAGATGGTAATGCAGCCGTTAATGACATTGACACAGAACGGAGAAACAAATATACGCAAATAGAAGCTTTTGTCCTAAAATATATAATAAAAAGAAAATCTACATTTTAGTTTATATAATTACATATTTCACTGGTGTGCATACAATGGGTCCACTTTATGCTCCACCCCCATTGCCATAAACAACAGCGCACACGTGCACGAAAATGTTTAAGTTATACACTGATTCGAGGAGTTACCAATTATTTTCTTTTTAAGATTGATTCTAAAGGATTCATGTCAAATCAGAACCTATTGTTTAGATAATAAAAACCAGCTTATGGCACACAATGCCAAGTAAGTACCGGTCTTAGTAACGGTTTAAACTGCTGGGTTATTTTTAAACATATTACGGATGTATTGATTAAACAGTTCATTATCATAAGCATTTCCATGTTTATATAATACATATTATAAATACTGCATGGTAATCAAATATGAAATGTACAACTTTAAACATAAATTTAAAACAGTGATCGTCAAGAGCCTGACAGGAGGAGATTGACAAATATAAACAATTTTTAATGAATTACTCAAAAGATAATAAACAATTTCTTATTTTAAACTCTTCATAAATAAACTTTGCAAGTTAAGATATTATTTTATCCCTAATATAAATAACAATTAAATGTACTTGTGCATTAATATTTTATTCTAGAATTACTTTCGACTTAGATATATAAGCAAGCCAGTATAATCAGGGAATACTAAAATAAAATAGTATTCATTTTCAATATCATGGTTGGAAAGTAACATACTATATCTTTCACTTCTGTGGATTATATTGCTTCCATATCTCCCAGTTTTAATTCTCAGATTATCGGAAAGCACTCGGAGTTTTGTCAAAGTTTGATCGATGTATATGATTCAACATTCACTTGAAATAATTTTCAAAGCCGAGGTCGGATTTTATATATTTATATACAGATAGTTTGTTATAATTTAGCAATTTGTTTCCAGTTTTATTGAAAAGCATACGTAACGCATTGTTTAAGAATTGTAATAAACATTGACCATTTTACAAAATCAGGAAACATCCACACTTTACCAATACAATCGGTTTAAAGTCTTTTACGAATTAACCCAGTTAATAATATTATTTGATTCATTTGCGATACATAACAGTGTATATGCAGTGCTCAGTATAGCATTTGCAGAATGAATAATTATAAACCAATAGCTAATTGACTTAACCAGCCATAAATATTTAAATAGATTGTTTTATACTTAAAACATATCTCATAAATCTTTACTGTATATGTAGCGGTGGCCTCGTCAAAATTTCAAACCTCTGATGCATAATTAAAAACTGCAACAATATAAATATCAAAACGTTTACAACATCCATTTCAATTACAAATAAACACATTTACTGTATTTAGGGTTTTATTAGCCAACGTTTGTTGAGCTTTTAAAGAAATTTCCGTTGCTCGAGAAAACAAGACCAAGCCAATTAAACGTCTCCACTAAATAGATATTCCTATCGGCAATATTCCATAACTCGTTCAGTCTTAATGAACAACCTGTTATAAAGACCACAACGTTACTTTCATCAAGATTATATGCACAACATATTATATATATATATATATATATATATATATATATATATATATATATATATATATATATATATATATATATATATATATATATATATGCGCGAAGTGGAGACGGAGGTACCTTCAGTGCGACAGCTGACAAATTCTAACGCCACGTGGACCATACAACTCCTGAAAATTACGTTTTAGGTATCAGCGCAACATTGCTCCACCATTTTATTGTTACAATAAGTTTCGTCATAGAAAATGCACATTCTACTGAAATATCTTAGTGGAGCAAGACTGCTCTCTTATTGAATTGGGATTATGCCCAATCCATAATCCATTCTACAATTTCCATCATCAGCCCATGTTCAAGTGTCGTTTTCAGCATAGTATATACCTCTATAAACATAATGAATATAGAAGAGTTTCCTTTGTATCTTGAATAAAAACAATTAGACAAAGAGTCAAGTAATGCAACAAAATTATTTTTAAATAAATCGGGGACAACAACAAAACCCTTTATATTCAAGAAAACAAAAGTAAAAGTGAGTAACCCCAGGCCATTGAAGTTATAGGCTCTGAAAATATGAATTACTAATGATTACTTAGGAATTTTAAATTAGAGTCAACAATAATAATTGAACAAATGTCTTTCCTGAATTTAAATTGGCAGCTATTATCTACGCCCGAGCAAGAAAATTAAGGGATATGATTAGTGTCGGCACAAAGGTACACTTTAAACAGTAACCAACCTATCCTCACAGCCGTCACCACCGAGCAACCCACCCCTCAAATATCAGTATATATTATGCTGTTCAAGTATACTGTCCCCAACTATACAGATTATTTCATAATATGCCATGTATATCGTAACCAAATACTTATTAAACATGCAACAAGCCTCAGTGGGAGATATTAGTAGCTCACCCAAGAATGAAGTAGTGTCTGATACAATTTGTTTTCAGTCTTTACATTTTTTAATGTGAACCTAATAATGAGCTGACTTAATTTTTAAGTTATTCTGAGACATAATCCTGGCAGACAATCTCAGGGACGAGTAGATACAATGACTGGAAACTCTCTTCTCGTATTATAACGCGTTCGCCATTGCTCTTGCTTGAAATTACCTGGGCAAGTGCATTATGGTACTTGTTACATACCGCTCATTCTTTACATCAGTTATGCCCAACCTACAGCTGGCGGGCAGCTTTCAGCCTGAGGCTTGATTTTATTTGCTTGCTTACATTACATGATGTAGCTTTAAAAATCACTTATCAGGCCCGCGCCCTGTAGGAAGTTGCATGTCAGCCACGTCGACATCTTTAAAACTCTATAGCATAAATATTCCATTTCGATCTCGTTTTGGCTTTTCAACTAATGAACAGGATCTGGTGTCTATATTTACATTTGATAGATTATATCCAATAACATGGAGTGACATAAATGACTTACATGGGGAAATTTCGTTTCCTTTTGACTAATTTTAACCAAATCTCAAAAGTCAATTACAAGGAACCTATACCAATGATCCCTATAGAACTTTCAATGAAAGGGACAAAAATTTGTCCCTATTTAAATGTAATCACTTTCGTCTTAAAACGCAGTATAAGCCCTCTTCACTTTCTGTCCACTCCTTTGACATCCTGAGATTTTATAGTTGCACGCTATCTCGTCGGGTATTTACGATATTTATTGGGAGTATCCAATCCCTATATTGATAAGACTCTGCCCCTACATATCTTTGAAATAAGCGCAAGTCCGAACCCTTAAGCCAGTGTTTGTGGTTTGTACTTTACCACAACTATCTTCACTGGTGTTGACCTTCAGAACATGCAAACAGGGCAAAATTGAGGACACCTTTTTCATATTTGATCTGCAGATTCCTAGCACCGTCAAGACATATATCAACATGACAAAAATGTCTTCATGACACTTGAAGTGGAGACAATTATAAAAGAGGAATCAGCAGGATTTACAGCTGATGTTGAATCAAATATACGTGGTTAAAAAACCAAAAAGCAATCTTCTTATTGACGGAGACATCTATGTCAGGAGAACCAGAATTAAGCAGTGATGAGTCAGACGGTCATAGTTCCGAGAGTGATGGAAATGTTGATTATGAAATGGATATGTCAGACGAAGTTGTTAATCCTAGGATAGTTTCTTTTATAACGGAGCAAATAAAAAGAAAACTACAGTAGCTTGAAGAAATAATCATGAAGAATGCTCCTGTATAATTTTTCCATAATTTGTTTGTAGTTATAATGTTTACCTAATACTTCAGTATTTAAAAAACAAGCACTTTTCAGAAGACATCTGTTATTATAAGTTACTGCAGTTGTATGGGAAAATATGAACTAGTTTCTGAATAATACTACACAACCTTGTGAGTGCAGTATTACTCCGAAAAACAACGAGTTCACCTAAGGATTAACAATAAAAAGAATACACTAAAAAAGGTAATTGAATTTAAACTGTATTCTAAAATAAATATACAACCGCAGATTCATCAATTCACATTAACAATATTAATGCACACATAGCACCGCCCAGCGATCTTTGAACTTCGATATTATTTATTTTTTTAGATTCTTATTTTGGTCTACTTAAAAATTAAATTTTCAGTCAAATTGTGAATGAATGCGCATTACAACAACCTTTCCAGCTGGTCTGGAATGGATAGATTTTATTTTTGCTGTCGATCCAACTCAACACCGCTTGTCTGCTTATGATGGACTGGATTTGTGATTTGGGTCAATTCTGTACAATGTATTGATGTGATCTGAGTGGGCCTAGTGGATGGATCTGCGTTGATTGGTTGAATCAATTGGACCTCTGTTTCTGTTCTGTCATTGATTCTTGGGAATCATAATGTGGAAATAATGTTAATTCTTTTAATTAAAATTATCAAAAAGACGCGATAGAATATCACATTCATTTCGTTTTGAGCTCCGTAAGGAGAATATGATTTCTGTTGGAAATGTAGCCCAAATTTCGCGCAATGTACCAAATTATGTTAGAACCCATGACATGGATCGGGTAATTCTGATTTGTAGACCTAACTAAGAGAGTAGATTTTGAGGAAAATCAAGATGCAAACGTTTAAGTACATTTATTGACATTCTTATTACCAGCCAAAGAAAATATATGTTTATGTCCTGTATCTTGCATGCTCTTTGTTTGAGAGACATCTGGTATAAAAATCTGGTATATACATGGCCTGTACGATCTTATATCGCTAGCCTAACATTGTATCAAAATTGTTAAGCGGGATAAATTCCTAAGTAGCTGCTTTGTGACAGTCGATTTAGCCAGCGGAAATAAGACTGCGCCGTCGTCTTGACATATTGGCTCTGGGACTCTTAATTTTCTACCAAAACCTTCAGTTGCATTGTTTGATAGATACTTTATATCTCTTGGCCTCAATATGCTCTTCTTTAATATTTTAGACCTTAGAAAGCACTGGTAAAAGTCTGAAACACTCTATTTGTATTAACTTACGAACATTTTTCCTAAATAACTGTTCAATGATCAGAATGATATTTTCAATACTGCATGTCTCACGTTTCTACTAGATATTTCGAATACAACGTTCATTTGTTTGTTTGGTTGAAAGTTTATTTTCTGACTCATTGAACCCATCCATCTTTACCATCTCTTCTTTCAAATGGAGGAAACAGATCAATTAGTTCCCTCACTAATAAATCTAATAAACTGAAGCTAAAACGTCCGTTACAAGAGCGTACATTGTTTGTTTACGAACAAATTAGTTCTTAATACACGTATCATTTATACATACGTGTCGTGCGATCAAACCCCACCCATATGACAAAATACTGCATTATTCTGAAAATGTAATTTTAACCGAGAAAAATATGAGCATGTAATAATATGGTATATTTCAGAGCACAACGACATTATGGGATCGGTTGCCACCCAAGATTAATTTGCCATGACGTGCAGAAGATCGTGTTGCTGCCATGTTTATTGCACGAACTAATCCATAGAAAGCAAACAATACCCGAGTTGGTAGTATAAATATATCCACGGATACATTAAAGTTGTTTGATCTGACGTGTACTTTTCACACGTTTCCAATTTCATGGGCACTTAGGGTAAGGCAAAAATTTAAAATCGAAATTTGACGGGTGAGTCATAAACTCAAAGAAGAAATGTTGACTGTATGAATTATTCAAACAAAATATAATTTGAATCCCAATAATAGGCATGTTCATGCAGTTCTATACCATTTTGTAATGTCCAAATCAAGGTTTTACAAATGCAAACAATTCGTCATAAATTATGAAATAAACCTAAACCTCTTCTAATACAGAAAGAATCGATAAACCAGTTGGTTATCTGGTATCGATAATGGCTATTTTGAACAGCATTATACCTCTCGTTGTCTTGTTTGGGGGTTTTAGGGGTTTTTTCCTGTGTTTTTTTTTTTTCGTTTTTTATTTTTTGTTGCTTTTGTCACCTTTTTAAGTTTTAATCAATCATATATATAATACAATTTGTTTTTCATGAATGTGACCAATATGGTCAAGGAGGTATGAAGTGTAAACTCTGTGGTTAAAAAAGGTGAGATAACTTGACAAGTGCTACTCAGGTAAAAGTACAAGCTGTCCAGTCTTAATACAAATGAATATCAAGTTTCATGAAAAAATTTCAAACGTTTCAGGAGATGTGAAGAAACCAAAAGTGAGAAAAACGGACGTACATACTGACTCCAGTACACCCCAACCGACCTTCATCAAAAACAGCAAAATCGAGGACGGGGTATAATAACAATTTACCTTCACTTGACTTACTCCTTGTACATATGCATATTATATAAGACATTGTATAGAGACTACGGCAATGTAAATCAACTCAGATTCACTAAATGGGTGTATATCCTTGTGACACGCAAAAGTTGTTCCTTTCGAAAAGTCTTGCGTCCCTAATTTCACCTCAAATCAGTACCGTGAGTTTTTCACAAATTCGACGTTCCTTTTACTCTTCCTAATGAAAAAACCTTCTTCATTCTGAAAATCTTTGACATTGCTAAGATGTGGTTTTTTTTTCTCTAGGACACACTGTCCTCCAAACTTCTCCGTGGTAATTCTCACAAAAATATTTTTTGCTATATCTTTTTTTTTGTTTCTTGAAATAAAAAACTACAAGGTTGGTGTGTTAATTTCAAAATCTTTCAAAAACACTGATCTAATTTATGCTGTATTTAATTTCTTTTTAGTAACAATAACTTTTTCTATACCTACTTCAGTAACAATCATCGCGCTTGCTAAGGTTTCTTCTACAGAGAGTGAATGAACGTACCGACTTTAACTTGCATTCCAGACGAAGCTTTTACATCAAATCTGTTCTTACTGAAATTTTAAACCACCGTATACATGTTTCGCTACCAACACATTTAACAAAGTCTTACCGTATTTATATGTCTTAGAGAGAATTGTAACTTCTAACCGTCTCAAACATATTGATGCAGATATTTATTTTGGCAGACCAGTTGGGTTCGATAATGTCACTGAGGTTTCTCTCTCAGTTTTCATACGAATCGTATGAATCTGTACCTTATGGTATTGTATCTCGGCGATAACGCCATAGAAACGGCTCTAATGCCTTCAAACCAGTCAGAAGAGGTGCTTCCTTCCCTGGTTTGGCAACATCAATTGATGTTGTCGTGTTGTTCATTATATGCATGTTGAAATGACAAAAGAGTCAAAGTGTCAGAGCGAATGCTCGACACCGAGTTTCCCGTGACGCATGGCCCTCATAAGACACGCGCAGCTAGTGGTCTACATACGGCCAACTTCTGTATCAAGTTTGTTTGAGACGATAACGGCGATATATTCTCTTTCATACGTCGCAGGTAACTTCGGTAATACACGCTCATGTCACGGTTGCACTGGACCAGACCAAACCAGTTTTACGATTTTAATGATATTGTCACTTATTTCTCTTAGGTTAGTTAAGATGCAATTTCTATTTCATATACGCGCAGGTCAAAAGTGAACAGATGTCATGAGTATTAGGGTAGGACTAACACAACACTAACATTTTCACTTTCCTTACTCTTGGTTAATACCAAATTATTGCGACATTCTCTTCGCAACCATGTTTACTTCAATGTTGTTGGTATTTCTTTGTTGATATTATGTATGCAATAGGAAGATAAACTCAATATCGGCTCATTAGCACTATCCAGAAAAATGAGAATTCTTTTCACCACACTTGGCTTAAGCAAAATAATAGCCTTAGCCACCCATAAATATGTTATGCTGTTGTTGTACAAAATAAATTTAAAAAATAACAAAAAAAGTAAACTAACATACAAAAAAAATAAAGAAAACAAAAACTGCATGCTGATATTAATGTTATAATTATTTGACAAGCCCAGTCGTAAAATTAGATTGCGTAGAATTGTATTGATATATTTTGAAACCGTTTGGGTCACTGTATTCTTTCAATTTTAATTTGATGTCGTGCCATGCTCTTTTCATTATATTTTTGAATCTTATTTAATGTCGTGAAGTGTTTTTTCGTTGTATTTTTGGGAATTTTACTAAATATTTAGCAATGTACTCTTCGTTGTATTTTTATTTTTTATTTTACTGAGTATGTTGCAGTGTTTTCTCATTGTATTTTTGAACCTTACAAAATGTCTCGCAATTTTTTATCATTGTATTTTTTATCTTTCACCTTTTGCCTTCTTTTTATGAATGAAATGTTTTTCCTCAAGCCTCGAGGACTCGGCTAAAATGACCCGGAGGGTATTATTAGGACATAATTGATTTTAGTAAAAGTAATAAGATTGAAATTTTCTCTAAATTTTATTAAAAGTAATTTTTCATTAAATTATATTGAAAGTAATTTTCTACTAAAATATATTGAGATTAAATTCATTTATTTCGGTATTACAATGATATACTATGTAATAACGATTGCGCCCTTTTGAGCAAAAAGGTGAAACTCTCTTGCACAATATATTTCGCTTGTATCGTAAATTCAGCAAAAACTACACTCGGTAAGTTGTGTAGGTAGATGAACTAACTATTCCAAAAATTCCCTCTGAGTGGATAAATAAGCTGATGTGGCAAAATTGTCTGTCTAATGACGCGCATAGACCCAGACGATAGTCTGTACGAAAGTATGAAGCCTCACTTTGAGATTCTGGCAAAACTAAAGAACTAGACGTATGGCCATATTTGGCTGCGTACTAAGAAATTGTGTATAAAAGCGAGGAGATTTGTTTGACGAATTAGTCAATTCGTCGGAATCTCAAAGAGGCTTGTATGATACCGTCTGTGAACAATTTTTATATAGTATAGGGATTTTTGGTGTTAAGATGTTAATCTAACATCGGTACGTTTGAACATTGGATTATTTTAATATTTGTTTACTATTCGTTAATATAATGTATTGGAAAGTTAATTTTTTGAATAACTTTTATTTACTTGTAATTATATTTTTGATTATAGTAAAAAAAACTAACGACGTTCGCTACCAACTTCATACTCAGTAGTAGTTAATTCAGAAATAAAATACTCTTTAAATAATAGGGTTTGATATGTTGACAGTTTAGATTAAATTCAGTAAGATATATTTCGATTAAATGATTGCGGTATTAGTCTGAAATATTGAATTTTAGATTCCTTAGCTATCGTGAATTTATTCGATATTTAATTATCTGTATTATATTCTAAAAGGCAAAAATTATACAACTGTATGATGTTGGTAAGTGAAGGAATATCGTAATGGTATATGTATATCTTATATCCGTAATTTAAGTTTATGTAGACTGATATTGGAATGTAATTGTATATGTTGAGTATTTCAATAAAATTAGTCCGTTCGTCGGAATCTCAAAGGGACTTGTATCCTTACAGGATTCACGTACCTCCGCTTGCCATATTCCCCAAGATGCAGCCATATCTACAACTTCATAAATGACACCCCTTTTAAGAGTGCTTGAACTTCTTCTTCTTCTTCTTCTTCTTCTTCTCTCTCTCTCTCTCTCTCTCTCTCTCTCTCTCTCTTCAACTTAATATTGAAATATCTTACCAGCCTTGTCATATTATGTAATAAATGAGTAAACGTTCAAGGTAACCATGTATATGAGCATGTATTATTACATAAAAGGATATTTAAATGACAGAAATTACCTAAAATTCCCCCAGAACACATATATAAAACTAAAGTAAGGTAGGCATAATTCCATTAAAATAAAAATATGAAGTTTCAAAACCTTTAGTGAAAGACATCAGTGGGAAGCAAAGTAATGAGAGGTCATCACCATTATACATGGTGGTAGAGAGACCTAAGTGATCATATCGGAAGCATAACGTTTCAAACACTACTAGAAAAATCATATTGCTTACCATAATCACTCTATAAATGGTAAATTTTATAATCTTTTTCCATACAATTAGTACCGTGTGTCCTGTAAGCTTATGCGCACATTTACAAATATACAAATGGATTTACCCGTACTTCCCGACGAGAATAGTTTAAAACGTAACCCTTTGGTACACGACATCGAATGCCTTTCTTGCATCATAAAAAGCAGCAAAAATACGTGAACCAACGTTTACTTTATATTGAACTCATTGCAAGAGAAAATAACTCTCTTGTGTGCATCCTATACCCTTTTGTTAACCATGTTGCTATAAACTATGAATATTAAAAATAAAATCGTTGAACCAAGGGACCAGATGTCAATGAATAATTTTCTCGAAACATTAAAGTCAAGTAATAAACCTGTAACTTTTGGGGGAGTTCTTTGATTTTAAATTACCTTTGTACAATAGTATTACTAATCCTATAATCCAAGTTTGATCTAAATCGGATACGAAATATGGACTCCGTAGTGGTTGTTCAGCCAATCCGATGCAAGATAACATCACTGACCTTGTTTAAAATCGAACCAGTCTGAGATAATATGTGCTGAGATCTTGATGATACAAGTGTATATTCCATCTTTAATAAACATTAGATCAGAAAAATGTTCTCTCTAGTGGTAAAAATGTCAGCCAAACAGATGCAAGATCTCTTCATTAGTATTAGAGCTATTTGAACATATTGATGATATAAATCCATACTTCAAACTAGATCAAAATCGTATAAAAAATATGGCCTCCAGAGAGTTAATAACCAAGTGTTTACGGAAGCACAAACGACGCCAGACACATGGCCACACCACCAACTCACCAGACTTTACAGCCAAGTGGGCTACAAAAGACTCTATAATCATCTCATCCATACTTTACTTCTTGATCCATCATATATTTTTCCAAGAAAGGTATAAAAGGTTACGACTGGCGGGGTAATAAAGTGTTTTTATCTTATCTGAAGGATCTCGTTCTGTGATTGAGATAAAACGGGACAAAATGCAATAAGTTACAAAAAGGACATAAACATTACTGCGCGAACTAAAAGAGCACCATAACACTTGATAACATCTTTGCTAGTCAAGTGCGATCATTCCATTTCGTTCTACATCAACTCGTTGAATATGTGACTGGTTGAGGGTTTCAATCGTTCCACTATCTAACTGGATGCAGCTGAAAGAAACTAATCCAGTCAAATTGCTCGTTACTGATCCAATCAAACTGCTCTCTACATTTACCAAGGTAGATAATAATCATTGCAGCCTCCGTAGACAGCAACACCTGTCACTTGTCAGTTTCTCTTATTTAAAATTTTTTATATTTAGTCATGACATGTGTATATAAGTTGGAAATAAAAATGCAATTATCCTCAAGATAACTATCCCAGCCCGACCCACGCACCCGCCCCACATACACACGTGACCTTGGAAACTTAATCAGTCGATTCTAGCACGTGTAAAGATAGTACTAATATTAGTAGCCTTACTCGTATCTCGTGGACAGGGTACTAACATCAGCATATACGTGTTAATGGAGCAAGCCGGGTGTGATTCACACCCGGCGCTCTTTTAGCCTAATAATAACACTTTAAACATATTCCTTTCACATAATCCAATAAATTGAGTAGTTCTATTATTTAATACCGGAAGTATCGAAAATCATTGTAGAAATAGTTGTAAAATGTCGTTTACCTTTTTTAGCCGATATTCTCGTTTAGATCGTCCGCCATATCATTTCAAATAATGATTACTTCCGTTCTCAGCCTCGTTTGTTTGTGTGCCATATAAGGACATTGACGCCTTATTTGGAAATGTAAACAAATCGTAGTGAAAATTTGGCGCCGTTTGGGTCAGAAATTCTGCGCATTAAAAGTAAATACCGTTTATCGGCAACTTTGAAATTCCACCAAGAAACGATTATTCGCACTTGATTGATAATAATATAGCGTAGAATATCCAAAATATGGTCTGGCAAGCCTTACGCAGAAAAAAGGTCACGGCGAGAGTCTCGCGTTATCTGTCATGGCGGACAGGATAAGGTTAGAGTAACCATGCCGATTTATTTTATCGTGTAAGGGCTTAATAAATTCAAAATAAGCCAAACTTCTTTCACAACATGATTATACTTATGTAGTTAATTTATACACTGTTTGTTTTTCTGACTTTAGTGATGATTTTTTTTGTGCTCCATTACATGATATGGGATCAGTTCGTAACCTCAACCACAACAAATCAAGTTGAGGCTACGACATCGTAGCTAGTGTAAAGAGAGCTTGTTCGTCAGTCAGTTGATTTCACTCACTACGGGGAGCAACTCCTTCGTCCGCGAGAGGGTAATTATCCAAATACTACCTAGGTTCACGACACATACCAAGGGGGTCGTTGTAACAAGAAGTCAATCGACTACCTTTGACTGCAAAAATGATGCGGTCATGTTTCCACTTTCCATGTTCTTTAGGCCAAACATCATCGTCGCTGGTAACGGGCGAACATTCGGTACGCTCCTTTATCAGGAATGTACCGTATTATTCTCCGTGGCTTGCGACGATGTCCATCCAGAAGCAATTGCAAATAATCAAGTCAGTTTCTGATAAACGTTTATATTTAGTAACGAATGGTATCTTTTAAATATGTACATACCATTATCTTCAAATCGCCAGACAAAAATAAAATTCGTTCCATGTGTGCTAACGATTGCATGCTCAGCGGAAAAAAGAAAAATACCACATTATTGGATAGATTGATAGAGCAGAGCTGGATTAAAGGTGGCACTGGTGGCAGGTGCCTCGAGCTACCCTGTCATGCCATCCAACCGCATCCCACCCGTCAACCCCTTTACCGAGGATAACATTACATGTTTTTAAATAAACCATAGATAGGTCTAAACCGGACAGTACTTAACCCAATATAACTTAAATAACTATACACTATAAAGAACAGTTAGCGACTGCTTTTGGGTGCATGTGTAGATCTATAGGCGCCCACCCCAGTATAAGTGTAACATGGCCAACAACGCCCTAATCGATACCTGAGATACTCCGCCAAACGAAATGCAGTTTTGTATAATACATAAGTACAGGGAGACGTATGATCGGTTTATTATTATATTGTCGTTTATTCAGTAACAAGAACATCATGACATTCTAAATAATTAGCATATCAAAATAGTGTTCACAAATTTTATGTTAGGTAAAAAACCTAATCAAGGATGTTATGTAACATTGAAAATGCGACGCTAATTATGTGGTGTTTATTGTCCAGAATTGACATTCTTTGTTAGTTTGCGCTCTCAAGTGTTCATATTTGACATACATACAATTCTTTCCTTTTTTAAGTGAGTAGGGTATGCCTGGCATGCCGTCTCCTTCATGGAAGATTAGAGATTCCATGAATATTTATGACCTCGTCGCGGAATGGTGTGACTTATTTATATCGACATTGCATACTACCTACTCATCTAATACAAAAAGCAGTTGTATAGACTGTAGGACAGAACATGACTAGCACGATGGTTATTTGATGTACTTAAGTATTTTGAGTTGGAATAGAACCTAATATCATTCACCTTCCCTACGAAATACATATTAAGTACTGCGATTAACATAATTGCTTTAGGTTGCGGGTTTCGAGATCATTTCTTCTAAATCTTGCATGGCTTTCTTCTGGATCTGTATCATCAAAGTAACAATAAAACGCTAGCAGTTTCAATGCTCCTACACATTTAGAATTTATTTACGATTTGAAGGATATCACAAAACATACTCTAAAGCTTAATATATATATAGCCTCGTAAAGCTTAATATATATACTCTCGCAAAGCTTAATGTATATAGCCTCGTAAAACATATTCTGAACATAAAAATAAAACTGCAGGAATCAAAGAGCTTCATCAAGATGAGCTCTTTTCGTAATTTCCTGATATAGTATGATACATGACTTTATACCGACACACTACGGTAACCTATCCGGCCGTGTCAGGGTAGGATTATAACCCAGTTGTATAATTATTGTACCGACTGGTAAGGTTTGACACAATTAATGTATCACCGTATAATAGTCAAACTCAAACACTTGCCCATACCTATGGACTCAGACCAATAATATAGCTGGGAAAGGTGTAAGGCATGATTAAAACCCGAACCCCTAACCAAAACTCGTATGGTTGCAAGTTTGGCACGCTAACCACTGAGAAAGAATAGTCTGCTCTAGAACTGGGCATTTTATAAATATTAGAGAAATTTCATGAAATAATAATGGTTGAGTGTGTAACAATTATGCGTGATTTCGGCTCATTGGGTTGATCTTTCGGCGCAATTGTAGAAATCAATGAGTTTACCCATCATCTGTCCTAGAATAGACCCTGACGGAACCACCGCAGTAATTTCTGCGAACTTGGAATAGCATTTCAATAACGGCGCTTCAGTAAAACAGTTGACACAGCGTTAGACACAATGGTCACCGCATCCATACCCGCCCAAACCAAGCTATGTCTATTACCTCAAAGTGTCTTTGGGAAAGGCTTTTACCTACCATTAGCTCGGTAATAATGTTGAAACAGAGACTCGTTAATAGCTATAAAGCAAAGAAAGAATGCTATAAATGCTTTAAGAGGACGCTGTTTATCAACATATTGCACTAGTCCTATCCAACCGATATGAAAGAGGGCGCAGATGTTCAAGGAGTGCATGAATGTATTTACATAATGATAACGTTGGCAAATGCAAGCAAATCATTGTGTTGCATGGCAGAAACAAAATTATATTTGTATTTCAATTCAATACTGTATTGCTATACGCATGCACATGCACACAGAGTACTGTAACAGAAACTCTAAAAGGGTAATCAACAAAACGTGATAGCTAAAACAGGGACGAATAAGAATAATCATCATAACAAATTACTGTAATAATCCTTATTATTTTAAACGCTGCAAAAACAAATTTGGTTGATGTACAAATTGTTTTCATATTAAATGAAGATAACAACTGAATGCACATGCACGTGGATTGTTTGTTCCAGAAGTACCTTTGAATTTAAGTTTATAAGTTCGGCTAGGTTTTATGTTTATGGCATAACAACACAAATAGGCCAAAGTGCTTTGCCCAAGGACCCACCACGATCTGATCGAACCCTTAAATCTTTGGTCGCGAGTCTGTGACACTTACCAACGTGCCACCTCTGTTCATATGTTTACATGAAAATTAGGACTGGTATATAACAAACATGATAATAATAAAAATTTCTAATCCTCATCAATGTAACGGTTGTCACACATCATACAATACATTTCATTTATATTGATTCGATTCTTTTCACGCCTCACAGCTTCAATCCTCAAATTATTAGAAGATATTGAAAGTTTTGTCACAACCAGTCAGTGTTTATTGTTATACATGAATATGAAATAATCATCGAGGTCAAAATCAGTTTAAATATGTTTTAGAAGTTCATCCAAAAAAAATCGCACAGTCATGCCTGCACTCCATCACTCACCTCTAAACAACCAAACAAGGCTAATGCAGGGTTACATAAATTACTGCATTTGCTTCGACAATATATTTCACCAGATGTTATTGATGGTCATGGCCACAATATGTATGAGCATGGGATCTCATTAACAATGGACACGATTTTGATATTTAAACGATTGAAATACATAGAGAGCAAGAACAATCAATGATAAAACAATATGCATCGGAAACACACTTACTGCTAAGAAAATCGGTACTTTTGTACAAAATAAAATAAGACCGAGTAACATACGTTGCTCGTATCACTGATATGACCCGATCTCACACTCCTCCCATGTCTATAATGCTACATAAGGACCGATGTTTCTTGGATAGTGAAGACGTAGGTCGGTATTCTGGTGCTATGTGAAGAGGCTAATGACAGAAGACTACATGCCAAACTCAAATGTTGTGCAGACGGAATCCGCTGATTTGACGAAATAAAGGGGGAAACTAGAATTATAAGAATGCAATGACCCTGTTTCGGCATATATAAATTACACCTAATCACTCACAAAGTAAAAAAGGTCTTTAAAATTATCATGATCGGGTATTTTTTATTTGTACATTTTGTCTAATCAATCACAACATTCGGCAGTGGAAAAATTGCTTATTTATGAGTCCATTCCAGTTGTTTGCTCTGTCTGCGTGGGTTCGAGTCTCGGGCTCTGCCAGTGTGGGTACGTGAGAAAGCTTGCCAGTAGCTTCTCGTGTGTCGTTGTTCATTCAGGGGGTTTTCCCAGGTTCTTCCTCCACCATTTATACTGGCTGCCATGTATAGCATACCTTGTGATGAAATCAATAGCGTTAAACCGTATAACAACAACCACCAGTTTTGTGCTGACCTTGTCTCCATCTTATAGGTACAGTGTTCAAATTTGAATAACTTGATTTTGATTGGATGCGGTAGCTTGCTGCCACTTTGAATGAAATTCACAGACCGCAAGCAAATACATATCTGAACGATCTGCCAACGATCAAGTTGTAGATAGGGTTAACACAACGGAATCATGGATAGCGAAATTGTACCATGGTATTATTTTGTTTAACAATACTTAATGATTTCGCGCGAAATCCTCTGTTTACGCCGATAATTAGTAATGATAAAATATAGCTACAGGTCTGCACAAATTTGTCGATTTCAAGTATGTCTTTAAAATTATTAACTTAATAAAAATGCACTTTCAGCTAAAAGTGCCTTCTGTAGGAATGCAATTACTTTCTGGAATTTAATGAAAATTACATACAATATAATAATGCACCAATAGGTAATTTATTTTATGATTTCCTGTAAATCAAGACGCAGTACTCAGAAAAAGAGGAAATTCATACCAAGCTCTACTTTGACATCTTACGTTGATTGATAACATTCATGCACAAAAGACGTGCAATTACCTCCAAGTTTTAAAGATGATGTAAATCTAACTGGATAAAGGCAGGTTGCAGTATGTAACTTGATATGTGTTCAACTGACACCATGAAAGCTTTCTTTGTGTAGTCATGTGACTACAAATGCAAATGGCAAGGATCAGGTCAAATTTCATCAACGCTGTACTTTCTACTCGTCTGTCAAAGGATTAAAGATACAACGAATACTATGCTCGCTATTTATGAGAAAATAAATCAAATTCCTAACGATTGTATGCAAGTACGTCTCGATGAAAATTCGTTCATGTTTGCTCGGTCAGCTATTAAGCGGCTACCCTATGCCGACACCAAACGATGTCAGCCAATTCCAAATTTTCGATAGGCAGTGGACTCTGACCTTACACCCCAAATGTCAAAATATCAAATACAGAGTGGCAAGGGTCAGAGAAAACTCGGACTATCTACTGCACTGGTTTTAAAATTAGGAATGATTAGTATATATAACGTACTAAGCGCTTCCTGTAATAAGCTAAACTAGCACAATTAGATGCACAAATCAATTTCGGGATTATTTATTTTCTTAACCTGGTGGAAAAAGTGCTAGGGTCGGCTACTAAAAACAGACGGTCGGCCGACAGGAAACACTTTTTGGGTTTTGTTTAATTTGTTTTTGCTGTTTTATTTGGGGGGGGTGGGGTGGGATTTGTTTTGTTCTTTTCTTTTTTAGATAAAATTTTTTGCCTTAGATTCTGCTGATCTTGTCGTTCACCAATCAAATCACAAATTTCACATTTCTGAAAGTCTCAAAACTTCATTCAGAAAATATATCTAAATAACAGCGAATCTCCATGGCACAAGTTTCCAAACTTTTCATTGATAGGATACTAAAAATAAGTGGACTGGGAATTCTAAAGGTCATCAGAACATGGACTTTTATCTGTCAGACCTGCACGTTGAAATCTGGTTTGAATCAGACTGGTGCAACTACCTCCATTGCGCAGGACAGATAACCAGTTTTAAAGCTGATGTAAATATAACTGGAGAAAAACGGGTCGGCACATGGCTGACACTCCTTGAACTTGATAGTGCATTCAAACTTAACGAGAATTTCAAGTGTATTTATATACACAAACCTCTTACCTCTTATCAGATATCGACAAACTTATTTACGGATTCCAGGAATCTTTACCAAAAGGAACTGAAACATTATTAACCCCATTCAACACAGTAACAATGCATTATGAACTAACTGATAAGCATCAATTCGAAACAGTCTAGATTACTATGATATATTAGCTTGTGTTAGGGAAAAGACGTAATCGTATATAAATTGGCAGCTGCGACTTGCTTGGTTATTCCCTTGAAAAAACACACTACATATAGAACACGCCTAAATATATAAAAAAGCCACTCTTCACCGGCACTGACTGAGCTCCTAAGTAAACGAATGACAACATCATTATATTAAAACTTCAGAAATCTAAAATGTATAAATGATCATGATCAAGCGGTTATTTCACAGTATAGACCCATCCTTTATGCAAACTTCTTCGTGGTGAATACCAAATGAGCCGCGGCATTGTCTGATCAACAGATGCATTAAACACGTGTTATCCATTCCTCACCTAATGATTTAGGTGCTACTTTTATTATCGAGTGTTCCAAGGCAATGTCTGTAAACAATACTATAATTGCATCAATCGAATCTTGTCTCTAAAAAAAAAATTCAATTGCAGATAGGATTGTATATATGGCTGAAGATGTCCACATTTATTTTTTTACTAACGAAAGTTTGACATAAGATCAAAAACTGAGGTCTAAAGCTGCGTTGCGATTTGTTTTAATTCTGCTTATCCATTTATTTTGTAGTTTCTTTTTTTTTTTCTTCAAATTTAGCGATGTCATTTGACTGCTATTATTTAACCTAATATCTCATAAACTACATAACAGCACAGACGTACATAATTTAGGAATGTTAATCCTACGTCCACTCACTAATTGTTATATTTGTACAATCGTTTTATGATCTCGGTGTTTTATCTTGAAGGATTGCAACTTTAGATTTATCTTAAAAGGGATTTATCTACCTAACGTTTTTCACCTTGATATTTTAGAACAAACTTTTAATAGACATTATAAAGATAGGATTATGCTGACGTGTCGTTATACCCACTACATACATTTACATGCACATGGTTATGTCTTTCGTACCTACATAAAATCAAGCTATTGCTTCTCTCGTAATTTTCTTCGTCTGTGTAAAAATTACAAACAAAAAGGACCTGGCACAGGAAAGTAACGGGATGAAGATGTGATAAGATAAAAACTTACAATTAAAACAAATGTTACATGCGAGCACTTGTGTTTTGGTCTCGTTGAATAACTGAAATTCTTAGCTGTTACTTATAGCTATATATTCGTCGGTAAACATTGTTGTCACTGACAGTTGTACCCAGTCCCAATCAGAGGGGTGTGGGGGTGGGCGTGCGCCTCAACCTATAAGGGACCTCGAAAAGCGATTTTTAAATAAACAATTCTGAAGAATATAATATATATATATATATATATATATATATATATATATATATATATATATATATATATATATATATATATATATATATATATATATATATATATATATATATTTCGTCGAGTTTCAGTATGAGTTTGTTTTGGCATTCCAAATGTTAATATAATCAGGGTCTAGGTTGTCGCAAGCTGTGGACGTGACCCGAAATTACGGATTACCAAATAGGCAGGGTAAGCACTGACTACGGGCCCCGCGACAACAGAACAAATTAATATTGATAAAACGTATTAGGAGATAATTTGCGAGAGGGGGGAGCCCAAAATTTCAACTGTCTAAGGGCTAAAGGCCTCCACAGGGTTTTCCTCCTAAGGTCCTGATTGCAGCAAACCCCCTTAATACGTATAGCCAGTCATATACGACCATTACAAGGATTTATAAATAGAACTCGATTTATTACTAAATAAGGCTTGGCGGCATTGATGTTGTCACGCGTATGGAAGAGTGATTAACTTGTGGGGAAACCCACTATTAGTCTGCACACATCTAGTGATAACCTAGAATGCTGAGTAATACTTGATTACATGCGACCTTCATCGACTTCCATCTCATATACATACATGTAGTCATTAACGAAATACTAATGTGTTCATGGAATACAGATGCCCCACCACAGTGCCAGTAATGACCTAAACCTAATATTATCCGCATAATTCACTTTTAATAGCAAAAGAACTGTAAAAATATTTTCTTTTGCAATAATATGTTTAGATATAGTAGTAGCAGTAGTAGTAATAGCTAAACATAAACGAACAAAAACTATGCTAGAAATCAATGAAAATATTCCTGTAAAAATTAGCAATATGTCCTAACTAAAGAAAATCAAATTGAAAATTACTCCAAACATTACCAACATTAAGCATAAAAGTACTACCAAGAGTCACCATAAAAAGAAAACTGTCGAACATCACTCACTATCCTTCTTTTGTTTTTAACCATCGGCTCCCTGCATATAATCTCCAAAGTCATATTCATGAAAAGAGCCAAACGTCGGTGAAATCCTTGAATGTATGCATATGTCATTGACAATATCAGTGACGTTATCATAGACGTGGCAATCCTAATTCATGTAGAGCCTACATGTCCTGCCCTATGCATAACGGTAGATAGACTAAACTGCGCCATGAACATAAACTGGCACATTTCTGTACGACCAATATATGACATGAATTTGCAACTTTTGTCCAAGGATGAACTGATATTGTGTTACTCGTTAATGGCACAGTTAAAACAATGCTGATACACGTTAAAAGACTTATAGGATTAGAAGTTATGCCTACCTGACCTTGGTCGATGATGGGTCGCTCTAAAGTGTGCAGGACACGTTTCCTCTTACGTTTCCTCCCGGTTCTTAAATAAACAAAATTGGATGAAGTAGTCTTGTGCAAGGTTTTCTATTTCTTTTTTTTTTTCTTCTTCTTCATCTGAAGCGGCTTTTAAGCCTGGTTCGCTTTAACGCCCAAATACAATCACATATATCAATGCAGATTTTCTAGCTGTAGTGTATGTCAGATGTACGATTTAGCTGAATACACCGATGGTTGTTTTAACACCAATATAAGCACAATCAGAACTCACATGTTTCTTAACTTAAGGTAATTTTCAGAAATATTAAAGTGGCCTTCTCGTTCGATATAATGACAACATTGATGTTATGCTGAATATGGCAAAATCTTTGGACTGGAAGCAATAGCTCATTTGTACATGTACTTTAAATTACCTGTAACTCGTACATACACATGGATGTTTTGCGCGAAATTGCTTGTGATCTAGTTTTCCACTAAATCAGCAGAAGAGCTAATTATGGATGCCCTGTTACATATCGTGAGTCATTCAAGCGCTATTTTCCAAGCCGTTATGGGTCGTGGTAAAGAGACTGTAAGTCTCATATGTCATTAGCGAGATATTACTATTGCGTCAAGCATCGTTTCTTCGCAGTAAATGGCCGTTCGTTGTAAATGTTAACTATAACGTACTAGTAGATTCATCATGTGTTGCAGCGAGAGTAAAAGAAATGTGTGCACGTAATATTGTATAGTAATTACTAATATGTAGTACAGAGGATCCTCGACCTTAACATTCAGTTGTTCAAAAGGTGTTTTCTGAAGATAAAAAAGACACAAGCAAACAATACACCGAACTTTATGAAGTACTGGAAGACACTTAATTTCAACTGGACTTACTATATATTCATAGTTAAAATAAAGTTGAATAAGAATCAGCAGAAGAATTATATTGATTGAAGCCGATGATAATAGTAATGATAAGAAATAAAAAATAGATGATAACAACAATGAGAATGTACTAATCGTGTTATGCTTGATATCACAGCTGCTACTGGTGACTAAGTGACATAAGGACAAGAGGACGTTACAGTTAACGCTGCTGCTGCTGATGATGATGATGGTGGTGGTGGTGGTGATGATGATGATGGTCAAATATTTACATGTTATGTCTTTGAATATAAGTAGTGAAGGGGGCCACCCTAGCGACAATGGGAATTAGCATTACAGAGACCCCTGGGCCACTCTAGCGACAATGGAAATTTAACATGGAGAAAAATCGTGGGCCACTCTAGCGACAAGGGGAATTAACATGGGAAAAAACCCTGGGCTTGTCTAGCGACAAGGGAAATTTAACATGGGATTTTTTTTTTAAATTTTTTTTAAAAAAATTTTTTTAAAAAGGGGTAGGCAATTGAAAGGCTATCTCTTTTCGAGAAATATGGCTGGCCCTGAAAAGGGCCTTTGGGTTTTCTTCTTCTTCTAATTTCTTCTTTTCCTCCACCAACTTCTTATTTTAGCTCCAACACTCTTTCTCTTCTTTTTTTTCTCCTTCTCTTCTTTCTTCTCTTCCTCCTCTTCTTCTTTCTTCCTCTTCTCATTTTCCTCTTCTTTTTCAATTTTTTCGTTCCATGTTCTTATTCTTATCTTTTCCTCTTCATCCTCCTTCTCCTCCTTGATCTCTTTCATGACACCACTAATCTTGTCCTTTGCTTTCCTTAAATTGTTAATTTCCATCTTCACACGATGGGGACTATAGGAATAATGGTCTTCAACCAGTCTTATTAGCATCTGTTCCATTATTCCTAAGTTGTCTAAAACGTCTTGCAAGGTTTGTAATTTGTCCATTTGGTTTGACGCCATCTTCTTTGTATTCTTTGCAGAATGGTTTGAACAACTAATACTGTGGGTTCTTATACGAAAAGCGCGAACGTGAAGGAAAACATCCCCCTAAAACATAAAATGGATCTTACCTAGATGATGACCAACATCGCGCGTACGTGAAGGAAAACATCCCCCTACTTTCTCATTTTATATAATATAACCCTAACTATACTCTCCACATTTGCTAAGAAACCCATAATCTACTATTCACACTAACATACCTGAGCTCTTACAAACACAAACACACTAACACACAAACGCATACCCTCACACTATCTTAAAAAAGAGTTAGTGTTTATATACACACTACTCTACCTACACACATTGGCAAATCTATCGTTATTTCTTTTCTAGAGTATTGGGTAGCCCTGAAAAGGGCTGTTTTTTTTTTGGAACTTCATGGGCACCTGGTTAATGGTGGCACCTTCCAGGCCTGGCGCCACATACACATCTTATCCCCCAATTACTTTTTACCTTTTGGGGGGAGAGAGCAGAGGCAGGATATGTCGCTTCAGAATCCCAATTTTCACTCTCTGGGATTCTGAAATTTTTTCTTCTCTCCTTTTCCTCCTCCTCTTCTTTGTATCTTCTCTCCTCCTCTTTATATCTTCTTTCCTCTTCTTCTTTATATCTTCTCTCCTCCTCTTCTTTGTTTCTTCTTTCCTCCTCTCTTATCCTTCCCTCCTCGACAATGGCTTCAGCGGCCAGTTCATTTAATATGCGCCTGGCATATTCCAGATGCACATGAAGTTCCAACAGTTTCTCCAGTCTCGTGTTCATTTTTGGTGTTGATCAATCAACAAGGGTAGCTTGACTGCCCAGCGAGTTTCAATTTATACTGAAAGCGCGTACGTGATGGAAAACATCCCCTAAAAACATAAAATTCATCTTACCTAGATCATGACCAAAAAAAACCAACAACGCGCGGACCTAAAAGAAACACTCACTCACTTTTTTATGCTACCCATCACTATTGTAAAATTTTTATAAATCACTTCAATAGACTATCCACATACGCAAAGCAATCCAATCTAACCCCAAATATATACCTCTAACAGCCCAAAAAAACAAACATCATTTTAATCTACTATCCACACCAACCTATTTTTTCACTTACAAACACAATCACACAAACACATACCCTCATATTTTTTGAAAAAGAGTTAGTGTTTATTTTCACACTACTCTACCTACACACATTGGCAAATTAATAGTTATTTCTTTTCTAGAGTATTGGGTAGCCCTGAAAAGGGCTGTTTTTTTGTTTTGCTATGGCATTCTTTTTTAGTTTCTAAGAATGCGATGTCCTCTGAGGATAGACTTTCTGGCGATAGGTCTGCTTCTTCGGAAAGAGAAGAAGAATTCTTTGGTGTCGATACGACAATCGACAAAGCCTCTGTCAGCTTCAGGTTGCTGCTGCTGTTGCTGCTGTTGTTGTTGCTGCTGTCTCTGAAGTCTGTACTTCTCTGTCCATTCTTCTTTCTCCCTGTTCATTTCTTCTCTGAAGAGCTCTTCTATCAGGTCTTCAGTGATTTTTAACATTCTCACATTCTCTATTTCTTCTGGCTTCGGTATCAGACTGTGTCTGACCCTATGCAAATTCACGTAGGCTTCGTTGAGCTTAGCTAGTTTGGAGCACATCTTCTTAGGAGGATGAGTCGACAATGGATGGCTAGACTGGGAACAACCCGGTTCTTAAAGTGAAAGCGCGGACGTGAAGGAAAACATCCCCCACACGGTTTTCGAGCCGCAACGTTCATGAGAGGGATAGTAAGAAATGAAAGAGCATCAATCCAACATTCTTCTAGCTAAACAAAAGACAAAGGCATTTTTTTCTAAACACAACATTTTTTATTCAAAAAATCACTTAACACTAAACAACAACATTTTTAACAATAATCCAACACTATAACATCAAACAATTTTTTTCAAATCACAAACATTTTTTTCTTCAAACACAATCTACTTTAAACAAGGCTGACAACGTTGTGAATGAAATTGTGATTTCCACTGTTGGAAATCATTAGGCCATTGATGGACACTACGTTTCCTAGCTTGAGACAAAAGATAAGCATAATGGTCACAAAACCATCGATCTACTTTCACATCGTTTCTAGCAGAAGAACGAGGATCAAAATGAGTCACTAAATGTTCTAAGGAATAGCCCAGGCTGCGATGATGCAGAAAATACACACAATATTGTCCACACACCAAGGAATCTGTGCCTTGTAATTTCACGTTATTGAATCGGGTGGTTTGAGCATTTCTTCTCATAAAGTCGATGATATCGTCTTCCAAAGGGGGCAATCCGTACGAATCGAAATATTCCACACAGCCTTCTTGAGGAAAGTAGACGGCTACCCAGTGGGTTCCTGGGAGATGACTATCGTCCGTGTTGATCACGTAAGCTTGATGGTCTTTAGGTTTGCGATGAGGGAGTTCATCTTTAGCACAGACGACAGGATTCCAAGAAGACGTATACGAACTGTGGTTCAAAAGGTAATAAAGTTCCCAGGTATCCATTGTTTTTGTGTTTGTTTTCTTCTTCACAGGTAATAATACGTCGTCAATTCGATCCTGACTTTTTGCTTGAAAATGTCTGACGAATAAACGGTTATTCGTTCTGTTTCCTCACTCTGATTCAGGAGAGCTTCGATGCGATGGATCTCTTGAGTGGTTAATGCTGGACAAGAATGTTCACGCAAGTCTTTATACCACTGGTGCAACACGTCTTTGTTCGAGATGAGACTCCAAGCTTCGTCCAGATACTCGTCCAATTTTTCTTCTTGACTCAACATCAGGCATTTATCGTGTTGAATTTGACTGGGATGATCGTTTTGACATCCATAGCAATTTTTCTTGATCAATTCTGTTATTTTGTCGACCAAGTGTTTGGCAAAACAGGAGACTAAATGGGCTTCTTGTTCTGGCCATCTCGACTTCATCATGATATCTTCTTCTCCTTCCACGGTCTCCTTACATTCCATCTCCAAAGTTTCTTCACTAGGTAAAGAGGGACAACAGTCTTCCATGGCTTTCTAGTAATCTAGGATGACTTCTCTCAAACTGTTGATTTCTATGGTATTATCGAATTCTGCATACAGGATGACGTTCACCGTTACATCAGGGTCTCGGTTTGCAAACTGAATTTCCACACGAATCTGGCCTGATTTTATAGGGTGGAAATGTCCCTCGTCGCTGCCTTGGTCTGGAGTGAAATCGAAAGCCCACAAAGCATAGCCTCCTACATAATCCTCGTACGTAATACCGTGACTGGTGTTGGTTCCTAACTGACCGGTGGCTTCGTACAGGGACAAGTACGATCTCAAGTAATTCTTCTTCTCAAAGTTAGGCTCAAAGGGTCGGGTACACAAGGTCTTGCCATCTCGACTGACTTCGATCTTGGACACGCCAAAGTGTTGAAAGTAGAAAGGATTTTTAGCCAAAGCTCCGTTGAAGGCTTCATTTTCGACGATACCAATGATTAAACGCTTGGGTAGCTGTCCTTGGAACAGATGATCTTCGATCATGGATCGTTGTCCCTTGGGAATGGTGAAGGTTTTCACTTCCACTCTTCGTATGGGATACTTGGCTGTCGTTCTGCTCAACGTTTGACTGATGTCGTTACCCACTTTAGGTAACACTTCCACACGACGTACGTAGAGCCTGGCTTCCTCGATGACAGTTTTGCAAACAGTATTACCTATCAAATGGAAAGCGGCACTGCTCCGATTCAGTCTCAGGCGGACATTGACCCCGTTTAGTAAATATTTCTCTTGCAACCACATGTCCAGATGTAAACGATCCATCAGTTCTAAACTCTGTCCATCTTTGATTCTCTTTCTTCGTTCTATAAATCCGTCATTGTTTTCTTTCTTTTCATCAGTTTCTAAATTTTCAAACTTTTCAGCTTCGTCAGCTTCCCATACCACACAGGCATTGAGATGAGTGTTCTTGGCGTCTATTCCGTACGTCAAGAGATTTTCCAGGTACGCTCGATAAGGGTAAGTATCCATGCTGCTGCTGACCAGTTTGTTGTTCAAGTACAAGTCCACTCCGCTAAACAAGGAATGCATGAAATTGTTGACGGGAGCTATTACCTCATCGCCATCTAGGGTCGAATTGTCCTCATCGACAAGTTTGACTTTCAAGTACAAGTAACTGCTATTCAGATCGATGTAATCTTCGGGCTGTCCTTTGATTTCAAACTCGATGGGAGCTGAGGCTGTCAATGAGGAGACGGGGTGAAATTCCACCCATTGGGATTCTTGCATGGTCATCATGGTGGGGGGCATGGCAAACAGATCCAGTTCCGTCTTGGAACAGGCGCAAGATTCTCGGTGCATCATTTTTTGTCTCTTTTCTCAATAATCGAAAACGTCTAAGTCTCGTACGGTTCTTCTTTTCTTGGCCTTTCTCGCTTGAAGTCTGGTGAAGGGGTGTTTTCTTCTTCGTCTCTTTCTGCCTTGTCCTTGCTGAATGCTTGACTCGGTATCGTGCAGGGCATTTATAGGTGTGTCTCGTCGGCCCAAAATGTCTTTACCCGTTTGCAGCAAGACATTTTTGCCTGCCCTCATGAAGGCTTCTTTAGGGTTTTGTTTGTCGATGATGACATTTTGGAGAAATTCTTTGCCTTGTGTCAGTGCCGCATCTTTCAAGGCGTGCAATCCGCGTGTCACCATCGGTTTCAACACCGGGGCCACCGAACGAAAGGCCGATTTTAACATGTCTCCTAAACCGTGTCCTCGCTGTCGAGCAACCCCTCGGTACACTGGATACATGACTTACTTACGAATCGTGAGAGAACCGTTTTTGAAAATGGAGTTTCACCGTGACTTTTCCTTTGGTGAATGGAATATTTTGTCCCAAATCTCCTTTTATAGCAATGTTGACCGTGTCCAAATACGACTTGCTGACGGGCAAATAGTGAGGATGGACAAATTCGCGGTGGACGTGATAAGTGTTTCCACCTTCTTCGTCAGCGTTCGTGGCAGAATCCACTTTGAAAGGAATGACACGCAGTAACGGTACGGAGGTGTGTCCCACCACGTTGTACTCCACCACATCGGAGTACACGAACATCAAATTCAGTCCTTGGTTCAGTTCTACCGGGGCACGAAATAACTTGCTAAAAGACTCGTTGTCGTAAACGATGGGTAATTCGTTTTTCTTGAGCATGGCCTTTCTCATGTCCATGTCTCCGCCCAACATGTCAAACAATTCAGGACAAAATAAAATGGACAGGATTTTACTTCTTTCAAATTTCATCAAGAAGCGACGAGCTGCTTTGTGATACTCCATGGTGACACTTTTGTTGACATGCTCCAAAGCTTTCAGAAACACGACATTAAACCTGGAGGTTATGGTGCTGACCAAATGTTGACCACTAAAATAATAGCCTGGGGGAATGAACAAGTGATAGGTGGTGTACTTTTGTGTACGGGTTTTCTTGTCATATTTGACATTGCTATCCATCCACTGTTGCATTTGCTCGTCATGAACTTCCACATCAAAAAAATTTTGATTGGGAAGGACATTGAGGACTTGGGTCGGGTGAATCATTTCTACTAAAGCCACTTCCCAATGGGCTTCGTGATCTAAGGGGATGGCTTGAGGTAATTTGGCCGTGTAACAGCACAACGTGTTGTTGGGAAACACCTCCATGGAACTGTCACTGGGTAAGGTTAAGTAAAACTGGTTTTGGTGACTCATAATTCCAGAGTTCTGTGGCTGTCCGAGGGAATATTAGTGGATGTCAGAGGTGTGTCTCCGCCCAAAATGGGGTTCTGATTGTGGTTGGACTGGTGACTGGCACTGGCACTGGACACAACGTTCCCGTTCGAGGAGAATTTCAGGGAGGGATTGGGAAGTAGGTAACCGATGCAACTGCTCAATAAAATGGTCCACAATTGTTTGTCTCCTTGTTGCAAACTCAAATTGGCGATGGCTGCCCCGATGACACAATACACCACGAAGATTTGGCAGAAAAAGACGATTTGCGTTTTAGGCACACGTTCTCCACACCACACCCACAAGGGTTGTTTTTGTAAATCTTGCACAGAAGAACTAGGGGAAGAAGGACTGGTCGACGTAGCTGCGTCTGCTGCTGTGTGAAAGGGCATGATGGTCACTTCTTCTTTTTATAGTCGATGACTTGCGAAGCGTCGATCCAAGAATCGAAACTGGGTGGATATCCTTTCCAACGTACTTTGACTTCTTTGACACGTCGTTTGCCCACTTTACGGGTTCTGCGTTCCAGAATGCTTTCGATGTCGTAGACGTCGTCTTCTTTTTTGGTGACACGTTGTAACTCGGGCAAATAAAACGTTCCTTTGAGTACTTCTCCGTTCATGTCTTCCAATTTATAGACGGCAGGATGACGACCATGCACTCGTCCAGTGACGCGAAACAATTCGGTCGTCCAGTTAGGTAAGTAACCTTTGTCGAAAGTGCGTTTGGTTTTGCCAATGCGCACCCAATCTCCTACGGTCAACTCTCCACTTTTCTTGGGGACAGCCCTCGTCGGGGACGTACCAAACAGGCGCTCAAACACCAGCACTTCGTTCTCGGGAGTCACGTCTTGCGGGGCACGTCCGATGCTTCGATGGTAAGATTGGTTGTATGCTTGCACCAGGTGAGGTAAGATGTCGATGTACTTCAGAGTGTGGTGATGCGTAAAATATTTCCACATGCGTTCTTTCAAAGTGCGTTGAAAACGTTCCACGATGCTGGCTTTGGTTTCGGGATTCTCGGTGGTAAAAAAATGAATGTCACGTTTCTTTAATTCTTTTTGGAAAGCTTGGTTCAGAAATTCGGTGCCTTTGTCCGTTTGCCATCGAAGAGGGTGACGACCGCTTTGTTTCAACACCCGTTGCAGGGCTCGCACTAACTCGCTGCTGGATTTGGAAGTCAAAGGCACGACCCAGGCAAATTTGGAAAAGACGTCGATGACACAAAACAAATATTTGTAGCCACGATTGTAGCTGGCTAAATGAGAGACATCAGCTAAATCGGCTTGCCATTGATGATCGATGCCTTCCACTTGGGTGCGACTTCTGGCAAACTTGCGTCGAATGGGTTTGTGTAAAGTGTAGGTAGCTTGTTCTTGTAACCATTGTTGCACTTGAGGTAAACGGAGACTTTTCAGTCGCGTTTTGGCAGCACGATACAATTTTTGAACTCCTGCGTAACCTGCAGGATGGGAGGGATCGTAGTAAATGCTGGCTAAGACTTTTTCCATTTTTTATTTTGTGTTGGTGTGTTAATAAGGCACCCACTCTTGGAAGAGGCTACTCTTTTTCTCTTGGGGTATTTTCTTGGATTGCAAGGCTTTGCGTGTGCGGCCAGCAATAGGTGTCGAAGAGGAGGATGTCTGAGCGGGGGATATCGGTTCTTGTTTCACTTCTGTCTTCACTTCTGTCTTCACTTTCTTTTTCTCTTGTGAGGAAGAAGGGGTGGCCATCATCTTTTTAATCCATCCAATTCTGGAGGTAGGTGGTGTTGTTAACTTGCGTACTTTTTCTGGTGGAGTTTGAAACCCTTCTTCTTCTTCTTCTTTTCCTTTTTCTGTCTTGGTCACGGGTACTGGTGGTACTGGTACTGGTACTGGTGATGGTGCTGGACTTTTCATCAAGGTCTTAAAATCTTTCAAAGTGGGTAGAGCTGTTTCGTCTAAAGCTTTCTGGTGAAAGAGTTGCAGTCGTTGCAAGAGTTGACCGTACTTTTGCGATTTTTCTGTTTCGGACAAATCTTGGCGATCCAGCAAGGATTGCAATTCGTGTTGTAACTGGGACATCTCGCTCAAATTGGGATTGGGAGGTAAATGTGGGGTGCGTTGTTCTTGCCACCGATGGTATTCCATCCATCGTTTGTAAGGCACTAAAGCTAGTTTTCGTCCTTCCATGGGGTTGTCAGGGGTGAATTCTGAGATCTTGGGACTTCCGAAGGCCTTTTTATCTTGCTCCCATCAGTCCTCCCAACATGGTTCCCAAGACTCCTTTCAGTATGGGGCCTAACAAGAGAGGTAAAATGCCTCCACGTTGGACCAACATCTTCTTTTTTTGACGAATGGGAATTTTCTTTTGAACCATTTTCCGAAGAACGTGACGATGTTTGCCTAAGCATTGTTTCTGGTGTTTGGACAAAGGGATCGTGCCTTTCAAAACGTTCAAACAACATTCGCACACGGTATCGATGACCTCTTTGGAGGCTGTTTGAATGAGTTTTTTTCGTAGGGGTGGAGAAGCTTTGGACAGGACAGATAACAGGTCCCCATGTTTGGCTAAACGTGGTGGCAGTCCTTTCCTTTTCTTTCCTTGGGGTTTTCTGGAGGGTGACATCTTTGAGTCTTTAGGAGCACCTAAAAAACACTGATACCCTACTCGGTCACAGGCCTTTTTTATACTGGAACGCGTCGCCACTGATTGTCTTTACGTTTTATCAGTTTGAGGACAGGCATGACACGTCGTGCAGGGGTACGTAACGGACTAAATCGAGCCAGTTCTTGCTTGGACAAATCCAGTAAACTTTGTAACATGCCCGATCTTTCATGGACTTTGATTTTGGGAGAAGGTACTTTGTGAGCAGCAGCCACTGCCGCTAAATTGGAAGGTCCTGCCACTGGGGAAGTTCTTTTGGGGGTCATCAACGGAGAAGTTCTTGGTGTGATCAACGTCTCCAAGTACTCTTCAGTTCCTGGTGACATCAACGGAGAAGTGGACAAACGTGAGGCTGCCGGAGACGATGTGACAGGTCGTGGTTTGCGAGTGTAAGGTTGCGTCCTGGCCGAAGTGCCTCTCTTGCGACTAGTTTTCTTCTGTGGACTTTTCTTTTTCTGAGGACTTTTTCTCTGTTTCTTTTTCTGGGGGCTTCTTTTCTTTTTCCGGGGTGGTGTCTGGTAAGAGGAGGGTCCTGCCACTGGAGAAGTTATTCTTCTTGGGGACTTGGTCTTTTTCTTTTTCTTCTTGGGGCTTCGTTGAACTTTTGTCTTGGGGATAACTTTGGGGGCATTAGGATCCCATCTTAAGAGTGAGCGAATGATGACCCCTCCTAGAGTACCGCTCCCTCCAGGTTTCAAAATGATTTGTTTTTTGGTTTGAGTGTCGATGCGGGGATCGGCCAGTTGGACCAAAGCGACTTTGTTTCGATCGAAAAAGCGTTGGGTTTGATGAGGAATCTGAATGATTCCTTGGAGTAATTGACGTGCCGTCACCGTGAACCATCGTAAGACTTCTTTGAGACTAGCTTCTAAGACACGGGCTCGTGTTTGTGGATCTTTTTCTCGGCTGATGCCATACAAGGCACGAATCAATTTGACGGGAAGATGTGACTGAAGGGACGTCATGTTCACACTGTGTGAGACAGACGAAAAAGGGTCCGAGGTTTTTATAGATTTTTTTCATGGGAGGAGTGAAATGAAGTCGAGGACGGAGACGTGTACAGGACAGGTCCTCCGTCTTGGCACCAGTGGTGAAACAAGTGGGTACGAAATCGCAAATCCTCGGGGGTCGTAGGTTTCAAATCGACGAGCAAATAGGCGTGTGGAGTTTGAGTGGCATCGTCGTACGCCTGAGTCAGCCAAGGCGTTCCTAACTGTTTGGCTAAGACTTGCACTTGCGATTTATCTCGAGGGCTTTTAAACAAGACCACGTAATGTGCATTGAGACTGATGGTGCGATGGGCTTTACTTTGTTGAAACAAATTTTGGGTGATGTAAACGACACTGGCATTACGGTGATGCCCTTTGCGCGTGAACCACAGTTTAATTTCTTCTTCGTCTTCTCCTAACATGTCGTCGAAAATGACCAAATGGGTTAGACGGGAGTCAGAGACGATGCCATCGTCTTCTTTAGGAATGCCTTCCACAAACACGATGGAATCGCCTTGACTTTCTCGCAAGAGGTTGTACGCCGATTGCCACTCTTTGTAACACCACACGATCCGTTGAGGGGGCCGATCGATCAAATGATGTTTATGTTCGATCAAACGTTTGACGAATTCGGTTTTGCCCGAACCGCTAGGTCCAGCAATGAGCATGTTAAAGGGATGGCGAAGATACAAAGCCTCCCAACTGGCACGATCTAAGTGTTCGTCGATGACTTTGACAGTAGAGGAAGAGGGAGCAGAGACAGCAGAGGTAGCCATGGTATGAGAAATGTCACTTGTGACACGAAAAAACAAACAAGACAAGAGTTTATATACTTTTTCAGAACACGTTTATTGAATGTTTCAAATATGAACACGAAAGACAAAAATACATACAACCCAAATAGTGATGTACAGGAATATAAAACACAGCAAAGTGATCAAAGTGGAATATAAACAAGTGTCTGTACAACATGTTTTGGTTAACCAAGATGTCCTAGGGACAGTGTGTAATGTTCTTACAGTCTCTACATGAGGTATTGTCACACAAGTGTCCTCCCGGAATGACCTTTCAGGCATGTCCATGACAGTCCTGTCCTGAAGCGAGTGGTTGTTCTCGGTGACGGGTTCTTCTGGCACCGTCACTAACACGGGTTGAAAAGTAACTTTTTTCCTTGAACAACTCTTGTGCATACTGGGCCACTTCTTGGGTCCAAGCCTCAAAACCCCCCTTTTTCCAATCACGAACATCTGTCCAATGAGGGTGTAAGTCACAAGCTACACACACATCGTCATACACGTCTTGGGTCGCTAAAAGTTGACGAATCTTTTTTTCCTGTTGAGGTCGAGAAGTATCCAGATGAAAACGCAAGGCTTTGAGCAAAAGGAGTTTTTCGTGACCATTTAAGGCCATGGAGGTGGTAAGTACTGATCGTAAAGAGTCCACAAAGAATCGGCTGGTAAACGAAATCCCAGAAAACAAGTCACTAAGACACACACCACTTGTCGTCCAAAATTGAATGGATACAGTTCTTGTAATAATTGATGGTAATGATCCACGGTTTGAATATGGTCATTGAGTTCCTTCCACGGAATCTGTTGGATGACATGTGACATAAACCGTGGCATGGCAGCCTCTTTTTATATTCTCTTTTTTTCGGATGCAATAGACGTACTTTCTAGCCAGAGATCTTCGTTCTCCAGTAGGGAATCTAAATCTTGCATACTGTAACCGAAACGTCAGAGTTCGTTTAGGTGTTTCCTCTTCCTCTAAGTAGATTCCACGTAAAATATGTTGGTAATCCTTTAACTTGTCTTCCTCAATGTATTGCTGTAGGTGAATCTCGAAGTAACCATAATCATGAACATGTCGATCATTAGCGACCTCAAAGTTTTGAACAATGTCTGACCATTGAAAGAATTTCTGACGAATCAGTTCTTTTATACCATTCAAGTACCAGTGGTTAAAGATCTGGTGACGTATCGGATGCAATTGTTCTTTACGTTTCACTTGTATTTTCACCAGCTCTCGGTAAATGCGTTCTCTCAACTCCACAGGCAAAGCACGAATGTTCTCTTGTAAAGTATCCATGAATAGGTCATACTAAATCCTCTTTGGTCTGACACAAGAAATGTACTCTTTGCACAAACATGGTTTCACTTCAGTGTCGAATTTAAATCGTTGAGTCACTAATCTACACATTACAATTCGTTCAGAAGTTTCCTCTTTCACCAAGTTGACATTGTGTGAAAGATGTTGGTAATTCGTTAACTCTTCCTCTGGAATTCGATGCAATACGTTTACAATGTAGTAAATAGAATCGTCAATACCAAACCATTCCTTTTTATAACCAGGAGGTCGTTGATCAATGTCTGTCCAATGGAACACTTTCAATTGAATCAGTCCTTGTATAGCCTTCAGGTACCAGTGGTTCAAACACCGGTGACGTATCGGATGCAATTGTTCTTTACGTTTCACTTGTATTTTGACCAGCTCTCGGTAAATGCGTTCTCTCAACTCCACAGGCAAAGCACGAATGTTCTCTTGTAAAGTATCCATGAACAGATGATTATGGTAAGAAGTTACTTCAATGTCTCGGTCCCACTAAGGGTAAGTAATGACAATTCGGTGACCATCGAGCATGTTCTACGTAGGCCGAATCTTGCGGTTCCCAGTGGTGAAGTGACACACCGCAACTGAAGCACTTGACTTTATCTCCTTCGCCCAAGTAGAAAAATCCGGCTCTGGCTAATTCTTCGGGGGTCGGTCCTCCCAGATACTTTGGCCATTTTCCTTTGAACGATTGAAGACGATTTTCAAAGTCGCAGTATTCCGACGAACGCACAGGAAACGAATATTCGTTTTTCACAGGTTCGTTTCGATGAGGGTTGAGTGAAATGGGTAGGAGTTTGCTCAGGGCTGGATGACATCCGTAGGGAGGTAAACGTGAAGGTCGACATTCCCCTTTAAAACGAAACCCAGTAAAATGTCCAAGAGGACGAGCAGCATCGCTTTCGCATCCCACAGGTTTGACACGCACAGCATCACTTTCCATGACAGGGGTAGGGGTACTAAAGTTCCCATGATGCTTTACGGCATCGCTCAGGTCACAAGGTACAGCATCGGTCCCATCGCAAGGCTCACAATCGCACTCGTCTGCAAACTCCGTTACGCAATTACAATGGTAACCACATGGACAATCGCAGTTTCCTTCCGGACATTTTCCGTCGCAATGCATGGGTCTTATCCATCCAATATTAGTCACACTAGAGGAAGATACAACTTTTTTACAATCCCCAAACTGGAACGATGTCTTTTTCAAAGTATTCATCTTGTTCGCTCGGTCTTGGTAGTCACAATGAACTATCGATCTTGACCATAGCCCCTTTTTTATACTAGTCGCAATGCAGTCTCCAGCTTGTAGATCTTTCCTTTTTTACGTTTTTTATGTCTTGTTTCGGAAGGTACCGTCTCTAAGGTACCGTCAACATTGTACCGTAGTGTAATGGGTGGAAAGGCCATAGAAAGGTAAGGGCAGTGAGGAGACCATCGAGTATGTTCCAGAATAGCTGAATCTTTATAGATACATAGATCCATTCGTAACTTCAGTCCGCAAGCGAAACACTGTACCTCGTATCCCAATCCTGACTCAGGTCCCAAGTAGACAAATCCTGTTCTAGCTAAAACATGCGAAGAAGGTAATCCTTCCCTATCCGTAGGCCATTTCTGAAACGTGTCCAATCGACGGGCACAATCACAATAGTCAGGTAAGAAGACTGGAAAATGGTAGGGTTTGAACTTGGAGTTCTCATCGGGTTTCTCACTCGATTCTTGCTGTGGCGAAGTCATCTTTCTGGTGGGGTAACTATCCTCTTACAACCAATGTTTTATACCAACGTGTCCATACGGTAAGGTGAAATGATTGGGAAGTCGAACTCGCTTCTGGTACACGATTTGATAAACTTTTTCCAAAGGTCGACTGACGATGTGGTGAGTGGGTAAACGTACAATCTTGTTCGGTTGGTGAGTGGTCACTTTAAAGTTTCCATCCTCTCCCGATTGCAAGGCTTCTTTCAATACCCCAAAGTTGACCACTCGACTGGTACGATAATTCAGAGTCAGTCCTTTCACTTTGCACGTCGTGTGCACTTCTCCTTGTTTGTCCCGGTATTCGTAGCCGTAATTTTTGGGACCGCCACTGACGAAACTTAGAATCTTGTCGTCGGGATGTTCGTCTGTCCAGGCTCCTAAACGGTCTCCTTCGATGTTAGGGTGATGTTGAATCGGGTGATGGATGTAAATGCAACTGTCCGTGTCAAAGTACAGGACGCGTTCTTCTAACAGTTCTAAAGCTTCGTACAATTTTAAGCGAGCATGGGCTGTCACGTAAGCCGCAATGATGACATTTCCAAAAGGGTCGTCTTGCACAAAGTCCAGATCTTCTTCGTAATTGACCAAGATCAAATTCTCTCGAACGACGTCCACGTGTTTCATGTATTTGGTTTTGTCGTGAATCATCTCGAAGTAGCGGGAAGGTTCTGTCAAATATTCCGTCTTGGGTAAACACGGTCGTTGTGCCATTTTACCCCACAAGCAATTTAACATCACTTTGGCAAACGATCGCCTGCCTTCGTTTTTCTCGATGTGGTCTAAAGTGATACCTTCTTGTTCGTAATATTTCTCTTTGAATTGTATTTGGTCTTCGGGAGTGTGACACCAGGAAGGATAGCCGCTGGCTTCTTGTTTCAGTTTCAAAAAGGCATCCACGTAGTCGGCGAAAATGCCTTTCTGCGTGGGGTCACCCTTGCGGTATTGTTGTGTCTTGGGAAAGTGGCAAATTTCGTACACTTCTAACAGTTGGTATCCCATGTCCAGAGCTTTGAACAATTCTACGCTGACCCAGGTTCCCGTCAAGGCCCGTTCTTCCTGGCTGTGATGGCAAGGTTGATCTTGGTTGCACGTTTCGGCACAAGTACGGCACAAGGGAAACATCAGTTTGCCTTGACAATGGTGAGGTAAGACGGGATGGTATAGGTTCGTGGGAGGTAAAACTTTACACTTAATCAAGCCTTCGTATTGTCGAATGTTTTTCAGGTCGATGTGTTCCGTCAGCAATTGCGGGTGCCCTACAGGAAAGCGACAATATTTGCACACGTAGGGATACAGCGAACACACGTCCAAGTATTTGATTTCTTCTCCTTTCTCTTCGTCGGCTTGGTACAGCAAACAGGTGGCATTGGTCCTTCCTCCGTACAAACTATCCCTCGGGTTCAGCGGGTCCATGAACTGGTAACTTTCCACGAGGCGTTTAAACTCGGGATCAGTTTTCATACGGTGATCGTACTCGTGTTCCCACATTTCCACCACTTGGTATCCTTGCTGTTCTAACTTTAGGCGTCGCTGACAAGTGTCCTGGTACAAGTCTTCCATGGTTCGTTGCAAAAACTGATTTTTAGTGCCACGGTCAGGGTAACAGACGGGACATCCGTGAAATAAACAACCGTTAAACTCGTACACGATCTTGGGGTTTTCTAAGTCCCAGCCATCGACCGAATACGTTCCGATGGTCTTTTCGCCTCCTCCGTTGCGGGCATGCTGAATCCACTTGTCTTCCTTGTCGCACAAGTAATGTAACCAACGTAGGGCTTTGACCGAGTATTGACGTTTGACAAAGTGGGTCGTTTGAGGGCTGATGACAGCCACAGTGTTTTCAGGCATGAATCGTTGTCGATACACTAAGGAACACGCTTTGGCAATGGTGCAAGCTTCTTTCAAAGGATCGACCCCTCCGTGTTCCATGAACAGTTCTCGAAATTTTCCACAGCAACGTCGTAAAATGTCCACGTCGGAACGACAATACTTTAGCATTTCTTCCTGAAAGTCGAAAGGGTCCGAGGCGTGAGCCTGGTACCAAGCGTAGAAAGCTTCTCGTTGTTCGGTACGCATGTTGTCGGGGTCGTAATAGTGAGCCTCTGGTAAATGGGGTAGAACGGCGTGTTGATTGGCTTCCGTATTGAAAAAGTGTGGAAAGTACCCTTTAGCCATTTCTGTCATTCCAAACGTTTTAGGCATTCGACTCAAAGGCATGGCCAAATAGCTCATCGAATCTTTAAACTGCACTTGTCCCACTTGCATGAAAATGATTTTGGCTCCGTTCAAAGTCACTTTAGGACGCTCGGTGCCTTGTTCCGTATAGTATCTGAGAAGAAACTGTCCATCGTATCCGGAGAAATTGTGAGCCATCACCGTGGCATGACGATGACAATCTCCGTAACGTTCGATGTCCTCTTGGCTCCACGTCTTTTCGACGGGGTCTAAGACCCATTGGGCAAAATCGGCTAACGTGTTAGGTCCCCGAAAGATTTTTTCACGCCCTCCGGGAATCTTGCTGCAGTGAGGGCAATGACTGAAGATAGGTTCTTGAATGCACTTCTCGCACGCTCGATGAGCCACGCAGAAATTAGGAATGTGAATGCCGGTCTCTTGCATGCATTCGAAATCGAAAAAGATGAAATTGCCTTTCTTCTTGTGACCGTCCTCTTTCTCTGGTGGGGGTTGGTATTTTTGCACGTAACATTGGTGTTCCAAGTCCACGATGTGGTGACAAATGTGACATTTTTTCTTTCCTGAACATACGTGTGCCTTGGTATTATTGGTACGTATGACTTGTTCACACGTAGGGCACAATCTCAGGAGTTGACAAGCGCATTTCTTCTGTGAACCTTGCGTTTTCAGATGTTGTTGGTAACAGGTAGGGCTGACAAACGTGCGCAGACAAGTGGAACAAGGCACTGGTTCTTCGCTCAGACAGGGTGAAGAGGCCAAACATCCTGAGCATTTCGATCCACAATGCTTGTGTTGCTCTCGATTGTTATAACCATGGTCACATTTCTCACAGTAATATCTGTATCTCAGGAATCCGGTGATACTGGTAATGGTATCGAAATGTTCATCGTGATGATAAAGGTGAATGTATTTTCCGTCCTTAAAATCTTGGCCTCGAAACAACAGAGGTCCGCGCACTTCTTGAGGGTGCACTTTCAAGGTGTATCGTGGAGCTAGGGTATCTTGCAATTTTTGCATCTCAGGAATGCCACAGGGTGTGTCTTTGGACAGTCCGGCTTGTTGTAACAGGAGTTCTGCTTCGCTTCGTTGTTTGGCTCGATCGGATCGTTGAATAGTTTTCCAGGTTCTTTTCCATTCTACCGTGTCGTTCTTGTTGGCATAGGTTCGTCCCACCACGATGGCACGAGCTAAACACATCTGGTCATGAGGGTTGTTAATTCGGACGAGACTCGTTTTGGTGTTGCGAAGGTCGTCCACCAATAACATCTTTTTGCGTCCTGTCCCTTGAGGAGGAGAGACGTGGGTCATGTCCAGTGTGGCTTTACCATCGGTGATGTCAAACTGATCATTAGATTGTTGTACGTGTTGAATCTTGTCCATGACTTTGGAAGCAGTCAATTCTGCAGGGGTGCTAAACTCGATCCAAACAGGGGATTTCAAACCGTCGTGTTGTATGGAAAGTCTCAAGCGATCGTCTTCTTTGGGTTGACATTGTCGCTTGAGTGCAGTGAGCAAAGAATCCCACACCTCGGTGATGAACACTTCTGCTTTCTCTAACGGCACTTGAGCCTTGAAATCTTTAAACTTCACCGTGTATTTGTAAGCCGTGGTTCTAAATTTTCTAGAGGAGCGCTTTTCCGTCTCTCGAATGGAATAGTACTTTTCAGGGTTGACTAAGGGTGGTGAACTTGGTTTAGAGGGTTCGGATTCTGGTTCACTCATGTCCTCTTCAAAATCACTGGCATGAATTTGTGCCAAGATCTCAGCCCTGGTACGAGGCGATAGATCACGTTTCTGCCTCTTACTTTCTTCTTTCTTCTCGAATGAATGGGATCGTTTCATCTTGAAAGCAAAAAGTCAAATGACTCAAGTTCAAACACCATAAACTACTTTATAGTCATAGCAGACCAGCGTATATAAAAGGGTGTGTGTCTTGTCCTTTCACTATTCATTTCACTCTCGAGCCGAGCACAACGATGGAAGAGACTGACCAGATGGAACGTTTCGTCAGAGCTTTGCGAGGGGTCATTAGAAAATTCTCTTCAGACCAGCCTACGGACTACTCTCCTTCCTTTAGAGATAAAAGTCAAGATACTTGCTATATCTGCCAGAAGAAAGGGCATTGGTCTTCAGAGTGTCCAGACCGTCAAAAAAGAAAAAAAGGGGTTAGAAGAGACAAAAGTCAAGATACCTGTTATCATTGTAAAGAAAAAGGACATTGGTCTCCAGATTGCCCAAAAAAGAAACAAGAGGAGTCAGAAGAAAAGAGGAATTCTTCAGAAGAAGAGAGGGATTCTTCAGAGGAAGAGAGGGATTCTTCTGAGGAAGAGAGGGATTCTTCTGAGGAAGAAAGAAGACAGGTGAAGAAAAAGAAACAGGAGAAAAAAAGAAGAAGGGACGAAAGCGAGGAGGAAGAAGAGGAAAAGAGTGTGACGGTGAAGAAATTCAAAAAACGGAGAGACTAAACAAGGAGAAAAGAAGAAATCAATGAACTTTTTATTAAAGTGTTGTGTTGATAATTGTGAATTGGATTGTAAAAAATGGAGAAAAGAATAAATGAATGATATAAGGTAAGAGTCTTTGAGTTTTGATTTTAAAATAAGAAGCTACACTCACGCACTCATACACAGACACGTACTTTTTTTGAGTTATTGGCAAATTGAAATTGTATTTCTTTTCGAGAAATGTGGGTGGCCCTGAAAAGGGCCTTTTTCTTTATGGTGCAGGGGTGAGTTTAAGCAATCAATTTTAACTGCCTTAAGCCTTTGCCACGGCCAAGGCCTACTTCTGGACTGCGTAATGATGATAATGATTGAGTTGAAATCACTAAGGGTGGTACGGTAGGCTTAGTCACAGGGTTAACGTGTTTGGCTCGGGAAGGTCGTATTCTCTTCGGTCGTGATAAAGAAGTCTGATACATTTGTTTCAGACTCCTTAACTCCGCTAAAATGTCCAACAGTACCGTGACCGTTTGATTTTCACCCTCTTGTTTCTTTGCTGCTACTTCTTCTTGCTGTTGTTGCTGTTGTTTTTTTCTTACCTCTTCTTCTTGTTGCTGTTGCTGTAGGAGAAAAGTCTGTTCCGCTTCCTTTTGTCGTTGTATAAATTTCTCCAATTCTTCTTTCTGTCTCTGTCTAAAATTCTCCACTTGCGGTAATGAAGAAAGTAACGAAGGTTCCGGAACAAATTCTTGCGAGGAGAGAAAATCCACAAAATCCCAATTCACCTCTTCTGAAAGTAAGTCCGGGTTCCCTTGGGCAGTCTCCCCTGCTGGTGCACCCCACTGGATCGTTTTCTGAGTTTCCGTCATGTTGAATCACTGTCGCATAGATTGACTGCACACAAGCGCTAGCGAATCTATATTGACTACGTGACGTCACAGACTGCTCTCTTCGGATTGGATGCGAGCTGACTGAATTCTGTAACGCGTGTTCGGATTGGTAAATGAACTCAATCCGTTTCAATCCTTTCCGCCCCTATAAATAAGCGCCGTTCACTGCATTGATTCACCTATTCTAAGAGCCTCAACATGTGGACAGACGTTGAATCTTCAACCCTTGTGTCAACGATGATGTTCAGGACGGACATGCTCATGTATGTCCGATCCAAGTGGACCGTTGTCAACAGGACCGACACGAGCCTATGGATACGTAGAATTTACGTGGAGAGGCAAGGATGCCTGAAAAGAGTTTTAGTTTATGGACCTACCATTCGACGAAGCCTAAGAAGAAGAAGAAGATGTTGCAGATGCCCTTTATGTTAAGGGCATATTAACATAAACCCAAAGGCCCTTTTCAGGGCCAGCCATATTTCTCGAAAAGAGATAGCCTTTCAATTGCCTACCCCTTTTTAAAAAAATTTTTTTTTAAAAAAATTTTAAAAAAAAATCCCATGTTAAATTTCCCTTGTCGCTAGACAAGCCCAGGGTTTTTTCCCATGTTAATTCCCCTTGTCGCTAGAGTGGCCCACGATTTTTCTCCATGTTAAATTTCCATTGTCGCTAGAGTGGCCCAGGGGTCTCTGTAATGCTAATTCCCATTGTCGCTAGGGTGGCCCCCTTCACTACTAATATAGCAGTGAATGAGAAATCTACGTTTGCAATAATATGGCTATATTTAATTATATTATACATATTAAATTCTGGTAAAATGGTAACAGGCAGACAAAGTTTACGTTGAAATTTATATTTTTAAAAAGCAAGTTCTAGTTATGTTTCTAAGTTCGCGTTGTGCATACGTTTCGGCAGAATCACTCCGACACACACACACACACACACACACACACACACACACACACACACACACACATACCCACACACATCATACCAATACATGGTGTTTGAGAAGTCTCTTGATCGCTGAAAACGGCAAAGATGACGACGACCATGGCGTTGATAGCGGTGATGATGAATATGTTGACGTTGACGATTGGGATGCTACTATAAATGATGATGATGATATGGATGGTAAGGATGTTGTTATTTAAGATGATAATGATGATTACGTGTGATCAAGCGCGAGAAAAGATTATGATGCTTCTGTTAAAACTATAAGTTAACGAACGGCCATGTCTCGAATTAAGTACAAAATGTTTTTGTATGCAACTGGCGTGGGACAAATTGCAACAGCAAGCATACAAATGTATTCATCAACGAAAAAGATGAGAATGTCTTACTTTCTTTAGATAATGATGAGGAATTCATTTGTCTTGACCATTAGCTCATATATCCACAAACAAGAGGCCAAAGTGAGCCTGATATCGCTCACCTGCATAACATTTCTCTAATTCCCAAACGCTAGTCATATTGGCCAAAAAATCTGGGACAGTATGATTCTGTATAAGTTTACTTAAAATCTATTTATCGCATGTGTTATGAAAACAGCTGTTTCTAAATGTTCATATTTCTTAGTATCTTCAACAATATTTGAAGGCATGCTAGTAGCTTCCCGTGGGTTGGTGGTTCTTCCATTAGTCTCCACGGGTTTTTCCTTCGCTAAATATACTACACGCCGGTATAGCCTATCATTTGCTTAAACAAATGGTGTTAAACCCACAAGACCATGACCAAACCATATTTGAAGGCATATCAGTATCATGTATCTAATATTGAAAGGATTTTGTGACAGAAAGCTTGCTGTCAAAATTAGTCAAAATCTTTACATCCGTTTTATAAAATAAAAATGTTTTTCTCTATTTTGCAAACAGCGAACACATTTGTTAACTGATTAACATCATTTGTTCAAAATGAAAAGTTCTTAATGCCATGATGTTTTCTATCAAATTTGATTGAATTATGTGGAATGGTTGTTAAGAAGAAATCATTTAAAGATTTTTCTGTTTTTAATAAATGTAGCCACTTTTGAGTACAATCAACACCATTTATAAGCAAATGAAAGTTCTTTATTCCAGATTACTTTCTGTTAAATTTTATTTAAAGGTTACTCTGTCTTTGGTAAGGACAGCCATATTGAAGATGGATCAGCGTCATTTATTTAAATTATAAACAACTTCAAACCAGGATGCTTTCTACACAGTTTAGTTTTTGGCCCATTTAAGAAATGAAGTTATGTTGTTGTTGCTATGGGTTTAACGCCATTTTTCAGCACAAGATAGGCTATACATGGAGGCCAGTAATAATGGTGGAGAAAGAACCCGGGAAAACCCCGAAAGAACCACCTACCGACGAGAAGCTACCGGCAATCTTTCTCACATATCCACATTGGCCTAGCCCAAGACTCGAACCTATGCAGACAGAGGTGAGATGGCAGTGATCCTTAACGATGAGCGCTTTAGACCACTCGGCCACTCAGGGCCCCAAAGAGAAGAAGTCATTAAAAGCTTTTTTTCTGATAGTTTTGGTAAAGACGGTCACATCTGATAGTGGATTGGCATTATTTAGCTAATCTGAAAGCCTTGTCCGTCACAAGGCATTCTATTAAATTTGTTATATCCTGTTAAGCCGTTTTTTTAGAAGAAATTGATAGAAAGTGACATTGTTTCGGCATCATTTGTGCAAATCTTAAAACTACCTGTGCCAGAATAATTGTTCTTAATCTTGGTAAAAGTCTGTTTCTGAGAATAATTATTTTAATGGTCTATACATTTTCAGCAACGACGGTCGTTTTTAAGGTGGATCGCAATCATTTTGTACACACCTGAAAGGCCTCTATGTCCAGATGCTCACTGCCAAATTCAATTGAAATCTATCCAGTGGTTTTGAAGACTAAATTTTACGTTGCAGACTATGCACACCTGATGCAATGCAATACCACGATCTCAGTATCATCGGTTTCTAAATGGTTGTAGTTCATTCTGAAGTAAAATATACAGAGTAAAATATACACAGTAAAATATAAATAGTAAAATATACATAGTAAAATATAAATAGTAAAATATACACAGTAAAATATAAATAGTAAAATATACATAGTAAAATATACACAGTAAAACATAAATAGTAAAATATACATAGTAAAATATACAAAATATACATAGTAAAATATAGATAGTAAAATATAAATAGTAAAATATATATATAGTAAAATATAAATAGTAATATATATATATATATATATATATATATATATATATATATATATATGTTAAAATATACATAGTGAAATATACATAGTAAAATATGTATAGCAAAATATACATAGTAAAATAATATACATAGTAAAATATACATAGTAAAATATAAATAGCGCTCTGCTCTCCTTCTTCAAATACAATCATTATTGTTCTTAGCATAGCATTTATATATATATATATATATATATATATATATATATATATATATATATATATATATATATATATATATATATATATATATATATATCTTTTTGGTGTTCTTGAGCTATTAATTCTCTCTTGCAAAACCGTAACTAGATGAACAACCTATGAACGATGTTTTCTTGAATTTTCACATAGACAGAGTAAGAGACACACTGACAGAACGGTGACTTATTTTGCCCTTATTCATCAATTCCATGGCTTTCCTTTCTTAATACGGGATAGACGACATGCAATCAAAAACCTATACTAATATGTGTGTCCGATCATCTTTAATTAATTCTTGAAAATTATTGAACGTGCATAACCAACATAATACCCACTGATAACATAAGAAAGGTATGCTCACGGAGTTTTCTTCGATAAATTTGACAGAGTTGTGTCCCTTTTGTACAATGGAAATCCAACTGGAAATGTCCAATCCGAGGTTAATGGTACTTTTCATCAGGATTTCTTAACAGCGTGAAAGATTATTACTTTCTTTAAGTCATGTTTTCTTTGTTTTCGTTTTAGAGTTGATATTATTGTGTTGTGTATGTATTCTGTTTTCATTTCATTATTCATTCCTTTCTTCAGCTGATTACCTTGGTAATAAATTATTTCACCTACATGTTATTATAATATGGCCAAATTCTAATAACATGTAGGTGAAATCATTTCTGGTGACTTTTCATTTTGAAAGGGGAGCCTGGGGTGGCCGAGTGGTCTAAAGCGCTCTCCGTTACGGATCACTGCCATCTCACCTTTGTTGTTTGCTCTGTCTGTGTGGGTTCGAGTCTCGGATTCAGCCAATGTTGGTATGTGAGAAAGCTTGCCAGTAGCTTCTCGTGAGTCGGTGGTTCTTTTCAAGGTTTCCTGGGTTCTTCCTCCACCATTAATACTGGCCGCCATGTATAACCTATCGTGTGCTGAAAAATGGCGTTAAACCCCACAACAACAACAATCATTTTGAAAGAGTAGCAATAACAAAATTTCCAGGATGAGTGCCATGGTGGCCGTCTTACTGGATGCTAGATCGGGACCATTTTCACTTTGTACCGATAAAACATCATACGAATTCCTCTGGTGAAAACCCAATGAATTTTCAAATTAGCCACTGTGTAGGCCATATCGCACATTAAATAGGCGCAACTTTCAATGGAAATCAACAAGACACAACAAGAAGTATAAAGGTGCAACCCTCATGTTGATATGATAATCCATTCAGGTAGAGTCGCGATATGGTGGATGTGGTGACCATACTGGACGTACGGGCGGCACTGTTTTAATCTTGGACAAAAGGGACAAAATCTGAAATCTCCTGGAAATGACATCATGCTGACATGACTTTCCATCCACGAGGACTAAGCTCCACTCTACAGTTATTATTTACTGGGGGGGGAGGGGTACAAGTTGAAATTATTTACAATAGCTACTTGCACAGCAAAGAGGATGTTGGCATACCTCTATGCTTCTTTCATGTACAATGACTGATTTCTTTTACATGTAATAATTATGGGAAATATGCACTAAAACAGCTATCAAAATCGCTTCTCCCATATGCTAGAATAATGAGTATTAATTAGTCCAACGTATACTAACTTTATCAGTTGTTAAAAGAGGGAGATTAATTTTGCCAGAGTAGATTATACCAGCTTCTACGTGTGTAATAAATGAATTAAAACATATGTAAAAAGTATATAAGTTATCGAATAATTTCTTTCAAATTACTTGCGCACCTGAAGTAAACTCAACATTTGTACTCTATAATCGAAATTACACCCATCATCAAGCATATACCAAAATAAAAGTAATTAAAGGTTAAAGGTTTTTAAATAACCAAAATAACCATATATTATCGGAATTTTTGCCTTTTTCTCAACACGTCTCAAAATTACGGGACTTGTCCTAAAATACGGAACCTGACCTGGAATGCGGGACTTGTCATAAAATAAGGAATCTTGTCTGGAATGTGGAATTTGTCTAATGATGCAGAACCTGGCCTGGAATTTATCAAATTCGACAAATTAAAGACTGGTAAATGGAATTTGGTAGTTAGAAATAAAACTTCCAAAAGAAAAGAATGTCTTAAAAATTTTGGAATAGTTTACACTAACAAAATACGGAGAAGTAAAGATTTCATAAAGATATTGTTAAATGTTTGGAGATATTTCAGTTCAGTTCAGCCACTCATATAAGTCGAACTTGTAATTTGTATTTGTAAAACAAATTAGCAAGACAAAAAGCTATGATTACCAGAAAATCCCGTCCAATCTTACAATTTTCTAAATTTGATGACCAAGAAGAAGATGAAGATGACAATTTTTACAAAAACTATGGGAAGAAACATAACAAAAACGACGGTCACGATCACGAAATCTACAATGATGATCATGATGGAAAATATAATAATGGTGAGGAATGTCGATAACACGACGATGAGAAAGATAGATGATGACAATGATGACCGAGGACGAGAATATTTATCCTTATAATAATTATTGGTAGTAGTAGTAGTAGTAATAGTAGTATAGTGGTGAATATGATGACAACTTATGACATTCGACCGTCGACAAATTTGACATAGGTAATGGTTACGCATCGATTTGCAAACATGACTGGAACAGAAAGCATGAGCGACCGAAGACGGTGGTAAGATTGTTTTCCAGACAGACCGTGCAAGATGGTGTAAAGCTATTTTAAACCGCCAGATAATAATAATAATAATAATAATGGAACATAAAAGGCACCTTACAACTATGTGTAGCAACAGTAAGCTTCACAAAAGGTTAAGAAAATGTTAACAAACAGTCGGAAGTGTACGTAGTTACCCAATTTGTAAAGTTCTGTTCTCACCGTTTAAACGCCATATGAAATACAAATATATACTATATTCCAAAGAATTTCATGACCAAAAACAAATACCCTATATATGTCTATTATCTATCTTTAACAATTCGAATATACCGTTCAGTGATATCTGGCACTTATATCACCTGTAAAAATGTCATACGAGTATTGTGTATTCCTTTAATTTATCTGAAGCTGAAGTATTCAAACAGTTCATGTCAACTTCTTATGTACACGCAAGCGCAAGGTGCTGCCTCTACCGTACACATTATAGAAGGTGCAGTAACCATAAATAATGTTACAGCTGCGTCCAAATATCCAAGTAATGACGCATATGCCGGCAAGTTGGTCTGTGACTGGTCCATGGAATATATAGTTTTGATGCAATTGTGTAGGTAATGTAATCCATCGTGAAACTCGTGTTCTCTGAAATACAAAACAATGACACCCTACTTCGATACAGTTTTGTTTTCGAGTTCTATTGGTCTGAAATTGCCGCAACTTTGGAAATGCCATAGAATAATACATATTCAGGACAAATCAACGAACAATATACAAAGGATGTCTAAAGTAATATGTTACCTGTTCAGGTGTCTGAAAATTTACTTTTACACAAATGTTTAAAACATTTAAAACATGTTATAGTTCCTTAAAATACACAATTACGATATATACTACTTCGGTCATGCTTTCTTTTTCCTTTCTTAATTCTTTTTTTATTGTTGGTTGGTTGGTTTATTGGTTGGATTTAACTGACTAATTTAAATTGTTTAAATGTTAAATTTTCCTGTAATTGTTACTGGCTTAGTGGGTTGTGATTGCATTGGCATCCTTACTATCAGTCTTAATACTAATGTCCCTTAAGACTATCTAAGTAAGACTATCTGAGTGTGATTATGTTTGAATTCGAGACACGGTTAGTTATTTTTTAATCTATTTTAAATAGTTTAGGATGACTGTCTACCAATAACTAAATACTTTAGGATGACTGTACACCAAGCACTAAATACATTAGGATGACTATACACCAAACACCAAATACATTAGGATGACTGTACACCAAGAACTAAATACTTAAAGATGATTGTACACCAAGAACTAAATACTTTAGGATGACTGTACACCAAGAACTAAATACTTAAGGATGATTGTACACCAAGAACTAAATACTTTAGGTTGATTGATTGATTGATTGATTGATTGATTCTATTTTTAACGGCGCATCAGCACTGTAAGGCTATTTAGCGCCAAACAAAATGTTATATGTATAATCTTTTAAAAATGATAAAAAGTCTCATATCGACCAGCGATATAAAAAACAAATAGTTGAAATTAGATTAGGAAATTAGGATGACTGTACACCAAGAACTAAATACTTTAGGATGACTGTACACCAAGAACTAAATACTTAAGGATGATTGTACACCAAGAACTAAATACTTTAGATTGACTGTACACAAAGAAAGAACAATTACGTTGCACATTTTGGCGCAGGCTTAAATGGTTCATGAGTAGGACGCAAACAGGAAAAATCCGGAGAAAATCACAGAGAAAAAGAAATTGTTCAATGACATGCACGAGAAAAAGACTTCGTATTAACAAGCGGTCAGAAACAAAATCGTTATCTTCCACAATTTTCAAAATTGCTCGACACCTCCGACACTCTATTCGACCTCCCCCAGATATGTAAGTAGTAAATATATGTCAACTCGTATAGGGGATACCAGTGGCATAAATGTAAACAGCGCATTAGTGTACAAAACCCAACAAACATCTATAGAAATTTGAAAAACAATGTCCAAACTTCCTAGCCCAGTATTATGTAAACTGGCACGCACATACACACACACACACACACACACACACACACACACACACATAAATAATCCATATTCTCTAGCACAGACATACTATTAATAGATCGTAATAGGGGCCCCGACGGACAAGGCTTTCAGATTAGCTAAATAATGCCAATCCACTATCAGATGTGACCGTCTTTACCAAAATTATAAGAAAAAAACTTTTAATGACTTCTTCTCTTTGGGGCCCTGAGTGGCCAAGTGGTCTAAAGCGCTCACCGTTACGGATCATTGCCATCTCACCTCTACGTGGGTTCGAGTCTCAGGTAGGTACGGCCAGTGTGTGTACGTGGGTCGGCGGTTCCCTCGGGGGTTTTTCTCGGGTTCTTCCTATATCATTTATACTGGCCTCCATGTATAGCATATCTCGTGCTGAAAAATGGTGTTAAACCCTGCAACAACAATAAATCGTAATAAAATAATGTGTCTGAAAAATCACCAAATCCTATTTATTTAAGGTAAAATTTATAGATCATTTGCTTCAACTTTAGCCAAATGTCATCTGCTAATATGCAGATGAAGCATATTTTACAGACATGCGTGTACATTTTTAAAGGTGCCAACAGCAAAGATTAATAAATTATTGAGTCTTATATCTTTATTTGCAAATTATGCAATTTTTTTCTGCGAAAGCTCAAGTGAACTTAACCATCAGACTTATCAACGACTTATGCAGGGATGAGAGAAAGCTGAGTACAGAATTTTGGACCACAGAACAGGACCTATAAATATATAAATGAGAGGTGAAATGGATAAGGCATTGATCGTTTATTGGGCATGTCACAATCATAATTTGAGCAGGTAAATAAGATACAGTAAAGGATGGGCGCATGACATGGTTTAATATTTAATATCTTACATAGGTATAGACAACCCAAAGGAAACGAATAAACATATTTGTCTAAATGGTCTAAAATAACCATAATATTCACTGCATTAACGAACAATACCGATAATTAATGGATGTTGTTGATGTTCTTGTTGTTGTTCTTGTTGTTGTTCTTGTTGTTGTTGTTGTTTTATCCCGTGGAATAAATTTCAAATAATCACCACGAATCCTAAGAGACAATAAAAATAGAATTTTGATAGAGTCAATCACTGGTCGAAAATAATCAAATACAAAATGTTAAAATGAATTTCGATATTATCTGTTTAATGTTGACGAAATCCCTGAACCATGTTACGTAATACTGGTTTGAATAACTCAAATACAATGAAAAAGACATGTTGACAGATTTATTAGATTTCAATATGATACTCTAATGACTAAAGACGGAACGAACCATTTACGCCAGAATATAATATTTTTATAAGATTTGCATCCACACAAATAAACAGACACGACAAGAAAAAATACTTGTGTAGTTTCTGCGTGTAAAGGACACATGTCCAGAGAGAACAAAATGCATATCCTTTAGATGTTCTATAAAGGAAGGTTTCAACATGGGTCACTATCATCATATGAAAACATCTAAACATCGCAAATTTGCGCTGGAGGAAACGGCGCCCTCCACTCTGCAAAAACTTGCGCAAACTCCGCGAAATGGCACTCCTCTCTCCCCCAACCCCCGCGATCGCCAGTCCCTTACGACGACCCTGTATCTAAAATACCCGATATGTTTGCAAAACGTTCTCGCAGGTATTGTAAAATATTAAAATAAATGTGTGAGCTCTATAACTAAATATCCTTCTCTTAAACAGTGCACGTGAGATCAATTTTCTCGTGTAGTGGAATATTGTTTCATATGCCTGTATATCTTGGCATATCACCTAATAGTTGTGCAATCATGTAAGTTTACTGAGCGGAAAATAAATGTAACCGTACATAAATATGTACTTTCTATTATAAAACAATGATTAGGATTATCAACAGAGGTATCGCCATCAATATAGTCCTTAAATTCAAACCTCCACAAATTGTTGCCCATTTCTTTGAAAAACACATCTGATATGACGTCTTCTTTGTTTCGCCTTTTCCGCGACCGAGTCATACCAAAAACGTTTTAAAATGGTACTAACAACTGCCTCATTGGCGCTTAGCATTAGGAGGTTAGTGTTAGGACTGGCCGCCTGATGCGAAAATTAATAATAATAATAATAATAACGGGAGCATAAAATGCAAAGAAACTGTACTTGGCGACGGTAAATAGAGCTTTCCATAGGATAAACAACATGATAAAACAATATGTAACCCCTCTTTATAAAATTAAATTCCTGCATACAGTTCTGTTTTTGGTTGTATAATAACAGAAATGCTAAAACTGATTATATCCAGGGCTGACTTTGTGTTCTTGGCACCCCAGGTTAACAATGACTTATGACTTGAAACTATTTTAGGTTGACTGTACACCAAGTACTAACTGTTTTAGTTTGACTGTACACCAAGAACTATTTCAGATTGACTGTGCACTAAGTACTAAACAAGAACTAAATGTGTTAGGTCGACTGTACACCAAGTACTATTTTAGGCTTACTGTACACTAAGCACTAACACATTTTATTAAGCATTCTTGGAGATTAAATTGAGGTTTAAATGTTTTATGGCACCGGAAAAATGCAGAGGACTCCAACGAAAACAGTAATCATTTTAAATCATTTACACGAGAAGAAATTTGTGTAAACAAGGAGTTGGGGGCAAAATCATCATCATTTGCATTTTTGAAAATGGATCGATACCTCTGACTCTCTATTTCAATTCCTCACAGATATGTAAATAGAAAATACACGAGGATGCCATGGCACCAGACAAACAAAATTCCCAAATGTCAAGTGCACTAGCGTAAAAAAAAAACAAAAAAAAAAACAACTTATATACAAATTCGACAACATTAAGATGAAATGTCCATACTTTCTAGTGCATTAATATAGGCACACAATAAAAAATAATCTAAATTCACAAGCACAGATCTATGTTTGAAATCTCAATACAATAATGTGGTATGAAACAAAAATCACTAAACCCTATTCATTTAAGGTACACTTAGTAAATCATTTGCTTCACCTTTAACCAAATATAGCCTGCTAATATGCAAGTAAAGCTTATATAATTTAGTTTACATGAATGTCAACGCGTATGATTTAACGGTGCAGTGAGTCAAGATTTGTATGATTTTTGCATGACAGTCATTATTAGCAAAATCTACGACCTATTTCTTTGAAAGCTACATTAAACTAAACCATCAGACCTGTCATCGACCTACATGGGAAGGAGAAAATATTGAGTACAGAACTTTTGACTTCTAAATATAGTAAACAGAGGCGAAATGGATAATGTTGTTCATCGTTAGTAGTATATGGGGCCACCCTAGCGACAATGGGAATTAGCATTACAGAACCCCTTGGGCCACTCTAGCGACAAGGGAAATTTAACATGGAGAAAAACCCTGGGTCACTCTAGCGACAAGGGGAATTGAACATGGAAATTGAACATGGGAATGTCACCTGGGGATCAGTGGGAATTAAACATTGGTAACGTCATAGGTTTATAGGGTCAAAACCTTTTATAGGGTGAAATGTATTTGTAGGGACAAAGGGTTGATAGGGACAAACATAGACATACAGAAACAAACAAATACACATTCAAACACACAGAAAAGAGGACAGAAATATTCTAAAGAAAGACTCACAGATAGAATAGAGACTCGATAAAGAAAAGTCTGTTGTATGGGTTCAAAACATTTATTCAAGTACATATATACATGGGCTCTCTGGCCTGTGCTTTGGTCTAAGCACTATCCATTAAATACATAAACATTTGAACATAAAAGAAACATATTTACGAGTTGTTTAGTTACTGACTCTAGTAAACTAATGTTTAAAATTAACGTTCACTCCTTTCTAAAATCACTTCATATGCAACGAATTTACATTAAATGTTCGTTTATAAGAAAAAGTTAAAACAAAACAAGTAACAAACAATCAAATAAGAGAAAGTTCGTGTTTGTCTCTCTATCCGTTACACACATTGTTTAAAATCTGGTCAGCTACCACTTGTGTCCCAGCACAGATGTTTCCGATCTCGTATTCCCTGCCAGTCGTAAATCTGCTGTTACGCCCATCGTGCTGGATACACTTATCGGTAAGCAGATCAAGAGCAGTGATCGTCTTCTTCCCATGGAGGTACAACATATGCCATATGAATAGTCACTTTTCCATCGGTGATGTCAAATTTTTCTCTCACCGACCGCACGTCTTCAATAGCCCTCAAAAGTTTGGAAGAAGTTATTTCTGCAGGTGTGCTAAATCCGAGACATACAGGCGAGTTCAAACTGTCGTGATACATAGATAGGCTCAAACGACCTTCATCTTTGACTTGGCAATGACATTTGAGTTCCTCTAACAGTGAGTCAAGTAGATCCATAATGAAACCTGATACTTCCTCGGCTGGAACGTCAGACGCGAAGTCTTTAAATTTCACCGTGTAGGTGTAAGTTGTCGTTCTAAATTTTCTCGAGGTCGCTGTCTGGGTCATTTGGATGCTAAAATACTCCTTTAGGTCTATTGAATCCTTTCCCTTCTTGAACGCACTTTGCTGTGACGGTATGGTGGTGAAAGAGGTCAGTGATGTTTGTTCCTTCTCTTTTTTTTCTTCTGCGTAGAGTTATTCATCTTTCTCGTCGCTTGTCCTTGCAATGAAGTGTCGTTCTTGGAAGTCGTCCCTTTTTATACTGGGTGATATCAGCATGTCCATAAGGTAAAGTTTTGTGGTCTGGAAGTTTCACTGGTTGCACGTAGTTTGTCATGGCATTAGTACATAACAACTAAGATGTGGTATTGCATTGGTGATGTGATCTTGAGGCATAGAATCACACCCGAGTCTCTCGTTGGACTTGAGTCTTACGCTCTATACTTGCTGTTTGAAAGGATTCATTTTTGTCGATTGGTCTTGGTAGTGACAATGAACTATTGGTCTTGGACGTTGTCCCTTTTTATATGCTGACCAATATCGATGTGACCGTACGGCAACGTAAAGTGATTGGGAAGTCTCACTCGCTTCTGGTACACGATTTGATAGATTTTTTCCAGGGGTCGACTGACGATGTGGTGAGTGGGTAAACGTACAATCTTGTTCGGTTGGTGAGTGGTCACTTTAAAGTTTCCATCCTCTCCCGATTGCAAGGCTTCTTTCAATACCCCAAAGTTGACCACACGACTGGTACGATAATTCAGAGTCAGTCCTTTCACTTTGCACTCCGTGTGCACTTCTCCTTGTTTGTCCCGGTATTGGTAGCCGTAATTTTTAGGACCGCCACTCGCGAAACTTAGAATCTTGTCGTCGGGGTGTTCGTCTGTCCAGGCTCCTAAACGGTTTTCTTCGATGTTAGGGTGTTGCTGACCCGGTCGATCGATGTAGATGCAACTGTCCGTGTCAAAGTACAGGACGCGTTCCCCTAACAGTTCTAAAGCTTCGTACAATTTTAAGCGAGCATGAGCTGTCACGTAAGCCGCAATGATGACATTTCCAAAAGGGTCGTCTTGTACAAAGTCCAAATCTTCTTCGTAATTGACCAAGATCAAATTCTCTCGAACGACGTCCACGTGTTTCATGTATTTGGTTTTGTCGTGAATCATCTGGAAGTAGCGGGAAGGTTCTGTCAAATATTCCGTCTTGGGTAAACACGGTCGTTGTGCTATTTTACCCCACAAGCAATTTAACATCACTTTGGCAAACGATCGCCTGCCTTCGTTTTTCTCGATGTGGTCTAAAGAGATGCCTTCTTGTTCATAGTATTTCTCTTTGAATTGTATTTGGTCTTCGGGAGTGTGACACCAGGAAGGATAGCCACTGGCTTCTTGTTTCAGTTTCAAAAAGGCATCCACGTAGTCAGCGAAAATGCTTTTCTGACTGGGATCACCCTTGTGGTATTGTTGTGTCTTGGGAAAGTGGCAAATTTCGTACACTTCTAACAGTTGGTATCCCATGTCCAGAGCTTTGAACAATTCTACGCTGACCCAGGTTCCCGTCAAGGCACGTTCTTCCTGGGTGTGCTGACAAGGTTGGTCTTGGTTGCACGTTTCGGCACAAGTACGGCACAATGGAAACATCAGTTTGCCTTGACAATGGTGAGGTAAGACGGGATGGTATAGGTTCGTGGGAGGCAAAACTTTACACTTGATCAAGCCTTCGTATTGTCGAATGTTTTTCAGGTCGATGTGTTCCGTTAACAATTGCGGGTGCCCTACAGGAAAGCGACAATATTTGCACACGTAGGGATACAGCGAACACACGTCCAAGTATTTGATTTCTTCTCCTTTCTCTTCGTCGGCTTGGTACAGCAAACAGGTGGCATTGGTCCTTCCTCCGTACAAACTATCCCTCGGGTTCAGCGGGTCCATGAACTGGTAACTTTCCACGAGGCGTTTAAACTCGGGATCGGTTTTCATACGGTGATCGTACTCGTGTTCCCACATTTCCACCACTTGGTATCCTTCCTGTTCCAACTTTAGGCGCCGCTGACAAGTGTCCTGGTACAAGTCTTCCATGGTTCGTTGTAAAAACTGATTTTTAGTGCTACGATCAGGGTAACAGACGGGACATCCGTGAAATAAGCAACCGTTAAACTCGTACACGATCTTTGGGTTTTCTAAGTCCCAGCCATCTACCGAATACGTTCCGATGGTCTTTTCACCCCCTCCGTTGCGGGCATGCTGAATCCATTTGTTTTCCTTGTCGCACAAGTAATGTAACCAACGTAGGGCTTTGACCGAGTATTGACGTTTGACAAAGTTGGTCGTTTGAGGGCTGATGACAGCCACGGTGTTTTCAGGCATGAATCGTTGTCGATACACTAAGGAACACTCTTTGGCAATGGTGCGAGCTTCTTTCAAAAGATCGACCCCTCCGTGTTCCATGAACAGTTCTCGAAATTTTCCACAGCAACGCCGTAAAATGTCCACGTCGGAACGACAATACTTTAGCATTTCTTCCTGAAAGTCGAAAGGGTCCGAGGCGTGAGCCTGGTACCAAGCGTAGTTCTCGTTGTTCGGTACGCATGTTGTCGGGTCGTAATAGTGAGCCTCAGGTAAATGGGGTAGAACGGCGTGTTGATTGGCTTCCGTATTGAAAAAGTGTGGAAAGTACCCTTTAGCCATTTCTGTCATTCTAAACGTTTTAGGCATTCGACTCAAAGGCATGGCCAAATAGCTCATTGAATCTTTAAACTGTACTTGTCCCACTTGCATGAAAATGATTTTGGCTCCGTTCAAAGTCACTTTAGGACGTTCGGTGCCATGTTCCGTATAGTATCTGAGAAGAAACTGTCCATCGTATCCGGAGAAATTGTGAGCCAACACCGTGGCATGACGATGACAATCTCCGTAACGTTCGATGTCCTCTTGGCTCCACGTCTTGTCGATGGGGTCTAAGACCCATCGAGCGAAATCGGCTAGCGTGTTCGGTCCCCGAAAGATTTTTTCACGTCCTCCAGGAATCTTGCTGCAGTGAGGGCAATGACTGAAGATAGGTTCTTGAATGCACTTCTCGCACGCTCGATGAGCCACGCAGAAATTAGGAATGTGAATGCCAGTCTCTTGCATGCATTCGAAATCGAAAAAGATGAAATTGCTTTTCTTCTTGTGACCATCCTCTTTCTCTGGTTGGGGTTGGTATTTTTGCACGTAGCATTGGTGTTTCAAGTCCACGATGTGATGACAAATGTGACATTTTTTTTTCCTGAACATACGTGTGCCTTGGTACTATTGGTACGTATGCCTTGTCTACACGTAGGGCACAATCTCAGGAGTTGACAAGCACATTTCTGCTGTGAACCTTGCGTCTTCAGATGTTGTTGGTAACAGGCAGGGCTGACAAACGTGCGCAGACAAGCAGGACAATGCAATGGTTTTTGCCCTTCGCTCAGACAGGGTGGAGAGGCCAAACATCCTGGGCATTTCGATCCACAACGTTTGTGTCACATTTCTCACAGTAATATCTGTATCCCAGGAATCCGGGGATGGCGGTAATGGTATCGAAATGTTTAACGTGATAATAGACATGAATGTATTTTCCGTCCTTAAAGTCTTGGCCTCGAAACAACAGAGGTCCGCGCATTTCTTGAGGGTGCACTTTCAAGGTGTATCGTGGAGCTAGGGCATCTTGCAATTTTTGCATCTCAGGAATGCCACAGGGTGTGTCTTTGGACAGTCCGGCTTGTTGTAACAGGAGTTCTGCTTCATTTCGTTGTTTGGCTCGATCGGATCGTTGAATAGTTTTCCAGGTTCTTTTCCATTCTACCGTGTCGTTCTTGTTGGCATAGGTTCGTCCCACCACGATGGCACGGGCTAAACACATCTGGTCTTGAGGGTTGTTAATTCGGACGAGACTTGTTTTGGTGTTGCGAAGGTCGTCCACCAATAAGACCTTTTTGCGTCCAGTCCCTTGAGGAAGAGAGACGTGGGCCATTTTCAGTGTGGCTTTACCATCGGTGATGTCAAACTGATCATTAGATTGTTGTACGTGTTGAATCTTGTCCATGACTTTGGAAGGGGTTAGTTCTGCGGGTCTGCTAAACTCGATCCAAACAGGGGATTTCAAGCTGTCGTGATCTATGGATAGTGTCAAGAAATCGTCTTCTTTGGGTTGACATTGTCGCTTTATTGTGGTGAGCAAAGAATCCCACATCTCGGTGATAAACCCTTCTGATTTCTCAAACGGTACGTCGGACTTGAAATCTTTAAACTTCACCGTGTAGGTGTAAGTCGTGGTTCTAAATTTTCTAGAGGGTCGCTTTTCCGTCTCTCGAATGTGATAGTACTTTTCAGGGTTAACTGGTAGACTTTGGTTTGGAGTGGGCTCTCCATGTCTGGTCGCAGACGTGGAAGGTGTTGGTTCAAGTTTGCTCATGTCTTCGTTTTGAGCGAACACTTCTTTTCGTGTGTGAGGAGGCGATACGTCAATTCGCTGCCTCTCACGTTCTTCTTCTCTCTCACTGAAATCGTGCGATCGTTTCATCTCGATTGCTGATTCAGAAATGATTTAACCAAGTTCATTCTCTCCATATATACCCTCTCTACCTCTTGTTGTCACAATGACTTGGTATATTTCACAAGGGCAAGTGAAAGCCAAGCATATAGGAGCCCAACGACAGCGGTGCGTCTTAAACACCTCATGCATCTTGATGACCCTTCGATTCAAACCCTACCACGAAAGAAAAAAGTTGCAAGAAAAAAAACCCAGACAGTTGGTGTCTTCAAGAGAGCTAGAGACGCCGGCACTGTGTCGCTGGGACACGTACGTACTCCAGAAAACTACGCCACTCGACAACGTTGTCTCCTTCTCTCAGTCACTTCTACTTTGTCGCTGAATACATTCTACCAACCCTGTTTTAACACACGTTTCTTCATCTGATATTTTTAAAAAATATACTAAACGCATTTTTAAAAGAACTACCCTTTTTCGACAGCAGTGATGGCGTCTCCTCCTGCTGTTACCACTGTTGCTGCACAAGATGATCTTTCCTTAAGATCAAAATATGAGACAGAGCAAGTAAGTTGTGAAGTTGAGCGGAGGTGTCTAAACAACAACTGTCAAGCCCCTATGTTCCATTTCTGTTTGTGATAATAACTTGTGATACTTCACATTTTCTAAAGTGGAAATCTTTACAAACCGTACAAAAGTTATATGACTTTGGCTTCTGACAGTTGTACAGACTCTTCACTTTATAAGTGTCACGAGAAAATAGTGTATCCAAGTTTTACCATTTTCCAAAACACCCACACACTTGCAACGTGACCAGAATCTGTACTTCTTTATTTGTGGATATCCAACAGACCCTTCCCAACATATATAGCTGGTTAAGAACTGTAGGAATATCACCTCATTTTTTTTCAGAAATACCAAAGCTTTTATGTGTATCTTCCCTGTTCCACCCTTTATTAGTGCTTAGGTATATTCCCTAAAAACACAAACAAGTTGGAACAAAATTAAATTTCGAATTAAGGTTTCTCTCTGTTTATACATTTTTTTTTCAAGTTGTTGGTACATGGCATATGACATCCAAATACTTTCTCAAACTGAGAGACATTTCTACACATGTCATTGCCTTTGTTAAATTCGGTTTTGTTGGTTAGTCATCGTTAATCTTTAATTCTATTTTTATGATGTATTTCTTTTTTGCTAGAAGATTTAATTTATTTATGTTGTTTAGTCTGTTGCTGCAAAAAAGAAAATGCATGTATCCATAGCAAAGTGTTTAAGTTTGTTCAGTTTTTTATTTCAAGCTCTACAAAAGGTACCAAGTTTGTCTTGCAAGGGGATTGAAACTTTAAGTTACGCGGACGTGAAGGAAAACATACCTTTGTTACTACAATTTGCTGTCTTTGTGTTCGTTCTAATCATGCTTGCCTTATATCTTTTTGTTTTAGGATCATATTTCTTCTGATGTAAATACATACATCAATGGATAGACAGCTTGGGTTATCATCCTTGAGGTTCACTGTACTTTTAGTGTCTTTACTTCATACAAACCCCAAAATCACTAGCTTGAAGGGAAAAAAATAACAAAAAACTGACACCTGGTACTGTAACACATCTGTCTCTGTTGATGTGAGTGTGCTTGACAAAATGTTTAAGTAAGATTAAAAATGTTTGTCAGTTTCAATACTCGAACCAGTACTGTGGCCGTTTAATATTTTCATGTGGCAAGAAGAAATGGTACGATACGCAACAAAGGGATTGTACATTTACAGTCCAATCTGTCTGCACTGCAATGGTAACAACGCTCTTACGTTGACATTATTTTGCCACACTACCTAAGAAAAAACAATTCATCACTCATCATAAACGATTTCATTGGCTATACATATTTTCTTACCGCTTTCGCTTCGAATTGACTTCAGTACCTTTTCGCACAGTGACAAGATCGGACGTGTTTTTTGTTTTGTTTTTTGTTTTATTCTGCGTCTGGTCGCTACACTACTTGCTCTGAATTTACAACCAAACATTGTGTTACGCATTGTAAGTGACTTCATTGGCCAACCGATATTTTACACTTCTGTCTCTATTCATGTGAGTGTGCTTGTCAAAATTTTTGAGTAAGATTAAAAATGTTTGTCAGTTTCAAAACGCGAACCAGTACTGTGGCCGTTTAGTATTTGATCTGGCAAGAAGAAATGGTACAATACGCAAGAAAGGGTTTGTACGTTTACACTCTCCAGTCTGTCTGCACTGCAATGGTAACAACGCTCTTGCGTTGGCATTATTTTGCCACACTACCTATGAAAAAAACAATGCATCACTCATCATAAACGATTTCATTGGCTATACTTATTTTCTTACCGCTTTCGCTTCGAATTGACTTCAGTACCGTTTCGCACAGTGACAAGATCGGACGTGTTTTTTTTTTTTTTTTTTTTTTTTTTCTGCGGCTGGTCGCTACTCTACTTGCCCTGAATTTACAACCAAACAATGTGTTGCACATTGTAAGTGACTTCATTGGTCAGTCGATATTTTCCACCGCCTTAGCTTCAAATTGGTTTCACTTGTTATTCGCACCGCGAGATGATCGGACGCGTTTTTCTGTACCTGACCATTAGTCACTTCACAAACAATAAAACTAACACACAAATGATCACGCCATGGGCGACTCATGGAAATTATGTTAGTCATGTTACGAAATATATCACGACTTGTTTGGATGTACTTTTCTGTGGTCACTCTTTAATCACATGCGTCTTCAGTTCACTCTTGTGATATTTTTTAAAGGGTGTATTTTTTCTATGGATGTGATTGTTATGTTCTATATGTTCTTTTATGTTTTCAGTGATTTTACTTTATATCTGTATTTTAATTTAGATGTATAGACTATGTAGTCTGAAATAAAGAATTCTTATCTTATCTTATGTAAGTGGAATGAGTGTTTCTTTGAAACTTTCATAAGGAAAATATACCGCAAAAAAAACAAACGTACGTGTCGTGATATTTTTAAAGTAGGAATACATGCTTTCTCTCTCTCTCTCTCTCTCTCTCTCTCTCTCTGTGGTTTTGATTTATACCCTAATGAAATATGTTCCCGTTTGAAGATACCTCTCCAAAATTGTGATCAGTGGTCACCATAATTACGCGAACTGTTCCGTATGTCATTTTTTTTTTTTTCAAAAGTTTACACTCTAAAAATTGTAGAACGATTTTTTTTCTTCCATCAGTAAATCTTTGGATAAAATAAAAACTTGAGTTTGCACAATTCTGGTATCTTAACTTTATCCTATTTTGGAACTGCAACATGTCACGGAATTTTTTATCTTCTAACATTAGATTTACAGTTTTTCAGAAAAAAGACAATCACACGGCTTTTTCAAGAATGAAGCAAGCGACATTGCACTGTATAACCCTGCCTATGGTTAACTCTGAATTCTAAAGTCAAAACATGGGTTCAGGAAAAAATGTAACAATGTTCGTCCTATCCTCCTAAGCGAACATTGTTACAATTTTTTCCTGAACCAATGTTGTCCCTATCAACCCTTTGTCCCTACAAATACATTTCACCCTATAAAAGGTTTTGACCCTATAAACCTATTACGTTACCAATGTTTAATTCCCACTGATCCCCAGGTGAAATTCCCATGTTCAATTTCCATGTTCAATTCCCCTTGTCGCTAGAGTGACCCAGGGTTTTTCTCCATGTTAAATTTCCCTTGTCGCTAGAGTGGCCCAAGGGGTTCTGTAATGCTAATTCCCATTGTCGCTAGGGTGGCCCCATTTACTACTATCGATTATTATAAAATTTACATTCCCAGCAGTGATGTGCTTGATATGTATGTCAAATAGTATAGTAGCAGTGAAATATTTGTGGACAATTTTCTCTCTTCTGTGCTTTATTTATTTATTTATTTATTATTTTATTTCGTGGACAAAATCAAATTTCCCTGCTAGTCATACTGTCTCAATCATCAAATTAGTGGAATCTAACACATGGGGTAATGTTTTGCTTGGATTAGTTTTTGCGGCACAGCGATACACATAGGTTATTTAGTGCCCGGGGCAATTGGAGTAAAGTGCCTTGTCTGATGACAAACCATGGTGGCTGACCAAAGCTAGTTCGATGAGTCGAACCAGTGCCCTTCAGTCGCTATTTCGCAACGCTAACCAATTAGCCACCGCTGTTTTTAAGTGACTATGTAAATAAATTAATATAGTAGAATTTTAAAGTAAACATAATATCACAATTAAATATTACACTTACGAAAGTAGATTTATGTTCCATACTGGATATACGCCTTAGCTGATCTGCATGGAATTTGCTAAAGAATACGAGTAACTGGCAACTGCTTCCTGTTATACGAGACAAGCAGGGTCTTGTTTCTACCTATAGCGGTGAAAAGCAGAATTATTTCCTACTTCCACGAAGGCTTATGTCATAATGAGACACGTGTAAACCGTATCACTGTCAGCTACTCAAAATAAAGTAAGGCAAATTTAGAGCAGCCGAGTATGACCCAAGTTTAATCTCTTCTTGCCCTGGAATGCATATATCACAATATGTATTCCAAAGATCGTGATATAAGACATACATTGTGGAAACTCCCTGCGTACATTAAGTGATTCTTGCATATTAATGTAAAACATTTTACTTCAGAAGCGCACCAACAAATTCTCGTAACCACCTCCAGCTCAAGATAATTACCCCTTGCGTCGCCCCCCCCCCCCCGCAAAAAATGTTTGATAGAAATTTTGAAAATTGCGCCTGTCCCTTCCCTCCTCGTCCCGTCCACTCGAGAGGGGTGTCCTGCGAGGTTCTTATTCTACTGCGTGTTTCCACTGATACATTGACATATGTAATAGCCATGCATCGATTTGCAAGGAAGTCTGGAAAAGGATGCATGTGTGTCCGTAGACCGTGATATAATTATTTCCCCACGTACAAATAATAATAATAATAATAATAATAATAGCAATAAGGGAGCATACAATCGTACCGTGGAAGCAGAGACTAAATAATTCCACAGGGTAAGTAACATGATATAATATAAAAATACGAGCCTATATACTCAGTTTGTAAAATTTACATTCCTGGATACAGTTCTGCTATTGCCTTTATAATAGTGCAAATACTACAATGGATTATAACACTGGACAACAAATTTTTACAAAAGTCATGTTACTGAAATAAAATTAGTCAATTCTTATCAATTTTTATGTGCTGAACACGAATATGACAGTCAAATTGCAAAATTGGCTCTAGTTTTTTTGTAATCTGCAAGAAATTAATGTTTACATAACGAAATGCATTCCAATAGTAAAAGGTCAACTGTAATAGCCTACCTATAAAAAAATCAAGTCATTGACTACATCTTAGATTTCTTCGCCTGTCTCTTGTACAGCTGTTCGGGAGCATCTCTGAGGAGTGTCCAGCAGTAGTCAGCCAGCATTGTAGTGGACCATTTTCCCTGGTATCTTTGTTCCATTGTTGCGATATCTTGATGAAAACGTTCGCCGTGTTCATCACTAACAATACCACAGTTGCTAGGAAAGAAATCCAAATGGGAATGAAGGAAGTGAATCTTTAGAGACATATTGCAGCCAAGTTTCTTATACTTCATCAACATGTCTTCTACTAGTTCCTTATAGTTTTCTGCCCTAACATTTCCGAGGAAGTTTGTAGAAACTAGGCGAAAAGCATTCCATGCTTGTTTCGCGTCACCTTCCAGCAAGTTGTTGAACCGGTCATCTTTGAAAAGCTCTCGAATCTGAGGACCCACAAAAACTCCCTCTTTAATCTTTGCTTCGCTGAGTCGAGGGAATTTTTCATGCAGGTATCGGAATGCTGGCAAAGTCCGGTCAATGGCTTTCACGAAGTTCTTCATCAAACCTAGTTTGATGTGAAGGGGTGGTAGCAAGATTTTCTGAGCCTCAACCAGAGCTGGGTGTTGGATATTCTTCTCTCCAATGGCTACATTCTGCCTGTGAGTCCATTCCTTCCTCATGTAGTGCATTTCCCTTGCTCGGCTATCCCACTCGCATAAGAAACACATGTATTTTGTATATCCTTGCTGCAGTCCCATTAAAAGGGCAACTACCTTCAAATCACCACAGAGGTGCCAGCTGTACTTGTTATACTCAATGGAATTCAGTAGCTGCCTTAAGTTATCGTATGTCTCTTTCATGTGGACAGCATACGCTACTGGAATAGATGGAAGAATGTTTCCATTGTGCAAAAGCACAGCCTTGAGACTCAGTTTCGAAGAGTCCACAAATAGTCTCCATTCTTGTGGGTCATGAGTGATTTTTAAAGCATTCATGAGGCCCTCAATATCGGAACAGAATATCAGATTACTTTCCTTTCTGAAGAAAGGCTCCAATTGCTGGTGGCGCTTTCGATATGCAGTAATTGTGACATCTTCTTCTAGAAGATTCCATTGTTGGAGTCTTGATCCTAGCAATTCTGCCTTGTTCTTTGATAAGTCCAAATCATGAATCAGGTCATTTAGTTCTTCCTGTGTTATTCTGTGTGGGGTTGATGATGCACCACAGTGAAAATCTGGATCACTGCATGCTGATGGACCAGGAGAAGAACAGGTCGACTCACCTTTGTCTTCGTCAGATGAATCAAGAGAATATTCTGCTGGAGGTTCTGGAATAGGAAGTCCCTCACCATGTGGAACTGGTCTCAATGCAGACGGAATGTTTGGGTAGACTATTCTCGACTTCTTTCGCTTCGTTATTCGCCGGAAAGAGGAGGAACCAAGCAGAAGTAACAGTCATTTAGGTGGTTGCTTGGCTCTCTCCACACCATTGGGACTGCAAACGGCATTGATGACCTTTTGCAATTCAACCACTGTGAAAGCTGTGTTGTACATGTAGCACAGCATATATGCAGAGCCCAAGGCTTGTCTTGGTCACCAACCTTGCATCCGAAGTAAAGATGATATGCCTTCTTCACTTGAGAATTGATACTTTTCTTCTGGTTGGCAAATGTCACTTCCCCACAAATATAGCAAAAATTGTCCGCGGTATTAACACACTTTCGAGGCATTACTGTTCTTTATTGTACGTAAATGGATAAAATAATAAGTTTTATGTAACAGTAGCTTGAACTGTCTCGCACAACGTCTAAAATATTTTAAATGCTGAACCTATCTGATTGGGCTTTATATAGTACACTGCTTACGTCAGCTTCAGCAGCCGCCTGGCATTAGTATAATAGGCCTACACATGTATAGTACACTGCTGACGTCAACTTACTTCAGCAGCCGCATGGCATTAGTATTGCATTGCATCAGAAAATGATGCAATCAACTGTGGATGATGTGAGCATGATGGTATTATGCAATGTTACATCATTATTCCGGATGTTGCTGCAGTCCTACTGGAGAAATTTACACAGTGAAACATAGAAAATGAGGTATATGAATATCTTCAAAACGAGAGCCAATACAAATTTTTCACGGTTATATTCGTGTTCGGCACACCAAAATACTACAGATTAGGGCCTTTTCAAGTCAGTAATGATTTCACTGTTGACCAGTGTAACCGATGGCGGCCAACGGTTGTAGGGACCCTAGGCAATCTATGACTTCGACTCCACATCCCCCATGGAGAAATAAAAGGTAAATTAACTTCCGTCTTATTTGGCGCCCTAGACGACCATTGGTTAGCCCATATGATAGGTATGGCCCGGAGTATATCCCACAAATGTGTTGTCACAGAACCATATCTATCTACCTGTCTACATATCTATCTATCTATCTATCTATCTATCTATCTATCTATCTATCTATCTATCTATCTATCACACAATATACAGTTAAATGATAGTCGGCATCGTTAACCACTTGAAGGATAAAAATGTCTTACGAGGATTGTGCATTGTTTCGCTTCATTTCAGGCTGAACTATTTTACAATTTAAGAAGACCTCCTCTTCTGTATACACATCGGGCTGCAGCAACTTGCAACACCTTACACTAGGATCAAAATTAGACATTGTCCTAGTGGGAAAAAACAAGATTTTAAATCGTGCAGATCATCTACTACTATTAATCAATTATCAAGACATTTGTTGATACCGATAAAGCTCTCTCTCTCTCTCCCTTTCTCTCTCTCTCTCTCTCTCTCTCTCTCTCTCTCTCTCTCTCTCGTTATATACTTACCCATCCTCATAAGAAAACACGTCATAAATATATACAAAGAATATACTTTAGCATCCTAAATCCAGGTGACAACCACAAATATATTCGCTCCTCGACCTGTGACCAGCCAATGGAATACATTATTTTAATCTGGTTTTGCCATTTATGTCATATAACAAAATCGCAATGTCCAGTTCCATGAGATACAAAATTATGACACTGTTTGCTATTCGTTTCGATTTTAATTATGCCGCAACTAGGGAAAAACCATTAACATATAAATGGAGGTAATCTCACCAGCTGGCTTGATAATCATGCATTGAGTTATGTCCCTTTCATCACCTTAAGTGCAGTATGGGACATGGTGTTGTGTAGAAAATCCAAACGGAACTCTGAAACCTTATTCCTATCTGACATCAACTTTCCTTCGGTATTTCCAGTACAAGTCCATTCAACATATTGTTTTCTGTGAAAACATTTGACTCACATTACAGTTTCCATCGTCGATGTCTTTTCAACACATCTCACGAGAATGGACTGTTTGATAGTATAGCGACGATAATGTTTCATTCAATTTACACCAGAGGTTTACAATAATAATAATAATAATAATAATAATGAGGACGTTGTAAAGCGCCTAATCTTTAGAAGCTCTAAGCGCATTTCAACATTAGACAACATCTGTAACATAAAAACATGTAATGATATGATTACAAAACACAAACAATATGAAATTAGAAAACATAAAAAACATGATGAAAATATTTAAAGTTGGAAACATTATTGGGTCTTTAAGTTTGTTCATGCAGTCGAAATAAGCGAGTTTTTTAAGAGCACTCTTGAATGGGATCACTGTGTCTTTGTAGCGGCGTCGCTAGGGTTGGTGTCACTCAGTGCGGTAAACTCATGGTGTCACCCTTCCAGACTTCCACCATGGATTTCTTCTTCTTAAAATAACTCCAAATTTTGCTCCGACCAGCTCTGAATCTCATTCAAATAAGCAACAGACGCTCTGAAGACTGCATTGTGGCACCCTGTGCCTGCTAGTCATGTATTTAACTATGATCGGTTATCCGCTTATCAAATCCGATCTGACCGAGCAGTGTGTGCTCTGTAAAATTTGCAATTTTTCATTTTGGTGTCACCCCTCTGAGATGGTGTCACCCGGTGCGGTCCGCACCCCCCGCACCTCCCTAGCGACGCCACTGTGTCTTTGTGTCTAAGTACAGTGGGCAATTCATTACAGGTTGATGATCCCTAGTATGCAGAAGGACGTGGACCGTATGACTTCGTTTTCATAGCGGGAATAATGTGTATACGATTGTCAGAAGAGGAGCGTAAGTATCTTGCTGGTGTGCACACATGGATGAAGTCGGATAGGTATGTTGGACTGGAGTCCATCAGTGAAACGTAGCACAGAGAATAAATGTTGTTTTTAATTATGGATCGAATGGATTGCCAGTGTAGGGTACAGAGCAGTTGGGAGGTATGCTCTGATCGTGGTGCTCTAAGTATGATTCGAGCAGCTGTGTTTTGAACTTTTTGAAGTTTCTGGAGTAGATATTGAGATGAAGCAGACATAACTGTATGGTGACGACGAGTCAATTGAAATTGTGGTGTCAAGCTTATCTCTAATGGTTTGTACTTTGTCAAGGAAAAAATTTGCAAACATATCCGGAAGGTCGACTGGAGAGAAGGTAGTTGGAAGTGGTGTTGATTTGTTCCTTGACATTAGCTTGTTAGTAATCTCGAAGAGCTCTTTGCAGCTGGAACGTTTCATGATCTTAGTAGTGTAGTGGACTGATTTCGCTGCATGGACTATATTTGTGACATTCTTCTTAGCGACTTCATAGATTTGCTTATGAATAGTGAGTCTGGTGGAAAGCCAGAGCCTCTCAGCTTTACGGCGGTCTCTTTTAGCAGTGCGAAGCTGGTCCCTAACACTGGTAGACCATGGAAAACACTTTTTAATTGATACTCTGCACTTGGTAGCTGGGGCATGTTTGTCAAGTGATGAACGCAGACAGTTATCGAGTTGTTCTGCGGTAGGAGGTAAGCAAGTTGTTATGTTAGCTTGGATGTCGTGCATTAATTTGGTTCTATTTAGCATACGGAGGTTTCTCTTAGTAGCAGATAAAGGTGGAGGGTTAGGGACTGATACGTCAAGATGGCATATAATGCAGAGATGATCTGATGCAAGTTATTGGGATACCAGGGAGGACCTAGAATTAGCATTACAGGATGTACCAAAAGATAGCTGCATGTATAATGATATCTGCCTTCGTTTCAAATAAATGTATAAAACCAAGGAATTTTTAAAATAACTTTCAAGCGAATTATTACGGTATCTTCCCATTTGCACTAATTCACGACTAACGGTGACAGTGAAACAACGAAATACTTGTAAATTCAATTTTTCACATGGGAATTCTCTCGGTTTATTGGCAAAGGGAAATATGTACATGAGCAGCAGAGAGACTGAGCCCACCAACTATTTCGTCCAACAGGACCATCTATCGAAAACTTTTCTGATAGAAGGTCTTATTTCACAAAAATAACCCTTCTATTCAGAAACTATGATGACTAAATCCTCTTTTCTGGCTAGAAGGGTTATTTCGACAAAGATAACTCACTATGAAAAATATTTCTTCACGTGGTGACGTCGACGACGACGTTGGCGGCCCAGTCTCTCTGCTGCTAACGATGTAAAATATTTTAGGATTTCTGTTGTGAATTAAAAATTTAAGTTAACAATAATGGCCAACATTGGAGAATCACATTCCGCCAGACTAGCTCGAGAGCGACTAGAAGCAATAAAAAAATTTCTTCCTGTTCGTGATAGTGTTAGAGAAAAATTACAAGCACGGCAGCAGGCACAAGTTGAATTTGCAACAGGTGTAGAAGAATTATTTAAACCCGTTACAACAGCTACTGAAAAGGCTGCGGTGGTCACAGAAAGAGCTTTACTAGGAGAACCTAAGGATGATATCAAAGAGGAGGAGGAACGAAGAAAGGGTATTCTTCCATTGTTACAAAAAACCGCTAAACGAGCCAAACAAACAAAAAAACTTTTACGAGATCTTCCAGCTGGTACAGCTGCAGTTCAACCACCCGTCGTCAAAGAAATACTTGAAGGTATTGGGCAAATTCGTGCTAACTCGCGTCCAAACCAATAAAGGAAAATATTGGACTGATTGCAAAATTTAGGGAGGGTTTTGCTGAAGATATTAAAAATACTCCAAGAGAAGAATTGCCCAGAAAAATATTAATTGGTATGTTTAATAAATCTAGTATCTTAAAACCCGGTTTTGAAAAAGTGAATGATGATAATTTTATTAAATGGATATATCGCGTATATAAAACAAAAAACAAGCCAGAGACAATGATTTAGAATACAGAGGTCTCCTTGAAGAAGTAAAGAGAGTTTATAACGAACAGGTAAAACAACTAGAATTCCCCCAGCAGAAACCTTCTGCACCTTTACAACAACAACGGCGGAGGATAAAAGATACTGACCTAGTCCCGTTAAGTGAATATGAGGTTGCATCTGAACAAAGTCCACGTCGTCAAAAATCCGAGCCAACTAGGTCGCCGATAATTGGTTTAACAACATCTCCTGAAAGTTTACCGCAAGATGTTTTAGCCCCAAGAATTGTAGAACAACAACCAAAAACCGGATCTGGTCTAGCTGTTTGTCCTGATAATGTTCTCAATGATGTATCACGACTAGAAGTTCTCATCGGAGGAAAACGTGCTGGAAATAACTCACCAGAAATAATTAATGAAGCGGCTGATATCTGTCAGCGATTATTTCGCGGCGGCATCATGGATTCTCATATCTATCGAGAACTTATTCATAAGCTCATCGACGATTAGAGAAATAACTAATTAAATAAAATGATCATACATGACTCTCATCATATGACCCGACGAGAGAGAGTGGTAAATTCGCGATATCCTGTTTACAGTGCATATTATGGAGATGGACTTGGAAATGTTATTCAAGGATTGTTTACAAGAATAGCTCCAAAGGCGGGGCCAATTGCAAAACAATTATCGTCAAAAGCTATTGATGTTATTAGAGATAAAGCTTCTGGTGTAATCGGTGATGCTGCCGGCAAAGTGTTCACGGCGATCAAGGACAGACTAGCACGATTAATACGCAGAAAGCCTCCGCCGGTAAAATTACCAAGCACTGCGGATATGCCTGCAAATGTTAGCAAAATAATAAATGAAACTGCGAATCAAAAACTAGCGTCACTGATACCTTCCAAAGAAATAGAAAAAATATAGCTTCAAGTTTAGCAGCGGGAAGTGGTCTTCGTTTTATATAATAATGTATTACAATAAGATGTTTCAGCGCATATCCAACGTAGCATTTGATATGGTTAAACCAGTCAGAAAGGATGAATCCTTGCGCGATTATCAATTTTATTCTTATGATGCAAAAACACCTAACGCGCCGGGGAGAATTGAGTTTCAAATTCATGATACAAGTAGATATTTTCTGCCTTGTGAGGCTTTTATTGAAGTCACAGGTAGAATCTTAAAAGCGGATGGTACTGGATACGGAATAGGCGATCGTGTTGGTTTTGTTAATAATGGTGTGATGGCGTTATTTAGCAAAGCCACATACTCGATTGATGGAAACGATATTGAGTCGTGTTTGGATAATGTTGATGTTGCCACGACGATACTTGGTCTTGCAAGATATTCTGATGATTACACAAGATCAGCTGGTCCAACAATGATGTTTGTAAAGGACACATCTGATCATCCCGAAAATAGAAATGTAACGATGAACGCGGCCGGGAATGCAGTTGAAGCCATGAATGAAAATTTCAACTTGGGTTTTGCCATGCGTCGGTCAATGCTGAACGGCGACGAAGAGTTTTCCTGTGCTATTCCACTATCTCATATTTTTGGATTTTGCAGAAGTGTCCGAAAGGTTATATTTGGTGCCAAACACACAGTAACGCTTGTCAGAAAAAAAACTCTGATAATGATGCAATATGGCGAGCTGCTGGAGTTGATCCTGGTAAAGTAGAGTTAAGAACACTATCTCTGTGGATGCCAACAATGACTCCATCAATCGCTGAAGAACAACGGTTACTTTCTTTTATGGATCAAGGTGGAAAATCGTTGTTATCATGGTCAGCAATGACAACAGATAGCACTTCTATCAACGCTCCTGGACCGTTTACGTGGCAATTGGGATCACAACAGGGAATATCAGCAGCGCGACATATATTTATCGCGTTTCAAGCAAATTCTAGAATAAATAACCAGGAAGCAAGTCCAATGATATTTGACACACTTGGAGTTTCTGAGGTTTCATTAAGAATAAACGGACATCAAGAACCCGCTGCGGATATCAAACTAAATTTTGAACAAAATGATGTTGCACGGGCATATTATCAATTGATGTCTTATGATGGGCGTGATCAAAACGTTGACACTGGGCTGCAGATATCCCAGCGTGATTTTACAACGTTGTATCCGATCTATTACTTTTCGTTGGAACATTTGGATTTATTCAGAAAATCTGTCGTTGATATAGTTATTCGGGCTCGCCTGGCTCGAGTGCCAGATGCGGTAGCTGGTCCACCAGCAGTTCCTGGAGGTGTTAGAGCAATCGCGGTCATACTTTCCGATAAAGCAATGTTACTTGAAGGTGCTGGCGGTCGAATGAGAGTCATTGATGCACCAGTGGAAAACTTGTAACATTGTTTTAACAATGCAATTAGATCAACATCGTATTAAATAAAATGTCATACAGTCATGTTAATGTCACACTGACTCCTGGTCAGGTGAAGAAATTACAATCGAAGAACGCGTGCACATGTGGGACATCAATAACACTAAAACACAATCAGCTAGCGGGCGGTCCAAACAAACTGTCATTGACTAAAACCCAACAAAAACATTTCAATAAAGCGAAACAAGCAACGACTGGAGTTCGACTTGATCTCTCTCCGGCCGCGGTCAAAGATATGATTAAAACAGGAGGTATATTTCCTCTTCTCGCCGCGATACCAGCACTGATAGCTGCTGCTGCTCCCGCAGTCGCAAAAGCAACCGCGTTAGGAGCAGTTGGAACCGCTGCTGGAATGGCACTAAAGAAAGCCACTGGGCGAGGATACAAAAAAAGGGATCCGGTCTCAGACTACCGGGAACTCCGGCGTCATGGTACCCAAAAAAGTTCTAAGTGTTTTGAAAAACGCTAGCGTTTTCACACCGATGTTGAAGCTTCCAGCTTCTAATTTTGATTTGCTTGATGCTGTTAAACAATTACGTATAAAGAATTTCAGAGGTGTATTTATGCGAGATGAATTACCAGCACGACCGAATAGCACAGAAACCGACCTCAACAAGGAAGGTCCTGGAACTCACTGGGTTGCTTACGCGATCGATCCACGTGGAATTATCTATTTCGATTCGTACGGGCTAGCACCACCAGTTGAGTTTTTCAGGTACGTCCAAAGATTTTCCAACATTCCAGTTTGGCAGTCAACGTTACCAACACAAACACTGATTGATCCTCCGATATGCGGTCGTGAAGTATTAAATGTTCTTGATGCGATCTCGAAATCAGCGAGTCCTCCTCACAAAGTCGTGCATGAATACACCACAGATGTGATTTCCAAATTTAAACAACCCCATAACTAATAATGGTTGATATTTACGGAAGATCACGCAGAACAAAGGAAGAAAAAAAAATATTGATTTATCAGCGTATGCGACCAAAGATGAAATTTATGATCTTTTAAATCTATCCGGAGTAGACCCAGATGAGGTTGTTATTTTTCAAGACCGACACGGCAAATTAAGAACCAGTAACATTAAGTGGAATGACATAATTCGCAGAGTTCTTGGAGCTGTCACGGACAACATCGTTGTATTCACTGACAGCGGCAGAATCAGAGATTCGTCGATATCAATTGCAGCTCTCCGAGATGATATGCAAAAACTAGCCCGTGTAGCGAAGACCGGTGATACAATGACAGGTGAACTCAGCATGAACGGTAACAAAATAACCGTTTTAAGAGATCCGGAAGGTCCCGAAGATGCCACCAACAAAAAATATGTAGACACCATTGACGGTAAACTAGCCACGTTGCGGGCAGATTATGATGTTCACGTGAACGCGTTTACAAGACTTCGAAGAAACTTCGCAAAGGCTGATGAGTCCATTGATAAGTTCTTTGGGGTTCCTCCAGTCATCGACATAAAACTTTCTGAAATCAAGACCGACATTGACACGATCAAACAAACACAGCAGGATATCGTATCGGGAATTCCTGAGATCGTTAACAAAACCAGTTTGATTAAAGTCCCCACTGGAGTTACCCCCGGGCATATCACTAACATCGTATTCACGGTATCATCGGGATTCGCAACATGGTCCCGACAAAATAATACTATCAAATACACAGCAACAGCCACTGGCGTGTACAGGTTGTCTGTGTTTTCCGCCGCTAAATTTGAAATCTTCACAACGTTTCCATGGCGTCATTCCACCGACAGGTTTTCCGGGGTTGTAACTGTAATACTAAACAGCGGAACCGAAGAAATATTTATACTTGAAGCCGCAGACAAGAAATTAACCGCAACATCTTACTGGTGGTGTTTGGAATTCGTCGCAGAAACACCTCAATTGGTTACCCTGTGATTTAGTCACAACGTAAATAATAATAAAAATGAAATCAGCATCAACGACAACATTAGACGCTCAGCAATACCGGTATGATCAGGTACGCGAATGGCAGTCAACGTTGAAAAACACTATTGACAAATGCGTAACAAAATTAAAAAAATACAAACGGCGTGTGACCGCGCTAGACACAATAGTGTATTCGGTATCCGCGTTAGTTGCATCCACGGGTGTGCTATTATCAGCGCTGACACCAGTGACAACTGCAATCGCGATCACAATCACAATTTCAGCATCAACGACGATCGCAGGAGTTGCTAATATAATAACAAAAAAAATATCCTCGTGCGCGATAACAAAATTACACGAGTATGAGCGGCTAAACAGTGCGGCCAACAGCGCCTACTCGAAATTGTCCTCGTTGATATCATCCAGCCTTGACGACACAACAATATCAGATTCCGAATTCACGTTGATGTCTGGCATATACAACGATTACGAGCGTGCAAAGAATTTTAATTTGAAAACGATGAAGATAAATAATGACGGATATACTTCAAGAGATAGCCGCAAATACAACTCCGGTAAGGACCACAATGATATCAATATCCTCGACGCAACCAGAATTTAATGTTAATTTTCCAACTGCAATTCCAGTTACCGAAATAGCGCTGGCACAATTACGAGTATATCACAGTTGGCCCAATATCAGGTCGACATCATTTCACGGACAGTTGCCAGATAATTCATTTGTATTTTCATATCAGAATAAACCTGACGGCACACCAGATTGGAATACTATTACACTTCCCACTGGGAGTTATCAGATAGAAGAAATCAACAAAGAAATACAGCGTCAAATAAAACGTATCACCGGAAAAGAAGCAAAAATATCAATCACTGCACACGAGCCAACGCTGTCCACGATCATCGAAATCTCAACACCGGGTTACGCCGTTGATATCTATAACAGTTCAATCAGAACCGTGTTGGGATGGCCTGAAAATCCACCATCAATATCACCGATACTACCAGAACCTAAAAAGTCTGATTATATCACCGATAAACAATCATATCACGGAATTACACCGCAATACAAACGACGTCTTGATGATCTAAAAGAAGCAACGTCGCCTGCTGGCTTGATCCCCAACCCCCTTGGAGATGACAGAGATCTTATGTGGTATTTTTTCCCCCCAGACCTTAACGGTGAGACGCGGTTGGGATTTCGTGTTCGTATAAGCGAAATTACTGAATATTTTAAAATTGTTAATGTGTTTCACCGAGCGCAACTGGCGCATCTACGACAACGCTTCCAAGAACATCTTTCCGATGTAACAGGTTCACGTGAAGAAATTATTAAACGAATTGAGATATTAAATCAGATTGCCCACGATATGGAATATTATAACCAGCTAATGATTCAGGCAATAATTGACAGTAAACCCAGCGATAAACGAATATTTCTAAATAGGTTCTCGCAGACCGAAGCTGAACTACCGAATTTTAAATTACCAGGATACGTTTCCCCGGCCACGCTACGAAAACACGTCACTGATATCGTCGATGATTACTTCGATGACAGACTTGCACAATGGAAAGAAACACTACCAGAACCCGTTCTCTTAGCACACAATAATTCCACAGCGAGCGATGGCCGACATATTTCTCCGGGAATCGTAAATATCACTGATGTCGTCGCGGTCAATCTTGTATGTGACGTAATCGATGGCAGCTACAACATAGACACAACAATATCAAATCAAGCCCAGCAAGGGTTTATACTATACTCATTTACTCCTAAAGAACCACCTGGATTTTTGATTGTGCAAGAGCCAATCAATCCTGTATTTCTGCGGTGTCATAACCCGATGCTGACAAGGATAAATTTTAAAGTCACTGACCAGCAGGTAGACTTTTGGACCTACGTGGCGAGACTGTTAGTATTAATTTGCTGGTAAAGTCTTAAGACTTTCATCCTAAAGGATTTTTAATGGAAATTCAGGGAATTTCAGAAACGATTTTAAGACTTTAAATTAATAATATCATCATAATAATGTCCAAAAAATCTTCGAATTACCAGAAGTATGATGATGATGATGATGATGAAAATTTCTCTGACAGTTCTGACGCTAGCGTAACAACACAAGGTGTTTGTGAATCACAAAGTGATTCTGACAGTGATTTTGTTGTCAGTGATGAAGATCTCTCTGACAGTGATTTTATTGACAGTGACAACGACGACGATGATAGCACTGTGGGAAGCGCTAACGACATCACCATCAATGACAGCACTGTCATAATAAATTATATTAAATGAACGCGAAAATAATAGTATGTATCAGCACGTGAAATGTTCCATCGTTGACAAGCGCGCGCTTGAAGAATTCATCCGAAAAATATTTACCGGAAATCATTTACCGGGTTATGTTAAAATAATCATCGATAAGTACGGCAATGATGATTTTTTACTGACAGAATTTCAGCTGAAGCAATTCCGCGAAAACAATATCACGATGATTACTTGTGACGCAGACCAAATCCTCAACGTTGTTCACTCTTGCATTTCACGGGATCATCTTGATAAGATACTGCAGTGAAAATCCGTTAGGATTTTTAAAAATATCGAAGATATTTCCATCCTTTAGGATTTTTAAAAATGTCTTTGAAAATATTTTACTTTGTATATATTTTTTTTACCACTGACAATTTCGCTGATTTTCATAGGGTATTTGCTAGTAAAAACCAGAGAAATTGTCCATTTCGCTGATTTTGATAGGGTAATTGCTAGTAAAAACCAGAGAAACAGTCCAAAGTCACAGATTCATAGGGGTAATTGCTAGTAAAAATCAAAGAAATTGTCCATTTTCCTCGATTTGATAGAGGTTTTGCTATGAAAACCAACGAAATCGGACAGTTGCATAATTTACACAGTAAAAAAAAGTAATATTTTTTTTTTACTTTCGATTTCACTTCCAAGTAATGCAATCAAGGTGAATTATTTACTTCCCCTTGACTTCGTCAAGGTGACTGACTTCGTCATCCGTGACGAAGCTATCATTGCTTTCATCCTTGACTTCATCAGCAGACATACAATGCTTTAATTTTCTGACCCGATTATTAATTATCTTCTTTGTTTCATACTCAGCTGCCAGTGCCAGCCTGATCTTTTCGATTGCACGAGACAGTGGAACAAATTCATTTATTTGTGTCTCCGCTACGCTGGCCAGCGATTTATACAAATTATTTTGAATCATCTTTATGAATCGATATTGAGCAGGAAGAATATAACGCCCTGCACATTTAGCTTCGTATAATGATTCAAAATCAGACAGAATAGTTTCAACATTTAGTAATATATTAAATCCTTGTTTTTCTAATTTTTTAATAGCATCAATCACATTATTGATATTTTCTCGATTCATATTTATGTATATTTTTATATCTTTAAAATAAAAAAAAATAAACAGCAGTCATTGATGAGCGGTTAGTCTTATACTGGCTTATGGGTCTCCACGAGGTCCTTTCAGACTAGATTTTTTACTTCCTTGACGCTGTCAAGGTGATTTTTTTTTATTTTTCAGATCTTTTTTTATCTCAGTCTTACAGAGCTTTTCCATAGCTTCTCGGCATCCTCGTGATCGGTTCTTTTAGCCATTTTGTTTTTTGACCGTAGAGCTTATACATCCAATGACTGCTGTTTATTTTTGGGAGCTCCATGTGCATATATCCCGCCCCCACAAATCGAATCCCAGGGGTAAAACGTACCTCCACGATTCGACGCGGAGGAGGGTAATGCACACAAAGCCCCTACTGGAGCCCCCAACTATTATAAAAAAAACCTATAAATCGGGCCCGTCGAACAATATGTATGTAACGAGGTTTCGAACAATGGCGTTTGATAGCGTCGGGACGAAAGTCAAACGCGTTACCATTGTGCCACTTTCCAATCTGATAATACAGGGTTTAAAAAATATCATATACTGATCTACCTGTGAAATTTATACAGGCAGTTATTTACTTCCTTGTGCAGAAAATCGTCTGCTCGCTGTGTTACCTATAAAATACCTGTAGCGGTAAGTTAACAAATTCTGAATTGAAACACTGCTCTGATTTATGAAAATACTGACAAATGCGAGACTGCATACAGTTAAAAAAATACCGCACTGGATAAATTTACTTGTAAAATGCGGAAGTGTTATAACGCGCTGTCATCCTTGACGCTGTCAAGGTAACAACGGGTGAATAATTGTATCATTGACTTTCACACAGTCGCTGCAGAGTTATCTGCATAAGAAAATATGATCCAGCTATCAAACTTAATTGAAAAAGTTGATTTGATAATATTTTCTGCAACACGTTGAACCGAACACGGTTTAATACCAAAAGACTTCGCAGCTAAATCCATTGAGCGAAATATATTTTCTTTATTAGTATTTTTATTGAGAGATCTGACAGCTCTTGGAATTTTTGCAAATTTACCAGTGCCACCTCGTGCAGAATTCTCGCTTTGAGTAATGGCTTGCAAATTCTGAAGAGAGTTATTAAGTTTATTATTATCCTTGTGATCAATTACAAGACCTTTTTTGATCTCACCGTTAAATACCTCAAACATAAACCTGTGAATATAATAGTTTTTACCCCCAGAAACCTTAAATTGGAGATAACCAGCATTAGTAACAACACCACCTGGTTTTTTCAACCTGCAATGTCTCACTATTCCCTCGCGAGATGCTTCATAATTCTTAATGGTTGGATGTGAGACAAATTCTTGATTCATTTATACTATAATATATTTGTCTAATTTATAATTTGTCTCAAAACCTAGTGATATAATCACTTTCGGATTTTAGCGCGTCTCCATTATTTTTTTTATTGTAATATCGCTTGAGTTCCCGGTATCGTTTCCCCCCGCACCCCGCACATAATTGTGTTTACCCCTGACACCAATGCCACATCGCAGGCAACGAATAGGTCCTGTGCTTCCTCGTTTGATGCTCTGTATGTGTTCACCGCAGAATTCTTTCCTGCAGGGGTTACCACAGACTGTTACGGATCCAACTTTTAACCATTTGCAGTTGTTCATTGTATAAACAATATTTTCTTATTTAAATATTTGTCTTAAATATAATATGACAGTGTTTTCGAAATTATTCGCAGTTGGCGCCGGGAGATTCGATCTTGACAGGCTAAACCCGGATCCACGACGACGGCATCTAACTGATCTGTTTAATATTATCAACGAGGGTAAAAAAGAATTTCGCGACGACGGAGCCTCTCATGTATGGTCGTCATTTAAAATTATCCGCGACGTTGACGATGTCAATATCGCTGACGAACTCTTCTTCGGTGATGAGGACATCATCGATGCTACAATGACTGATGCCCGAGCAAAAACAATTATTGATTATATTGATTTTCAGCAGGGTAAAAAGAAATATTTTTTCAGAATAAAATTTATCGTCAACGTTGAAGACGATACGTGGATTATCCGTGACAAACTTGACCCTGTTCTTGCTAACGGAAAGACCGCTCTGTTAAGTAGCAATTCCAAACCAGGAATGCTGACCGAGATTGATAAACCATATTATGCTCGAGCGTATCCTGTGACCGCAGTCGTTTATGGAATATATCCTGTAAAAAAACCAAAAATTGATAAACTCACCCCGATGCGAATGACTGCGTCATTTACTTCGTCGACGACTACGTCGTTGGTGTTAATTGTGTAGCCGAGCGAGTAATGGAACATTTTAAAAACGCAAAACGAGGGAATGGTTTAACCGACCTGCGACGTAAAAAAATAACATCATGGGGTGAATCGGTTAAGGATACCGGGGCAACAATAAATGATGTTGCTGTGCTATCAAGTAAATTAAAATGCTCAATAACAGTAAAAACACTAACCGGGGAAATATTATACAGTTCGAAGCATTATAAAAAGTCAGGAACACCGATTGAAATTATTATCATAATTCGCACGCGTGGACTGATGCGGTTACAATATTTCCACGAGACCGTGTTGTCAAGTTTTATTCTGGAAACATATACGAGGTTATTTACGCGCTGAGTAAAACCGACCCTGTGTCAGTGTGGTTATTTAGGAGCTCTGAAGATTCCGAGTATGATCAATTTGTGAGACCCAACGGAGAATTATACAGAACAGAATCGTTGCAACAACAAATGAAAAAACTCGCAAAAACGTATATGAGAAATGCTAGCGATGAGTAGTTATTGGTTAATTGTTTTACAGTTCCAAGTGTTGCCGCTCACGCCGCCAGAGAAAGAAATTCGTGGAGACCAACCCGAAGTCAGTTTCTTTCGGATATACAATTAAGTTGTGTCGAGTATGGTCATGGCGGGTTGTGGAATACTTTGGATACTTTGCGCGGTTTGGACATCCCACGAACTCGATGACATGAGTCGCCGTAAACGGCGTTTTACCCGACGCTGACCTGACAGGATTTGCTCGTGTGACTTCGTTTGAATTTGCTACTGGGCTTCATCCGATTTGTTATGTTTGGTTTGGCAGACACTTCGTCGAAAAGCGCTGGGTACCAATAGTGTTATTGCGATATATGCTTGACAGCGGCATATTGGTATCGTTGACTGTCAGCGAAGCAATCATATGTTATCGACCGCAGACATCAGTTTGGTTGCCAACACCGGAGCGTGTTACCCTCGAAGAAGTTATCGGCGAGTATGCACGAGAGTGTCCAAATACCCCGATGGATGTCATCGTCAGTGAGGCTCCTAAAATTCTTAAGATCAAACTCAAAAACAGTGAAAGCACAGCGAAAGATCTTGGACGAAGAATAATCGGTAAATTTACTCAGGGTGCAGCATTTGATCATAAAATGCATCACTCGCGGTTGATTATCGATGAAGCTGAATTGGATTTTATAATCGCCGACGTGGTTGCCAGAGACATATTTTGTAACAGGGAGGATGTGTTCTTGTCCGACGGGAAAAATTTGGGCACAATTGTAAGTTATATCGACGGAGAATCGCCTCAATACACACATTTGAGATCTTCAATGCTGGCTTATGTTTCTATAAATTTATTACCGATGGTAAATCGATTTCCTGACCCATACCATACTGGTATGGCAGTCAGAGTTGCCACGGATTCATTTTACATCGACAAGAAATATTCAGAATCACTGACCGGTATAATGAAATTCTGCGGCGGAGATGAATGGGGTTCGTGGAGAATAAAAGCCGAGATGTTGCACGAGTATTGTGAATCCGCTGATGTTGCAATTAAGGATGATTATTATAAATCAACAATGCCAGAAATATCTTCTGCACCGTCTGTGGATGATCCAATCACCAGACACAAAACTGTTTATTTGAACGGGCCGGGCGGGTCTGGTAAAACAACTCGAGCGATTGAATTATTTCGAAAATCAGATATGATTGTGCTAACACCCACACACAGACTTGCCAGAGAGATGAAACTGCGAGGAGTCAATTCTTGTACTTATCACAGCTTTTTCAAATACAGCGGCGGTGTGTGGACGTCAGATCGAATGGGAACAAAATATATCAATGATATAATAATTTGGGATGAGATATGTACGGTGTCGCTGGAAACGTTAAAAACATTTCTTGATTGGCTGTTAACGAAAAATACCGCAGTGATTATGTGCGGTGATCACGGTCAACCACCTCCGTTTGTCGGCGCATCTCCGCATGATTGGCTGAGGAATTTTGTTGATTATTACGAAGAAGTGTCTGATGATTACCGAGCACTTGATGCAACGCTGAAAGAATTTAAAACATTAATCAGGCTACAACCGAATAAAATTCAATGTGAAATCATGCGCGAGATGATTCCTGAAACTTCGATGAGTGACTTTTTACGAGTGTGGAAACCAGACGATTTGATAGTGGCAAGTAGAAAGATAGTCAGAGACACACTTCAACAACAGCTATTTCAATTACAACAAGAAAAGTTTCCAATGCTGCCAACGCCGTTATGTTATAGACCAGCTGATACGCGGTTACAAAATATAGATGTTGATATTCCAGGAAAGACAGAGAAACAGAATTTAGTATTGAATGATATTGTGTTAGTTGACATCGATGCTGTCGAGGATGCACTAGCGATGAATAAATCCCCGTGGACGGTAGGATACGCAATGACCATTCATTGTTCTCAAGGACTGACTATTTCAGATACAACTGTCTGGATCATTGATGATCGAATAAATGGTCAAACTTAGTTTACTTAGCGGTGTCCAGAGTCAGAAGAATATCTCAACTGCGAAGAATTGTCTTGAAAAATCCTTCGGATTTTCATTCAAACGCTGATAATAATGAAAACAACAGCAACATAATAAGAAAAAAACTCGCCGGTTACAAACAGAGTGACAAAAAAAAATAATCGCGATTTTGATCTTGACGATGACTTCGTTGTTGCGTTGAAACAACAACAGAATAATCACTGCGCGAGCTGTAATTGTATAATGCTATGGCAGTATTCGAATAAAAATTCAAGACAATTTACCGTAGACAGAAAAGATAACAATCGCGGTCATACACGTGATAATGTCATGTTGACCTGTCTTGAGTGTAATCGACGTCGGGGTGCCAGCGCTAGTTAAGTCACTTCAGTGATTTTGGCGGCAATTGTGTGTCCTCGGGAATTACCTGAAGTTGCTCACGGGTGAATCTGCGTTGAGGAGCAGTTGAATCCAACCTGTAGATTGCTGGTCTGCCAGTGGATCTTGTCACGGTGGATATCTTATGTGTGGTAACACTCCAAATGGGATCAGTCGCTCTTCGTTTACCACCTTCAAGTTCACCTGGTTCATATAAATATCTAACTGTGACATTACCCAGTATTTGCTGTATTTCTTTCTTTCGTTGTAGTGGTATATTTGTTTTTCGTGATCGCGATGGCAGGTTTCATGTTGGTGGTTCGGGTAATTTCATTATTTAGCGCAGCTATCACGCTTGGTAATCTTGCAACCCATTCGCGCGATCTCGTATCTTGAATGAATTCTTTCGCGTTTTGATATCCAAATAACCGCTCAGCAAGTGTTCTATTGAATCGCTCAACAATTGCCTGATCACGGTGAATTTCAGTGTGTCCTCGTCGTATGGTGACGTTATGTTGTTTCATCAACGATGATACTGCACCTTGAAATTCTTTGCCAGGATCAACTTGTAATAAATTTGGCCATCGCAGAGGTCCTCGCCGATACCTGATCACGGTGAATTTCAGTGTGTCCTCGTCGTATGGTGACGTTATGTTGTTTCATCAACGATGATACTGCACCTTGAAATTCTTTGCCAGGATCAACTTGTAATAAATTTGGCCATCGCAGAGGTCCTCGCCGATAAATTCTTTCAAACGCAGAAGCAACCTCAGATGCTGTTTTAGTTGTTAACGGTTCCGCATCTTTGTATCTACTGGCAACATCAACTATGGTTAACGCGTACTTGTATGTGCGTCTTCGGATAGTATCATGTGGCAGAAATAATATATCAGCTTGATGAACCTCATTTGGCACACTAACATCGAAATGCGCGAAGTGAATTTGTTTAAGGCGCGGTAGATAAATTTGCCATATTGCCTGTCGGGATAACCAATTTTTGGCAACCGCGCGTGTTACTGATGCCGCGCTGGCAAGTTTATCAATTGCTGCGTTACCTCTCCAGTATCCGCTTGGGGAATAATAAATCGACTCCATTACATACCAGTACCTAGTGCTAATTTACCTTTCATTGCGGATTTTATCAACCAGGATGCTAACTTTTCTTTGAAAGATTTATCAGGGATGGCATTTAACGCATGAATTAATTTCACATCCGCGAGATGGCGCTGTTGCAAATCCTTGCTTCGGTAAGCTACATCATGAGCATGACACGCGCTATCAATAGCGTTTATCGGATACTCACCGGGTTTTGGTTGATCCTGAGCATCAAGTCTGATATCAAGTCGGGTTCCTGGACCACAGTAATTATATCCTGGAAGATGTTTTTCTCCTGGGTATTTAGCCCACGGAGTTCCTGGCAGCGCTGTTAACTTGGCTGCGATATCACCTCCTTTTTTTTTAAATAAATCTAAATTTTTTGTGCCACATCGTTCACACTTGCCTGTAAGCGCTTGTCGATTATTTTTTGTTGTAATTGTTGTTGTATCCGTAGTTGGGGTATGTGCTCGGCATTTCACACAATATAAATCCATATTTATTTTATGATATATTAAATGGAAATCACTGACTTTTCCGCGACAAAGCGACGAGAGCCAATCAAGCATAACTCAGCGCTACCAAATTCAATCCGAATGATTATCATAGGTCCATCTGGGTCGGGTAAGACACAGTTGTTACTTAATTTGATAATGAAGTGGATGAAGTGGGATAAATTATATTTGATAGCCCCGTCTGTGGACGATCAGCGATGTTATCAAGTGCTAAAAGATTTTAACAAAAGTGCAAAATCGATAAACGACGAAGATGTTATTGATTTTATAACTGATATCAATGAAGCACCGAGTATCGATGATATCGATGGATCGATTAATAATTTAGTCGTGTACGACGACATCATGTTAGACAAACAATTAAATCCTGCCAGGATATTTTCCCGCGGCAGGCATAAAAACACCGATGTGATTTATGTAACTCAACGGTATACACAAATTCCGAAAGTGATCAGAGATAACTGTAACGTTCTTGCAGTGTTTAACGGAGTTGACGCACACACGTTACAAAATATTCATCGAACTTGGTGCGGCGGTGACATGGACTTTAATAAATTCAGAAATTTCTTTAGTCATGCTCAACGAAAACCACACGGGTTTGTGACGATAAATTTACATGATCCTCGGACACGATACCGAGTTGGACTTGATACATTTTTTGACTAAAAATCCTAAAATATTTTACATCGTTAGCACCAGAGAGACTGGGCCGCCAACGTCGTCGTCGACGTCACCACGTGAAGAAATATTTTTCATAGTGAGTTATCTTTGTCGAAATAAACCTTCTAGCCAGAAAAGAGGATTTAGTCATCATAGTTTCTGAATAGAAGGGTTATTTTTGTGAAATAAGAACTTCTATCAGAAAAGTTTTCGATAGATGGTCCTGTTGGACGAAATAGTTGGTGGGCTCAGTCTCTCTGCTGCTACATGTCACTTTTAAATTAAATGTACATCGTTGCTAAAATCTGACCTGGATCTTGCCATTTCATTCCGAGTCACATGACTATACAACTCTCGGAACCTACATGCTAATGACATCAGTGGTCATATAGTCACGTGATATCGACAATAAACAAATTTCCCCAAGTTGTTGTACATATAATTTGGATGTATTATAAATAAGTCACTTAATGTTTGTAAATAAATATAATGCACACTTAATTCTCAACATATTTATTCTGAGAACAACGAACCGAAACCTGTAGGTATCGCAGCAGGCTAGAGAAAACCATTTTCAAGAAGTACCGAGCACGTGTCAGCGATGTTTTTTGTTGGTGTCACGTGACTACCACATTACGCGTGCTCTTCATAGTGAATCTGGTTTTCTTCAAATTTCTGCAACATGTACAGATTTTCATTTTATGTTTTTTCATTTTTTCTATAAAAAAAATTACGTGACTTTATTTATATGTTCGATTTGTTTTCCTACAGCAACACCAGAAATGGTCTGTTGTTGATATCACGTGACTGTATGACCTCTGATGTCATTGAGGTGTAGGTTGTGAGTTGTGTAGTCACGTGACCTGGAATACAAATGGCCAGATCCAGGTCAAATTTTAGCAACGATGCACTTTCGTCTCATGTATCAGCGGATTAAAGACATGACGAATGATATGATCGCAATTTCTGAGAAAATAAATTATATTGCTGTCGATTTCATGGAGGTATATCTCTATGAAATGTCGTTCAAGTTTGCTGGACCGGCTAGTAAGCGGCTACCTCATGCTGGACCAATTCCAACTTTTCGATAGGGAATGTGCTCGGACCCTACACCCCAACATAAATGTCCAAATATCAAAAATGGGGTGCCAAGGGTCAGAGGAAACTCGGACTACCGAAGTTCCCGAATTTCAATCTGAGAAACTTTAAATAGTTTGTTATAGTCTGAATATACCTTCCTGTTTGTTTGTACCGATTTAACGCACAAATTAGACCAGCAAGTTGTTCTCCCCCCCCTTTTTTTTTTTATTTTTTTTTTTTTTACTGGCGGCGGAAACCAACGATGTTATGCACTAATTGTGCTGAAGCATCCGCAGGTGTATCGGCGGATGATCGCCCCGCGCGCTATTAATCAATACATTTATTTAGACTAACCTTTGTATCCAGACGGTAAGTATAATCCCTCTTTTGCGTTATATCCTTTAGAACACTCGCTTTCTTTGTATAAATCCCTGTCAGAACAGAACACCTGTGTATTCATCGGCTGTTGACATCTCATTTGAATTACCCACGCATGCGTGTAAAGCAGCATCACCACATGGCAAGAGTAACGCGTGGAAACTGTCCAGCAAGGCATGTATCACTGAGAACTGACTAATGCTTGGGTGAGAGCTGTGCCGTTACGGCAGAAATTTAGGAGAGAGAGACGCCATGTTAGAAATGTGAGTTAGAGTGAATGATAAATAAATTGTAAAAAGACCACAAACTGTATTCAGATGTGAAAATATGCGACACATTAATAATAATAATAATTATAATAATAATAATAATAATAATTTAGTATTATTACTAGTGGTAGTATTTTCAATCATATTTAATAACATTTACAATGGTTTAAATGGAAAGTTGATATATATACATATATACATATTAATACTTTACATTACTTATAAGAAGAACATGATAATTATGATGAACATTATTAATAAATCATTTGCAATGGTATTTATGAATACATACATACATACATACATACATACATACATGTTAATAATTAACATTACTTATAACATGACTAGTATGAAGATGTTGACCGGGCCTAAGGATGTTGACAGCCGGACGGCAAGGATTCTCTCAGTACCTGATTACGGAGGTTCAATGAAGGCGATTATCGTGTTCTTTACGGCAAAGCCTACACCGTGCTGCCTAGGTTCATCCGAGGACTACCCCTGCCAAAAGAACGTGTAATTGGCTTCCCTGACGGTGTCACTGTCAGCCAGTCAGGTCTCCTGGAGGCAGACAATGTCGATGTTCAATCGATCTGCTGTAGGTCAGCGGTCAATCCAGGACACATGACCCTGATGTTCCAGGCTGCAAAACGAAGAGCTGGAGTCTTCTTTTAGTCTTTCCTGGTGCGGAGTTTTGTGGCCCACTTGTCGAGATGGTTCTCTAAGCTCCACGCACTCAGTGAAACAGACAGGCCATGGCGGGCAGCACCTTACTGACTGGGGGCTGCCCAGCCTGAGGCGGGCAGTAGATGTCCAGTGAGACCAGGTGATCTCTCCTACCGTCAGAAGTAACCCCTGGCGCCAAGCTCAAAGCCAATCGTGCTTTGACTTAGAACCGGTAAACTGCTAATTCTCGTGTTGTGCCCACGCCGTACGACGACGCTGGTGTGTCCTCTCCAGTGGAGCTATGAAGCCTGTGCATGGTGTTATGGCGAATCAGTTGTTGTCCATGCAGCAGATCTCCCCTCTCCATGCAGCTGGTGTGCCCAAAGGAACAACGAATGCCGATACAGCTTGGCACTAACAGCGTTGCAGGAGTTGCCGGAATGACATTGAAGTCAATGTCAGACCGCCTTAGGGACTCCGTCTCCGGATTTTCTGTCGGGGTTTACTCCCTTAGCCTTTTCCATGAGTGTGTATAGCCACAAGGCAGCAGAGGTTTGGAATCGGAGTTTTCCTTCTAGATGAGCTACCATCCAAGGTTTACGAGTCCCATCTACCCGAAGCAACTGGTTTTAAGGCGCCAGTGGCCCGCCTTCACCCCTTCTCCTGTTAGTGGCAAACGTGGTCTGCCGGACTTCAAATCTAAGCCACTCGCAAAGGCCAGGAGCTGGATTTTAGTTGACAGAGGCAAGCCGTATGGGGCATTTCTGGAGGATTGGGGCGCTTGTCTCCCACTCCAACCTCGGCAATGTCAGCCTTAGACCACAATATATATATATATATATATATATATATATATATATATATATATATATATATATAAAAGGTTCCGGCAGAAGTTACAAGATTTTCTTTCTCTGGTGATTGACTATCCGGCAGTTTTCAAATCGGCAAAGAAGGAAAATGTGATGAAGAGATGCTAACTTAATATTCATACACATTAATTTTCAGTGCAGAGTGAAGGAATCCAAAAGTGTCACCAATAAATCATCTTTGAGGCACAAGGTAAATTTTGTCTTTGCAGGTGTCAATTTAAAATACTTTTTTATGCATTATTTTCCACAGACATATTAATGTGTACTTTACATGCGAAAAAATTTTACCCTATCACCAGATAATAAAGTTAACTTTTATTGTATATTTTCACAGTACTATAATGAAAACAAGAAAACTGGAGTTATATAATTTGATCTGTATGTCCCATCTCATACCTCTATCATTTTACTACTCGGAATACACTCCATAATGAAGACTGTGTTCATTTAGTACAAATATGTTCCACAAGTAAGGCAATAAATCTATAAAACACAATACAAAATGTATTATTTATATACATCAGAACATATCCTGATAGACTGCCCCTTCTGTCAAATCATTAAAACAATCAATCTTTGTATGGAGATCGTGTTCTGTCAACACAAGTTTTACTCTGTGTGTCAATATATATATATATATATATATATATATATATATATATATATATATATATATATATATATATATATATATATATATATATATGACTTTTATGCTGATTTCATTTACATGCTCTTTGTTGGGTTGGAATCAATAATTGATATATAGTGAAAATGAAATTACCATCATGTCCAATGGTCATTCCTTATATATTTTTATTTATATTATGTGTCAAAAGTTTATAATATTTTACAGTATGGATAGCAACAATAAATAGTATAGATATTACTATCTTATTTACACAGTTTCCAGACTCCATATTTTATGCCGTCATATGCTCACACCTAGCTTTGCTTATGTCCCTCGCTACCTTGTTGGTGCAAGGGAAAAACCATTATGCTACACTGAACAAGCATATTAGGATGATGCAAAATTATGTCTGTTGGATTAATGTATGCCTTAAATGATGTAAGAGAAATAGGTTAACATTTAGCTGCAACAGGCACAGTCTGTATGGCATCAATCTCCACCTTAATGTTTCAAAATTTTGAGAATGAAAACTGTATAATATTCTGAAAACTATGTGCCTATTAAAATATACATAACACATTGTTCATTTACACCTCTATATTAACTGTGATGCTTTACTTTTAGATTTCCAGCCAAGAAGCAGAAGTTGGCAAAGCTCTACGCTGCATATCAAGAAGACAGTATTTTAGAGGTGTTACATTATTGATGAAAACAAGAATTGGATTCAAGAAGGCCATTAATAAAGTGTTGCAGCAAATGGTGCAAGAAGAGGTCAGAAATATGGCAAAATACAGTTCATCTTGTTTTAAAGGAGGAAAATCATTAGAAGATATTAGTAAATTTGACTGGGATGTTAGATTTGAAGAAATCTGTCAGCACTGTCCTCTTCTAACCAACATCTTGATTGGCACATTAACAACCAGAGAATCATCAACGTACCTGGGACTGGCTTCTTGTAAAAGAATATCAGTCAAGCCGATTATAGGCACCTTAATGTGTTTAATTCTATACCAGAGGAAGCCAAGGGTCATGTTTGACTTTCAGGAAATGAACTCCATGCAGATGTGGCTTGCTGGTTGCAAAAGACAGGTTAGATTTATATGTACATTGGTTGATGTTCAGTATATATATAAATTCCTAGTCTGGTTAATATTCATAAATCATTACATTAGCTATAGCACCGTTCTTTATAAATGAAGTTTGTCTAGCCTATTTATGTGCTTATGTACATGACATGACTGTATTTTCAGACCATTTGATCGTATTTCAAATAGTTTGAAACATTTTTCATTTACACTTTTGGGTCTGTAGCACTGCAATGGGTCATTTTTGTTTTACATCACTATTGTTTTTGTTTCTTTCTTCATATTTTTTTCTTGCAATTATTATTGCATTATTTTGAGATGTTGTAAGTTCATTCACTTACAAATATACAAATAAGGTCAGTGTGACCAAGTGTCATTACTTTATTTGTTTGCTTTATATGTTGTCATTTTGTACCACTCAAATGGGAACACAGCATGCCACAAAATTCTTGTTTATAATTTGCTTACCTTTAGAACAATAATGTAAATACAAATTCTAACAATGTTGTTGTTTATTGCAGCTGTTTGCACGATTCAACCATTTAGGACTGTGTCTTTGTATTAATGCCACAAGGACAGCACTGGATCGTGTAAGGAGAGGTCATGATGAAGAAATATTGAAATGGAAATCAGATGTGAGTGATTTCTTGCTGCTTCCCTCTGAGGCATCCACTTCTGACACTATTCTCTGGAGTGAAGATGTATCACAGTCAGATGCGTCAATAATCCCATTTGCTGATGATATTTTGCCCATGGAAACAGTGACAGATTTAGCCAACAGTGATGTTGGTTCTCCTCTCTCTTCAGAGATCATGTCACCAGTAAAGCCTGAGCAACAAGCACAGCAATATGGACACTTTTTTGGTCAAGAGGGAGACATTGAACATGATGGATCGAAACAATCATATCACAATGGTATGACCTACTATTCCTACTTAATTGTACAGTTTTCCTTCACAATTATGTTGTTAGAAATGGTCACCTTGTAACGAGTAATGACAAATATCAAAAGAGCATGGATCCAGTTTTTAACTAAGAATACCAAACAAAAATATCAGGCATGTCCTTGTCTTTCTTAAATGAGGGACTCCACTATTTTGATGGGACCACATTTATTAGATGATGATACTTCCTTAGTTCTTTTCTGAGTTAACACTGAGTATTGACTGCATGTAATTAATCCTGATCAATATAGATTTTGTAAAAGAAGTAATTTGAAGATAAAAATTCTATGTTGCAATTAAATATAATCTGAGATCAGTTTTTTGTATTTGTACAGGTTAAAAAGAAATTAACATACAGAATCAAAATCTGTACTAATACACCCAAATCTTCACTTTGTCATCTCATCTCTGCCTAATGGTCACCAACCATTATCTTTCATCCTGGGAGAAAGTGGATTATTCACTTAATAATTGTGCAGCACACATGAACACATATAGACCTCTAATTTAAGTAGAGTAGGAAGCATCATCTCCACTTGAAACACATGCAAGCCAAGTACAGGTATGATTATATAGTCCCATTATATATCCACTTAAAACATTTATGGTGCTGTATATAAAGTTTTATTTACTTGCATATATTAACGTATCCATTGCTTGCCTTTATTCTTATTTGTGCATGAGGCTACCCTAAATCTGTAACTCCACCAATATATCTGACAAAATATTCTTTATTTAATCTGACCCCCAGGGAATTTATTACTCCCAATCTAACATCCCCAGGGGATACACTTTGTTCCTATTTCATTGGTTACAATCATCAATTTATTTTTACAGCATTTGCTCCCTTGTGCAATCACTGTTCAATAACTAAAGAACACAAAATTACAATCCTTCATTCATTGTAATGTAATTCTTATATTAATTACTCTGTCATAGGCAGTCAATACACTCCATGTCACTGTCTTTCAGGCAAATTTGCATTCTCCTTATGCTTTGATAATGTGAACCAGAAGGTTACGGTACGGCACCAGACAAAAGACAATAAGAATAAGATGTTCAATATGGTGCAGGCCTATTCTGCCAGGGATAGAATTCCAACTGTGCATTTGTCAGATGAACAACCATCTCCACAGGATATATTGAACATTCCACTATGTTCCTATCTGCCATCAGAAATGGATGAATTGGATTTGAGATCTGAGATTACTACTATAGTAACAAGAATTTTATGTGACATCCCAGTTTTCCATGAGCTAAAACCAAACATTAATTGGCATATTCAGCACCCATTTGTAAAGGAGTCTTCAACCAGAAGTATGCTTGTAAGTAAATTGGCAATAAAACCTGTATTTGAATTCTTTATGAATTGTTGGGTGGGGTATGCACTTGTTTGGGCTTTCACTTGTCTCTGATTTTTTTATATTATTAAGTGTTATTAACAATGCACTCCATATAGGTCACATGTTTGGTGGCAAACCAATTACAAACATTTATTACATGTTTTGTTTATAATTAATTGTTATGCTTAAAGTACTTAAGTTTCTTATTGTTATACAGTTAACCATACCTTAAACAACCATTACCATGAAAGATAAATAAGATTTATGGATTATTTTCTGTTAGATCCTGTCAGGAGAGTCAACCAGTTGCAACAGTACATAAGATCTTATTGATATGACTTGACTTTCAAACTTCAGTAACTGTCTATTTGCTTCGCTGTTAATAGCATGACCTGATCAGGTACCATTCATGATAATGACATTTCATGAGGAAATACATTGAACTATAATGCAACATAATATACAAGGTATGGTCATTATGACATGGCACCACCTTAGGCATAATCTATAGCAGTGTCCTGAATCTTGATGATGAAAAAAATGTTTATGAAATAACGGGACACTGTGTCAGCCATTCTTCAAATAATCTATCTACAATGTACCAAGAGTTCTAGCTTAGTAAACATTACAGATTATGTAATGTTATGGGGTGTTACCATAAATGTTTGCTATGCAAAAGTTAAGACTTCAGGCTGAAGTCTACCAGTCACATTTTATTGTGAAGTTGCGCTATATCTTGCACAAAGTGTTATGGCATTCACAAAATGTAAGATGTTATAGTCAGTGGGTCATTGGATATGTAGACAAAATGTGCCACTGTCAAACCATTCAAGTTGCAAAATGTATTTGTATTGAATTATTAGGGAGGTGGGTAAACATTACATGTACATACATCTTCTTCATATCTTGTTTGAAGGGAAAATAACTTGAGCAAAAGTCGGTCAATCCTTTTTTCACGTTTTAAAAAAAACGTACATACCATATTTTATTCATTTTCATTTTATATTTCCAAATTGCAAAGGTCCCCATTGGTGTCATGGAAAAAGATGAAAGTAAGGTTGCAGATATGATAGACATCATGGAAGAATACCAGATGTGCCACTCAAACCAAATGGAGCTCCTTTTACCATTCCACTGCATGCAGATGGCCTTAGTTGTGAGAGAGGGCATGATGCACAAAGTGCAAGAATAAATGCAAATTCACCATGGCAGCAATTGCAGGGACTGGAGATGACCATCCAGGAATGGCACAAGCGTTGTCTATTGTTGCAGGTATTGTTTCCTATGTGTCTATGTCAGCAAACAAATACCAGAAGACCTTCAGAATATGTTAGTAATATGATGCCCATTCTCCTTTGAAATTGAAATGAGACTTCACTGGAATGTACTAAACACTTTACTTAAGTAAATTACTATTCAGTGCACACAGCTAATCATGAAAATCAATGTGTTCCATCTTTGTATGGCACTGACATTTAAGTATGGATAGAGAAAAGTAATATTTATCTACATGCAGTATGAATGTTCACATAACAATTTCATATCATTGCTTTTCATGATCCCATCACTGTATATACTGGATTTTTTTTATGGCACAACAAAACAATCATGTTCAAAATTTTCTTGGTTTGTTAATTGTCTTTCAATTAATTTTATTAATAACTTGAACACAGGGACAACAAACATTTTTCAGTGAGACCCTCAGTAAATCATGTGGTGAGAAATTTAAATTGACCAACAACAAATAGGAAGTTTTTTTTCTTTCGAAGGACATTTTTGGTCACAACTTTTTTTTGGAAAGGTAGGTGGCTGCTGTATTTTGTTTATTCATAAATATTATAGTATGTTATTGAGGAACAAATATTTTTCACCAGATAACAGTAAACAATGGAACACACAATTAACGTGTGTGTGGTGTTTCATTCATAAGTGTTAATTTGTTAATTATTTTTCATAAATAAATGTCTCCTGCACTCAACATATAAATAAATCATAAAGGTAAAGTATATTTTTACTTCACATTTTGCAGGATGTCTATGATGAACTATACCGATCGAGTGGAAGGGACAGAGGAACATTATATCAATTGAAAAATTATTTCAATCATCGAAATGTTACATCAAATGTAAAAAATTCATTCAATTTCAATGAGGAATTTCTTGATTTTTGTTGTGATGGATATACTGTCCTTGCTGCTATGCACTATATGCAGATAAAACATTTGAATGACACCCCCAGAGACTTTCCCGAGTCATTACAGGACAAATTAATTTACTTAGATCGTGTTGCAACCCAGATTGTGAATATGGTATTCCTATCATCTATGCCAACAGTGCAAAGGATTTTGAAAGCTGAAGAACAGGATGCTAGAGATGACTGTTATTCAGACTACTGCATATGTAAGCAGGAAACACCTGGCTCAGACATGATTTTTTGTGAAAACAGAAATTGTGCTAGGGGAATTTGGTTTCACCTGGAGTGCATAGAGATGGATGTGGAAAATGTACCAGAGGGAAGTTGGTTTTGCAGTAATGAGTGCAAAACAACATTCTTAAAAAACAAGTCTTTGAAAGAAATAAAAAGGAAAACAGTGGCTGAGAGTTTAAATGACCATAAAAAGAACTATACCATCTTAGTAATGTGGAAGGGGTTAAATCAACAAGTGCGACGGGATGCTATAAGAGAAAATGATGGTAACAGAATGCTCCTACACTGGAGGTTTGATATGCTTCAATTTTTTGAAAAGCATCACACAAAGTACTTTGTAGTGGGACACAGACTATTATCTGCTGTCAGTGGTGCAGTGTCACCCAGACTGCAAATGTCTCTTATTTGGAACCGAACTGTGAATCCACATGGTGGCGATGGAAGAAACATTGAAATGGACCTGCAAATGGAATTCTATAATAAAGAATACAAAGGTATGGCTAGCTTGAAATCTAAAGTGTTGCATGTCTACACTTGATGTACCAATTGTTAAACACATTTTGAATTTTTTAAGTTTTCCCACTTCATGTATGTGTGCTGCAATTTTACAATTATATTACAGGTGTAAGTCAGATATTTTTTTCTATCCTACTAGATCAGACAGCAGGTTAGTTTGATAAAAATTGAACATAACAAATGAAACTGAAGTCTCATTAGGGCTTTATTTCACAGCTATAAAAAGATCAGAATTGTTTACCAAAACATTAAAATGGGTTATTTGGATACAGTCATGTAAAATATTTTTGTAGGTATTGAATAACATAAATAATAATATAGTTTTGATTGCTTTTGTCAGAAAGTGTGAAGGATACTGCCGGCCACCTCACTAGTGCAACTATAGCAAGGCACAGTCAAATGGTAGGAGTTGGAAAGATTTTGAAAACTGTCTATGATAAACAGGTGTCTGATTTATCAGGAACAACTGTCCACAAGTCAGCAAGTTTTGACAGACAGAAGGACATAAAGGAGTTTGTCTCATTTCTTCAGAATGAAGACTTGTTTACTTCGCACCCTGGTAGAAGTTACATCTCATTTCCTGATGTGAATTTGTATTTGTATCCAAGACTAATTCCCAAAGCTTTTAAATCTAGACTGGAAAAACACAGACAACATCAGTCAAAGCGAAGGGAAATAATAGCACAAATGCAAAGGAAATAATGGGAAGAAACCAAGAAGATTGCACATTTGCAAAACACTTACACATTGGTTCAGAGAGAGAGACAGCAGCATTTACAACATGATGCATTTCGTGGTATTAGTTTCCTTTCTGAAAAGTGCCATTTTATGCATAATACTGTTACATGTTTGTATTGTAATGAAGCAAACATACTTTAAACACAAAACTGAGAACATTATATTATGCTATTAATTTGCAGATTGACTTAGATATCTGCAAAACAATGTTCCAAGATGTGCATAGATATAGCAATTATTATTTTAAAAATGTCTCATTCTGAAGATAAAATAAGTTGATTAATGATTTTTAATTTGATACAGATAAGCATTCAATTTTCTGTGTGAAACATTGACTCTAAAGACACTTACCTAATTGAGCAAATTCCAACTATATTTGGTATGCTGCTTCATTGACTTCATTGTGTGCCTTCTGCTTATATATTGAAACATAATGTCCATATTAAAAATGGTAGTTTACATTATCCTTTTGACACATGCCAAATAATAACCACATTATCAAGTTTATATATTTTACATGTATTTTAGATGATAGATTTTAGTGATGTCCCCCCCCCACAACCCATTGTAGAAATTGTAGAAAGTGGCTCATTGGTCCTTCTTCATCATAGAAGAGATGTAGATTTATCACTCACAAACAAGTAAACCTGTCTTAACATTTGAGGTGGAATTCTCAGTACAAATCATACAGGAAGATGCAAGTTTTAAACCAAAGAGGGAGTAGACAATGCAATTTATGGAACTTGTATAGCACAGACAGACAAACTTGAGCTATATTGTTCAGTTATTTTTCTTTTCATCTGAGTAATATTTGGCAAGTGTTTGAATCAACAAAAAAGACAACTTGTAGTAAAAGAAAATGGTTATAGTAAAGTACCTATACCCTATGTTGGCCATAATAGGTATGTATTTACAAGATCAAAGATATCATTGGGATATAATAATGTTTCTTTTCAATTCTTATAGGTATTTTGCATACCATATTAGGCATGTAAAAGGCACATTGTACAAAAGAGTATATTTTTCAAAAATCATAGGTACACATTTTTTTAATGTTTCTCCAAAATACAGTTTGCTTAACTCAAGAAAGACACCAGTGGTTCTCTGACTTTTGATTTGCAAGAACATGATTTCTGACAAACAATGCAACACCTGCATTTATTACATAAACAGACTCCATCACACATGCAAGAACATTTCCCAGTTATCTCCAACATTTTCAGGCCTTTATTGTCCATTCCATCCAATAGAAAGTTAGAAAGCACAGAACATCTGAGACATTTACTTAGATGAGCAAGCTCCTTTAAACTATCATCTTTACACCTTGATTGGCTTCTTTTAAATGCATAGCATACTGCGTAGCCCCTTCTGCCATCGCGAGCACATCTCCCCACCTCTTGCCAGTAACTAAGGCATGAAGATGGTAAACCCCAATGAACAACAATATCAACATTTGAAATATTAACACCCATTCCAAATGCCACTGTGGAAATGAGAACTTCAATACTGCCATCTTCTTTCACAAACTGATCTATGATTCGTTCCTTACTCTCCTTGTCTGTGTTTGCATGAAACATCTCTACCCTCCTATTGCTGGGACCTGCTTCTTCTCCAACAAAACACTTCTCCATTAGGCTTGTCACCAACCACAAATATAGTTGGTAGCACATATTTATTGACCGGATGTAAACAATAATCTTCTTTCTACTGTCACATTTAAATTTTAATAACCATCTAAGCTCAGTTTCATACCTCTCAGTACACTCCTTCAAATCTATAAAGATGTTCGGCCTGAAAAAGAGAAATATACTCAAAATGTAATTACCCACATCATAAGATTGATATAGTTAAATCAAAGCTAATATACTGCAATTGAAAACAGTAATATGTCCTATACTACAATGGTTGAACCAGACACAGAATAGACAAATCATATTCATTCAGCTTTCATTTATTCTATATCTAAATAATATATAGAGAATAATTAGATACAACTTTAAATCCATGTATCCAACATTGTTTACAATGCTCTTTAAGTGCCAAAATTTCACATCCTATTAACATTCACATATTCATAACTTTTCAACGATCAACAATAAATTGTAAACTTAAGTAAAATAGTTCATATTTAGTTACAGATAGATTATGAATTCCCAAATAGTAATTCAATAGATATGAAGAAAAGTTCTTTAAAAGTGTAAATTTTAGCATATACTGGTAACTAAATACATATGTATGCAGTGTGTCCATATTAATAAGGAAACATTTAACCATGATTGCAAGTTATGTTTTTTAGTTTATTCCATTCAATGTTGGGATTCTTCCTTATTTGTATGAAAGTTATGACACAAATCTTTATCACTGACTGGATTTTCAGTTTTTATGTAGGTGCCGACATAATACCATTTATACAATTGCTCATAGTTGTATCCAGCTTCAGCATTATCTTACAGAGTGAAACTTACTAGGCATTAATCAATTAAATGTATGGGTGCACATTTGTGCCAATATTTCTTCCTGTCTAAATTAAGAATTCATTATGGATATGACATGCATATAGTAACAATTTAAAAATATTGGTTGTTGCTGTGGGATTGCATGCTTGCCATATCAATTATCAAACCCTTCTGCACATTGCTGACATATATCAAGCTGTTCAGAGCTCTATACATAAAGCATAATGGTTATCAAATAACATGAAATCAAGTCTATTGCTGTCAACCTTGTGCAAACAACTGGTTAAAAATTCAAACATTTGGAAAATTTCTCTATGAATATCAATTATGGTTCACAAAAATATGAGACAACAATGGCATCAAAGTAGTAAATCAACTTCTTTCTGACCAAATTTGCAAAGACTTCATTTACATAAAGCTGCTGACCACCCCGGTGGCCTTGTGGTTAGAGTATCTGCCTTGGATGTGGGAGGTCATGGGTTAAAACCCTGGCTCAAAAAATGATATATCTGTGGCATGATGCATTATTGCTAGACATCACTATAAACTGCCATACTGTAAACATTGTAGTGATATGACTGAGATCATTAAGGCTATGTTAAAAATCCAAAAGACACACAATCAGACACAAATCTGCTATATAGGTGGCAAATGGTTTTGTCTCATTTCTATATGGAGGAAACTGAAAGAGTGTTGTGCCCGAAATTTTATGAAATTTTCAAACCTGTCGGGTAAGTCTGACACCACGAGTGTTGTTTCGCTATGAAACCCAAGAACATCATAAATGTCTCTTTGTATTTCCTTGGTCGCAGTAGCTGTCAGAACAAGATTGGGAACATCAAACAGACTCTGTACAACTGACACCTGCCTGTAGCCGGGTCTAAAATCGAGGCCCCTACAATCAGAACAAATTGTAGAGTAAATGGTCATCACTGACTTCTTTTAAATCAATTCTACATATATAATAACTTATAATGTTTTCAATGTTAATCATTTTCTTACATACATAACTGTATTCTCAATAGTACCAAAAATTCTTTTATGTTACCTGACTATGTTACTCAAAAGCAAATATTTATTGCATATCAAATGGAGAAGCATACAATAGCCTTATGTGTATAAGGAACGAGAGAGAGAGATAGAACACATAATCTTTTGAAGCATATGTTTTAATTATTTCTCAAAGTCTCCAATTCATTCAAAGAAAAAAATATCTAAAATGATAGGTATTAATAAATTAAAATATAGAATTTATCAGAACTTAATGAAATACACATTTCTTGTAGCCAGGTCAATAAATTAGTTATTACTGATGTCTGACATTTTAGAGGAACTTATGGCCAGTTATTATACGATATGCTACTATGTTATCTTCATGACTCAAGCCTACTAATTTAAAAGTTATAGAATATGGTGATAATGTGTGCTAAAATGTATCTATAATATTTCTGCCCTCACAACAATCTTCTCTTCTTTTTAAAGTGTGGCAGGGTCAATTCTTGATAGTTATTATTTAAGTATATAGTGTGTGATTAAATATTAATTTCACTGTAAGAAATAACATAGTGCCCTATAGGAAATTATAATTATTGCTATTCTTTTATTTAATAGACACACAAGCATACACACACAAACTATTCTTCACACTGTATTAATTTTGCCCTGATATCAGGAAGCATAAATCTATTCCTCAAATTTACAAACTATGCAAAGGTTTAAAACTCTGCATACATAGAGTTGTGGCTCTAGTTACTTGGAGAGAGAAGGGACCTTTTGGCAGTGTAGATAAATTTGTGATTTGCGAATGTGATCTGAATGAATAAGGTAATGGAATTTATCTAATTGCAGTTCAATTTTAAAAAATAATAACTTATTCAAATTCATAATTAAATCTTTCCCTCCCTTTTTTTTGTTTTCATTTGTGCATATTATATATTTCATACCAAGATGAAATACAATGGGCCTCGATAGATAGATAGATAAATAGATAGATAATAGATAGATAGATAGGTAGGTAGATAGACAGACGGACAGACAGACAGATAGAGAGAGAGATAGATAGATAGATAGATAGCATAATTTCACTCTTAGTGCGTTATAGGATTCTATAGGATTCTATGATTCCCTGTTACTAATGACAGTTGACTAGAATATTAATCACAGCATTCTTTGATACCAGATACTGTCAACAGGCAGGGTTCTGTTGTTTATCTTAACAAAGCTAGCCAGATCAGGGCTTTGGATAAGGCACAAATGTTACGTTAGTTGAAATCATTTATCTCTAACCCTTACTAAAACAACAGCAGAGTAGAACAGGCAGTTTGTATGGCGCTGTCAATACCCAACTGCCAACTGCACAGACCCAGATCTGTCATTGCATAATGGGTCTGCACTGATTGTTAAGAGTGATCAGTAGAACAAGCAACATATATCCTAATCTGCAGGCACATTATGCTATGGAAGACCAGGTGCTTCACTGTTTGCAGTTGATTGGACTTATAAGCAAGTACATATGGTAGCTGGGCCTGGTTGTGTAAGCAAAGCTGGTTTTGGTTTCTCATGATTTTTACTTTTTTTTTAGACAAAGTTGTGTGTCATGTACCACATATATATATATATATATATATATATATATATATATATATATATATATATATATACCTTTTATCGATGTTTCTTCTGTTATGGCCACTGATTTTATGCCATGACTCCTCAAAAATTTTACTTGATCAGCCATCAAGGCTTTTAGAGGAGAGACTACCACAGCTGTATGCACCTGTCCAGGATGTAACTGGGGAAAAATAATATGTTATTATATTCACATTATGTATTTCAAAAAATGTGCATTTGAATTGTTGTTTTCTCATTTTTGTTATAAGGATTTTAATTACATTATTTTTTCATTTTTTATGTATGTAATGTTTTTTTTATAATCCAGTGACATATGTGATTATTTGTATCCTGGCAAATATCACACTATTTATGAACAATAAATTAACAAAATCAATCTGAATTAATGTACTTTGTTCTCAAATTATGTTGCAGTTTAACAATTTATCAGCTGTTGATTTACTTACCTCATCTAAGAGTAATGGCACGATTATGTAGGTCAATGACTTTCCAAATCCAGTGGGTAGCAGGACAAATACATCCTTTTTATCAATCAAGTGGTGAATAATAGCTTCTTGGTGAAATTTCAAAATCACCGGTAAATCGTATTTACGTTTAATGCGTAGAATTTCCGATTCAAACCGCGCCATATTTTTACTACGATCTGTTTACGTTTCCAAATAAGGCCGCAATGTCCTTATATGGCACACAAGCAAGCGAGGCTGACAACGGAAGTAGTCATTATTTGAACTAATATGGCGGACGATCTAAACAAAAATATCGGATAAAAAAGGTAAATGAGATTTTACAACTATTTCTAAATGATTCGCGATAATTCCGGTATTAAATAAGAGGACTACTCAATTTATTTCATTATATTCAAGGAACATGGTCAAAATTGTTGATATTAGGCTAAAGGAGCGCCGGGTGTGAATCACACCCGGCTTGCTCCAGTAACACGTATATGCTCATGTTAGTACCCTGTCCACGAGGAACGAGTAAGGGTACTAATATTAGTACTAAGAAGTCTATATCGCCATACCCGGAAAGAGATACCTGGTCACGTGACCTTGATTCTTGAACTAGCCCATGCTAGGTTGCCATAAACAACCATTCTGTCCACCTTGCATAGCGGAACGTCAGCTGCATAGCGATTAGAGGAATATATTGAATATTTGATTGGAATTTCTCCCATTTAACTAATTGAAATGCAATGAGTGCAAAACAATGGCATCTTCAATGACGTTTCTGACAGCGGTGTTGTTTCTTTTTTCAGTATGCGAAGGATCCCATTTCCGAGGAGCGTTGATAACTTGGAAACCGACTGGGAATGATAGAGAGGTATGTTGATTAGAAATTAAAATTGTTAGTATTGGAAGGAGAATGGGTGCGATTTCAAGATTCAGTATTCTTGTTGTTGTTGTTGTTGTAGGGCTTAACGCCATTTTTCAGCACACGATAGGCTATACATGGCGGCAAGTATTAATGGTGGAGGAAGAACCCGGGAAAACCCCAGAAAGAACCACCGACCCACGAGAAGCTACTGGCAAGCTTTCTCACATATCCACATTAGCCGAATCCGAGACTCGAACCCACGCAGATAGAGGTGAGATGGCAGTGATCCGTAACGAAGAGCGCTTTAGACCACTCGGCCACATTCAGTATTCTGTGTTTATTATTATTATTATTATTAATTTTATATATATATATATATATATATATATATATATATATATATATATATATATATATATATTGCGATGAATGAATATTAAGGAACAACTCCAATTCATAACAACTATTTCACATTCGGACACATTTTTTGTGATACAATACACATATGATACATATTTGCTTGTAATTACATTCTTTATTTCACTATTCATTCACCATACACAATTACGGGTGTTTTTTACAGACAAACACATGACATAGTTATTGAACAGATTTGAATAATAATCACGTGCCACAATTATCAATATTAGGTTAGGATAATTATTAGCCTTTCCACGCAGGACGTTATATGTTCACGTTACTATTATCACGGAACCGATCGTGCATGGCAGGATGAAATAGATTAAATGTGTACAAGAATTATTGTTGTTTATAGGGGTAAGTACTGTAAGGAATAATTCGGCCCTAAATGTTGTTGTTGTTCTTGTTATAGGGATTAACGCCATTTTTCAGCACAAGATAGGCTATACATGGCGGCCAGTGTTAATGGTGGAGGAAGAACCAGGAAGACCCCATAAAGAACCACCGACCCACGGGAAGCTACCGGCAAGCTTTCTCACATATCCACATTTGCCGAGCCCGAGACTCGAACCCATGCAGACAGAGGTGAGATGACAGTGATCCGTGACGGAGAGCGCTTTAGACCACTCGGCCACTCGGGGCCCCCGGCCCTAAATGAGATCCAGCTCAAACTTAGATAGACAAAAGATGCCCCTATCTATCCCTAAATATGCATTTTATTTGTATGTCTAGGAACGCAGCCATTAAATGTAGCCATTGGTTTTCTTCTTTTTTGTTGTATCTATATTCGTGGACTGTAAATGCTCCTATCACGCATATTGCAGAAACATATACTTCCTATTTTGTCCATTTCCGTAAAGCGTGCATTATATGCAATGGTATGACTAATAAAACTTGATTTTATTTTGCAACTTTGTATATATGATGTGTCTATTCCGTTACGGTTCGCTTGAATATCGCTGACATCAATTTCGTTTTCACTTAGAATGTTCCGCTCATATTTATGTTTAGCATTGACTTGCTGTCCAAATCTGTACAGAATCGCCCCCGAAAAAGACAATCGATGTATTTCTTGAACATTTTATTCTCTTCACGAAAATGCAGTCCACCTACTTTGTCTGTTTATAAGAGTCGAGGTTGCACCAAAGGTCAGCGACGACAGCACTTTTGTTTATGTATATTCGGGGGAAAAGTTTTCTTTATATTATCAAAAATTCAACAATATTGTTCCTTAATATGTTAATTATGATGCTGACTGATCCTACAATTTGATATATTTATTTGAATTTTGAGAGAGAGAGAGAGAGACAGAAAGAGAGACAGAGTACAATAGCTGTAACTATACAGTGTGTGAGGCACTTGTTCGACCTATATCGCACGGTTTTATTACTTGACCGACAGATTATATAATACTTTTGGTCCATTTGTTGTCAATAGAGAGATGATAGATAGTTGGAACCTCATTTACGGAGATGACACTAGTGGCGATGATGATGCTGTTTTACATCGGTGGGGATTGGAGAGGTACTGGTTTCGAACGGTAAAGTCTAATTGTCATCATGAAGTCAAATTGAAAAAAAAACTTCCAGCACGGCTTTAGGCGTTGATTCATATTAATTAAAATAACTTCTGGGCCTCACTTAGCTTGAGAAAAATATTCTTACTCTGGTTTTGTAGAATAAAGAACCATCTATTATACTGTTACACGCACACTGGTATTTACTTGACCGAGCGGTTGTCAAACCCTGGCGCAATTCTCGCTAAAAGTCATAAATTTACCCCGACTTCCCAAAGACTTCCATACAACTTCAGTTGTAAACTAGAAAGCCCAACGTGTCCATTCGATACCTAAATTTTCCTCTAATTAATGCAAGACCACAGATAAAACAAACTGCCAAATATCTATCAACCGCACATCTGCATGTTTTATCTTCATCATGTTTCCGTACCGCCAACCGTTCACGCCTCAGAAAATACATGAGTATCCCCAACACTGGGAACTATTTTAACTCCGGCACCTTAGGCCAGTCAATGTATGCTTTCCAGGCACATTGCGCCAACATAACTGCACCATATTTGCCCACATGGCGACATAAACGGTATCTGCCAAGTCCCTTCTTATTTATTCCCATGTGTAATTTACCGGTTTCCTACCGTAAATACTGCCCTTGCAGTCCCACCACCAATGTACACCACTAGATTTTAATATGGACTATTTTACGACAGGATCATTCATTTGGTTTTGGCCTGAATTCACTACTAGTGAACCATGGCATCATTGAAACTCAATAACACTTCACTCCGTGACGTTTGCTCCTAATAATTTGCTGATTATTTCGGGCTAGGAATATTTCCATTGCGCCGAATTCCAATAATCACACAAGTAATCACACAAATCTAAGAATTCCTTAAAACGGGGCTCTATAACCAAATGCACATGCTTCATATTTATTACAATACTATAAATAACCTATTTGTGTTGCTGTTCCGTGAAGCCAAGTCAAACCAATCAACCTGTTCCGAGACATTATTTTTAGACTTTCATGTCATTAAACAAGGAAAGTCTGTAACCTGTACCTAATAACATAGCTTCGCGCAACAAGTTCATATATTATTTGGCCAGTATGAACTAAAATACGGAATGTCAAAATAAAAGTAAATATTTTCTTGTCAACTATAGTAAAAAGATTGAACTTTATGAGACTAATAATGGAAAAATTGAATCCATTTATTAGCCAATTTGTGCATCTCAGAAGATTTCGTACTCTGTTGGGGTTGGGGGGTTGGAGAGGGTCTTTATTTTTTCTTTCTCTTTGTTTTTTTCCCACCAGAAGACTGGTTCCCTGTCGTAAGATCCTTAGTTATCCGATACCTATAGTCAATATCATTCCTTGTATATTTGTATATGGACGACCTTAGATAATCAAGTATGTAATTTGGATGACATTCCAAGTGCACTCAATAATAATAATGAACACTTACATAAAGTCGACAGGTGATAAGAATGAATGTTGGACTTAAAGAATGTTTGTCATATTCATACATTTTAAATGTAAATAAATGATTTGAATTGTTTTTCTTATGTTTCTCTTTATTTTCTGTGTTTCTGCTATTCAGATGTGCATGCAAGAAATATTGACCTATAAGCATTATGTAGTAGTACACAACCCTTATATTTGTGGTATAAGATCATACTTTCGATGCATTCATTTTCCTTAATTAGAGATTTTGCTTTTGTAAATAACAGATTAAAAAGGGATCATGGCACCCATCAGGTTCGTTTTATTTTTTTTTGCCAGTAGAAAACCAACTCTACTTTGAATTTTAAGGTTAGTAAAAACAAACACATTTTTCGCCCGTGTTTAAAAATCTGAAACATTCCAATATTAGATGCAAAACCTGATCCCAGGATCCGGGTTTCAAATTTCATCAATGAAAAACATGTTAAATGTTTTTCATGATTCGAAAAAGTGATCGCATCCATTGGTATTATCCTGTAGCCATTAGCCATTTACTCTCCATGCACTTGTTAATAAGCTCACGCAGACGAGAAAATATGCTCTCTAGCTCGAAAAAGTCATGTTACTGTTGGCGTTTGTGATCTGGATTTTTAACGTAGCTTTAACATTTTTTCAGTCATATCGCTACGATGTCTGCAGTGTGGCAGTTCATAGTGATGTCTAGCACTGGGGCATCATGACGCAGACATGTAGCATGATGTCCCACACAGTCACATTATCCTGACACCAAGCTGACCAGTCCTAACACTAACATCTTAACGCTGAGTGCCAAGCAAGGCAGCTGCTAGTACAATTTATGTCTTTGTTATGACTCAGCCGGCGTTTGAACCAGAAACCTCCCTCATTCGAGCGGACGCTCTATCCGCTTAGGCCACCGGAATGGTCATGTTACTGTTTGCAAAAATATGCAGTTGTTCTTAGAATCTGATACGTTCTTTCAATCGAATTATTATCTGTAAGTAAGATAAATTATTACGTTGTTTATGATGATAATTGATTATTTCCTCATGGGCTACAATGGTATGTTTGAAATCCCAGTTACTTCATCTTCCCACCGTCTTGCCATTCTGTCCATCCAATATGCCTTCTCCAACATTTTCATGCAGACGCGCAACACAAAAATAGTTATATTTCCCACGTTCTGATACTGTACATATATCATACACACACTGATTAGTTTTAAAGATCTTGACCGATTTCCTTTTTCCATCCTAGTTGGTATCCCCTCCATCTCCTTGTCACTAGTGCAACTTGATGGAAACTTTACGCTAGAACTATGAAGAGAGGGTCTAAATGCTGAATTTGTCATGATTCCTTTTGGAGAAAGAAGTTTAGTATCAAATGAATAATTTTTGTACATTACAAATTATATATCAAACATAGGAATCCAACAGGAAACTACGTATTAATATGAAGTGAAGCCACATTTAAAATCTTTATTAACTATATTGAATATGTTCGAGATAACTAATAACTCAAGCCGCAAGTTATGCTACCGTCCCCCTGCTCTCTCTCTCTCTCTCTCTCTCTTTCTCTCACACACACACACACACACTAATGATTTGTACCTTCAGAATGTTTAATTTCACACAGGTGTAAATATGAAGATCTGCATTCTACATCCTTATATGCCGGATTTTATCTTATTCTTGGGGGTTTTTTCTCACGTAGGCACACTAAATGTATACTACTTTACAATTTATGCACGTATAACAATGATTGAAATGAGAAATGAAAATAGATGGACCGAGATAGAATCAAAGAATAAAATGCAGTACATTAAAACCGTTGACTGAAATTTAGCTCATAAATACGCATTAGATGGTTCAGTAAATACATTTAAATTTTAATAGCTTTTATAATCTGTAATCTTTCTCATCTTTCTTTAAAAGAAATCTCAGCCCAGTGTGTAATATTATAATCAAAATTCTGGCCTGATGATAATTTATGAATAGTTTGTTCGAAAATGACTCTATCAAACTGATGCACGAAAACCTGCTCTTATCTCTCTGTGTATATGCGGAAATTCTAATAGAATGGCACCACAGACTTGGCATTCAATCTTTTTTTCAGTCTGGAAAGACAGATTTTTGATACAATTAGTGGCAGTTTCTAACACATTTATGTTAAACTCATGTACAGTCTGTAAGTAAACGGTAACAATAAACAGATGGTAAAACCTTCGGCCTGCAATAGTTTAATTAATTGAGAAATATTCAAAGAAAAATGGGCATCAAAATTCGAAAGAAATGGTAAGTTTAGCAGTTTGATTTCGATAATAAAAAAGAATCTGTAATTCTATAGTATCTGTCCTTATACACTGTGAAAGTTGATCCAAAATGATACAGAAAGGGTAATAAATGCACAGGTATGAATGTCGATTGGACAGTGGGTGAAAGGGAATTGGTACATGGACTCAGAATACAATTATATATATATATATATATATATATATATATATATATATATATATATATATATATATATATATAAACTCATTTCACCTTGCTTTTAAAATAAATGTAAAAAAGGAAGGGAAATACTCTTGAGAAAGGCAATAATATCACGTTTTATTTTTTTTCAAGTCGATGCACTTTACTCAAACAACATTTGAGTTGAAAGATGATAGTTCTCTCAAACACACACCTCTAGTTAAAATCAACGTACCATATAGATATGCGATACAGCCATAACCCATGCATCGTTTTCAAACAAAAATACTATCTTGATTTGCTTGTAAAACACCTTTTTATCCCATGTGAGGAAAGAAAATTTATTCATCATGATTTCTTTGTGTTTTAACCTATTTCCAAAAGCTAAAACTACATTTTCAAATATTGTGAAAATGGTTATAATTTTAAGGGAGGCAGATTATTAGAATGATACTTTACCTGTTTATGACCCCACTCAAAAAAAAAGAAGAGCTGCATCTTATCGTGAATTTCAATAAAATAATATATATGTTTAGATGATACTTACCATGTTCAAATACTGTGTGCCACTCATATGGACTGATGACGTCATCCAAGATGGTTCCCATTTGTTTACAGTTACATTGAGTCCACTGCTGCTCACATGCCTGGAAGGTTAGATTGGATGGACATACGCCGCTCTCAGTTGAGAAGTAAAAAAGTAGTCAACTGGCAACGTTTTCATCACAATCTGATTCCATAACAAATATGCTAGTCAAGTTTCATATAGAGAGCTTAGGGACAACAAGGTTGGCTTCTATGGCGAACATTTTGTATGTTGGAGGACCACCATTTTCATTTAGGGGAGATGCGAACAGATGTGCCTTAAGGGCATGTAGAGCTAAAACAAGCACACCCCAAACCTAGTTATTTATTGGAAGAATACTTAACGGATCTGAATATACAGTTATAGTTTGTAGTAAAGCGGCATGTTTTTATAAGCTGCATATTTATGCATCACCGTGGGCCACATTATTATAAACCCTTATACAACTACCCAGTATTAGGTCTCACAGGATAGTTTCGTATTTTGACCCCCCCCCCAATTTTTAAGGTAGAAGGAATGAGCCTAATTATCACAATTCTAGCATTTATAAATTCGCACATAAGCTAAATCTGTAATGTGGTTTACATTTACTTTGAGTTAGGCTTGGAAATGGGTTAGCTTGTTAGTGACTGCCTGTTACAGTTAGACGAGCATTGGAGATCAAATGCGTACCTTGGGCTGCAAATGAACAGCCAATTGGCTTACGTATTTACGTGTGTCTGCTACAGAGGTAAATATCTAAAAATCTAGATGGTTGAGGAGTGATGAAAAGTTTGCTATTTGTTATAGTACTAGTGAACTTTTTTCATGCGTAAGGCACATACTGATTCTTTTAACTGCCTTGTCACAGGAAAATACTCAAAATCTCTCTTTTCTCTTTCCTGTCAAAAATGAATGTAAAATAGAGGGGTTGGTGGTAGTGTTGGTTCAGTATAAAAGCCACCAGTCGCATAAGGAATTAACCTTAATACCTCAGTCAGAATCTTACAAGCATCCTTTTAACAAAAATCATTAGTTTTTATTTGTATCTTTATTGTAACATTATTATCATTTTTCTGCAATATGGTCACCATCGGATGAAAATATGCCAAAAATAACTGTCCAGTGAGACTTTATGTTCTGGCCAATATACAGATACAATGAACGGGATTACTGGAATTTATATGCCTACGTCGATTTCTTTTTCACATATTTTAAGTTGTTCCTAATCTCTCAACGAAAAGCTGTCTATTCTATCTATATATGTCTCACTCTTTTTATTTATCACTATTTCGTTTTTTCTTCAGCTATTTAATTATTGTTTTTTTATTTATGTATATCTTAGATAAATATATAGATGGTTTTTATTTTCTCATACATTTTACAGGTGTTGATCATCTTCCGCATCTCCTGGCGACGCTCTTATTCCTCTCAGCTGTATTGCAATGATAGCATCATTGCGTCACAACGTTTAATCGGCATGCCTGGTTCTCTGACTTGTATGTGGAATTGCAAAAACAATATAGGAGACATGTATTTTTACTGTACCGATTACAGTGTGGATGAGGACTGGACCTCGGGTAGAAGAAGTTACAATTATTCTTTCCCAGATAATGATGAATTCTTTCAGTTTGGGTACATACATACATACATACATAATACATACATACATACATACATACATACATAACCACTACCTAAGGGATTCCGAAAGTGGAAGCCCAATATGTAGACCACCCGGCTTATGTAACCACTTTCTTTCAGTCCCGTTAATGGTCGTAATAAATTTTCACTGCATAAGACACCACTGTGTTACATGTATTTATTACTCTTGAGCATCCTATACAGAGAATGCCTTTGGGCGACACATACACATAAAACATTACGCCCTGACCAATGTAGGAAATATACATCAATGTAGATCATTTTATCTTCGGGCTACACTAAATGGGCGACAAAAAAATGTTTTTCTTTTCTTTTGTTATACCCATTTTCATTCATTTTATCGTTCTTTCCAATATTTCCTGCGGGTACAACAATGATTACTCGTACATATTCATAATACAAAGATGTCGCCAGCTATATATATATATATATATATATATATATAAATATATTGTAAGATTTATGAATTCGTTTACATCTAGGTTCACTGGAGGAGACTGGATATCCCTCAACTATGGTGGGGGAAGCTGGGAGCTTCGAGTGTCAGTCAATCTGACCCGGCGTAATGACACAGGACATGTAAACTCCTCCCCGCAGACGGACATGGCGCCTATCATCAGGATAGCTCATGGATGTCAGCACATTTTTAAAATTCCAGGTAAAACAAAATCGATACTTGTCAATCACAAACTTATGGACATCCATTCTGTAGAAAAATACTTTTATTACTAGATCATGCAGCGATCTGGAATTCAACGTACCAAAATGCATATAAGCAAACACGATGCGTTATTGTTAATAAGTTAAAGGTTACCATTTAAGGTAGGATGAGTTAAGTCACACATAACTATCATTTAACTTTAATGCCGAGCCCATTAAATAATTTCACACACCAGAACCTACATTAATCTCTTTTTGTCAGACTTCTCGCGTGACTACATGATATCTTCATCATACAGTCTCATGGCAAAAGTCTACACAAACGATTGCAACGCTCCAAACAATGCTTAGCAAAAATGTGTTAAAGTTACTGACTGGTTTTACAGGTTATGTTGCGTTCCTGAGAAAAAAGTGTTAAACCTCATCAATACACAATTTTCATATTTTTGTTTCTGTTTGGACTAACGATATAAAATATGTATTGTTAATACACGTTCCTGCTTTTGCAGGAATTCTTGCAAATCTTCAGACTATGATACTAATTCAGTGAACACACGAAATAGGGCATAAAAGTAGAGGGCACATGGTAGTACGTGCTACTTATATTGTGAGACTACCTGTGCAATTGTTAGAAAAGGAGATACCTGAACGCTGGATGGTGGTGGTGGATTGATTAAGTTGCTTTACCGGTTACTTTTATCGTTGCGCAATGATGTTTATTCATGGCAGTTTTTGTACCTTTCGTGCAACGAGAACACTACCGTGTTCAGTCTGATGAGGTTACGCTGTAAATTACTCAATCTCCACGAGTCAGTGCATCGTACGAGGAAGTTGCTTCGCCATGGTCTTTATTTACTATTGCATTCCAAACGTACGCAGTTCCAATATATATATATATATATATATATATATATATATATATATATATATATATATATATATATATATACTACTCCGGAAGCTTCAAATGCTGAGGTGTGTTATCTGCAAAAGTGCATGACAAAAGGTGAGTATAGTAAATTATTCAAGTGTCTACAACAGTTATTAGTGTAAGAATGATACTTTCAATACTCGATAAACCAAGGGCTGATGAAGACTTACTTTAGTCGGCTTTTCGTTTTTTTTTTTTTTTATACAGGTTGTTGAAAGCAACTTACATCATCTACGCATATTTGGACAAAATTGCAATTGCTTTAGTTGCTATCATGGCAGTGTCCTACATAATCAGAAGTGCTTTCATAGGTAAGAGGCTACATGGATGACAATACGTTAAGAACTTTCTGTTATACATTAAAGGTTGCATTTATTGCGGAATACAGTTTCATAAATAAAAAGGCCCCGACAAAACATGAAACACTTTGACCTATACTGAATGAAAGTATTTAAGAAATGTTGGAAATATTTCACTTTTGTTGATTTGTTCTCATTAATCCGCTCTGTAGTCATTTCGTATTTTGTTTCATGATTTGTCTATGACTATTTTGAAAATTACATGCCTTATGCTTAACAAGGGAACTGTATTGACTGAGGAATATATTTTGGCTTTCTTTCTCTAGTTCTTAATTATATTTAAAGCTTCTTCAGCACCGTTTACTTTGACAGCAGGCCGAATCAAGTATTATTCTATCTTAGTTTCTCAGTAGAAATAATTTTTCCTACTAAACCTTCGAATCGTATGAATCTTCTGTTATAATTACTTTTTCTCAACTTTGCTCTAGGGGCTTTTTCAGGATCTTATTTTGTATAGGGTTTGATTTTAAAACAAACATGATTTCCAATATTGTCCTCACTGGCTATCTTGTGTATTAAAAAAGACTTTGTATATCTTAGTATTGTCAAAAGAACTTTAATTATTTTATTTTGGTGTATGATTGATCGGTATCATTTGAATTATAGTTTATTGAGCTTGGTCTTATTTAAAATGTGCACCAATCAAAACGGCTAGCTCCAGTTGGTCATTTTCAATTAATATACCTCAAAGGTAAAATGTAAGAAACAGAGCCGATACCTTTCTTACTTTATATGTATTATATAATTCATTCATTGGACCTTCATAAACTGGAAATGCCTACTCGTGCACAATGCATTTTCCCCATTTTACTAACTGTTAACGATAATACACTTTAGACTAATTCAGGCTGATATTTCGAGCACATAGTAGCATTCATTGGGTTAGCTGTGTGTTTATATCATGTACAGTTTCCATAAGTACAATATATAAAAAATAACTTCAGCAGTAGTTAATGAAAGTAGCATAGACTATAACAGCATTCACTTCCTTGTGCATGTTGCAAATGCAGACAACTTCACCTTACATACATGACTCTCTCAGAAGTGCGTAATAAGTTTTATTGTTGTATGATTTAAGTTTCCTTGTATAGCTGAACTGTGATTAAAAAAACAACACAAACGCCGAAAACTCTGTGCAACTAGTTTGGCATTTAATCTATGCTTCTTCAGGCACGAAATGTTTTGAAAGAAACGGATGACGTCTTTTATTTTTAAACAACAATTACATAATTACGTAACGTCATAAATGATATGCATCATCATAACAATTACATTTATAGGTTACTGTATTTGTATGGGAAAATATGAACGAGTTTTGGGATGGAATACTGCACGAACTTGTGAGTGCAGTATATCCTTCCGACAAAACGAGTTCATATTTTCCCATGCAAATGCAGTAACCTTTTTATTATATGCTCATTTTTTTTATTCTACCTAAGGTTTAATTATATAAACAAAATACACCACAAGAAACAACGTAAATGAACGAATGCCGTATTCCAAACTAAATACACAAGCGCAGATTTGTCATTACACAATGACATCATTATAATTGCGCACATAACTCCGCCCAGACAAATTTGAACTTAGTCACACGCTCAACATAACTTTCGAAAGAAAATGGCGTGTCTAGTTAAAATTGAAATTTGCAGTTATATTGTGAATGAATGCGCATTGCAACAATTGTTCCATTTGATCTGGAATGAATATATTTTGGTATTTTGTTTCAATTCGGCGAAAGTTTGTGATTTTGGACTGGATTCGTCTGTGCAAATTATGCATGAAATACATCGGATTGAAGTGGTGCGAGAGAAGCGTGTTTACATCTGCAAATGTGTTTCTGTTTCTGTCATTGAATGTTTGAAATCATAATGTGGGAAAAATATGAAGTCTTTCAATTGCAATTATCAAAAAGATGCTATGGAATTTAATGATTATTTTATTTTGAGTGCAGTAAGGAGGATGCAGTTGCACTTATAATCGAAATTACAGCACAATTTTAAGATGTGTAATCCAGATTGAAAACCGATGACATGGCTCATGTAATTCGGATTTGCAGAATTAAGAAAATACATTTTGAGGAAATTCAGTATGTAAAACTGTAAGTATATTTTATTTTGCTATTCTTATCACCAGCTAAAGAAGACAGTATATGCCTTGTCACTTGTATGTTATTTGTAACGACCTTATCTTCCGTCTTTATATAATGTAGCTAGCCTAAATCTGTAACATTGTATCAACGCTGGATGTGCCAAAACAGTTTTCTTACAGACCACGAAACATGTTTTAGATCATTCAGAAACAAATTTAAACAACCACAACGTAAAGAGCCTCTTATGCAAGTGTACACGATTTGTGTACAAATCAAAAGTGCTGGCGTCTGCGTCATTGTTTGTTTACAATAGAAAGTAGTTCCTTTATGCACGTGAATGCTATATGTGTATTGTCGCGCGCGTTCAGTATTGGGGAATACTGAACGATTCTGACAATGTAAAGTTAACGGGGGAAAAAATGAGCATTATATATATATATATATATATATATATATATATATATATATATATATATTTATATATGACAGGATCTAAAAGATACACGAGTCTCTAATGAAACGAATTAGTAAAATAATAAAATAAAATAGAGACAAACAGTCATACATATAATTATATTGTTATAAAGGATATACAATATATCAATTTAAATTATAAAATTTTATATAGTGCATTGGCATTAAGTCCATTAGAATTCAAAGTATCTAACTTATGAATCCAATATATTTCTTTTATGAGTCTATTCATGTCACCATGCACAATATCTATTGGCATGAAAGAAAAATCAAGTAGAGAGTGATTATTGGTGTTAAAGTGTGTTGAAATATTACAGGAAAACTGTGGATCGCTATATAAAAAATTATATGAAAGCGATGATTATTCATTGTATAGACATTGTATAGACATTGTATAGCTGAAATATTTGTCTCAAGTATCAAAACAGTCTATTTGAATAAATGAAGTGTTTTGTTCCACAGAACAGTATTCATTATTATCAAAATCCCACAAAAGCTATGCCCCACCACCGCCACATGCAAAGTGATCTATTTTCAACATGCACATTACAGATTTTATGTTGGATGATAGGAACATGAAACTTGTCAAAATTATTCCTTAGATGTCACTAATAAATTTCACAGTTTATACATGGTTGCAACAGATCAGCTTTACAGTGGTCAAAAGCCAACGTATGAAAAGTTTGCTTATTCTTCCATCCCTAATATATGGAAGAAAGCGGATCGGCTTTGTTGTCAGTGTTTCCTTTCAAATGGATGAAACGAAACATTTTTGCAATATGTTTCTTTCCCTTAACGCAACAGTTTTAAATTTAATTTGATCTCACCCCTGTGTTCTGAGACTTCTAATTTCCCCTAATTAAGGTCATTGCACCCACAACACTGCTTCAAGGAATACTGTATAAGCAAGAGCAAAATAAGCATAATTAGTTTATTGTCATGCATAACATTAATGGTAATGTAGCGTTTTATTAAGACATTCAGTCATGGTGATATCAAAAACAATTTGGACAAATTGTCATGTTTGCTTTAAGGTGGCGCTCTACCATTTTGTATTTTGCATAGGTTATATATTTTTAAAAAATAATTTCACAGGTTTTCCTCTCTTGTTATCCTGAATATTTAAGAAAAATCTTCTATATATTAGGTGTTATTAAAAGCACTTGTAAACCCCTTTTTTAATGTATAATTAATGGGTGAATATAAATTTACAGAGTATACAGCTTGGCCTTATTTTAGACGTGCACCTATCAAAAGACTGCAAGCTATGCTTTGTCATTTTCACTTCCTCGATTTCAAAGGTATAAATTATAAGAAAATGAGTCTTTAATGTCTTTTACTTTTTGTATATTTTGTAAGTCATTCATTGCACTTTCAAAAGCTGGAATTGCCTACCCTGGCAACATTCGTTTTCTCTGTTTCAATTACCACTAAAGATAGTATACTTTAGACGAATACAGGGCGATTTGTCGAGAACATGGGAGCAATCATTTTGGTTAACTGTGTGCATGTATAATTTCCACAAGTGCAATATGTAAAGAAATTTCAGCCACACTAAATGAAAGTAGCATAGAAATAAGTCTACATTCTCTTCGTTGCGCATCTTGCAAATCCAATCAGATTTACCTTACACCTGTCACTCTAAGAAGTTCGCAATATATGAAGACCGTCCCTATAAAGACAACATATGCATTATTATTGTATTATTTACCTTTGGATCCAAAACAGACAGATTTAAATAGCAAGCATCTAAACAGTCCTTGGGAGTAATTTTTATGTAGTTTGTTTTCTTCTACCGAACAGTATTCATTTGTAGTAAAGTCCCACTGAAGTCAAGTCCATGGTGAAAAGCGAGATATTTTTATAAATGCACATTGTATTTCCACAACGTAACATGTTATGACTAAAGATAGGAACATAAAACTTGCCACAATAGTCCTTATCACTAATAAATTATTTAACAATTTGATCAGCGATGCAACAGATCAGGTTCAGATAGGTCAAATGTGAAAGGTAAAAATTTGCCTCCTCTTCTAACCCTAGTACATGGAAAAAATGAATTTTTACTTAGTCGTGTTGAGGTTCTTTTTCCTTCTTACATTACAAATACGATAGAAGAAAAGAAAAAATTTGCTATATTTTTCTTTCACTTAATGTAAATGTTTTAAATTTAAATTGACTTCACTCTTGGTTTCTGAGACTTCTAATTTCCCCTTAATTATGGTTATTGCACACAGAATACTGCCTTAAGGATATTGTATATGCAAGAGAAAAACTAAGCATTATTAGCTTGTTCCCATGCATGACCTTAATGTTAATGCACCGGGATTTTATTTTAGAAAATTATACATGATGATATGAAGAAACAAATTGGACAAATTTTCTTACTTGTTTTACAGTGGCGCCTTGCTGTGTAGTCTTTTTGCAAAGGGATAGAACTAAAAGGGGAAATAAATTCAGCAGGTCCTCCTCACTGGTTATCTTGGTTATTGTACAAAGACTTGGTATATCTTAGGTATCCTGAAAATTACTTTGGATTCCCTTTATTTTGATGTATTCGTGAAGGGTTTTAATTGTGCTATAGAACATTCAACTCTGCCTTACCTCCGACTGCACCAATTGAAAACAACTTTCTCCCCCTGTTCATTTTTAATTCATAGACTTCAAAGGTATATTGCAAGAAAAAAAACCGATAATGTGTTTTTTCATATATTTTATAATTCATTCATTGCACGTTTAGAAGTTGGGATTGCCTACCCTGGCAAACTTCAGTTTCCCAATTTTAGACGAATTCAGCCTGATTTGAACAGCTGATGGAAGCTGCCTTTCTGGTTAGCTGTGTGCTTAGATCATGTACAATTTCCACAAGTGCAATATGTAAAGAAATATTTTCAGCCACTGTAAATGAAAGTAGCATGGAAGTATGCCAGCATTCTCAATAGTGTGTGTGTGTGTGTGTGTGTGTGTGTGTGTGTGTGTGTGCGTGTTGGAAATGCAAATAACTTCACCTTACACCTGTCACTTTCTCAGAAGTACATGATATATGCAGAGCGCCGCCTCTACAACATTTTTCATCTCGAGTTGTTGAATCTTTTTTTGCAGTTTTCATTTCTAATAGCAGCCAAGGAGTTTCCATTAAATGCAATGCATTGTTTCTTTTGTGGTGCTTACTTCTCACGTCACTTGACGTAGTCTCTCTTAGTGTGAAGACCATTAAGACACTGTTGAGGCATCCTAAATGACCGCAAAGGTAGTGAAAAGGTGATTACATAATAGCGCTTAATTATTGGCTGTAATAGTTGGTATATATTACTAAAAGTATCTACATGCAATTATCTGGCATATGCAAAAGGTAGACTTTATTGTGCATCATGAAAGCCTTCCTCTGAAGATGAAGACAAAGGCACATCATCGTGTTGTAATTTGAACTGGCTGTTCTCTGCATCTGTCGTAGGCACATCTCTATCATTCAACAGAAAAATTTGTACTTACGAAACCTGTATATCTATACAATATCTAAGGGAGTGCTGGATTTGCTAGAGCCAAGTGTCTTGTAAACTTCTTATTTTGGTTGGCTTTTATTTTATTTTTCAAATGCAAGGTTGTATCGATGCATTAAAACTGTCCACGGGAAACATCGTGTCTAACAAAATGCATAACTGATTGTGTAGTTGCTCGAATCGATGCTATACTTCATGTGCATAGCATTTGAAAGAAGTTTAAATATTATAGCGAAGCATTGACGTCTACCTGATCTTGATTGCCTCTTATTTTCTTGAAAAGATCATAAACTAACTTGTTGTATTTAATACTAATTATTTTTCAGCTTTTACAGATGTACATGATTTCAATATCATCTACTTTAATTTGTCATTTAAAACCTGCTAGATCACTGTGTACATAGTAGTCGCCATATCATCCTTTTCACATGTACGTTTTTGTTTCATTTACCGGTGATGCTTTAGTATGTACTTTCTTTTTTCTATTTTGTTATAATGAACACAAATTCGCTTGATGCGTATGTTTTAAGTCCTTCAAGCTCCACCGTGCTGCTTTTACCCACATCTGTCACATTATTAAAACATTATTTTTCAAAATCTCAAAACTCTCATCTTCCTTATTACTGCTATTTCTGTGTTGTGCCTCTTCCGTAACCAATGTTGAATGCGCTGAAGACTATGTCTGTCGCATCCAGAGCGTCGCCTGCGCATCTCCAAAAAACAGTGTTGTTTTGCGACCAATCATACACTTAAGGTGCAACAAAGTGCACCTTTGGTACATAGTTTATTTAATGTTAATCATGTAGCCGTTATCTTTTTTATTTTCTGTAACGAGTGCCATCTTATAGTAAGATGTTGTCTCTTGACAATACCACTCTGTGGACGAGGATTATTTATTTGCAGGCAAATGGACCATTTTCTTCCCTTTGATTTGTCAAGTATTGAAGTCTGCAACAATAAGTTATTAAAGTTTCAGCGTGTATATATATATATATATATATATATATATATATATATATATATATATATATATATATATATATTCTTATGTTACATGTTTAGTCTCGAATAAACAGTAACAAAAGAAAGAGTGAAAACAAAATGCTTTGAAAAATTTAACAAATAATTTATTTCCCTGGAAAAAAACACTATAAAAAATTTAAAAATAAGAACTTGTGGTTTCAAAAATAAAATCCAAAAATAATCCAAGAGTAATCCACGAACAAAATTTTAGAAGTCCTAATAATGAAATGTTCTAATGATTTCAAGTTCGAGTCCCGACGAAGAATCCAATACAGTGTTATTGTCTACAGTTCCTTGCAGACACACAGGAAATAACACTCCAGTGTTGTAAATCCGAATAAAATTTTTAAGAAATGTCGTTGTTCAAGAATTCTGTATGAGCACTAAAAATTTCCAGAGAAACAAATTAATCTTTTAAAATCTAAATCTGAAGACAAATTAACATATAACTCGAAATCTGGCTACAACAGAAGAACGACTTGACATCAATTTTTTTAAGCCAAGATTGATGAAATATCTCTATAAATAAAGATTATACTGTAACTTGAAGCGCACAACAGATTCCCGGATGAGGGTCTACTTTCTAGAATCCTTCAGAGGCATTCACGCCTAAAACACGTAGTCTTGGTATGACCTTGACAAAAGCCAATCATTTTAATCTTAGAATATGATATTTAAAAAAAAAATGTTTTTTCTTGTCTCAGTGAGTTTTTAATTAAAGTCTGGAACTAGATAAGCATAAGGTACATTGTTCTGTGTACTGTTAAACTATATATGAGATTTAAGAAAGATAGACCGAAATAAAGTTAAGCTTGGGATAATTATCAATGTACTGATGAGTAATAGGACCAAAAGGAATAGGTAACCTCAGCTTAGAAGTGACATTTTTCAATATGTATTCATATATTATTTAGTCCTGTTGTCATAAAATGTTCACTCTAAACATGTATCCGTTACAATGTTAAAACATTATGGTTTTATATTAAGTGACAGAAAGAAAGCAAAACCAAAAGGTTTTATAAAACTTAACAAAGAACTTAATTCTCTAAGGTATAAAATGAAAATTTAGGAGTGACATACAGTATTATGAATTAAGTCTAAAATAATCCTTAAAAGTTCTACACAAGTCCAGGAGAATAGTGTTTCGACTGAATTCCAGGTCTTCAAATGTACTGATGCGCCAACAGTCTTGATGTATCACAGTGGCATTGTCCATAACTCTTTGAATAAATTCAGAATAGTCCCAGAACAATAATTTAGTCTAGAGTCAAAGAGAACATTGTAATTCCAATGAATCATCCGAACAAATTATTTCTTCCAAAATTATATCTAAATACAACATTAAACGCCTTTGCAGACTGATATTAAAACATGAAAATAGGAGAAAAATGAATGAATTAAATAATTCTTGTCCTTGTATTTATCCATACGGCTCAGCGTCGCAAAATATTCCTATTCGATCCAATACCTCACGTCGCACCTGACTGAACCATCCAACGATAAATCACCCCAAACTTGGAAGCAGGCTCATTATTACGATTACCTTTAAAAATTGTCACCACCTATTTATTGCACATACGCAGTCTACAGAGACATGCCAAAAGTGAAACACAAAAACTAGATATACATAACAGTATACATATCTTCTAGGTAAGCACGTGTCTTCTCTAAACACAAATTCACCTAAAATATGTGTATACTATGGGCAAATGTGTATTCTAATCATCGTAAATTATGTGCTTGTGTTCATTTTAAACAGTTGACGGTGTCTTCAGTAAATATGTATATGGTGTTATGGGCATTGATTCACTTTAGACAGGTTCTGTTTTCGACAGATGTTCATTCTAAACTTATATGCGATGAACAAATGTGATAGGTAAGTGTTTGTTGCATGTGGACAGGTGTTCTCTTAAAAGCTCTTCATTTTATACAGTCTCTTGTTATTGGCAGGTATTTACACTAAACATCTGTTCATTATAGATTGGCGTTTTCGATAAGCAGGTGTCCGCTGTGAACAGATATTCTCTTAAAATGTTTTTTTCTTCTCTTTGGGCAAGTGTTTATTCAATGTGTTGAATGTTATGGATTGGTGTTCAGTTCAATGTTAGTGACAAAACCATTTTTTTAAAAAGTTGTACCAAGCTCCTCCTTTGATTTTTTTTGTTAGTTGTGTTTTTGTTGGGGAGGGGGGTCAAAGCATATCCATAAATGTCATCTTTCTCAAGTATCAAAATATTTTCAAACTGCAAATATAAAAGTGTACATTTGCCCATAAATTAAGTCTGTTCATACTCACATTTATCTTTTCTCATGCTTTCAAAAACAGTACTGTTTTCCACAATAGTTTCACACCTTCCTGTAAACAGGTATACAACCTGTAAGTCACTCTTTTGAAAGCTTTTTAAATACGGTTATCATATATTGATATCTTATTCTTTTTTACAATTAAACAAAAACTTAACTTTTAGATGTTGTACTCGCCAATTTCAACGTGAAATAGTAATGCAAAATCTTTTAATTTCAGTCGTGCTATTGATATGTGCTACCTTGAAAAATGTGGCAAAGGCTAATAAGGTGGCTTGGCCATCATGGTAATTACAGTGTAAAGCAGTCTCTCGTTTCTGGGCCAAACAAAAAAAAAGTAGTGAAAATCTGTGCCTCAGTAAAGATTACGCTCGAGGGAATAAAGTGCATTTTGTTTTTGTAAATCACGGCAGTCTGGTTTTAACTGGTAGTGATCTTGTTATAAATCAACATCGTCGTACATTTATTGAAGCTGTCGGTATAGCAAAAATATATCCGAACCCGCCCTCGAGTGTTCTAAAAGCTTTCTTTTCCAGACATTCAACCATTGGATATATTTTAAGCATATACAGCTTAAGCATTTGCCACTAACTTATATCACTAACCAAAAGAACAAGATAAATTCGGCCTTCTGTTCTATAAACTTCCTTTTCGTTACTCCCTATCATCAAATTTATTTTTAAAATGTACCTTTTCTCTCACACTCCCATATGCCCTATGTAGACACATTAACCGCTTTGGCGTGAAATATATGCACACCATGTCTGTGCTATATCTATGTAAACTTAATTTTCACGCATATTACAAAAGGCGTATTTTTAAGCTTGTTTAAATTAACATTGTTTAAAATAGCGAGGCTTTTGTAATCTATAGGTTGAGATAAATGATTCTAGAGCATTGTAAAGAATTAATGAAGTTTGCACTTAATTTTACCTTATTATCAAATTTTGCCGAGAGCAAACAGAAAATAACAATACAAAAACGTTTCCATTAAGAATATCACCGTTCTCTCGTTTAACCATAGGTTAGATACACCGTTATTAAAGATAAGTAACTCTAGCAAACCTTCCGATATAATCAAGTCCATTTCAAGAAACACCCTGCATTTCTCACGTACTACTTTGCATCTGGACATACTTCTTTACAGGTCTATACAGACATGGAGCTGCCATATGATATATCATTTCTTTGATTCGTATTGAAGTAATGTCATAAAAATGAAACAGTAAAGAAATCTATTTTTAAAAAAATGTTACAAAATGCCTTAAGCCGACTTTTAAATTGAATTAAATTCCTTTATGCGCAATAACATTCACAAATATCAATATATATATATATATATATATATATATATATATATATATATATATATATATATATATATATATATATATATATTTGAAAGATGTTTCTTAATAATTTTACTTTGTTGTGTTGTTTATTGACCCAGGTACTTATCTTAAAAATAATTTTACTACTACCTTGCAAAGGTATGCTTTTCTGTTTATAGTCAATGACCCGGATGGTGATACCGTCAGATGTCGATGGGCTTCCGGATTGAAAGGCGAATGTGCGGGCGCTTGTGGATCTTTCAAGGGCGCTACCATGGACGAGGTATGAAGTCCAGAAATCGTCTTTCACACCTTCATTGCATGTTAAATCAAAAATACGACATTGCAACAAAGTTGTGGTAAAGAAATGATGGGATATCATTTTTAATATATCAGTAAAACATGAACCACAAATTGACTTTTCTACTCACCAAAAATGCAAATGTTCACATGCGCCCAGTTTTGATTAATCGTTCGTCCCTTCTTTTTCTTTTAAATTACTCTGCTAAAAATTATTTACAAAATGATCCAGAACTAGTGAACATACTATTTTATTTCCTTCATCAAGATCTGGATTATACGTGGAGTAATCAATAGCAGAAAATGGGTACTAAGTATAATTGGTTTACATGAAGTTACAGATAGTCGATAACCTGACGGCTGTCTATATGCACGTGTGTGAACGTGACGTGATGAAGCGAGCCCCACCTGCGACCAAACCTCCCATACCAACTAGTATACATTTCATATGTGTTCTGTCTCACTCTATACCCTGTTTAGTGTTAATCATGTAAACATGCCCTAGTTTGCAATGGTACAAATGCTTACTAATTTCTAGGTGGAAAACAACAAGACACATTTCTCTGTATCCATAAACGTGATAACACATTCCCTGAGTTTGTTTAAATTTAATGAAACAATTATACCGCCACTGTGGCGATATCATCTCTGGCACTACTTTCTCTTCCCTTTTAGGAAATTTATCTGTACTTATGTATGTTATTCAAACTGATATTTCCTTATTTGTGATTTGTGTGTAATATATTCTCTCTCTCTCTCTCTCTCTCTCTCTCTCTCTCTCTCTCTCTCTCTCTCGCTCGCTCGCTGGCTGGCTCGCTCAATGCGCAGGTCATAATATACGCAAGACTGTATATTTATGTAAGCAATGAGGTGCCATAAAAAGTGCTTACAGTCTAACTCCAAACAGCAACAAGCAGGTTTCAAGCATTAACTTCTTTATAACAGATTCCAAATAGGTCGTGCAAATTGTCAGCAAAAGGCCTGTTTCTATTTTATTTTCAGCATTACCCATGCAAGAGATTACCTGTTACACTTCGCAACAAACGGTATATGTTTCAGGGCAAAACGCTCGATTAATGTAACTGTAAAAAGTGTTCTTAGCTGCAGAGATTAGTTCTGATATTTTGAAAATGATGGAGACATTTTGAATATATGAATGTTGATTGTAAACTGAATTAAGCGACAGTCAAAATTCGGGTACAGCATCCATTTCTAGACTGCATACTTGTCAAGGCCACATATATCACGTCAGAAATCAGAAATGAACATAAAGAATTCGAGAACCGTAATAAGTAAATTCTCCATCACTGAAATCATTTGTTTAAAGATGGCGCTCGTAAGTCTGTCCGATTACGATCACAATGTGATGATTCTACATTATCCCTGGCCCAAAAATGTTCACTCTGTGAAACCGCGCCAAACAACACGTTACCAAAATAAAAATCTTTCCATTTTTGTACTAAAACAGTTGTTAATTTGATAAAATACACAAAGACTTAATGAAGTACTGGTCGCTTCACGTCATGGATTGCACGAACAATTCCGGCGTTATGGTATTAGCCATAGATAGACTATTACTGATCAAGTTTCAGTCAGCACTACAAATCAAATTACCATATTTTAACTGTATTTTAAGAAATGCAAAGACTTTAAAAGGAAACTCTTGCAGATGTGAACTTGACATGTCATATTTGTTTTCACTCATACTATAGTGCACTTTGGGCTATGGAACTGATGGCATAGATACATAGATTAATCATTGCATTTACCCATCTGTAAGCCATCCATGCACAAGTACAATGAATTGTTAACTTCAATATATAACAAAAAGATATATGTTCACTAACAAAATTTGTTTATGAAGATTTTATAATAAAAAAAACATATACTATTAATTTTTGGAGTAATTAATTGTGTGTATTTGTCAGTCCTCTCCTTTTCAGCTTTTGACAATTACAGTGTTGATTTTATGTTTAAAGTTGCACATAAGGCCTTTGATAACCAAGTAATACTTGTAATATGTATTTTATAAGCATGTGAGTGCTTATGATAATAAACTATTGAACTGAATTGAATTGTATTCCTTTCAAACAGGGAGCTTGTGAAATACATTACACAGCTAACTACAGCACGGGTTGGTACGCTGTCGCCGTTCAGATAGAGGACTTCAGATTTTCTATTTCTGGCGATAAACCGCTAAGTAGCATCCCCCTCCAGTTTCTTGTTTATGTGTTTGTGACTAAACAAGGCTGCTACAGTAACCCTCAATTTGTGAAACCCACTCGCACCCGGGGCTCATGTGTCGGAATTCCACCAGGAGGTACTTTCATCGAACAGATAATAGCTCGAAGTGGCTCAAGGAACATAAAGTAAGTTCAGCCAACGGTTATCGATTGCATAAAGGACTAACTTATACCTAGTATGTTAGTTCCAGTTTTTATATACTTCTGCCTTTCGCTTCTTCAGCCTTCTTTCTGAAATAAGGTAACATAGTCATTTGCAACCGAAGCATATTATTCCGCATGGAACTTTGCGTATTCCATGTTACGTTTAAAGCTATTTATTATTTTTTTTATTTAGTAAGTTTTTGTTCATTAGATTCTTTAGCCTAACAGGATCTAATCTTTACGACTAGTGAATTTCTGAATGCAAACGAGTTCAAAATACATCCATAATATGCCTTTTCTCTGGACCCTATTTTTGTAAACTTAATTCAATACAATTTTTTGTTACAGATGTGGATGATATGCGAAAGTGTAACAATAATTCACTAATCTCCCGTTTGAAATCGCACACACACACACACACACACGTACAAACAAGAGAGTATTATGCAAATTTAAACTGATCGAACAATCCCATTTTCGCAGTTTTAAATCTCGTATCCCTCTTTCTACGATAACGATTTTCTAGCACTTATTTTTAAAAACAAAAACACACCTAGATCCCTGGAGTGTAGTATACATTGCAGCTATCTTACACAATGGTGTAAATACATTTGACCAGTCAAGTAGATTCAACTGGACAATCATCTTTTGCAATTTAAAAACTCCTGTCGCTGTACGAAAATATTCCGTGACCTCTCATTTTTTATGAAATACCCTAGATTTCTGGACGTCTTTATATACTGGTTCTACCTTGTACATCGTTGCGCATTGTCACTAATATTTTTAAAAGCATTTTCAGCAAAAACCACGAGGTCCTGGTATTGTTTTACAGCACGCTCATATGCAGGAACAATGATAGTTATGTATTACTATCTCGTATATCGGAACACATGTCTTTTACAAACGACAACATTTCTGGAGCCTTTTTGTCGCTTCATAAAATGCAACATAAGGATACAATGTTCCTTCACAACATTTCAGCTTCGGAGATAAGACCATTACGGATCTAAATTGAAAAGTTAAAGAAGATTAAGAGATTATGCGTGCCACATATCTATCAGTGATGGTGACTTTATAATCATAAATTTACTTTCATTTTTGTCATAATTTACTCAGCAAGGACTAGTTTGTTTCTCAATTATTAAGAAAAAAGTTTACGCTGCGAAAGTTAGACTTGATCCAACAAATGCTGCGTTTCAATGCCAGACGCTTTAACCCCAATACGCTGCCTGCGTTGATAAGCTGAATGAAAATCCCGTATTTGACGTCAAGAAACTGCCTGGTATCTAAAACTGACCTGGACTCCACAGATTAATTGACCGTTAAAACCTCATATAAATCCAAATAAATTCAAAGATCTAATTCAAAAAAGCACAGCTTGGGCTAAGAAATCTTTTTTTGTATTAAAGAAGTTACTATTGTATATAAATGGCGAAAGTCAGACTGATTCGAAAAATATTTTGAAGGAATTTATGGAGGTCTCTAACAGTGTCATTACTTTACCAAACGAATGAAATATCAAAAGTGTAACGGATAAATTGATTTCGCTTTATCGATTGAATACATCATACAGATTTTATCAAAGAGGCATAAAAGATGATATATGCGTTCTCAGGGACAAAATAGAACACACTGATAAATTGATTAACTTGGAGATGACCTCAGAAATGGAACTAAATATACATGGGAAGGTTTATGAAGAAAATAAAAACAAAAAGAATGTACAGATTTTTGTACATGAAAACGTACACTCGTAAAAGAGGAATACCTCACCCACTGAGTCTGAAATATTTGATGATGTTAATGAAAATTTTTCGAGCTGCAATAATGGGGATGTCCAAGAGCAGGCAAATTTTTAAAAAAGTGCGTTTTGGTTATTAGTATAAGAAAGGCATCCGAAATCACGACATCAGTGGATATACTAAAATTATAATAACGACGTAGAAGAACAGCAACGCAATCACCGACAGGAATTTTCGGCAACGAAGCAAGAGCAATAAAGGAAATTTACTAGCGCTCTAAAAATTTGATGTTATTGGATTCCAACCCACAGAGTGCGTCCCATCTCTGGTTGGCGCAGTACATTGTTGTGACGGGTCATTTATGGTCGTTTTGGTTGATAGTACTCTGGAATTTATATTATTCTCGTTTGCAAATGATTTTGATGATGCGGAAGATAATAAGCTATTTTATCTGTGAAAGCCTGATTTAAAACGTCGAGTGACCATAAAGTCGCGTCATGGACTCTGTGAGGTTCACTATCCACCTATTCTTAAAATCAGTGTACCACATAGTGGAGAAAAGGAGATAAAAAAAAGCGGCGACGACACATAGAAAACATCGATACATCTAAACTGTATCAGTGTTTCCATCAATTAGATAAATGCTTCCGTATATGCAAATAAATCTCTGTTGCACTTGTGAGTAATAAATACAAAACTGACTGCCTTGGAAAATACGAACTGCTGCGGCAGAACATTTTATTATGAATACTGTAAAACACATACGACGTTCTTACGCCATTGTCCAGGCTCTCGGCTATGCCTTAAATGTGGCATCAGAGTCAATCATATAATCACCTTTGACGACACTGTGGATTGATCCATAAATACTATCAGGTGTGAAAAGAAATCAAGTACCAGTACAAGCACCTGTGGCTGCGCAGACAGATATGAATTATAATAAACAGAAATAAATCAAATAATAACTAGGATGGAAGTGATTGCAGTGTCCGGTCCTATTAAAATACAAAAATTCAAAGAAATCATTCACGGTATTAATATTTAGATACGCCCTTTTCCATTCTATAAGTATGCCTACTGTACCTCAATTCAAACAGCTTGCTCGGCAGCATGTAATATACATACCAAGTCGAATGAGAAAGGCTGACAAACTTGATTATTGAGACACAGAATTACTATGAATCCACCACCACCACGGTTGCCACTGCAGCAGCAGCAGCAACAACAACAATTGATAATATAACAACGGTACAACAACTAAAACAATTTGCACGTGAGTATACTATCCGATTACCAAAAGATGCAAGAAAAGCTGACACCCGTGTCATATTAGGTGAGTATGAAGAAAGCGTCGTCATTGTCTTGCATCTGCAATTGTTACTGAAGCGGTTGAGAATGTTCTTGCAAAAACACAGCAATCACATGTAACCTGAATTCAAATTTCACACGCGTAGTGGTAAACTAGAAAATCACGTGGCAATATTCCCACCTACATACAAACCAGGTAAAGACGCTCGACAACTGTTAGCAAATTCATAGCGGCATTCAAAACTTTGGACACACGTTAAAGTAGACATTGTCCTTAGCGCGCATTTGGTTATGCCACTTGACAAGGAAGGATTTAAGACTACTACACCATGGATTCACAGAATGATGCCTGTCTAATCACGAACCACAAAGACAACAGTGCCATCATCGATGAAATTGACAAAGGCATTGAAAAGATTCTCGAAACGTTTGAGAAATACGCCAACGCAAGAATAGTATGGACTCACGAAAGATGTGGCCATGTCAAGGTGCATCTCTCACCGTATCAGCGGTTTCGTTGATCCATTTACATAGCAACACCATTGTGGGTAGAGCGAAGGTCAGTTATAAACATAAAAACATTTTGATAATCTTTGTTTAGAATCGATAAATTCACGACGGTATATCTGACCAGTGATAACCAAGACCTGTGTAGACAATACCGACAATACCTGGGTGAACTTAACCTTGGTGGTATCCAATTTCCAGTGCAGGTTACCAAAGCCACACTGAACAAATATGAAACACTTAATCCAGGTATCACTGTTCATGTGTTTGTTTAAAGGCTTCTATCAGCTTGCAATATCTCCACATAAACAGCATGGACGAACAAAAGACAGATTTGTTGCTGTTGAGTGAAATTAAGCAATAAGATTTGATATCGCACTACGTATCGAAAAAATCTTGCTCGGCTGCTGAACCGACTCTTTAAGCACAAGGGTAAAGTTATCCTTGCAGATGTCGTATGAATGTATTTGAGACTCGGCAACTGCACGCTAGCCATGACTTTTAATGTGGTGGTATTTGTGAAAAATATCAGCGAACAACAATGTCAGAACCTCGTTCAAACATTGTTAAATTTACAACAGTGCAGTGAAAGATAAAGTCCCATGTATCATATACACAGAATTTGAATGCCTCGACATTTCAGTAGAATCCTCCATTTTCAAGGACACATGCGGTTTCTGTTATGTAGTAGTTCCGTGTCATGTAGAAACAACTAAACCAATCATTAATCGTGCACAGAGCGTTAGCTCTCTAAACACAGTTGAGGTGTTTCTTAAATCGATCAAAGTTACGGCAAAATGGATCCGACAGCAGCTCTATTCACCAGCAGTCATGATTATGATGGATGATATATTTCGTGAGGTCTACGCAGCCACTCGTTGCTGGATCTATGAAGAACCTTATTTTCCAATGATACCAAAGTTTGTGATCGACATCACATCACTGGTGCATACAGTGGTGCTACACACAACGCATGCAATCTACAGTTGAGAATTTACCCAAACACAACAAAATATCTTGTAGTGCTTCATTACTTGCATGTGTAAGATGGTCAATTAATAATGCAAGCAACAGCAACGGCATCTGACTCACTAATATGAATCATCTCCATCAACATTGCATTGATGTTTAGGCTCTGTAAACTGAAGTTCATCGATTCACTCCAGTTTATGAATTTGTCCTTGGTCAAGTTAGCGAATAATCTAAAGGTGGAGAACTTTGTAATCACTGATCGATACTTTCCAGCTAATATGGATTTGATAACGAGAAAAGACGTGTATCCATATGATTACATGAGTGCCTTGAAGGTATCTCAGAAAAAGTTTACGAACACGCAAAGAATGTTAAGTCTGCATTCGAATGCAACAACCTAAGTGACAATCACGATTTGTATTTGCGTACAGATTTGCACTTTCTCGCTGATGTGTGTGAGAAATGTCGTGACATTGCCATTGGCTGGTTTTAATCCAGTCGTGAGTGTGACTTCATTGTTCAGTGCTGCTATGACTAATGGAAGACGTGTTACCCATTCCTGAGATCGCTCTGGCCTCATCAACAATTCCATTGCGTACTGATGATCTGCAAAAGTATGATTAAATCGTTCAACAATTGCTTGGTCACGATGCATTTTGACATGTCCGCCACCTATTCGCACATGGAGTTTGGTCACTAATGCAGCAACAGATCCAAATGTTCTTTTTCAGGATCCACATGTAATGATCGTGGCCAAGTGCATAAATGTGTCCGAGAGCATTGGCAAGACTTGACGCATCTGATGTCAATGGTTCAGTTTCTTTGTAACTGCTATAAACAAAAACACATCGACAATCATTAAAGTGTACTTGTATATGCGTAATTTACCTTGTCGATCACTGAAACGAGCATGTGGAAGAAACCACAAATCAGCCTGATGAACCTGTTAGGACATTGAACCATTCATGTGAAATCTCTCTTCGTACTGGTAAGTAAATTTGTCACAGCGTTTGTTTAGCCAACCATATTCGAGCAATCCCATCCCATGAGGGACCTTTGCCGCAATGGCTAGTTCTTCAATGGTAGCTTCACCTCTCCAGTATCCACACGGACTGTAGAATATTTTGGATAATGTCGTACTTTTGTGTCCATGTTTGTTTATATCTGTATAATTTGCTTTTAATGAATGGACTCTGTCCACTGGAGGCAGAGCCTCCATGTGCAATCTTGGCTTTCATGTCTACTTTGAGGACCCATCTTGCTATTTGTTCGTTAATGTTGGATCAATGGCATTCAAGTCACGAATCACATCTACGCTGGTTGATAAGTGTCTCTCTAGGGTTTGTTTGGCTGTTAGAATCGAGTCGTATATCCAGCCATGTACCAGGCCCACATTAATTGTCTTCAGGAAGGTATTTTTTACCAAAGTATTTGCTCCCTGGTACTTTTGTTAATGCAGCCGCCATATCAGCGCCCCCACTGAATAAAGGTAACTTTCTTTGCTCTACATCGAACACAAGTTCCAGTAAGCGCTCCTCATCCATTACGTGTCTGAACTTGTGTTATATTTTCAGCACGTGTTTTTGGCGCGAGTTCGCGCCGAATATGAACACATCATTGTATTAATAATACTGTATTATTCAATGACATTACGAAAAAGGAATTCACATATGCTGTTGGTATAAACAAAGCTTTGAAGAGCTCCGCATTCAACGTCATTGACTTGTCTCTACAAGCAACACCTAATCCGTCAAAGCATGGTGATGGGACCGTATTTCCCAACTCAGTTCGTGCGCAAATCATTAGCCCAGCTGAATCGAGAAAAACTCAACCGTTCTGTAATATGTTTTTACGATGGTTAACATGGGATCGGTTGTACATGATTCCGCCATAGGCTGATAATCAACCGTGTTATGACGCTTTGTAAGATTTTTAAAAAGATCGTTGAGAAGTGGCAACAACTTCACAAGAATCGGAGCTTCCATCATTTCCTTTCCACCATTGCCGAAGCACCTATCCTTGACTTTTTGGATACAAACAAAAACAGTCTCGTAGTCTACGACGATTTGATGGTTGAGAACCTAATCAATCCAGCGCAAATATCCTCAGAAGGCCGGCACAAAAACATTGATGTCTGCCAGTGTTGTCAAAGAAGAGTATCCAGAGCGACGCCGTAGAGCCACTCAAAAACAGCAAGAATTCATTCGTAATGTGATAGAAGGTCGCAAAAAGGTCAAAAGACCGCGCAAAAACACATCACAAAGGAAACTGCTAAATGTGCCGATGATATTAAAAAAGCAACCAGAACAACCGTACATCAGGTGGCATTTCTAACTAGAACAGAAGAAGCTTCTGGTCCAAACCATAAGATAGCTAACCACACTAAGATATAAAAATTGCTTAAAGCGCAACTGCAGAGACAATCACGCATTTGCCACAGGGGATTAAGTAAGTTAAAGAAGACGTTGGTGACATTAGAGAAGCCGTTGGTGTGGTCTCAAGCGGTACCCGTGCACTTGATGAGAACATTAGAGAGGCAACTGCCACAATTCCAGAGTAGTTTGCAATGTTTGTTAATGCTATGCGTAGCTCGGAAGACTTCAATGATAAAAACGCTAACACAGACACATGAAAATTAAAAAACTTTGAATGACCACAATTGTATTCAGGGAGTTGTTTGGAAAGAAACAGGCTGCTGGTACTCGGTGGAACCTTTTTGTGCACATGTTTATTGCATTTATGGGCGCAAGAACTGAAGAAAGTCATGTGTTATGTTGTGACCGGTGATGCGACCACAACAAATTCCTAGAGACTCCGACACTGAATATGATACAATGGAAGATCTGCAACGTATGCTTGAGGAACAATAGCGATGTGCTGAACCTGTGCCACCATCATCAAAACCAAAACGGGAATTGGTCTAACTAAACCAGCAAATTGAAAAACACCAGCCCAAACGAAAGTATGCTTTGACTATTATCTACTATATTAGGAAGTTGATCGAGGACGGGAACGTTATTATAGGAACCAACCAACACTACCAAGATGCATACCAATCCTATTTGAACGATCTTCTTTATCACGGGCATAAGATAGGCCAGATGAAAAGCTAAGGAAACAACGAAGGAGATAGAGACGTGTAGCATCTGCACCTCCATCTACACCTGCACCCGCAAAAAAAGAAGAAAAATAAGTAGAAGGTTTTCGTAGACTGAGTGACCCTAACGATCTTGCTGATCAATTGGAAACGTTCGTGGGATCAGTTCGTCGGGCAACAACCCACCAGAAATCATCAATGAGGCCACATCGATGTTTTGGCGGTTGCTCATCAACGATATTATGGACAGAGACACATATTGTACACTGATGCATGAACTTGTAGAAGATATTCATGATGTATAGAGCGATCAACGTTCGTTCACGAGGTGGTTTTACGAGACATATATGCTGCCAAACAACAGGTGGTTGTAAATAGAACCCAGAGTGTCCACTAGATGATTACAATCTCATGAACGAGACCATATTTCAGTGTGAAGTTTATGCAACTATTACTGCTTTGGAATCACGCACACATTTCTGCCAAGTATTCCGTTTTGTGTAAAATAGGACGTTGCGCCATATTTCCCCACAAGCAATTTAACATGACTTTGGCAAACATACGTCCTCCTTCGTTCTTTTCCTCGTGTTTCAAGGTTATGCCCTCTGTGAATGGTATAAGTTTGGTTGGACTTTGCATTTGATCAAACCTTCTTACAGGCGAATATGTTCCACGTCGATGTGTTCTGTCAGCAATTCAGGGTGTCCTGTACGGAATCGAGCATATTTGCGTGCCCAGGCACACATCGATGTATTTGATATATTTTGCCCGAGATTCGTCTCGTCTTACAGCAAGCATGTGATATTGGTTCTCCTCCAAACAAACTGTTGCGTGTGTTCAAAGTTTCACCATGTCGAAATTTTCGGCAATACTCCTAAATTCGGGACTGGTCTTGAAACGTCGATCAAACTTGTGCTCCCTCATTCCAACGACTCGGTATCCTTGACTTTCTAATCTCAGGCTTCTTTGGTATGTTTGCTCATGCGACTATCCCAAGGCGAATTCTGGGAAATTACTTTTTAGGTTTCGTTGATTGAAACTCGTTAGACATCCGTGAAATAAACATCCATGGAATTCGTAGACGATCTTGGGGTTTTCTAAAACTACCAACAATCAATCAAAAGATTTTCAATTTTCTTTTCACCCCCGTTTCTAGTATGTTAGATCCAGTGTCTTCACTTTCACACAAGTATTGCAACGAACACAAAGATTTGATGAAGTATAAACAGCTGACGGAGAAGTAAGTTTGCGACTATGATGACCAGTTTGTTCTCGGGCATGAATTTCTTTTGGCACACTAATCCACACTCTTTATCGATCGTAGATGCTACTTTCAAACGATTGATACCTCCGTGATTGAATAATAATTTTAAAATGTTCCATAGCAACGACGTAAAATGTTTACATTGATCTGCGATATTTTAACATTTATTACCTGAAAGACAAACGCATTTGAAGAGTGAGTTTTATACTAAGCGAAAAAGCGAGAGTACAACGTTTTGATACTCTTCGGTATTGAAAAAGTGTGGAAAATATCCTTTGGTTATTTATTTCATTCCAAACGTTTTCGGCATACTGCTCAAAGGAATAGTTCAATAAGACTTTAAACTGTAGCTCCATTCTTGGTCACTGTGTGTCTTTTGGTGCCTTGTTCTGAATAGCTTTTCGGACGAAACCGTCTATCGTATACCAAGAAATTGTCAGCCACCACTGTACAATGTCGGTGGTAGTCCCTTTTACGCTGGATGTCCACTTCGCTCCAAGTATCATCGATAGGGTTACGATCCATTTGATACAATATAGAAGATAGTGGAGGTCCGCAAAAGATTTTTCACGTCGTCCCGGAATCTTACTCCAATTGGGACAGTGAAGAGAGATAGGTTCTTGTATGCACTTCTTGCAAGACCGATGAGCTACGCAAACGTTAGGGCCAGTCTCTCTTGACTATATTAAAAATTAGAAAAACATAAAATCCGCTTACTTATTTTTTGTTCTTTTTCCTTCAAGTCTTCCTTCAATTCATTGTCGTATATTTGGATGTAGCATCGATATTCAAGTCCACGATTTGGTCACAAGAACGGTATATTTTCTTTTCTGGACAAACGTGTGCCTTGAAGTTATTGGTTCGAATGAGATGTCAACAGTTGGAGCACAATCTCAATGTTTTGCAAGCACTTTTCTATTCTTCAGCTTGTTTCATGAGATGTTTTTCGTAACACGTACCACTGACTAAGATTCGCATGCAAGAAGAGCTATGGACTCGCTCTTTTTCTTCGGAAATGCAATGTTTAGACACTAAACAGCCCTTGCATCTTTCTCCCCACTGAACGTGTTGGTCCCGATTGGCAAATTCTTGGTCACATTTCTCACAGTAGTAATGGCATCGAAATGTTCTTGGTGACGACACATGTGAATGTATTTTCCGTCTTAAGAAATCGGGGCCTCGAAAAACCAAATCTTCGCGAACCACTTTAGAATACACTTTCAACGTTTAGCAAGGATCTAAGAAGTCTTGAAGATGTTTCATTCCATGAATGTCACACGTGGTCTCTTTAGATATGCCTGTATGTTATAACAAGAGTTTCGCTTCTTTTCGTTGTTTGGGCCGATCCGACTTTCGAATGCTATCACATGGCCTTTTCCATTCTTCGGTTTTGTTCTTGTCTGCATACGTTCGACCCACAATGATGGTACGGGCTAAACACATGTGGTCTTGGGAGTTCTTAATTTAGACGTTGATACTGCGAATGTCACCCACCAATAACAATTTTCTGTCTGGCGCGCTACCTTTAGGATGTGAAATATTGGTTATGTAAAGCGTAGCTTTTCCATCGGTAAAGTTTAACACGTCATTGGATTGTTAGACATGTTGAATTGAATTTTGTCAATTAGAAATTCTGAATATTAAATTGTAAGATGGTACCAATATATACTGTCTTACATGGATCTAAAGGTATTTTTTTGTATAAATAAGAGTGGTTTATTCCTGTGATCGAATAGAGGTATAGGATGTTTAAAATCACAACACAATTCCTTTTCATTTTCATTTCGTCTACTTAGGATGACTTGCCCCGCTCCTTCATCATCATAACGATCATTTAAACTATAAATGATACATGACCCATAATATGTATCCTACTCACTCCACTCGTCTCTTTAATATTTAACATACGCACATGACCGAGTTGTAAAAAAACATTGTTCTCCTTACTAAAACAGCATAACGGAAATACAGACAGTATCTCCTGTTGGAATGGCGAAATCTCCGCTGGCCTTCATTCCGGGAAGCGACAATCTGTGGTACGTAAACATCTCATGGACACCGTCTCAAAGTCAGTACGGCGATATCAGTATCTTCTGCTTCACTGCTATGGATTCACTCGGGTATTTGACTTCTTCCTTTCTCCTTTCTTTCATTACTACATTTACATTATTTCTACACAGTTTAGTTTCTGTTTGACACCAAGTAAACTATTTAATTGCTCGATTAAACCATCCAGTAGAGCTTTGAAGAAACGACTAAAATAAAGACATAAACTCTATCGATCGATAGATAGCTAAATATATATGTAGATAGACTAATACAGACATACCCACGCACGTACACACGCCCACACACATAGGAAAGTCCACACGTACACCATATAAATGTCCCAACATAACCACATTATCTTTCTTCAATCATTTTCAATATGAAAAAGGACACTTCATTTGTTTTCTTTATTTAACATGACTTTCTCATCTTTCCACAGGTTAGCTACGGATCAGATATGCATTGATCTTGTGGGAGGAGGTGAGTACAATTTTCCAAATCCATGATCAATTTTATCGAAACTGTACACACACACCTGCATAGTGCATCGACCTGCACCAAACATCACGAATATATATATATATATATATATATATATATATATATACAGTTATTTATAGCTTATTTTAATGTCTATGAATCTATTCAAACTCTGAATTAGCGTGATATTCTTGCAAGATATGAAATAATGAATTACAAATGTATGTATGTATGTATGTATGTATGTATATGCTTGTTCGTGTTTCTGTTTGTCTCTCTGATACTAATATGAAAAAGCAATTTAACCAATTTGTTCATACTTTTTAATGTAGCCGCTCCACCATCCATCACACCAGGAACACAGAGTCCAGTGGGGATGATCTTGCCAAACCATACAACATTCATTGTGACATTTGATCAGGAGGTATAATTGCTTCAAGTACCACTACTGTAGCCATTTGACTAACTGCTATTAGTTTAGGCAATAGTTGGTTCTGATTATACTTTATTGAAAACTCCGATACTATTACTGGTATATTCAAGATAGCATTTATATAAAGGACGACAATGATACTTTGAAGTATCTAAGCAATACGAAATGTTGTAAACAGACCATGCCACAAGCGTTTGTTCATGATGTCAATGAAAAAGGTGATTAAAGTATAGTGCATCTCTGTTGTTGACCTTGTGTTGTGTAATGACAAGCTCTTTAGCTCACAGTTATTACAATATGGGTCAGAATTCCATGCAATAGCGACACATATAGAATGAAAGGCAAGCTATTTATTTGATGTGTGCATGCATTAACCGTCTTAAATTGCGGAGTTAGATATACTATGAAATAGCTTTCTGATTTCCTCTTCAAATACGTTCTCCGATCATAATTCAGTAGAAAAACTACATCTATGTTTTGAATATGTCATGACAGAATAAAACATTTTAGCTCAACAGCTACAATATGTCTGCCCACCTATGTAACATAGAGTGATATCCCCTTAATCCAGTGACTATTTCAGTTTCTACTTCAGTTCGTGCCGAATAGTACGACCTATACAAACAGAGAGGCCTCACAATTCAAATGCAACCATTTTGGAAGGGTTTATTTTACCTTAAATCAAGTCAGAGGATTGTTCTCTTCAAATGGAGTATACCCCATCTATGCATTTCCAACGTTTCTGTTCTTTATTTATTCGACGACAAAGTTTCTAGCATTTCAGTTTCATCACTTTACCGTCCTCACACACTTATGCGCCATTGGGATGTACATGCACGGGTCCCGATTGTATCCCCTCATATTGCTAATGTTGCATTTTAATAAGTGCATGTCTGGAGCGTGATTTAGAAAGCTCCTATAATATTGTTGTATACTTTCCGCTCCAGTCGGGTACATAAGGTACGTTTTCTACATTAATCTAGTCTTAACTATCACTTCGTAGTTATATAAGTGGTTGTGGCTGTATAAGCCGTCTTTTGGCCTTTCACGCCAGGTATAATTGATATTATAGCATCCACTTAAGTATCAATAATTACGCTTCAGCGCATTGTAATGTGTATGTATGGTGTGTGCTATAGAAAACTCAGTTACATTGTTGTATAATTTCAGCCGTGTTCAGATTCGTACTTTACGTGTTCTGTGCATATTTTAGTGATAGCGTCCACTTCATAGTTACTACAAGTGCCGCTTCAGTTATTTTACTAGTGTAGGCAATCGATTGGCCTTTCCTAGAGGTAACTTTCATTTGAAATGATATTTTTGCGTCAACAACGTATGTATCACTAGAGAAGCTTCATTTCTCTGACTGTATGAGCAGCCACGTTAGCCTTTTTACAGATAATCGTTATAGTATGGCGCAGAAGAAAACCTTGAGAGACGATGACGTCATCAGTTTGCACGCTAGGGTTGAACAGTATATCACATGTTGAGGAGCGAGATAGAGAGCAAGCAAACGATCTCAGTTACTATCTCGTATATCAGAATTAAGGACAGTCTACGAGGATCAATATCCCTTGCTTAGTCCCAATCTAAAAACTGGACAAAGTCATGCCAACCAAGATGGCCCTGTTCCTTCGCGACCGAACATTGCCATATACCTCTGATCGTAATGAGTAACGACCACAATCGATCATAGAGAGAGCTTTTTCCAGTTTCACGAAGCCAGGTCGCACATGCACTCTCTTGGATAAATAAAACCCGCATAGTGCCTCAAGTCACTACCTGCATACAATGCCAAGTTTTACATATGTCTCTTCACTTTGTCCTCAAGCCTTTGAACTGAAAGGAAACCTGGACATAGCAACAAATTGGAAGTCACCGTATATATTTCAGGAAGTTCTGCGAGTTTGTGAGCCATGATCATCTACATTCTTCTCCAGCTTCTTCGCAGGTATCACAAGCTACGTCGGCTTCAACACCATTTATCAAAAGACGACGAAACCTGCTAGCAAGTCCCAACGTTGTTACTAGATATTACTTAATGTGCGAAAACTGAGTTCTTACGGGCTTGGACTGAATAGGTTTTGCACATGCTGTCACCAGTTCTGAACTCCAAAGTCAATAAAATCTGTCTGGTCTAAATTTGGTTCGGGCATCAGTTGATTTTTGACTGATAATGAAGAATCTACATTTATATGACTCATTTTCTCCCAAAGACAACTTTCAAGGAACTTTAGTCGGCATTTATAGAAGACCCTCATACTTGTTTTTTATTTGCATAACTAAGCAATCCGCTGAGATATCGCATCTTGGCGATGACAAATCCACCCGCTGAAGACATGGATTTGAAGTCTTGTAACGACTCAAAGCAGGTGGGGCTCTGTGTTGGATCTAGCATCTATGGTGATCTTTCAACAGGCGGTAAAAAGCTCATCGTCTCCCACCCCAAATCACACAGGACATGCGTGGGAGTACGCATCTTAATCAGAGCTGCCCAACATGGTATGTCCAGTTCTGTAACTGCAGCTACAATTGTATGACTGGAGAAACGAAATTTAGTGCTCTCTACCTACACTTCACACAATAAAGCAATATTCAAGTCCTTTGTCACCTAATCTCCTCTTTAATGGTTAGGTTGACGACATTCCACAAACTACTCAGCAGGGAGAGCAATTTCTCTCCATAACAGTCTCAGCTGCATCTGAGGTATTTTCTAAAAGTAACACAATCGCAGTCCACAAGCGACCAAGGACACAAGCCACTGAAAAGAAGTCATAGAGAATCTATAATCGGCAAACCCCCAGTTCTAAGGAACAAAAGTGGATAAGAGGCAGACTGAGGGCGACTGTTTCGCCAGAGTTTATCTACACGAGAGCCTGATTATCACAAAAATGACATCGTCTTCACGCCACTATTAGCACAGATCCCGGTAGGGGAATGTACAATTTCTTGGCTTCAGGATGGGACAAGATATGCCACGATGATATATTGACCCTACATGTGCATTCTGATGGACTCATTATCACTTTTAGCGGAACTTTTTCTTTTACCAGGGTTCTCTCAGCTTTAAATGGGACAGCCTACACCCTGTCATCGACTCTTGCGCACTCACAATACTTATTAGCACCCTTAGGTTCAAGATGGAAACACCACGACGGGTTCTAAATGCTGTCCAGGATTGAGACAAAGTAATCAGTGTGTACTCGCGTCGCCATTCACACAGCTTCTAGGAATTTCGTGCAATTCACCTACACGAATATATAATTTACCAGTTCAGGGCACTCCCAGCTGAACTCTGCATCAGTCCCTCGACTGATTAACCGGGAAATGATTGATGTCCAGACCATCTCCATGGGAGCAACACTACCTGGACTACATTTTACAAAAATATCAGGTGAGTTAATTCTTTGAGCAGAACGTGATATCCCTTGCTACTCTCCCTTTTAACCTTTGTTTCTTTGATGACAAGAATAAATTAGGCCTCGTAGCATCTCAACATTTTCTTTATCTAGATATGGCGTTCAACCCTCAAGTACTAGCACTGAAAGTCAACACACTGGTAGTTTCCTTGCTGATATGGGACGATCTACCTGCCCGAGAATTCCCTCCTCTTCAGCTTTCCTCAATACGGCAGAGGACCTCTTGGTCCTTAGTCGCCTATTTATACGCCCATAATCTACACAAATATGTGGTTCCATCTCAGTCGTTGTTGAACCTCACTTGGCTCACATCGGGTATGTATCTGCAGTACATCCTACGAAGATCACAATCCCGGAAGAATCACCTGATACAAACGGAATAGCCTCTTCATCACTCGGTTCACTTTAATGTGTGCCCGATGTGATCGACCAATGATGGACGTATTTGCGACAAGGTGGAATGCCAAAACTCCAAGGCTTTGTCTCTCTAGTCACAGATCCAATGGCCTGGACAACGACGTTCTTTGTCGGCATAAACCCATACGCTTACCCTTCACCACCTCTGATTCTGAAGGTGATACAGAAATCAAAAGAAGCGGAATGTCTCCTCATCCTGATTGCACCACTAAAATGAGAAAAATCGTCGATCAACGATCTCATCATTCTCACAAAATAAATATGCAGGTAACTCGAAGAGACATTCATTCATTTATTCAAGCAACCACGACGGCAATTGTTTCATCCCAACTACGAGCTGCTAAACCTGCACGTTTGGTTTATATTAAATAAAGCCCCCAGGAACAAACAATTATCACAACCAGTGGTGGAGAAATCGCTTAAGCGAGGTGGCTGTCTGCTTTATAAGCGTACGAAGGCAAATGGAAAATCTTCACACGGTGTTGTGCCTAAGAACACATTTTACCACTAAAGGCGTGAATACATCAAATACCTAACTTCTTAATATTGCTTTTTGACGAGAAACAGTTTACACCAATCACAAATAAAGGCTACCGTTCCATCGTCAATTACACCCTGCATCACCATGCAAGAGAGGACATTGGACAAAACAGAGACCTATTCGATCTTATGTCCAATTTTGATTATTCACGTACAAAGACGTTGGTAAAGTGAAATCAATCATGAGTACTAATCTGGTTGAACAATACGCCATTGGAACCGCTCTCAAGAGCTTCATTGGTTCACCTCTAAGATAAAACCTGCTTCCTCACTGCATTAGCAAAAGATAGGCAGAATCAGCAAAATACATGATGTATCAGTGGACCCGAACAAGATTCAGTTCTGATCAGATGGGTTGGTATTATTCATGACAGACACTCCTTTCACTGCCAAGAACTGGCCACCGTTCAAAGGATATCAGACTTTTGTATTGAAATTCCTGTCTGCTATGGACACTTCATCTCTCTTACAGTTAGTGTGAACTCTGATGTGGTTCATAGAAGAATCGAGCCATTGCGTCTAGGAAGATCGCGTCTCTTCTTGCCCCTAACACAGGGAAAGAAAGATGTATCAGCACAGACACTTTCGTTCTGAATAAAGTAGGCTATTCGTTTCGAATATTGGAAAATATCCACCAGACATAACTAATTTGCTTCGCATCTCGGCTCGCGAAATTAGGACAGTTGCCTTGAGCGAAATGTTACTGTAACTGTCATTTTCCATGCAGCGTGATAGAGATCTTAGTTCACTTTTCCAGCTTTTATCTCGGAGATCTTTCATCTCGTAGGACTTATAGCCGTGGCGCAACAGATAGCCATCCCGGGTCATTTGATAGTTTCATAAATACGAGGCATATCGACTTCAGCTGGGCACATGGAGTTTATTAACCTGTCGGGTTATCTAGAAGCGGTATCACATATCTTCGGGGACCAATGAAGGTCTCTTCTGGGTAAGGGGATTATCTCTATCCACCTCTTACATATTCCTTTAAGGTATTGTGATTGGGTAACATATTTGAAGAAAAAAACAGTTTTTTCAAGTACATTATATTTTAATAATAAATACCCGTTCATACAACATATGCACCCTTCCAATCTCCACGCAGTTACATTCACACAGTGAGTGTACATTTCGTTCCAGTAAAACAGAAGATATCTGTGTCATGGGGAGATGAATGTATCCAACTGCCATTTACGTGGGAAAATAAATTAAGCTTTTGAGCTAAAAAGTATGAGCTGTGTGGCGGCTGATTTGCGAGGTAGCTGCTAAAGTTTTATTTCATTATGAAAAATGTGTATGATAAACTCTTAATCATTTAGACCACTCTTAATGATTAAAGGGCGTTCGGCAGTTTTATAATTCCGTAAGCATAATCGGCAGTCGAGCAGTTCAAAACTTAGATGAAGGACAAATATTCAGCATTATACAATAATGTAAAGATATTTCTTTAGCGATACACATTCTGCAGATTTCCTTTTTTATTTATTGTTGGCTAAGGGATCAAAGCATTTTTCAGTACATGATAGGTTATACATGGCGGCAAGTGTCGTTGGTGGAGAGGAAGGCCCGTGAGGATGATCGGTTATGAACAAACTACTCAGGGGAAGCTATTAGCAGGCGTTCTCCTATTCCCACGTTGGTCGAGCCAAGACTTGAACTCACTCGTTATAAGGAAAAATGTGAGTGGTCTATAAAAGCGAACACCTTAGTCCTCTCGGCCATGAAGGACCCCGTCTTCGCAGAAAAGTAATCTGTATCTAGGAGATATCAGGTTCTAAATACAACTGAAAAACTAAGATTTAACTAGTTTTCAAATGTGTGTGTGTTTTTTCTGAGAGAGAGAGAGAGAGTGAGAGTATAGTATGCATGTGTTAAAAACAATGCACATATCTTTAAATCAAGTGAACATTCTGTTTAATACTCTTTGCGGTATATATCTGCAACTAAGCCTGGGAATTCGATTTTCATCATTTCATTCAGGTGGTTACTTATCTAGGGGCTGTAGAATGAGTTATTTTTCATACAAATCCAAACCACAAAGACTAGAAGCTGACTCACATACCTTCGGGGACCAGATTTTATGGACTAATGGGTTCATTGTGACTTCTCCTCTTAAGTTTCATCATGGGAATGGTTTTATTATGCACACGGAGAATACATTTCACACCAAGTTCACTGTCTCTACCATGTTCAAATCGAATAGTCAGAGCTGACTACAAGTTGTAGATCCATTCCTATTGCAAGTGACGCCCCACTCAGTACCCCACATTCTGAACTTGTACTTCTCACTCATGCAGAAAATGGGTAACCCCATAGGAAACGCGATGTCCGTTATTACAATAGCGGATGGTATAATGTGGTTCTCGCGTTAGGTTTACAGTCCAAAACCAAAGAAAAAGATATTGATGTACAGCTCACAATGCTTTGATTTATTTCGGATCAGGTCTTTTAGAACATACTGGCCAATGTAGTTTCTGCCTTATCCTAATATTCATGCAAATCGTCCTAATGAAACCACATTTATTATATGCTCATTTTTTCTCCGTTAACTTGACATTGTCAGAATCGTGCAGTATTTTACGATATTGAAGTCGCATTCAATTCATATTGAACTTACGTGAATAAAGGAACTACTTTCTATTTGTAAACAAACAATGGACGCAGACGCCTGCACTTTTGATTTATTTTATTTGTCTGTGGATGAAGTAAACCACTGTTTGAGCCATTTGAAAGTAGAGAGGCCAACATTGCCAATGTGGATAAATTCATAGACTCAAAAAAATCTTTCAACGAATCAGGCGACTAAAAGTGATATCAGAAATGTGCAGCGATTGCTGTATGATAACTACTTTGTAAATACACCATGTACACCCACGTAGTGGGCGCTTTACGTTTTGGTTGAATAAATTTGTTTCTGATTTAACTAAAGCAGATGTTTCGTGGACTACCACATAGCAGCTGCTTTACCACATTCCACGTTAACTTTTTTGATACAATGTTTTGGATTTAGGCGGGCTATAGACGCCAGATTTCATAAAATTGCTGAGTTCGTACAAATAACATACAAGTGACAAGGCATAAACTGTCTTCTTTAGCTGGTAATAAGAATGGCCAAACATATACTATTTTACATCCTGAATTTCCTCAAAATGTATTTTCTTAGTTCTGCAAATCCGATTTATATGAGCCATGTCATGGGTTCCCAAGCTTGATTACACATTTATAAATTGTATTGTAGTTTCTACTATATTCCAGGTGCAATTACATTCTCCTTAACATCCTCCTTAATGCAGTCAAAATGAAATAAACATTATATTTCATAGCGTCTTTTTGATAATTGCATTTGAAAGACTTCATACTTTTCCCATATTATGATTTTAACGTTCAATGACAAAATAGAAAAACACTTTCAGAAGTCAACTCGCGGCTCCGTCGCCGTTGAATTCCGATGTACTTCATGTAGAATTGGTATAGATAAAACCAGTCCATAATCACACAATTGCGTAGAAACGACAAAAATATCAAAATCTGTTCATTCCAGATCAAATGGAAACTTTGTTGCAATGCGCATTGATTCACAATATGACTCCAAATTTCAATTTTAAGTAGACCAAAACACAATTTTCTTTCGAAAATTATGTCGAACGCGCGACTAAATTCAAATTTATTTGGGCGGAGTTATGTGCCCATTAATAATGTTGTTCTTGTGTAATGATGAATCTGCGCTTGTGTTTTTAGTTTGGAATACGGCATACATTCAGTTACTTTGTTTCTTGCAGAGTATTTTTGTTTATATAATTAAGCCTTAGGTAGACTAAGAAAATGAGCAAATAATAAAAAAGTTACTGCATTTGTATGGGGAAAATATGAACTCGTTTTTTTCGGATGGATATACTGCACTTCCAAGGTCATGCATTATTTCCATCCTAAAAGCTCGTTTGTATGTTCCAATACAAATGCAGTAATCTATAGATATCATTCAGAGCGCGTTTTTTCCTGACACACCTGCATGCAGCACCAGACGCATTGCTTGTTCTTTGTTTATTAATATCGTGAACGCAATATATCATCAATTCGGGACCATATGTCTGTTTCCTTGTGATTGCTCTGAGCAATTTAATTGTACGCGAGGAGTCGATTAAATCACACCATTTCATCTTTTTAAAATTCACACCAATTATGATTCATCGAAACATTTCTCTGACCAATCATCATCTCATCATCTTCATCATCGCCATCATGGTCATTTCTATTCAGCTATATGTCAGTCGGCTATCTACCTACCTCCCTACATACCTTTCTACCTATGCATCTGGCTAAGTCTTGAGAGAGTTAAACAATATTGTTGTTCCTTCCTGTAAATTACTATGAATATTTTTGATCCAGTTTGTCAGACCAATTACTTCAAGATACATCTACATTGTCGAAGAAGGAGGAAACGTCCTAGACCAAATAGATGCAAGTTCTCCGAACGTCATTCACACAACTGGTGATTACAGTCGCACCATCAGTATAGTTTCAAGTGGTCGTTTTGAGGAAAAACGGTCCTATTACATACTTTTGGATCCTGGTAAGTAAATCTAGCAGACATTACAAAATTAATCATCAACATTTCCCTGGTCTTATTGTGTAGAAGGAGTTTTATACAGAGAGATGGGCAGACATTTCATTTGTAATTCTCCATATAGCGGACAAGCAGTAATAAAATGAAATTCATTTTCGATATCAACATTACAAATTTTTGTGAGAATGTCCAGAAGATCATCAACACGATTATTGACAAAAGAGCAGATCTGTTGGCGTTTCGAACTTCACTAGTGTGCTTGTATCGGACAAAGCAGCAAGTGACTGCTAAATGTCCTGAACATTGATAATTCTGCAGTGTTCGTCACGTTTGTGGAATGCATGCTAAATGTGAGCAATATTCCTTGATCCTGTACTTAAAGCAAACATAATGACACTTTGTTCCGCGGTAACTACAGCGGACAGCACACTCATGAAAGTCACTTCACTGAATGTTCGTAAAGAATTATTCAGTAGTACACTTAAAGTTGCAAAGCCATGCATTTCATTATGATTTTTCCTCTCAGTTGTATGATTTGGCCTTATATGTGGTATTCTTAGAAAAGCAATAAAAGCTCTCTGCGCAGTTAGAAAAGATGTAGAGATCCAGGCTAGGCTGAACTTCAACGTTGATAAGAGGACTGCATGGATTATAGACGGAGCATGGATCCGCGTTCACGTCGCGCTCCCCCTCTGTACTCAGCCAAGGCTCCGCTCGAGGCTGGAGAGCAAGGGATCCAACTTGCGAACCGAATTCAGCATTGAATCCCCGTTATGAGCCAGTACAAAGAGCAACCCCCAACGTGCCAGTAACCTCTGACTTTCAAGCCATTGGACTCGCTCTACGAGTTTTACAACATTTTAAAAATGACTACTCGCCAGACCTCTATTGGGTCAGCTCCACTGGTGACCGTCTTCAGCCAGTAAGCCAAACAGTTCTCAATGACTTCTACACATTCAGCAGAGACCAATACCTATCCACATCGGATTTCAACTGCCGACTGTACACAGCTCTTCACAGCGACGTTGGAACGTCTGCAAAGCAGATTAGACGAAGTGCAATGACATATTGGAGCATAGCACAATCACTATACCATATCGCTGCATCCTAATCGAAGAAGCCTACCACCCCTTCCAAAGAGCGATATTCAAAGTAGCCATTAAGTCTGTCCCTCGTGACCGTAGTCCAGTTTATACACCCTGTTTGGGTGAAGAGTGTTAGGCTCCTCTCAAGGAATAGGAAGCATCTGGAAACCAAGATATAGCAGATCACTTAACTAAATCCCTGTACACCGCTAGGCGAACTCACTGAGAGAAAACTATAGGGTCACTCAACTTGACGCGCTCCAGCCGGAAATTCTGAAGCTTGATTCACCGACTTCCCACCGCTAAGCAGCCACCAGTTCAAGTCCACCCTGTTGTCAAACCAAATGCTGTTGGCAGCCATTTAATACAAGTGGCAAAAGCACCCTTGGAGAAACAGCACCGATGTCAAGTATGAGATGAGTGGCAACAACACTGTCGTCGGAATTCAAATGAACTAGATCAAACTCCTCCAGATGCATTTACAACAACAGAGCGTGTAAAGGTACTCTGCAACATCTGATCAGGAAAAGCAGCAGGATAGGACAATATCCTGCCTGAGTGCCTGAAGCATCTTGGCCCGAAGCAAAGGTATGGCTTGCCACTTATACACCCGGGTTCATAGTGAATAGTGCGTGCCGACTTTGTGGCTCCAGGCAAGATTATTGCGATCCCTAAGCCTTGCAAAGATATCAATATTGCGGACAGCTATTGACCAATCTCCTTGCTTGCAGTCTGTTTTAAGGTACTGGAGTGCCTAATTTTCCAAAGAATCAGTGCAGATATAAAGAACATTATAACTGATGCGCAGGAAGGCTTCAGACATGGCAGCCGAACTCGCGATCAAGTACTTTTGTTGAAAACGATTTTCAGAGGAACCTTAAAACTGGAGTAGTTTTCCTTAATCTAACATCAGCATATGACACTGTCTGCCATGCAGGGCTGATATCGAACATTTCCAGAGTATTGCCTTGCTGGATAGCTGAGACTATCGAACTGTTCCAACGCGACAGTCGCTTAGGAGTGCACATCAGAGAGAGGTGCAGCTCTTGGAGACGTCAGATTAATGGACTCCCACACTTGCCTGAAATACAGTCGCGTATGTTCATGTGTGCAGATGACATTGCTCTCGGGGCCCAAAGTAACTCGTTTACTGAGCTTGAGGAGGTACTAAACAAGGATCTGGAGGAAACGACTGACTTCTTCAAGAAATAGCACCTACAACCAAGCACAATAAAGACAGTCTTCCAGCTTATTCCACTTTAGCAATGCAAATGCGATCAGTGAGCTGTCCCTCCTCCTCATTGGGTAGCACATAAACACGACCCGAATCCAGCATACCTTGTTGTGACTTTGGACAGATCACTGATAGTCTACAACCACCTTAAGAAAACTTCAGCAAAATGTGCACTGGAAACAACCTACTCCGCAAAGTGGTTGACACAACCTGGGGAGCTAATGCTCAGACACTCAAGACATCAGCACTGGCTCTGTTATTCGACAGCAGATTATTGCGCTCCTGTCTGGACTCGATCGTCCCATACCGAGCTAATTGACGTTCAGCTCAACACAAGAATGCACATAATCTCTGGAACACTTCGTCCAACTCCTTTACCATGGCTGCCGATACTCAGTAACATTCCTTCTCCACATCTCCATCACTAGGAAGCAACCACAAAACAGCTGGCTAAGGTTTATGCCAGTGAGAAACTTCCACTGTACATGGACATCACTTCACATTCAGCAGTCCGCTTGGCTTCGAGACATACAATCTGGTTAGGTCTGTTGTCGGAGGATATGACAGCTATTTCGGCATGGCGTGATGAGTGGTCTTCAACAGATATTGTAAACCACTCCCACATAGCTGAGCCATCTGTCTGCCCTCCTAGCTTCAACTTTCCACGATATATGTGGTCAACGCTGAACCGTTTCCGGACAGAACAGGGTCGTTATATAGCCAGCTTGGTCCAATGGGGCCAGGCCACTAACTCTTCTTGTAATTGTGGAGCTCTACAGACCATGTCACATAATGTGAACAACTGTTCACTGACAAAGTTCCCCGTTGGACTGCAGGCTCTGCACCCTGGTGACGATGACGCTGTTAAATGGCTGAGCATGCACTGCACACGATACATACTAGTAATAGACGGAACGGCTATTATCCAGATAATAAGAAGAACATGCGCTTCATCTTTTGATGAGCTCAGTGAGAAAATTATTATATTTCTCATGCTATTCCTGAGGAATAGGTAATTTAATCGTGTGAACGTAATGTATAATGAAATTGATGTGAAATATTATGTCATGTCATTTGTCTGTTGAAGACTCCATGGACTGGGTACCAGTTTGATAAGAATACATGGTTCATAAACACTGCTAACCTAAAGCTAGAAGTTTTTCCAAAAATCTTTGGTACGCTGGTCAAAAACTAGAGGTCAATATAAAATATCTTCCAGCATCCGCAGCAAGTCCTAGTCATGTAAAGTTTTGCAAAGACACTGTTTTCCTGTTTTATTTGTTTATCTTGTCTATGTTTTGAATTTGCCTTTGAAAAATACTCATTAAGAGTCGAAAGCGCTTATGCTAGTTAGATACTAGTTAAGAGTCGAAAGCGCTTAGGCTAATTAGATACTAGTTTTGCACTGTTCGTAGTCAGTTTCTTACATTTATCTTAATCAGTCCCTGACAGGCGTGATCCCTTGCTGGATCCAGTGCAATTGAAAGGACTTTTATTCGCCATATATATATATATATATATATATATATATATATATATATATATATATATATATATATATATATATATATATATATATATATATAGTATGTACGCTGTATAAATAATATACCACGAGATGTATATAGTTATCATTAAAAGGAAACGAGGCTTACCGAGTTTCCTTTTAAACAAAAATGTATACAACGTGCGGTATATCATTAATACAACGTGCATACTATACATATATTTTATTTATATCACATACAAATACACATATTTGTACTTTGAATGGAGTTACGATGTGCTCAGGGCAACTGTGCATTGACCGAGTGAATGAACTCCTCACATCCCTGCGAGTGTGTCAGCTACAAAATGTAGTTCTGCTATTTTTCTTGTTGTTCACATTCGCATACATAAATTGATAAGTTGATTGTTTTCTTTAGGCGTTTCTATTTGTTTTCTTCCTATTTATTAAATCAATATAAGACACATGATTTAAACATGAAATATGGTTTTTGTGAAGAGAGTATTGCATTATAAATACGGTTAGCTTGTACACTGAACCTGAACTGAACGTACTGGCATATGGAAATAAGCTTGGAATAAAAACTAAGCGATATAACAAACCAACAAGAGGTTATTAAAATATTTTAATATATTGAACGTTCATCTAAGTCATTATTCTGCTTTAATTAACTTTTCTAAAGATTATACAGTTCTCTCTCTCTCCCTCCCTCTCTCTCTCTCTCTCTCTCTCTCTCTCTCTCTCTCTCTCCTTCCTTTGGACGGTTTGACTAAACTTTAATATCATTCATAGGTCCAGAGACATCGTCGTATGATACAATCGAAAATCCCCAATGCTCGTATTTTCATGGATTTGCGCCTGTATCTAGCTACTATAATCCAGAGGGGGGGGGGCAACCATTTGGACATTTTTATATTTAATAAATAATAAATCGATTTTTACAACATATAATAGGTTTAAGAAACAACAACTACAAAGCATTAAATACGCTACAGTATGTGTGCCTTGTAACCGACAAATTTAACATATAGGCCTATTGTCGACTGGTATTACAACTATATATCATTGATATTATGAACACTGTAGATAGATCCGAAGAAAAGCGTAAACATACCTTTACGAGGAAACATATTACTATTGGTTACTTGCTAGAAGTTCAGTTTAATGTTTTCGTCCAGCGCAGTATGTTTTTTTCTCTCTCACTCCAGATTTTTGCTTATTTTGTCCCTTACGCACGAGAGGGGAGAGGGGAATGGAACAAAGAAAAGATTCCGATGGAATTGCGTACCATTTTAATTTCATTTAGAAAAAGGGACTATTAATACTTTTTATCGTTATTTTCATATGTCATTTATGATTAATGAATGATTAGAAATTCATCATTGATCTTTAGGCCTACAGTTGAAAGAATGTTTATATATTCGTATTATTGCGCCACGGACGGATCACAATTTGATATGCCAGTAGTATTGGTATATCAATTTGCTTTCTACCAACACTTTAAATGCAATGTTATTTTTAATGTATGTGGTATAAATAAATAAACATATGTATATCTCATCCGAATTCAAACAGTCTTTTTAGCAATGTACAATCTGCATATCGCCCTTGCCACAGTACTGAAACTACTCTTCTAAAAGTAGTTAATGACATTCTGTCTGCTTTGGATAGCGGAAAGATTACAGTCCTCACCCTCCTTGATTTGTCTGCAGCAACTGACACAATAGACCATGCAGTACCGGATTTACCATTGTGCTTAGGTGTGCTTAAGCACAGGGCCCCATTGGCCAAGGGGCCCCATCTTCCTGGCAAAATAAAAATTGTACGATGAATTTTTCAAATGTTTTTCAAAGTAAGGGGCCTCATAACTTAACTAGCACAGGGCCTCATTTGTCCTAAATCCGGCACTGAGACCATGAGATATTACTTCACCGTCTCCAGCATGTATTTGGCATTCATGATACAGCCTTACTGTGGTTCAAGTCCTACTTGGTCAACAGGACACAAATTGTGTCTGCAAATGTAATACACTCCAGCCCAGTTGATCTATGTTGTGGTGTTCCACATGGACCTGTTCTCTTGATTGTATACACTCAGCCGCTCTCACGTGACATAGGTCATCATCCAGTGTCTCACCAGTTGTACGCTGATGACACCCAAATATACAAATCTAGCCACCCAACTGAAGTTGATGCTACCATCCAGTGTGTAGAGAGGTGCATTTCTGATGTGAAATCATGGATGACATGTAACAAGCTGCAGATGAATGATGATAAAACTGAGGCCATTCTGATCACAACACAAAGACTTTCTCATTCACATCCTTTACCTCAAACAATCAATATCATATATATATATATATATATATATATATATATATATATATATATATATATATATAAACACCAACATTAAATTCACACAATCAGTACGAAACCTAGGTGTTACTCTGGACAGTACTCTCACATTGCACCAACATATCATGAACATATGCAAGGCTGCATGTCTTGAGCTGAGACACATCAGCTCCATTCGCAAATATCTTTCAGTTGATGCCACTAAAACACTTGTGTGTTCATTAGTACTTTCAAGACTGGACTATTGTAACTCAATTCTGTCTGGTTCATCTCAATATCTACCCCAGAAACTTCAGAAAGTTCAAAACACAGCTGCTCGGATCATACTTAGAGTACCACGATCAGAGCACGCCTCTCCGCTGCTCTGTACCCTACACTGGCTATTCATTCGATCCAGAATCAAACACAAAATTTGTTCTCTGTGCTACATTTCACTGACGGACTCTAGTCTAACATACCTATCCGACCTCACCCATGTGTACAAACCAGCAAGATACTTACGCTCCTCTTCTGACAATCGTATACTCATTATTCCCACTATGAAAACAAAGTCATATGAACAGCGTTCTTTTGCATACCAGGGCCCAGCAACGTGGAATGAATTGCCCACTGAACTTTGACACAAAGATACAGTAATCCCATTCAAGAGTGCTCTCAAAGCTCACTTATTTCGATTGCAAGAACAAACTTAAAGACTTAATACTGTTTCCTACCTTAAATATTCTCAGCATGTTTTTTATGTTTCCTAATTTCATGGTGTTTGTTTTTGTAACCATATCATTATATATGTTTTTTATGTTATTGGTGTTGTCTAATGTAAAGCTCTTAGAGCTTCTAAAGATTAGGCGCTATACTAAGTCCTCATTATTATTATTATTATTATAATATATATATATATATATATATATATATATATATATATATATATATATATATATATATATATATATATATATATATATATATATATATATATTCCTTTTTAAGGTGTCATTAAAGGAACGACATTCTGTGGATTGGAGTCGCCTCCTATAAATGACAAACAGTTTTGGACGATAACAATACGTACGTAATGGAACTTTATTTGTTATTTGTTTGTCTTCGAACATTAATACTCTTCCATTTCACAATTTATTTTGTTCTGTCATAATTCTTTCTAGTCTAAACAGCAAAGACAGATTACGGAAGTATTTGATAAAGTTACGAGTTCTACTAGACAGATATCATATATTAAACTGAAATATTACATATTTCAAATGAATGTAGAACTAAGTCTGAATGACAGTTTTCTCGCACTATTTATATTATTATTATTATTATTATTATTATTATTATTATTATTAGTGTTGTTATTGTTGTTATTATTATTATTATTATTATTATTATTATTATTATTATTATTATCGTAGTAGTAGTATAACAGCTTTATGTACCTGGACTATATTGTAGGTGACATCACTCCACCAGTTCTCAAATTTAATGCCCGGCCTAATAAAACTAATTATAACGTCACACTCAGTTGGCAGTATAATGAAGATGCGGTTTCTGAGTGTGCTCTCCAGAGCATGTTAAATTCGGAATTTGTTTCTTGCAATCAATCCTGGACTGGTACTCAACTTGCAGAAGGCTACTACACCCTCTATATACAGGGCACAGATATGGCGGGAAACGTTGGTGAAAGAGTTAGACATACTTTTCGAGTTGGTGAGTACAAGACGGAGCTTTTGTGTTGCGGAGGAAAATAAGCACATACACACGTATTAGTCTTTGTTTTGAACTATAACATGGGTCATATGTAGTGGTTTGCAAACTAATCAAGATTTGTTTTTATCTACTCTGTCGAAATAAAGATTGTGGGGATCAAACTTCATCAGAATTTGTAGATGGGTCGTGCGAAGTCCATTCAAAATTGACGGCTTCATTATACCCTTGGGCATAAATCCTTTTTTGAAGGAAAGGAGGCACGAATTATACTTTCTCCTCCAACATCCACAAGTGTATTTAATAATCAACTCGTGCACCCTCGCGTGTACGTTGTACAAAACCTTAGGCATTGTGAGCATGGGGCACACATGGTCACAAATACAATTTTAGCAATAATCAAAATATATTGTCTCACCCGCATGTTAACCATCAGTTGATGCAAATTTTTAAATGGTTCTTATGATTTTAAAAAATTATTAAAGAAAATTATTACCACGTGATTTTTTTTAAAAAAATGTGTCTATGTTCGTGCCAGTCTAACGGCAATAAATGATGTCTCTCACAAGAAGTACTATTGTCCTAGCATGATGAACAAACGCCGTCACATAAAATATTGTTGCATGAAATTGAGAATTTTCTTCGGCCTGATTCTCGTTGCGTCATAAGTGTTTGTTCGTGTTATCCGGAACATTTGTCAGTAGCGATGCTTAGGAAACTCAAGTCAAAGTAAAGAAGCTCAAGGTATATTCTTCAAATTTTTCCAATATTTCTATGTTATCGCTGTGATTTAATATCATTTGTGTCCCGCATATGCATATGACAGACTTAGTATCATTTGTATCCCGCATATGCATATGACAGATCTAATATCATTTGTATCCCGCATATGCATATGACATACTCGATTTTCATACTATTATATCATAGTGTCTATTTTTAACGAATTTTAAAATCTTTTGAACTGAGGACTCCTTTGTTGAGAAACTTGTTGGCACGATAGCACGAACACTGCGTGTCAAAGAAAAACAATATTTACTAGACATTTTTATATACATGTATATATGATCTGGTTATATTTTCATGCCACAAATTTTTTTCTTTCTTCATTTTTATATAAAAAAATTTCTCTGTGAAGCTTGGCTTTTTGGCTGAAGTTTCAAGTAAAGATGCGTGCTTTACAAACACAAATCATCTTGCAGTTTGTCATGGTTTGGACCTATTCTGTATGTTCAGATTTGTATACCCTAACTGCGTGCAGTGGGGCATTTTGATTTTGTCCTGTCTGTGCGTCCCTCCTGAGAAACTTGTAAGGAAAAGTTTAGCTAAAATAACTCAGCGTTGACAAATGAAAATTTTGCTGCCATATATTATGAGTTTGTAGCTGATTTGATTGGATTTCAAACTATCATGGGAATTTTTCGTGGTACATTTTTAAATGTTTTCGACTATTGCCTTTTTTCTTTTACCAAACCCTTGTTAGTACAATAAAATAAAAACATATCAAGGTAGACTCGTGAAAATCAAAGGTACTTTTGTATTCATGCGTTAAGGATCTGTTTAGATTTCCAGACCATAATGTAAATTTCTTATTTATTTTCCACGTGTTAAAAGCATTTTGCACTTTTTCTAACCAAAACCTTGCTATCACGAGTCAGAAAAAAATGTATGAGGTCGAAAACCGGTATATAACATGCATGCTTGTATTTAAATGCAGATTACATGAATACATTATTTAGGTCGTTACATCAATTTTCAATTTCCTTTGCCCATTTTGGAGTTGCACATTTTGAGGAAACGTTAACCTTTGTAGTATTTACTATCAGAAAACACTTTAGATGGACAAATGAAATGAGACATATATGTTTTATGCAATTATATCAATATTTACAATTTCGAAAAAATGAAATTTGGTGTCGTTTACGTTTTTGTCGCCGTTTCTGCACTGAGAGAATACGTGTTTCAGTTGTTTCGTGCATGAAATGATAGTCTGCAAAAGCATTTATCCGGAAATTTCTATTTATGGCTTTGGACTAACACTAGTCTTGAAGAAACATTATTATTAGTTGAGTTCAAGTGAGCACAATTGCTTGACATGGCATGGAGACTCTGTCTTCAATTAAACGCATTAAAGTAATGCTGTATATCTAATTTTACTTTAAAAATGTCTTTGTCCTCCTCTTGTTCATGTGTTATTGGAGACATTTCTTCAGACATTGATGCAATTTTACAGATACCACAGCACCAACAGTGTCCATTGACGATAAACCAGGGGTAGTCAGTAATGTAAGCAACCCTCGGTTTTTGCTACACTGTAATGAATATTGCCTAATGGAATGTCGAGTGTATGTGAAGGGTCGGAATGAGACGAAGTTTGTGTACTGTTCTGGAAACTATTTCTCCTGGAGCAATACTTTCTACACTGGAGCACTCTCCTCTGACGTTACATACCACTTTGATGTAAAGGCCAAAGATGAAGTAGAAAATATTGGCAGGATTGTTCAGTATGAGTGGCAAGTTGGTAAGTATCGGTAAAGATAAAGGTGTTTACTTCATACATTATGATGACAGCACTTCTGCATAAACGAATAAATCATCCACATCTTTGTTACCTGAAGATTATGCCTTTATAATCAGTAAACGTTTGGGCGTAGGTTTACGTTTGAACCAATCACGAATGGCTTGTTTTTGTAAAGTTAAGTGTGATGAGCTTAGAGTTGAAATTTTACTGCATGGCAGAATCCATGGTTCAGAGACCTGATCTGAAAGACTATTGATAATGTAAAAGTCAAATAATACATGAATAGCAAATTATAACAAAGCAAACTTTTGATTGTAATTACCTAGTGCCTATGTATTAATTTGTTTTTCACGTACTTTGATAAAGAAAGCACATTCATGAGAAAGATACAAGCAGCAATAGCCTATGCTTGCCTTAGTGCATGCAATGGTCCCTGGATTACGATGTTTTGGCATTAGTTTTACTCATCGAAAAGCGTTCAGCCGAGTATGGTATCAGTAAATCGTACAGTAATTATCCATAATATAGGAGAGCCATGAATCTGAATGATGGTCGGTTGTATAGTTTGCCAGATATTACAAACGAGTTAATAAATCTTCCTTTAATATTTCTATATCCATTGAGAATAAATACCGTGTGTTGTGGGTTTATGACGATAAACATGCAAGCTTTTATTAAATAGGTATCCTTCACTTCCTATAATTTCCACTTGGATATATAAGATTTTGAAATTTACTCATTAATTTGCAAACTATTTATACAAGTTTGAATTTTTAAAAACCCGTATTTCATCATTTAAAATAAACATGTATTTCATCATTTAAAATAAACGATGTAAAAATAAAATAGCTTCGAATTTCTCTGTTTAATAGTATTAAGATCAATGAAACTGATGTTCACGTTTATTCGATGATTTTAATTTAAATCCATCACATCTTCTTATTTTAAGTTCGTGTATATTCGTGAGTATCAAAATTCATTGTTTCGGGAAAATGACATTTAAATCAGTACTTGCATTGAAGATCCCTTTTAGTAACCACAGAAAAATCAGTGTTTCTTAAATCTTAAAATCCCTGTGTTTATTTTGTTGGCTTTTAAACAGAAATCCACGACAATTGGTACACATAGAAAAATAGTGAATTGACCGTGCGCTTAGCATAACCTTTACATATCATTTCAGACTTAGATCCTCCGAATTTGAACTGTTCCGATCTACTCACAAATGTTTTATGTGGGCAAGACACGTCTCCATCTTCTTTGGGAACGCCTACCATAACAGATAATATTGCGCGTGTGGAAAATATAAATCTTACTAGTAAGGACTATTTTAGCAATCAGTGTGGATTTCAGCGTCTATGGATGGCCGTGGATACTGCAGGGAACATTGCACGATGCAAACAAAATATCCTAATGATATCATCATTGCCGCCGAGAATCAATTCATATCCAGGAACAGCTGTTGTCGCGTGTGGGGAATTAGACGATATGACTAAAGCCTTTAAGAAATCATTCGACATTGTTTCACCCTGTGATATGCCTCTTGAAATTGATTTTACGGATGACATATCAGAAGGTGCAAAATTATGTGGAACAACATTTATTAGGACTTGGCGAGTGTTTGACAATTGTAATAATGTAGCAACTGTACAGCAAGAGATCAGAATAATCGAACTGCAAGATCCCGTAACGCCTGCAAATGGTGAAATAGGAATCGACTTGCAACATATTTTGCGATGGCCACCATATGAAGGGTTTGGTGGGTCAGTCACCTATAGTATCTACATTTGGAAAGTTAGCGACGTCCGTCCTTATACACCAATGGGTCATACGCCTTATACTCAGTTCACCCCTTCGCAGCCATTGTCAGCGGGTACAAGGTACCTTTGGCAACTGGAATTCATTTTGAATTCCTTCAACCAAACCATATTGGGACCAAAATGGGGGTTCGAAACACAATTTTTTGCAGACTTGAAAGTTGAATCTGTTGAAACCCCTCCAGTTGCCTATTCGGGACAGAGTTTTGACGTACGATGGACTGTTCAAAATATTGGAAACTTGACAACAGATGCACATTACTGGTATGATAGGATTTATATCTCGTTTTCCCCTGAGTTTAGCACAGCTAGAGATGTTGGGTATCAGAAACAACAGACCATTCTTTTACCTGGTGATGGATATTCGTCACATATTACAGTTCAGCTCAGACCAGATGATATCGGCCTGCTGTATGTGTTTGTATTTACTGACATGTATCATTATTTGTCTGAACAAAACACGCTGAACAATGTCCGACGCAGTTCCGACACTATAGATGTCCAGTTAACACCACCGGCAGATCTACAAATTATCAACATTGCGATTCCTGCATCCTCATTCTCAGGCAAGCACATTTGTATTTTCAGCCATTTTATAAATATCAAAAGAATTTTAGGAGCGTGTTTAAAAACCATTTGCATGAATTAAATTTTCAAAATGCACACGTGAATATCTGCTAGAATGCTAACTTTCATGTGAAAGTAATGTTTTGATCTTATAACTGGAGGCAAGCGTTAAGATAGCATTTTTTCAATTCTTTCATTTATGCATTTTTGTCTCATTTTCTCAATTATAGATGCAGAGATTTCTGTGCGCTGGACGGTGAAAAATGCAGGAACGGCAGTAACTGTCAATGATCGTTCCTCCTGGTATGACGGAATAATTTGGTCAAAAGATAAAATCTATGGTAAGATGGGTTGGGTTTTTAATTTAATAAATATACTGAGCAACGCTGACATTGTCAAATATATGCAAGAAACATTGATTTCCTCTAAAGTTTCAACAAAGGACTCATATGCGTACTGTCAGTCATTCATATTAAATACCATGTATGCTTCATATGAAGATTACATAATGTTGGAACATCCGTTCTTTTCATCTAATGTGATTGTTTTACTTTTTATATTAATCTCATGTAGCCTTTATATTAATATAATTAAAACTTTCTTTATATTAGGTTTCGAAACATGGATATATACTTGCAAACATTAACATCTTATTACATGATGTTGCTTTTATTTTCCATTTTTTCTATTTGTTTCTGATATTTATTATTCGAATTTGTATTCTTGTTTTTGATAATTAAATCAATTGATCAAAACTTTTCTTAGTCGCTGTATCAATTATCTTTTAACTAACTGATTATCTTTCAGACAGAAGTGATCAGGTCCTCGTTTTAGTACAAATTCCTCATACATTATCTCCAAACAGCGAGTACCAGATGACACACACCATACGTGTTCCAGAATATATCAGCGGAGAATTCTATGTTCTCATCCAAACTGATGTATACAACTTTGTGTTTGAGTATATGGCAGAGGGTAATAATTTCAATGCTACAAAGGTATGTTTAGGTAGACATTGGTCTGGCATCTAAAATAGATTTCACCCTTCAATTATGACAAATGATACGTTCATATATATATATATATATATATATATATATATATATATATATATATATATATATATATATATATATATATAGTGATTACAATTTTATCCAATAGTATTAATTCACATATTAATGATTTTTGTTTAATGGGATGCAAAATATATCAAATTCTGTGGGCAAAGAATGAAATTTGAAGTGAATGCTGACACCGCAAATCCACGGAAAATTGCATAAAAGTCAAATGCTTACATTGCACTATTTAAATAATGATCTGTATGACCCTACCACCTAATAGAAAATAAGCTTGCGTATTCCCAGAAAACTGTCTGGAAGAGGCATTCATTTTTTCCCTTGTCCGGACGTTCTTCTACCATGGCTTCTTTGCGTTCCTCGTTTAGATCCCGGTAGATGGTAATTTGTTTTCAACTAACGCATTTCCAGTTTTACTTTTCTATTCGTGACAGGGTTAATAATGTAGAATTTATATTCATAACATCTTATCTGAGCCAAATCATTTTCAAACGACATTGGTTTAGAAGAGATATGAATGTCCATTAATGTACTAGCAAAACAAAATTGTATTAATCATCGTAATTTATTCTTCTTACTAGGACCCCATAAATGTCATACTACAGCCTACCCCAGATTTGAAAATCTATGAGATAAATGCATCAGCAGAGGTTGTTACTGGGGATCTGCTGACCATTACCTGGCTGGTTGTGAATGATGGAGCAGGTTCAACACGATCACACTGGAGAGACAGGGTGGTAAGTGTTTTTCCTTTAAAAGGTTTGGTCCCGTGCCTATGCGTATGGAAGAGCATCGCTGTTCAGAAAAGACGAAAAATAATAACATATACACTTAAATCATTACAAATATGGTTTCCAATATTAAATGGAAAAACTTTAATTACCAAAGGGATAATGTGTATATTAAAGCAATAATGTGCATGTTAAATTTCCTTATATGATGTAACATTTAGATTAGAAGCAAGTGTTTTGAGCTGCTTGAGTTAAACGGAATAATACGCTAAAATGTGCCCTGGAAATTACATAGTCATAGTTCGTAATTGGTGAATTTATGGCTGCTATATATAGTGTAAGAGGAATGTAGGGAGAATAAAAACATTTTCCTATGTTTAAAAGAACAAAAGGGTGAAACATATAATCCATTACAATTTCACGATATTTTTTTCTTTGTATCAGTCAATTTTAAGTTTGAGAGAGCTTTTGTAAAATAAAATGGCATAGTTTCCATTGTAGTATTTATTATTACAATATGGAGTGGATTTTACGACTCTTCATATCTTTTGGTAATTCATACGGCTAACGTATTTTATTGGACTAAATAGCTATGTTCTATTCAGACGATATTTTTAAGATGTAATCTTTCTGAGATGTTGGCAGCAGTAGTCTTGGACAAACGTTGTCACTCGCATGTTTCTATATGATTCCAAATAAATCATGGGAAAAGGTTTCCGGTTCACATTTAGACATTGTTCAGAATGATGAAGCCCATCTCTTATACGAAACTTACATGTTCTGTACCACGGTTGATTAATCTAAACTCTTATATATTCGACAACTTTGCTTAGGAACAAACCTAAGAATGAAGGTGAAATTCTCAAGTTAAGATTCTATTATATCTTGCAGACTATGACCCACTTATCAGCTAGACATATCTTCAGTCTTGGGACAGCCTATCAGTTCAACGAAATAGGTCCGGGCGATAATTACACTGGTTCGATTCAATATATGTTGACTTCATCCTTTCTTTCTGGGACTTATAATGTCACGGTTGAGGTTGATTATTACAACGAGCAAGTTGAGTATCAAGCAAAGGGGAACAACATTATGTCTTTAGGGATAACTGTCAATCAAACATTACCCAATTTGTCCATTGAAATGCTCTCTGCCTATATTTATTCCGGTGAATTCTCGCCTGTCGCAGAGATCTATGCGAAAGTAAGTAACAATGGTCGAGGTAAAACATTACCAGGACAAAGTTGGGTGGATAGCATTAGTATGATTTCCATAATAACTATGACAGAATACAGCATTGGCAGTGTCATGAGCTCGTCCCAGACGGGATTAAGAACTGGTGAATTATATGAAATTAATACAACAATACCCATTCAACAAAATGTGCATGGTAACGTCACATTTAAGCTTATTGTAGATAGATATAAGGACATATCTGATGCTGATCGCAGTGACAATGAATATGATACTAATACGATTTCAATACCACTAATTGCACCAAACCTTGTGACTACATCTACTGTGGATGATACTCTTAAAGTTGAAGCTGGCCAATCTTTAAATATCTCATATGAAGTGACTAACATAGACACTAATATTCCAAAAAGAATGATGTGGAGAGATCGGGTAATCCTGAGTTTCAGTCAAACAGCCCAGGATATCGCCGTACAGTCTGATATTACTTACTCTGGGCCTTTAGACAAGAATTCAACTTACGTTGGCAGGGCTACGCTAAATATACCGAATACGATTGCAGGCTCCTTTTATGTTCATATTTCTGTCAATCATTATATGGATTTATATGAAGGTGACAGGTATGTAGACAATATACTCATTTATGGTATAGTGGTAAAAAGTTTCCCTTCGCCTGATCTGGTCGTTACTGACATGAATGCGTATTTAGTTCAAAGTTCCGGTTTATCAAGGCTCCTTTATTTGTCTTGGTACGTGGTCAATCAAGGCAATTCACTGAAATCGATATCGTCATGGACAGATACTATCATTTTGTCATCAGTAAAATTATCGAACGAGAATATGACAGGGTCAATCAATCTCGCAGACTTTGAAGTGAGCGGTCTTCTTGGCTCATACGAAGAATACTCGATGACTCGAACGGTTCTAATTCCAGACTCTGTTGTAGGCACTTACTATGTCTATATTAAAACAAACTCCCGCAAAGATTTGCCAGAAGTAAATGCTTTTGGCAATAACGTGGGCAGTAAATATATCAAAATTCATTTTGATGCACCACCTAAGGCCAATCTTACCTGCATTATTATGTCTGTGATGCCAGAAGATAGCACTTTTAATGCCGGTGGAATAATTCATATTTCCTTCAAAGTCACTAACACAGGTGGTGCTAAAACACCTAAGCAGTCATGGATCGATGTTATTTACCTCGATACAGGGCAAGATCCGAACCTGGAAGAGCTCATGACTTCTACTACCTCCCTTTTGCAATTAACACATGTAGGATTTCTCAATCCGAACGAAAGTTATGAACAATCCGTTGATGCCATTATCCCATTTAAGTACACGGGAAGTGTTTCTTTATTTATAAATGTGGATGATTCCACCCTCTCTAACAAAACACGTATTTTCGTATCGCTGCCTAAGCTGCCAAATCTTATCCCTGTTGTAGCATCCTCTCTTGAAAACCAAGTCGGAGGCAAACCATTTGAATTCAGTTATAAAGTTCAAAACGTTGGTGAAGGCACTGCTATTGCTACATGGTACGATAGCTTTTACCTAAGTGAGGATTTTGAACTCGACCCCTTTGATAAAAAACTTTCATTTATCAGAAGAAAAGGTTTAATCCCAGTAAATGAAACTTTTGATCTAAATACGACGATTTTCTTGCCTTTTGACCTAAAAAGTAAAACATATTTCCTGATCCTCTTTGTGGACAAAAGTAACAGCGTTTACGAAAACAACGAGAAGGATAACCAAATCCCAATCTCAGTGTATATTATGCAATCGGTAAGCACCGATATAGTGGTTCATACAGTCAGTTCTAACTCGCCAGTTGTTTTTGGAGACAGCCTGACCGTGGAATGGACATTAATTAACAATGGTTCCCGTGACGCCTCCGGCTACAAATGTGATTCTGTGTTTTTCTCTAAAGATGATATTTTAGACTTGGATGATTTTCAAATTGGTGAATCAGTCTGCAGCAGCTTATCAATCAAACCATATTCAAATACTTCGGATGAGAAAAGATATGAAATCAGAGAAAGCGCGCCACTGATTCCCGTGAATAAATATTTTGCCATTGTACGTAGTAGGTCGAACATACTTGATATCAACCAGTCAAACAATATCGGAGTTTCCTCAAAAACATCGGAGATCCAAATAGAAGAATTGATTCTAGGCTCTCGTACTTCATTCAACATTGAAATTGGCAAAGAGCATGCATTCAGGGTTGTCAACATCCCTTCAGAAGAAACTCTTATCATTTACTTGGAAACAACTGACATTTATGCTATGTTTAATTTGTATGTTAAATATGGAAAACCTGCAACATTGTATGACTTTGATATTCAGTCTGATTATTCCACAGAGGTAAAACATACTGTAATTGTGCCAGATACAAAAGCTGGAGACATATATATCCTAGTGGAATATAAGGGTTTTATCAATTCCTTCAATATTTCTACAAAAGCCACCATCTTGGCAAAGCTTGCCACTTTTGAAATCATTGAAACCTATCCTAAATACGCTGCTCCCTTGAGTAACATTACATTAAGGGTTGAAGGAACGTTAATTCCATATGACGTTGAAGCATTTCTGTATAACGATGCGAGGAACATCTCTGCTTTGAGAGTTTTCTTCTTTTCCTCTGTGACCGTCTCTGTAACGTTTGATATAAATGGTGTTGATGTCGAGGAATACTTTTCACTTCAACTTTATTCCAAGACAGCTGGACTGAATGCAGTAAAGGAAAATGCACTAGTCACAAAATCTGGAACAATAGGTACCTTATCTATCAGAATGTCACAACCAAGGGCTTTCCGACCTAGCGAAATTGGCTTCATAACAGTACACATACTGAATGTTGGAAATACCGACATAAACACCCCACAAATTTTAGTGTCAGTAGAGGGAGATGGGCAACTGAAACTCGTTTCAGATTTAAAGGAAACTGTATATAAGTCGTCTCACGTCATATTTGCTACACCTTCCTCTGGACCTGGGGGAATTTATGCCCCTGGTTCGTATTGCACACTTTTTTTTGAAGCAAGACAAACAGATATTTCAACAAGTACAGTTCTTAGAGTATTAGTTTCGACCGTCAGTGCGAGAGGCAACACGTCTCATGGGCTAGAAACTCTTAAGTGGGTTTTCAAACCATCCAATTACGAAAATTCTACTTGGAATAAGATTTGGTCCAATTTTGTGCAGCTGGTTGGACATGACACGATGTCTCTCTCTAATAAATTATCAGAAGTTTCAAATCAGTTAAGTCTTGCTGGTCGGAGAGTCCATCCTATTGAAGACTACATATATTTACTGCTGGAAATGTCGGATGCACCAAAGGGAGACAGTGTAATTGTGTGGGCTAATGACATTTCTCAGATTCAAAGGAAGAGTCTGTGGATAAAGTTGGACTTTGAGAGATACGTATCACCAAAGTTGGGACTTCGAAGTATATACGGACCACTCGGTAAAACGTGGATTTCGCCATACTGGTATGTTTTTTCTATTTCTTTCTCAGTTAGATTCTTCGAAGTGTAACAAATTACTCAATCATGTCACACCATGTAAGCGTGTTTTAAGTTTCTTCTTGAATGATATAATATTAAATTGCAACAGGTCAAGACGTATTTGAATCGTGCATTCATCACAATTTGAATAAGTCAATTCAATGTGTACCAGCATCCAAGTAATTTAAGAATGGCATCATATAGTTGAAGCAATTATTATTAAATATTTTATAGTTTCAACTTTTAGTAACATAGTATGTGTTATTATAACTACTTAGGAAAATATCTATTATCTTTGTATTTTCATCACAGCGTAATTGCATTTTTCAGGAGCACTTTCATCCGAAACGTCACTAATGAAACCGCAACCCTTATCATTGAAAATGCTGCTTACGAATACTCTTCGACGGACGGTGAAGTGTACAAAAATTCCTACAAAGAAAATATACTAAAGACAAAATCAGGTAACTGAATTTTCTTCTGACAAACCTATTGAAACGGTGAACTTAATGAACATGTAAGTGCTGCTAAATGAGCACATGTATGTTGGCATCTGGATTTTTGTATTTCTACTCAAATATGTTATAAACATTAATGTGTTTAGAACCCTAATGACTTTCATTTCATATTTTAAAAATATTTTCTTTCTTTGAGCCAACAAGACTGTAGTGGTCTCCAGGCTTTTTAAATATGCAAAAGGAATTTATTACAATTTTAAATACTTTATACCTTGTCTCTGTAGTTAATAACCTTCTTCAACGTAGCAATACCCACCTTCATTAATGCTGATGAAAAGGACTTAAGCTGTTTCGATTATCTAACTATTTACACGAAAATGGTGTACACAAATTAATAAATTATAATAAAGGGGTCCTTGGATGCTGCCTTCGTGAGTGCAGTTTTACGTAAAAATGGGATCCAATCCCACGCTTATTCAAAAGGCAAAAACAGCTTTTGAAGTTACTCGCTTTACGTGACAGTCTTTAACGTGTGCAAATAAATAGTCGGAATAATTAGGTTGAAGCAACTGGATTGATAGAAATTCAAACAGGAATTTTAGAAAGGTAATTCTATTGACGACATTGCACAGAGGTAATAGAATTCCAAATAAGTGTTGATCAATGTAAATACGTAATCATCAACTATTATTCAACCATTCTGAGGAAAACAACCTTGCACTTGAATATATTTAGCAATCATAACTTTAAAATAATTCCAATCATTTAATCAATTTCATCGTATGCATGTATCTAATTCATAGTTTTCACGGACCTGAATATATTTATATCAGTGTGCTAGTTGTTGCCCTGCGGAGTTTGGTAAGAGATACAGGTAAATTGTCTGAAAATCATTTCAAAGTAGATATCTGGAAGAAAATAATGACAACATATTTTTAAAAAAGACCAAAGCCTGTAGCATATGACATAAATAATTCATAATTTCTTTTCGTTACTTTTATGGACACTGCAAACTTGTTTTTTAAGTTGTCATGTTTCAAGAACTCTAATTGTTCAGTATAGTAAATTGCTTTTCGTATTGGTTTCTTACATACGATGAGGTATAACAAAAGTTAATAATGGAAAATAATCTACACAACTTTAATATTTTCCATTGTTGAACTATCCTAAGTATCTTTAGTGGTCAACAGCGGTGAAATACATTAGCGTTAAATGCCATCTTTCTACACCAGAATTCAATATTACCAAAATGGTAAGCAAGTCATTATATCTATAAAATAACTATATCAATCAGAACAAGATTAGATAATTGAGACAATAAAATTAATTACAACAACAAGAAGATAATAATAATGATAGTAACGTGAAAGCATGAGAAAGAAACGAAGCAAAGGATGCTGGCCACACATACTTTGTCATCAAGTGCAAAGCCCAATTGCCATAAATATTGTTCACTTTTAGAAGTATGGCTCTCTCCATTTTGTCAACTTGTGGGTTTGGGTTTTGTAGCATAGACCCAATGCGTCCTCGCTGCATTTCATAAGACGTAACGAAGTAGAGACAACCTGTTGACCATGGATTCTGACTCCTATCTAGGGAAAAAAGATGTAGTTGAGTAAAGGGGATTCCAATCAGTGGCTGGCCGAGCCCTAGGAAGACTTCCTAACTTTATTTTCGAACTTTATCTTTCCTTTTTTCTGTCTCTCCATTCCCCCGACAATTTCTTCCTTTTGCTTACTCTCAGAGTACTTCCTAGAAGGCATAGAGTGATTACATTTTGTTCTAGTCATGCACCACCAAACACCAACTTACAACCAAATGAATTAGACAGCTTCGTTTACCAGCTGCCTACCCTTTCATTCGCGGATTTCAGTACCATAATATTTTACGGTGATCAAAATATATAAATGACAGAGACAATAATGTTGTAGATTTTATTTCAATACATGATCAGTGCTTTTAAAACACTACGTTGCTGACGTATTTATATCTGGAATGGGTATATATATATATATATATATATATATATATATATATATAAATCTGAAAATTTGTTCCCCTTCTTTGCTTCTAGATGATGATATGGAAGGTCGCTGATGATCTTCACAGCAGTGATCACTTCCCAGTCTTTCTAAAAATCTTGTTCGTATTTGCAGACTAACAATTTAATATCTCAACATCAAAATTAGTAACATCACCAAGTGTTTGACTCGTGGTGTTGGTTGTTTCCTATATACTGCTCGTTTCCTAATATGTTATCGATCGAAATTTAAGTAAACAATTGCAATAAAATATAAGCAGAATCCAAAAAATGTTTTTAATTTGTATGAATTTCTCTCAGCTACGAAGACAACATGATGATCCTTAACTCGCACTGGGAGGAATACATATTCCGGTTGCTGAACAAACGAAGGTTTTAGATATTTTCTTCGACGGTCAACTCACCTTCATTCCACACATTGAACTGACTGGCACAGCCCGGGGATTTAGTGTTTAGACACTCGAGACATCAGCGCTGGCCCTCTGTTAATCAACAGCTGAGTATTGCGCTCCTGTTTGGGCTGACCGTCCCACACTAAGCTAATTCACGTCTAGTTAAATACAACAATGCGCATAATCTCTGGAATACTACGCTCTACACCTTTACCATTGCTCCCGGTACTCAGCAACATCCCTCCTTCACATCTCCGTCGTCAGGAAGTAGCTAAAAACTGCTGGCTAAGGTATAAGCCAGTGAGAAACTTCCACTGTACATGGACATCACTTCGCATTCAGCAGTCCGATTGGCTTTGAGACATCCAGTCTGGCTATGTTCATTGCAGGAGGATATGACAGCTATTTCGGCATGGAGTATTGTGTTTGTCTTCAACAGATGTTGTAAACCACTCCTTCATAGCTGAGCCGTCTGTCTGCCCTCCTGGTTTCAACCTTCTTTGGACCACTGAACTGCTTCCGGACCGATGGGGCCAGGCCAGTGACTCTTCTTGTTGCTGTTGTGGTTTACAGACCATGTCAAACATAGTGAACTACTGTCCAATGACAAAATCCCTGGGTGACGGAAGGCTCTGAACCCTGCTGACGATGTTGCTGTTAAATGGCTGAGCACGCTATGTACACGATAAATAATTCCACACAGTAAGACACTGATAGCTAAAAAGCTAAATACTTGGAAGCCTTTAATTTGCTCAATGTAGTAACGCATAATGACTGCGGTGCAGATACAAACGTCCATTCTTAATCTACATAGAACATTTATTAAATCCAAAAATGAACTATGTCTGTTTTGTCTATGGTTCAGCCAGAACGTCATATTTTAAGATGCTTGACCCAATCCACCATCAAACAATACAATTTGCTTCGTGAGTTTTTAAGACATCCCCAAGAAAGAACATGTTAGCTGAAGCAAACGAACCACTTCTATCACATCGTAGAGAAATATTATCTTTACAATATGCCCTAAATTTACGATCCAACTCATTTGAATGTTTACCGACACAACTACAAAACTTTATACGAAAATAAACCCAATGTCGTTCCTTTATTTGGCATTATAATTTCCTCTATCCTTGTAATGCAAACATTGACCTTTTTAAAATCGAAAATGTGTTTGTACCTGTAAAATCTCAATTCCTGTTAGAACAACAAAGTAATATTTACTCTGCATGAAAGAAAACAACAAAGACAAATCCTTCCAATTTTATAACTCCAATAAAGAACTACGCAAGAATTTATAATGATTTTGAAAAGGCTGTTGGCAGCCTTTATAAGTGGAATTCACACTAAAGTTTCGTTTCCCAGACAGTACGTCAATATTTTCAGCAGACGTCAGGGCAATACACCATGTTCTTAAATATATCAAAACCACAAATATTTTAAATTCTATCGTCTTATCCGACTCACTATCAGTACTTCAGTCATTCCATATTGGGAAGTTGGAAAACTCATTATTGACCAATAATCTCATTAAACAAACTGATCTCTCACAATATATTATTATGTTGGTTACCCAGTCATTCGGTATTAAAGGTAATGAAAAAGCATAACGCGCTGCCAAATCCATCTTATCTCTACAACATTGTCGTTTAAAGATACTATACACTGATTTTAAGCCTGGAATAAAAATCCTTATTTAGAACGTGGCAGGCATCTTAGAATGATGCTGTCAATCAGAAGCTCGCTGTGGTTAATCCCTCCGTAGACTACTGGCTACATTCCTTCAAAATCTTCCGTAAGCGCAAGACGGTCATTGCAGGAATTAGAACTGGTCATACTTGTATAACCCACTCCTAAATATTAAAAGGGTAAAGATCCACGCGAGTGAGTTTCTTGCAACGAACCCTCTACCATAAAAAAACGTTCTTACAGATTGTTTCGATCTCCAACTTACAAGTGATGGTTAAAACAATGTTGGGCACAAGAAGGAGGTTTTAAAAACAGTAAAGTATGTTATATTTTAAATCACTGAAGGAAGTTAACGTTTACTCTGTTATATAGTTTGTGTGGAGAACGGTTTCCCTTGAGTATTTTAACTAACATGTGTACTGTCAATCACAGTAAATATTTTATTAACTAACTATTATTTCCACAGTATTCATATTTCCCGTTGATCGAGAGACTTCATATGTTATCCTCACCATCGCATCCTTTAATTTTGATTTGTGTTTTTTTTTCGGGGGGGAGGGGTTTGGGGGGTCTTTTTATCATTGGTTGATGATGACCCATTTTTCAAACTTAAATAATTTACCATGTAAGCTTTTTAGTTGCGCTATTTAACCCTACATTCCTGGCATGCCGTAAACTCACAATCAAACTGTCCAGTGTGTGGTATTTTTTATGTTTTCAAGACGTTAAATCAAACTTCTTGATATGAAAGGTAATCAGTGATATGCCGATCATTAAGCAAAAGGAAATTACACTTGCAGCATCTTTTTTAATCCATGTAAAATCATGTGTCTGGATTTTTCTGGAAATCCTTAACGCCTGCAGTTGATAATGAAGATGATGATGGTAATGATGATCACAATGATGGTGTCAAATTTATTTGATATGATTATTGCATTTTCACATGCCAGGAGTTTGATAATATGTTTTTCCAAAGTGTACTTATCTAGTTCGTACTGGGCCATTATTGTATCCCATTTAGTCCTGAAATATAAATAAAACCATTTGCTACAAAGCACATAGACTCGGGCACGGTGCTTAAACCATATATTGGAACTGGTAATGCAATGCATTTGCTGTGTATCGGGAAACCATGCGCCTCTGAAACTTAATTATTCAAACTGGTTAAAAGCCGTTGTTTAGTTTCATAAGAAAGACGCAAACCATTATTTAGGTGAAATAATTGCATTTCAATCCTTTGGAAATCTGAGTAAAGACACGAGGATACAATACTTGTAATATTAAATAACAAAATACATGTCATCTTAAAAATTTGCCAAAAGAAATATCGTTGTATGTTCAAGCATATTACCAGGCAGTCTACCGCCTCATTATATTAGGTTCAAAAACTAACAATCTATAACATCCTTTGATGCAAAAAGTACTTAAATGTGTAACTGTAGTTGTACAGTAATTAACAGCAAAGATTAGTAATATATGGAAACAATATCACATATGTATCCTGATTTGCAATGGAAAGACCATTTACGCTTCGTAAGAATACACAAGTAAAAATAACATGTTCATGCAAGAAAATATAAACAATCGTCTGTCCCGTCGATACTTCGTCGTTCTTAGAGAAATTAGACCTAAACATCGCATACGGCTCAGATCCACCTGACGAACAGTCTAGCCTGATGTCGTTTATATCTTTATTCAATCTGTTTCTGTCTCGCTTTTTCCTTTTCTGTCTAAAACTTTATTTCACAGAAGTCACCTAAGGTTACTCATGATTAAAAATGCGACGCTTCATGCCTTAGCGCCGTATATAGTCTCATTAAGTTTAAATGAAGCATTTTTCTATATGCAACAACATTAATATTTAAATACGAAATATTTTCAGCTTCCTAAACTGTCATTTTGATTATTCTGAAGAGAAGCAAAGTATATAAGGTTTAGAAAACAAGCAAAATATGCGAGTAGTACATCTATAACTGGCCCTATTGAATGCATATGTTGGCATTTACTTTATGGATAAGAAATATTTTTTTCATTAAATTCTTCATCGGTATAGTCTCTTGTTGGCTTCAAAGTCTGTCTTGGTAAACTGTCCACTATATATATGTTTAGATGTCTTCAAACTACCAGTATAAAAAAACCAACATGAACCAATCGACCCAGTTATTTCAAAGTTGATAAATATTTAAATATGTTTTAATCCCTTTTCTTTATCATCTATAAAAATACATGTCCTTTTTCCAGTTATAACGACTACCTTTTCTTTTTTAAATTAAATTTGGGGAAAAAGTTATATTTTCGTCAATTTTACCCTGGATTTTCAGATGTGCCAAGTTATTGCTGTCAATAGAATCCAAAGCGTTTTTGAAAATCCACAACTTAACTAATTAAGAGAAGTATTAGATACATCAGTCGAATAGTCTTTTATCCATTCACGGAGATTTTTCTCGTAAATGTTTTAATATCGTTATGATATTTACATATTGTCAGAATGTACATATAATAAAAAGGGATATTTTCCTAACGTTCTAAATAGATTAGCTTTATCAGCAAAAGGTCTAATGACAACGCAATAATTATGCCTAGCAGTTGAAACTGCTTACGAAAACTATGTTCTCTTACTTTTTTCAAGTGGAAGCAACACTGTCGACACAACGAAAAATCGACAATAGCATCAAAGTAGGTAACAACGTAATAACTTGCAGACACAAAATTAAACGTGTATTCAACTTTGGCTTGAACACAGGTTAAACTCAGCTGAAAAGACCTTGAATAAAAACAATTATATGTTACGTAAAAAGAGATGCTTAACAATCACCCATCCACACCAAACATTTTTTCTTAATCAAGGTGGGCATAATTTATTTAAGGCAGATAATGAACTGCCATTCCAATGCTGAGTTGTTATTTTTGGACGGGGTTGAGGGGTCTTTATGTTTTCGTTTGGGAGGTTGTTTGCAGTTTATTATTTTTAATCTTTCTTTCTAAATCATGTTCATAATGTTTCACTGAATTTAAGAATTATACTTTTTCTAAAATCACTGGAAAATATTTTGTACGTCAGAAAATAGTGTTCATCAGGAATCTGAATCAACTGGTTGCACTGAAATATTGTCATATTTGGTACAAAAGGAATAGTGTGTTCTTTTTTCAGGATATACCTATACAGATAGTGCCTTTAACAGAATTCTCACCTTTAACTATTCAACGCTGAGGTTACTTTCCATCCAGTCACTCAGTGATGACACCAGATTAAATATGCATTACGATAACCATGGAAGACTAGTGACAGTAACACACTCAGATGGGGGATATTTTGACGTCGAATACGATCTAAGAAACAGGATTTCGGCTATCCAGGCGAAAAACGATTCCCTTATCGGCGAAAAGACTATGTATGAAATTTGATACTTAGCAGACATATTTGATTTTATACAAATACCTACAGATATATGTTGAGAATGAACAAAATAAAGACATGAATGCTCATTTAAAATTAAGAAAAAATATAAATGTGTTCTCTTTTGCGATTTTTGAAATGAAAAAAAAAACCGAATCATTTTTATGACTTTTTGTTTGAAATAAGCACTTCTATGAGATTATGCCTATTGCAGTACAAATTAAATATTAAAGATATCCTTACTTGTTATCCGTGATTAAGGAATAAAAGCTGCATTTTAAGAAAACGACTTATGAGTTGGATATGAAGCACAAACTTAAGATTTCCGATGATCAAGCTAGTTTTCTCTATTTCCACTTTATAATTTATGGTTATTTAAAATTCCAGCAACATTTGTAAAAGAAAATGTAGGCAATATATGCAGGGATTCAAAAGAAACGTCAAAGCCACACTTTTAAAAACAATCCATAAAAAGCACACATGCTGTCCGTCTGGCATACAGAGTAACGTATATATGTAATAATAGGTATGATTAGATTAATAGTGCATATTTGAGTAATACAACGGAAGTAATTTGTAGCATTGTTTTCTTGAAGTTACGCATGCAATTTTATCATGATGCATTTCACATTTAATTACCGATTGCCTAAAACAAAAATAAAAAGATACAATTATAAGTCTGTAAAATATCTTTACATTTATTAAACATAACGAATTGCTGTCATGGAAAAATTAAGTGCAGTTTGCGATTAATGTATTAATGTAGAAAACTGCCCATAATGTACTGATCTATAAATCGGTAAATCCATTGAAACATTTTTGTGCTGGGTTCATTCTTAGCTTATGACAACAACAAAAATCTGTATCATTCAAAGCATTTTAGCAAAGATAATACAATTTCGGAAACGGTATATACCGGAGTTCAAAGCCCGTACACTTTCCGACATTCAGGTAAAATCCAAAAACTGAGATAATAAGAGAATTTTAAATCGGTGTATTTTGTATGAATTTATGTTCACCAAGTATTGCAATTTTATTTGTCTCTTATAAACCTAAAAGGAAAATAAACATAAAATGCCGACTCTTCAAAAGACGGGATCTTTGATGACACTAACACCCCCGTATACAATATGAGTAGTTAGCAAACCAAGTGCTGGACAGATTAAAAGTATTTGCAAACCTTTTCTAGATTATGAATTATTTCCTGAAGCAGATGTAAATTCACGTAATGCATTCATTTTAAGTGCCTCTTAAGTTTCTCAAACAAGATTTTAATTATTATATATCGATGCCATCCAGTTTACTTTATATGTTTGTAGCTATAAACAATTGCTCTTGTCTATCATCTTGAAAACATACCTGATAGTTTCTATGTCAACATTTGCTCCTTAATTTGGTTTTGAGTTTAAGTCATCGCCATTCCTTCTATTTTAATTCATGAAATATTGAATCGCAGTAGCTGAACCTTCTTATCACATTCATTTTCATAAACTTTCTTTACATATATTTGGCAGGCTATACTCCTATTTTGAGTCTGACCTTTTGGCAACGGTAACTGTCGATGATGGGACAACCAGATACGACTACGATGAAGAAGGTAATTTAGTGGCGGTTGTTTATCCAGATGGAAGCAGGTTTTACATCGAATATTCTTCTAAAGGTCACGTGATCTCTAAGACATATTTTTATAATAGTGAAAGCACTACTCAAGATTCAACAGTTTACACTTACGATGGAGCTGCAACAATTACTGTTACTTCCCATCCAGAGGATGTACAGGTCACATATACCTTTGATGAAAATGCAGATATCATTGGGGTGCAGAGAGATGGATACCCTCCAACAAAAGTCATCAAGACAAAGAGCAAAAAAACTGTAGTGCAAGGAGGCAAGGCAAGTAGTAGCACGTCCAAATAATTGAAAATAACTTTGGATTGGATTATGTAAGCATTGCATAGGCAGAAAGGCTCACTTATATTACAATTTATATCAAAATTGTAGTTCATTTAATTCGTATAAAAACCTAGTTTAATGAATATATATATATATATATATATATATATATATATATATATATATATATATATATATGTTTAAAGCAAGCCATCGAAACTCGTGAAATCATTGCTATTGGAATATGTTTTCGTGTGCTAATACCATTTTTAGCACACGATAGGCTGTTACGTGGCATCCATTATATATGGTGGGGGAAGTACCCGGCAAGAGCCAAAGAATCAAGGGAAGCTACCGGAAAGATTTTTCACATGCTCACATTGGCACTGCCGGAGACTAGAACCCACACGGGCAGAGGTGAGATGTAAGTTGCCTGTAAATGCGATCGACTTAGAACACTCAGCCACCCGCGGCCCGATTTGAAGCATATTACTCGCCCACAAAGATTGAATTTTTACTTAGTTGATTTCCAAAAAGTTTCATACTTGAACCTTTAGATTAGCAAACTTTACCGTCTCTGTGCGGAAGTTAAGTGAGCTTCTGGGTTTATGGAATTATATAAATCGATGGGGATGAGATGAAACTTATAATGGTGAATGCTAATATTCATGATAACTTCGTCTAATATAATGCACGTTTTCGTATTTAATTGGATAAAGTAGTATATGACAATGCCAAAGGTATTTATTATGATGCAAAAAAGACATATTTTCCAAAACAATTTGCTTCCTGTAGGGGTGGTTTTATCACAATACATGTCCTTTGATTACTGCATGACCTGTTCTTAAACAACGTGACATGACATTAATGCATGTGAATTCGAGATACAGAGCAGAAACCATTGCTTTATGTATGCATTTGTTGGAGGTCATACTTGTGTAGCCAAGCAGTCTTGACCCACATCTACATGGAACACTCTATGACAAATTGTTTTTATGTGATAAAGACTGAAATATTTAGTTAAATTATTAAGAAAATAATTTATTGTGTGTGGTTTTGTGAAAGTGTGGGACCAATTATTGTTGTGTTAAACCTTTATTACACTCAGGCAATTTTGAATTACAATAGCAATCAACAGTCTAAAGATTGATACAAAACATTCAGCTGAAACTATAATTAACTGTGTTTAACTTATTTGATTCGTCAAAGGCATTCTAACAGAATAGTGCGCTAATTATCATTAAATAATGATGCAATGAAATATGATGCGATTAACCTGTAGCATCATAACTGAGCTCAAGAAAATATTAAAATCATAACCCACACAAACAGAAGCGTATGTTGCAACCTACAGTTTTCCATCGATAAGGCATATTATGGGCACGTTTGATTTCTTTGTTTTATCCATATGTAGATTAGCCATACTAAGGCTTATGTGAGATTATGACCTGAAACAAAACTGTACAAAAATCTGAATTGTTCATGTTTTTATGTTGATAAAGTTTAGGTAACAAATTAAAACGAAATCTAACATTTCAGTGGTATATTTACAAACATTCATTGTGTGCTCTTGTTACAGTAATCACAATAACCACGTATGTATAAATATATATATATATATATATATATATATATATATATATATATATATATATATATATATATATATATATATATATATATTTCTTTCTATCATCAGCTTTCTTTTTCTCTTCCTGCATTTTCTGTTTTTAATTAATTTTTTTTTATACTGCGTAGACAGTATTTTATTGCTCCATAAAATTATGTTATTCTTTTTCTCAATGATGAACTAAGTGACATTTTTAGACGTTAACATTAGATTTACGAGTACTGGTAAGAATTATGATATCAAATTTGGAGATGTATATAAGGGATGCCAGCCATCTACTTAAATTATGTCCATGCAAGTTTTTGACTCCTCTGATATTACGGTTACTTCTGTTTAGAGAACGTGATTATGCAAACTTTAATGGTGTCTATTTTATATTTTTTAATGTAGATTTACATCAATAATTTATTTTAGGCTCTAGAAAGTGAGGAATTCGATCCACTTAAACGTCACGTTCAAATTAAAGATGCGAATGGAGATTCTGTGGAAATTATATATGGACCTACAGGACATATGAAGGCTTTTTATGATGGAAATGGGAATGAATACAAATTTGAAACGAATGAAAATTTAACCTTAGACAGAATTATCTATCCCGATGGTACTATTAAAGTCTACACCTACAAAAATGCTGGGCACGAAGTGGTGACTCAATCCGGGAAAAAGAAAACATACGAGTTCAATAAACACAAGCAGATAACTCTAAAAGACATTGGTGATGGATATCCATATGTGTTTGAGTACGACGATCACGGAATCATGGTAAAAGCCACAAAAGAATTATCTATAACTTTAGAATACAACAAATCAATGGTGAAAAGAATACAACATGAGAACAACCGATCTGTTGAATATTCTTATAATCAGAGAAACTTTAAATCTGGACTTCAAGCTTTCTTTACGATACAAAATGTGTCAGACACCTACAGTGTTGAGTATACATATGATGTCAGAGGCAATCTAAAAGAGGTGGTGGACAGGTCAACAGGACATACGTTACTGTCAGTTGAGTATGATACAAGAGGACGTTTGCACAAGAAAACGCTTGGAAATGGAGCAATAACAGAATATAAGTTCGAAGAAAAAACTGGTCTTCTCAAGTCTCTGTACAATTTCCATAAAAATGGTTCCTTGTCCTCAAAGTTTGAATATGATTATGATATATTCCAGCACAGGATAAATCTGAAAACCCTCGAGGGAACCTATAAATTCAGATATGATGCATCAGGTCAGCTTGTTTTTATGGAATCTCCAGATGGAAAGACCACAGAATATTCATATGACAACAGGAAGAATAGGGTTAAAGTAAACAAAGATGGCAACGAATCTTCCTACTCCATAAATTCTATGAACCAGTATGCAATATTTGGTAGCTATTTGTGTGAGTATGACAAAAATGGAAACATGATAAAGAAAACTGTCGAAAACAATCATTCGTACAGTTTTAATGAAGATAATCAACTTCTTTCTATAGCTACGTCGAACACAACTTGTGTCATGACGTACGATGCTCTTGGTACTCTAGACGTACTGAGCTGCACTGACATAAATGGAAACTCGATCAAAAGACATTACCTCTCAGATCAGTTTGGAGTGTATGGCCCGGATATACTCATGCAGGTATCTACATTCCAACTTTATACTTCAAAAGTATATCCATCCATCCATCCATCTATCTATCTATCTATCTATCTATCTATCTATCTATCTATCTATCTATCTCAATTTTAGCAAGAATATATCTTTTTCGAAAATGACCCAATGAAATAAGTTCCGTTGGATCCATTTCTGAGCCGTCATTGTTCGATATGGTCAAATCGGAATTCGTCTTTTAAATGTATTGATAACGTAATTAAATTGTATGTTTTTTTATAGAAATTCTTATCGAAATAAAAGGCTAGTAATTTGTGATCTCTTTTAAAAGAATTCATCTGTATTTTCCTGCCTCGAATATTTTTCCAAGAATAATTAAAAGGATCGCATTAAATAATTGAAAAACCTGGGGTGTATGAAACAATGTCATCATCAAGATTTGGAAGTACCCAAGAATGTAATCAACCAAATAACTAGAGGACTAAATTAAGCGAACTCCTTTCAAAAACAGGGTAAAACAGGATGTTCATGAGATCTATTTTTATATTGAGAATTGGGTACCTTTCACCGTTCCTAATTATTAAAAATAGAACTGATTGTGTATATTTATGTAATGTACGGAAATTTGTAACTCGTGTTTTAATTAAATATATCAGTATATTAACATACAAAAATTAGTTTCATTTATTGCAGTATCAAACCGATGGTTCTAATTGGACAATAACCAAGTTTTACCACGGAGGAGACCAGCTTGGATTAATTGGAATGCGAATAAATAACAACTATTTCTATTATCAGTTTGATCCACTTGGGTACGTTGAACAAGACATTTATGCTTTTAAAGTCATTCACAAATGTAAATAAATAGTATGTTATAGTGTTAAAACTGACAATAAGATATAATATATTAATTTCAAACCAAACCATTTTTCCTTTGTAATTTTCATTACAAATCATTTAATATTGCTATTAATTTATATTCTGCCAACAATTATCCTTTTTAACACACTTTGCAAGCAATGTATTTGTTATCAAAAAAAAAAGATATGGCAATTTACATTTTATCGTAAACTATCTAAATGTGATCAGCTGTGGCGGAGGATGGGGGAGGTATTATTTTAGATTTGGATGCCTTTAGCTCTTCTTTCTTCATATGTACGTTCTACGAGTTGCACATTTTGCACTTTAATAAAAAGCTCCATGCTTCTCTATATTCAATTTCAGAAATATTAATTTGTTTTTCACTTTAGTATTTATTTTAAGCATTGCCCTATTTGTTCTGAAAAGACGATGAGAGAATACTTCGGTAAATGTATTATCCTTGATAATAATAATAATAATAATAATAATAACTATTATTATTATTACTAATTATTATTATTATTATTATTATTATTATTATTATTTTCAGGTCAGTTGTGTCAATTTTAGGAACATCTGGTGAAGTATTGAATACCTATCGTTACGATGTTTTTGGAATCATTTTGCATGCAAAAGAAATTCTTGACAACCCTTTTAAGTATGTAGGCCAATGGGGAGTCGTACATGTACCAGGGCTAGAGGAAATATATTATATGAGGGCGCGTTTTTATGATGCTGAACTGGGTCGGTTTTTGAGCGTAGATCCCATTGGTATCAGTGCTCGAAGTAGAAACTTTTATGCTTATGTTTATAATAATCCCGTCCATTTCAACGATCCAAAAGGAACAGTGCTCCCAGCCATATTTGTTAAAGTTGTCAAGGATGCCGTTATTGGCGGCACAAAAGCGGCAGGGAAATATGCTATAAAATCTTACTTGGATGGATCTTTTACCTGGGGAGGTAGGTACATATTAGTTTTTGAGCGTGTGTGCTTCACATTAAATACTGCATTTGCTGTTGTACAGCTGTCCTCCACTTGTAAAAATGGCACATTTAGAACTCTTGTTGATAGTGTACCATCCAGTCAGTATCTACCCAATTGTCTTGACTCTATTATTAGAACATAGTGTATTGGACCGAATTAAGATCTATCCCACTGGCTTCAATTTATTCTTAGAAAAGAGTGTGTTTGGATCAATGCAGGATTTTCTCCAGTAGTGTTAATACTCAGACTGAACAAAAACTTGCAAAATTGTTACCAAGTGCAAGTAACAGTTACATGATAAATAAACACTCGCTGCATGAGCATGTGCCATACTTCTGGATTAGTGTGGGCGGTCGCCGGATGTGGCATAAAATTAAAACAATTTGTCCGGGTGATTATAGAAGTCAGAACCAGACAGGTAAAAATGCAACAGAAAACAACAACGTATATAGCTACTACTTTAACGCTTCTGTTGCACTACATCATTTTACAAGTAATAATATTTCAAATTACCTGGACTATTCGCTATTTCATTTAACACGTGATTAGATAAAGTCCAAACGAGAAGTATGGCGCACAATATTTGGCGAGTCATGTCACATGACCCAAGCAAATGCAACTTTCAAACGAGCGAAAGCCGCATTTGATTGGCTGCTTGCCGAATCTGATGGAACAGCCGGATAATACCAAGAAATTTGAAAAAGTGATGGGATATAGTAATTTACTTTTCAACAAGGATTTACATGCTGTCAAACATAAATCCTGAAATGTGCTATTCACATTGCCTAAAGGCTTCAATCGAATATAAGTCAAACGTCGCGAGAAATACTGATGTCTACAATTTTCACCGATGTGTTGCTAACAGGTTTGTTTGCGTCAATTGCATAGTTTTGGGAAGAGGTAAATTCATATATTAAACCAACAATCAATATTAGTACGGGGGATAGATACGGAGATGTCTAGTACAAAGCCTCCATGTCATGGGCATGCATGGACGAAGAAACGTTTTTGTCAAAATTTCAGAGGTTGTGGTGATCACAATACAAAAGGTCCTTCCCTTGTTTATGTTCATCTGACACGACTGGTAGAGGACCTGTCCTGTCAAATGAATATAACAAAGCAGATAACAACTTGCTTTTTTACACTCGGTTTGAAACGATTCTCTCTATTGAAGGAATGTGTAAAAAGTGCAAGGAAAATGATTTGCATCGAAAGTATGTTATTTGAATTAAACACTTAAATTCTAACGCCTTTTGCAGAATCACAAAGCCATGTGCAGTTGCTGAAGGCCAATGTTATGAGGATTGATTTTTTGCTTGCATCATCAATTTTAGAAAAATCATAATCGTATGCAATAATTTCTGCAAATTGAAATCAATAGTGCACTGCATACGTAAATGTCTTTATTTCGATAGAATCCTTCGTTTTAAAACTACAGTATGCAAGTGGCTGTAAGGCACTTTACTGCTAGGGATTATGGATAATGTATGAATCCAAGGTTACATGTGAAGAATTGTATAAGTTCGTGTAGAATTCATATTCTCAGGTGTAACTAAATATTACAAGAAAGTAAATTGTTAACTGTAAATATATTTGTTAGTATTGCTGTTTCAGTGTTTGTAAAACAAATGGTGTATTTTAGCGTGGTGTCTAGCAGTTCAATTCCAGACTCGTTGTTCGTCGCCAGTATATGTCTTTAAATGTCCAAACATTAAGTAAACGTTGTGTGTAACCTAGAATTAAAGACGTTTGACTATATTCTATTACAATGCACCTAACTGCACACAGATACATTTTTTCCCAAGGCAGCTTCTATAGCGTCATGTTTGAAATCAGTATTTGAAGAAACATTGAAGGGCTTATTTTACCAATATTATAGTAACTCTTTGTAGCGTTTTAGTGCCTGTCTGTGGCTGTATTCGGGTCATGTAAGCCCTTGGTTACCTATTTTGACAGAGACTCTAAAAGACAGTAGAAGAATAATGATTTATTACAAGTTCTGATCAGTCATAGGCTTGTGCTGTTCCTGTATCTTCGGATGGACCTCATTTCTTCACTTGTTCAACTCAGTATGGCTTTTCAAGAAACGCTGCTACATATTGCAGTAGCTCAAACCTGCAGCTGGTGGTTTATTTCAACTACGTACAAAGAGAAATCCGTTAACTCAATTATTCAATACGAGCTTCACAACACAGTTAAAAAGGTAACTGGCACGAATGCAAGTGAAACTGAATCTTTGCAGCGGATACCACTTCACCCTGAGCAAATATAGCATCAAGACAATCTTTTTACAGAATTCTAAGGAGTGAGAAAACAATTTAGAGAAAAACATGTCAGACGGAGATCTTACGCTGCCAACATCTCCCATCTCCGTTCCAGTAAGTTTATAATTGCTTGGACTTTGAAGTCCGTCATTCCTTTCAATGAGTGACCAGTCTATTATTGCTGTTGATGCTTTCAATTTCCGGACACAACACTGTGGAGGATAAATAAAAAGTCTTGATATCAACCAAACAATAACTACCTAATTGATTGCAATGTGACGCACATCCTGACTGCAAGATGTGAAAGGGGTTTCTCCTAATAGAACAAATAATAGCCCCATCTCTGTTCTTCTGGATTCAAAAAAGGGTGGGAATCTGAAACATTATAGGCTGGTGTAAATCGTACCATTAGCACATCCACGTGTAAATTCTTTTTTTCCCTTCTATATATCCAATGTCTTCTGTTGAAATTGACATCTTCATATGAATCACGATGTAAATGTATTAGCACTGTTCTCTGGACATTTAATTAATTAATCTGTTATTCATTATGATGAAATGTATACAGGTCATATAGGCGTTCAGAACCGTCTGTTACAGTAAGGAGTGTCATTTTTACACGATTTAATGTCATTTATTCACTTTATTTGGATTCACATACATTCATATTCCTTTGGAAGATCATTATTTACACGCCCCAAGACATGTTTGGACGAGGTAAACTTAAAAGTGTGATCCAATAAAAACCGGATTGAATGTGTCGCGTTGTGATGTCACAATGAAAGCAGACTTTTGACAACAAATATGTGCTACACTGTTATCTTTTTCAATAGACCCGATTTGCTTGACCCAGTTTAGTACTTGGCTTCATTGTAAAAGTCCATAACGATGACTTTTTCGTCTGGAAATTTGTCATGACACCTAGGTTGTAGAGCATTCGGCCATCAGGAACGAATAGACACTAGTTAAATTATTTTCGTATTAAATTTTAGAACAACCGTTAATGTTTAATTTAATTCGAATAAATGCGCATACATGAATACATTGATATACACTTTGCAATGTGATTGTTGTTGACACTTATTAATCGTTATGAGTAACGTCTTGAACGTTCTTAATTATTATTTCAAGTTGTATGATATTGATAATAGGTGCTGCACAGGCATTCATGGATGGGGCATATGATGGCGCTCTTTCCAATATAAAGGCTGCTAAATTCCTTGCTAAAGTTGGTCTTGCCATTGCAAAAGGTGTTGAGCAGGCGGCATCAACTGCGGTGAAAAACATGATTGATGACAAGCCATACTCCTGGAGTGATTTTGGTAAAGATGTTAGGGACAAAATTTGGGATAATGTCAAAAGCACCTTGAAGGATAATCTTCCAAAAGAGATCAAAGACTTCATCAAGCTTGTAGAAAACGTAGAGGTAGGTATATATATATATATATATATATATATATATATATATATATATATATATATATATATATATATATATATATATATATATATATATATATATATATATATATATATATATATATATATATATATATATATCGTTGCTGTTGTTTACGCTTTTCTATTGCCATTTTGTTTTTATTGTAATCATCGTAAAGCACTTTTTGCTTATAAACTATTTCAAACTTACTCCTTTAAGTCAAATAGACTTGTATTCACCTTTACCTTAAATCTTTGTAGTTACGAATGTACAAATATGAACTCGATCATTGTTTTCTGAATTTAGTATCTTATTTTTTAATACTCTTTTGGCTGAAAACAGTTTTTATATTTGAATGTAAATGTTTCCTTCACTTTCATAATACAAAAGGTTCCACTACGTTTTGTCCGAAAGGTCTCTATGAAAATGTGTGTATGCTGTCTACTCTTCTGCAAACGCATATTCAAGTATATTTATGATTTTAGTAGCCTGCATAGTATCTAATTTGTGTCAAACTTTGAATATTTCATCAGCTTGAAACCATTGTGTCGCACAAGTTAAAGGTTCAATATTCAAATCATCCTTCTTCTAGTTTTGTTTATTTTTTAATAATTTCATGCACACAAACATTATTTAGCAATCACAAGTTCTGTTCGTTTATTATGCAATTGAGAAACAATATGTGGGAATTAGTTTTCTTATGTTTAACAATACTATTGAAAACTAAAGTAATAAGGAAATTGATGTCACTTATTTAATGATAGATATAATGATACGTAGTGTATCATCCACTTTGTAACGATTGTAATTGACAACTATATACGTTGTATTGTATGATACAATATCATAGCTTGGCAATTTTTGTACTATTACAGAAGTTTATTGAAAAATTAAAGGAACTGAAATACTGGTTTGACCAAATGAAAAAGATGTTCAATGAATGGAATGATGAAGCATACATCATTTGGGTTGTCAGCCGTGACCCGGTGAGTGTAATCGAAGAGGCGCCAGGTTCTAGTCATTTCTAAAATAAAGACAATTTTTAACAAAAATTGACGAGGGAGCACTGTATAGTTTTCTTTTCTATTTATCACACCCATCTGCGCAAATCGAAATACCTTTGGTAAAGTTAAGCCTCATTATTCGGTTATTTACCGCATTACTTGTAAAACTGCGCTCCAAACAGGCGCGCCTTCCAATGATTTACTGAAATATTATTGAGGTATGGGGATTCAGTGCTTGGCGGCTTAAGGCCAAGAGCTTATATACTCACCAGCCTTATACACTTTTTCTTGGAATTTATATCTTGCTAATGTGACCACACTTATGTTGAATCGATTTTTTTAATTGCTTCATTGCATCTAGAGACGTAGCAACAACTGTTAAAGAATTTTCTTTCCCTGTTTGCTTAACTTTTATATAGTAGTACTCCGTATTAAATTATGTATATGCTGTATTTTCCCTCACATAATCGTTCTTGATTCAGAGACGGCTTACCTTTAAGGTTTGAAAAAGTTACAAACCATTGCATGTATGCATACATATATATACATATATATATATATAGATCGAAACACTGATGACAAACTACAAAACTTACCTCCTTACTCCAAACCAGGGAGATTTTCTTTACTCCCTAAAATACACACTTAAAAAATATTTGAGTTCGTTGATTTTCACCTTCGGCCGTACATGGAAAAACTGCCTTCATTTATCCAGGATGCTACGAACTATCTCAACAAAACACCAAAACCTAACCTTCCAAATGACACGCTCCTCGTTCCCATAGATTATTATCCTTATACACCAACATCCTTCACAAGGAAGGTATCACAGCCTGCAACGAAGCATAAGATAGTCGATCTGATGCATCTCTTCCAACGTCCTATTTGGTCAGATTGTAACACAGGTTCCCAATTGTAACCATTTGATATTCATCAATGAACACTTCCCACAAATGTATCGGAGTGCAATAGGCACTAGAATGGCACATTCGTATGCCAATATTTCCACATAAAGACTAAGGCAAAAGCTTCTCAACGAAGCACCATATATACCCCTAAGCTAGTGTAGATTCATTCACAGCATAGAATCAGAACAGGCGACAATTTTAATATATTTTTTTAATTTGCCATTAACTTACTCTATGATTACATTTACGTCGGAGCCATCGAACAGGTTGAGTATCATTTTGGATACTCAATCTACGCTTCTAGAAGGGAACATAGAAACTGACCTTTACTCTAAACTCTATTCCCGACTTTCTTCCAGCCCCAGTACGTAATAACCAAACAATCGCTCTTACGGCATGTACCTTCAAATCAAACGCATATGTTCTAATCAAACCAAATTTGAAAGGAGACTCTTAGAGCTCAAGGGGCACCTTAGAAGGAGAGAATACAAAAGGAGCTTCATTGAGGTTATTAATGAAACTAGACTCCTTGATCGAGAAACACTCCTGAAAAAAAAAAACCAAAGAAAACTAAGAAGCGAGAACCATTCGTGCTAACTTTTTACCCCGATTACATAAACCTACAACAGATCATACACATGCATTTAACGTCTCATGGGTATATTAGGGTTCTTATGGTTATGTAACGTAGACCTAAAAATCTCAAGGACCATTTTTCATTTGTCCTCTGACGAAGAGTTCGCTTAGCCCTAAACATATTGAAACTGTTTTAAATTTTCTCTCTCTCTCTCTCTCTCTCAAATTCACCTCACAGAGCTTTTTTTAATATGTATTTATTTCGGTAAAACGGATTTCATATTATAGTATTAGTTCCTGTTACCTTCAAATCAAGTGATTTGACACACATTTTCCTTGTATTTACTTATATTATAAATTTAGTTACGAGTAATACGTTTCCAAAATCTCTGCAGATATTAAAGAATTTCTATATTTTATAGAATGATATTATCCCACCAGCTGGTTACGGTGCAGCGAGGTTCATACCAAAGACTACCATACTCCAGTATAAAATTCGATTTGAAAATGATCAAAATGCAACCGCACCAGCTCAGAAGGTTTTTATTGAACATAAATTTGATGAAGATTTGGAAGTCAGAAAGTTCCGAATTGGAAGTTATGGATTTGGAAACTTCACAAGACAGCTTAATTTCGATAGAAGCTTTGAACAGGTAAAATCAAATTTTCATTGAACAAGTGGCTTAAGCGCACTGTTTTGAAACGTGGCAGCTAAATCACTGATCACTTATGCATTTTAAAACATGATGTTTCTCCCTTAGATAAGTCATTAAATAATTTGGATGTTCTGGTAATGAGCCCTCATATTCAATTAATGAGATTAATGCCTTAACAGGCCCTGTTTAAAACAGTAGCTTGTTGCCACAATTAGCCTGCTGTATTATGAATGGACATATTGAAGAGTTTATAATACAAGTTTACAGCCAATGATACATTTAACTGATATGTCTTTTGTTGCTGCTGTTGAAGCTATTCTGACCTCTGTCTGTACATATAAAAAGTGAACAAACAGTGCTCATTACACTTCAGGCTTTACAATTACATGACTTTCTTATTTTTGAACAACTGCTTTGTCGAAAACACCAAGATTGTTTCATCCATGGAAGAATAAAATATAATACAGTGAAACTTCTGAACCCCAACCACTGCTTAGACAACACTTTTTACCCAGTTAATGAGGTTTCAAGTATATATATATATATATATATATATATATATATATATATATATATATATATATATATATATATATGGCTTACATTAGCATTAGAATAAATTTATTGCAACTTAAATATGTGGCTAGTCGGCAAAATGAGAAAGGATCCCAGAGATGCCAGATTAGAGAATATTTTACTGCTACAGTAATAGAATACTGATAGTTAGCTCTGTTGGTCACAGACCAGAGGAGCTTATGGAATGGTCAGTTTTCTTTCGTCCGTCCGTTTGTTGGCACAAGTACGTTATCGCTACTCCTACCAAGCTACCTGGAAAATTCTCAGGAAAATTCGTACACATATTCATAACATGGTATAGTCCTAAAGGAAAATATGCCGTTCAGACAACCAATGCGGCCGCTAACCTCACCATATTGAAAATGATATATATATTCTTCCGGAATGGATGATCATATCATCATGATGTTAACAATAAGCGACTATCTACGATGTATATTTAGTTATAAGTGATTATGGTGCCAATCTGACCTTTAATATCGCTGCCACAATGGCCATCTTGAAAATTGTATCACCACTTTTCCTAAATGGCTAGTCAAACAGACATTATCTTATTACCAAAAGACACCTTATGATGAATAGGTGGTACTAAACTGACATAGTGCCATCCTGACATCCAAGATGGCCACCGTGGCACCCATCTTGAAAATTGTGTTATCGTTTTTCCTCCAAAAAGGAAAGTCATATCAACATGATGTTTTCACCTTTTATGATCTCTTGTTGGTCATAAAGGAAATGGTGTTGATCAGAAGTCCAATGTAACAACCACAGTAGCTAATATAAAATCTTTTAATTGCTGAAGAATATTCCAAATAGTGTCAATACACAGCAGTCAAAAAGAAGAAAATAACCTTATCCTGAATTCCCTGAAATTCTGTTCATTCAATAGAGCATCAGTGCCTTCAAGGACTCTTGTCTAATGAATCATGTTAGTCCCTCGGTGGATGCGCAATTAGGTTCATTTCAAGCTCTGATCTGCTGTACCTATATTTACCTCCATTGTGCCTTTATCCAGTCACATAAACAATGTCAGAGTACTCAAATGTACTTCTGTAACGATGAAAACAAAACCAGAAAAGTTTTGTTAGTATTGGTGGATTCTGCGGCTAGATGTAGCAACCTCTATTAACCGATAAAGTGCACACGTTACCGAGATGATTCCTTTATTTAAAAGGTTATATATGAATTCTTGCCGTTGTGTGAAGCGTATAATTCTACAATAATGTTCTTTCCACACAAAAGCATTAGTGCAAGACTATGAGCCTGCAGCAAACTTTGTGGATGACTTAGGCGTGACTTTAGAAAGATAGTTTTAAACCTGTGAGCTAGACGTGGCATCTAAGAGTCAAAGATTCTAGACCCGCCCATGTCAAACCTGGTCAGTGTGTCCTTGGAAAAGGCACTTAGTTTCCATTTCCTCCGCATGATATAGTCTGTAATGTATTAAAAGCTGTTAAAGTCAACAAAAACTAAAACAAACAAGAATAGACCACGTACCATCTTCTAACTTTGTATGACTTTAAATGGGAGTGAGACAAAGGTCTATTAATTTTAGGATCAAAAGATTAATATTCGCTGGCATTGTGACGCAAAGCTGAACAGTTATTTCCTCGCAATAACTTTGCTTCCAAACCACGTCTTTTTTAACAAACCTAATATATCTCATGCACTGTGAATGAAGGAAAGAAAGTTACGGTCAATAGTGAAGGTCACAGTAATTCAAAGGAAAAAAGGTGCCTTTCACATAAAGAATTTAGTTCTAGACCGTGAACCTCAACCAAACATAGTGGATGGTTTTCACTGTTAGTAAAAGAGAAAGCTTAGGTGTGGGCGTCAAAAGGTCAAAAGTCAAGGTCACCGCAACTTAACAGAGAATTGTTTCCGTACAAAAACTTTATTTCTGGCTGCACGTTGGGTAGAAAAGCTACCTGTTAATTTGTAAACCGAAAGATCAAAAGGTCATGGTTTAAATGAGTTAAATACGAGTAAGTGTTTCCACACGGTAACTTTAACTTGATCAAACACTGTTGATGGCTGTGACAAGGAAAAACCCTTTTACTTTAGAGGTCAATATGACAATGTTGAAGATCATGGCAATACAAAAAAGAAAAAAGGTTCTTTAAATTAACATTTATTACACACGACATAATGGCATAAAACTCTTGCGATACCTTGCTCGATATTGAAGTAGATAAGCTTCAGATGTTACATTCAGCAGTATAAAAGTTAAGATCACGGTGACCCAAAAAATAAAACTGTTTTTACCAATAGGTTCTGCTGTCAGCTTTGTTTTGTTAAGATCTACATACAAACCTATTACACATTAAAGAAAATGGTGCCGTCGGCACACATTGTATGGTTGCCACAACAGCCATCTTGAGAACTCTGTTATCGCTTCGCTGAATGTACTGTTGTATCAACCTGGGGTCATACTGAAAGACTTATTATCATGTCCCGTTGGTCCTAAACAAAACTGGTGCCACTTTGACATCCAGTAGGACCGCCAAAGTGGCAAACTTAAATATTGTGTTATCTCTACTGCTTCTAAATGAATGATCATATTAGTATAGTGATTTCACTGATAGACTTCTTATAGTGTCCAGTTGGTTATAAATGAAAATGTTGCCAATCAGATCTTTAATGTGGCCCCCACAACGGCCATCACGATAACCGCATTTGGTCTACTTCTTTTAGATGGATGATCATATCGACATTGTGCTTTCACCGTAAGACTTCTTATGATGGCACTAAAGGGAAAATGTGCAAATCTGTTTTTCGTTATAGTTACCATGTCAGTCATCTTGAAAATCTTGCTATCATTATTTTTCCAAAAAGAAAGTCATATTATCATGGAAGTTTTACCAAAATATTTCTTGTAATGTCATGCAGGTCATAAATTAAAATGGTATTCGATCTGATGTCTAATTTGACCATTTTTAAAGTCTTTCCGTCGTAATTCCTCTTAAATGGAAAGTCGGTTTTCCTAATGATTTTCGTCATAATAGTTATTTTGATGTCTAGTTCGTACTAAATTAAAATAGCTGACCCTCAATAAGCCTAACATTGTGAACATCTTTAAAATAGTGTTATCGGTACTCCTTCCAAATGTGTAGCTCCATGATCACAATGCTGTCCCAAATCATCACAAATGGATGGTCATGTTGAAATGAGGTTTCCATCGAAAGACTCGAAATGGTCTCTTTTTTGAACCTCAGTAAAAATGGTGTCAATCAGACATTTAATATGTCTACCACAGCTGCTGATTTGAAAATCTTGTTATTGCTGAAGAATATCAGAGATGGTTTCAGTACTCAACAGTTTAAAGGAAGAAATGATTTTATCTGGAATTCCTGTAAATTCTTTATACATGTTAGTACATCAATCCTTTCGTGGAACTCCTTCTATATGTTATTATGAAATTAAGTTTTAATGAATATATATTTTTCCAGAGGCTTTTGAACTTGACTGCTGATCTTGGGGTTCTTGTACGTGTTGTTGCTGGAGTTGACGTAGTAAACAGGAAGGCTACGTGGGAATTTCAAGCTTTAGACCCAGAAACGGGTACAATATATTAGGAAGTGTGTACTTATTGCCATATGCCATTTGTATAATCGGTACACTTACATCACGGAATTAAAGAGTACTTTATATTTCTTTTTCCAAACGGTTTAATTTCAGACTGATTCGCACTCCTGTAGTTTGCTTTGTTAAGGCTCTTAAATTAAATGTAATCATAATGTAACAAATTCCAAATTAGTATTAAATAATTCACTAATATAGTTTCAGCAGATATATTTAACTAGAGAAAATAGATTGCGCATCAAGTTTATGTTTTCGTTTCAATGAAATGCGTTCTTGTCTAACTTGATATAGGAAATGCCATTCATAGCAACAGAAAATTGTTTTTTGTTTAAAAAAAACTCTAATACAGAAGCAATTTTCTAATAACAGGACTGCAGCCAGTTGATCCTTCTGTTGGGTTTCTGCCCCCTAATAATGGAAATGGTTCAGGAGACGGGTTTGTGACTTTTTCAATTATGGTTAATGCTGATGCGGCGACCTTAGCAAGAATTGATGCCAACGCTACTATTTACTTCGACAAGAATGAGCCAATAGAGACGCCCAATGTTTTTAATACGGTACGCAGTTTCTGCATCATAACACTTTAGTTTTGAAGGAACAGAGTGTACACATACTGGCCCATGGCGCATCAGCATCCTTTGAACACATTATTCAACCCTTTTATGAAATTCGTTTGCCATTAAATTTGTTATTTTAATTAAATTTCAGGAAATACTTTACAAGCCTTCAAACAGTATGTCGGAAACAATATGAAGTTTTGGTTACAAATGCATGTAGCTATACAAAGAGTATACAAAATTTATATATAAAAAACCCATATTAAAACAAGGTAAAATAAAAGTTTATAAAAGTTCAATTTCCATATCTTTCATTGTTAGCTGGACGAAGCTTTTTTATCTTAATATTCGTGACGGGGAATACCGTGATGATATAAGGATTTTACACAAGTTCTTCTTACACATGCGAGTTATGCAACAAGGTGTCTTTCTGATATATAACTCTATATCAATTATGACATAATATGTAATAATATTAATTATCTAATAATGTTGACTATAATAGTGACTGCCGTTATTAAGCAATGTTATTTTCGACGTTCTTGCTAGCAATGCACAGATATATGAATTCAGTCATAGTCTGACTCTGTTAGCATTTGACGAAAGCGTTGCAGTTTACAGTCATAAAATCGATTAAATTAAAGGAAATATGGAACTTCAATTTATTAACTTTAGATAGACGATGCTGAACCGGAAGTCATATGGAACATTATCAACGAGACCTTGTCGTCCGGAATACTGTCATTATCATTTACTGGTACAGACGTTGGTTCCGGTTTAAAAGAAATAAATATTTATGCCAAAGAAGGTATATTGATTTTCTTTGAGTATCTTTGTCTTTCAATTTCCACTTTCATAACTATTTCAGGCATTTTAGTGGCAAGATGTTTCATACCAATTTCAGTAGCTTGTAAAACAGTTTTCAACCAAAAAGACCCTAATAACCCACCAAAAGTAGTATGAGTTGAAATTAGTTAGACAACAACTCTGTGCTATTGCACTCTAATGATCTAATAGATGTAGGACTTGGCCACGTTAGCTATTTCCCAGTTTACTGAAAAATCAGGTCACGAGCAACGGTCCGATTTGTGAAAATCATCAGCTGAGCAGCAAATCATTGTATGGCGAATGATTTGCCTGCCTCTGCTAACTTTGAATTGGTGTGACAAGAAGCATATCAGGTTTTGACATCAATTAAGCCGCTTCATGCCTTGATCTTGAGGACGACACCTTTTAGGTCGCCATTGCTGTTAGGAGGCAAACTCGAGGAAGTGAGGAGCCAGACTGATTAGAAATTTTCTCTTCAGGTTGCCGTTTACCCTCAGAAGTCCTACAAGTCGAATAATTCTCAAATTCAAAGGTCTTATGAGCAAAAACAAAGAAAATATATAAGAGATTCTTACTGCCCCTCACTCATTCAGTCTCTATCCCAAAATACTGTCTGAAGGAGAAACAAACCATCACTTCAGGAGGCCGCGATATTTACCCTCCACCGCAACCGCCCTTATACATTCTACTGGTGGGCGTAAGACCCGTGCATTTCATGTGTCGTTGGATCAGTATATGCCCCCAACAACAAAAATGGGTTATCTAAGTCCGAGGGTCTTCAAATTGTATTTATACAACCCCTCTTTCGTCCTCTCCGCTCATAACTGATGCAAGCCGGACCCGGGTGAGGAAGAAATTATGCATTAGGAGATCTGGTCGTTAATCAATAAGGCATGGAAGAAAATTCCTTGTGCAAAAGCTCAAGCCGATAAGGCGATTGAAGTAATACATGATTCCCCCAAAGCTCAAGATGGAGACAGGACGATCGATCTTACTCAGAAAGGATAGGTCTGTCATCATTGTCATCAGTGTCGATTTGACCGATGCATATGCTGACGTACCTAACCCCCTGGCGTCGCGGATATTTGTTTAATTTGCATACCGAGGGAATATTTACCAGATATGAAATCTTCCATTTGATTTATATATCAGCCAGTTGGTGTTTACAAAGGTTATGAACTGCGTCGTTACCATGTTCCACTTGACTTCATCCATTGCAACAGCGGTATATTTGGAAATCGTACCCTGAAACATGTATTCATGTGAAGGGCAAAACCGATTTGATATCTATTTTGAGATTTCTAGTAAAGTAGGAAACGTGCGACGAGGTAATATCTTTCCTGCGTCAGTGACGCAACGACGATTGGCCCACGACACGAATACCTCTGGAAAAGCTCCAAACGGACGTTACAGTATATACGGATGCCAGTGCGTGTAGTTCGGGAGCCCATCTTCCTCTCCAAATTGATCTTCTGGAAATTAATGGTGTTTATCTTCGCAGAGACAAGATCTGAATATGGTGGATCCAGTAACTTCTGCCGGATTACTACCAGACCCAGTTGACGTCAAAACAACCTTGACAGGGGACGTAGTGTAGCGCTTTCGCTGGATCGCCCACAAAATATATGGGTGCGAAGAGCTCATTGTTTTGTTTTCCTGAGCTGGATATAATTGTCATGCATTACGTGATCGTGGGTTGAGCTGATTTCAAGTCAGGAGTGCTTTGTTTTGTTTCCCTCGAAAAGTGCCTGTAGTAGAGGTTGGATTACGTATTAGTGTCTTACATATTCTCTTAATGTGTTGGGAGAGCCTATTTACAAGAGAAAACCAATTGTTTCAGTAATTTGTCTTTCTCAGAGAATACTTATCCGATCACATTACGATAAAACCCTCCCGACCTCCCCACGAATGCGAACATCCAATTCAGTGTATCGCTAAGCTTAATAAAAGCGCCACCAAGCTGTGGTGAAAGGAGGTAAAGGAAAAGAGTTTCGTCCCTTTCTTTTAATTTTATATCTAGACAGAAAAGACGAATTTTCGTAATTTCGTAAAAACTGGATTTAGGAGGCATAAAATCTATTTTCCTAACGTGTATGTGATAGATTAAGCATACAGGTAATCGTTTTTCGTAGAAATCACCTATTAACTTTCAGTTGCTCTTACTTGTTGTTCGAATGAAAAAAATTGGTTGCAGTTCTTTTTCTTCAAGAATTTGTATCATATGTTCTTGTTACACACTAGTTCTAGCGGATGTTTGCGAATTGGTTATTTAAAATCAGGAAGCTTCAAATTTTGCATGCAGCATAAATAAATATTTGTACATTTCGACTTATATTTTTAACCCTTCTTAGAAATGTAATTATAAATATAAAATCCTTTTTATTAGAGGATAAAAAATTAATAATGAGAGAAGCTTGACGGAATATTAATACAAACAGGAATTTAAAAATTAACAAATAAGTATGATATGCATATGTAATGAAGTATTTGAAGAATGTGAATAGGCAAGACTTTAACTGTGAAAAATATATTGAACTCATTTCAAGAAAGTACTTTCTAATGTGTATTGGATTCTTTGTGATCGATAATTTCTTGAAATTTTCCTAAACCTACACTCCGGAATATCAAGATGAGCTTTTTATTAAAGACTCCTTATGATATTGAGATGGTGTTAAATGAAAATAGTGAGATTTGATGCCCAATATAGCTGCCACAGCAGCCAGTTTGAAAATATTGTTATCAATACACCTCCTGAATGGAAAGTTGTATCAGCATGAGGGGTTTACTAAACGTTTTATGGGGTCTAGTTAGTTATCATTGAAAATGGTACCATTTAGACAATTCGTATACCTGCCACATCGGACATCTCAGAAATCTTGGTATGACTATTTTCATTAATGATTAGTCATATCAGCTGAAAGACTTATTATTATGTCTAGTTGGTCGTAAATGAAAAGGTGCCAATTCGACTTCTAATATGGCCTGCACAATGGTCAACTTGGAAACCTATTTATCAGTACTTCTCTTAGGTGGCTGGTCATTGATATCGTGCTTCCACAAATGATTTGTTATGATGTATAGTTGGTTCCAAATTGAAACGGTGCCAATCTAGCATCTAATATGGCTACCATGACACCCATCTTGAAACTCTTGCTATCATTAATGCTCAGAGATGGAAAGACATTAAATGGAGATTCCAGCAGAATTAAGTTGATGTCATGCGGGTCCTATATGATAATGGTGCTAATTTGACAACCGATATGTTCACCATAGGAACCAATTTGAAAACCTTGTTGTCGCTGTAGAATATGAAAGTTTTTTGCAAAAATTACCAATTAAAATGAAGAAATGGTTTTATTTTGAAATTCATGGATATTCTTTTGAGACAGATGAATGTTAGACCTTTCCATGACTTTGTTACGGTTTTCTCTCTTTTTGACGGCACATATTATTATTCCTAGGACTTCTATCACATTTGTTGGAAAAATGTGTTTGACCAGTGAAAACATTTTCTTGGTTCTTCTGGATTATATATGTCAAAAGAAACATAATGATTAACATTATATATAGCCTTCCAAATTTATTGTCTGGCTTTATAGTTTGTTTCATCGTCTGGAAAATGTATGGATTGTCGAGGTATTTAGCCTTAAATTGTCATTATTGTTTTATTTAGCAATTATATTGTTCGCTATTTTCTTCTTTCTCTTTCATGATGTGCCCATTTTAGTATTCGTTCCAGTATACCTTTAATGTTCCCTCCAAATGGTTGTATTCCTTTCATGTTTCGTCCAGGTTATGTGGTTTTCTTGCATACCTGATTCTTAGCAATAAATATGTTTCTTAAACTTTGACTTTTTGTATTTTACATTTTGAACATTTTGCAATTCATTTGTGCTGCTAAAATTACATTTCTGTGATATATTAGAAGTGAAATTAAGATAAAAAAGTGTAGTCGAAACAAGTTGTTGAATAACCTGGAACCAGCCCTTAAAAGCATGTCTTTAAGTGAACCGCCAATGGAAGATAGCGAAAGAAACACTGAAGAAACTCCTAAGGCTGAGTAAAGAACAAAATTGGTGATCTCACAAAAGGAGATAAATCCACGTTGAGCTGAACTTGAAAAATAACTAAGAAGATTTTTCTAGAATGTTAAATAGCGATAGCATAAACGGAATATGGTAGCAAGATAAAACTAGGTTAGTGTAAGACAGATACCAAGATGATACCAGCAGAACACACAAAATCAGTTACTGGACAGGTGGTGTAATTATGGTATTAGTATTACATGGATTCAAAAGGAGTGTCACCTCAAATGTACCAAGTTTAATTACCTAGAGAACATCCTGTTTCCAGAGATGCTTTAAAAGAAACTAAACTGCGCTGTAATGAATGGCAAGGGAGAAAAGCAACATAATTAGCAACATAATTAACAAACAATTACCATGTAACATTACATTCAGCTGTTACAGTTTGCATCATGATTTTGAAGATATTTAACACATCAATATTTTCATTAACACACAGGAAATTTTAGACAAGTCATCAATTAATTATTCCGACTTCTTTGAGTTAGATTACGATTTTTCATCTGACAGGACAAAGGATACAGCTCGACATAAGGGAGTAGAGAGGGTTAATTTATAAACACAATAAAAATGAGTTCTAAAAGACATAAGGATTTATCATCAATGAAGTATAGTGAAATTTGCAAAGTAAACCAAATAAAATGACGAAGATTGAGAAAGAAATGAATAATGTTATGAAAACACCCCTAAACAAGCATGATAAATCCGATTAAACCTTTAAGTCTTAGCTGTCTATTGTATCTGAATGAGATATAAAATTCCAATTGCGCCACCACTGTATCCAACATTATTTTTCTAGTGATAATGGCATTACTTTTATGTTGATGAATATCGATGAAATTGGAAGCGATTTCATTAAATAGATAGAATATTACAGAAGTGTCAAGAAATTCGAAACAGCATACAAATATTTTTTTGTTTTCTTTTTTTGTCTTTTAAATGGATAGAAGTGAGCATGCCTACTCCTTCAGGCCAACTGGGTGTAGCAGCTGCTGGTTTAGAAGTCGCAGGAAAGCAACAGGATTAATATTAAAATTGTCTTTAAGTGCTTTTGTGAAGCTTTGCTATGGGTTATAGCTAAATCAAGGAATATTTGCGCTGCAAGAAAGTTTTAAAAGATGGTATGATGGTAACTGCTGTTATGAGTAACATGAACAGTGTTGTTGGCTTTGGTGAATAAATCAATTATCAATCTTGAAACAAATTAATGAGTAGTTGCCAAGTACAACAGATTCAAGGATATAGAAAGTGCAGAAAAGATGAAAGTTGCTGACACGGAAATAATAGATGTCGAAGAGAAAAAACAATTACGTTCACAGTATAGAAAGAACATAAAGGACAGATACATGTTAAGGAAGCACAAACGTGCTCAAATGGATATCATTCATGTTTATTGTTAAAAGAATGTCCTTCGAGAGTGACCTTCGTTCATGCAGTGTTAAGGGAAATTACAAAAAATTCTTAAATGCACATAACTGTTTATAAGGAGATTTAGTATTTTTTTCTCATGCTTTATAAGTCTTGGAAACCGTAAACGAAATGGAAGATGAAATACCAAACAATGAACAGTACCTACAAGTCAATGAACAAAAATATGTAAAACAAAGACAGTTGCATCTAACAGAAACAACTAAAATGATAGATGGCAAGAAAAACTTAATAAATCTAAGTGACAGTACGATTAGCTCTATTGGAAAGCAACAACAGTATAACTATCATTGATTTAAACGACACAATCAATCTAATACATTTTGAGACTTTAGCGACTCTTAAAATCGAAATTACTGCATAAATAAAAAAATTAAAAACAGATGTCAGAAAATAGACTAATTGAGAACTGGTTAATGAATCAGTAGTAGTATCAAACAAAATGAGAAATATAATTAATATAGAAAGAAACATTACAATGAAAACAGATGCCCTCAGACTTACGGTGAATAAAATTACACTCGCACTGAGTGGTAACATTTATTCAGTTGAATCGAAATTAGAACAAAATATAAAGATAAATAAATAGATTAGTAAATATAAAAAGTATTGCAAAAGATAATAGCACAGATGTGTGCAGATTGTTTGATATAAAAATGCTACCATTACATCAAAAATTTGCAACTACTAAAGAAGCTAACTGTTATCCACAGCGGTGTACTGAAAGCAAGTTTAACGCAGCACAGTTCTTAAAGAAATAACATAACTGAATAAAACAAATCTGGTTTATATAAAAAAATTAGCAGTTTATTGTTCCAAATTTTCATATTGATTTTTTAATTGGATTCGATACAAATATTTTTTCTGCTTATTCATCTAACGTCAACAAAGATTCTGATAAAACAAGGACTAATGCAAAACAATTCCAGAATAAACAAATTACATATATATTATCTGGAGGATGACAATATTGTTTCAATTGAAATCATTCAATGTTTTGATGAAGTACCTATACTATGCATGATAAAATCAAGTGTAATAATAAATAAAATACTGCAGTAACCGCAGCCATGATTGATGGCACAATTGCTACCAGTTTAGCATTCACGTGAATGAATTAAATGTAATATATGTTATTTGATCCAATGAGGTTGATGGGGAGGACACAAAACATGGAATGACGTGGAAGAATTACCAAAGGAAACTAATATGTTTAACGGAATTAGAGCAATGCTACAGGAATACCGTACTAAAAGACTTAAATAAAATGATTTGGCTGCCAAGATATTGAAGAATTTTATAGTTTGTACCAACCTTCTGATAAGCGAAAAAGTTTAGAATATGTATTTATTGACATTGTTATGGGTGCGAGTGTTGATGTGGGTTACAAATATTTAGAAATATTTGCAACTGGTAAATAGCGATGTCAACATATGGAAACTATAGGAATCATTACAAACAAGTAAAATACCACTGAATGTTCAATTATCAAAATATTGCTGACAATCTTAAAAGTTTTAGGGCAATAGTTGTAGCAAAACGTGTATATTTGATTGTTTTTTATAGTTGGGTAATGCGTTTAGTGTCGGGGAAATTATTTGATAAAGAAAAATAGCAAATTCTGAGGTTAAAAAAAATGTTAATGAAATTATATTCTCCATTCTGAATTGTGGCCATGTGTTTATTTTAGGAACCTTTTTCATCTGGAATGTAATGTTTATGTGTACAGGATAATTTGAAAAGTCTATAGCACTGAAATGAAGGTAATATGATAAAGAAACATCAACATTTTTCACAGTTATAAATACTTTTTAAGTAAATAGTAACCAGACAGAAGTTAACATTTCTTCTTCTAACTTTGAAGCACGTCTCCTTGGCAAATATATTTGGCATAATGTTTTATATTTTCTTTTGAAGATCGAGGTTATACCCCTGTAAAGACTGGGATCAATGAGACTACAACAAGCTTTCACCTAGAGCAGGGAAAAGAATATAAACTATTGGCCATACCTATTGACTTTGTTGGCAACCAAAAGAAAATTGATGTTTCAGTGGAAAATGATGTCTTTATCGTGTACATTCCGTTCCCAGAAGGTACATCATCAACATATTTTGCTGCTTGCACTTATCCATGTATTTACATCAGATTATTGTACCTAAAAATCGGGGTTCTTGATATTAAAAAATAGAATGATTGCATGTTGTATTTTAGTAAAAATTATGCAGCTTTCAAGAAATGTAAATTCTGTTGCTGTTTTCGTCTGTCTTAAATTTGTATTCAGATCTTGAAAATTTTAGTTTTTCCTCAATTTTAGAGGAAATGTATCTGGCAATATTGCATTATATTACAACTCAATCTGAAAGGCTGATAAAAAGGTAAACATAATATTTATGCAACACACTTACAATATTGATTAATGCTTGAAATAACAACATAATAAAGTTAATATATTTTTCTTTATATACGTATCTGTTATCATATTATATTATTATGTTTATTATATTTTAAAGATACATGTGTGTGTTCCGGGAATGGAGCATGCTCAGATTCCGGAAATATTTGCAACTGTAACGAAGGTCATTTTGGTCGCTTTTGCAATGAGAGTAAGTATTATTATAGGCGGATATTATTTCCTGCACAAGAAGTTTAATATGTATTTCCTACTTTAAAAAATATAATACAAATGTCTTGCCTGTCTATCGACAAAATGTTTCAAAATAGCCTATGTCAAGAACATTTTCTAAATATTTATATCAAGGACTTAAAATTACTTAAAGTGGCAACCAAGTGTATCTCTTAATTATCTTCATAATTGATAGCAAAAAAATATCGCGATCTTGTATTGAGTTCAATTTTAAAAGATATCAATCTTTAAAAATTAAACAATTAAAACTATATTAGCTCATTTCTTTTAATTCCATGTGTATTTCTGCGTGTAGGAACAGACATTTAAGATTTTGCATGAACGAAGACATTGGAAAATATAATGTATTTTGTTCATCCAGATTTTACTGAAGTATATATTGTATGTAGATCCTATCTACATTGCGACTGTTTTCATCAGATTGCCACAATGAACACTACATACAAAACTTATAACAACTTCACTTCTTATCTCGAAACCATAGTGAGTATTTGCTCATTATTACAGCTATAAAGGCGCAAGATCCTCCAGTTTTAGAAGTAACTGTTAAAGACGGAAGAGAAGACGAGAATATACAGTTGTATTATGCAGCACGTAATATATCAGGACCAGTAAATCGTCTTTATATGCAAGTCAGAGGGTTTCCTCATGATACTTTATTCTCCAGTGGAAGTTTATCCAATGAAACTCTTCAGATCGAGAGAAAAGACTTTGGCTTCAATACTATGTCTCCTCCACGCGATTTTTCAGGTTTGATAAGTCTACAGATAAAGGCGGTGTCAGAAGTGGATCATCAAGTTTTATCTCAAGAAAGAACATACACAATCTATGTGGAACCACAGTCGGATGGGATTGCTTTGAAACTTGAAGGATGTCTTCTTGAAAATAAAACAACAAATATGGCCGAGATCAAAGTTATGTACACATTTGGTGATACTGATGGGTCCGAAGTAATTGAAAGTGCGGAAGCTACGATCGTGCCTAAATCTTTGACATTGAGCACAGGAAAAGAACTGGAGCCGGGAATTTTTCAGCTGACAAAACATGATATAGATAAAATTATTTACATCCAATCTGATGGCAACCATTCTACCATCACATCTGTTGAAATCAAATTCAATGTGATTGTCGTAGAGGAACTGAAAACAACCGTCTTCGCAACTGAAAGTCGTACATTAACAATAAACTCTGCATGTGCCTCAGGTAAGAAGCAAAACAGATAATTACATATATTGGTAAATTCTTGAAATCAACTCAATAAGCACAAACGTTTATCCAAGTAAGACATGGGCCCAAGACAAAAACGTTTATATATGTTACTTTTGGTTCTGAGGGGTCTTCTTTTTTATCAAAAGAAAGTACGATCATCAGTTTAATCTTTGAGTCATTAACTAAATCTCTTTCGCCTGATACGGCTCTCTTACACATATTCCTTGATTGTATATTATAGCATTTCATTCTCGGGATAGATTTACTGAGTAGTGGATAAATGATTAAATTTACTTATAGTATAAAAATATTGTTCAACCTTGCCCGTTTATATCATTTCATCTACATCAATAATAACACATCAACCAGATATAACAACGGCTACACGAGCTGCATCGACAACAGTTTCATCTGTGCACATACCAGTGACGCAATTACCAAGTGAACAAACAATTCCGGGTAAGTCCAACTTCTTTTCTTTCAACGGCTTCAACTTATGTTACGTATCAATATCACAAAGAATCATGCAGAATTAGGATGTCAAAGATTATTCTGCACGACACAATAGTCTCAGTGTTTTTGTTTTTTTTTTCTCACTTCATCATGTTTAGAAAGTATTTTCTTAACGTGTGAATAACCAGAGCCACATTTAAGGGGAGATTCAAATGAAATAAATGAATGAATTCCAAGACTTTTGAAAGTATGATGTACCAGTAGTTTTGATTTATCATCCTTATGGAATCCAGAATGTCTTTGAATGAGTCTTCAAAAACCCCAAAGTAGTGTTTAAGTGTCAGACTTCAATGAGCACTTCGTATTTCCAATGGATAATTGAAATAGATAATTTCTCTCACACTATAAGTGAAAATAACTAAACGTGATTCCATAGGAGTGATTAAGTTTTGTTTATCAGAACCTTATATTATAACCTAAGTCGCAATGAAATGACCAAAATGTGGATCAAAGGTTTTCTCCCAGAACATTCTACGGCTAGACCTTGAACTCAGTTATCAGTAAGCGAATTGTTTATGACTTATAAACATGTAAACATTCAGGTAGACAATAACATTTCCAGGGCAAAATATCAAAGACCTGATTTCAGTTATGTGCAAACATTATTTTACAAATGACATAAGTGAGGCTGGGCCAAGCTCCAACACTCAATTACGATCAAATGTCAAGAGCACAATGCAAATTATATATATATATATATATATATATATATATATATATATATATATATATATATATATATATATATATATATATATATATATATATATATATATTTTTTGAGAACTTGGTCTACACAAGAATATTTTTCTTAGGATTTTGTTATGCAAGTCATTCAACGACTTTTATTACTTGGAAGTTCATGTAAAGTACGTAAGCTGATCAAGAAGTCGTAAAAACATAAAGAAAATCAAAGTGATAAATAAACCCTTTCACATTCTTATCTCCAAAACAGCAGTTAATTTAATCTTCTTGTATTAAATGAAGTACAACGCTGTTTTGTTTGTTTTGAAAATATCTTCGCGATTTAGAGCTCTACAAATTGCCCTTCATGTCAGATCTGATCAAATAGTCTTACCAATATTTAATATTTGGTTTCTGAACAATTAAATATGTTATGTTTTTGCTCAATGTCATCTTCAACTGCGGTCTTACATTTGTTATGTCTGTTTTGCTCCACTCGATTTCGTTTTATTCCGAATCAATTTCTTTTTATTGTTATTATTTATAACAGAAACTGAAAGAACCACTTCCTATACAATAACCGTTGATTATGATGTTCCTGAAAATGATGATTTTGCTGAATCAACAACTTATGAGAGATACAAAAACGAAGTCCTCAGTGCAGTACGTTTTCATTACATTCTTTAAGAACAGAAAATAGGTAAAAAGAGGAAATATATGATTGTAGTATTCATTGCTTCATTTCCTAAATCATTTGCATTACATAATTATGCACTTACAAAAGCACCATGCCATTATAATGTTAGCTTTTGCAGAGGTTATTGAAACTATTTTATATTTAAATCTACCAAGCGAGTGGATAATGCCACTTTATTTTAGGGATATAACTAACAGGATATAATGAATTGTATATGGAAACAATTAAGGACATAATAGGTATAGACTCTACCCCATACAGAAGAAATGATAAATGTGTTAACCTCACAAATATACATATCATGGTAACAGCCCCCAGTTTATATTCATAAAACTATTTATATTCATTCTTTCAAGAAGCCGGTGTGAAATGTATTCCAACGGATGTTGAAACTGTTCCTTACAAATGGTTATCGTTTGTCCGTATATGCATAGTTTTCCTATTCATTTAAGAACTATAAGATGTATTCAGCTCATTTGCATGAATATTTATACATAAACTCTTCATAGCATAAGATATAATCAATACTATAATGTAAATAAGGGTTATGTCAGTGTCATTCCTATCCATCATAGATCAATATAACGTTTAAAATACTGTCTATGTGAAAGAATATCGAGCTTTCTATAGAAAGTATCACTACATTTAATGATGTCTTAATATACTATGCAACTCAAAACTCTGCATTTAAATATTTAATATGAAAACGTTTTTTTACAGAATAATCAGCATTTAAATATCGGTACAAATTAATTTCAATCCAATTACATGTCTATGATTTTTAGAACAGTTTATTACAAAAATTTACCATTAATAGTATAAACCTCAGAATTTGCTATTTTGAACTAAAACTGCATTCTCAAACATTGACTAATAGTTAGGACTGAAATTCAGAACAGTAATATTTTCTTGAGTCATTGAGCTTTCATTCACGCCACTGAACTGTCCACTATTTTGCTAATTCATCTATGGATGTTAGCTTCACTCGTAGCGGTTATAAAAACAACATCACGTTTTTATTTCAGCTTCTCCAACATTTTATAAGAATCCTCGGCAGTCTTTTACGAAGAGTAGAGATTGTATCTGTAAGGTAAGTATTCAGTACATTTGCTTGCCTTAGAGTATATTCTTATAATATTTGGTACTTTACTCCAAAAGAAGACACTATAATACGCTGATGAACATAATACTAATACGCTGCTCACATGGGTAGCTTTTACGAAAACTGTGGAACAGCCTCGGCATTTGCAAATTTACACCAAAAAACGGCAATGCGTATGGGTTTGTCGAAACCTTAATGCCAACGTTGTTCAAGATTACTTAGAAATGTATGCAAGTATATGTTGTTTAATCATAGATGGTTCAGTTCTATTTACTGAAGACAGACGAGCTCATAGAATGATCTTGTGTCCTTCGTACGGAATCCATTAGCAAATGTTTCTTATCGCTATGTCTCTTAAACGGCTTGATGTAGAGTCATTAAAATGGCAAATAATATTATAATCAGATCTAAATAATTTTTATGTCATAGAATATGACAAACACAAAACGGAACACTATTACTGAAGAACTGGTTATATCCAACATGCAAAAAGAGGATCACTCCATTGGCCCTAGTAAAAACAAATGCCTTCTCACCAAATAAAGGAAAATGTAAAGGATCTAGTAGATTTTGAAGGTATCTGACAGAACTATCTACATCTTTGATAAATTATAATTTAAGAAGTCTAGAAAGTATAGAAAATGGAGTCTCCATTGATGCCACAACAGAAAAACGTCACAGAATTGTCATATTTCAACAAATTCCATAAATACTATTTCTGACACCTTAATTAGATAGACTTGTTTAAGCTCAAATGTAAATACTGACGCAATAAATCCGCAACTTATGGAACACAATCCGACAGTTTCCGTCCTTTAGGAAACCTCGTCAAATTAATTAAACTTATGCAGTTATTCTACCAATAAATTTCACGACCAGCAACTGTCTCTCAAAAACAGCTGATAAGGCAGATGCTTGAGTTTCCATCATGATGAATATAAAGCTCCTTGGAGCAACAAGTTATCTAATACTACATTGCATGTTATAGCTACGAATGTATACATGCAAAAAACCATTACACTTCCCTCAGCATATCTTCCCCCAAAGCACTCCCTTCAGCAGATCTCATTTTGACCACGTTCAAGGACAATTACCCCCGACTTTTATACAACTTAGAGATTTTAATAAATAAAGACGTCTGCTTAAAAACACAATCTTTGCCATTTTAATGACTAGTTGTACATTTTTCTTCATCATATTAAAGGATCCCACTCATATATTAATGCAACAATCTGTGATTTATCTCTTTTGATTGACTTGATTTGGAAGTTGGTGACGACCTCCGTGACAGTGACTTGTTTCCAATAAGCACTGTACTTAAAATATAATACACATGAACCTAAAGGAATACGTCAAAAAACGGACATTTAATACAACAGATTGGAATAAGTTTCTTTCCAGTCCATCTACAAATCGAATATAAGAGCTGATGGTTCAGAAATGTAGTGGACTGGATGCCCTTATTTATAAACATGTTCGTGGACAATGCAGGACTAAGAGCGTTGGTCAAACATAATGTTTAAATATGCTGATAACTCACAGTTTGGAGAGGCTGACCAAAACGTTATCAGGGAATGAAAAAAATCCTTATAGATTTCAATGTCAATACATCAGTTGAAACTTTGAATTGATATTTTCTATATCAATCTCAAACAAAAGGTACCATTAAAGACAGTAAGAGAATAAATGGAAAGACTTGAAGCCAAACTTTCGCATCTGTATCCACTCCTTTTGAAGCCAAACTTTCGCATCTGTATCCACTCCTTACGAATTATAAGATAGAACATCATCGGTAAAACGTGACAACAGATGTATTAAACATCTAAAGAAATCAAAACATTGATCTCTACCCAACTGTAATAATTTCAGATACTTTGGGTGAAATATTTTCAACAATTCTTCACCAGAGAACTGTTAAGTAAATATCCGCTGTTTTACTGACCTGAAAGAAAAGATTCGTCTAAATTTCAAGTCTGCTAATGTTATAGATTGCAATAAATCTTCCACATTCTGATAACTACAAGTCTGTCTTTATGGAGCCCGTGACAAATCAGCCGGACCAAATGATATGCAATATCAACATCTGAAAAGATACCTGATACAACTGTCAATGCACTACTAAACATTTTCGATAACATTTAGAAATAATTTTTAAACTTCCCGCCGTCATGGCAAGAAGCATCAGTGATAAGCCACACTTGGCAAGGACCATAACGATCATCACGTCTACCGCCGCACTTAAGTACCATATAATGAATGTCATAGGGCTAAATGGCTCCCTACCTACAGGTATGTTTGCATCCAGTTGACAGAGAGTCCATTCGAAATTATGATAGGTATTACTTGTTCCGAAAGCTTTCCTCTGGGTGGGTGTACCTTGGCAGCATATTGCCAACCAACCTATACATCGTAAATTTATCAATAAACTCCAATACCTTAATCCAGGAACTGATTTCTCTTTACACTTCGACAAATGTTTGGCCTGCTAGAAACCTACAAATACGCATACTGTCAAACGTCACCGAGGGGTAACTTTAAATATAATTTAAAAACAACACAAGGAAATGTTTTAAGATCTGGGAAATCTACGAGCATGTACAGTTTTGCCAACTGTATAATCTTCGTTATTAACTAATTCTCAGTCATGATGGTTCTGTAATTTCTTTGTAAAGGATGCCAAATTATTATGACTTCAGGACAGTAAGCTACCTTTCCTTCTACATATTAGATATCTCAGGGACAAATGCCAAATAGCCCTTGATTTAATACGAGTAGTGGCAAATACAGATTGAGCGGCAGATCCGAATGTCCAGGCCCGGTTACAGAGACCTTTAGTAAAATCTAGAGATGATTTTGACTTTTTGACTTTGTCTGCAAACCTAAAATTTAGACCTTCAGTCCAAAATCATTTAGACTAAACTAAAGAAACAGCACTTAACCTCAGAAGAACAAAATAAGCCCAGCAGTGTAACATCAAACATTACAATTGAATTTTACTATCACAAAAAAAGGTTTTACCTTTCGTATACAAAATATCACTCTCAGCTAGAAACTTCACCCAGCAACCTTGCTAACACTGCAAACTCTCCTTATTCAAATTGTCACTGTGCGTATTATTTCCAATAATATCTTATCATTACAAAGTCGTCAACCAATAATCTCGTTTTGAGAATTAATTCCGTGATATGAAAGTCTCCGATAGTAGCCATACATCCCTGTATAGAAACAGTTCTCATGATTGAGTCAGAGTTGGAACTGTGGTTACGAGGCACCAGAATGCCATCTTGAGTAGATAACGTGATATATCCTCAGATATTATTACAGAAATAGCAACCATAACATCGATCCTAGAGGCATTTAAAGATATGAAGAAAAAAACTTTTGAAGAAAATCATTTTCTCATCCTATTTTATTCTCTTTCAAGAAACCAAACCATTGCAAAACCTTAAATTTGACAATCCGGTATTATCCAAAAGTCTTACAGAAACTTAATTTGATTATAAAATCTGGAAAATGTGTTCTATACTTTAGATACCCAGTCGAACTGATATGAGGGTAATAATAGATACAGCAGCCTAAGCAACTGTGCAGCCTTTATATATGACTAAAATTTAAAGCTTTTTTATAGTGTGGGCTTTATTTTAAATGGGCTTTATTTTAGATAGCTATTATAGATGTTTGGCATCTGTATCTTTTACCAGACTACATTATTTTGTTACGGTTCTCAGAGTGTGGGACACATTCTTGTTTAATATATACCTGATACCACTTTGTAGGACAGACTTTGTTTCATTGTCATCTCGGTGAAGAATCTTCTTGATGATATCCGACAAGGGAAATGGTTGGGATTTCTAAAAGCATGAAGTTTACATGTCACGTTTCGGTTCAGTATTTTAAGTATTTAAACCATTATCATCATTATCTTTTGATGTATTTTTAAAGATTTGCAACATATTTAAAGTTTATTTTTATCTTGTAGGATTACATGTTTAATTTGATTGGAAGGCGCTACTCATCCTAAAGAGTTTAGAACATTTTAATCGTTACGTTTAGCAATGTTTAACTCTGCTGTATATGGACAAGAATGTGCTAAAGGCGTTATTCTGACATAAAGATCAAGTCTTCGTTGCAGATGTTGCATGCTTAGAAGTTAGTTAATTTAGTAAGAGGTGTACAAAATCCCTTACTGTCTCACAAGCAGGTTGAAAGCTCGTAACATTTGCAAAACATTTGAATACACTTTTATCGCTTGATTTTACTTTTTGCATCATGTACCCTCTACAGAAAAGGCAGCTTAGTAGTGGACTTTATCGTGATGACCAACAATACCATTGAGGCAGAGCAACGACTATCGCTGTCCACCTCTAGCCTCGTAAATGGTTCCGTGGAACTGTTCCAGACCCAAACGAGAACAAAGCAGCTGACCATATTGAATAAAAATGGTAATCAATTTCCAGAACTCTCGCATGCATTATTTTTGCAGAATGTCTTTGTGAAATCCGTGTCGTCTAGTTTATTATGGTAATCCGTTTAAAACAGAGAACAATTCTACACACCTCAAGTTACACTTGGTCCTTCAGGCAATGTAGGAATACGATGGATCAATTTTGCTTCCCGTTTAATCATTACATTAAATGAAATAAACAATTATTTTTCAATAAGTAATCCGATCATAGTGTCGTACGAGAACTATGGCTACATCGCAAATCCAGTCCTCCCAGGCTGAAACGTTTTGGCTAAAAACTAAAAGTTATCTGCCCTCCTAGATGTCAGTTAGATAGAGTTATTTCCCTTTTATACAAGGACTGAGGCCAAATCTTATGAATTGTTCAGTTATTACTTAAGCTCATGCAGGGTTATACGCTTTCTACGGACAGAGAGGCCACACAAAATACATACAACCATATAGGAAGTTTTCTGCCTCCAAATCAAGTTGGATGAGTTTCATCCTCATAGGGAAGTATACTCCATCTATAGATTTCCAATATTTCTGTTCTTTTTCTTCCTACGACAAAGTTTCTGAATTATCAGTGTTATCACGTAGCCATCCTAACACACTTTTGCACAACATAGTACACATCTGCACCGATCGCTATGGCTTGCCCTCACATTGCAATAGTCGTATTTAAAAGATGCATGTCTGGTGTGTGATATAGAAAACACGCAGAATATTACTGTATAATTTCCGCTACGTTCGGATAGATACAGTTTTCTTTAGTGTCTTATCTTAGTGTCCACTTCATAGATATATATGTAACGCTTTACTGATTTTGCCTGCATAGGCCGTCATTTGACCATTCTTACAGGTACCATTGTCTTGCAATGGATATCGTATCGTCCACTTCGTAAGTATCAACAATGACGCTTCGATTCATTTGTATGTGGATTTATGATGATTACAATAGATAATTCATTTCTTTTGCTGTATAGTTTCCTTAGCGGACCGATGCACACAGGTATGATTTATATGCCTTGTTTAGTGATAGCATGCAAATCAGAGTTACAATGAGAGACGCTTTGCTAATTTTACCTGCATAGGCAGTCAATCGGCCTTTCCTACATATAGCATTTTATTATTATTAATATTTTAGTGTCCACTTTGTAAGTATTTACGCGACACTCTATTTCTCTACCTGTACAGGCCACGTGCGCCCTTTTACAGGTAAATGTCATAGTGTGATTCTCTGCATTGACACTCCAAAGTTTATAAAGTAAGACGCGAACCGCGATATATATGTATGTATTATCCGCTTTACTTTCGTCTCACAGATTTAGACCATGGATAAGACCAGACTGACAACCACTCTACATGTGTAGTTTACTCCTGCTGTCATTCTATGAATACATATCAGACTTGCATATCAAAGGACAGAAGTCAATTGACGGCACAACTAAGGGTACTAAAGGGGAAGGCACAGAAGCACGCCTTGAGAAACGAAGAGGTCGTCAGTTTGCACGCAAGCGTATGAACCATATCACTTGCTGGGGAGCTAAATAAACAGCATGAACTGCCTCAGTTACAATCTCGCATATCAGAATTAGGGACCGGCTAATTAATTAATCTCCCGTTTCCCGTCCCAACCTCAAGAACTGGAAAATATCATGCCAGCTAAGTCCCTTCACAACCCCTGATCGCAATGGGCCACGACCACAATTGATCAGACAGTATTAGCAAACAAAGCTCTCTATGTATGATGTCCTGCTTACTGCCTCTGTAACCAAATCATGTCACTTTACTTGTCCGCTAGCCTATGACACTCAGAAGAAGCCTATACTTAGCGACAGCTTGGAAGTAACGGGATCTAACACATGACGTGCTACGAGTGTGGTGAGCCACCATCCTCGACATTCTTCTCTAGCTACTTCGCAGGTAGCACAAGAGACGTGGTCTTCATTACCTTTATCCAAAGTTGACGAAAGCGTGATCTTAGTTCCCTCGTCGTTCTTCAATCTAACTATGATGCGTGAAAATTCAGCCTTACAAGCTTGGAAATAAGACGTTTTCCGTCTGCTCACATCGGAGTTCTGTCCACCTCCTTCCTCTATAATACTTGCTTGATCTACAGTTCCGGTATCAGATGATAATTTACTAAAGGAACAATCTACTTTACTTTTTCTCTCAGTCTGGCATAGGTGCTGACATTTTGGCCTGCATCAGCCGACGCTTTTTCTCACAGACGTCTTCCCTCGAATTGTAGTTGGCGGTTCTTCAAGCCCCACACACCAGTTTTCTATTTAGATACCCAGCAGATGATATGTAACGTTGTGGCCATGGGATCAATGTTTTACCTAGCATTCATGTCGATCTTTCAACAGGAGGAACACATATAGTCTTTTCCCACCGCGAATCTCACCGGACATGCGTGGGTGTCTGATTATAGCGTGGCTCGCGTCTTACGCAAAACGGCCCAACTTGCTCTAGCCAAGACCGTAATAGCAGTTACAAACTACCAACTGTTAAAATAAGAGTATGTGCTCTCTACCTCCATCTTTTATAAAGACCTCCATGACGCCAAGCTAAGATCGCAACCTTAATCGTCTAGTTTCCTTTTTAATGATCATGTTGAACGACTCTGCAAACAAGCCACCAAAGATACTATCTTCCCACCCACCCAGCAGTCCCAGCTACATACAGCCGAGGGAATCGGAAGGCAATCAAGGAAAGATCGGAGCGACATTCCTAAAACACAGACCATTGGGAACAGTCGTACCGAATTCACAACCACTGATAATCACAGTTCTCCCGAACTTAAAGTAAACAAGACGTAGACAGAGGGCACTCATTTTCGTTGACGTTTCTCTTCACGAGATCCGCCTTATCTCAAGTGACATATTCTTCTGGCCTCCATTATCACATATCCTGGCTGGGAGAAGAATGCAATTATTCGCGCTTAGAGATTCTAAAGATTAGGCGCTATACAAAGTCATTATTATTATTATTATTATTATTATTATTTTCTGCCGATTGGGGAAGGTTTGCCATGACGATGTATGGACCAGACAAGTGGTTTCCAAAGGACTCAGTATCACTTTCAGCGAATCTTCCTCCTTTTCCCGGGTTCCCTCAGGTACAAACGCTTCACTCTTTACTCCGTCATCGACCTAAGCCCAGTCAGTCGACCAATTTGCACTTATTGGTTCATGATGGAATGCAATAACGGGTTGCAAGAGGCCTGACCTCACTTCCCCAGTTATACGGCTTCCAGGCATTCGTTGTGATTCTCTACAAAATCTACATTCTACAAAACAAGAGTCGAGTTATATCTTGGAGAAATTCATGATATCCATTGTTCCTCTCCTTCTCATCCAAAGTCTCCTTGTTAGCACTGACATCTTATCATTTCAAGAGTGTGGTCATTTATGGAGCTCAGCACTCATGGAAACTGAGTATGTCTCCATCCGGAACGTGAATTGTATTAGTACAATGACGGCTTCCTTGCTTATACCAAACAATCCACCCGCCAGAGAATTCTGGGTTTGCTTAGTCTTAGTACTAGGTCGGCTTCTTGGGCTCCGATTACAAATAGTTATGTGGTACAAATAGAGGCCAAACCTTTGAACATTGAACCACCTTTCACAATCTGCGTAATATGATGTACTATCTTGAACGTGCGGAAACCCCACTGGACTCATGTCGTGGAAAGCTCTGCAAGTACAACCTCAGACAATTACAGTCTGTACGGATAGGGGCTCGGAGACGGGGGGGAGCAAGCCTAAGTCCATCACTACGGCATGTCATTGGAGTGTGGCCGCCACATGATCATTATCCACGTATCAACATTCTCCAGATGAAACCCGTTCTGAAAGCTTTTCGTTAATGGGTAAAGAACCTACATGGGAATGGAGTTCTCTGTCTGTTCGACATCTCCACTGTGCTATGGTGACTTATCTCAAATGGCAAGGTGGAACGAAAATGCCAGACCTTCCCGTTCTTGTTTGAGAATTTCTAACATTGGTGTCTTCCACGACAAATCCATGTCCAAGTTCGACATATCATACAGCGGCTAAATATATTACCGGACTCGTCCGCAAATACAAACGTAATGGTCTCTTCATCCCTCAGTTTTCACTCAATATGTGTCATGGGACCAACCAGTGGTGGACCTATTCGCGACAAGGTGGAATGCCCAACTGACACCCTTTCTCTAACCAGTCCAGGGTCCAAAGGCATGTCCAGTCGATGCTCTTTCTATAGATTGCAATGGCATAAATGTATACGCTTGCCGTCAAACACCTCTGATTGCGAAGTTGATACAGAAAGCATGAGAATCGGATTGCCGCCTCACCCTGATTGCTCCCATCAAAAGGGAAATTTAGATCAATGACCTCATGAATTTCGCAAGAGATTCTCCAGGAAATCTAGAAAAACCCTCATCTGCTCAAAAAACCACGACGGCAGTTGTTTCGTCCCAACGCAGAAATGATGACCCCGCACGTATGGATCTTATTAAACTATGCCCTCAGGAACAAACAGTTTCTACAGCCAGTAGTGTCTAAATCACTCAAGCGAGATGGTCCTTTACCTTAAAGGTGTACGAAGGCAATGGAATATTTTTCTCACAGTGGTGCGCACAAGAACAGTTTAAATCACTGCAGGCATCTATACCTCAATAGCTAGCTTCCTACTTAGACCATCTGACGAGAAACAGTTAAAACCAATCACAATAAAACCTACCGTTCTATTATCACTGCTAAGTTGCCTTATCATGGTAGAGAGGATATTCCACGAATCAAAGACCTATCCAATCTTCTATTCAAGTTTGGTTACACGCGTCCAGTGACATTGGATCCTTTCCCAAGTGGAAGCTATCATGGGTACTAACCTGGCTGAACAAGACACCTTTTGAACCACTCTCAGGAGCCTAATTCGTTCACCTCTCATATAATGCCTGCTTCAATACTGCATTAGCGAACGGCAAAGCAGAATAAGTGAAATACAAGATTCATTAGAAGAAACCAAATTGTTCTACTAAAATATATTTCTTCGATAATACTTACCCGATTATAATACACATTCACTCTCCCATATAGACAGCGTGCCTTCCGCTCCAGTAGTAAATGAATACTTCACGTCATTTGGCGCTAATCCAGGTAGTTTCGGAAGATCGCTCTATCTAACTAACACTTCGGTGGGAAGATAACGTTTGTTTAGCAATTTATTTAAACCTTTTACGTCAAAACGAGAGCTTGATTTCCGAGGCAGTAGTAGTTCTCTTAAGATGTTATGATGGGGTAAGTATTATCGAGAAAAATCATATTTACTAAATTAATGGTTTTTAGCATGATATTTGCATCTTGCACTTAGTGCAGCTCTGATGAATAAGTTCAAATATCAGCAGTTTGAATACACATATAATTTCAGACCTTGCTTACAGCCTTCCCACAAAACGGAAACAATATTTTATAGATTCTATCTGCAACGATCATAATACTTCATCTCAGACTCCTCTCAAATCTTTGTGTAAACTGGCTAGTTATCTGACATTAACCAATCAGATACAGTGGGGCCTCTAAATCAAAATGGGTGTATACTTTTGAGGTCATTGGATTTTAACTCCCAGAAGAGTTTCCTCACTATTTTATCTAAACTTTATACTTAAGTAATAACAGAATTTAAAATGACTGTTGAAGTTTAAATTATATTATTTTGCTTCTATGTACTTTGCAGTCACATTCTACAGCGACAGATCCTATGATGTGTGTAGTATCCATGTAACCCTATTTCCGTGTCAGGAAAAGAATGAATGTCAAATTGAAAACGGAATGCCATTCTGCAGGTATATATACTTAAGTATTATGTGCAACGCCATATCCATGAATTAATGTTAGTCAGTTTTTGTGACTATGGTTAATAAATATGTACAAAAATACCATTTCCAATATATGAAGTCATGACGAAAGATCATAGCAGGTTGTTTGCAGACTGTAGGTGAACTGTATTTTAGCACATGTTTTTGACAGTATTAAACCTCTAGTAATACAAGAAATTCGTTTGCATCGTTGTATTAAAGGTACATACTTCATTTCCAGGCAAAAGGTTGATTCCCCATGTAAGTGGATGAAGTCTCTCTCTCTCTCTCTCTCTCTCTCACACACACACACACACATGCATATAAACAACAGGTGGAATAATTTTATTCTTCAAGCACTATGATTTAATAAATCATATGTTACTTTAGTAGTAAACCATGCAATAATTATTCAAACGGTTTAAGTCAAAATCTTCAATCTAACATTTTTAACTGAATAAATATAACTAAAATAATAGAATCATTCCCAAGGAAGCCAACTGCACATTTTAAAACCTCATCGTACATAATATTTAAGTAACTGTACACTAGAAATTATTCTATATACTTTTGTTCTACTATATATTTGTTCAGAACGTAATTATTTGTGTTGCTGCCCAATATTTGCCATCCATCTACAACGATATGTATCACATGACTATCAACATTCGTCAGATGCAAAACGACTCTGTGTAATTTGGTCTTTGCTCATATTCGTAATCAACATTCATTCCGCCTCTGAAACTGTCCTCTATGTATTTTGGTCATTGCTCATATTCGGAATCAGCATTCAATCCGCCTCTGAACCTTTCATTTTCGTTGATCCTAATAGTTTCATCGTATCACGCAGTTTTACTTAGAACCCCCTTATCTCTTCATCTATGAGCACCAGTAGGTCGTGATGCGAATGATTGTAAAGTATTGCATAATACAATTTAACTTGCAAAACAATAAATCGTTATGGTAATACAGACTAGATATACATGTGAATAATATATGTACCTTTGAGACCTAGTAAAATTTTAAAGCTAACTTTTCATTGGAAGATTAAATGCATCACTTTAAAGGCTTGCATAGATTATATTCAAATGAGGGTAGGCACATCTTACAACCAACAGTGGAATCTATGTGGTTTTCTTTTGCAGATACGGAGCGTATTATCATTGCTGGGATACTAGGTGCTTTCGGCTGTCTCCTGCTAATTGCTCTTATCATATTTGTACTCTATCGAATCAGGCGGAACAAGAAAAATAAAATAAAGAGGCGGATTACAAGGCAACGACAAAGGTTAGTGTATGTGTGTGTGTGATTTGCATTTTTAACGTAGCTTTAACAATGTTTCAGTCATATCGCTACGATGTCTGCAGTATGGCAGTTTAAAGTGATGTCTAGCACTGGGGTATTATGCCACAGACATGTAGCATCATTTCCCACCTAGTCACGTTATCCTGACACCGGGCCGACCAGTCCTAACACTTACCTCTTAATGCTGAGCGCCAAGCGAGGCAGCTGTTAGTACCACTTTTGTAAGTCTTTGGTATGACTCAGCCGTGGATCGAACCCACGACCTCCCGCATCCGAGGCGGACACTCTAACCACTAGGCCACCGGAGCGGTCACAGAAGTTAGTAATAAAACGAATCATGAAAAATACCTAGGGATCAGACTTGCACGAATAAAGGGGAATATGAGTCCATGGTAGCATTAACCTCACAGGATGTGTATCTATATTTTATCATCAGAGGCTTACTACTTCTTCTGGGACTGCAGGTGAAAAGAAATGGGAATACAATGGAATGAGTGTCTTCGTCTAATTTGTTCTATTGGTTCTAGGGCAACTAAAGGGTCCCTGTGTTCCAAGTGGACATATTTTATAACATGAGATTCGCCTTTGTCTGATATTACTTACCAAGGATGGTAGTATTACATTTGTGATTATATTTTGTCTCACAATTAGGGTACATTTTTTATGTTCTCAGTTGCAAAATAGTTGCACAAATATTACAAAAGTTTATATAGATAAATCATGTAAGCCATTTATATTCTGCATTGGCATTTATCTCTGCATATGCTGAAGAAACCCATTTTATCAAGTAATTAACCTGGTAGAGATAGGGATAATGGGGGAAGAATACAAAAGGTAGAGAGAAAAAAATCTTACTTTGTTTTATCAATGTTATTTGCTTTCTTCATTTGATAGTCTGGAAGAACAGTCCTCATTATAATGTGCTACGGCCAGAGTGGCACAATCGGATGCAGGGTTACCATCCTCCTCGTTCGTATAGTGGCAAAATGGTCTTCTAGACTGCAGTGATGGAAGTTGATATAAACATTAACAAACAATAGTTATCATGGATAATAAACGATGATTTATGAATGAAACAAGACTGTTTTTCCCAAAGAAAGAGCATTTTGTTCTTTATTTATGCATGCATATACATACGTGTGTGTGTGTGTGTAAATATTCTTAACATGTAGCTTTCTCTGTATCAGCTTTTCTTAAATACATTAACAGGAAAATTATATTTACATTAACATTGTGAACCTGATACTAGCTTTGTTTACCTTGTACATATATTTTTATTATTATATATCTGCAGGAAATAGCAAGTGTCGTATAGTATATACTATTTTTGGTTTAAGGACACTGGATGGAAAACCCGACAAAGCCGGACTTTACACTTAATATGTCATATACCGTTAATGACAGAATGTAATTATTGATTAAATGCAAAATCACGTATCAATAATATGTGAAAGTAAGGTGGAACATGATTACATGATAGCTTTTTACATACAAAAGATAACCAGTAACAATGATTCTACATTTCAAGAACGGTTTTACGGCACAACAATACGAAGTCATAGGTTCAACTTAAATACTTGAACTAATCAGCGATCATACTTCTATTACCAAGGGATACTTGTGCATCTGTGTGTAGCATGAACTAGTTCTTCAATGTTATGTCAACATTTTCTGTAAATGACAGTTTCTTATACATCTGCAATGACGATGTGAAGACGTATAGGTGCAATGACATATATTTTCCTATCAAAATGTGTTAATTTAAATGTCTTCGTTTACATTATTTTATCAATAAATGTTAACTAATACACTCCTTTTTAGAAACTATTTTATCTTTTTGTTTTAAGGCTCCTTACTGAAGAGAGAAGTCTGATTACCAATGCTTCCATTTCCATAATTTTTGTTCCAACTCATGTACTGTATAAAAAAATTTAAACAAAAGACACAATTTCCATCTATATCCACTGTTTTGGGGCAGTCTGCTGATACTAAATAATAGCAATTGTGTTTTGTGCAATGTTTCCAAAGAAAAAATTAAAATGCCAACCCTAATCTTAATAATTGAACTTCTACTAATTCTAGACCGGTGAATTATCATACTTGAATATTAGAAGGTGTAAGTAACACAATGTTTATAACTATGCCCTCCTCGTTATTGGATTTGATTTTTATCACCTGCCTAGAAGCAAGGCATTTGTTCTATGTTGTCTGCTCTTAATCAGCAGACCCTATAGTCATCTTTGTTACAAAGTCAGTTCCTAAAATGAAACAAGGATAAGTTAAATGCACTTAATCCTGTACTATCTACCTTATGTTAATCAAAAAAGAATTTATTTTTAGCTGAAATAATAAAGTTTGCTTTGTGAAAGCAAAATGCATTAGTAAAATTAAATTTAGACAAGGGGCGCTTTCACTACGAAACGTAGTTGTTATGAATAAAGATGTACACAGGAAAGAGAGCGATAGTGCGCATTCTAGTATTAAGAAATGTCAGTTTTATAAATTATGCCAACCCGTGAGAAGTACAGTGAGCATCACTAAATTTTGACAACGGTGAATAATATCCCATTGAAAATCACCTGATGAATTGATCACAAAAATATGTCAAGATGATATTTCAAGAGTTAAAGCTGTTGATGTCTTCATTCAGTGAGACAAAAAGAAGAACGCGAAAGTAAAGAAAACAACTGCAAACAAATGAAAAACAATTTTCAACAGTTTTAAAGAAACCGTTCTGGCATTATATCTTATTGATTTGGTAAAAATGTTGCCAATTTAATGTTTAAAAGAAACATATCTTTGTCACTAAAATGTTGGCCGTGAAAAAGAACATCTACAAATCAGTCTGGTTGACAAAATCTCACTTATTTTTAGAGAACATCTTGATAATAAGGTCTTCTAAGTTTGGACCAACTATAATCTTTTAAATACGTGTAAATTTTGAAATACGGATTGCATAGTTCTTCATATATTGTCAGAGATCATCCTGATATTAAAACTTTATATTTCTGTAAAGTTTCTTTACAGATGATTCCAGTCCATCAATAAAGATGGTAGTCATCGCTAAAATTGCACAATTTTAAAATGAAATTTTCTTATGAGCTATTCAACAAATGTGTACCAAATTGATAGAGAGAGCGAGAGTTAAATATCTTTGGAACATATAACCTTGTAATTGCTTCAAATTGTTCAGATCTGATATCATTAATAACCAATGTTTCTGAAGTTACAAAAATAACCATTTCTCAACACAAAGTAACCTAGCAAAACTAGCTTTTGCTACTAGTAGAAATCGCATGAGGAATTCCATGCCAATTTAAATATCATTATTTAAACAACAACTTAATTTTACAGCCACTAACCCACCCACCCACTCCCCAAACGGTACCCTGGTGTATCATCTACATTACCAAATATCATGTGTTATCAAATCAGTGATATAATGTGCCAAAAGGAAGGTTTATTTACGAGCTGTCATACAACTCTTATCCGGCTTATAACATTTTGAACTTGATAAATGCTTTTTCTCTAATGTTTGGAAATGATTTGTATTTGTTTGATTTATTTTATCTCGCATGATTATTTTCCTCCGATGGAATGATATGACATAACAATTATTATTTCTAAATTTTTAGTGAGAGATCGAGAAAATTATGTCACATAATTTGCACCAAAGATTTGGAAATATTTCCAGTATTTTATAGTACTGGATTGGTGTTTCTATGACCCTTATTACAACAATGTGTCATCTTTATTTACCTATTTTTGATGACTTATTGCCTCTCTCTCTCTCTCTCTCTCTCTCCTCTTCATATCGCATTTGTATTATGCGTTAACTTAGAAAAAATAACTCAATCATGTTTCATTCTGAAATGTCTACGCATTCTTTGTCTGTAAATATTGTCCGGAAATATGTCATGATCATGATAGATTGAAATTCTGCAATGTGTGTCAATTATACAATAATGACATGTATGACAACATATTATTTGTTCCATTTTTAAATTTTATATAAACACTTCATGTACACTGTGCTTCTGTATTCTGTGATTTTCCTGTCTGTTGAGAACTATTAATTTTTATAATTGTGTACAAAGGTCAAAGTCAGTATAGTATCATTAGCCCATAAAATATAATAATTACTGCATAAACAAGTGCGGGACATTACAAAGGCTGGTAATACAGCCATCATGAAACCTCTTAGGACAACTGGAACCAGATTATAATGTTCATGGAAAACGTATCTTAAAAGGTACAGAGAAGTTAATATGGCAAGAAGAGTTACTGACTTAAAAACTCATTAAGTTATTATTTATGACGATAGATTGAGCCTCATATTTTATACATGTGCCACAACTACGAAAATAAAAAAATTAGGAGGGACGTACATATAAATAGTCATTACCCATACAGTGATGCTGCAAGCATTTATTCAGTGATTGAAACTGTTCATACAGTGGATCAGTTTTGTGGGCGCAAGACATAAACCTAATGATTCAATTCATACAGTGGTTGAAAATCAATGAGATGTTAGTGCAGTTCATTTGGCATTCAAATAGGATCCACAAATACCTCATATAAGTTACCCACATTAACATACGGGTAGCATAACTTCTTTGACAATGAGCCACTAAATTATAATGGTCCTATGTTATCAGTCACTTAAAAGAACCACCTAAGATGGTCAACATAATTTTTATTTTGAAAATTTGAAATGCAAATGATAAACTCCACAGGTTAAGAATGATCCCAAACTGTTTCGCAGAAATGAGGACTCTTCAAAATATTTGATTCATACATTAACCCGCAAGTGAGAGAGAGCAACTGTCAGCTGTTAGGAATTATACAATATCAACACGAATAGGTCATGGAAATGAATATATGAAAAGTTGTATCTGCACTCTTTGCATGTACCACATTTTTCCCCAGTTAACTGTTGTTGTAGTTTGGTGGGAGCTAACTATAAGGTAAGGCAAGGCAAGGTAAGGTAAGGTTATTCAGACTACAAAGTCCATACTTCAAAATTAAATATAATTATAAAGTCAAAACATTGTAAACATAAAAGAACATATATATCATACATACAAGTATACATGTACATCTACAAAAATTAATTGTGCCATGCATTGTTAAGAATGAAATTAAATGGCGCATTTAAAGAGTAATTTGTTCCATCTACTAATTCAACAGTTTTAATGAATGTCATAGTTCCAAAGAGATTTCAATATGCAGTTTTTACTATTAGATATTCTTGTCATCATTGAGAAAACATATTTTCTCATTACTTCATCAAAACTGAATACATTATAATTTACAAACCTGTTGGAGGCACTGTTCCACCTAGAAAGACCTAATAGAAAATGAAGACTATTATTATAACCAATAACTAGTTTTCTTTTCATACATTCACTAAAGTTTGTCGACAGAGGAGCACAATACATAGTGCAGCAATAAGATTTGAATAATCTAATTTTGATATTCAATGAACAATTCTTAAATTTATGTAGAAGCATGTTTGTTCGAATACACAAAAATCTGTAATGTCTCATCATACCTTCATTTTCCGACCGATTGGATTTCAAAATATGACCCAAATAGGTATAACTGTTGACATTAGTAAAAGCATTGCCGTTAAGATGTACAGGGGGAGGAGATGGTAATTTGAAAGAAGTTGGCTGAAAGACCATGCAATCTGATTTTTTTGTATTATAGATGATATCATTCTCAAATGCGTATTGTTCACATATCTTTAATAATTTCCTTAAACCTGTGATAGAAGGACTTATCAATAACATATCATCAGCAAAACTAAAATTGTTAAGAAACAACGCATTTGGTGGCAAACGTAACCCCACGTAACACAGACCGAGCTTACGGTTCAACTCGCTATATATATATTAAATAACAAACGGGAAAGAGTACCCCCTGCCTCACCCCACTGGTTACACGGAAAGCGCTGGATATTACTTCCCCATCGCACACAATACAACTGTTTGCCATACCAGTTAACTAAAGTATGAACTATGAAGACAGGTATTTTAATATCAATCAACTTTTTAAAGAGTGTCCAGTGATTGACCCTATAAAATGCCTTGCTAGCGTCTAAAAAAGCTTACAAACACTGGGCTGCTTTGTTCAACATAATAGCTAACAGTTTCCTTAAATGCATATATGCATAAATCTGTTGAATGCTGCTTTTTAAAACCAAACTGATTATTGGAGATTGTGACTTCACATATGTGCAGTATTATGCAGTCAAATATTTTTGAAATAATAGTCGTAAGAGATGTAGGTCTGCAGTTATTTTTGTCCGCCAGATTACCAATTGTGCTCTTTAGTAGCGGTATAATTGTAACTTTTGTGAAATCATCTGGTACAAAGTGATGCACAAACATACAATTAAATAAATTCATCAATAGCACATGAAGTCTAGTATCTGAAAATTTAAAATGTTCCACATATAAAAAATATATGATCCTGGACATTTACAGCCTTTTTGTCTTGTAATTGCACTTTGGATCTCAGATAATGTGATTACCTCAATACGAGCAGAATTGGTATTCAATGCTGAAAGCACATGCTTCTTATTCGATTCATTTTTAACACTATTGAGTAAGTCTTAAAAATGATTTTTCCACATGTTGCATATATTATTCTGACTATGGTTCCCACCAATGCAAATTGGTAGTTTTTTGGAAGTTGTCGTAGTATTTTGTTTAACTTGCTTCCAGAATTCACGTTGGTCGACATTTTCTAATTTTTGTGCTAGCGAGTCGGCTCTATGTTTTACTTCCTCCTTCTTACATAATCTAAGAACATACTTAAATTGTGCTCTTCTTTGGCGCATTTGGTTACTGAGATGGCCGTGACGAGGTTTACCGTTATCATGCCACATAAGGTAAGCATTTCGTGCAAATTCATGTAGTTCTTGACACAGTCATTCCAGCCTGGTATAACTCGCTGACTGCGTTTGGATTTACTAGTCAACCTATTACCAGAGTTCGACAAAGCTTTTACTATATCAGTGTATAATCCATTTATCTGTTTCATATGCACCTGGTTAGTGCAGCCATGGTCATTACAGATCGCAACACAATGTGGGATCTCAATCTTGTTTAATAAAAATGCAGATGTCTGAGTATAATTCAGTTTTTCGTCAGAAGTAAGGTCTGACCAATTGATGTTGTATTTCAAATCTAAGAGTTCATTCGGGCAAGAATCAAATCTGGGAAGCTAATCAGTCTTGATAGACATTAAAGTAGGACGATGGTCGGACCCTACTGTGGTGTGAAGTATTCTCATATCACTTATAACGGAATGAGCAGACTGTGTAGAGACACAATGATCCAACCAAGACACTGTATTGTGTGAATCACTGATGTAAGTACAATTTGTTGTGTGGTCTACTATTAGTTTTATGTCCGATATGATATAACCATATTCGTCACAAAATGGCGACATTCATCTCCAAAGGGAGTGGATTTGAGCGTATTAGCATTCCAATCTCCTACTACATAAGCATTTAGATTATTAGCATTTTCTACAATAGAACTAATTTTGCCCAAATAATCTACAAATTCCCCAACATTTTCCGCAAGATCACAAAGTAAATAGATATTGACAAAAAGCACAGAGGAATCCCCCGTATGGATAGTAATACCTATTAATCCGGGATCATCGAGGTGTTGTACTTCTATAATACTTGCGAAGGATCTACGCTATAGTACCCCGACACCTCCGTAAGGTCTGCCTGTATGAATATCGTTAGAAGATTTGATCGGTGATTCCCCTGATCCATAGAACTCGTCGTGTACGGATGAGAGACAGTCTAACTCACTGTCGAGAAGCCACAATTCTTGTAAGAAACAAATATCGGAACTATCCAATAAAGGTCGTACATTTTGTATATTTCTTGTTAATGAACGACAGTTATAAAACGTGTTAAGACCAAGGGACTTCAACTACGTAACAAGAAAGAGCGACAACCAACAAGTTTTATATAATTGGAAATTAAAATTTATTCCCTTAAAGTCAAAATGAAAGGATTAAAAATGGTATTGCTTTTACACCGTAAAATAAAGAAGAAAGTACAGACTAAACTTCAGGAATCATGCAATCAAGCTGTTTATTTAGATTCACCTTTCACCTTTCAGCTTGAAATGTACTTGGTCTCCAGCAATATAACACCTTAGATGATTATGGCGCATTTATGATGCGGAGGCTTGAAAAGCAATTCAATAAGCTATTTAACTCGTGATTAAAACAGTCTAAACTTTTCAACGTTTTATTCATCAACGGCTGTATTTTATGGACAGTCGGACTCATTCAAAGACTGTATTTTATTGACAGCCAGACTCATTCAAAGACTGTATTTGTTTGACAGTCAGACTCATTCAAAGACTGTAATTGACAGTCGGAATCGTTCAAAAGCTGTATTTGTTTGACAGTCGGACTCATTTTAAGGCTGTTATTTGCATTTTAGTGACAGAGATCTTGAAAGAGAGAATCTTCTACAAAGGCATTATATCGATAAAAGTTGGCCAAGATATATTCAGTTGAAGTCATTTCATCAGGAAGAGAATATGTTCTGCCTTTAACCTTTTGACATCACAAATAGCAAGTTTACTCGATTTCTTAAAAGCCACATACTTGTCAAATGTACTCTTGATACTTGAAGTTTCTGCACTGGAATCAAAAGCAACTACATACATAGCATCATGCATAGACAAGTGAATGAAAACATAATCCAATGTTAGATTCTTTTCTTTTTAAATTAAGTATTTTTAATTGTTTGATTTGCTTACTACGGCGTAAGTGTTTAAGAATTAAATTATCTCTTTTAGATGTTAGTTTGACTTCTGATACTGTCTGTGACTTTGACCTTGGTGAACAACATGAAAACATTGTACGTTGCTTTCTTTTATTTAAACTTTTTCATTGCCTATTGTCTTGGCTTTAACATTGTATACATATATTCCCAAACTTCCTACTGTTCTCACGGAAGGTTAATATATAACAACTGACCGTAGTTTACAATGTGACGTGATGGTTTTTCGATAATTAAATTGGATAAAGAATTTATTTTTTTCTAATTATCCAAATGTAAGTGCTGTCTGAAAATCTGTTCCCTTTTCCCAGCGTCATCAGATCAATAGTGACATGAGGAGATGATTGTGAACCATAAAAATGTATTTACAAAGGCACTGGTTTTCCTATGCATTTACACAATTATTAGTTACACCAGTTCCACCTCTATATAGCCTCGCCCAAATTGTGGCAGACAAATACATTCCAATGATCCGTGTTCACATCGAAAATAAGCTCCCATTCGCATTCTAACTTTTCAGATCAATTTAAAACACGAGACACTGAATTGCAGCTTGGTGGCACGTGTGCTAGAACGAATGGGGATAATGGCCGTATACACTTTGCTCGAAATATAAAATGCAAAATATCAGCACAAAATATTAAAACTCTACTTATTATTCGCCCGAAGTACAGTCTATAGGTCAGAGAATACGATGATAACACAGGGAAACAATATGTAAGTCCGGGAAACCGGTTTTCCAACAGAAATTTCACTGCGTTAACACCCGATAAAACCTTTGATCTGTTTCTTAGATACACTTTCCACTATTTTCACTAAAACAAAAATCATATTCATTCGTTGCATACATCATACAACTTTCTTGTAGCTGTCATTACAATTGCTGAGGAATGGATCATTCCTTTTGTATTTCATTAAAACGACATTTCGATGAGCCTCCTTTACACTTCTTATTGGATTCATTACTGCAAAATATATGCGAGAGAGCAAAGCTTAGCTCTGAGCTCCAGACGAAAAATGCAAAGGACAGTTTCGTTTTCAGAACTTGGTGTTAAAATGGCCAGTCACACCAGGAATCTGTCTGGGTGCTGGTCTTTTTTACTAATTATACCAAAAACCACGCATCGGTACGATCAAAAGACTTGCATTTGATGCGAAAGACATCAACTTCTTATTTTAACCCAATGTCTAACATGATTACAAGGAAGGAAAGGTCAATGCATTGTTAACTGCAAGTAAGCCTATTTGCCATCTAATATAGCAATAGTTACCAAAAATACATTTTCGAACCGCTCTGCAACATGCGAATAAATCTGACAGAAATTAATCCTCTGATGAATGGATTTCAGATTATAAGACCGACGTCAGTAATCTTTGAGAAAAAATTTCAAGGATATCTTTCTGGTCAGTAGATAAAATCTGACCACAGTTTACATAAGGTATCTTGACATGGAGAGATGTATTCATCTTACAAATGATGTCACATCGTCATCAGACCTGGCTGTTGTTGCCTTTAAACAACGTCAGGAGATGGCTGGTGGGAGTTCCAAAACATTATTTACTTTTAAAATAATGAAGTGTTTTCTTAGCGAGGGCTATGCCCACCCACAAGAAATTAAACAAAAATATTACTGGCTTACTAATTTAAATTCCATCTCTTCCTCAGACCATCTACCCGTTGATAGACCACTTTTCTTGTTACTGCACAATTATAAGAACGCCCTTGTACACCTAAACAACAACATTGCGGCAACACCTTTCTTATTACTGCGTACAAACAACAAAATGACACCAACCAACATGTTCTTAGACTTTACTTCTGGACAATTTTTCATTACTCCAGGAGTTTCAAGCATGTGCGCCAGAACTTTTATATACTTTATTGCTACAGTATAATCATTCAAAGGTAACATTGGATGCATGACTTACTCCCTTAAATGGAATTGATCATATGTTATTAAAAATGAAACAGAGAATAATGTGAAATTCATTGAACAAGATAAAGTTTGCAGCAAAGCTGGATTGTGATCCGCTCCACGGGTTTTAGAGAGGCGATATACATATTCAGTGAGTTCACCATAACGGAATCAATCCCTGTATCAAGAGACAATGTATATTTCTCTACACGTTTTGAAAGAGATTAAAGAATGGCCAAAATTAGATGTGACACACGACATCAAAGACATACAAATGTTGACTTGTCTACTTTAGACGTCAAAAGCACATACTGCAATGTTTCAGAAAAGATGCTGATATACAAAGATTGCATTCAGTAATGAAAACACTGAGATCAACAATGATTGCTGGATGATCAAAACGGACAGCTTAAATTGCGAAGTTGATGTAGACAAATACACATGTTTGCATTCTTCTAAATTCAGATGTGAAAGTTGAATTGAACTGCTGAAGTACTAAAACATTGCTAATAAAGGTTGTATAAACATTTTTTTAAAAAGATAATGAATGTGTAATGTGGTCGATTCTACCAAAAATGTATCCCAGAAACATAACCTCAGAAGCATAACAGTGAGAACCTAATAAGATACAAAAATGTAGTAATGCATTGGATTTTTAGTACATTGAATTTCCTGTGAAAATAACTGATATTAATAGTTTTAGAAAACTAAACCAGGAAATGTGTGTGTGTGTGTGTGTGTGATATCTGGATTTTAAACGTAGCTTTAATAATTGTTCCGTCATATCACTACGACGTCCGCAGTGTGGCAGTTTACAGTGAGATCTAGCACTGGGGCATCATGTCCTAGACATATAGCATCGTGTTCCACCCAGTCACATTATCCTGACACCAGGTCGTTAGTACCAATTTTATAAGTTTTTTGTATAACATTTTGCTTAGGAGGACAACGTATAATTAGTAATGTTATATTGGGACTAACTTATGTCAAGTGTCCATGCATTTCGATAGTGTTCCATCTTTGTTTAATCTTCCATGCATCCGACATGTACCTATCCATATGATATTTCCAAAGTTTACCGATCTATGTTAAGCTCTCTGTATAGTGCCCCCTTCCTTGTTAAATTCACTTTGGCGCTAATAGTGTTCCATCCATGTTAAAGTATCTTTATGTTCAAAGGTGTCCCGGCGATGTTAAATTTCACTTAGTTCCCATAGTAGCCCATCCGTATTAAATTTCCTTTAAGCCCCATACCATCCGATCCATGTTGAATTTCCGTAAGGCCCAATACTTTCTCATCCGTGTATAATTCCCATAGAGTTCTAAACCGGCCTAAAAATGATAAATCCATAGTACACTCTCCATATTGCCCCATCCTTGTTAAAATTCTCTGTAGGGCTCCATTCATAGTGTTCCATCCATGTTAAAGTCTCATTATGCTCACAAGTGCCCCGGAAATGCTAAATTTCATTTAGTGCCCATAGTTGCCCATCCGGGTGAAATTTCTCTTACTCCAAACCTTACTATCCATTTGAAATCCCTATAATGCTTTCCTACAGTGTTCTAAACCGAGCTATGTTAAATCCACACAAAACCCCATAGTGGCTCATCCCTGTTTAATATAACACACCATAGCATATCAAATCTTAAAGTAATGCGTTTGCCAGAGGACCCATACCGGCCCACATAACAACTGCTTTTAAATTTTAAGATTTGTACTTGTTTTCAGAATTATTGCTGTCTGAAACTATTAACGAATCACAGCGTACAGCCGTTAGGTCCACACTTAAAGCCACCACTTTTCTCGACACTTGTTTGTCGGGATCTCACTCAAAGTCACCTATGTTCTCATTACGTGTATGGGCTGTAACCGAAGATTCCCATCCTACATGGTTCATGACTTTTTTAAATTATAAATCATTAAAATGTTATCTAGTACCGCTGTGATGCAGATGATAAGCTCCTATTTTCAGGAACAAATAACGGCACTATTTCCTTTGGGGTTTTTTGTTGTTGTTTTTTTTTGTGGTTTTTTTTTAAATATATATTCTTCTTAGTACCTCATACTTCTTGTTCCTACATTCCATATAGTTTGCTACCCTCTCACAGTCCTGCAAAATGTCAAGAACATTCATCATAAAAGCATTGTTCATTGTTCATTGTTGTACATCCAGAGGAACCTCAATTTATAGTATTTAACAATATACGCAATGTCCAAGTAATTTTGTATCTTATCTACTTAAATGGTGTTTGCAGTATGGCAGATTTGAAGGCATAAATGCTGTGGGCCGAGAGTGTACTTGCAGAGAGTTGATTCCAGTAAGGAACTGTGGGAGGAAATTACATTAATTACATAATCTTACATTATTTGACTTACTTATCATTTTAACGCCCTGACTGTACTCTTTTATTTCCAATTAATTCGCAATACCAATGAATATTTAAAACAAGTCAGAAAACCTATTTTAGCCATCAAAGAACTAGACTAGCACAAGACACAATAAATTATATTTAAATGATGTCACGTGACATCGGGAAAAACGGCTGCAGTTGATGTCAAGTAAGCATCGATCTCAACTAGGTTTTTGCCCATTTCAGATAGGCAAAGCCTCTGAGAAACGAACACTGTTATACTTCATTTATCGACTGATCTCTCCTTTATCACCCGTGGCTGAGTGCAATGAGATTTTCTCGTCTTTCATGAGTACGCATAAACAAAAGAACGTCATCTTCAACACAGTGTAACAATCTCCTACCTGTCAATGAAGGTGCCAGTTTTATCGATTATTAGGTGCCTCTGTCCTTGAAAAGAAATTTTCGTTCAACCAGCCACTATGGCCAGAAATACTGACTCGCTCTAGCAGTGACTGGTTAAGCGGGTTTATGCTTCCTCATTAAAAACGACGAAATATCCGCACCAGCGGCCAAAGATCGGAACACCGTTTGGGTAATTTCCATCAGATCGTGCAAGAACTTCAGAAATAGTTGCAGAAATAAACAGCAAGTTGGTTTGTTTGGTGATTCTCCTCCAGTAGAGCACATACACGTGTTACACACGAAACCATGCAAGCACCATCTAGCAATTGTTACGAATAACAAGCGATTAGCATGACACATAAGTACTTTGCCAGAGCAAGACTCAAAACTGTTGCGTAGAACATGGAAAAGTACGCTTAATCATGGCGACAGTTATCAATGTTATGTTCCGATTGCGTTATAGTTACTAGACACAAAAACATATACAGGTTCATTAATTCAGGTTTGCGATTTTAATGTGATTAATTTGATTAATTTCAAATAACGATTTTAATTATTTTCGATGAACCAGTGAAACTATTAAATGAACAAAAGGCAATTTTTTAAAATAATTATTTGAAATGAATTTTAGCCTTGTTTGTATCAATTACAGAACAAAATTGTATGGCATCGTTCTTTGGACCGAACCAAAATTCGATTCAGTTTTATGTGCGCCGAAAACAAGCCTAAGACCATTTCATGCATACTTTATTACAACGAACTCATTACACAATTATTTTCCATCTAAAAATGTTACACAAGAATATTAATGTACATGATTTAAACGTCACCTGGTTTATCGAACAACAAACTGCTAACATTTCTATATATTTCTTTGTTTTTTTGTTTTGGAAATCAAACTCCATTTGATGGAGGAAACTTGAACATTATCAGCTCTGCAAAAATTCTTCAGCTAGAAGTTCGATGGTCTCAATTTCATCTCCGCCGCCTGAAGGGAATATCCGGGGCCGTTTTCCGCCCACAGATCCCATACGATGCCATTTGTGGCGGGCCCAAAATAGGTTCCGTCAGCGTACCATACTCCGTTCAGGTTGACCCTGTAACACCGGTTGAACCACCAACCTGATGTGAAGGTTCGAGCGCAATTTCCTGGATCCATGTCATTGTCATTGTCAAATGTGGAAAACTGCATACTTTGCATCCGGGTGGAATACTGTGGCGTGTGGAAAGGGTTTCCAGAGTTCCCCTGGTAGCCTCCCACTAGAATCCGGTATTTATCCTTTTCGTCTGCGACGCGAACAAAATTAAACTCTCCAAACCTGGTCATGTTTTCCCAGTTCCACAGGTCGATTCTCATCTTGTTGTTCCCGAACTTGGTCAGGAGGTGGATGTTGTCAAGACCTAGCCAAAAGTCGTGCAAGAAGTTACCAAACCCTGTCTTGTAACTCTCCCATCCTCGATAGAAGTCGTCTGAACCATCAATACGCCGCTACAAAATGGGAGGAAAACAAATGTGAGAGAATGAAAATTACAAAACTCGATATTTGCATAATTTTATTTATTTATATAAGTCCTTATAAAACTGTTATATTATTATGATTTCTATATATTCGATATAATTCCCAATTATATTACCTTATTTTTGTGGGGGAAACACATATCAGTTTTACTTACATGTATTCTCTTCAGACAGTGAATTTAAGCAGACGTAGAATGATTCATCATGATGGATGTACTTAATACACATGTCAGCGAGTTCCTAATAATATATGAAAAATGTCTAAATTGTTCTTTTGATGCCTTGTGTTATTAATATTGTCTATTAGTGGGTTCATGTACTTAAAAATGTGGCATTCCGTTTGAATTATCAGTACATAGTTATCTCTGCACTTCTTACGATATTCCCTATACAATCTCTTCATTCCCCCCCCCCATATTTTTTTGGACTAGTTTACTTAAAAACTCGTATGATTAGAAAAATAAGGTGGGATGCCTGTAAATGCAATGGAGTTCCATTAACTCTGAAATGCTGGCGCTCTTCAGTCAAATTTAATCCACATATAGGCAAACCTGAATAACGGTCCAGCCTCCTCCGTCATTTTCCATGTCGCAATAGGCATCAAAGCGGGTGCTGTTGTCAGCCGGGTCGGGTTGTAAGGTGTAAACCCCGCTCACTTTTGTCCCTCTCCTAAACAAATTGGCACAGTCAACACCCACAGCTGAAAATATTGTAACTTTCTCATTTAAGTAATTGTAAACAGACTGGTATCAGATTTTATTGGGCGGGAATACATCTGGGTGAGATCGATAATGATGATAATGACGCTGAAGACCATGATGATGTTATTGACTGTTGTTTACACTTTCGTTTGTTTCCATATCAACAAATTGTAATGTCAATTTCTTATCGGCCTACATATGCATTTCGTATTTTGGAACTCATCAGGTGGCGCCCCAAGTTATTTGCATACACCACCCTGAGCTCCGAAATAAAACTGCAGCAAAGCCATATTTTCACATCATTTCCTTTAGTTTTTCATTCTATTTAAAGTACTCTTCATTCATTTTCCACCCCGTCTATTTAAGCAGTTCTGAAATTCATATTTACTCGGCTTTGACGCCCCGCTACGTTGGGTTTAGCGGCTTTAAGAGGTGGAAAGGACTGGAGAGCTAGGAGGAAACGTGGTAGATCGACCCTCGTGCGATCTGAAACCGAAGATCAAACCGATGCGCAGGGCTTTAGTGTGAACTTGTTACCAATGCGTATTCTATTCATCAGGGCACAATTCTTCCCAACCCCGCCTTAAGTTTTGAAGTGCATATTAAAGTTCTAAAACCCTTTTGCATTTCCTGAAATATTTTTCATTTACAGTGTTCAATTTTAAAGTACATGTAACCCGCCCAGACCATGCCGGGCCGGTTACCATTGTGTGTTCCTAGGCAATAATTTTCAGCCCAGTTGCCTCAGCTCGATGTGAACTTTCACGTGCTGATTTGTCCTAAAAATGAAAACAAAAATAAACAGAGGTATCTCTGACGATAAAAAAGTAAAGTGATACACATGTATTGCTAACAGATTAATTCGCTCGCATGAATGCGCGGAACCAAATAGTTCCTACGTTGTCTTCTAAAGGAATAAGATAAATGACAAGACAAAATGTTTGACGTGATAACAATGTGCTTAATGTTTGGATCAATGGTTCAACAGTTAGCGAGAAGCGCTGTGATAGATTGCCAATCCACTGACAAAGTGCACTGCTTGAAGCAATAAAAGTTTGGCATTTTCCTCTCAAGTAAAACACGTTTAGCCTTACGTATGCATAACAATCAGTATCACCAACTTAAATTTGAATCTCAAATTGTAAATATATAAAACAAATGTCAAATTATGCTCATTATTTACATTGGATATGTCTGACATTTAGCCTCGTTTATTAATGAAATCTGGACTGATTTATATTTGCTGACACCTGTCAGCTATACAGTGTTTCAATTGTGATGTTGCATGCATTGAATCCAAGCGGGCGTGCAGAAAGATTGCAGCTTTCGGACACGAACTGATTAAACAAGTGACTTTTATTGTTAAAAGATATGCAAATAAGGGCCATGTAGCACTGTAATAATAAACCTGACAAAAAGGTCAATAATATCTCCTAAGTATGATGAAAATGTATATATTATAAAATTACATTTTTAAAAGATAAATACAACAGATTGGTATCAATTCTTGCAGTGTGGCATTTGACATTATTATTATTATTATTATTATTATCAATTCTGGTCGAGAATTTGTATCACTCTCATGTTGAGCATATACATGCCTACTACTAAAACAAAAAACTTGTTAAAAAGTATGTTTCTTCTTTTTTTCCTATATATGTGCATTTACTATTTAACTTTGTAAAGACAGCGTTGTGTTCATGCGTATGCTTGCGTGCTACGCTGTCTTTTCGAGTATGGCTGCCTGCAATATGATTTTTTCGTTTCTAACGAATATGCACAGTGAATGAACGAGCCAATTAAATAAACTCTTGTTTATCAACGGAAACGATCTCTTATCAGTTGATCGCTTTGAATATCATTCATCATTTCCGTCAGGTCGCGAAAATAACATCGGAAGTAGTTGTAGGAATACATGTCAGTTTGATGTGTTTGTCATTCGCCTCATTCGTACAGTGCACTACATATCTTACGACAACAAAGCTCAACAATGGACTGACTGTGATTTTTTCACCTACCCCTGTCATATTGTTCCATGCGAGTAAAAGTAATTCAGAATAAATAAACTCTTGTTTATCAAAGGAAACGATCTCTTATCAATTGATCGATTAGAATATCACTCGGTCATTTCCGTCAGGTCGCGAAAATAACATCGGAAGTAGTTGTAGGAATACATGTCAATTTGATATGTTGGTCATTCGCCTCATTCGTACAGTGCACTAAACATCGTACGACAACAAAGCTCAACAATGGACTGATTGTGATTTTTTCACCTATCCCTGTCATAGTGTTCCATGCGAGTAAAAGTAATTCAGAATATAGTTCTCAGTGGCGACGAAATTACATCTGATGTTTCCTTCTCAACTTGACGGGGAAAAAACCCGGGTGTTCCGACTAATCAAAAAATATTTGAGTGTGTTCAGAAGAGAACATATGATTGGCTCACGCAATTAGCATGGAAGGTCATGTTTGGTCAACCTCTTGGAAAAAGCACACTCGGGCTCGCAACGTTTAGTTCAGCAGTTCAAATACGATGAAATATTATTCTCAGGCAGCTGAGTTAAAAAGAAAGCGGGTTTTCGTCTACGACGATGGATATGTAAATAATATGGTCTCGCTAATCTATGTCGTTAGTTTTAAATCATTTCAAGCTTTAATACATTTGCTTTAAATGTTAGCCGATTGAAACAAATGGACACGGTGTTTGTAAACGTCAGAGCCCTTAAGACACCATATATATAAATAGCTGCTAGTTTAATGTCTGTGTTGCATGGCTTTAACACGAATATATTATCAAGTCAATATAATAGTCATACATTTAATCGAGCTTGCTTTTCAGTATGGAAGTGTACTATTAGAATCGAAAGCAATGTTCGACATTGAGCCTCCAAAGAAAATAAAGCAGTTGCTGTTTATTTCGGCTGTTGTTTTAGTAGTAGTAGTAGTAGTAGTAGCAGCAGCAGTAGTTCATACTTTAGTATATAAAAAAAATTCAACCAGATGTTACATTTGGTTGACACATAAACTGCTGCCAAAAAGCCTACATAGACTGGTGAGATTGTATTTTGACCTTGTTAGTTAGTATGCTTGCGTATGTATGTATGTATGTATGTATGTATGTATGTATGTGGGGGGAGGGTATGCATGCGTACTTGCCTGGGTGTATGCGTATATATGCATGTATGTATGTGTGTGGGGGGAGGGTATGTATGCGTAGGTACCTGGGTGTAGGCGTATGTATGCATGTATGTATGTGTGGGGGGTATGCATGCGTACGTGCCTGGGTGTATGTATGTACGTATGTATGTATATACATGCTACATGTCTGCGGCATGATGCCCCAGTGCTAGACATCACTAAAAACTGCCACATTGCAGACACCGTAGCGATATGACTGAAAAATTATTAAAGCTACGTTAACAATCCTAATCACACACGCACACACATATAAATGTATGTATGTATGTATGTATGTATGTATGTATGTATGTATGTATGAGGGGGAGGCGCATATGAATATACCGCCTTGGCGCAGGAACCGAATTAAAGAATCATGTTCAGGGAAAAAAAACAGATATTTGCGCTCGACTTTTAAATGTTCCTTGTGTCGTTTCCCAGTCGGACCCAGCATATTCCTCCTCTGTGAAAAAATGTGATAATATATATATAATCTACCTTCCTTGCCTTCCAGAGACTTGGGGAGTATCAATGCACGCGTGTCCGGGGCGCCACTCAACAAGTTCATGCGGGCCCGCAGGGATTCTATATCCCGCATGATCTGAAAATAATCGATGTCTATTAAATACAGGGTAACTTGTGCATTAAGGCCAAAGGTGCACTATCAGCAATCGACCTCACCATAGCAACTCCTAAATTGGCCCAAATCTCAGATTGGGAAGTTGATCAAAGCAGCACCCTTGGAAGCGATCACTTCCCTATCCTACTCAGCCTCAATATAATAACGCAAACATACAAAACTAACAACATGCCAAGGTGGATGTGTGACAAAGCCGATTGCGATAAATTTAAAATCGCACTGTCTACAATAACTCTAGCAGATCTTTATAATGATAACATTGATCAATACAATCTAAATGTAATGAACACCCTAACTGAATCAACTAAAATAAGTATACCCAGAACAGGAGGACAACAACTTAAACCCACTGTCCCATGGTGGAACGAAGAATGTAAAGTAGCTCAAAAAACTATATGAAAAAGGTCATTAATAGATTTAAACACACAGGGAACCCCAATGACTTTAGGATTTACAAAAATAGGGAAAAAGAAATTAAAATAATAATCCAAAATGCAAAAGAAAAATCCTGGCAAGCCTTCTGCTCTAACATAAACTTCAAAACCAACGCAAAACAGGTATGGGACAAGATAAAAGCTATAAAGGGGACAAGCAAGCAACCAGCTCCCCAACTGACTGGAAATCTAACAAGCAAAGAAAAGGCAAACTGCTTGGCATCACACTTTGCAAGCGTGAGCAGCAATTCCCAACCATACCCCAAAATTCCAAGAGCAAAATGTAGAAAAAAATTGTCCATGCCTCTTCTCAGACCTAGGATCCAAACAATCTAAATTAAACGAGGACTTCACAATAGCAGAATGGATAGCTGCACTTGCTAAGAAAAAGGCAACCTCACCCGAAGAAGACAAACTTGGCTATGAAATAAACAAACACATCCCAAAAAGACATAACCGAAATCATACTAGATCTACTTAATAATAGCTGACGGAAGGGCCAACTATCCAAACGTCTTAATGTGTCTTAATCAAATAGATTTAGCCTGAAAATAAAATAACAACTTACTAATTAATTAACCCTCCATATGGGAATAAAAGTCTAGATGTCCCGATGTGACCTCATTGTGGCGACCAATCGCTACTGGCGTCACATACTGCTCGGTTGACACCTAGCGCAGCTAATGCAGACTGAATTGCTACCTTTAACTCGAGTGTGAACTGGGTCTATCACCACTTAAGTATGGCCTTACATTCAGGTAGCTAGGGTCTATGAAGCCAGTCATATTGACCCAAGACATGACGGCTCAGTTAAATAGTGCCTTTTATGCACAGTAATGCCTGGGTCATGAGGCTCTAATTCCTTCCTCCGGGATCAATTAAATAGTCCGCTTATGGACATTAACCAGACGTACATGCCCGTATGGGCGAAAACGTTTATAATTTAAATGATGATGATGATGATGATGATGCATTACGGCCATAACGGGGCCAACAATATAGCCAGATAGGATAACAACCTGGACTACATGGTGTCGAGTCAATTTCAAATAAATCTTATGTTACACCCGCAAACAAAATATATGAGTTTCACGGTACATCTTATAAGCTGCTGAAACAGGACAGTAAGAAAATGAATAATATATTCCAGTATCTCACAAAGAAATAATATCTCCAGATGGTGGCGTGTATTCTATAGAGTGTGTCAGAAAAGGACTAACGAATATTTGATGATGACTTATATATTGCTTCCGTGATTTATCTCAGTCTTTTAGTAGTGCACAAACGTCAATCCGGGGCCCCGATTGTCCGAGTGGTCTAAAGTTCTCACCTTTACGGATTACAGGGGTCTGTTCTTGGACCTGTTCTCTTCATTCTGTACACTCAGTCGCTCTCAAATGTCATAGATCATCATCCAGTGTCTCACCAATTGTACGCTGATGACACCCAAATATACAAATCTAGCCACCCATCTGAAGTTGATGCTACCATCCAAGGTGTAGAGAGGTGCATTTCTAATGTGAAATCATGGATCACATGTAACAAGCTGCAGATGAATGATAATAGAACTGAGGCCATTCTGATCACAACACAAAGACTTTCTCATTCACACCCTTTACCTCAAACAATAAATATCAGCAGCACCAACATTAAATTCACACAATCAGTACGAAACCTAGGTGTTGCTCTGGACAGTACTCTCACAGTGCACCAACATGTCATGAACATATGCAAGGCTGCATATCTTGAGCTGAGACGCATCAGCTCAATTCGCAAATATCTTTCAGCTGATGCCACTAAAACACTTGTGTGTTCATTAGTACTTTCATGACTGGACTATTGTAACTCAGTTTTGTCTGGTTCATCTCAATATCTACTCCAGAAACTTCAAAAAGTTCAAAACACAGCTGTTCGGATCAACTTAGAGTACCACGATCAGAGCACACCTCCCCGCTGCTCTGTACCCTACACTGGCTATCCATTCGATCCAGAATCAAACACAAAATTTGTTCTCTGTGCTACGTTTCACTGTCGGACTCTAGTCCAACATACCTATCCGACCTCACCCATGTGTACACACCAGCAAGATACTTACGCTCCTCTTCTGACAAACGTATACTCATTATTCCCACTATGAAAACAAAGTCATATGGACAGCGTTCTTTAGCATACCAGGGCCCAGCAACGTGGAATAAATTGCCCACTGAACTTAGACACAAAGACACAGTGATCACATTCAAGAGTGCTCTCAAAACTCACTTATTTCCACTGCAAGAATAAACTTAAAGACCTAATAATGCTTCCTACCTTAAATATTGTCAGCATGTTTTTTTTAATATGGGGCCATCCATAAATGACGTCACGCAATTTTGGCCGATATTTTACCCTCCCCCCCCCGTCACATCTTTTTAAAACAAATTCCTTCCCCTCGTCACACATCGTCACAAATGTGTGACCCCCCTCCCACACCCATGTGCGTGACGTCATTTATGGACGGTCCCTGTTTTCTAATTTCATTGTGTTTGTTTTTGTAATTATATCATTATATGTTTTTTATCTTATAGGTGTTGTCTAATGTTGTAAAGCGCTTAGAGCTTCTAAAGATTAGACGCTATACAAAGTCCTCATTATTATTATTATTATTATTATTATTATCATCATTATCTCACTTCTGTCTGGTTGGGTTCGAGTCTCGGGTTTGGCAAATGTGGGGATGTGAGAAAGCTTGCCAGTAGCTTCTCATGTTTCGGTGGTTCTTTCCTGAGTTTTCCCGGATTTTGGCTCCACCATTTATACTGGCCGCCATGTCTAGCCTATCTTGTGTTGAAAAATGGCGTTAAACCCTACAACAACAGCAACAACAACAACAAACGTCAATCCTCTCTCTCAAGAAGCAAACATCAAAATTCACTGTATCGAAGAAAGTACGTCATATCAAACTATAATGCTGTCCCATGTGTTCTTAACCTGAGTGATTCCTTTTCTTTTAGTAATCCAACATACTATGAATAAGACGCTCTGATGAAATAGATCCACTGTTAAACGTAATATGCTTTGAAGTCTCTTACTGGTAAGTAATAACGCGTAATTTATGTACAGATGTATAACTACGCCACATTAGGCCAGTCAATTCATGGTTTCAAGGCACATCTCGCCAGTAAAACTGCATAACATATGCCATCATATCGACATAAACGGTATCTGCCGAGTCCCTTCTTGTTCATTCCATTGTGTAATTTACCGGTTTCTACCGTAAATAATGCCACACCACCAATGTACACCACAAGGTTTTAATAAGGACTACGGTACTACAGGGACTCTCATTCGGCTCTGGCCTGAATTCACTACTAATTGATCATGGCATCACGGAAACTCACTAACCCTTCACTCCGTGACGTTTGTTCCTAGTAATTGGCTAATTAGTTCGGGCTAAGGAATATTTTCACTGCATCGAGTTCCAATAATCAAACAGGAAATCACACAAATCTAAGTATTCCTTGAAACGGGGCGCTATAAAAAATGCGCATGCTACAAATTTGCGGTATGTTCAGATTGCTTATCTTGCATTTTTATTTAGCAAATCCAATCCTGATACAGCCTCATATAACACACACACACGCACGCACGCACGCACGCACACGCACACATACATACATACAACATACATACATACATACATACATACATACATATTGCACAAAGCGTGCGAACTTAATAAACATTTTTAATTCAGAGTCTTTCTTGCCATCTATTAGCGTATTTTCTCTTTAGTTCTTGTATACTGTTAGGATCATAAGCCTATAAAGCAAATTTTCAATGAAAATAAACATTTGCATTTCAAATAGTGTACTTTATGAAAGCGAATTGCATATTCTTCAGTACTTTTTGTATTCAATGTGCTCACTTGCAGACCCTTTTCTCATGATGATAAAAAGTCGAAATCCTTTTCTACAAGTAAGATTTTTTTATGATTTTATGACTTGTAATGTGCATGAAGAAATTTAACCACCAGTACTGTCTACTCAGAAGGCTATCGATAATATTAAATCAGCAGTACTGTCTTCTCAGAAGGTGCTCGATAATATTCAATCAGCAGTGCTGTCTTCTCAGAAGGCTCTCGATCATATTCAATCAGCAGTGTTCTCTTCTCAGAAGGTGCTCGATAATATTGAATTAGCAGTGCTGTCTTCTCAGAAGGCTCTCGATCATATTCAATCAGCAGTGTTGTCTTCTCAGAAGGTGCTCGATAATATTGAATTAGCAGTACTGTCTTCTCAGAAGGCTCTCGATAATATTGAATTAACAGTACTGTCTTCTCAGAAGGCTATAGATAATATTGAATCAGCAGTACTGTCTTCTCAGAAGGCTCTCGATCATATTCAATCAGCAGTGTTGTCTTCTCAGAAGGTGCTCGATGATATTGAATTAGCAGTACTGTCTTCTCAGAAGGTGCTCGATAATATTGAATTAGCAGTACTGTCTTCTCAGAAGGCTATCGATAATATTGAATCAGCAGTGCTGTCTTCTCAGAAGGCTATGGATAATATTGAATCAGCAGTGCTGTCTTCTCAGATGGCTGACGATAATATTGAATCAGCAGTACTGTCTTCTCAGAAGGCTATCGATAATATTGAATCAGCAGTGCTGTCTTCTCAGAAGGCTCACGATAATATTCAATCAGCAGTGCTGTCTACTCAGAAGGCTCTCGATAATATTCAATCAGCAATACTGTCTACTCGGAAGGCTCCTGGTATTATTGAATTAGCCGTACAGTCTACTCAGAAGGCTCACGATAATATTCAATCAGCAGTGCTGTCTACTCTGAAGGCTCTCGATAATATTGAATCAGCAGTGATGTCTACTCGGAAGGCTCACGATAATATTCAATCAGCAGTGCTGTCTACTCAGAAGGCTCTCGATAATATTGATTCAGCAGTGCTGTCTACTCAGAAGGCTCTCATAATATTGAATCAGCAGTGCTGTCTACTCGGAAGGCTATCGATAATATTGAATCAGCAGTGCTGTCTATTCGGAAGGCTCTCGATAATATTGAATCAGCAGTACTGTCTACTCGGAAGGCTCCTGGTATTATTGAATTAGCAGTACTGTCTACTCTGGAGACGCCTGATAATATTAAATCAGCAGTACTGTCTACTCGAAAGACCATTTATAATATTTCCAGGTTTAATATAATATACTGGGTAAATCCCTATATTTTTCATCTTTCTCCATTTAGATATTTAAGAAATATAAAAAGGACATAATGGCATAATTTGTTTTTTATCACCTTATGTGACTGTATATTGTATCACATCCGCTTTTACTTAAAATGAACGTATATTCAATACACTTGTACATCAGGCAGTGGTCGGCTCGTTTCACGGAAACCCCAGCGTTATCCAAAAGGGGCTGTGCAGTTGGTAATTTTTTTAATATCGAACTCTGCCTTAATATTAACGGTAATGTTATGCGAAGTCGGATGGAGTAAATTTTGCATGAAAACCCAATCTTCTTTAATCGACACGAAATATTCTTCATAAGTCTTTTTTAAAATGTTCATCTGGAACATTTTCTCCACATTTGAACTTTGAATTCATGTAACGTGGAAACAAACTGAACGATACAAGATGAATTTCATCCGTATGTGGTCTACATATATTTGTACAAAGTTGTACTGAATTCATGCTATGTAGTTGATAAGGTATTGATTGTCTGCAGTGAATCTCCTTCAAGGAGGAAATGAAGATACGTTAGACTGTTGTTGTCGTTGTGAGGTTTAACGCCATTTTTCAGCACACGATAGGCTATACACGGCGGCCAGTATTAATGGTGGAGGAAGAACCCGGGAAAACCCCGGAAAGAACCACCGACCCACGAGAAGCTACTGGCAAGCTTTCTCACATACCCACATTGGCTGAATCCGAGAACCGGCGTAGACAGAGGTGAGATGGCAGTGATCTGTAACGGAGAGTGCGTTAGACCACTCGGCCACTCGGAGCCCCTAAATTAGTATGTGGGTGTAGGACTCCTACCTACCTACCTACCTGCATACATACCAACCTACCTACTTGCCTGCAACCTACCTACCTACCTACACACATACCTACCTACCGGCCTACCTACCTACCTACCTACCTACCTACCTACATACATACATACATACATACATACATACATACATGCATACATTTAAGTGTATATATGTATTCATGAGTAGATAAAATTCGTCCAAAATTCATACCTGGTCCAGCGTTGCGTTGCTCCGACTGTCGGCCATACTGTGGAGCTGACCCTGAAGGGTGTTGACCTGTCTGGTCAAAGAGTTGATCCGGTTGTTTGCGTCCAGCAGATCTTGATTCAGAGAATCGCCCAGGCTTGTCAGCAAGGACTGGGATCACACAATACCACTTGTTACTCATTGTTTAGTATTTAAAATCTATATTTTCATTGTAATGTACACACAGGAGACAGATAGACAAACATAAATACACATAGACAAGCAACTGAATAGATATGCATGCAGATAAAGATGGCATTTAATTTTAACCTTTCCCTTTAAATGTTTTGTTTGTTTGTATTTTTAAGAGATGTATGGCTCACTGGTCTGTTGTTTTTGTTGTTGTTTGGGGGTTTTTGGTGGGGGATAATTCCTCTGTAAAGAAACTTGTCTCTGTACCGCCAACACATCGCTAGTATAGAAAATATGTGACATTTGTTACGCCTCAAAACCTCAACAATATAGTGCAGTTTTGCGTGAAGGGTAAAAACTCAACTCTTTCATATATGTTACAACAGAGTACAAACGTAACATCCATTAATAAGTGTGATTGATAATGATAAATGATCTGAGTATTATTAGACAGAGATATATGCCAGCTACGTGTTCTCTAAAAACATCGTTTGACAAATTTAAACCACTCTGTGAAACTTAACAGAAGATCATAAGACATATACATAGTGTCAACATTCATTGAAAAGAATTATGCAGATATCTTCATAATCAATACACAATACCCAACCACCAGTTTCTACACAGACTGAACGAGAATGTTACGATACTTTAAAATCCAGTGAGTCATACATCCATTTTTATGTACGGTCATGATATTATCCCACTTGTGCCATATGAATGGTCTATGATATTATCTTACGTGGGTTATATGAATGGTAGATGATATTGTCCCACATATGGTATGTGTATAGTCTACGATATTATCCCACATGAGGTATATGTATGGTCTATGATATTATCCTACATGTGGTATATGTATGGTCTATGATATTATCCCACATGTGGTATATGTATGGTCTATGATATTATCCCACATGTGGTATATGTATGGTCTATGATATTATCACACATATGGTATATGTATGGTCTATGATATTATCACACATATGGTATATGTATGGTCTATGATATTATCACACATATGGTGTATGTATGGTCTATGATATTATCACACATATGGTATATCTATGGTCTACGAATGGTGTATGATATTATCACACATGTTGTGTAATTAATATGGTATTACTCCTCACACGTACATGTGAATAATTTATCTTAGATATAGATGTTCAATGCTTATTCATAACAATTAGTATTCATTTTATTCGTAGCAATTCAAAACTTGGGGATTTTTTTTAAAGCGTTTAACTGAAATCGATCACAAAGGTAAATGCATCACGCTATGTTTCTGCTATATATCTATTTGTTACTACAAATTTTGCGTCTAGTCCTGAATTATCACAAAACCTCATCAGCTAGATACTACCTTAAACGTTTCTGATTATTGTATGTACCCCACCATCTTTTGTTCTCACTGGTAGATCTAAGTGTTATGTGACCGGCCGATATAATCAAACTCCCTGCCTGATAAGGACATGCGGCAAGGGCAAACAAGGTCGTGTTGCCACCCCCACCCCAACACACACACATATCTTCACCCATGGCAAAAAATGGTTATTAAAAGCAGAAAAGATGAATAAAATAAATAGCGTTGCCTCTGGTAATAAAGAAACGTTAAGTAATTATTACAATCAATACTTTCAAATACCAACAACAAATTATGATAGATTTGTTATTTATCCCACCTCAAGTAAAAATCTTGTATTCTGGTTGGTAAGTTTAAGTCATGTGATTGCCCGCTATTATTCAGCTAACAGGGGTAAGCGTCAATGGCAAACGTTATCTTTAAAAAAAAATACGGTAGTAAAAATATCAAATAAATTAAGATTTACAAAATGTAAAATATGTTGATTCTGTAATAAAGGAATGTATACTGAGTGCTTTTACAAAATTAATAACAGAATAAGAAATAATAAGCTAAATAAGAACGATTTTGTCAACTGAGGATCACTGTTAATGTTATTATTTAATAAATTGTCTTTGATTTTGTTACAGACCTGACCTTGGAATTATGTCAGTCAGTAGAATCCATATTGGTCTAAATTAACCTCTTACCTGTTATGAATCCTACTGTCCGCATAATATCCCATATCGGATTAGTCCCAAATTAAATAACTACTATTTATGAACGATTCCCATGTGAAGTACTTTTTAACTGGGCGTCGCGTGATATTTTATGTTTTCTTGTTTCATAGTGACTATTCATGTGATATGGTCATGATGTCATTGATTTTACGTGACATCATAACGCTAAGTTCTAAGCGTAATACAGTTAAAATGATATCTATTTAGCTCTAAAGCAAATCAATTCCTTGCTTGGCTCCTCCTTAAAATTTGCGAAAAAAACTTTTATAACATTATTACCGAGTTAATTACGTTAATACACCCTTGTCATAAGTTTTATAACACATGTAAAAACACATTATGACGTCACACATGACGTTATACGCAATGCAAAGAATAAGCGCAACAAACCAGGCATCCGTAAGTTATTTCACAATTATTTATTATGCAGCTTTGTCTAATAAAATCAATAATTTTCGACATTTGATAATTAGACTCCTACATTTATGTTAATTTCAAATGAAATTTATAAAAGTTGCTGAACAATTTTTGCTCGCAAATAATAGAAATCATTCAACATATTTCATAACCTTTAATTGCAATGAGCACTCAGATAAGATCCTCTGTAAGATGTATCATCATTCTTAAATCTTCATTTTCACCTCTACAAAGGTATATAACTGTATGATCTCAATTATTTCACACGTGAAATACCGCGTGTTACGTCGTATTATGCAGAGGCGTAGCTGGGGGGGGGGGGGTACATATGTCCCCGGGCGCCAAGGTACAGGGGCGCCAAAATGAGGCTTACAACGTTACATTATAATAAGTAAACAAGGGTAATATTCAAAAATGTGATTAAACGGGGAGGGGGCTGGGGTGCCAATTTTATAGTTCGTCCCCGTGCGCAAAATATCATAGCTACGCCTCTGGTATTATGTAAGTGACGTCGTATTAGCTACGTGCGTCATACCATATAGGTAAGAGTGTCATGTTTGCAGCTCCCAAGGGTATTTCTCTCAAAATTTATGCAAAAATGATTAACCAAAAAAAAAATTGTTTTGCCATGTGGTAAAATTATTTAAATCTTTAGCTTGCCAATGCTAGAAAAATAAAGAAATCGTTTGATTTATTTCACACTTCTTACGTAAATTACCTTAACACAGATGTATGATCTCCTCATTTTCAGTGCGTTTGTTTGTGTATGTGCGTGCGTGCGTATGTGCGTGCGTGTATGTGGGATATTGTTCATGATTTTACACCGAAGGCGTACTGTATGGTGTCTCTTAATAAACGATGTAATATATACTAGCATTGATTTTCTTTAGTTATGTAAAGATTCAAATATTCTGTTTATCTCATTTGAAATAACTAAAAGTCATGGAACTATTTCAGTAATTTGTTTGTCAGGGCTCGTAAAAAAAGATTTATTTAGTTTGACTTATTTGATAAGAAAAGACCACTAAATGTAAGCTCTACTACGTAAATTCTGTTTGTATGCGCACCAAATGGCTGTTCTGGTTTTGTTGATAAGACATCCTTGAAAATAGGCATCCATCATCTTTCTAGTGTACTTTTTCTGGGTTTTGTATTGACTAGAACAGTTATTTATTAATATTATTATACAAGATTTAGATTCTTAACTAAGATGGAAACTTAAAAGATGAGAAGCAGTAAGACCGTAATTCTAACAAATCTATGAATGTAACGGGTTTTCTGGTGGATCTATCGTCAAAATATTACGATAGACCATGAGACATGAGAAGTTTAACGTCATTAAAGCATCATAAGAAAATATGGGTTGACGTCAGTATAGCTGAGTATGGTATAGTACATCGAGTTATCCGATCTGTGACAATTTCGCAGGAAAAGAATCTCAAATGTCTTAGATAATAATTGGGATACTTGTATTGCAAGATTTTGGGACTTTCGTGAGGTTTTTCTGCTGAAATATTCTTTTACCGTAAAACGAAATTTGCGTCAGTAAAAGCATCATTGACTACCACAAATTCCGAAATGCAAAAATAATATCTTTCTTACCTGAATATGAGTCATTTCGTCCAGGATTTCTTTCGGCAAAGAAACTTTTGCAGTCCCGTTTTGTGAACTCTGAATTTCCACGACATAGTCGCATACGTTACCATGGCAATTAGTAGAAAATCGCTGCAGCTGTCCTTTTGAATCATATATGAAGTAAAGCAAAGACATACATAGAATAATCGTGTGTTTCAATTGTGAAGCCATTTTGCTGGTTGACAGTAAGCCTTCACTTTCTCACCTGCCTGTTTCCAGAGGTAAAATTATCACTAAGACAGGTGAGGTTTAATATCATTGATATGTTAGCGATTTACCTGTTTTATTCCTTGTCATGATGACTAAGAAACATGCAATGCAACAACTGACAGCTGATGGAAATATAATTATTTTTCTTAAGGGAGACGATAAAGGAGGCATTGTTTTGATTTTCTATGTCCCTAAATGTGCGTGACTAATACTTTTCTGAAGGCAAAAAGTTCGTATTCTTTCAAGTACTGTCTTGGTATAAACGATATTAATTATACATATTTACAATAAAGTTCACAAACGTTTGAGTAAATGCGTCTGTATTTGGTAGGATTATTAAAAAGTTTTCTCTCTCTCTCTCTCTCTCTCTCTCTCTCTCTCTCTCTCTCTCTCAGTGACATTAAACTTTCTCATGATCTGCATAGCTCAGCGAAAATGTGAAATAAATATTTAATAAGCATAAATATCAATAATGATGTAATTTGTATGAGTGTGACAAGTGGGGATGGGGGATGGGGGTATTCAATGGGGAGGGGGGGATACACTCATGCTTTGTTTCGGGGGGCCGGTATTCAAGAATATGAAGTCAAGCCAATAATAATAAGCACAAACTTCAAGCTGGAGAGCAAAATCTGACAGACCATTGTTAATAAGAACACATAATGGTTTGCATCAGCAGATCCAGATGGCGCTATGGTGTCGCGGAATGGTATGGTCAAATTAACTTCAGTGTTGTTGTACAGACTGAAAACTTCTACTGAAAACTTCTGTCGAAAGCGGTAACTAAGGGTCACAAGGCTACGGTATTTCACTTGTTACTGATTTATTTGAACAATTTGATCGTTGGTCCGATAATTCTAATCTTAACGAATTTAAGATAATATATTTCCTAATAGAGGTTATATCCTATTCCAATGTAAAATAATAGTTTTCCAAACAGAGTTTATGTCAAATTTTGTGGTAATTTCTAAGACATTCCAACTATAATACAATGGAAATTTTAAAATTCAAACACGCGTCTAAACAGTGTGAAAGCAATATTACACTGAGTGAACCAGATATGTGATGTCTAATGTTGGTGAATACAACAGAGATAAGGATTGCCATGAGAAATTGGTGGATGGTAGGTTGTTGTTTTTGTTGTTGTTGGCTTAACGCCATTTTTTAGCACATGATAGGCTACACATGGAGTCCAGTATATTACGTGGAAGATGATTCCAGGAAAACTTCGGGATGAACACCTGATCCAAGGGACAGGCTTTCTCAAACATCTACATTGACCGAGCCAGAGATTAAAACCCACGCGGACGGTGATGATATGTCAGTGATCCGTAAAGATGAGGCCTTTGACCACTCGATCATCCTGGGCCCCGTTGGATTGTATGAATTACATTGATGGTGATGGGGTGCATGTTGGATATTTTGAACGAATTTAGGTGAAACCGTCGATTTTCGTTTCACTTTCATTTATGTGATGACAGCAGTATTTATGCCTTCAGAAATGTTTTTATTTTAAATGACTTGAAAATATACATTATTTTACCACTATTAAAGGGGCCCCGAGTGGCCGAGTGGTCTAAAGCGCTCTCCGTCACGGATCACTGCCATCTCACCTCTGTCTGCGTAGGTTCGAGTCTCGGGCTCGGCCAATGTGGATATGTGAGAAAGCTTGCCAGTAGCTTCTCGTGGGTCGGTGGTTCTTTCCGGGGTTTTCCCGGGTTCTTCCTCCACCATTAATACTGGCCGCCATGTATGGCCTATCTTGTGCTGAAAAATGGCGTTAAACACTATAACAACAATAACAACCACTATTTAAAAAAATCTCGTTTCATTGAGTGTTTGCTGAAGACGTCATTGAACCATGGGTACATCTTGATTACTAAAGAGCTTGGATTATTGTTCACTTTGCCGCCGTTACATCTAACCATCATGGAAATGTTAAATGAATCATATAGAAACGTTCTTAATAAATATATAATAAATAAATGTTAAAAGCAATAGAATAAAACTGTTGTATTGGTTTTTAACTAGGACAATTTGAACTTTCACGACCACCACCAGTACTACAAATACCCCCACTACTACCTCTCCTTCTCCTACTATTACCACTACTATTTTCGGTACCACTACTACTACTACTTGTGCTGTTGCTGATACCTCTATCATGAGAACCTATCATGAGTCAGTTAAATTACGCATCTAATAACATATACACGTATACAGTTGCTGATATCATTGGCAATACTGGTCCGGCCAAAGTCCTTCTCACGACATACGTGTCAGTTAGTCTAAACGGAAAACATGTTTAGAACGAACATTTTATTCCTTGTTTTCGGTACTGTGTGTCTAGGAAACTTCACTTTAGGGGTCCCTCCCCCACCCGTGTGGCCAGTGAAGTACAGGGTAAGATATGGTTAAGACCTTGAGTAAAATTCAGTTATCAAACCTAGCTGCAGTGAGGGTATGTGTCAATGAAAGGGAGACGAAGTGAAACTAATGATACATATACGTAAAATTAGTGATCACATCCTTTCAAAGCAAGTTAATTGTCATTGTTCATATATGTCCACCAGTGATATATAGATATTGCATTTAAAGGCTTGACGGTTGAACACATAAACTTTACTAAACTCTAATAGGTCGTACGTGAAGTTTTACAAAAATGGTGTCAATCGGGCTTTCTTCATCATATATTATTTTGCTCCTTTTCATCCATCCATTAATCATTCATTCATTCATTCATTCATTCATTCATTCATTCATTTTGAACCAGTAGAATTATAGTTTAAACGTTGTTTCCACCGAATGGTTAATACCCACCAAATGCATCAGCTGATACTGAACTAGTTAGCTATGGAATCGGGGCAGGTCTGAATTAATATTTTGGCTAATAAGGCCATATCCCTCATATTTTGTAGGCCGTCCATTCTATATTGCAGTACCTATTAGAGGGGCCCGAGTGGCCGAGTGGTCTAAAGCGATCTCCGTTCCGGATCACTGCCATCTCACCTCTGTCTACGTGGGTTCGAGTCCAAGGCTCGGCTAGCGTGGGTACGTGGGAAAGCATGCCAGTAGCTTATCGTGGGCCGGTGGTTCTCCCTAGGTTTTTCAGGGTTCTTCCTCCACCAGTTATACTGGCCGCCATGTATAGCCTATCTTGTGCTGAAAAATGACGTTAAACCCTAGAACAACAGCAACAACAAAAGCTCCTATTAGACTAACGCACATAATAACCTTTATCCCTGCCGCGATTGTAAGAGGTACGGTTCACTGAACAGACTTACTGTTATGTGGCGTTCATTGTCATAAACCAACAACAAACAGCGTTTATGTTCTGATTCATCGTCACCACGAAAATTAACACACCACAAGAAAATAGTATAACATAGCGTAGAAAACAAGTTATACACGCGTTTTTGCTTGTGAACTTTCCCATTTATTACTGAAAACCACGTTCAGAAACAGGAAAAAAAACAAGTGTATGATTTTTTATGGATTCAAAAGGGGCAATTTTTTCCAGTTAGTGGGATGGCTAGATTTTAACAAGGATATGCGATATAATATATAAAAAATGAAATAAATAATACATTTTACTTCAGAATATCATATTTGTCTTTTTCTCTTTTTTATAGACATGCGTGAGCGTGGAGACACCGAGAGAGTTTATAAAAGCGGGATGGTACGTTGACGAGGAACAGAGGCGCATTCGCCTTGACAGCTATGGGATTCCAAAGGGTGTGGGAAGTATTTTTGAAGCTTATATTTTACCTGAGTATGTACTTAAAAAGGCTGCATAAAACATTAATATCATGAAACAATCTTCTCCACTAACTTCCTCTGGGAATGTATTTGGTTAGCTTATTAATGTACTGACCAAAAGGCAATGTTTGTTATAGAAAGTGTTAATTCGAAGCATCAGAGTCATAAAATAAGTTTGGTATTATGATTCAACTCAAGCGGAGATCATCTTATCTGCGAAATGCTCAGATTTAATAGTCACCACCAAACAAGCCAAATATTATTTGTTTTTGTCTCCGATTATTTTCTCAAGACCTGGCAAAAAATTATTAGTTTTAAGAAAGGTGGTTGTAAGAGATCCGATTCGAATATAAAATGTATCCGTAAGAAGCTGTGTGTTGGATAGGGTGGGTTGAGGTAAGCGCACAATCGAGGGTATTACCTTTGAGAGAAACGAAGTTTATTTCACCTATTAAAGTAATTCTGTGATCGTCGCTATTCTTGAATTCTCAGTACGATTGGCATTCTTTCACACTGACAGCGAATGTGAGCGTGATTTATAAAAGGGTACGATCTTCAGGAAATAAATCGTGAAGGAAGCCTTGTCCAGAAGGAAACTGAGAATTAAAAACTTTGAAAACGGAAAGAAGAAAATGGATATCCACTATTGCTAGACATTGAGTCAAATATAACAGGGATAAAAACAATAGAAAATACTGTTAGACAATTTTTTTCTCAATCACGGCTGTAAGTTTAAAAGTCCTAAAATAACTTTATACTGAGCTAAAACACCTGACCATACTAATGAAACATTAGTTTTTAAATATTTTGTGTCATTGCCAATGCTAACAATAGTAAGAAAGTGAAATGACAAGCTATGTCTTTATTTCATGTCGATACTCTGCTTAACGCGCATATAAATGTTCAAAGAAACTGGATTGCGGCTATCACATTAAAACGGATGTTATATATGCAAAATATATCGACTACAGTACACTTATTGTGTTATTAAAAGTTACAATTCAAACATTCACCAACACGAACAGCAGAAGACAATAAAAATATACTATAATGTTTCATAAATTCTTTTAATTTGCTCGTACGAGTATTAGTTTCAACATGCTTCTTAATTTATCGGATAGTGTTGTGTCTAATCACGTTCGCCATCACACACACACACACACACACACACACACACACACACACACACATATATATATATATATATATATATATATATATATATATATATATATATATATCACACACGCACATATATATATGTGTGTGTGTGTGTGTGTGTGTGTGTGTGTGTGTGTGTGTGTGTGTGTGTGTGTGTGCAGGAGTGTATGTGTGTTTTCTTTGTCTATGTAATATTAAAACGCCGAAGAAAATCCCTTTTGTCAATGTTTGCTTTCATTGAATGCTAAAGGTATGAACGAATCCATCGCCAGACTGCTCCAATATTACATGCTTGAAGTAGAAGATTTTGACTACGCATGCCCCCAGTTTGGTCCACCATTGTATGAATTCATCTACCACTACGACGAAGGAAGAGCGTACACGTTGTTTCCACAGCCAGATCCCCCGTACAGGAGCTGTACGGTGCAGTATGTATAAACTGTAAAAATGGGGAAAATGTCACTTTTTATTATTTGACGGATATAAATTACCTAAATACGGAAAGTGTTCATCTCGTTATGAAATTCTCATGGTTATGGAAATCTAGCTTTTCTGCAGTTGTTTTGGTTTGGGAGGAAGTGTTTTTTGTGGTTGTGGTTGCGGCGGGTTTGAGATTGGGTACCGCTACATGGATGACGTATAAAGCATAATTGATATGAAATCACAGAGGATCTCGGAATGGTTCCTTGCATCCGTGATCGATTTGTGTCCACTGAAGTGATATATGCCAAGAATGTACGCTACAGTTAAGAATCTTGTGGAACTAAACTATTTGCATTAAATTTTTAAAAATGTAACCAACTAAACCTCAAGTTATGTTTGCTTTAAATTCGATTGTACTTTTTTATGCCAAAGAGGACATAAGTTTGCGATGATTTCCAATCCATGTGAAAGTTAAAAGACTACGTTGTGATCGCTGGAAATCCCACTTCTAGTAAGGCTGCGACGTTTACCAAACTTTCTAAACCATGTCACGCTTTCATTTAATCGACACGATTAAAAACCTTTCTACCGATCTGCAAAGCATTGAAAATGCGTGACTTGGACCTCGCTAAACTTGTAATATGTTACGATTCTGTTTTGAAGACATGTCCTTGCTGAAAATATCTGACAAATTAGGTGAAGTATGGATATGACCATGATGTTATAGTTTTATACTTAAGGTTACTGCATTTTTATGGGAAAATATGAACGAGTTTTTCGGATGGAAATGCTGCAAGACCTTGGGAGTGCAGTCTATCCATCCGACAAATCGAGTTCATATTTTCCCCATACAAATACAGCAACCATTTTATCATACGTTCATTTTTGTTTAACTACGTAAGGCTTAATAATAAAATACATTACAAGAAACAGTGTATTTAATTTATGCTTTATTCAAAAAAAAAACTCACAACCCTAGATTCTTCAATACACAATAACAGTATTCATGCGTACATAGCTCCGCCCAACGACCTTTTAACTTCATAGCGTACCGCGCGCTCAGTCACTCATTTGAGAAAAAAAAATCCCATTTTGCTCCCTCTAAAATTGAAATTTAATGTCATATTACGAATGACTGCGTCATTGAACAAAGTTCCCGGCTGGTCAGGAATGGAGGGATTTAGTTTTTCTGTCAATCCAGCTAAACTCTGATTATCTCCTTCTGGGTGATCTCCGCACGATGTACATGTGACTTGAGGGACTGGCGTTGAAAATAAGCTGCATAACTATTTCTGTTCTGCCATGGATAGTTTGGAATCGTGAGCTGGAAAAATATGAAAGTTTTGAAATTTAAATTCTCAAGAAGATGCTGGATTCAACATTGTTTTTTAGTGAACAATAAATTATTTTCGTTTTGGAGTGCAGTACATTCTACTTTAGAAATGTGATTCCGGTTTCAAAAATGTTGTTGGGATTATAGGCCTTCATATTACAGTACATTTCCGCGATGTGGGTCAGTATTTGGAATCCACGTAATTCTTATTGGCAGAAAGAGCCCACAGAGTACACTTTGAGGAGATTAAAGATGCAAAAAAGCAAATAAATTTATTCTCGTTATTATTTCCAGTTATAGATGACATTTGTATGCCCAGTCACTTGCATGATCTTTGTTGGAGGGACACCAGCTTTCGACAGGGTTGTCAAAGTAGTCTTCCATACTGAATGGTTGGTAATTTTCCCTTGGATTTATGTCCTTTCTGAGACTCGTTTCATCAGAGTTCCAAGCTGGTTAAGCCCCAATGGTCTCGGATAATACCTGCAATTTTTAATATTTTGTCCAGTAAAATATATTTGATATTTTTAATGCATTCATGCAAATCTGTTTTCTTTTATTTTGCAAGGTTGATTGATGCATTTCATTGTGAAAATTGCTTGATATGTGCAGAGTACACAATTTATTATAGATTTTTCCCATATATTTAGTTTACTTTATATAATTTCATTTTTATTTATTATTTATATTGTCTGAAAAAATTAACTACTATTTTTTCTCTCTATTTATATTTTTATTTGAAATAAGGACATTGATTGAATCTTTAGAAATATAATTACCATATCTGGGAAGTTTATGTCAGTTTATGCATTGGAATTTTTGTCAAATAAAAGAGGCTGTCGTCATTCATCATTTCCAAGGGCCTTCGTTTCAAATATTGAAGGTAAAGATGAAAGGGTCTCGCTCCGGTGTTGTTCCGGTGGAAAAAATGCTAGGTATTGTTGATCTGTAGTCATCCTTCTCAGTACCGTCAAAGGTTTTGCTATCCCTCTCAGCATATTGAACATATTTGGTCCGGTAGAATCTGTGAAAATTGATACATCTCCAAACTTAAATTTTCCGTGCTCGTCTCGGCCACTAAATCCAAACATTTTTCCAAAACGTAGATCAGGGAAAATTGCAAAGCAGCTGGCATGTGAGAGCCTTCACCGGCTGAAAATAAAGCTTCTTCATCAATGTGGCTTATCGGCTCTGATGATCTTGCTTTCCTTCCAAAACCAGCCTTTTCGGTTGCATTTTTTTAAAGAATTTAGTGCTTCTTTTGATTTCTGAATTGGACGGTCTCTAAGAGAGACGGGATACCCTTTAGCCTTACGATGACGTTCTATGCTGTTTATTATAGAATCTAAAGAGCATACTCAGAACCATTGGCTTTGCGAATCGTTATACAAAATCTCGGCTAAATACGTGTTTAAATGATCCGGAATAATATTTTCAATGCAGCGTGTCTCACTTTTGTTATACTGCCATCGCTGCACATTTCTCATCACGTTCAGTCGCCTGCTTCGTCGAAAGTTTTTTGGTGATTCTATGAATTCATCCACATTGTCAACTTTGGCATCTCTACTTTCAGATGACTCAAACAGTTAGTTTACTTCATCCACAGACAAATAAAATAATAAAAAATGATGGCGTCTGTGTCCATTGTCTGTTTACAATTGAAAGTAGATCCTTTATGCACGTGAAAGCAATATGAATTTCACGCGAGTTCAATATCGTAAAATATTGCACGATTCTGACTGTAAAGTGAACGCAGACAAAAATGAACATATAATAATGTTAGGATATCTTTAAGATATTAAATGACAACAATAAACTAAATTCACTTCCAAACTTGAAACTGTATTGTTTTGTTGTGTTTTTTTTTTTTTTTTTTTTTTTTTTTTAAATACTTTTGTAAGGATTTGTTAACGAATATGTGTTCGAAGGTAAATAAAATAGTTTAAAGAAATTGGCGTCAGTCTGGAAATCAGTCAGTAAATCAACCTGATGTGCGAAGCTATGTAATGTAAGTTACAATCAATTCTTATCAACTTAGACTATATACATCCAGAAAAAAAAACTTTAGCTTAATATTTGTAAATATGATTGAGTAAATCATGACTGTATAAATGTTACATTTTTATTTTCCTTGTAGAGTCATCACCAACAAATTTCCGAATAGTCCTTTGTTACCAGAGGTAGAGTTTGTTGAAGAGTCCAAGGATAATATAACCAGTTTTTATCATTGGCGAGCGGAATCCTTTCTTTTCACGCTGGATTACCTCTTCCACACCCAAAATGGACTCCCGTACAAGTAAACACAAATCGTCTTCATGCAACAAATACTTTTTAGTCGCAAAAACCGTTTTCATTACTATTTTAAGTAAACATTAAACGTCCTACTAAATGTATATTATTTGAAATTAGATTTCCCGTTAAACGTCCTACTAAACGTATATGTTAGGATCTTTCCATAAGAAGAGAAGATTCTGTTTTCTAGATTTTATATATCCTTATCAGTAATTGTCTGCATATTGTAATTGCTTAGGCTTGTTAGAACCTTCCGGAGAGAGAGAGAGAGAGAGAGAGAGAGAGAGAGAGAGAGAGAGAGAGAGAATTGTTTAGTACATCCTTATTTTTTAGACAAAAGCAATTATCATGAAATTCCTTCCATACATCTTATTTTAGTGCACATTCCGTTGATGCATTTCGTCTTTTATTATTGAAAACTAATACGTGTGAATTATTGCTGATAATAAAAATGATACCAACCATAACAGCAGCTTTGTCCGTAGCTATTCTCAAAGCCATCTGATACAAAGCCTAGACTAGTAATGCAGTTTGAATGGCAGCAATCTAATTCATAACCAGCTATAGAGTAGCATAGCAAAGGTCAAAGGTCAAGATCTAGGTGTTGTTTCTAACGGTATAGAAACGCGGCATATAAGAAGTGTTTTCTGCATCATTTCAATGCAGACGTTTTTACACAGCAGATTCATTTGTTGAAGAAGATTTCAAACATGTTTAAAATACACAAGTTTTCTATATACAATTGTCTGGAAGTTATACAGACAAAGGAAGAACGAAATTATGTAATTTCAGTGACTTATAAGCTTGTGTTTGTTAATGTGTCTCGAATAAGATAATTAAGGGACAATGTCTAACTCCATATTCAGATTCCGTTAACTTTACATTTTCCGTTTTAGGTTGTTCGTCAATGCGGATGAAAATGTGTTCCTCTCTTTTTACGAAGGAGAACTGGATGAAGACACATTCTATCCACCACCAGGGGTTACGTGCAAACCTGCCTAGACAACTGACTCTACCCACATTCTGGATATAATTATGTATGGCTGGTACAGCATTTCGTGTGAACGAATATAACAACGAAAAATAAAGAATGTTTTGAATTAATTGGTTAGATAGCGTTTATGCGTTGGGCTCAAGAGTTTATTAACTTCTCTCTCTCTCTCTCTCTCTCTCTCTCTCTCTCTCTCTCTCTCTCACACACACACACACACACACACACACACGTAAGGATGAAATTTCTTCAGCACAAGTAATAGAAGTTGCTTTCTTCTTTTCTTCTAACCTGCCAGTGTGCAATATGAATATTTTGATAAAGATGACTATTTAGTTTTGACAAGGATCATCAAAAGCTTTCAGAAGACAAGCATTGCCTACATTGATGTACAGGATGTATTACACGTAAGAAAACAAGCATTGCATACATTGAAGTACAGGATGTATTACACGTAAGACAACAAGCATTGCATACAGTGGAAGGACAGGATGTATTACACGTCAGAAGGCAAGCATTACCTGCAGTGGAAGTACAGGATGTATTACACGTAAGACGACAAACGTTGCATACAGTGGAAGGACAGGTGTGTATTACACGTCAGAAGACTAGCATTGCATACAATGGAAGTACAGAATGTATTACACGTAAGAAAACAAGCATTCCATACATTGGAAGTACGTGCTGTATTACACGTCAGAAGCCAAGCATTGCATAAATTGAAAGTACATGTATTACACGTCAGAAGACAAGCATTACCTGCAGTGGAAGTACAGGATGTATTACACGTCAGAAGACAAGCATTACCTGCAGTGGAAGTACAGGATGTATTACACGTCAGAAGACAAGCATTGCATACATTGGAAGTACAGGATGTATTACACGTAAGAAGACAAGCATTGCATACATTGGAAGTATAGGATGTATTACACGTAAGAAGACAAGCATTACCTGCAGTACAAGTACATGATGTATTACACGTCAGAAGGCAAGCATTGCCTGCAGTGGAAGTACAGGATGTATTACACGTCAGAAGGCAAGCATTGCATACAATGGAAGTACAGGATGTATTACACGTAAGAAAACAAGCATTACCTGCAGTGGAAGTACAGGATGTATTACACGTCAGAAGACAAGCATTGCATACATTGGAAGTACAGGATGTATTATTACACGTAAGAAAACAAGCATTGCATACAGTGGAAGTACGTGCTGTATTACACGTCTGAAGGCAAGCATTGCTTGCAGTGGAAGTACAAGATATATTACACGTAAGACGACAAGCATTGCATACATTGGAAGTAGAGGATGTATTACACGTAAGAAAACAAGCATTACCTGCAGTGGAAGTACAGGACGTATTACACGTCAGAAGACTAGCATTGCACACATTGGAAGTACAGGATGTATTACACGTAAGAAAACAAGCATTGCATACAGTGGAAGTACGTGCTGTATTTCACGTCTGAAGGCAAGCATTGCCTGCAGTGGAAGTACAAGATATAACACACGTAAGACGACAAGCATTGCATACATTGGAAGGGGATGTATATACACGTTAGAAGACAAGCATTGCATGCAGTGGACGTACAGGGTGGTGTATTACACGTCAGAAGATAAGCATTGCCTGCAGTGGAAGTACAAGATGTATTTACACGTACGACGACAAGCGTTGCACATATTGGAAGCACATGAAATATTTACACGTCAGAAGACAAGTATTGCATTCAGTGGAAGTACAGGATGTATTATTACACGTCAGAAGACAAGCATTCCATATACTGGAAGTACGTGTTGTATTATACGTCAGAAGGCAAGCATTGCATACATTGGAAATACAGGATGTATTTACACGTCAGAAGGCAAGCATTGCATACATTGAAGAAGTACATTATTTATTGCATACATTGGAAGTATGGGTGTATTACGCGTTAGAAGGCAAGCATTGCATACATTGGAAGTACAGGTGTATTACACATTAGAAGGCAAGCATTGCATACAGTGGAAGGATATGGTGTATATTACACGGCAGAAGGAAAGCATTGCATATAATGGAAGTACAGGTGTATTACATGTCAGTAGGACCGCTCCGGTGGCCTAGTGGTTAGAGCGTCCGCCTTGGATACGGGAGGTCGTGGGTTCGATCCCCGGCCGAGTCATAACAAAGACTTGGCGCTCAACATTAAGAGGTTAGTGTTAGGACTGGTCGGCCTGGTGTCAGGATAATGTGACTGGGTGGGACATCATGCTACATGTCTGAGGCATGATGCCCCAGTGCAACATACAACTATAAACTGCCAAACTGAAGACATCTTAGCGATATGACTGAAAAATTGTTAAAGCTACGTTCAAAATCCAAATCACACACACACACACACACACACACATGTCAGTAGGCACCTGTCGCATACTTTGGAAGTTCAGGGTGTAGTGCATGTCATAATGCAAGCATTCCATAAAATAAATGTACGTGATTACTATACGTTTATTTTCTCAAGTGTACATATATTTTCAAATCTTGCTTAAATTAGTATTGTATCCTCATATTAAAAGTTGGTTAAGATTTGTGGCACATAATGATTGAAAGTCAACTTTGTTTTAAATCAATACAGTGCTATGGAGTGTCAGAACCCGTGTAAGTAAGGCGGCCATAGTTGCCCCTCCACCACCCTCTTTATTCGAAAATTATTAAATTATAGATTGTTGGTTGCTCATCGTTTTACAAATTCACCAAATAATTATGATGATCCATGCTGTTATTTCTGATATACTAAGGTCAAGACAACTGCCACACGCACTTGGGCAAGAAGTGTCCTTTCTCGTGTACAAGTTTGTAGCATAACACTAGAGCGAGAAGTGTCCTTGGCCATAAAGTTTGAGCACAGCATAAGGCTAGAAGTTACCCTTGGCTTGCACAAGATTTTCAATACAATACTTGAGAAGCGTCTCTTGGCATGCACACAATTTTAGCACAACACTTTAGTGAGAAGTGTCCTTTAACAGCCACAGGTTTAGCACAACACTTGCACGAGAAATGTTAGTTGATATGCACAGGGTTTTAGCACAACATTTACCTGAGAAATGTTAGTTGATATGCACAGGGTTTTAGCACAACATTTACCTGAGAAGTGTCGTTTAACATTCACATGGTTTTAGCACTTGTGCGAGATGTGTTCTTTGATGTGCACGGGGTTTAGCAAAACACTTGATCGAGAAGTGTCCATTGACATGCATAGGCTTGTAGCGCAACAATAGATGGAGAAGATTGCTTGCCATACATGGAGTTTTAGCACGTTGAGTGAGAAGTGTTCTTTGACATGCGCAGGCTTTTAGCACATCACTTGAACGAAAAGTGTATATTGACATTCACAGGGCTTTAGCACATCACTTGAACGAAAAGTGTATATTGACATTCACAGGGCTTTAGCACATCACTTGAACGAAAAGTGCATATTGACATCCACAGGGCTTTAGCACATCACTTGAACAAAAAGTGTATATTGACATGCACGGAGTTTTAGCACATCACTTGAACGAAAAGTGTATATTGACATCCACAGGGCTTTAGCACATCACTTGAACGAAAAGTGTATATTGACATCCACAGGGCTTTAGCACATCACTTGAACGAAAAGTGCATATTGACATGCACGGAGTTTTAGCACATCACTTGAACAAAAAGTGCATATTGACATGCACAGGGCTTTAGCACATCACTTGAACGAAAAGTGTATATTGACATAAAGGAGTTTTAGCACATCACTTGAACGAAAAGAGTATATTGACATGCACGGAGTTTTAGCACAACACTTACCTTTTGGGATGCTCCGTGTTTACACAAAGGAGCATTATTGCACATCCCCTTATTCACATTTGTCAACTTCATTGGACACGCTCTCTATGTACACGTTATTGGACATGCCCCTTTTTATTTACGGTTCTAAATGGTATTGGACATGCCCCTATTTATACTTCTCAACGGTATTGGACATGTCCCTTTTTACATGTATTCCCCCATTTACACTTCTCAAAGGTACTGGACATGCCCCTATTTACACTTAGCAGCATCATTGGAGACTCACAAGACTATCGCGTAATCTATTCAGTATTTGCATTTTGGGGGTCGAGGAATTCACCTAAAGTTACAGTAATACAAGGCACGAATGAATGAGTTAAATAAAGATGATCCTAAACACAACTATCTGCCCAATTCTACAAATCTTATATTAATTATAACTATTGTACCAATCATTAATTTTATAATAAAACGCCAGATTTTATGATGCAACATTAGTGGAAAAAAATAAGGCAAGAGGTCCATCCTTAAATTAAGGAGAAAATCTTGAATGCTGCCAACGACAATTCAGAATCAGTTTTTTTTTCCAAACTTGTATAAAGAATAAAGAAATGAGAGTAACAAAGAAACCAAGATAACGTCTTTGTTCTCCAATTACCATAAATGTACACGTGAAATTCAACCATGAAGACAAGAGCCCTCAAGTGGTACACCACACCTTTCCTATTGTAACAGGATCAAATTTAGGGGTATTGAACCTCCGAAAACATGGAAAACAGTTCTGCAGCAGGGGCAGATATTTTTTTCCAGTGCAACATCTGCTACATAGTTACCACCAGGCAAAAACATTTTTTAAATTTCTTATAGATATATTTCGTTTCATTCAAAAGACCACGTGCAATCAGTACACAAATCGTTGGTCATTTCATAAATCAATGGTAATCACTGTTACAAGAAAAGGTCAATGTCTTGTTCAACAAACGCGCATGGTCTCTTCAACGAAAGAAAAATATGTATATATATTTTGGACCTTGCTCATGTATGCTTTTCTCAATCCGTTGTAAAGAAGGTCATCAGTACCGAGACATGTTTCTGATGTGAATGGGTCCTTGGAGTACCAATTTCTGAAATAAAACATTAATTTGTACTTCTCACAACTCTTTTACCTTGACAAGACATCGAGTAAATAGCCCATAGTGATGTTTTCGTTCCGTTTACATGTAACACCTGTGTAACATTTAATTTACAGGAGTGATAATTATAGTTACAAGGAAGCTCTGTCTTGGTCATTAAATGCATGTTTTTGTTTGTTTTTTTAATAATACAAAAATGAGGTGACAAATATATCTTCGAAATAGGTCAAAGTCATTACCTAGTGGTAACTTCGCAATGGATGTTGCACTGGAAAACTGATCTCTCGACGCTACGTAATTGTTTTTCCTGTGTTGCCACCTTATAGGGTGTAGTTGGTTTAATAATTAAACTTACTTTGAACATTCTATAATGCCATATTTGCAAATTTAGTTTTGAGAAAAAGGTTAACATATTTTGCCAATTCGTGCGAGCCCTTGTACTTCCGGTTGTCATGCAATGTGGCGGTTCGTACGTTGATACATGGATTTGAAATGTTAGAATGTGAACAGAAAAGTTTTAGAATTTATCTGTCAATATAATGTTTAGTGTTTAAAGGAGGTGGAGCTGGAAAAGTGTAGTAAAAATGGTACCTTTTCTGAAGTTTAAGTTCAAAACCATTTTTCTCAGAACTGAAATTTATGAAAAAAACAAACAAAACAAAAAGAAAAAGAAATTTTCTTTCTTTTTATTGTTAGGCTGAAGCATCATAAGTTCTGAAAAACACATAAAACACATTATATATTGACTAATTAATATTTTGCGTGGGACAACAATATCTCGCCTTGAGACTGTTATAACGCATGGAATACGCTTGTCTGAAGTAATAACACGAATCTTGACACTGTTTACGCTATGATGTTTTATGATTGATCTGATGACGCCGGGCAGACAAAAGGGATTATCAAGGTGTGCTTTCATCTGTATATGTTTGTCGACAAGCCATCGCATCACGTTCAGGGCCATATCTTGTGTATTTGCCTTCCACTGACATTTTATGAGGAAAGTTCAGAACATATATCATTTTAAAGCTAAGACAATGTTAATTTTCATTGCCATTTGTCTCATAGTGGTCAAAGTTATTTGTCAATGCCAAATGTCAGACTATATTCGTAATGACATTAACTCTATTTCAATAGCACTTATGCTGAAGTAAACAAATCTATAAATTGAAATATTTGTGTAAAATATAACGTACAATGTAAGAAAAACCAAACTGTAACATGTACGTTGACTTCCACTGGTATTAGAATGCCTATAGCGGTATGTATGACTATGGTTTTATCTTTCTATCCATGTGGTAACATTTAATTACTACGCAGTTACTTAGGCTGTACTTCAAGACATTTTTGCAAAGAGTTATTTTGAAGACAGAAAAGAAATTTACTGATTATAAGGTCAAAAGGTTAAAGGTTCTTATGACATCTGCCTGATGCCTCGATGTCGACTGATTATGGATTCATCGGCTCTTAACAGCTATAATGCTCACGTACATACAAAAACGTTTCTCGACTTCAAGGTCTTAAGGTAAAAGGTCAACATAAACGAAGAATCAGATAAACATTTCAAGATCAATTCTCGGATCCCACTGCCTTTATCTTCACTAAAATCGAAGAGTAGGATTTCTGTGTGGTGTAAGAGTTGAAATGGCTTACTGGGTTGCTTCACACCAGCATGTCATACCTGCATTATGTTGTGTAACATTTTACACCGTAAGCTGAAAGATACCCAATACTTTTCAAGCTGGAAAGTTAAAAGTCAAAATCAATGGGACTATTGAAGATCTCAATTGCACTGCTTTAAAATCGACGGTATCAGCAGTTACACGCATAACCCACAAAATAATTCATACATTATCTCCCGTACTAAATCAGTACTTTTAATTCGATATTGTACCTAATTTTGTATTTCTTTTTTAAATTTCACATTCGACGAAATTAATTATTGCTGGATGTATGAATACTCATTCCTTATGGCACTCTTTGTCAAATCATGAAATCACATAAATATAATTTCTACATGCACAGAGTATCTCAACTATCTGTTACATTTTTACAACCATGTATGGAGTACGAGTCATGTCAACATGTCAACCTCAGTCAACGTGCTAATTTTACATTTATCATCTTTTCCAAAAATACAAGTTTTGCTGACTAGCTCATTACTCATACTACAGTACATTGCAATCATTTAATCATGCAAGAGTCAAAAGAGTATAATATCTGGCAGGATAACTTAAATCTTTACACCAGAGTATAATATTTGGAAGGCAATATACTACTGCACGCAATACTCAAAAGAGTGTATAATATTTCGAGGGGTGACACAATCTTTACATCATGCACATTTTTCCTGGCAAGTTTTGTTCAAATCCTCCAAGGAGAAATATAATCTATATCTCATTTTACTTTCTACTAAATATACTCCAAGCATTTGTTTGTAGAAAAATGTAGATTTTGTTGTTGTTGTTGTTGTGGGGTTTAACGCCATTTTTCAGCACGATGGGCTATACATGGCGGCCAGTATTAATGGTGGAGGAAGAACCCGGAAAACCCCGGAAAGAACCACCGACCCACGAGAAGCTACTGGCAAGCTTTCTCACATGCCCACATTGGCTGAATCTTAGACTCGAACCGCCGCAGACAGAGGTGAGATGGCAGTGATCCGTAACGAAGAGCGCTTTAGACCACTTGGGAAAAATGTAGAGTTTTAGAAGTTATATATGAATTTCTTTATTGCCTCTGTAGCAGATGTAGACACTTCTATATGACTGTCGTGGCTTTGTTAGTTTAACATCATTTTTCATCACATTATGGCGGCCAGTAAATTTAGTGGAGAAGGATGCGGGAAAAAACCCACCAACCCACGTGAAACTCTTGGCAAGCTTTTTTACATATCCACACTCTCACCTCTGTCTGCGGCGGTTCGAGTCTAAGATTCAGCCAATGTGGGCATGTGAGAAAGCCTGCCAGTAGCTTCTCGTGGGTCGGTGGTTCTTTCCGGGGTTTTCCGGGTTCTTCCTCCACCATTAATACTGGCCGCCATGTATAGCCTATCGTGCTGAAAAATGGCGTTAAACCCCACAACAACAACAACATATCCACACTGTCCGAGCCGAGACTCGAACCAACGCAGACAGAGGTGAGATGCGACGTATCTTTAAAGGCGCGAGTCTTACGCCACTCGGTCATCTGGGATCAAATTTCTATATGAGGAAAGCTTGGATTAAGAAATTTGATCCCGAGACGCATAAACTTCTACAATGGTAATTTTATAATGCTATAAAGGTTATCAGTTATGTCTAATAAGAAAACACAAGTAACCATATGCTTTATGGTAGGGTCTTTAGTACCAATAGAGAATTAAGATGAGTACCTAAACATGCAAGTCCCATACATTGTAGACGTGTTTACATGTAGTGCATAAGACCAAAAGCTAAAATATTAATATCTAAATTAAGCACCAGGTGGCATCGTTATGTGCTTCTTGTCATGTTCTTTGCAATAGATTAACTTTTCAGTCTGTGGTGCTTGATGTTTGGCGGGTGCCATTTGTCAAGTATTTTATTTTAGCAACAGAGAGCTGATTTAAACCCCTGATAACAGTGCCAGGATTCCTTTCCTGGATTACTGTGGTATTAAGTTTGTCAGGGAGTTCACTAAGTGCAGACTCTGGACAACTTCCACTATTGTGGCATTCCCACCACTGGCATCTCTATGCAGTTATTTGCATAAATCTTTGCTCTTTGGTTTTGTTGTTGTTGTTGTAGGGTTTGACACCATTTTTCAGCACACGATAGGCTATACATGGCGGCCAGTATTAATGGTTGAGGAAGAACCCGGGAAATCCCCAGAAAGAACCACCGACCCTCGAGAAGCTACTGGCAAGCTTTCTCACATACCCACATTAGTCTTTGGTTTTGTACGAAATCTATTTGTAATATGACTGAGTAACTGATGTTTTCAAAAATTTTAATTTATTTAATATCAATTCTGAATGGTTTACCAGTATATGTAGTAGCACCTGTCCTTGAGTAGTACACATATCTATTAAAGCCTGTATCTATTCTAACATTTATCATGCTTCTGTGTTACTATTACATACTATTACTATACAGTATTTCCTATACCTTCCTGATTTATATTTTCCCTAAATGCAGAAAAATGTAAGTTTGTATCCCAGGGGATTTATGTAAAAGACCCTGGGATAGGTTCATATCCCTATCTGTATTTTACTTTTGGTGGTGTGTATGGTGCATATCGACATGCAGCCTTGATGTGCCCCAATGTGTGGCATTTAAAGCACCTTGCATTTTGGAATCCACAATCTAATGCTTTATGGTGGTCCTCACCTCTGTAACACTGGTGTCTTTCTTCCCAGTTTCTGCTTCCTTGCTCCTCGTTTCCTTCTGTATGGCATCATGAGAATTATTTTTGAGCCGAAATTCTTGCATTTCTAGTTTTGATTTTGCAATCTCTCCTTCAAACTTTTCTGAATTTACTGCCACCACGAATGATCCATGATTCCATACTTCTGTATATCCTCCAGTACTTTTGCCTCCTTAGCCAACACGAATGATCAAACACTTGGATCCAGTCCATTTATTGCTATGTCAAAGATTTCCGAAGTCCTCTGGAAGTGAATAAAACCAGATTTCTGCTTCCACAGATGCACTTAATGCCAGGTGTGGTGCTTTTTCTTCCTCTTTCAGATGTTTTGATTTTGCCAAAGCCAAATTAACTACTGCTCATATCTAATATACTCAATCTAAAGTTCTGTCCATCTCTCCTATTTACGTTTAGCAACATGGTTTCTTGATATTGTTGTCCACTCAGAATATCTATGTATCAGTCCCTTATATCCCCCATCATACTATATCATTGAGTCAAGTTCCCATTTTGTATTTCAAACTTGCATCTTGTTCTCATTCTTCTGGCTATTCTCTTGTATCTATCACTATATATACTATAGCATGATCCCACACCCACTTGTATCTATCACTGTATATAGTATAGCATGATCCCACATCCACTTGTATCAATCACTGTATATAGTATAGCATGATCCCACATCCACTTGTATCTATCACTGTATATAGTATAGCATAATCCCACATCCACTTGTATCTATCACTGTATATAGTATAGCATAATCCCACATCCACTTGTATCTATCACTGTATATACAATAGCATAATCCCACACCCACTTGTATCTATCACTGTATATCGTATAGCATAATCCCACACCCACTTGTATCTATCACTATATATACTATAGCATAATCCCACACCCAATATCAATTGACTCATTGTCACCATACAGTTGGGATACAGAATTTGAGTGGCAAACCATTAGCAGCATTTGAACCTGTCTCTATGGATTTCGTACATACAATCCTGATGAAGAGTGCACCAAAGTCATGTGAACTTGATCCAATTCCAATATCACTGCTGCTTGAGTGTTTAGATCCAGTATTGCCTTTACTAACTGATGTTATTAATACCTTTCTCTCAAAAGGGGAATTCCCATCACTTGTATCTATCACTAAATATACTATAACATAATCCCACACCCACTGGTATCTATCACTGTACACAGTATAGCATAATCCCACATCCACTTGTATCTATCACTGTATATACAATAGCATAATCCCACACCCACTTGTATCTAACACTGTATATATTATAGCATAATCCCACACCACTGGTATCTATAACTGTATATAGTATAGCATAATCCCACACCCACTTATATCTATCACTGTATATAGTATAGCACAATTCCACACCCACTTGTATCTATCACTGTATATAGTATAGCACAATTCCACACCCACTTGTATCTATCACTATATATACTATAGCATAATCCCACACCCACTTGTATCTATCACTTATATATACTATAGCATAATACTACACCCACTTGTATCTATCACTTATATATACTATAGCATAATTCCACACCCACTTATATCTATCACTAAATATACTATAGCATAATCCCACACCCACTTGTATCTATCACTTACATATACTATAGCATAATTCTACACCCACTTGTATCTATCACTTATATATACTATAGCATAATTCCACACGCACTTATATCTATCACTAAATATACTATAGCATAATTCCACACCTACCTGTATCACTGTATATACTATAGCATAATCCCACAACCACTTGTATCTATCACTATATATACTACAGTCCTACCTGTTTATGTCGACATCCTCGGGCCCGAGGAAATATTGTCGACATAGGTGGATGTCAAGGTAAGTGGGGGGGGGGTTGGGGGTTGGAAAAAAATACAAGTTAATTCGTCAGTAAGGGGTGACCTGTCGTTAGTGAGTAGCACTTACACTTTGAGAAAACAATCAATGGAAATTGTGAGTACAAGAAGACAAAACCAGTGTGAAATACACTTGCATATTAACAAATTACATTTTGGTTACCTTTATGAAATAAAATCCACAATAAAATATTGCATTGGTCACATCCTGATATGAAAAACATTCACTATGATATTCAATGTCAGCATTAACACATGGTTGCATAGCTGTTATTTACATGCTTCAAGTACATGTCCTTAAACTGGCCTACATTTTGGTCAGTCTGTTCCCGTCTTATTTAGGCTACCAAGGGGATGGAGCTATTCACAGGGAAATGAAACCCTGTCAACAAGTTGGCTAAAACAGTACATGTATTTAGTTTTCAGAAGTCATCGAGAAAAGTACATAAAAGCGAACAAGAGATATGTGGCTGATATGATTAATGAAGGCATAATATTGTATACATTGACACATGCTAAATAAAGTTAAAAAGGAAACTGTCACAGCACAATAAACTTGTTTTAATCACCGATCACTTTGGAAAATGTAAGAATCAATCAGATTTCATTGCTTTTATTTAAGTTGCCACAAGAGGCCAACTTTATAGGACCAAACAAAAGCCTGTTTTTTTTTCTGACTGTGACATTAAAGCCTGGCGGCAAGATCAATTAATTGTTGAATAAAGTACAGTATGGAGATGGCCGTTTGCCGACATAAATGATTGGGCGGGAAAATTGAAGCCTGTCGGCAAGATCAACTAATTGTTGAACAAAGTATGGATTGGAACTGGCAGCTTGTCGACTTAATGATTAGAAAACAAAAGATTTGTTTAAACTGGGACCAACAGCTTCTGTCGACATGTACGTTTATTTTTTATCTCGACGTTGACATAAGCATGACAAATTTGGTAGTAATAGTAGACCAAGGGACCGGAACTTTGCTTTTTTGTTGAAATAGGTGGCTTGTCAACATAATTGATATCGATATAAGTGAGTAGGACTGTATAGCATAATTCCACACCTACTTTCCCCACATACATAATACGATTGGCAAACCATTATTATATAAAAGACAGCCCCCTTCCTCACAGATAATACCATAACTAAATGGTGCTGAAACAGCAGGAATATGACCCAGTTATCCAGATATGTCATGATGCTGACCTAGTTACCCTGATTTGTCACGGTCTTCATCCACATTCATCCCATGTATTCCTATGTTTTCCAAATTCTCATACCCAACATACTGCAAGTCAATCACCTGATATTGGTACTGATATTCTGTTATTTCCTGTCTTTTCAAACTTGTATATTTTAATTTTATCCAATACTAAAAAAATCTCTTTGGTCATAGAAACTAAGACTTAAGAATATAGAGATATATGGACATACAGACTTATGGACACAGAGATATATAGATGAACTGCAACAAAACAATACATCCCCATAAGTGGGGCATAATTATTTTCTGTTCAGAACATGTAAGATATAAAATTCATGAAAACAGCAAAATTTTACTGAATTTCTTTATTCTGAAATAACTGAATGTTATTCAAAATGTTATTCAAATCCACTCAAGCAGCATCATAACAGACAAAAAATTGAACACGATATCTTGACACTAAATTTTAAATCACTGACACCATCACCACTACTGACACCAATATCACCAACACTGAAAATGTTATACCTGTGTCTTGATATCTGCTTATTCAAACAAGATGAAAATGCAGCAACCACATTCAACATTTTATCTACATGCCATAGTAAGTAAACAGCCCTATGTTTGCACAAACAGGGCTTTCCTTATCAGCCGGGAGCCAGGTGATTTACCTGGCTACTTTTACTTTACACCTGACTACTTAAAAAAACAACCTGTTATCCCCATTAGGGGAGGTCACCCAGAGCCCCACCAACTTTAGCAACTCACCCTCCAACTTTAAATCTAATGGACAGCCCTGCATAAAGAGAGTCACTTTATGTATTAATGCTTGCATGCCTCAGGTGAGAAGCAGCTGTTCAAATCTGTCTAGAATATTATAAATTTTGTAAGAAGTTTCCACCATGCAAGCCTGGTGAATCATTACCAAATAAATTTGTTGATTAAGTCAGTATCTCATAAATGCATCACGTATTTACTGATGCAATCATACTGGAAGAAAGGATGAACCACCAGAGTGAAGAGTTAACAAGCAAAAAGGGAAAAAATTCTTCAATTACCAAAATACAGATGATGGAAAAAAACAGTTGCCACTGGTGTGTTCTCATGATAATAAGCTTAAAAATGTATTAAACATACCCTGATTAATGTGTTAAATGCACAGAAAGTGCATTATGTCGAATGTGATAAAACATAAACAGCCTCTCATAGATTGTGCAATGTTCTGGGATGTGTTGTGAAAACAAAGTAAAACTACATAACATGCATATGCAACAGAAAACAATTATATAAAAATGATATATTAATTTGATCAGATCAAACCCTGAAATATAAAGTTCATATAAATAACATGATAAAATTGCCTATACAGCATAAAAATTAAATCAGAATAAACTTCTGAAACTCTGATCACAGATACCTAAGAAAGATTTCTGTGGTAAGAATGTTGAGTACACATTTCACATATATTGTACAGTGTCTAACCAATAGTGTATAGAATAAATCTTGGCATCCTGATGCTGAAATGTCTACTTTTTTGCATACACCATACAATAATGATTTTTATTCAGCTCTAAAAGAATAATTAAAGTTTAAAAAATACTGTTTGTTTCTTAAGAATTTATAATTTGAAAAAACCTTAATATGATTGGAGTCCTTTGTACCTTAAAGTACTGGACATTTAATTAAGATTTTTATATACTGATGGTTACAATGCATCACAAATTACAAACAATACATTTTCTAAAATCCAAACTTTCACTCACACAAAATCAATTGTATTGAGCTGTGTCCTCAAAAAAGACAATAACTATAAATGCAAATCATCTAATTGACAGTTGATCAACTATAATGGGGTCCAATCACTACTTACTAACAACATCATTGGACATATTAGTAGTATCTGATAATTTAGCAGATGGAATTAGACTTTGTAAAATCTTAAAATAACATGAATTGTCTAGTAATATATGCACATTACAGCAAAGCTAGTGCATTCTATGATTTTGTTTCCCATAGGTAGCATAGAGTGGCCTCCCTCTGGTAGCTCTCTAATTTTCAGGCTGATATACAATACCACCAGGACCAGCTAGTGAAGTTTTTCCCATCAGATCCAAGTCTATCTGTCTGGCAGCTTGCCGTCCCTCTGCTATGGCCCAAACCACTAGAGACTGACCACGCCTACAGTCTGAAAGTAAGTATATAATATACATGAATGCCTACAACAATATCAAGCAAGAAGAACAAGAAAAATGTAAGATAGCTGCACTAGAAATAATAGAAAAACAAAAAGAATAAACAACAGACAAGATCAATTTCATTCATTATACTCTAAATCCATCAAGACATTTTTTTTCGAAACAAATTTGAGTTACTGTCAATGTAAATGTTCTATGACTATATGTATATGTGTACTTCCAATGGAAGAGTATTCAAAATGATACAATTCTGTTGTAACTTTGTTTAATAACCAACTCAAGTTTTATAAAAGTTTCCTTTCACACAAACAAGGGTATACCTTTGCATAAGAGATTGTTTCAAGTTGTGAAATAAAAGGACTGGTCCTAATACAACAACCAATTTCAATGTTATTATAATTTGATTTATTAAATGTAGTTTGAGCAACACACTAGTCTGAGCAACATACAATGCATCCTTCTCTGGCTTTCTGATAGGCCCCATCTTTGGCCACTATGCAGACTTTGCTGATGTCATTGCCAGCCAGCATATGTTAATAAGCTAGTAAGTAAATTTAGTCAATCAGATGAATGGGTTGTCAGTAGTGTTGACATTCATACAGCAACTGGTACACCCATACAGATGTGTTCTTTTCAATGTGGATGCTGTATTTAACTTGAAACCATCCACCTGCCCACCACAACTACTTCATACATTGGAACAATTCCTGAATAGCACCCAGTTCCAGCTCTGTTCTGGGCCATTGCCAAATTTCATTCATTCACAACTTCACTTTTGCCCCCCTCCCACATTTGTGTCAGTATTTAAATGCTTAAATGTACTCAAATATTATCCCCATTTACTTCACATCTGCCTCCTACAGTGCATGTATGGAGTATTGACTGCCGTTTTTTATTACAGCAATCTTCAGGATCAGACTTATCAAGTTTCAGTTATCAGTGTTCCTATATATGTTGTATCAGCCCCTTGCAGCTCCACACATATGTGTCGGACCATGCTGTCTCTCCTGCTTTGAGGTATTCAGAGCAAGGCTGGTGCAGTGTGCTCTCACAAGATTTGCTCACATTATGACAATAAAGTTTTAATGAACTTATTGCCTTGTGTGTTGTTTAAACAATTAATTAATGAGACAGCCTGAAAGAATTAATGAGACAGCCTGAAAGTTCAACTAGTGCAATGTATTCTTTGATAATACAAAACTAAAAAAAAACATTACAGTACATACAAAAATCCCTGCATTCCCATAGAAGAATACCTACAAAACTTGAAAACTAAAACTGCACAAGACAGCTACAAACATTCTGTACATTAAAGCATGAGCAACACTAAGCAATAAGTAAATTTTCACTTCTTCTTTTTCTTATTATTACTGGTAACAGACCTATCCTGACTGATACATACCTCCTGCTGCATACAGTTTTGGGATGCTGGTAGAGTAACGATTCCTGGGAGTTTCAATGTTACCACGGGGGTCCAGTTTCACAGACAGCTCCTCAACAATCTTTCTCTCTGGTCCAACAAATCCCATAGCAAGGAGAACAATGTCACACTTGTACACCTTCTCCGAGCCTACAAGAAAATTAAAAGCTATGTATGTAAATAATCAGTTTAATGGCACATCAGCACAATCATGGCTACATAAAGCTGATTAAAACTTTGATGAATGAAAAGGTGAAAATTGCAAAAAACTTAAGATAAAAAATACAGCACCAGAGGTAAAGCTGCTACAATTCTGTAAGAGATAAAGGTTATAAAATTCCCAGGGTCACTTTTATTTGTTTTACAGGAACTGCATTCCCTGAAAAAATACAAGATTTTCATTGGTGGTACATCATCATAAAGCATTGTAACAGAGTTCACATCAAAAACTTCTGCTCACGGTGTGAAAGTTGATACGCTCATCAATATTTCACCTGATATATTATCTTTGGTGTCATCAGATATGTTATCTTGGGATCTAATCTTTTCACAAACAGGTGCCTGCAGTTTGTGCTACTGATCCCTGATGCAGATGCCAGTAAATGCTCTTTTCATTCGGTTGGGACACTGGATGAACTCTCATCCAGATGGGACAGGATCTAGGGATACAAAAGCATTCCAAATGTTCTGATTCTGAGAAATGATTTTAAAATATGTAGAACCAGACCTGCAAGGTGGTTCCGAATGTTCCTCTTAGGTGAAACTGGTCCTGAGTCAACAATTTACTCATTCTATCAGAAAGAGAGGAACTCAAACACTTGAAGAACCTCTGCTTTAAATTAATGTGGCCAGTTTTACATGCTGGTACAAGGACCATAACATCATCACCTACCAATTTAGCAAATGGCCAATTTCCTTTACGTTCTCTTCAGGAAGAAATTGGCATAGATGTAAAGTTATGAAATCTTCAAATATCATGAGAAAATGGATACAGGCCATGACAAGGCTCTCTCTGACTTGTTGGCCATTTTTGGTGTGAACTGACTAGCAGGCCCTGATCACTGTGAGAAAACAGAGTCAGTTCCCAAACTGAACCAATTATGTTTGCTCACAAGGCTCAATGCCTTTAAGACTGCTCCGGTGGCCTAGAGATTAGAGCATCTGCCTCAGATGCGGAAGGTCATGGGTTTGATCCTCGGCCAAGTCATACCAAAGACTTACAAAAAAAATGGCACTAATAGCTGCCTCGCTTGGCACTCAACATTAAGAGGTTAGTGTTAGAACTGGTCAACCTGGTGTCAGGATAATATGACTGGGTGAGACATCATGTTACATGTCTGCAGCATGATGCCACAGTGCTAGACATTGCTATAAACTGTCACACTGCAGACATTGTAGCAATATGACTAAATAATTTTTAAAGCTACATTAAAAATCCAAATCACACACGCACACTCAATTCCTTTATGTAACGACTGTAGGTTCTCAGAGTAAATGGATTTGAACGAAGACAAGCGAATGTCCCATTGTTGAGTAAGACAAGCACTATGTCTCATTAATCCCACAAAGCCATCAGGGTATTTGCAATAGTATGGCAAGCTGCCTCATTAACAAGTATCGCAATACAACATTTACAAGCCTGATTGTTGCCTGCTACCTCTGCAAGTTGGAAGATTAAAGTGAAGCCAACCAACTTTGATGCTGTCTGGTACACTTGACAGCCTATCTCACAGAAATGCAACGCATACATGTATAGCTTTGCCCTGACTTGGAATGTCTATAGTCTGACTATACACATGGTTCCCAATGCTTTTCTAAATATAAATTTCCAGGTCATTTCCAGTTTTTTTCCAGGATGAAATTAATTTTTTCAAGGTTAATATATGACCATTACTGAATGGAATTAAAGAACATTTTGCATTATAAAACATGCATTTTCCAAATCTGAAAATGTTTCTCTTTCAAGACTCTCCAAAACATATGTCGGAGAAGATGATCATGTACAAAACCACAAAAGGAGTCACACAAAACAAATCTGACTATATTCCTATAAACTGGTATTTAAAGCCATTTCAATGTACATAATACAAATTCTAAATTTACTTTGCTGACCTACATTATGTTTCTACATGGAAACAACATAATGAGCATAAATTATTTTGTTTCCTTTCAATCCTTTAATTCTAAAGAATTCAAGAGTAATATATGTACATGTTAAACATTTCCTATCACGGTATGAACAATACCCAATAAATGCAAAGTATCAGAATCTTATCTTGTAGCGAAAAAAGTTTAACCCTGAAATTATGTGTCAATAAAATCTCAAAACTTTTAACCCACCTAAAGTCCTTAAGACCATTTGGTTAAAATTTCTATCATTTAAAGACATTTACAAAAGGGTTGATTTAAATTTTGACAAAAGACCTTCTAAATGATATATTGTTGAATAAACAAGGCCTGAATTTTCTGCAAAATCAACTTGTCTTCTTGTAGTTCAATAAACCAGTCCCCAAACCTGTATTGATACATGCACTCTTATCGTTTCTTAATATATAATAAAAGGGATGACAATTTCCCTTTTCTCCTGCATTCCATTTTATTATAAGATCTGAAACCAATGCTTCAAGCTACATGTCACTGTGTAACAGTTTCACACCAAAGTTCAAATCCAGGTTTCGTCCGAATATTCCAACCCCATTTTTCACATTTGGACATTTAGGATGGAGTGTGGGTTCAGAGCAATTACATATAACAAATTTGGAATCTGCCGCCACTGTAAGATAGCTTACCAGTGGGCCAAGCAAATTTAAACTATGTTAAATTGACTTAAACCTGCATGAAATCGATAGAAAAATTATCTGTTTTCTCAAAAATGGCAAGTATTACAATCGTTATGTCTTTAATCTGCTGATAGACTAGATGAAACTCAGCACAGATGAAACCTGACCTGGTAATTGCGTTAATAGTCACATGACATCATAAATCTCAAACAATGACATTTGAAGTCCACTAGTCATGTGATTTCAACAACAAACGCCTTTTGAATGTTGTTGTACAAAATTTCAATTATATTAAATGAAAGTCTAATACCTTTTGTAAATACCAGAAAGAACATATAATTCTCAACATATTTATTTAGAGAACAGCTACAAGAAACTTGGCCAGTTCGATTCATCAAGCAGAGTAGTATGGTTCTCTGCTTTATTTGATCCCTGTGTGTGAGAGCACATATCAACATGGTGGTCATGTGATACAACAAAACCCCGAAGATGGTCTTGGAATAAATGTAGAGAATTTTGTGCTCTTTCACTTTGTATTTTCATTACAACTGGTATATGACTTTCATTTAATATTTTTTCTACAATGTTTGAAAATGACAGTAGTGAGATTCTGTGTGCTCTTGCCACTAGCAATGAAAATCGCTAGTACCAGCTCAAATTTCATCAACGCATTATTTTTACCGTCTTTCAGCAGATTAAAAACATAACGATTTTAATACTTGAAATTTCTGAGAAAAAAATAATTTTCATATCGATTTTATGCAGGTATAATTCGATTTAACAACATTTAAGTTTGCTGGCCCATCCACTAAGCGGCTATGCTTTAACACCACCATGTTGGCCTCTTGTGATGCTAGTCTGGTTTTCATACCTTCCATGAAAGAAAATACAAATATCAAGCTGTCTGTGAAACAAAATGTCTACTAGATGAATTAAATCCACTGAGTGTTTGGATTGTCTCAACATATTTATGACAAGCAGCCAAATGATCCATCCAGCCAAACTCCTAATATTCTGGTTAGAACTCGATCAATTTAACTCATGATCAGTTCAGTTATGACTCAATTAGGTAATTGTTTCATGCGTCAAGTTGTGGAGGGAAATTTCCAGGTTTTTCCAGACTTTCATCAATATTTGCAAAATTCAAGGACTTTTCACGGTCGGGAAAAAATATATAATTTCTCATGACTTTTTCCGGATTTCCTGGTAGCGTGGGAACCCTGTATACATCCCTGTTTATTTGTACCCCCTATCGATTTCAATAACAAAAATGTTTAATGTGATAAAAAGTGCACAAAACTAAGTCAACTGAATCTTGTCTTGTCTTATAATTTCTAACCTGTCACCAGAATGACACTAATACTGGCATACCTTACCTTGCACCCAGGGCCGGCGCAACCATATAGGCAAACTAGGCAGCCACCTAGGGTGCTGATTTCAGGGGGCACATTTCTCCAAATCAACAACAGTTTTGAAAAATAAATAAATAAATTTCAATTTTATTGAGGGTCGATTTTTATCCTGGTTTATTTCATACAGGGACAAATAATCGGGTAGATTCAGTCTGACCGAAACACCAGGCTGACCGGAACAAGCAAAATGAGTGAAAATCGCGCGTATACGAAACTTTCAGGACGTAATTACGTTCGCGTGTTTTTATAGGCCACGAGTTTTTCCGTGGAATCACACGTATACCAAACCTTCAGTTTGCCGCGGAAACCAAACTGAGGTGGGTAACTCCTTATTTATTGTTTATAAATTTTGAAATTGATATTTTCCGGGGGGGTGGGGGGTGCCATAATCTAACCTTGCCTAGGGCGCCAGATAGTCTGGCACCGGCCCTGCTTGCACCTTTCATGCTTAACAGACTTTCAATACGAAGATGGCGCCATATTACATACACTATGGGCTAGTTTATTTCCATCAGACAACATAATGACGTAGTTCATCCTGTTCGGTAACTGCCGGATAATTCTGTAAATTTCATAACAATGAGTTTTGAATTATATCCCTTTGCACACATTAACATAAAAATTAAACTGCTTGTTAAATCCACATGAAAGGCAAATCTTTTGTTGTCATTCTTTTCCTAGTCTTGATTCGACATTGTAAATATCAGAAGCAGCTGACTTATGTACGTACATCTGTAGTCGTGCACACATCCCATTGCTGAAAATGGACTTGTCCAGGAACTGGAAATGGATCTTAAGCATGTCCGTCAATTATACTGAAAACTTCCATTAGGCATGAAATGTGCAGATGATGATGCTGTTAGGGCCACTCTATTCACAGTCGCGTTAGAAAGTATAAATCAATGAATGAACTGACTAAGCTCCTTGCACTTTTTATTGCATTAAAGGTTTTCATTATTGAAATTGGGGGTGGGGGGGTTATGGGTTGTTATAGTCAGGCTATAAATGTACATGTCCGAGTGCATATTGTAACAGTGGCAGATAAATATGAAGGCAACTGATTTTATGAGGAGTTATTAGGGTCCTGAATCTTGATAGACAGAACATCAGTAATCTCCTTGATCATGCGAAGATTGTGGAAGCATATGTAATGACTTATGGTCCTCCCCATTGCTCATCATCCCTGCCCACAACAGCCCAGACTTTGTACACCTGCTCTGATTACAGCAGTGATAGGCACTGGGCAAATGACACTATCCAACTGATCTCTTTCAATGCAAACTCAGTTCTCTCCATAGTAGGATCATGGTTAATATGTTCATTAAGCTTGTCCCCATATTAACTTGGGGTAGTTGTTGTGGGTTTTTTCTTCCCATCTCGGAAGTCTTGTACATCCATGTAAATCATACCAGGAAGAAGAGAAGAGTCATAAAGAGTACCTGCCTAGAGGATAAAGCCATAAACTACAGACCTATCATCTGAGCTAGTGGAGCTTGGATTACCAAGAGAGTGTCCTCTGAGACCTTGGACATTTTACACTCTGTGATTCTAGTCACCAATGCATAGTTTTAACAATAACGAAATACATCTAAGTCATGCAATGAACCACAAAAGGTGCAAAGTGTACACCAATTAACATAATGAAGTTATTCAACAGTACCCACTATATGTTATTCAACCGTTGAAAGTTTTAGCCATGGGTAACTCAAAATTTGTTATGATGACTTGCTAGCCAAAGAAAGTCAACAAAGGGAAAGTGGGGAGGATGACAACAACTGTCAACATCAAATATACAATAGGTTCAGGTGAATATAAAAAAAAACTGACATGACATATTTGTCTTTGTTTTAATAATAATAAATACTTTGGTTTTATTACTTCTTTTTTTAGCATAATAATTGCAGTTTTTATAAAAACATTTTAACCTAAAAATCAGCCACTGCAAGCTTGCGCTTATGTCCACCCATGTGATTTTTGCCTGGAGCTGTGAAGTACCAATTATTTAGAACTTATTAAAAATAGCTATATTAAATATCACTGTAAATAATATTCAGTAATCAAAACACAGAATACTCAGGTAAGTGGGGGGTGACTAAAAGATAATGTAAACACAAAATAGAAAATAATGAACTTAAAAGAAAACATGGAAACTAACACACAGCATGTGATACCCAGGTGATGTCTGTACTGGACAGGGTGCTTGCTGCTGATGCAACTGACACTTCTGAATCTGAACTAATCTGAATATTGTCGAGTTACTTCAGTACAGATGCACAGTTGACAATACACAGAAAGGGGTGGGTATGTATGCACCGAATATGCCTTTATGCATGCCTCTTGCCCAAGGATGGCATGCATTTAAGACGTATAAGTACATTATTATTGTTATTCTATGTTCTCGGCAACTGCCATTTAAATTTTAACTGAAAATGCTAGTCAAATTGACTGCCAGTAAATAAATATAAAATATTTTAAAGGAGAAGCTTGCAAATGACATTTTTCCACTAGAAAATTGCGAGCTTGCGAGTGGGATTTTCGAGGTTTGAAGTTATTACAGCATAGTTTTTAATGACCCAGTACCTAAGTCATTGGGTGATATGAGAGTGGTGGGATATAAGAATACACTTGGGAACCAATATTGGTTGCATAGTTTAATTCATCATTTCACGTCCAGTAAGAGTGTATATTAATTTGTATAGAGTGTGAGTCTCAACAGTTTCAATGTTGTGACCCAGGGGCTCAGTAGCTGGAAACTAAGGCTGGGTTAGGGGCCAAATCTATAGGGTATAATGATAGAACTAGTGGTCAACTTTACTTTTATGCCTGAATGAGTCTTTTCATGACCAATAAGTGTATACAAATATATGTGTACAGGGAGTAGATCTGAGTAATTGTTTCCCAGTCATAACCCAGAGGCTAACTTCCCGGAGCTGTGGTTTAGAACATGCCCAGGATTCCTTGTTAGTTGTACTTCTGAATTCAAATTTTCATGTCCAGTAAGTGTTTATATGGTTATATGGTGGAAATCTTATTAGTTTCCAATGACCCTGAGCAGGGATTGAATTTAAAACTCACATACTTTGAAAACTGAGTTAACTTAGATTTCATGTATCATTTTAATAGAGCTAAACATTCCAAAAGGATGGACAGTAAATCTTATGTAAAATTCTATAATGTAATTCACCACAATCATGTCCATAATTCCAAATTGTACAATGAAGATTTTCTTTCATACTGATTAATTAGCCATGAGATATGCTGTTTAACATGTAGCCTAATACTGTGCCCACTTAAAACACAGTGGACTATATGTATGTGTGTGATTTGTATTTTTAACATATCTTGATGTCTTGCACAGGGTCATCCAGACATGTAGCATCATGTCCCACCCAGTCACATTATCCTTACACCAGGCCGACTAGTCCTAACACTAAGCTCATAATGGTGGGCACCTTGAGGGGCAGCTTTCTGTACCATTTTTATAAGTCTTTGGTATGACTGGGTTGGGATTCAAACCTGCAGCGTCCTGCAACCATGGTGAACATTCCAACCACTTCAACCACTGCAGTGGTCAGTAGTCATTATCAAAACCATTACATTTTTAGGGTGAAAAAAAATGTTTTATGTCCAACCATTTAATTCACAAATGCCAGAATATTTCTCTGATATTATCTTCATTTAACAGCATCAAAGCTAGAGTGTGATTCAGGTGAAACAGATGCCCCAGTACCTGTCAATGCGAGCAAAGAAAGTGAAGATGACTTCACCTTTTCCCTCAGTTTAAATGTCATTAATGCCTGTTAGCACATTTCAGTTTAATGATAAGTGATTGCAATTACATTTCAATTAAATGATCATAAGTGATTGCAATTATGTTTCAATTAAATTATCATAAGTGATTGCAATTATGTTTCAATTAAAGTATGTATACTTGATTTAATTTATATTTGATTTAATTTAATTGTTTGTTGGTTCCTGACCTTTTTCTTTTTTTTTAACTCTTTCTTATTGTGAGGTTTATAGAGTGAAATGGAGGACATACTTGAAGTATGTGACAGGTAACAAGTAGCAAGTATGTCGAAATTCTGGTTTTACCGGAAGGTTGACCCTTTTCCAGGTGTCTGTTTTGCACAGTAGCCAGATTTAATAGTGATGTATCGAGAAATAATTTTAGTCTTGCATTAAACCTGGAGACGTTCAGGTGTTTTTTGTTGTGCCCAGTTTGAGTTTAATTTTTTTAATTTTTGTTTAAATTATTTGGATTCTAAGTGATTATTTTTCCCTGGAATACTTGTGCTCATAATTAATTATAGGACAAGGACAGTTATCGAATTTACAGAATTCAAACAATGGAATATTATTTTTTGTAATTCAAAAAAAGAACTGTAAATACATCAGTACTACACTGACTACAGCATACGTCATCGCATTCCATTTGGGATTTCATCAGGACTCTAACCCAGATTTATTAGAACACTTTATTACTAGGACTTCTACTTTTTTTATTCTTGGATTATTCTTGGATTATTTTTGGATCTGATTCTTAAAATCTTAAGTTCTTTTCCTTATTTTTATCTTGTTTTTCTAGGGAAACAAATTATTTGTTAAATTTTACAAAGTTTGTTGTCTTTACTTTTTTCCTGTTACTGTTAAAAGAGCCTAAACACCTAACAATTATCATTAGTGACTGCAATTACGTTTAAATTAAATGATCATCATGATTTTTATTATGTTTCAATTAAATAATAATTAGTGATTGCAATTATGTTTCAATTGATTCATAAGTGATTGCAATTATGTTTGAATTAAATGACCATTAGTGATTGCAATAATGTTTGAATCAAATGATGATTAGTGATTGCAATTATGCTTGAATTGATGACCATTAGTGATTTCAATTATGCTTGAATTAAATGACCATTAGTGATTGCAATTATGTTTGAATTAAATGATCATAAGTGACTGCAATTATGTTTCAATTAAATGGCCATTAGTGATTGCAATTATGTTTGAATTAGATGATCATTGTGATTTTAATTATTTTTCATATAAATGACAATTAGTGACTGCAATTACATTTCAATTTATGAGATTGATCTGAAGCTTGAAAATACAATCTTGGATATTATAAATATTTATTAAAAAGCAAAGCATTTCAATGGTACATGTATATTTTTGTCTCCTTTTTTCTTCCTAAATGGTAATAACATGTATGATTGAAACTGACAGAAAGGTATTTTAGTTCCTTGTCAAGCTCCTGGATTGCAGCATAGATATAAACAGTAGCTCATCCCTGTCAAAATATGCCAGTAGAAACAGAATTTTCTAACTGATTTTTTTTGATCCATTCACAAATAAATCTATGTGAGGAAAGAAGAAAAAAAATTAAGTCCTGCAGGGGCAATTCTTAGCTGAACCTATGAATTGACTTTTCAAGCCTAACGTGTATAGGTGGTGATAGGATTGGGATCTCAACAGTTTATATCCAGGGGGTAAAGACCATACTGCATTCAAATAATTTTAGCAGTAATTGCATTTTTATTTTAACTTATTACTTTTTTACCCCTCTTGGGGGGGGGGGAGGGAAGTAGAGTCAGAAACAAAATGTGTCACACCACTTTACATCAAGAACAAACTATTGCACCTGATTTTATGACTATTTGTCTAAATTAAATGGAGGCTATATTGTGACAGTGACAGATGGATAGAGAGATAGATGTGATCCCAATATCCAAGTTATGAAGGAGGGGGCATGGTTTTATATTTTTTTTAAACCTGGAATAAACTACACAAACACACAAAATAAAATAATAAAACACTAAAAATACAACACAAGGATCATACCAATATTCCAAGAGCCTTGGGATTGGGATCCTTTAAGTTTTTTACCTGCACTATAAGTAAGCACTGTATCAATTAATTCCTTAATTTCAAATGAATCTAGAACAACTTTGTCGACAAGCAACTACAAATTCATATGTTCCACTCCCTCATCACCAATTACTTCTTCTTGATAGTTCACCAGGGGTCATAACAAAAAAAAATGTGTTGCATTTACATCTTTCAATTATGAATCATAAAATATTTTCTCACTGAAGGTCCATTCATTATACATATAACTAGGTTCTAGTTATTAGAGAGATATAGTTTTTCATAATTCAGTAGTATAATTATATGCATATTATGTATTTCATTACAAGGCAGTTTCACTATAAGACGGTATACCCCACAGATAGCATTATAATGAAAGAGTAATGTACCATTACTAGGCAATCTCACTACAAGCCAACATATTCCATGGCTCCCAAAAACAGTATCACTAGGACAGTGTAATGTGATGTGATTTGGATTTTTAACGTAGCTTTAACAATTTTTCAGTCATATTGCTACGATGTCTGCAGTGTGTCAGTTTATAGTGATGTCTAGCACTGGGGCATCATGCCGCAGACATGTAGCATGATGTCCCACCCAGTCACATTATCCTAACACCAGGCCAACCAGTCCTAACACTAACCTCTTGATACTGAGTGCCAAGCGAGGCAGCTGTTAGTACCATTTTTATAAGTCTTTGGTATGACTCGGCTGGGGATCGAACCCAAGACCTCCTGCATCCAAGGCAGACGCTCTAACCACAAGACCACCAGAGCAGTGTATCACAAGGACAGCATGACTTCTATAGACAGTGTCACAATGAGGGAGTACTGTATAAAGTTTAACAGAACAAGAATTTTAACAAAAGTTAATATAATTATCAAGATCTGACCTTCGACCCCTTCCAAGGGACCCTATGGTAAGGGACCCAAGAATTATAGCTCTCTGACATACGGTTACGATATGGGCAAAATAAACATCCTGTTTCATCAAATTCCACCTAGTAGTTCAAAAGGAAATGATGTAATGGATGCAAGACAGACAAAGGATATCAAAATAATTCCACAGCTGATGCTAAAGCTTGCGGTTAATTAATCAAGGTGAACTAAAATACCTGGCACATCTTCCATGTTCCAGCGGCCTGTAGAGTCTTTCTTCCATTCTACAAGACTGGTCTGAATGCCACATACATTTCCATTACCATCATCCAGAAACTCCTGTACACAAAACATGAAAGAGGTGAAGAAAAAGGGATGGTTTATTTGCCTCAGTACAGAGGTTTTCTAAAAGGGAGGTTCTAAATATCACCAAACTTTAAGTCCCTGATTGCACTGGATTAAGCACATACAGGTGCAAATTGCAAAAAGTACAAAATAAGCTATTTTCAATTTTTGATCTTACCAAAGACCTGTATGACTTTCCAGTGTGCTCTCCAATTTGTGTTTAACATGACTTATATTAAATCCTGGACTTTTTCAAATTTATTCCAGTGATATCTTATATGCAGAAGGAAAGTTAGTTTCATTTCAAATACAAGTCCATAAACTTGGGTTATCAGACCTGTCAACCCTAAACAAGACCTTCTCAGTACAGTAGTCGATATCTTTCTTTATGTTAAACATATTTTAAGTCCTGCTATTGTAAACATGCATTTGAAAATTTCAAAAACATGATCTTATGCAGCGAAGGTAAACATTATGTTTACCTAAAAACATTTGTAAATAACTCTTAGACCATAACGATCTCCAGTTCAGTTTATGAAACTGCATTACCAAACCCTGTGGACATCAATGGCTTCTTACTAGATCACTCCACTTGACATAATGTTTGTTATTGGGGAACGTTTCTCAAATTTCATGTGGTATACTCAAATCAACATGACATGATGTCCAATAAGTGTAACCCCAGAAATAATTATATTTTCATTTCTTTTGCACTTATTTCATTAAGTCCATAAGTTATGGTTCATTACTGTAAGATTTGTAGTAAAATTTTCTGCATTCATTAAGGATGTTGCTGTTATTAAAACCTGCGTAATCACGCAGCTGAATGAGCCAGTCTGAGATATCATGTTTCCCTTCGCGTGTCTGTCATAGTCTTTTGTTTAATGACTTAATACATTTATTATTAATGTCATTAATGGTTTAGGTATTGGCTTTTGGCTGTATATTAACTTACTGAGTGAGTGTTATCATGACTAATTTTACTATTTACAGACAAGTACGTGTTACCTCATGCTTAATTGAAATTCACATGCCAAAAGGCCAAAAGACTTCACATAAACTCCACATAAAATGTTTTTGATGTATTTTTAGTGTGATATATATTTAATACGAATCCATGAAGCTTTTTAACAAGAACTATGAATAATGAGCAAGATATATGTACAGTACTTCTTCATATTACTTTTTGAATTTTGAGTGAAAACTGACCCTCATATACAAAACTGATATGAACAAGCACCTGTCTCAAGGATATACTGGCTGTCTTCAGGATAGTTCTCTGGTGACTAATTTCTAAAGAATGTTTTGGTCAAAGTATTTGAAATTTCTGGTAGAGTAATTAGAACATTTTTAATCAAAAGTTTATATGCGAAAAATGAGATCTTTTCTCCAAACTACATCTAGTAACTATTTTCAAAAAAAAGATAAGAAATAAGTTTTAAAATTCAGGAATGGCAACTGACACGAGTTAAAAAATTAGAAAGTCGGAAAATATACTTACATTGCTCTTTATGTTGAAAATTCTTGGGTCATGTCCAAATTTCAGCTCTACCTCTTCATGCCCATAATCCATTTTGAAGACACGGGGAAAAGTTGGCCAGGGGTTACCAGGGCCTCGAGTCTTTGGTGGCTCAGGAAGAATTTCAAATGTAGTAATAGATTTTGCTCCCTATTGAACAGAACATTGAGAGCGAATTTATTAAGAAATTTCTTCCATGTTTCAAAAAGAATTGTTTCACAATTTTTATATCTTCATCTATATCTTTGGCATATTGACTCTATGCCAATATGTTTTCTGTCCGAGTTGGTCTAACTCTTTTAAGCCTTTGTGTCTCATAGTCATCTGTATAAATCTTTATCTATATTTAGCATTTGTTGCCATATCTGATGAATCAGCATCATTTCAAAAATGTAAAATATCTTCAAGTTAGTATGCTTTCTGTAAAATGTTATTAAATTCTGTTAAACAGCTTTTTAAAAGAAGTTATTACAAGTTTTATTTCTTCTAATTTTAGTAACAAGAGCCAATTCTGATTGCAGACTGGCACCATTTCTATAAACCTAAGAGCCCTTCTTCATGCCAATCTGCATTCTGTCAAGTTTAGTTTAATTCTGTTGAGTGTTTTTGACAAATCATTCAAAGAATTTTCTAATGTTAGTAATGGCCATTTTTAATGGAAAGTCAGCATCACTGGCATAAACAGTAAAACCATTTATGCAAATCTGTTCAAATTCTACTTAGCAGATTCTGAGAAGTCATTTAAATTTGCATTGATATTTTTATAAATGGGTGGCCAGACCTGCTGGCAGATCATTTGTACAAACATGAAGGACTTTTATACCAGGACGTTTTCAGTCAAACTCCGTCAAATTCTGATGAGTGGTTCTTGAGTAATGGTGGCCATATTTGATAGTGGATTGGTCATTTATATAAAAAAATGTGTTTTAGAAAGTTTAATATTTCAATATTTTACATACAATCATCCTTAAGATCTTCTTTAATTAACAATCTGTACACACTTGATAATTATGAGGATCAATCTCCACACACTTGATAATTATGAGGATCAATCTGTACACACTTGATAATTATGAGGATCAATCTCCATACAATTGATAATTATGAGGATCAACCTGTACACACTTGATAATTATGAGATCAATCTGTACACACTTGATAATTATGAGATCAATCTGTACACACTTGATAATTATGAGGATCAATCTGTACACAACTGATAATTATGAGGATCAATCTGTACACAAATGATAATTATGAGGATCAATCTGTACACACTTGATAATTATGAGGATCAAAACTATATAAACAGCTGTACAGCTGTCCCCCTAATGAACTGCCCCCAACTAGCGGCCACCCACTTTTTATAGCCAGAATCCCTTGGCAATACTGAGTTTGTGTTCAAAAGTAAACCTCAAGAATGGCCACCCCTTTAACATGACCATCAGACAACATATTAGTGCAAAAATATAAAATTTACCCCTCACATGTGGCCACAGTTTATTATAAATATGTGTCCAGAACCAATACTTTATTCATGATGTTTCCTGATGTCAAGTTTTTGCTACTGAAAGAAGTGCTGGCTATAGTACAAGTACCACTAAGGTTAGCATTATTAACACCAACCTTTAGAGGAGTCAGCAATATTTTGATAAGAGTCTGGGGCTTCACAAAGCATTTTAGTTTTATTTTTTTTAAATGGTTACAACCTGATGAAGTTGTCAAGATCACAAAATAAAATAATAAAATATAACACTAAAAATACAACACAAGGATCATACCAATATTCCAAGAGCCTCATGATTGGGATCCTTTAAGTTTTTTACCTGCACTATAAGTAAGCACTGTATCAATTAATTCCTTAATTTCAAATGAATCTAGAACAACTCTGTCGACTGGCAACTACAAATTCATATGTTCCACTCCCTCATCACCAATTACTTCTTCTTGATAGTTCACCAGGGGTCATAACAAAAAAAAATGTGTTGCATTTACATCTTTCAATTATGAATCATATAAAATATTTCCTCAATGAAGGTCAATTCATTATACATATAACTGGGTTCTAGTTATTAGACAGATGTAGTTATTCATAATTCAATAGTATAATTATATGCGTATCATGTATTTCATTACAAGGCAGTTTCACTACAAGGCGGTATACTCCATAGATAGCATTATGGACACCTTAGGCTAAATAGTGAATTTGTGGATTAACACACACAGAGAAACTAGCCTCGAACAATACAGGGTACCAGACAGAGACCGTAAAATCATGTGACAGTACATGTATCATGTCTTTGATAAACAAGGAATTTCGTTTTCTCTATAAATGTTTTGCCTGCATAATTAAACTGCAATACTGTACAATTAGCAACATAGGAATAAATTGTTACAAGACTTTAACAAGTCATCACCTAAACAGAGAGATAATATCTCAGAAGGAAAAGTAAAAGTTATTCGACTTTGATGACAATGGGGAGAGTTCACTTGATGATAAATTTTATGTTGGGAATACTCAAATAAACAACACTGTAACAGATAAGGAGAATATTCCGCAGCAGTAGTAAAATGGAGTAAATGGAAAGAGAATTATTTTAAATATGAAACAATGTATGTATCAAGATTTAAATTATGTTTTTGAATGGTTTTGCAATGCGCATGCCAACATCACCCAACTCATATTTCAATGCCCTAAAATAAAAAGAAACTATTAATTTATGTCTCCTTAAAATAAGTATGTTTCTGGTCATCAATACTGTTTTTGTTGGGTTGCAGATATAAACCTTAATAATCTGAAATTTCCTACTGAAGTACATTTTTAGCATTTGATGGGTGGCGAGGCTGACACCAAGCCTGAAAAGGTTAAGAACCACTTGGCTAGGAGGTGTAAAATGTGGATAATGGCCTAACCTGTCTTAGAGAAGTGGCAATACAATCACAGCCAGTGTCTCCCCCTCCAATGATAACAACATCTTTATCTTTGGCATAGACTTTAAGGTATTCTAATTGATTCCCATGTTGAACCTTCTGCCATGTTTCCAGGAAGGTCATTGCAAAATGAATTCCATTCAAGTGACGACCTGCAAATGTACAGCAACATTACAAAATTTACATTTCTTGTGATGATGCAATGAACAAAAATGAGAAATATTCAATCTTGCAAAATCTATCTGCAGATTACTTACTGCATATCTTAGTCATACATGCATAGCAGACAACTTCAGAGAACACAAATACCGATTTTTAAAATTTTAATGTATATGTAACTATTTACAACATCTACAAGCATAAGTAAAGTAAGAAAATAATTTACTTAATTATTTAATGTTACATATGCATGTGTTGCACTCATACACCAGGTGAGCATGCACCCTGTTCCATTCGGGTGCCCATGCAGAAGGTGCAAGTGCAACAACCTCACACTCAGACACCTGCTGTTTATAGAAACCTATTCCACACCTTGTTTTGTTTTTTTATCATTATTGATTCCTATGTGCCATCTTTCACTGATGATCTGAATTCTTTGCAATGTTTTATTACTGAACTGTTTTCATTCTAATATACACAAATAATCCTTTAAGATTTTGCTGTCTGGAAAAAATATGTAATAAAACACAAGTAACTGAGGAAGGTTTATTTTTAAAAGAAATTTAGTAAACCAAACATCGATTGAATTACATCATGATTCTCTCTGACATTTATAAATGTTTCAAGTTCAGGCTGAGGGTTGATGGTGAAGCAGCAAGCTGATATTTATTAGCTTTTTCATGCTGTTTTATACCATGGGTACCTCTATGCCCAATAGCAAAATTACAATTAGACAATTTGCAAAATGCAAGGTTTTCTCCTGTACTAGATGGTGCCAGAAATCTAAACCTGATGGCATAATTGCCTTTCCAGTTCTGGTTTCTTTTCTTTGCTGGAGAAAATTATGAATCTTCTGCTTTCCTTTCCGACATGACTAGAAGTTGAATATTATGAAGATGAGATACAGTGACAGCAACAACTGCTTTGTGCAATCCAAAAATGGTGGTTAAAGACCAGCATGGTAGCCTCAATTTTGAATGAACCAATCATATTTTTGCATTCTATATCCCTACATGTGATACATTTATGCTCAGAATGAAGCTGGGTCCCCACCCTAAACAGAAAATTGCAAGGAAATTTTTCATTTCATTTTTTTAATTAAAAAGTGATTTTTAACAAGAAAAAATGTACACCCATATTCAGATCTGAAAATACCGGAAAAATACCAAAAAAATGGCACAATTGGCATCTGTGTACATCATGACACAACCAGGACATCAAATCTGTAAATTTACCAATTTTGAACTGCAGATTGGCTTCTAAACCAGTCGATTTTTTTCGGCCATAATATGCATGTTCTTCAGGCGATAATAAAATTCCAAAATTTAACATGAATTAGATTTTCAAGGAAAATGTTACAGCCATAATTAATTAATGTCAGACAGGTAATTGTAAACTGGAACAAACAAGGTAGAGATGTCTATCTCATAGTTCATGGATTTGGTTTATAAAATCTGTAACCATTTTTAGTTTATTTCACAAGACTGATTACATTGAATGTGATTATTAGTTTCACACTTGACAAGCTCTCAATAGTTTTCTGGTCTAGATTTCACCCTGAATCACTTGAGAATGGAGAATGTTTTCTTTGTAACAGCATTAGAATGTGGCAACAATAAAACAACTATGCTTATCTTACATAGAAATTCAAACAACAATTTTCCTGTGGTTGTGTTTTGTAAGGCTGCTGACTGCTCCCCAATACTTTTCCAAGCTAAGTTTACCCTGGGGAGGAAGTGCAAAAGTTTGAATTCAGAATGTATTCCGAAGTGTTATATGGTGTTTTTTTAGTACTGGGAGAAAGCAAATGCTTCTGAATTTTGACATGAGGTACTGTATGGCATTGTGGTTTTTGTGTTATTTTTAGCATATGATAGGCTATACATGGATACTTTGGTTGAGGAAGAACATTAGAAGTCCTGGGACTTTTAAGTGGTAGATTTCAATTATAAAATGGGTATGTGTAGTAGATGACCTTTAAAATGGAACATTGTCCTACCACTGGTAAAAGCACATGTGTACAGAAATAAGATTTATTCATACAATCTGGAAAAAAGTATTTATATTAATGCATGACTGCCTGGTTACAGTGATATTGAAGGTAATAAAACGGCAGATAAAACACTCAAACTGCCCTGCATTCACCCATTTCCAAATGGAGATTCTATGCTCTACATCGAATGGTAATATATTTGAAATGAAAACTCCACAAACAAGCTTTGGAATATTTAGCCCATCACTGAGGTGTGGCATTTCTGATATAGAAAAATGCTGAGATGAGGTTGCATTGTGCCAATCACATGTTCAACACATAGGTCTTAAGCATACCTATTGAAGCATGAACCTTGACCTGAATGCGTACTCTGCCTGTCTCCCATGACAGTGGAACATTCTTTCCAAGTGCACTGACTTCCACCCTGTAGCAATTTTCTTTTCAAAAAATGTGAAGTCAATTTAGGAATTTGTTTATAATGTACCAGAGAAAATTTGGGAGAATGCAGTTAATATTAAAAATGTTAACCACGCAATTTCATGAAGCATACATCTTTTACCATTGCCATTTCGGTTATATACACCACTCCCTCGGTAACATGTTTAAATAAAACACATTCATTTTCTCCATTCTGGCATCTAATGATGAAGGAGTTTAACAAAAAACATTCCATATATACTCCCCTGAACATCAAGTCCAACTATAAACACTGTGTGCTGGCAGATCATGGTCTATACTATTTGTTTTACTGATATGGGGCTGTGGCAGATCATGGTATATACTACTTGTTTCACTGACATGGAGCTGTGGCAGATCATGGTCTATACTATTTGTTTTACTGACATGGGGCTGTGGCAGATCATGGTCTATACTATTTGTTTTACTGATATGGAGCTGCGGCAGATCATGGTCTGTACTACTTGTTTTACTGACATGGGGCTGTGGCAGATCATGGTCTATACTACTTGTTTTACTGACATGGGGCTGTGGCAGATCATGGTCTATACTACTTGTTTTACTGATATGGGGCTCTGGCAGATCATGGTCTATACTATTTGTTTTACTGATATGGGCTGTGGCAGATCATGGTCTATACTATTTGTTTAACTGATATTGGGTTGTGGCAGATCATGGTCTATACTATTTGTTTTACTGATATGGGTCTGTGCAATTTGCAGCTAGACATTGATTTATAAGCAAGCATATACAATAATACATTCAAGCACTAAATAAAGACATAAAATAACTTTCATGTTTTGTTCTTTGCACACATGATGTTTCATCTGTCCTCTCTCCTCTCGTCTTTACCCATTATTAAAATTAATAAAATTGTTTTCATTCCACTCACCATGTATGTCAAGACATTATCATCATAGCAGGTGAGCTTAATCCAAAATTGCCTGACTGCATTTGGCCACGGCATATAAGGCAAAGTAAATACATCCATACCTGATCCAATTATGTGGTTTTTTTTATTCATTAAAATAAATAAAGGTTAAAATGAACAAATTTCTGTTAAAATAAATAAAGGAATTCCAAAGAAATATGTCTCACCTACATCCATGCCTGATACAGATGTTCTAATTTTAAAATGACTTTGACCATTTTTGAAGGTCAAACGGAGAGTAAAGGATTCATGGATATGGAAATGTTGTGCTTAAAAACTGTAAAAGTTAAATAATTAGTTGTTGCCAAAAACCTATCAAAAAAACAACTTTAGCTCAAAATAATCTTGATATTCAAATGACCTTCATGCCTGGCATTCACATGGATATTAGAAATATGTGGATATAAAATGATAGCGTTTTGCTAAATCTGCTGTCCAGCAATGATAGTTTTCACTTGCATGATTTTGAATATACGAGTAGACAAAAAGCTTAAAGCAAAACCACAAGTATTTGTTGCTAGCACTGGTGGAAAAGGTCACACCTATATATGGCCTATGCTACAGCAAGCAACAATAACACAGCTAACTCACCTGGTATAGGTATATCTCTGGGCCAGGTAGATCCTAGGGCGAGTAACACTGCATCATGGTCCTTTAACATTACCTCTGGAGACTGATCCTTCCCTAACTCCACATTTGTAACAAATGCTATCCCTTCTTTTTCCATCAGATCAACACGCCGCTGTACCACCTGCAAAAAACAATATGTATATTTTGCAAAAAATGAAACCACCATACTTTAATGCTTAACAAACGACTTTGTACCTTTGTATCAACAAACCCACTTTGTACCTTTATGTCAACAAACCCACTTTATACCTTTGTACAAACCCACTTTGTACTATTGTGTCAACAAACCAACTTTGTACCTTTGTCAACAAACTCACTTTGTACTTTATGTCAACTCTTATGTTACGTGTTTAGGCTCTAATAAACAGTATCAAAAGAAAGAGTGAAAACAAGCTTTGAAAAATTTAACAAATAATTTATTTCCCTGGAAAGAAACAATGTAAAACAAATTTTAAAAAAAGAACGTACGGTTTTAAGAAATCAAATCCAGAAATAATCAAAGAAAAATCCACGAATTAAATTTTAGAAGTCCTAGTAACAAAATGTTCTAATGAATTCAAGTTCGAGTCCTGAGAAAAATTCCAAAATGGAAGGTGATGACATAAACTGTAGTCTTTATAGTACTGTAGTGTCTACAGTTCTTTGTTATTCCACAGACAATAATATTCTGGTGTTTGAATTTCTGAATAAGTTTCCAGGAATTCTGTATGAGCACTCAAATATTTCCAGAAAAAAGAATTAATAATTCCAAACAATAAAATTTAGACTCATCTGGTCACAACGAAACACTCTCCAGTGTCTAAAACAAAAGCCCAACTGAGGAATATCTCTCTAAATATTAATATTAAATCTAACTACTTTGCAATTTCGGAAAACCCAGAATTGTGAAATAGAAGCTGTAAACAATCTAAAGTCACATACTCCAAGTATGACCTTGATAAAAACCAATAATTTTACTATGAGAATAAAATAATAATAGAAAGTTGTTTACTTGTCTCAGTGATTTCTGAATCAAGGTTGGAAACTAAGTCAGAAATAAGAACAGTGTTTCTGTTATTAGGTGTTTATGAAAAGAGTCAGGTCAAACTGAATTTTCTGAAGAAAAAAAATGCCAGATCAAGTAAACAAGATTACATTACATTTACATGTAATGAAATTTAAAAAAAAAGAAATTAAAACTTACAAACAATTAAATTAAATTAAATATACATAACGCAACAAACACACTTTGTACCTTTGTGTCAACAAACCAACTTTGATCCTTTGTGTCAACAAACCCACTTTGTACCTTTCTAGTCCAAGGAGGAGAACATTTGCTAAATAGAAGACACAATTTACTACAAAATGTCATGTTTCCTCAAAAGAATTTCAACCATGAAAGTTTTGAGGCAGCCTGAAAATAATCAATTTTCAAATCCTTCCATGAAGGTGCTCATGTTTTGTTCCATTTCCTTATCATTCTGAATTTTGCATTTGTGTTCATGCCTCTTACCCAACCGTCTATTACACGGAGCAAAGTACCTGGCCTCTACTCAGCTTCCCTGCTATGTAGCACAAAGACAATAAAAAATAATACTCTGTAAAACAAGATGCTTACATCCTTTTCAAGCTTCATTGTTGGAATTCCATATCGTAGGAGTCCACCAATCCTATCATTTCTTTCATACACAGTCACCATATGGCCAGCCTATAAAATAAAAAACCAAATGTTCAGTCAATGACACAGCTAATATACAGTAGTCCTTTATTAAAACTAATATCAGATCCATATATATATATATATATATATATATATATATATATATATATATATATATATATATATATTATTTTTACACACACACACAGAGTTCTATGTGACATTCTCTTTAGTCACTTGTATTAGTCAGGTTCATCATTAAGAAGGGTTCACTGTAACATATCATGAATTCCTATTTTAAGTCTGATACCACTGTATGCAATGTAACATCAGCTGGGTAAATTAGTTATATTCATGGCATCTACATATGTAATGTAAATTAATTATATTCATGGCATCTACATGTGTAATATAAATTATATTCATGGCATCTACATGTGTAATATAAATTATATTCATGGCATCTACATGTGTAATATAAATTATATTCACTGCATCTACATATGTAATATAAATTAATTATATTCATGGCATCTACATGTGTAATATAAATTATATTCATGGCATCTACATGTGTAATATAAATTATATTCATTGCATCTACATGTGTAATGTAAATTAATTATATTCATGGCATCTACATGTGTAATGTAAATTAATTATATTCATGGCATCTACATGTGTAATGTAAATTAGTTATATTCATGGCATCTACATGTGTAATGTAAATTAGTTATATTCATGGCATCTACATGTGTAATGTAAATTAGTTATATTCATGGCATCTACATATGTAATGTAAATTAATTATATTCATGGCATCTACATGTGTAATGTAAATTAATTATATTCATGGCATCTACATGTGTAATGTAAATTAATTATATTCATGGCATCTACATGTGTAATGTAAATTAGTTATATTCATGGCATCTACATGTGTAATGTAAATTAGTTATATTCATGGCATCTACATATGTAATGTAAATTAATTATATTCATGGCATCTACATGTGTAATATAAATTATATTCATGGCATCTACATGTGTAATATAAATATATTCATTGCATCTACATGTGTAATATAAATTAATTATATTCATGGCATCAACATGTGTAATGTAAATTAATTATATTCATGGCATCTACATGTGTAATGTAAATTAATTATATTCATGGCATCTACATGTGTAATGTAAATTAGTTATATTCATGGCATCTACATGTGTAATGTAAATTAATTATATTCATGGCATCTACATGTGTAATGTAAATTAATTACATTCATGGCATCTACATGTGTAATGTAAATTAATTATATTCATGGCATCTACATGTGTAATATAAATTATATTCATGGCATCTACATGTGTAATGTAAATTAATTATATTCATGGCATCTACATGTGTAATATAAATTACATTCATGGCATCTACATGTGTAATGTAAATTAATTATATTCATGGCATCTACATGTGTAATATAAATTACATTCATGGCATCTACATGTGTAATGTAAATTAATTATATTCATGGCATCTACATGTGTAATATAAATTACATTCATGGCATCTACATGTGTAATGTAAATTAATTATGTTCATGGCATCTACATGTGTAATATAAATTATATTCATGGCATCTACATGTGTAATGTAAATTAATTATATTCATGGCATCTATGTGTAAAATAATGTCATGTGATTAAATTCATTAAATTCAAGGCTCCTTCATGTGTAAATTAATTATATTCAAGGCACCTTCATGTGTAAAATAATTATATTCATGGCATCTACATGTGCAATGTAAATTAATTATATTCATGACATCTACATGTGTAAATTAATTATATTCATGGCATCTACATGTGTAATGTAAATTAATTATATTCATGGCATCTACATGTGTAAATTAACTATATTCATGGCATCTACATGTGTAATGTAAATTAATTATATTCATGGCATCTACATGTGTAAATTATATTCATAGCATCTACATATGTAAATTATATTCATGGCATCTACATGTGTAAATTAATTATATTCATGGCATCTACATGTGTAAATTATATTCATGGCATCTACATGTGTAAATTATATTCATGGCATTTACATGTGCAAATTATATTCATGGCATCTACATGTGTAAATTATATTCATGGCATCTACATGTGTAAATTAATTATATTCATGGCATCTACATGTGCAAATTATATTCATGGCATCTACATGTGTAAATTATATTCATGGCATCTACATGTGTAAATTAATTATATTCATGGCATCTACATGTGTAAATTATATTCATGGCATCTACATGTGTAAATTATATTCATGGCATTTACATGTGCAAATTATATTCATGGCATCTACATGTGTAAATTATATTCATGGCATCTACATGTGTAAATTAATTATATTCATGGCATCTACATGTGCAAATTATATTCATGGCATCTACATGTGTAAATTATATTCATGGCATCTACATGTGTAAATTAATTATATTCATGGCATCTACATGTGTAAATTATATTCATGGCATCTACATGTGTAAATTATATTCATGGCATTTACATGTGTAAATTATATTCATGGCATCTACATGTGTAAATTAATTATATTCATGGTAGGCAATCAAATTACAAATATGTAAAGATCTAACTCATAATCAAACCTAACATATTAATGCAGTGGTTCACAACCTTCAGGTTGTGACCCAAATCAGTGTTGCAAGGACGTTCTGGAGGGTTGTGAGGATTTTTTTTAGGGTGGAAAAATTCATTAAAATGTGGAAACAGGGTTGTGAGGCTCTGAAAATAAAATACTTTTTAGGATGACAGCCCAAAAAGTTGGGAACCACTGAATTACCAATATAAAACTAAATAACAAGTCTAATAAAAATCTGAACACCAAAAATACATTTGCCAGAGTGTTGACAAGCTCAATCAGATGCATGTTCAGGTCATTAATATGTCTGAATCTTTCCAAATAATCAACCAAAATCATGATGATATAAGCCCAATCAACTCGTTAGTTCAAAACCATGAAAAATACAGTCACTTGAGTAGTAAAATACACCATCAGATGCAAGATCACCTTGTAAACATGCAGAGATCTGTCTCACAATGAAACTTATCTGCTGCTTTGATAATAATAACCTATTTATGATACCTGATTCAAATCAGTTCAAAACTGTATCTAGTGCTCAGTCAATCAGATGCAAGATCACCTCATTAATATGTACAGATCTCACAACAAAACTCAATGGATATCTTGGTAATTATTGGCGATGAAAGCCTTATCGGATATAAAGTCCATAAATTGCCCAGTCAATCAGATGCATAATTGTTTCTAGACTTAATATTATGCATTCATCTTGCTAACAACTATGTTCATCAAAGAAGCTGACAAATTAAGTTGGATCAAAATCAAATTAGAAATGGGCCCTGTAGTGGTAACAAGCCCAGCCAATCTGATGCAAGATCACCTCACGACTATGCATGCATCTAACTCAATATTGAACTTTTATAAAACCTTGATCCTGTAAACCCATATTCTGCTTAGTCAAACAGATTCAAGATCACCTGATTATTTTTGTGGACCTGCTCATTATCAAATTAGTAAGAGATCTTGAAAATAAAATCCATATTCCAAGTTTAATCTCAATTAAACCAGAAATACAACTTCCTGACAGTCAACAGCTCAGGTAATCCCATGCCAGTTCACCTCATTAGTATGCACAAATCTTGGTCATCCTCAAATCTGTCTGAAATAGTGATGATCTAAACTTGTATTCCAAGTTGGATCAAAGCCAGATCTGAAATATGGCTTCCTGAGTGGTAGCAATATCAGCTATACAGATGCCTCACCTCAGTAATATGTAAGGATCTCACACATCATTAAACTCATTAGAGATCTTGATAATGCAAGTATGCATTCCAAGACTGATCAAAATGGATCAAAAATATAGTCTTCAGAGTGGTAGCAAGCTCTGCTGATCAGATGCAAGATCATCTCATTTATATGCATGTATCTCACTAACTACACAACTCATTAGAAATCTTGATGATACATGTACAAGTCCATTTTCTAAGTTTAATCAAAACTGGATCACATGGTCTCTGGAGTAGTAAAACAGATGCTGAGATATGGTTGATCAATGCTGGGCCATACAGGCCAGGTAAGTTCAGACTTGGATAATGGGAAACCTGAGGTAAGTAAATGTAACTTGTGGAATCCAAAACGAGAATTTTAGGTCATGTAACCATGACCTTAACATCTGGGCATGAAAATCAATAGGGAAATGCCTCTGCTTTAGAGTAAACTACCAGTAATGTGACCTTGACCTTTCATCTCTTGTCCTCGGTATCAATAGGAAGCTGCCCCTGCCAAAGAGTGGTCTGATGAAAATTAGGCCAAGGAAACTGTGGACAGATGGAGTTAGCTATCATTAAAGGTGTCAATAGGTAATTAAGACTGTTAAGTCGGAACTGGTGGAACAGTATTAGTGTGAGGGGTCTCTATCTTTTGCATATTTAACACAATACAGCCATACTTTATTGAGCTGTGCTGCTGCTGCAAGTCCTGCAGGACCACTGCCTACAATGGCAATCTTCTTCCCAGTGCGGTGCTCTGGAGGTTCGGCTTTGACCCATCCCTGCTCAAAGGCATGCTCTATGATAGTGTTCTCAATGTTCTTGATTGTCACTGGTGGCGAGTGGATCCCCAAAACACAGGCTCCCTAAAATCAAAATGAAATCTTTCATTTTTTTATACTGTTAAAAATAGTTTCTAACAAAGCTTAACAAAAACTGGCAAAAATGGTTTGGGCAGATTCAGTAATGAAGAATTTTGATAATTATTTATCAACCCTGCTATAACATGGTAGCTGGGATACATAACTGCCAACAGCATTATCAACCAAACCATGGCATAGCAAAAATGATGAAAGATTTTATGAATGTACAACGCTCAACATCAAAGGAAGCAGATACCATCAAAGTATGTACATGATAACTAAAATAAAAAACAGAGGAATCACTCCTTTGTTTGTGCCTGCTTCATGTACAGACCAAATTCAACCACTAGGCTTGACATTAAATAAAGAATATAGTGTAGAATTAAAATCAAACTTCTACAACTTGTATGTTGAACCTGTCACAAAGGCTATCATAGAAAAGGAAGATGTTACTGGTGACAATCAGTACACTGTACAAGTCAACATTGCCACCTCATTAAGCCATTCATGCTGAATGGATGATTACAGCTCATGCAACAATGAGGGAAAGATCAGACCTTATTATCAATCCTTTTTTGAAAGCTGTACTTATTTATTTCTGCAACTGCCCGACAAGCATTTGAGTGCAAAAATGCATGGATAAACAAACATTTGCTTTCAGGAGGATTAAAAAGTTTCAACAACTGTTGTAATCAAATTAAGGATCAATTTTATTGAGTATTAAACTTGGATTTCAACTAGCATTTATTATTTTTTCTTTCATTTTCACTATTGCAAGTGTTTGAATACCTTGTGCTTTTTCTTAAAACAATTCTACCCTTACTTGTCTCATACACAACCTATGGGAATATTCTGAAAGGTGGGAAAGTGTACAGTTGATCCCAACTCAGACTGAAGACATCCACAGCCCATGCCCGCTGATCTGGCACTTGAGAGATAAAAAGAGGGAGTTTGTTGCTCAGTCTCACTCAAAACAAAACTACCATTGGCTTTCCCTACAAAGGAAAAGGGTCTTTGCTACCGACTGGTGCTGAGACCATTCTATGTATACTAATGGTCTCTCTATCTCTGGATAGGCTGTCCAGTGGAATATTTCTCTGATATGGAATCTGGCAGACTCTGCTAGTGATCTCCTCCAAAGCTGTCCAACAGAGGAGGTTCCAGAATTCCATGCAGAGAGAAGGGGCTTGAATTACCCCTTTAAGTCTGAGGTGTGCTATGACTGATGTGTTGCCCATGGTAACCATGATGCAGAATTGTCTTATGCAGCTGATACATTCTCAGAAAAACAGCCCACATTTCCAGACAATCAATATTACAACAGCGACAGCCCACATTTCCAGACAATCAATATTACGACAGCGACAACCCACATTTCCAGACAATCAATATTACAACAGCGACAGCCCACATTTCCAGACAATCAATATTACAACAGCAACAGCCCACATTTCCAGACAATCAATATTACAACAGTGACAGCCCACATTTCCAGACAATCGATATTACAACAGCAACAGAGATTCCTCTTACAACAGGTTGAAGGAAGCAGATGCAAAAATATCAGCTTGGATGGCTGTTGTAAGTAGTGTATAAGCCCAATTTAATTAAAATCAGATCTTCACTGACGTATGTGGAGAGCTGATGAACGCCAATAAGAGGTCATATTCTGTTAACCAATCAAATCAAAACTTTAAATTTTTTAAAGTGACAAAGGTCATTCAGAACATACCCTTACTATTAATCTCTAAAACACAAAGTTGTAATGCCTTATCTGATAAGCTACTAAAAAATAAATGGACCAGGAATTCCAAAGGTCACTAAACCATGAACCTTTATCAGTGTCTGTCAAACCTCTATGGATTGGAGATATGATTTTGATCAGATTGTGCACAAGCCTTGGATTCCATAGCTCTCTAGAGTCTTTAATGGTGATACCTGCCCAGGTTCCTTCCAATACCCTCAACTTGAAAACTCCAGAGACTTATGGGGCAAAGCTGGAGAGTGGACCTGTAACTGGAGATGGAAGCCAAAGCCAAAGAGTAGAAGAGTGGACAGACCATCTCTTCTGCTGTCAGCCATTTCCTGGTTACAGGACAACTTTCTAGGATAACTCCTTGACCAATGCTGATCCTGGTGTCCAAAACTCCAGAAGGTCTTGAACACTCATCTAGGAGAAAATAACAAACCTCCTTGATCACTTTGCCAAAAATCCAAACTTCATAAACTTTCATCATCTGACACAAAGGAAAGGACAGAAACTGGGAGCAAAGGAGAAGGAAGGTACTTACATAATGGGTCTTCTGAGGCTCATCTGGGTCAACCAAATCACACATTTTTTATTGCCCTGTCTTTATTCTAAGCAACAAAGGACTATCCCATCTAAACTTCCCTCTTTGAGAAAGGGACATTTTGTCATGTCTCTGTTTGTGGCAGTGGGGGGGGAAGGCCTATCCCATTCTTTCTCTAACAAAGGGAATTTTCAATCCCTTTTTATTAAAGAAGAAGAGTGGTGACTCTTTCCTTTCTATCTCATAGTAGATGGGGAGGGCCCATGGTCTGTCCAGACCTCCAAACCATGGAGTCATGGTAAACTTATCCATAGTGCCATGGTGGAACAATAAGATGCTACAAACATATCAGAAGGTGGTAGGTGTCCCCAAGGCCTCCGGAGGTTGAATATGAACAATGGGAAAGATGGGGTACGTCAACCTGAGCCCTTTCCAACATGGAAGATCAAAGCTTGGTACCCAAGCTCTATAGGGACTGACCAGAAGCACAAAGAAGGTGGTATCAACCAACAACTTGATCCCTTTCCCTACACCAATGATCAAAACCCAGTGTCCAGTGCACAGCCAATGACCAGTTAGGAAATGTTGACTTGATCAAGGAGTCTCTATTCAAGGAACTCGAAAATAATGAACAAGATCTCAATCTGAATGCAAGTTTACTTGAGTGAGATGACAACTATGCTTCGATGGCATCTCTTTAGTATTTTATAATACAAAGACTGTTTAAAATATATAGTAATTACTATTATCTTTTGTCTCGTGCATATTGCATTACTTTCTTCTTTAAAGTGAGGACCTAGACTAAATGAGTCACCCAATAAAAATAAAGTAGTATTGTTGTTGTTATTATTATTATTATTATTTACTATTATTAAGAAGAGATGATGAATTCCTAACAGCAGAAACTGTCAGTACACCAGCAGGTGCATAGATCTGTCTCTTATGAAAGCTGGCAATTTCCCTGCCCTAAGAATTGATGGAGTCTTTCTGTGAAGAAGTGAAGGATCCCTTAAAGGCATCAGCTTCAGCTAAGTCCCACACTTCATCTGATTATAAGATACAGGCACAATATCTGCCTGTGTCAGCACACATAATGCATGCCAAGCAGGTGTCCCAAGTAGTCTTCCTATAGCTGCACATGTCAGCTCAATGTGACATTATGAAATGCAGTTAAATAAGATACAAAAATGAAACTGGACAAAACCTGGGGTAGGTAATACCCTAGCACCTGTTACTAGTAAGGATATAAAATAGAAAGAAGCACCACTTCATTAAGTATACTAAAGCCTTAAAATTAACACATGGGACATGGATACAGGAAAATTACTCAACAATTAAGAAAATATGGAATACAACACTAAAAAGTATATGACTGATGACAATTATGCCAAAAGACAGTATGACTGATGAAAATCGTGGAGCACAGAGCACCGATAGACACAAAATAACCATAAAAAGTTCAACAACCAAAAAAAACACATTGTGAATGAAGGAAGTAACTAAGGCATCAGACTGGAATCAAACTGTTTTTGTTCTATGACTTCCAATTACTAACTGGAGGATGGAATTCACCTTCGATTAGGAATACGTGCCAGGAAGAGTTGTAGCAAAGTAATAAAAGTCAGTTACATATTACTGCTATCAAATACAGACATTTGCTTCATTCTAAGGTCTCACCTCGCATGGGGCAGGACAAACCCTGCCAGTGAATTCTGGGAAATTGTTGGTCTGTAACAGTTGGTCGAGGGCCTCCTTCCAGTTGTTCTGCAAAAGACAAATGACACATGTTACTTATAGGACACAGGGCACAAATGGTATGGAAAAATGGGAACCAGCCTTGAAATGGGTGAACATAAAACAAAGTATATATGGGTGTGGCTGGCCAGGATTGGCTGATAATGTAAGTTTTTTTTTTTTTAGGAAAAATAATCTTTTGAGAGCTTATTCTAGTTGTACGTGCACAAAAATAGAGACATTGTTTTATGATGAAACTGCAGTCCTTGAACAGTCTTGAGTTTGGAACACTCATTAATAAAATTACCACCTGACTCTTTGGTGCGGAATTGAAAGCACGTTTTAAACACATGCAGGTCCAGAAAATGCCACAGCTCATATTTCCTCTACACTGAAGCTCTACATCCTGGTTTCATCTATACTGATAAATATAGGTTTGATCATGAGCACTCAGAAATTTAAAGTTACTGAACTTTTAGTATCATGGTGTTTGCATAGGGTTACTATGGGAACTGAATTAGTACCATGAGTCCTATAAAGCTAAATTATTCAAGAGAGAAGCATGTTCTATGGTCTACTCTCTCTGAATACAAGTTTCAAAAGAACCATCAACTGTCTACCCTATGCTCAATTATGTCTAATACTGCTGGCTGCATGTACTAATATTTCTCACACAGCACAGATTCATGGATCACAGCAACCTGGACTTTAGATTCTTTTAACCCCAAAAGCAGTAGTAGAATTCTTTTAAGCCCAAAAGCAGTAGTAGAATTCTTTTAACCCCAAAAGCAGTAGTAGAATTCTTTTAAGCCCAAAAGCAGTAGTAGAATTCTTTTAAGCCCAAAAGCAGTAAAGCCCAAAAGCAGTAGTAGAATTCTTTTAAGCCCAAAAGCAGTAGTAGAATTCTTTTAACCCCAAAAGCAGTAGTAGAATTCTTTTAAGCCCAAAAGCAGTAGTAGAATTCTTTTAAGCCCAAAAGCAGTAGTAGAATTCTTTTAAGCCCAAAAGCAGTAGTAGAATTCTTTTAAGCCCAAAAGCAGTAGTAGAATTCTTTTAAGCCCAAAAGCAGTAGTAGAATTCTTTTAAGCCCAAAAGCAGTAGTAGAATTCTTTTAAGCCCAAAAGCAGTAGTAGAATTCTTTTAAGCCCAAAAGCAGTAGTAGAATTCTTTTAAGCCCAAAAGCAGTAGTAGAATTCTTTTAAGCCCAAAAGCAGTAGTAGAATTCTTTTAAGCCCAAAAGCAGTAGTAGAATTCTTTAAAGCCCAAAAGCAGTAGTAGAATTCTTTTAAGCCCAAAAGCAGTAAAGCCCAAAAGCAGTAGTAGAATTCTTTTAAGCCCAAAAGCAGTAGTAGAATTCTTTTAAGCCCAAAAGCAGTAGTAGAATTCTTTTAAGCCCAAACCCAGTAGTAGAATTCTTTTAAGCCCAAAAGCAGTAGTAGAATTCTTTTAACCCCAAAAGCAGTAGTAGAATTCTTTTAAGCCCAAAAGCAGTAAAGCCCAAAAGCAGTAGTAGAATTCTTTTAAGCCCAAAAGCAGTAGTAGAATTCTTTTAACCCCAAAAGCAGTAGTAGAATTCTTTTAACCCCAAAAGCAGTAGTAGAATTCTTTTAAGCCCAAAAGCAGTAAAGCCCAAAAGCAGTAGTAGAATTCTTTTAAGCCCAAAAGCAGTAGTAGAATTCTTTTAACCCCAAAAGCAGTAGTAGAATTCTTTTAACCCCAAAAGCAGTAGTAGAATTCTTTTAAGCCCAAAAGCAGTAAAGCCCAAAAGCAGTAGTAGAATTCTTTTAAGCCCAAAAGCAGTAGTAGAATTCTTTTAAGCCCAAAAGCAGTAGTAGAATTCTTTTAAGCCCAAAAGCAGTAGTAGAATTCTTTTAAGCCCAAAAGCAGTAAAGCCCAAAAGCAGTAGTAGAATTCTTTTAAGCCCAAAAGCAGTAGTAGAATTCTTTTAACCCCAAAAGCAGTAGTAGAATTCTTTTAACCCCAAAAGCAGTAGTAGAATTCTTTTAAGCCCAAAAGCAGTAAAGCCCAAAAGCAGTAGTAGAATTCTTTTAAGCCCAAAAGCAGTAGTAGAATTCTTTTAAGCCCAAAAGCAGTAGTAGAATTCTTTTAAGCCCAAAAGCAGTAGTAGAATTCTTTTAAGCCCAAAAGCAGTAGTAGAATTCTTTTAAGCCCAAACCCAGTAGTAGAATTCTTTTAAGCCCAAAAGCAGTAGTAGAATTCTTTTAACCCCAAAAGCAGTAGTAGAATTCTTTTAAGCCCAAAAGCAGTAAAGCCCAAAAGCAGTAGTAGAATTCTTTTAAGCCCAAAAGCAGTAGTAGAATTCTTTTAAGCCCAAAAGCAGTAGTAGAATTCTTTTAACCCCAAAAGCAGTAGGTTCTTTCCTTGCCTCAATGGTAAACTATAAATGACATTTATTGAAACAAGACAGTTGTCAAACAAGTTTCCACATTGGATCTCAGTTGTTAGTGTGCCTAACTTAAGACCAGAAAAATACAAGTTTGAATCCTGCCCAGATCATGCTGGGTTGGCCACAGTGATGTGTTTCTGTGCACAGCAATATTCCATATGCCTTGGCATGATGTCATCTATCTTGTGCTGATAAACACCAAATGATCAGTAATGTATTAGCCAATTCTTTCTTAAGATTCACTGTGACTTTGACTTCCAGAATGTCAACCAGCAGAAATGAATGCATTATAAATACAGATGGCAATGAGGATTAGGAAAAAAATACATTAAAATTGTGAAATAATTATAATCATTTTCCTCTTTATAGTCACAATATAAAAACATTCTTCTTAATTCTTCATGATTCTCATTAAACTGAAAATTCATATTAAAAAATGTCATTAAAAATTTTAACTGAAATTTTTGAAATTGTATTACAATGACACAACAAAATTATACAGGGGATATAATCATTCTGAGTGTAACCATAGCCTCTTAAGATTAAAATTTGGGTTGTGTCCCTTTATATAGCAAGTCTCACTTTTCAGGGCCAACTGGACACCATAGCTAATTATACAAAATTGTAAAATATTAAATAATACCTGCTATTCTTAGTCACTGAGAACAGAGAGTATGCCACAGAGCTAAGGATAGATCCCTTGAAGCCCCCAAAATATAGCCTGTTGTCTGCTAGCAAAAGGCAAGTCAACAAAATTGACATCTCTTGTGCCCTAGTTCTGACACTCTTGTCCGTTCATATTGAAATTGAAAAGTATATAATTTTTAGTTGATTCCTTGTAAAACGAGATCATTCCATTTAGGACCGATGAGAGACACTCACATGGAAAACAAGATCATTCCATTTAGGTACGATGAGAGACACTCACATGGAAAACAAAATCATTCCATTGAGGTATGACGAGAGACACTCACATGGAAAACAAGATCATTCCATTTAGGCATGATGAGAGACACTCACATGGAAAACAAAATCATTCCATTTAGGTACAATGAGAGACACTCACATGGAAAACAAGATCATTCCATTTAGGTACAATGAGAGACACTCACATGGAAAACAAGATCATTCCATTTAGGTATGATGTTGCCAAGAGGACAGCCATGGTCTGACTGACAGAATGGTACACCACACTCCATACATCGTGCTGCCTGCATCCTCAGTCCATCTTTAACTATGCGATGGTTGTAAATTTCCTTCCAGTCTTTCTGACGTGTCCCTACGTCACGATACTGATATGTTGCTCTCTTGTATTTTACAAATCCTCTGCAAGAAATGAAGCAAAATATATTTAGTTTTTACACTAAGACAGATTTTTTAAAATGCATACATTTTAAATTTCTTACTCAACAACTGCAACATCCTCAGCCTTTTGCACTGCATGCTAGAAAAAACATCAGTTGTAAATAATTGCCATTTTGAACTACCCACAACCACATGGTCATTATTATGGCATAATAACTACATACAGTCTTAACAACTGCTGCTTTTGGGCTTAATGACATTCTTTTTAGCACATTCTAAGATGATATACATGGCAGCTAGTATAACTGGTACAGGAAGAACCCAAGGAAAAGCCCGGTAAGAACCACTGACCACAGGAAGCTAAAGGCAAGCTTTCTCACATACCCATATTGCTTAGCCTGAGACTCAAACCCATATGCATAAAGATGCAATGGCAATGATCAGTAAAGATGAGTGCTTTAGACCACTTGGTCACCTGAGGCCCCAACTAACAGCAAAGCATGCAATAGTTGCAGACAACTGAAATCACAAATGATTTTTAAATTTTTTATTTTATTAGAAAGTTGTGGGAACATGACAAATTAAATTTGAACTGTACATCAAGATGGTATGTCTGATATTCAGTCCATGAATGGCCATCAGTTATTGCATTGATAAAATTGTTGTTGTTCACAACCAGTTAAGCAGGGAACCAGTCAAACGCAAAATTTAAAATATTGATTTCCCTGGTAAACACTGATTATTACAAGATAACATAAATATCTGGACCATTTACTGTCAAATGCAAATATCAGCCCGTATTATTAAGAGTTTTGCTTCTTGATTCACTTGAGTGATCTACCTTGTGCAGGCTGATTAAAAGAAGATTATAGAAACATCTGCATCATTTATTGTTCTATACCATGACCAGTCTATATTGTTGTTATTTTTTTGGGGTCACCAGGTTGCTCTTTTCTTTAAAAGACTGGACACAGAAACTTACTATCTTGATAAACATATTTTTGGTTCATGACTTGGATACTGTCTTATGCTAACGAACAAAATTTTCTTTGAGTAAGCACTTGAAATTTTAATGATGACATAATTTAATTTACCTGTGGGTTACAATCAAATTTTAATTACACTGTTTCTGAGTAGCATCAGCAGCATGATTAAAATCATTAAACAGGTGCTTAATATGCCACTGGAATTGGAAACTAATATATGAGGGACAAGTGTTGATTAAGAAAAATATTTAGGATCACTTCAGTGTTCGTAACAAAATGTACAGGTATGGTCAGTTTTCTTTTTTTCTTTAAAGTTTACTTGAGCTGCACATGTATGGAGAAAAAAAGCTGGATATTTGATCTTTTGATCGTATCAATCCTCAAATGAGGAATGTCCAATGCATATCAATATTGTTCTTAAATTTGCCATAAAAGACAGCACGATGAAATTGTTAAACCCAATGCATTTTTCTTTAAAAAAACAAAAACCTGCTCCGCATCAAAATGACCAAATGACCATATTTAAATACTTCATAAGTATCTTATTTTAGGCATCAGTAAAAACTGACATTTCACCATGATGCACTTATTCATAAAATTTTCCATATCTGCATCATTTGTATACATTTTTAATGGCATTCATAACAGGAAACTTTTTGTCAAATCGGGTACATTTCTGTTGTGTAGTTCTTGAGAAGTCTTTTAAAGATTTGTTTATTTTTAGTAGTGGTACCCAAATTTTATGATGGATTAGAAAAATAGCTAAAAATCTAAAAGACCTTCATGCCAGGATGCTGTCTACCAAAGTTTAGTTTTAACTGGTTTACTTGTCTTTATGAAGAAACTGAACATAGCAATTGATGGATGACACACAAATGGCTATACCATAAGGTTACTTCGCATTATCACCAGGTGTGCTAATAAACTAGATTTGTGTTTGTAGAATACTGAAGACTAAATATGACAAACTGCATGGCAAACTTCACGTCTCTACATGGAGAAACAAAAAGCTTAGAAAAAAAGTGTACATGATGGAAATATTGCTGTAATTGACTGAAAATTTAATGAAGCTATATATAACCAAATACAAATAAGCTTACCAATTTTCATTTGTCTAACTTGAGTGGAGTTTCTTTTATTCTCCTAACAAAGTTACTGTCAAAATAGTCTGCAATATGTGTGGGTTTTTTATGTTTTTAACATAGCTTTACAAATTTTAGTCATATTGCTAGTGTGGCAGTTTATAGTCATGTCCCAAAAGTTTTAAAATCAATAATAAAAATGGAAAAAGTCCTCTAATAGCCTGAGAGACTCAATCAGGCCACCTACATATCAATATAAATAAGTCTATATAATCTAAGTTCTCTACCTAAGCTGATTTTTCTTTCATCATGCTAACAAAATACTTCTCACAACCCTACCAAAAGCTATTTTTATATTTAAATATTTAAATGTGCAAAACATTGACAAATAAGGTACCAGTCACACATTCTAATTGGGTCTTGGGACCCAAAACAGATTTCTAAATATCCAGTTTGGTCTGGTCTTGATCAATAGTTTCACGGCCATCTTGCTGACAAGAAAGTGTGATGAACAGACAATAAATTGAGAGCAAAAAACCAACATGATTCTCTCCCTTGAAGTGGGGGGTGCATGAACAAGGCATTTGATTTGAGATTTTTGGATTGATCTGGGAGAAAAAATGTTGTTTGTATAAAAGCATGCTATGAAGTAAATAAAAGATGCTGACTTAAGTTTATCCAGTTTCTTTTGTTCCATGACTCCATCTGGAATGGTTTCTTCTATATCAACTATATTTGGCTCCTTCTTCACCTAAGAAAACAAAAAATAGTTTCACAGTCTAATGGACAATTAATTAGCTTTAATATTTTAAGCAGAACTCATTTTATCTGTAACATAAGCTGATCTTATCATTTCTATATAAGTAGAACTTAAAATAAAAGATGCAAGGCAAACATTAACTTGAGCTTGAACTTCCATGACTCACTACAAGCCCAAACATTAATCTGAGACTGAACTTCCATGACTCACTACAAGGCAAACATTAACTTGAGCTTGAACTTTCATGCCTCATTACAAAAGCAAACATTAATTTGAGCTTAAATTTATATGACTCACTACAAGACAAACATTAACCTGAGCTTTAACTTCCATCACTCACTACAAGACAAATTCTCATATTTCTGTTACATGTTCCCTCACCACTTTTCTGATAACTTATGATTGTAACCCAAAATTTGGTATGGTATATATTATAAGTTGGGTCCAACTGCAAAAACAACACATAGTTACCTTCAGATAATGTGCCAACAACTCAGTCTATGTTGTTTGCGCTACTGACTACTCCAAAAACAACTGCATAGACCCTGATCTGCTGGCACATTATGTAATGGCAAATCAATGGTATGTGTTGTTTGCAATTGGACTCAAATTATAAGTGAGTATATACGGTATATATCATATGTTCCTTCTACAAATATATGTCAATTAGACTATTACAGATATTCACTGAAATTATGCCCTCTCACTGATGGTTATCACATGGGCAGCATATGTACATAGTTTGGTGAATTCCACCCAGCAGTTTTAGGAGTACAGTAGGATGGAGACAATCACGATATCCTGTATACTTTTTCAAAAAGTGTGGGGATACTTGCACATGGAAAATGTAAGTCTACAATAAACCACAGTCGGAATAGAATATATACTTACTTGCAAGTCAGATCCAAGTACAAAATGCATAAACCCAGCTCTGCCATTGCATAACACAACATGCCAATCTGGGTCCATGCAGTTTTGTTAGGATTAATTAGTAGAACAAAAACCACTGAGCCTAATCTGCAAGCACATTATGCATTAACAGATCAGGGTCTATGTTATCTGCAATTGGCCCTGATTTCTAAGCAAATAAATATAGCAAAAAAAACCCCAGCTTTATATTAGTTTAACAGATGACTCACCTCGTTTTGTTCTTCTTCATCTACGGTCGCTAACATAGAATCTTCTTTGTATTCTGCTGCAGATGTCTCTCCATTTTCATCTTCATCATTGTCCAGCGGGCCATTGACAGCATTCTCCAGTAATATTTTGTTTTCAGCTGCTTTCTTGGCTGCCTCTTCTGCTGCAATCTCCTCCAATGCTCGTCTATATTCGTGTGGAAACACCTGAAATTTAAGATGGTCTTGGGTAAACTACAACAATAATATATCTACCCTGTTTACTTGTGTGTAATAATATATCTACCCTGTTTACATGTGTGTTATAATACATCTACCCTGTTTACATGTGTGTTATAATATATCTACCCTGTTTACTTGTGTGTAATAATATATCTACCCTGTTTACATGTGTGTCCCTGTTTACTTGTGTGTAATAATATATCTACCCTGTTTACTTGTGTAATAATATATCTACCCCGTTTACTTGTGTGTAATAATATGCCTACCATGCTTACTTGTGTGTAATAATATATCTACCAAGTTCACTTGTGTGTAATAATATATCTACCATCTCTGCTTGTGTGTAATAATATATCTACCATGTTTGCTTGTGTGTAATAATATACTTATAGTGTTTGCTGGTATGCAATATTCAAATCTAAACAGTATATACCCATATATGACATTGTATAATATACAAACACTGAACATCATAAACTATGAGCTTGTGTATAAGCTTGTTTCATCATTCAGCCAAAAGAATGTGACATTAAAAGAGTAAATTCATTGTGACTGACAAACCCAAAATCTTGAACTCAAACATTCAAAAGTTGTGACTTTTAGACCAGACCTGGAATTCATAATATCTTTAACCTGAGATTTTGTTTTGACCAATCGCAGATGATTTTAGATTTCCTTTTTACCAATCACTTATGATTTAACTTTGAAAGGTCATTTCTGACAAGCTGATAGTGATGACTGGATGGCTGGTTGGTTGGTTTTCAGATGCACTTTCAAAAGATTTTTTAATGACTATATCATGTGAAGGAGATGGGAGCTAGATGTCTTTTTTGTGAACACACAAATGCAGCCAGCCCAGGCAGACCTATGTGGGTATCAAACCCAAGGCCACTGGATTACAAGGCTTATGCTCTACCACCTGAGCCACAACAGCTCCCCACAGATAGTAAGACATCGCTCAAACAAGAAGCCCAAGTGATTTTGATATCACTCACCTGTACTTGCATAATTTGTACAATGTGAAAGCTGATCATATTCAGTTTTAGCGAAGTCATTTACAGGTGTTTATATTTTTAGTGACAATGGCCTTATTTGATGGCAAACTGCCATCACTTGTGAAAATGTCAACAGATTCATGTCAGAATGCTGTCAAATCTGGTACACTTCAGAAGTTGTCGGTATTTTTTTCTGTTCTTCTCCTAATGGTGGTTACAACTGATGGAGATCAGCATCACCTAAAAAAAAATGAAAGAGCTTTATGCCAGGCTGCTTTCTTTCAAACTTTTTCAAATTTTGTTGAACTACTTTAGTGAAACCATTCAATTATAGTCGCCATATTTGATGGCAAATCTGTCATTTGAATGATTTTTAATGACTTTCATACCAGTATGCTAGAGTCAAATTCTGTTCAGCAGTTCTTGAGAAGAGGTAGATCTGAAAGTCGTTTTTATTTTAATACACTATTACATAAACATCTGAATGTTGTCTTTATTACATTAATATACTATTACATAAACATCTGAATGTTGTCTTTATTACACAAATACACTATTACATATACATTTGAAAGTTGTCTTTATTACAATAATACATTAGTACAGGTACATCTGAAAATTGTCTTTATTACAATAATACATTAGTACAGGTACATCTGAAAATTGTCTTTATTACATTAATACATTATTACAGGTACATCTGAAAGTTGTCTTTATTACATTAATACATTAGTACAGGTACATCTGAAAATTGTCTTTATTACATTAATACATTAGTACAGGTACATCTGAAAATTGTCTTTATTACATTAATACATTATTACAGGTACATCTGAAAGTTGTCTTGGGGCACAGGAATCTTGTGATCATCATGAGTTGAGATGACAGAATCTGTATTTGTACATTGCAAATTCATTTGTTCTGTTCTACTGATTACTCTTTACAAAACATCATAGACCCAGATTTGCCAGCACATTCTGCAATGACAAATCTCAGTCTATGCAGTTTCCAGTTTAATACAACATATGAGTGAGTATATTAAGCATCAATCATAAGGTGACCAAAAAAATTTGGCCAAAAATCCATAAAATCTGAATCCAACATCAAATAAAAATCCACAAAATAAAAACTCTAAAACAAAGCTGTTGTATGATCCATTTTGCTTAAGAACAGAAACACAACTCAAGTTCATATTCTCTCAAAGGATTTAACATTACATGCAATCCAGCAATATCAACATTTGTTCTAATACCTGTGTCACCTTCAACATGCAATGCATATCTAACCAGAAATCTGAAAAAACGTGTAAATAAATTTGAAAAAGTCAAAATTATTAGAAAAAACTGAAATACTACCAAAACAACCACAAATCTGCAGTCAGTAGAAACAAGAGGCACCACTCACCTGACCTTCATAACAGCTGACCATCTCATCAAGTAGACTTGGATAGTATTGTAAAAACATAACTTGTGTGAACTATCAACCAAATTGTTAATTTTACCTATTTTACTACATCTTGATAGAAATTCCTTCAAAAAATAAAGGCATAATCAATATATATAGTCTCTGGCTCATAATCAAAGTCATCCAAGGTACTTAAGATATAAACCCACATTACAAGTTTAATCGTAACTGGATCAGAATTATGGCTTCCAGAGTTGTAACAAGCTCAACTAATCAGATGCAAGATCACCTCATGAATATGCATGTATCTGACTGGTGATTATGTGTGCATCTTGCTCAATATCAGAACCGTCAAAGAGCTTGATGAAATAAGCATACATTCCAAGTCTGATCAAAATCAGCTTAGAAATATGGTCTCCAAAGGGAAACAAAGGAATACAGTGTCTAAGAACAGAAACACAACTGGATGAGATGCTGTAGGAATCAAGTTCAAGACAGGTTTTTCAACACAATAAAATTCCATACTGTGCAGGTCACTGTATAATGATCTTATTATTATACAACAAAACTACATTTCCTTGACTTTTGTTATGTGATATTAACCAGGATAAAGCCCATGCTACACATTTTAATGAAACTGAATAAATACTAATTTTATATTCTGAAAATAGATTTAAAAAATTAAATAAAATTCTTAAACTTTTGAATAACCACATGTGGAATATAATTTTTATTTAAAAAGAATAAGTCTCTATAAGAAAGTATTTCCATTGTTGCAGTACAACATTACAGTAAATGTAGAAAATGAAAATGTGGAAAGATACTCCTTTCCATGAATATTAAGGGTAATATTAAATGTGGATTGGGTTACCCCTACAAAAAGAATATTTGTAAAATCTTGTTATCATTTCTGCTTTGATTTGAACTCTTTAGACACATGATTATTTGTACTGTCTGACATCTCCAGTTTAGATGGTGGCAACAATTTCATTCACTGCAAGATTCACATCGAAATTCCTGAGATTTGTTGCTGGCTTCATCACATGATTAGACACCAGTCAGGTTTCTATGTTTGTTTTCTGACAGATACATCACTATACTGATTAACTGTTTGTATATTTATGTGACCTACCAGTCGCACAATATTGTATGCATTGATGAAGAACTCTACTGCCATTTTTTTATTTAATTCTCCAAGCCTGTTACTCCAGAGGCAGAGTTTTGTAACAATGGATCTTGCTTTCATCTGACCTAGACTGAGTATCTGGAGGCAGAACAAGGAGTCAGAATGACATGCTACCAGAGGTCTTTTGTTGGTGTAAAATAAAATAAGATTTACTGGACTTCTTCTGGGTTCTACTGTGTTACATATATGTGGGGCCTTTCATCCATGAGGTCTTTCTTGCCTGTTGTATCTCTTGCAGAAAAAAAAGATATTGTTTTCACCCACATCTTCCTCAATTATTAATTATTAAATTGTCACTGCCACCCTCTCCAACAGTGATGCTCATCCCTGCCTCGTAAGTGCAAAACAAGTTGTTCCTCCACCAAAGTTATATTTACCAAGCTTCTGTGATTATTCTTCCCTATAAATAATTTATGCCATTGAAACTGAACCATTATAATTACAAATAAGTTACATACCCCCTATAGCAGTAGTAGTTTACAAAAAAAAAAAAAATAATAATAATAATACTACTAATAATAAAAATGTATTATTATTATTATTGCTGATATTTACTATTTCTATAATTTTCATTGGCAAGCATTTTTTTATGATACTGCTTCAATCAATTAAAATATATGAGAATCATTTTGTTTCTTGTTCTTTATAATTACATCCTCTGTTATCGATTAAAACCATAATTTCGGAAAATATATATTTTTTCCTCCATTAAAACTGCATAGAAAGACTATAGTTCATAACTCATACCAAGTTTTACATAACTGTAGTCTGATTATTTAAAGATTTTGAGATTTTGCACACAACAAAACGAACATTACACAAACCTTTAATTTTTGTTTGATAAACATAAATATTAACAAAATATTGTGCTATATATTCTAACTGAAAAAGGTCAGACACAGTAATTTAATATACATAAGCATTACAACAAAAGATTTAAACGCCCCGCCTCTTTTTCTTCCACTGATAATGGGTTGAGATTGTTTAGCTTTCTACTTAAACCCCACTTTCTAATGACATTCTCTTTGTATACAGAACTCTGCTTTGGAAGTAATTCCTAAATATCACATTTTTCAAGACCACAAAATAACCTCCCTTCCATCCAACAGAGACTTTCAGCATCCAAAATGGATTTTGTGGCAACCAGTAAAGCCTATGCAGATGAATGTCATTCATAAATTATACAATATGTAATTATACAAACCAGTCACATGGTATAAATAAAAGATTATTATTGGTTAAAAAGCTGATCACATGGTACAAATGAAAGATTATTACTGTTTACACAATAGTAATTGCATAATAAAAGAAATTATTATGTACCTATCAATATGCAACTCATTATGGAAGTTACATTTTCCAAGGATGATCTGAAACCCTGTATCAGGTGCAAGTCTGATATAAATTCAGATTCCATGCTGTAAAAGATGATGTCATTTGGCAATAGTCATGTAACAGTTACATTATACTTAGAAGGAATTGGACAGTGTAAGTCGATCAATGGAATCAATGTAAAGAACACCAAAAAAAAAAAAACCCCAACAAACTATTGTTTAAAATGAAATAACTGTTTGTGGTATATAATAAACACATCATCAGTACAGTTAGTTAATCTAGGTGCTTTTATCATGTATCACTTGATAGTGGAAGGATACATGATCATGCTCCACCCTGTGAATCTTGTAAGATTTAATGTCCTTTGACATTCAATCTCAATATAAACACCCACATCAAGTTACTGTACTGATAACCTGTATAGATTCCAAATCAGTCAAAAACGGAGTTGTAATATACACAGCTAATCAGATGCATGATTACCTCATTAATACGAATGGATTCTGTTCAATACTGAAAATAATGATGTAAACTCGTACTGCTAATCCTCACTAACACTAAGCTTAAGTCTGTTTTCTTGCAACAAATACTGCTATACACTGATATGATTTTGGTCCTTTGATCCATATTGGTACCATGTTAAACCAGGAATCATGTTTTAATGAAGTGTTTTATAATGATTAAAAGTGTATTTCAAGTTCTATCAAGATCAGTGCAAAAAGTATGACCTCAAAGTCCAAGATTTTGATATAAAGCCACATTCCAAGTTTGATCAAATCTTCCAGAGTGGTAACAATCTTGGTGAATAATATACAAAATTACTGTATTAATATACATGGATCTTTCTCATTTGTAAAATCATTTGTGATCCTAATAATATAAGAATATATTCCAAGTTTAATCAAAATCAGATAAGAAATATGGCCTCTAGAGTGATAACAAAGTCAGCCAATCAGATACAAGTTCACCCCATTAACATGCATGGATCTTGTTCATTATCAAACTCATCCAAGATTCTGATGATAAATGTCCAATGTGTTTGAAATATAGATTTCTGAGTGGTAAATCACAACTGTTGTCATGTGAAAGTTGCATGACACAAGCCAGACACAGGGCCACACCATAAGCTCTCTAGGTCTTACAGCAAGGTGAACTAAAGACCCATGATTTGTGGAAAACTCAACTGTTGTAGTCTTACTTCATGCTGGGACAATGAGAAATTAATCTTAGCAAGACTATGAGCAAGTGAACATCAGGCCATGGAAGTATAAAAGCGAAGTGTGATTTCTTTGCATTATTAAGACCCAACCTTAATAAAGTGCTTTCTCTCTTCATTCCAGTTACTAAGGATCTCCTGGGCAACTTGTGATCCAGTTTTCTCCTTGAACTCTTTGATGAGGTTATGCACAAATGTCACATCTTCTTCAAGGTCAAGAGATTCCAAGGCAACAGATTCCGAGTTACATCTCTGGTGGAAAAGCTTTTGTCTGCAAGAGAATAAGAAGCAAAAAACATGCTGAGTCACATATCTATAATTGTAAAATATGCTGCAAATCTTGTGAATGTTTGTAGGCAAAGAGAGATGAATTTCCAAAAAATAAAAGCATTGAATTCAATCTTGATCAGAATTAAAAAAAAAAAACAGTTTAAGTAATGTTCAACAACCAAATGCATTCTTCAAGGAGATTAATTTTCATTTTACAGCTTCACAAAAGTTTGTGAAATTACATTGCAAATATTGCAGTTCACAGGTTTCTTTATTTTTCTATTCATACTGAATTAGCCATCTCTAAAGAAGTATGTGCAGCTAAATAACTAGATAAAAACAAATACAATCTGGCTGGCAACATCTTGTTGAAGTCTGTTACAGTACAAGTTCTTATCAACAGTGAGGTACATTTCGACATCTTCTGCAAATAGTCTACTATTGAATGCATGTATTCAAGCAGGTCATTAATGTATAGCAGAAATAGAATGGGACCAAAAAGAGAACCTCGTCAAACTCATACTGTATTTTTGAAAAGGATACACCTTCAAGTATCGCTAACGAACTATGAACTATATAGAAAGTTTTCATTTATAGTGTGTTATTTCTGACATCAGATTAGTGAACTTTATAAAGTAGTTTGAATTTTATCAAAAGCTTTGCTTCAGATGAGAAATATGGTATCAGATTAAAGGCAATGTGAAAAGTAATAATAACCACATGTATACTGATAATAACCATGTATTTAAAATACAGTGGAACCTCATTAATCCAGACTGTGTTGACAACAGCCATGTTTAAGACTTTCCTGGTAAAACCATGTGATTGTACTGATGACTGTTATCAAGATTTATTAAGAAACTTGCCATCTTTGGAACAAGTAAGAATTGTAAACTTTCAGTGCAACATGACTTTCAACTTTCTGTCACTGATGACTACAAGAATATATAATTACAACAGGGGTTCCAATGGCAGTTCATGATAAATTATTTTTATTTTCTTCTCAAAATAATTTACCAATTGGAGTCATAATATTTCAAAGAGTATGCAGGATGTTTTGTTTGGCATGAAATACATTCCATGGCAGTATACAAATTTCAAAATGTTGTAAAACAAAACTAACCCTGAGGCTGCTGCAACTGCTTGACAATGAAATTGTGTCTCATGAGATGAAACACAAACAAAAATCTTTATACTGGTAAAATATTGAAGGTTCCTTACTTGTCATAAATGTACGCCAAACCACCTGACATTCCTGCTGCAAAGTTACGACCAGTCAATCCAAGAACCACAACTCTTCCTTCAGTCATGTATTCACAACCATGATCACCACAGCCCTGCAATTGTAATAAAGTTTTTCTTCTTTTGTACTAAGTCTTTCAGGACACCAAAATTGTTCCAAGGTTTTTCTTATTTTCTCCCTTTAAATGAGGTTCATTTAAATGCATTATCTATATTCAATGACAAATTGATGGAGGGGGGTGCAAGGGGGCCTTGAAGTAAAGATACTGATGAGCTCTGGAAGATGACGATTAAGAGGAAATGCAGAAAAAGACTGTTTCATTCTCTCACTAACTAGAAAGATTATTGCTTCACATTATAACTGAACTTGAACAGTGTCTATGGCAATCATGTGACCATAAACTACTGTGGTTTTGAGTCCAGAATTTATATTTTAATACCTGTGAAGTAAACATTCCTCTGGGAAACTATCATTTACATAATGCAATGAAATATTATAGTCAAATGCTTCTTTTTTTATTAAAAAAATGCAAAATCAAGTTGAATATAATGCCATACATATTTTCCTCACTATTCCAGTTCAAACTTCATAAATTTCATAAATATATATAAAACATTACGACAATCAGCTTCTTCAAGTATAAATGTTAAAACAGGGCTGATAACATAAAGTAATTTTTGAACATACACAAATAGGTTAACCCTGCATCTGATTCCATGGTCAAATCATTACTATTTTAAGGTGACCTTGACTCCAAGGTCAAATGGATGACTGAGCATGTCACAAAATGAACTGTCTTAGCTTCATAAATAGTTCAATCAGCACATCAAGAAAATTCATCAAGGGGTTTAGTAAATATCAGCATATAAAAATGTTTGAACCAAATCCTTAACACAAATGTTCTATGACTATGACCATGATTCCAGAATAAAAGGGCATGTAACTTTTGCTGTATAAAACCTCATGATTCATCCCAAATAACATCAATGGGTTTAAAGAAAGAAAAGAAAAAACTTGACCAAAACCTTAAAAAACAAATATTCAATGACAAAAGGTTTCCCCCAGATTTTGAAACAAAACTTTCCAGGCCATTTCCAGGTTTTGTCCTAGATGGAATTACTTTTTTCAAGGTTTACTTTATATGAAACTTACTGAATGGAATCAACAATAAACTGGCTTCAAAAACAATACTTTTAAAAACAATAGCTTTATTTCTTTTTTTATGCTCTCCCATAAAATATAAATAAGGAATATAACTGTATTCTAATAATGTATAATAATAATAACAACAATAAAAATAATGAGAACGTTACTATAGTACTTAACTTTTAAATGCTCTAAGTGCTTAACAGTATTGGTCACCACATAGGACCTATTAAATAGACAAGATTACAAAAACAAACACTGTTAAATTGAAACAAAAGCATGCTGAAAATAATTAAGAGCAAGGGAACATTGTTAAGTCAAAAGTATGTTCCTACAGACTAAATGTACAAGTCTTTAGATCACTTTTGACTACGATCACAGTGTCATTGTGTCTAAGAGGCAATTCATTCCAGGTAAATGGGTCATGGTAAAAAAAAACTAAAATCACTGCTGCTAGGATCATCCTTAGAGTACCAAGAATTGAGTACTCTTCCCCTACTTTGCGCCTTCCAATGGCTACCTGCTTACTCCAGAATCAAACACAATCTGTTCCTTATGCTGCATTATGCTGACTGCATCCAGTCCAAAATACCTATTGAATTTCACTCATGTTCACACACCTTCTACATACATATGCAACTCTTCTAAAACTCATATTCTCATTATTCCAGACACAAAACCCAAATCCTACAGGTAATGTTCTTTTGCATATTAGGGCCCTTTACCTGGAATTAATTGCCTTTTAAAATCAGATGCAATGACGCTGTGGTATCATTCAAGAGTGCTCTTAAAACCCACCAATTTTGACTGCAAGAACAGACTTAAGACTTCACAATACTTCCTTAACTTAAATATTTTTATTATGTTTTTTGTCTATATATAACAGTTTGTTCTTTTAATCTTATCTATTTATGTGCAGTGGTTTTGAAATAGAAGTAATTATAAGATTTTTCTTTCTAAGCAATATTGGCCACATCTGACGGCAGATCAGCATAAACTGTACACACTTGAAAGCTCTACATGCCAGGATGATTCTGTTAAATATTTGGTCACATTTCTGTTGGAAAAATGCCTTTTCAAATATTTAGTAACAATGGCCACATTTGATGGCAAATCAGCATCAGTTGTAACAAATGTTAAAGTCATCATTTCAGGATGCTTATTATTAGGTTTAGTTAAATTATAATTATCAGTTTTCGAGAAAAATTCATTTAAAGGCTTTTAAATGTTTAGTAATGGTGGCGTTTCTATTTTTATGGACAGTGGCCATTTTTGAATGTGGACTGGCATCATTTTTCAATCTAGCAAAGTCTTCCAAAGTCTTCCTATCTGAATGATTTCTGTCAAATTTGACTAGATTCTATTCTGCACATTTTGAAAAGAGAGCATGTTAAATCTGTATTTCCATTTTTATTATTGATGGGCATACTTGATGGCAGATTAGTATCATTTGTATAAATTTGAAAACCCTTCAGGCCAAAATTCTCCCTGACAAATTTGGTCAAAATTGGCCCAGTAATTCCTGACAAATTTAAAATCACAGATGTTGATAAATGTATAATGCACAAATGATACATGGTCATGCCGTAAACTCACTTTTCTGTGTTATTAGGACAGATGAGCTAAAAATCATATTTCGATATTTTCATCCTTAAGGACCCTGAATGCTACCATACCTACCTCACAAACAGCTGTAGCCCCTGAGTTTCTAACGCAAAATCTCTCAGCTGTCTGACCTCTGAAGAAAGCCTTGCCAGACGTTGCACCATATAGCACCACATTACCCACAATAATGTTGCTCTCGGACTGAAATTCTGGTGGCATGTCTTTGGGTGGATAGATGACTACCTCTCCACCTGACAAACCCTGGGGGGAAAAAGCTCCAGTAGTCAACTATGCAATACATATTTTTAATTCAAACAAAAATGTAATATGGACAAATTTCAACTGCAAATGTACCTACAATGCTAAAAAGAAGTCCCTTGAAAGCACTGATGTTTTCCTATGCAAAAAGAATTTCATGGAATTCAAGATTCTCCCTTTTAACCACTAAATGATGAAACATTCTCTAATATTCTTCAGCAATAACAAAAGTTACGAATTAGCTGCTGTGGTTGATGTCACATTGGCACCATTTTCATTTAGGACCAATTAAACATCACAGAAGTCATTGGTGAAAACACCATCCATTCAGGGAGACTAATGACAGCCATTGCATGTAGTAAGCAGAGGATCATTTTCATTAAGGACAACTAAGTATTGTAAAACGTCCATTGATTCAAACCCTATTTTGACATAGTCATCCATTTGGAAGGAGTTAAAATAACATTTTCAAATTAAGGGTAAGTTCACACCATTTTCATTTAGGAAGAAGTAGACACCATAACAACTCTTCTGATGAAAACTCTATAAAAAAAATGACTCACAAATTACGAGTAGTGATAATAAGAATTTCAAGATGGCCACCATGGTGACCATATTGGACATCATATCAGTACCATTTTTGTCTGACACCAACAAGTCATTTTAGAAGTCTTCTGGTGAAAATCCCATATTAATATGACTTTCCACTTTGGCTGAGTAACAATAACAAGATCTGCAAGATGGCTGCCATACTGGATTTACATAATTTCCATTTAAAGGTCTTCCGCTGAAAGCACAATGTCAATATGACCAGCCATATAGGATAAAAAGCCATAACAAGATTTTTAAGATGGCCACTCTCATTTATGACCATCAAGGCATCTTAAGACATATTTCAGTGTGACAATTTATTCAGGCAGTTATAATGAGAGTATATTGACCCAATTAAATTCTGTCATAGAAAATACCAGTAATATTTGTTCTTCTTGAGCTCTATTCTGATGGTAATTAGGTATGGAGCTAATGAGTCTTCTTGATGATGCTGTCTTTCTAGATGAAAGTATACCGGCCATTACATGCTGTGTCTCATGTAAAACGTGATTTTGGACTCCCAAAACCCTGACATGATCATTTTTAGAAAAACTTGATCTTCAGGAATATTAGCTCCAACATTTTCTCAACAACACCCCCACCTCTTTCTTGATCACTGCAATATATGTCTGTAATCTGTAACATGTGAATGAACAGTAATCAGTCCTGCTCAAAGCTCAGCTAAACCTATAATCTGATCATACAGCTCATGTAGATGCAATTAAAAGGTAAGGCAGTCAGAAATAAACATTTGTAAGATTTCTCAATTGGCTGACAATAGCTAGGGTAATGAACTGTTTCAAATTCTATTGTGGAGAGTCCATTTAGCTAATTCGCATAGCTAAAGTACACAAAGTTGAACAGCCCAATTAGTCTGAAGTTAAGTACATCAAAGAGATGTGCTGAAGAAAAGATGTTATTACACATCACTGCACTGAATGTGAATAACGAAGCCAATGTTAATAAAATCTGTGATCAGCAGAAACATTTCTCTTAAGTCAGATTTTTACTCCATATTTAAAATGCAAAACACAATTATGTCATTTGTCGGAATAGTGTTCAAGTCTCACTCAGTTTTTAAGAGTGTGATTCAGAAAGTAAAAATGCTATCAGCAAAAGCAAGCAAATCTCAGCAGAAATACATTTAAGAACTCCACGTTGACCGAGTTGGACTTCATCAAGCACAGCAGCATGGGGGAAAATTTAATTTTTTCCACTTACTGGAATTGTCATATTGACATTACTCATTCTGAACTATGCAACTTCCATCAAAATAGGGGACCACCTGTATAGTATGTAAAACACGCTAAACTGAACAATCAGATTAGTTTTATTATTATTTGCTACCTTAATCTTATTAAAATACTAATTATTATACTGACCCATGCTTTTGAGGATGACTTTAGCCATGAAATAGATTGACAGGAAGACAATAACAAGCACAGGCTCATGTTTGCAAAGTCAAAAAAGTTGTACTGATAAATCTTTAAGACCTGAACTAGACAGAGGCATTTATTACTGTTTTATTACCTTTAATGACCCCAATAAACTTTAAAATATTATGTCCTCCCCCATCCTCCAATGAAATGGTCAGTTCCAAATGTTATATATATATATATATATATATATATATATATATATATATATATATATATTCCTTTTTCTATAGAGACAAGTGGATCTCATGGTCAGACTGCATCAGATGCAGTTCTGACAATGCTAATGTTATAGTTGTCATAAACAACTCAGTCCTGACCAGAATCTGTGCTGAGAACCCATCTGGAATGTCTGGACAACAATAGTCTAGTCTCTAGTGAGTGCAGTGAAAGGACACTAATGACACTTGCATTACCTTCAAAGCCCCTATCAAACTATTGACAGCAGTAAAGATTGCATCTAATTTAGCAAATATTTTGCCGTCCAATGATTTTAAACACAGAAACTTGATGTATATTTTATTTGATGTCAGTGTGGTTGTCATTATGTTAGTGTTTGCTCCTGTGTATGTGTATGACATTGATATTTGATAATGCTAAGTCTACCAACTATTTCTTTCTTCATGAGTGCATTTAATACTCTGACATAAACGTTAATTTTTTATTCAGATTTGAATTTCCAATCACTTTTTATTGGCTTATATGAAAATATAGCTTATTCTCAATTGACTACATTGCTTTTTTTTGTCACATGCACTCTCCAGCCTGGGACCTCAAAACACACTTGAAGAACCTCAACAACAACAAAAAAACAACACTATCTGGAAATATGGCAGGTATGTGAAATAACTGAGACAGATGACCATTACTGATAATGCTGCTTTGGACTTGTTGAAGAGTACACTTTCATCTTAACCCTTTACCTCATGCAAGTGCCTTTGGACACCTCTACTCCATTTGCATGGAAGTGCCTTTTGATGTCTCTACTCCATTCGCATGGAAGTGCCTTTTGACATCTGCTGTAAACATCAGCCATTTTAAGCCAGTTTTTGTAGCGCCACCTTCGAGCAAAACCCCCTATTAAACACTACATTCATTTCTGCGAATGACAATTATGTCAGATCACATGGTCACGGTTTATGCTCTGGTCGATATCTATTTAAAGTAACTGGTTTGTAATCTCCACTCTCCAAAATGGAGGTTGCGGATTTCATTCAGTACTTACCAAGTTTTCACAATTAAAATCACAACTATGAAAGATTCAATAACTTAGGTAAAGGCTCTGATATTGATGTATGCAGCAATTAGTTTTTATAAATTATCAAATTCAGATGACTTAGTGATGTAGACGCGGACAAAAAAAACTGTAAATTTCTAGTATGAGAAATGGCAGCTACGGTTGGTCACGCAACCTCACTTACTTGACAGTGAATGAGTTCTCTCAAGATTTTAAGGCACATAAAAAAATACTTCCATGAAAAATACACAGCTATAACAATCGGACTTTACACTTAAATTTTTCCACACATAATAGATGTGTACCAAAAATGTAAAATGTTTCAAACTGCTGTTAAATGTAACATACACTACATTGTTTAACAGTTAACAGGCAGGCCTATGCGTATGGAGTTGAATAGGTAACAGGTGCTCTATTTATAGCATGCTACACTTTGTAACTATGCTCTATGAGGTAAAGGGTTAACATTACTTTTTGCTTTTTCCTTATTTCTTCTAGTTTGGTTTGTTTAGTAATTATTTGTGTTTATCATAGATTATGGTCGTACAAATCACAATCACATTGTTTTGTAGTAGCTGGTAATTTTACGTTACCATCAAACATTTGTTCTTCATATTAGGTTTATCATCACCCATGTGGTCCTAGCAAATCATTAAACAACTACAGACTTTAATTTTAGGAATATGTTTGTATGTTTAAACCTGCATGTCATATATCTCACTTGACTGAAGTGTACCATATATTTTACATTAAACTCGTGTGAAAATTTTAATCGTATTTTAAATTATGAATGATCAAATTAAAATTTTATCAATGAATAAAAGAGGCCTTTATAGTTCTTTTTTAACATAAATGACTGAAGAAGGCATGGCTCAGTGGTTCAGGCATTTGACCCATGACCGGAAGAGCTTGGGTTTGACTCCCACCATCAGCTCAGCCTAGTCTGGCTACCATGGTGTGACCTTGGGCAAGTATTTTACTCTACTTGCCTCAGGCTCAATATAACATTCATTGTGTTGCAGGGCTATCATGCACCTTATCAAATCAAAGTACAGTGTAGGACTGTTATATAAATATGCCATCACAACATACCTTTCCTACATAGTCATTAGCATCCCCTTCTAGGAAAACATGGACCCCCTTTGCCAGGAAGGCACAGAAACTTTGACCGCCTGCCCCAGTCAAATGGATGCGGATGCTGTTATCTGGCAAGCCTTCCTCTATCGTTTTCCTGGATGGAAACATAATGAATATTTTATAATAGAAGAAAAATCATACTGTAAAATTAAGAAGATTTAAGAAGGCCATCGAGAGCACCACACTATATAAGAACAGAAAAATGTTCATAAATAAAACATTATTGAAAAAGCTGTGAGAAACAAACTAATGAAAATAATCATGTTAGCCGCATTCATAATTACAAATTAAGTTAAGTGCCCATAACTCAATTTTTGTCATGAAAATTTTGAATTTACAGAAGTCAAAAAAGTTGCCAGATCATAATTAACTTGTAATTTGACAGTCCAAGTAAGGAATTTTAACTCTGTCAAGTAGAACCTAATTCTCACTTACCAGTTAAAGAATAAGAAATGTCACAAACTATTTTGACCTATTACTGTACAAAGCTCAACTATTTCATGAAACTATAACTTGTAGTACTTGTTGCCTGCCATAGCTTAACAAATGATTGGCAATATATTCACTGCCTGCCACAACTTAACAACCATTCCATATCTAAACAAATGATTAGCAACATGTTCACTCCATGCCATACATTATCAAATGATAGGCAATATTTCACTGCAATGTCTTAAGCAATATTTCACTGCAATGTCTCATCTCTATGATATCTACAGTTACAAATGAAATGTTATGCGTGAGACAATGAAATGAGACTAGCTGCTTACCTTGATATGTAGTAGCTGAGGGTTGCACCAAATGTGCGGTCCTCATTCGTAATTTTCATATAGATGTCAACCTGCTTCTGTCGGCCATCAATAACATCACGTGCCTTCTCGAGCAATATATTATCCTGCAGACAAAAATTTATTATAAGCTCAATACTAAAATTTTACTTAATTATACTCAGTACACAATTACACTTAATTATTCTCAGTACACAATTACACTTAATTATCCTCAGTACTCTATTATACTTACTTATCCTCAGTATACAATTATACTTAATTATCCTCAGTACACATTTTTACTTACTTATCCTCAATACACAATTATACTTAATTATCCTCAGTACACTATTATACTTACGTATCCTCAGTATACAATTATACTTTATTATCCTCAGTACATATTTTTACTTACTTATCCTCAGTACACAATTAAACTTAATTATCCTTAGTTCACAATTATCCTTACTTATCCTCAATACACAATTACACTTAATTATCCTCAGTACACAATTACACTTAATTATCCTCAGTACACAATTATACTTGCTTATCCTCAGTACACAATTATACTTGCTTATACTCGGTACACAATTATACTTACTTATGCTAAATACACAATTATACTTAATTATCCTAAGTACACAATTATACTTAGCTATCCTCAGTATACAATTATACTTAATTATCCTCAGTACACTATTATACTTACTTATCCTCAGTACACAATTAAACTTAATTATACTTAGTTCACAATTATACTTGCTTATCCTCAGTACACAATAATACTTGTTTATACTCAGTACACAATTATACTTACTTATCCTCAATACACAATTATATTTAATTATCCTCAGTACACAATTATACTTAATTATCCTCAGTACACAATTATACTTACTTATCCTCAATACACTATTATACTTATCCTCAGTATACAAATATACTTTATTATCCTCAGTACACATTTTTACTTACTTATCCTCAGTACACAATTATATTTAATTATATTCAGCACACATGTATGCTTAAATTGTATATACACCAGAATGAATGTAAATAATGTTATTTTAATACTGGAACTGAAATTTAGTCAATGTTTATTATGCTAGAGATATTTAATTCTAACAACTTATTTAGCATAGGCTGGATATAAGATGTTTGCATCATGAAGTCTATGAGCTGATGAAATCTGAGAACCTGCAAGAAAATGTGTTTGGCTTGATAATCACATTGCAAGTGGCAACAATTCCAATTCTGCCATAACTGAAAGGATAATGCTGGGAGAATGGTCTCAAGGATTTTATTTCTGTTCTTATTTTTTGTTGTTAAAAATTGATCTGCATGAAAATTCACTCATCCAAGAAAAATTATTACCTGTTTGGGTTTGACGGGTTTGGGAACATATTATTCATCATCTTTATTAATGTTTAAACTTTTTTCCTTGATTAACAAAGTACAGCACTTTCTGTATATGCTGGCCTTCAAGGGAGACAAATCATATAAACAAACATATGAAGGAACACATTGCTTTTGTTTTTCTATCATCTCTAGATTTCCTTGTAGTGAATTATTTCAGATTATGCATGTGTAAACAGCATATTTAACATACCAGCCTCTTTTCTAGTTCAAACATTTGTGCCACACTGCCACCAACAATGTTTGTGTTAGGTCGCAGGTCAAGAGCATTTCTCAGCATGGAGGTAAAGTCCAACAGTTTGGCCTTTGGGTTTTTGGGGTCTGGGCAGAACCGTAGCTTGTCTGTCCGTCCAATCAGATCCTGGAACTTTCTTATGCCAAGACTGGCCATTATTTCTCTGATCTATAACAGAAGAAAATAACAAAACCCTTGAATATGGTGATCAAAAAACATGCAGAAATACAATCAATCATATCAACAAAGACAAAACAATGGACAGCTACCAAAGGCTTGAATAGGGCTAGGGCTTATTTTGCTGCCAATTGCATATGTTATGAAAACAATGGTTTCAAAGTTGTTCTATTTTTGTATTTCACCTACATTTGATTGCACATCAACATCATATGTCCAGTAATGAAATGACTTAGGCCAAGATACTTTCTATCACAGTTGGTCAGTTTTAGGATGTGTTTTGTTCTGTATAAATCAATTGTTTTTATGGTTAAGTAGTTGTAAGTAATGGCTTCCATATGTGAAAGAAGATCATAATTATCTGCAAGGGGTTTAAACCAAGATACAGTCTGTCAAATTTGGTCAAAATTCTGTCAAGTACGTATGTCTGTATGCATACTGGTACATCTGTATAGATTAGGTTTAATGGCACATCAGCACAACCCAGATTATATGATTCCAGACAAATTTAGGTATTCTAATAAGGCATTTAACACAAAAGTGAAAAATGGGTCAAATACTTCAAATACAAAAATTAAGTCAGTTCTTTTTGTAAATCACACTATTAACAAAGTCAAAGCGAAGACCATCTCAGCATGAACATCATCACCAGATGTATCCCAGAACAAGAAATGGTTGCCTCCATTACTTACAACAGGCAGGACAACACATCAGGTCGATTCTATGGTCCTGAGTTTACAAAAGGCAAAGTGTACCAACTATATTTTTAGAAAAAGTTGGTTGCCCTCAAACATGCCAAGAAGATGTTTGGAAAATGTTTTAGTAAAGAACCATATTTGTAAGTGGATCAGCATAATTTGTATAAATCTGACAAGAATTTATGCCAAGGTGCTTTCTATAAAATTGCCAAAGATGAATTCTGGTTTTTAGGAGGATGTCATTTTTATATTTTTAAGTAACAGTGGCCATATTTAATAGCAAATCTGCATTACTATTTAAAATTTCAAAGCCCTTCATGACAGAATGGTTTACGTCGAATTTGATCAAATTCTGTTTATAATGGTTTATGATACATCATTATTTGTTCAGTGGCTTTCAAGACGAAGTCATTTAAAAACTTTAAAGGCCATTCTGCAAGGATGATATCATCTGTCAGATCTGGTCAGGTTCTGCCAAGTAGTTGTAAATTAGTCATTTAAAGGTGTCTCTGTTTTTGTAGTAGTTGTTATATTTGATGGCATATTGGCATAATTTGTTATATTTAATGGCATACTGCCATAAGCTGTTATATTTAATGGCATAATGACAATCTGTTTTATTTTATGACATATTGGCATAATGTTATATTTTATGAAGATTGGCATAATTTGTTATTTGATGGCATAATCTCTTATATTTGATGTCATACTCGCATGTCTGTTATATTTGATGCCACAGTGGTATCATGTTATATTTTATGGCATACTGGCATAATCTGTTTTATTTAATTGCATAATAGCATCATCTCATTTATTTAATTGCATACTGGCAAAATTCATTATATTTGATGGCAGATTTAAATAATTTGCTATATTTTATAGCATATTGGCATAATTTGTTTTATCTGATGGCATAGTGGCATAATCTATTATATTTGATGGCAAACTGGCATAATTTACTATATTTGGCATAATTTGCTATATTTTATTGCATAATGGCATAATTTGTTATATTTGATCATATACTTGCTTAATTTATTATCTCTGATGGCATATTTTTATATTTGATGGCATACTGACATACTTTGCCATATTTGATGGCAGATTTACATAATATGCTATGTTTTATGGCATAATGGCATAATTTGCTGTATTTGATTGTATACTTGCATAATTTGTTATATCTAATGGCATACAGGCATATTCTGTTATATATGACCTACTGGCATTATTTGTTATTTGACTGCAGATTCGCATAATTTGTTATATATGAAAATGTACTGGCATGATTTCCTAAATCTGATGGGTTATTAGCATAATTTGTCCAACACTGACAGTGTTTCATGCCAGGATGCTTTGTTTCAATTTGATCAAATTATGTTTAGGGCTGTTCCAGTAAAACATATATCCCCCCCGGAGACGGCACTTCAAACAAACTTTTGTAGGAGGTTGTGTTTCGAACTATTTTAATTCTGACAGTGGAAGGTTGGTTAGGAAAATCACTTCTGTTGTGGGTTGTGCTAACAAAATGAGAAATCGCTGGTGGGTTTGTCAGAAAAAAAAAAGAAAAAAAACCCGAATATATATTTAAAATCGCATCTACCCCCCTCCTAGCGGTCTAACGTGAATAAAACATTGGGTCAGAAAATGATGCCAGTACACGCGAGTGCACGTACTTTGTACGAATTCGCGTACTTTTAAAGCAGTGATACGCGTTCAGCAAATTATGTCAATGCCGCGGATATAAAAAATGTTCTTTGCGCAGTATGCAATTTTTATTAAACTTTTAACTTTAACTTAAAAAGTGCATTTCACGACGTAATTCGCGCTGCAGCAGCTGTCTCACAATGCTTGATGCGACATCCAGATATCAGGATACTTCGGTTCGACATGAATGGCTGTTAAACGAAATTTGATTTGTTCATTGGCCCTGGAACAGGCATTTTATGGAGTTTTAGCCTTACTTTCATCGTGGAAGTTTTACAAATGTGTGTTTCCAATAAGGGCCACACAGGAAACCAAAATGGTTGAATCACAACACGGTTTGTCTTCAGAAAACGTTTTTCAGTCGGCAAATACTGACTGGTGATAGCTATGATGACAATGAATTTCATGTATATCGGTCTGTTGAACATTGGAAAAATGTCACTGGAAATACCAGTGTGTGATTTTGAGCCCAAAATTAATGTTGAGTGCGAGGCCGATGTAGGATGGAGAATATGCCAGTTATATTTATTAAATATACCCATGTCTAAACAAGCATACTATGGGAATGTTGGACTTAAAACCCCAATACAGCATTATGGAAGTGAAAAATCTGGCATAAGAGGCAGCAAAACACTGATTCAAGGAAGTGAATCTTTGGCAGGGTTCATGTTAGTGAAAACTGACGGAGGTCTCGGAAACGCTTAAAATCACGCGTATCTGGACGCCAATTTTTTTTTATTTAGGCGGGCGGTAAAATTCAAATACTTGCCAGTCCTGCTTCAGTCACCTGCATAGTGGAAAAATGTGTTGATCAGTTAGCTGTGATGATATTTACAATGACAGAATTTAGTGGTTGAAAGCCCCCCCACCCCCGTCGTCACCATTATAAGAGTACATCAAAAGAACATGCTGCAATAGCTAAGCGGCGCGATCAAAGGCTTTGACTGGCAGCTGGGTGGGAAAATCTACTGATATTTACAGTGCTTGAATTTAGAGGCAGAAATACCCAGAGATGTACATGTGGTCATTTATAACAGTACATCAAATAAACAACTTTAGCTTTCATTCTAGTGTTCACTTCCGAGTGTAACGGAATAAGCAGTGCACATGACCTCGGAATCATGACAATGTTGAGACATAGACTTGAATGAGTATTTTGGGGTTCAACGGCAAACTGATGAAGATTGTGAGATTCAGGACAGGGCTACAGTTGCTAGAACTGATAATTTGAAAGGGATAGTAGCCAAGTGTAAGAAAGTGTGTGATGCCTAGCTTAGTGCTTTGAATAAGACCTTCCTTGGATTGAAAAAATTCAGACTCACTCTGATGGACAAGCAAGAGCTATGTCAGTGTTTTAAAGAATGTAGAAATTAAACTCTAAACCAAAATTGGAGCCATGGACTCTTAGTTTTAAAATCCTAACGAGACCTCTGGTTCAAAACTTTTCTTTCTGGGACAGAGATATCCAAGAGAGAATACCCATGGGGCCATATATGTGAGATGTTGAAAATTGCACAACAATAAAGAACAGTAACTTGTTCAAGCTAGTTATGCATATGTGTTTCAGACAGCAGGCAATGAAAGGAGTTCACAGCACAGAATAATATTTGTACATTGAGGAGGAGGATCATATTAAATTCAGAAACAATTAACAGATTAATGCTCATAAGGAACATCAGAGAATCCCCATACAACATAATTAAGTGTGTGTAGATCTCAAGTTGGCAGAACCACTGAGCAACAAAAGAATAAAAAGACAAACTTTTGTATCATATGCAGATGTATGACCAAATGATGTACATGCTCTCTATGTGCAAAAATTAAATGACATTAAACATAAGAGACTGACTGATCTGTGTAAACTCAAAGCAAGATGGATAAAATTTGACCTGTTTATGTTCGGTTCTTCCATATATATAGATCATGGTGGTATTTTCTGCAGACCTTTTGTCACTTAGTTCCAAGCCATCATTTGGTATTTGTATTGCAAAATGGATAACTAAAAAAGTATATTATCTAGTATAATACATTTTTAAGCAGTATCATTAACTGATGATGAAACTGATGAAAAAATACTTGATGTCATTCTGATATATGGATTTTTTACTACACTACTAATCTGTTCATCCTGATTCTTTTCTTTTTTTTACCAAATCCTTTAGTCTTACTGGTACCGGTGCTTTTAATAAAATTGTAACTTCTATTTTCTTGCAATCTAAATATTTATAATGATGTGTTATTGTCAAAAGGTAAAATGTGCTTACAGTTGTAAAATCTAAAACTATTAATTAGCAAGGGATTAAAGTAAAAAGTGGACAGAAGTTATTGCCATATTACAGTGCTGTTAGAAACAACAGAATAGTTGTACAAGATGTATTTTGCACAAAGTTGTAGAACTAGTGCTCGTATTGTCACCACATATTCTACTTAAATAATTATATCATTATTTCTGTATATTCCTATCAGTATTTTCCCAGTGGTAGTAATTTTCTGATCTGATGTTCATTTCTTGTGCAATTTTTACACATCAAGACTTCTTACCGTATCATTGAAAAACAATGTAATCTGCACCAAATTTAGTTGTTTGAGAAGAAATTAATTTTTTTAACCCAAAAATCACTGAAGCTACAAGTTCTTGCATTAAAGTCTCACATTAAATAACATTTGAAGTAGCCACGATAGTAGTTTAGGATGCAACTGTACCAATTTCACCTTTGGTATATCCAAATCTTGAATGTGATGGAGGAAAATAGCTCCAAAATAAACACATCAATATTAGAACCTGTTCATTGACTATGAATCAAGTATCCGAGTCCAACAGAATTGCTAGAAATTTTTGAATTCTTTTGACAACATCATAATTAGCTGTCAAATATGGAGTAAGCCTATAGTCTTTATGCCATCCCAACCATGACCCCACCACAACCACGTGACCATGCCCAATGACCTCACAGTAATAATCGCTATACAACTAGAGATGACATCTCTTCGAGAATTTTGATTTCAGTAGAGCTGTAACAGAGTGGAACAGTAAGAAAGAGTGACAGATATTTAAGTGTTAGGGAGATATTTAACAATGGCTATTCCCACCACCACCACTTCCTCATTGGAGATCACACACACACAAAACTTGGAGTACATCCTGAAATCCTGGCAGCATCCCTGCAGAGGAGATAACTTGACTATTCATTTTTATTGGTCTCTGGTTATCCCATGGTATTTCTGTTACTTGAACATTATCTTACAGTGTGTCCATTCAGCATGGTCGAAAAAGGCTTACAATCACTGAGTTGTTCAAGGACTCCCATTACTACAGATGTGAAAGAACGAGAACCATACTATAAATCAGTGAAGATAAAATAGAGTATATATGTGTTTGACTGTCCCTGATTGGTTGATAATGAAAGTAAGATTTTAGTAAAAACAATCTTTTGAGAGCTTGTCCTACTTGTAACTGAAAAAAGTGAGGGACATTGTTTTATTAACATAATTTCCATCCCTTTACAGACCTGAGTTTGGACGACTCATTACTGAAATCAGCAGCTGACTCTTTGGTGCAGTATTGAAAGCACACATTTCAAATTTGTATAGATCCAGAAAATGGTGCGGCTGTTATGGGTTTTTTTCTTCACAAAAGCTGTCATCATAGATGTGTCTATACTGATATAAATTTGATCATGAGCACTCAAAATTTTAAGTTACTAAATTTTAATATTGTGGTGTCTGCACAAATTTACAGTGGGAACTGAATTAGTGCAGAGTCCTGAACTCTTGAGTTTTGTGCAGAAATATGGAATCCAAGCAGAATATATCCAGAAATGTAGAGGTTTTTAATCTTGAATTTAGTCTCCCCATTGTATTTCACACTGATATGCATATTTACAGAACATTTGTATAGTAGTAGGAAAAGTAAGTGAGAAATTTAGATACATATCATAAACAAGACAAACAGTATGAGGGGGGACAAGATCATAAGAACAGGCTGGAATGGAGAAGTATAATAAAAACAATAATGAGTAGAAGTGTGCCTCCTTTTTTATGTGTGCAACATTATTTTCTTAGCTTCAGTAAGAAATTTCATCAAAAGGAAGACAATAAAGGGTGTACAGTTAACTAAACCAATATGAATTTAGTTATTTAAAAGCTGTATCAAATTGATTTTAACCTTCTGGTCTGTTTCTGTCCATTCTGGTGATATGTCCACTGAATCAGTATGGTTGATAAAAATATTTGGCAAATTTAAAAAATTAAAAATCTTTTGGCAGATTATGATTATACCCTATTTCTGCCTGAGAGATGTGAATAATTTTATTTCTTGGTTTGTTTATTGTAGTTGTTGCTCAATTCAAATGCATCATTGAAAAACATTGATGCATTCTCATACTTTTTTTCAAATATTTATTACAGATGCGTATCATCACATATTGGTGAATATAGCTTGAATAAGTTATAACAGTTCTAGTTGGAACAATGAACATTGTTAAGAGAAAATTTAAGTGAGATAAAATGTAAACTTTTTGGCAGTGTGTGATGCAGGATTGCTCAAGACTTTTCCATCTCATATGCTCACCATGAAAAATCCATTTGCACCAACTGATGATGACTTTTAGGTAACTGTCAGAAAGGTATAATTGACGATATTCTATAGTCTACAAAAATTACTTAAGTCAAAAGTTGTAAACTCGTACAGCTGTAGCAAAAATGATTGACTAGTACCTTTTCTGCTGTTGCTACAGTTGATTAGTTGGTTGATTCAGTGTGGTTTGATTTTGGGTTTTTTGGTGATTGTTTTACAGTATACTAGGTGGAGGAAGGACCCAGAAAGACCACCAACCTAAACTGGTTGATCTGTAACACAAACTCACTCTGTGAGATGCTTAAGTGATGTAAAAGCAGTCACCTTATTACACTTGGGCACATGGAGCCTCTGTTGATTTGACATTTATCTCCAACAGCTGAAGTCATTTAGACATGAGCTCTTAGGGTTTCAGTAGATCAGTGTGGCCTTACACTATTTTCAGATGAAGAGAATCTATATATGGCAGCCAGTTTTACTGCTATTGAAAATCCAAGTCCTTTTGAGACACCAAACACCACTTATGTAGAACCACTGACCTTCCACAAGTAAATGGCAACATTTTCATTAGCACACTGGAGCCAAGTAATCACATGACAAGCATCTTGTACCACTGCCATGGAAGCCCCTCATATCAGTATCACAAGACAAGCATCTTATACCACTCTGCCATGAAAGTCCCTCAGGCCATAGGTATAAGTCTCATATGAAAGACTAGAAGTGGGAGATAGAACCTGTGACAACTGGATTGAAAGTGCATAATGTTACTGCTAGGCCATCAGTGATGATGATGCTGTTGACAATGCAGTTAACTGCAATGACATTGATTTTATGAGTGCTCTGGGAAAAATGATTCCTTGACTTTCATCCATTTTTTTAAATCTATGATATAAAAATGTTTGACTTGATATATTTTGTTATAACTTTATATTAGTCTTGCAACAAGGCGTAAAAATAAAATAAGACATCGGTAACTGACAAAGATGTTCTTACAAGAAATTATATAGTGTAAAAGTAGACAAATGATGCAACATCACTTCCACAGGCATCATTGTTGTTTTTTTCTCTGACAAATCATAAAAGTTTACCAAAACATTTATTGGAAAAAATAATAACAATGAATCATAGAATCTGACCACACATTTAAAGCAATACAAGATTTAACTATTATTCTAATCAAAAGCAGCATGCCTGAGAACAAAGAAAAATAGCAAGACATATTGATCACTTTAGGAAACACAGAGTTTAGTAAGGATACAATTCATGATTTCTGTATTAGAATGGAAATATCTATTATAAAGTCTGTATTCATGGAAGTTAAATTAGTAGGTATTAAGGGACTGCTCAATGACATCTACAAATAATAAGCCACCATCAAAATCTGTGATTTCACAGTATCAGAGACATACTTGGCTGACAGGAAAACAAACAAAAGGACGAAAGACTGATTATAATGAATGAATATAAATAAAAATATGCAGTAGATTATATGATGTATATGAATTCAGTAGATTACCTCCAGCCAGCTGTCATTTAAATCGCTTCTGTCCCCAACCCAATATTAAAATCGCTTCTACCGCCCACTAACCCATAGCCAGAAATTATGTTAAAAAATATACTTCTGTAGGGGGCAGTGATTCTTGATTAAAACACATCTGACGGTGGATCATAATTTTTTTAAATTGCTTCTGTTGTGGGTTGGTTGAATTTGAAAGTGCCTTCCCCCTGGGGGGTATATGTTTTACTGGAACAGCCCTTAGCAGTTTTGTTGAATCATTTCAAGGTTTTTCTATTTTTAGCAACAGTGTCCATATTTGATGGCAGATCAACTTCATTTGTAGATGGTATGTCTTCAGAATATAAATCTCAATTAAAATTGTGACATCTTCATTACATATTGCTAGAAGATGTTGAAATTTAAACTTCAACAACATATTTATTACAATGTGTACTATATTTGATTCTGATCAATCCATTTATTTGGAACCATTCAGAAATTATGGGTTCTTCATTGCAAGAATATATCTTGCACTGTGCATAATCGTTGAATTAGAATTCCACCAAGATGTTATCAGTATCCAACTTGGCATATAAGGTACACATTTCTGTTCATGTTTACTTTTACAAGTTTCACTTCACTCACCTCCTCAGCCACAAAGAAAAGGTAGTTTATGACATGCTCAGGTTTCCCAGCAAACTTCTTCCTTAGTTCTGGGTCCTACATAAGAGTAAGAAATCAAGTGAAAAACTGATGAATGAAGGATATAATTAGTGTATTGAATAAAATTAAACCATCAATTGTTTTAAAAGATAATCCATATACACTCAAACAATCAGACATGCAAATTAAAACTTATTCACAACAACACAAAAAATTTCAACACAAAATTCAGCTGAAATAATAACTTTGCAGTGAGATTATTTTAAATTAAAGCAAACATTTCAAATTCATGAAATGTTTATTCAACAACCCTCAAGTGGACTGATTTCCACTTCCATGTCATATTCTGATTGTTTTGTTTATTATTTTATTTATCATAAGATGAGTGCTTCATTTATTATTACACCACAATGTCTCAGACACTAAGCTTGCCTGACTATAAAGTGTGATGGTTCACTAAGGGTCTGACACCTTAGCCAATTTTACTTCAGAAGATGTATAAATTCAGTCTCTTTTAACTTCACTGTCCTTCACCAAAGTTTAATGAAATTTTTACTATGACACAAAAATACTCTCTAATAAGACGATCACATTCTTAAAAAAGTGGAGTGGTTATATCCCATTTAGGGACTAGTTCCACCCTGCCACCAAAAAAAGCCACTGGACATGAATGCTTTCAAAACAAAAGGCTAAAAAATACACTAATTGTAACCTTGACACTTAACACAGGAATGTAAAGATAGCAGTTAGCATAACTCAGTGGTACACTTTACGAACCTTTCAGAAATAATATGGATGATGTAAAAAACTAAAAACTGTTCAAAGAATATGGATGCCTCCACCAATATACTATAACGAAAGGAAAGGCCAAATTATATCAAATTTTAACATAAAATAGGAAAAAAACAATTAAAGATAAGGCCAAAGTTATCAAATTTTAACAGAAAAAAATGAGAACTGACCTTGACCTTGCTCATCTGATTGCAAAAGCTCCATACCAAATTTAAGCGAAACAAATTCAAAATGTACATAACACAGCAATAGTAAAACATTACTGGTTTCACAGTTCCTATTTAATTCATTCTTACCTGTGTTGCTATGCCAACTGGACAGGTATTGAGGTGACATTTTCTCATCATAGTACATCCCAATGCTATCAATGGAGCTGTGCTGAAACCAACTTCATCTGCTCCTAAAATGGCTGCTATCACTACATCCCGTCCTGTTACAAAAGGCCAAAAGTTAATGTGCAAAAATAAATTATAGTAAAGATCATGTAACATTAAAAATTTGTATAAATTAGAAAGCAACTGTTACATAGTAACATTTCTCTCCCACGTCTCTCCCTTTGGTTTGAAGAACATTTACTGTGAGAGCAAATATGATGCAAACACTGTTCAGTTTCTTCAGAACAGTTGGTTGGTTAATTGTGGATTTTATGGCATAGCAGCAATAAAAGCACCAACTCAAAACAGAATAAGGGTACTTTGATGTACAAATTACATTAAGAAAATAGACATTTCAGACCTTTGCATTTGTAGCAAATATTTTTAAACAACATTAATGCTTCAAAAAAACAATCTTTAAACCATTTTTGACCAAGAAAAAGCAATTTACCATATATACTCACTTGTAAGCTGACTAAAACAAAGTATATGTTATTTGTTCTATTGATTACTCCTAACAAACTACAGGGACCCAGAACTGCCAGTGCATTATGCAATGACAGATTTAGGTCAGTGCAGCTTACAATTAGACTCTACTTATAAGTAACTTCCTATTTTCATGGGTATCAATAAAATTTCCAATTTCACATAAATTCATTGACTTGGGATGGAGTTCCTTGCTTTACACACATAAAAGTAAAGGTCTTTAAATTAACAAACTACAAAAACCATAAAAATCCATGAAAATTGGAACCCCACGAAAAACTAGTATTGACTGTTTTAACTTACCTGACCTCATCTGTCCATCTGCTTGCAGCACAACTCTTGACCTAAGGTCATTCATGACAAGGACCTGATGTGTTTCAGCAATACCAAGTTCCCATGGCAACCCAGCTCCTTTAATACCCGTCCAGCTACTGGCTCCAGTACCTCCATCATGCCCCGAGATAGTAATATGTTCAGCCTTGCCCTGAAAGTGGCACAATGACGATAAGGATAACTCTCCAAAACACCGACCCAAAATCACCACCATTACCATCATCATTAATCATTTCATCATTACAAATAAAGGTTATAAAGATGAAAATAAATTCAACATAAACCAAGATGGTAAATTATTCTTATCTGAAGGGCAATATTGTCAATGGTTTTTCATCCCATTACAAATCCTCTATAATTAAACAAAATGACTGCTTGTTGTAAACTGGCATGTCAACCACATTGTTACCTGGAATATACAGGTCACTGTATATATCTTTTTAATCAAAAAAAATCTTTAAACTTTTTTCAGCTATGAAAACCTGGATAAAGTATTATTAACATAATTTTATAATTGTATTACAAATTTTTTAATGAACCAGAAATATGTTTGTGACATTTAAAGACCACAAAAAGATTGCAGTAGTCTTTGTTTTGGCCTATATCCTTCCTTTCATAATGCTGAAATGCATCCAAGATTATGAAAAGAATGAATGCGATATGGATTAAAAAATACTTTTTACCCCTCAATAAGCCAAAGGGAGAAGTTAGCTGTCTGTGGTATGAATGATTTTAAAAGATAAATGAATTTCCTAACAAACCAATGGAAGAAAATTATCCACCACTCTCAGCTAAAGAAATTTGTCAACCACTTGAACTGATCACTACTTCCTTCTAAGGGCCTGTTTGATGTGAACCAGCTTTTCCAAGTTCAGATGCAAGTCCAGCATTCAGAATTCCTTGAACAGGCACAATTTTCTGGGAATTTCCACTGCTAAGTTCAATGGATCATTCTTGCAGGAATCAACAGACATCACTCCAATTTCCTTTTGTTTTTTTTCCTTTTTATAAACTTTGGGAATAAGTGAGGTTAGGGGAAAGTGTATGAAGCAATATGGGTCCAGTTCAGGGAAACAGTACTCACTGCCCAGGTTTTCAGATTCTGGATTGGAAAGATGAACATCAGCAGCTTTGTGTTTCACTGTGTTGCAAAAACATTAACAACAGATCAAGTAATTTCCTCTGAGTTCTTCTGCAGTGGGATGACAGCCACAAGCCAAATGCCTCCTACAGTCTGATAATTTGGTCTAGCGGGTGAAGATCAGCTGACACATGGATAGAAGGATCATTTCAGGGATCTCATGGTCATGCGGTGTAATATGAGGGTACTTTTATCACATTGACAAACCCCAAAATGCAGAGAAACTCCTAGGTTGGAATATGATTCCCTGACCAAATGGAAGACTCCAAAGAAATGATCTCAAGACATACTCCTAAAAGAAACAGATCTGGTTCAAGAGGATTTGAATGAAAAATTTACATGGAATAGGTTGGATTTGTCCTTGATGACAAAGAATCTAAGACAAAGCAGCCAAGAAACAAGTGATTCCACATATTAGTACAAAATGCCTGATCTGATGCTTTTGCAGAAAGTTGACCATGTAGTTTGAGGTTATATATGTGAAGGTGATTTAGAAATGTGACATGATTCTGTCTATAATTCTTGTGAGGAGCAATGAACTTGTTGTGGAGATACTCCAAAACAACTTCCGAACATGGATGGTTAGGATCTGTCCCATTCTGTGTAAAAGTGTTCAGTTAATCCTCCCACTGGGATGGCAGAAAAGAGCTGCATATGCATGACATTATTTTCTGCTTTGGGTTGACACGAGGACATGCTGGAATCTCCCTCATCCCATTGTGCTTTGTCATCAGTAGCCCATGACTGAATCTTCATCATAAGAAAAAATGACCAGGGTGTTCCCCATTTTCACATTCTGTTCATCTTGTAATCTTGATATTTCCTAGAAATGAGGGGTTTCAGTAGGCCAGTGTGAGGTCTGTATCTTTCATGGTCTATCATGATCTCTGAATGATTTTGTGATAATAATATCTCATGATAGTGGATGTGGAGAGAAATTCAATTCTTTCTGTAGCTGAAGACTAACAGATATACACAAGGAATGGTACTGTTCATGATGATAAAACTTTAATGTCTTTCATGCTGATATGACCTCTATTACGGATTAGCAATGACAAGATTTTCAAGATGGCTGCTGCAGTGCCATAGCAGTCATAATGGACATCGTATCAACACCATTTTTTCATTTAGTAGATATCACAAAAAGTGAAAAACCCTACAACGTCATGACCATCCATACTGAGTTATCTGTGTAGGATGCATATCTACTATTGGTCATGATGGGCTGGCATACCATGTCGGTACTGGCCCAATAGGTATTGCTGTCAAAATCTTAAATGCTTGAGGTGACAGAGAAGTGCTCCATACATGCCAAGATTTCTGGGACCAAATCAGGGAGATAAGTGTTCACAATCCAGGAGACTGGGACCAAATCAGGGAGATTAGTGTTCACAATCCAGGAGACTGGGTCCAAATCAGGGAGATAAGTGTTCACAATCCAGGAGACTGGGTCCAAATCAGGGAAATTAGTGTTCACAATCCAGGAGACTGGGTCCAAATCAGGGAGATTAGTGTTCACAATCCAGGAGACTGGGTCCAAATCAGGGAGATAAGTGTTCACAATCCAGGAGACTGGGTCCAAATCAGGGAGATTAGTGTAATGACCAATTTTGTCATAAATTTAAGCGTGAAAGTGCACACATCATACCAAAAATAAATTCATTACAATGAATAACAGTTCCCCAACTTTATTAATTTTCTTTTATGTTATTTTCACTATGCTTCACACATTTAAATTTGTCTATCCAAGCACTGTTAAACTTGTATATTCGTTTTTTCAATGGCATATTTTTTTATTCTGTTAGTGTACATTTTAACATGGCATCAAGATTACTATATTTCCAATGAGTTCAAGAACAGTTTTATACTTGTCAGGTTGTCTACAAAATGTTATACACAACACATTACTCAATACTGAAATATTGATGAGTATAACAACTTGTGTGTGCATAATAAATGCATCAGCAGAAGTCGTGCAACATGATCTGATTAGTTGTTAGGTAGATGACAACTTTATTGATGGATTATGATTGTCATAAACAGTCTACTAAATCGTGTTTTAGTTCGAAATACCCATGCTTGGCAGATTTTATTTTAGCTGAAAATACCCATGCTGGACAGATTTATGATTTCTTGGATATTTGTTTGTAAATCAGTACATCCAATGATTGGGGTCAAAAGCAAAATACTGGACAATCTGGGAGACTTGACCACTCTATATGACTTCCACCTTGTCAAGCAAATAATTGTTTAGCATGTCTTTTGCTAAAACAAGCCTCAGAGCATTTAGTCTGCAAGGTTCTGGACATAGCCCTATGTATTACAAATGGACATCATATCTAATGAAAGAAAAAAATACACCCATCACAAAAAAATGACATAAAAACAAAACTTAACAAGGTGGACAGACTGACAGGCTGGGATAACAATATTTACCACTAAAACATATGGTGTGGCATAAAAATACCAATTATGGCAAGTATATTAGTAGATAAGTATGAAAATTTTAAGACAATTCATACCTTGGCTACACCAGAGGCAACGACTCCCACTCCTACTTCTGACACCAATTTGACACTAATCCTGGCATTAGGGCTGGCACACTTCAGATCGTAGATCAGCTTGAAAAGAGATTTGGAAATAATGTACAGATTCCAATATACAGGAACTGAGATAATGTAATAATTTGGATTTTACTGTATGACTGCTTGTGTACGTACACCTGCAACTAGTTTTTTATATAGGGAAACCATTCAGATCTGAAACTCATCAGAAACAAAAATATGTGACAAGAAGTTTTCAATTTATCAAGTTCATTTCTTAAAACAACCAGAGAAATTTGACATGAAAAATATTTCATTTTCAGAAGGATTTTGTTTTACCAAGGTTTTGATCAAGAGAGGTTTCAATGAACGAACTGACAAAACATATCATGATTGCATAACACTAATTCTTATATACACTCTCAGCAACAATGTTCTGTTCCTTTATCACACATATATATATACATATATTCTTTGATATCATGTCTCTTGTCTGCCAATTGCTTTTAAATTGTTAAATAAAATCCCTTGCACACTTGCATAAGACTAGAAAAATAAAAACCTCATAAATTTCCATGCTGATACCACTGAAACAAATTTGGAATGAGAGACACTGATGTCTGAACTCTGAAAACTGACAAGATAAATTATGTATACTTTGTTTCTCTTTCAAATTGATCTTCTCCGTCTCCTTCAGTAAAATGTTTTCAACTTACATATTTTTGTGAAGAAAAAAAGTGGAGCAATGTTTCCTACCTATATCTTCTCCTATGCCATACGGCTCCAAATTTAGGAGTAATTCATTTTACCACAGACCTTTTTCATTGTGTGTGCATGCCAGGATCAATCGCAGAATGGTAAGTCACAGGAGACCATGTGAGGTCTCACTCAAGAGGAAAAACCTATGATCTAGTCTGTAGTCCATCAAGAAAGTTTTATGAAGAATAATCAAACTCTGAAATGTCATAAACTTACTTTCAAATCAGAATACGTTTTACTTCAAACAGTATGACAGCAAATGTCAATTCCCAATTTATTAGTTATAAATAGGTCTGGATTTAAAAAATACATCTTATCAAGATGACTCCTTATTATGTCACTAGAGAACTGTCAAAGTTGCCATGTTAACTGAGGTTGTTCTGCTTGAAATAGATTAAATTGAGTAAAAGTCCTTGAATTAGTTGAAATTAGTGACTGGTCAGGTCAAATTAGTTGCTGGTCAGCATTGTTAAAAGTTTATATCATGTGCACCTGAAGGTGCTTGGCCAAGAAAAGAATCCTTTTATTTATTGCTTGGTCTATTAATGGCACTAAATAAAATCTCCATTCAAAAGTAACATCCACTCATTCTTATCATGTCATTAAACACATAACCAATCATTCTTATCATGTCATTAAACACATAACAACCAATCATTCTTATCATGTCATTAAAAACATAACAACCAATCATTCTTATCATGTCATTAAAAACACAACAACCAATCATTCTTATCATGTCATTAAACACATAACAACCAAACATTCTGCATCAAGTAAATGAATTTCCCTTTCAGTTTTCACTTTAGCTGAGGCAGCCAATTACAAACTGATGTGTCATTTATGAATAAACCAGTATGTTTTCTATTTGATCTAAGTCTTACACTGATGTAATGTTCATTGAAGTTCCCTCCTGCTATTTTTTTGTAACCATTGACTTTGCAGGCATAATGTTAAATTGTTTTCTTTTCATTCTCAACAGCAATAATTTTCGTGATGTGTATATTACACTTTTTTCTTATTATAAGAAATGATTTATTTTATCTTTCAAGGTACAAGTTTTTAAGTATATATATATCAACTACACAAAAATATCATATAAATTCATTTGTCTTTTCCACCAACGGAGACAACTTGTTGATACTGAAGTGCAAGTTTTGCTTTATTTGTAGCACTGAATCATTTTTTTTATTGTTGTGTCTTTCTTTTTGTAACCACTGACTATGAAAGTTGAAGGATTCATGATGACTCTATCTTAAGATTATGAAAACATTCAGTCAACTTTGATAGACAAGGGTACCTGGCAATGCCTGTTACCTATATGCTGTACCTCCTTAAATTCTGCAAGGGAATCAGTCTGGAATCTTCTAACTTCCAAATCATAGTGGACCAACTCCTTGTCATTTTACACATTTGATGCTAGAGTTGGCAACAGTAGCTCAAATCTTTCTGGCAAAGATCACAAAACACTAGTCCAATGGCATTTTTTCTAACAAATTGACCATGTTCCCATCGACTTTGCATTCATGCCATTCTTATTTCCATACATTTTTCAAACCTTTATTAAAACATTGTCTGTGTTTCTGTCGATAATTTGACATGCCATGTTTGGCAAGCATGCTTATTTTCATCAGTTTCAGTTACGTGAAGATTCATTGGATAAGTAGAAACTTTTTTCACCAATCAGGATGCTATTTACAATGTTTGTTAAATAACATACAGAATGAATATTATTATTAGGACTGTCTTTAAACTTAAATTATTTTCATTATTAAACCACAGAATAGTAACTAACATTATATATACCATTTTCATATAGTCATTACAAATAAATACTTTCCACAGTTGACTATGTTCATGTTAATCACACTCACCTCTGCTAGGTCCTCTATTGAGTAGATATCATGATGGGGTGGGGGACTAATCAGACCCACTCCTGGGATGGAGTGACGAGTCTTTGCTATCTCCTTGGATACCTTTACAAAATAAAATAGTACAACTTTACAATATTTTAACAAAACCAAACACATACAGGCCATTCTACTAATTTGTCTTTATTTTCTGACAGAAAATCAAACTTGCCATCCTTTCAGACAGGGTTGGGTGGATTTTGCAACTCTAGAAGTGTGCTTTGTGGTTGCCAAGTGGGGGGGGAGCAAACAAATTCAAAGTCTACAGATGAGAATTGGTTACGTACTCCTGTAAATCTATGGAAAATGAATGGAAATTCAGAACTTAATATGAGAAAATAAAACGTTCTCTTTCTGAAGCATTTATTACAGTTCCAAACAAAAAGTAGTGAGTTAACTTAAGATTGTCAGATATCAACACACACATGCACATACATATGTATACACACTCACATAATATCATCACCACATGCACATACATATTTATACACAATCACATAAAAACATTTACACTGTTACAAAATACAAGTCTGTCAAAAAGGGATGGCCACTCTATTGACCTAAAAGTAATTTCCAGGAATTCATGATAAAAACCATTTCTTCTTTTTCACTGCTGAGTGTTCAAACCATCTCCGAAATTCTGAAGACTAATAAAAATGTTCAATTAGCTGCTTCAGTTGCAATATTGGATGTAAGATTGTTATCATTTTCATTTATTATCAAATGGACATTATTATAGTCTTTTTGGTGAAAATCCAATGTGATTATGACAATTAAATCAGTGGCCTAGTGGTTAGTGTCTGTCTTGGATGCAGGAGGTCATGGATTCGATCACCAGCGGAGTCATACCAAAGACTTATAAAAATGATACTAACATCTGCCTCACTTGGTGCTTAGCATTAAGAGGTTAGTGTTAGGACTGGTCGGCCTGGTGTCAGGATAATATGACTGGGTGGGACATCATGCTACATGTCTGCGGCATGATGCCCCAGTGCTAGACATCACTATAAACTGCCACAATGCAGACATCATAGCGATATGACTGAAAAATTGTTAAAGCTATGTTATAAATCCAAATCACACACTATTAAATCAAGACAGGTAGCGATGACAAGATTTTCAAGATGGTCACCATGGTGTAAATACCAGATGTCATTTTGGCATCATTTTCTATTGTACTCTACTAAATGCCATAAAATGTCTCCATGTGAAAACTCCAAGTCAACAAGAGTTTCTATTCAAGATGGTCATGATGGTGGACATATTGGGTACCAAATCAGCATAATTTTCATTCAGGACCAAGAACACAGTATCAGAAATCTTTTCATGACAACCCCATGTTAATACAAATTTCCATTTAGGAATAGTCATTAAAAAAAATTCATGGCAGCAATCATGGCAGACAGTTTGATGTCAGATCAGCACCATTTTCATTTAAGACCAACATAACATCTGGTCAAAACCCCATGTTGATATGACTTTCTCTTCAGGATGAGGTGTGATAAAAAGATTTCAAAGATGTCTGCTATTGTGGTTATATTGGATATCAGATCAATACTGTTTTCAGTCAGAATCAAATGGACATAAAAATAATATTTTTTTGAAAAGCTCATGTTGTTTCAACTTTCCATACAGGATGCATAGCAACAAGATCTCTTCAAGACTGTTGCTGTGGTGATCATACTGTATGTCCAAGAGGCATCACTTTTAGCAATCATAAGATTTCAAAATGGCTGCTATTGTGGCCATACTGGACGTCATATTGGCACCATTTTGATTTAGGACCATCTAGACATCACCAGTAATCGTCTGGTAAAAACTTCATGTTGAGATGACTTTCTGTTCAGGAAGGAATAGTATTGGCAGCCCATTTCAGATCTGCACTATCTTCATTCATGACCCACTAAACATCAACAGTTGTCTTAATGTGACAATTTCACAATCTTCTATCATGACCCACTAGACATCAACAGTTGTCTTGATGTGACAATTTCCCATTTCTATAAACGTCCATTCCGGAATAGAAATAAGATTTTCAAGATGGACACATTGATGGTCATTTTGGACATCTGAATGGCACCATTTTCATGTAGGAGCAAAAGTACATCATAAGAAGTCTTTTAGTGAAAACCTAGTGTTAATGTTAATATGACTATCCATTCAGAGGGAGTAATGATATTTTCAAGATGGCCACTGTGGTAGTTATACTGAATGTCCAAGCTTCACAGTTTTCATTTAGGACAACTAGACTAAGGAATGGATGTCCAAATACAATTTTATGGTATCCTCCTGACAGTTTAGGAGTAGCAACAATACACTTCCTATAATGGCTGGACAGTCAATGGACTATGGTCAGACAATACACAACAGACAACAGGCCATCCCATAAGCTCAACTTCTGTAAAACAGCTAAAAGTAGAGTACAGTGTCAACTTGAAGTTACTGACTTCACTGCCATCAACTGTTCATTGGAAGGTTTGAAGGTGATGCAAGTATCACTGGTGTTCATCTCCTGCACTCATTAAAGCTTGGACGTGTAGCAGGAAAACACTTCAACCATGTTACTTGGATTGCTAATGATTATTTAAACATGTTAGTCACTATGGGTTTTGAACTATGTAGTAGTGCATTGTCCACCTCATTTAACTTTATAATTTGCCAGTGACTTTTCATGAGAACTAACCATAAGACATAAATCATGACTGCTCACTATAATACACTGATCATCTCCAATGCTAGAGGGAAAATAATTTGAAGCTCTGTAGCAAAGACATTTTTCTCTTGTCAGTACTTCTTTGCACATCCCAAAGGCAAGAAGTATATTATAATCATACATAGTAGCAATGAAAGGGGCTCCAACACATCAACACAGTCCTCACTTTCACTAACATTTTCCACTTCATAAATTTTTAAAAAATCTCACCACACAGATCAAATATTTCCAACAATTTTCACAATACTTCATCTACCTTTTGCATCCTTTACAGTGCTGTACGATGCTTTTTTCATCTGGTGTTATTTCTTATGTTTTTGAATCATGTTCTTCTTATATGACTGGGTTACTTGTGGTACTAATCAGACAACTTACCAACTTCCTCCATATTACCATACCAATGTTTCTATTATTATTACCAATAAATTTCTGCTCAACTAATTGATAGCACTACATGGTAGGTACTAATTACATAACTTACACCCAAACATAACTTACACCCAAATGTAACTTACACCCAAACGTAACTTACACCCAAACACAACGTAATTGTTGTTAATCCGATGCAACAGTTTTGACACAATGCTGTAGAGGTGATAATTATGAACAAGTGCTCCTTACATGATAATAAATAAATATTAATTAATGTCTTTAATTATATTTCAGTTATGTACACAGATAGTTGATGCTAAACATTGCTTATGCAGTTATAAATATACTTGAATGTAACATATCCTCCAACCCAATCGTAATTTACATAAATAGCTATACTTCTATGTTAATGGAGAAATCGCATCTCTGGCAGTTCATCAAATATCTCATACAAGCCCAAAGTAACTGACCTTGTGTCCAGGCAGTTCTCCTCCCTCACCAGGTTTGGCTCCCTGAGCCATTTTGATCTGTAGCTCATCAGCATGACTGAGGTAGGAGCTGGTCACTCCAAATCTTCCAGATGCTACCTGAAACCAAACCAGCAAACTTGTCCTGACTGTAGTATGAATCATTCACAATGTCATGTAATTCTCTCCTTTATTACAACCACAATATCATATCATATGTTTGCCACTTACAGCCATAATATTTACAAATCACATATCATTGTTACTGAGTAAAGCAGAAGTCTCCGACATCATGCCAAAAATCATGTACATTTATGAAATTTATTGATTAATAAAACATGCATCTGACTGCAAGCAGCTCAATATTATTGAAAGTATAAATTTCATATAAAAGTAACATCCATGTACCCTCTTCTATTTATGTCATATAAAAGTAACATCCATGTACCCTCTTCTATTTATGTCATATAAAAGTAACATCCATGTAATCTCTTCTATTTATGTCATATAAAAGTAACATCCATGTAATCTCTTCTATTTATGTCATATAAAAGTAACATCCTTGTAATCTCTTCTATTTATCTCATATAAAAGTAACATCCAAGTAATCTCTTCTATTTATCTCATATAAAAGTAACATCCTTGTAATCTCTTCTATTTATCTCATATAAAAGTAACATCCATGTAATCTCTTCTATTTATCTTATATAAAAGTAACATCTTGTAATCTCTTCCATTTCTCTCATATAAAAGTAACATCCTTGTAATCTCTTCTATTTATCTCATATAAAAGTAACATCCATGTAATCACTTCTATTTATCTCATATAAAAGTAATATCCATGTAATCTCTTCTATTCATCTCATATAAAAGTAACATCCATGTAATCTCTTCTATTCATCTCATATAAAAATAACATCCTTGCAATCTCTTCTATTTATCTCATATAAAAGTAACAGCCTTGCAATCTCTTCTATTTATCTCATATAAAAGTAACATCCATGAAATCTCTTTTATTTGTCATATAAAAGGCAACTCTTCTGAAAATCTACTATAAATTTAATAATTGACACACCACATATATTCTGTCAGCAACTATGTCAAGCTTGTGTGCATTTAATTAATGCATGTCTCCAGCACCAATAACACTGGACAACAAATTTTTACAAAAGTCATGTTACTGAAATAAAATTAGTCAATTCTTATCAATTTTTATGTGCTGAACACGAATATGACAGTCAAATTGCAAAATTGGCTCTAGTTTTTTTGTAATCTGCAAGAAATTAATGTTTACATAACGAAAGGCATTCCAATAGTAAAAGGTCAACTGTAATAGCCTACCTATAAAAAATCAAGTCATTGACTACATCTTAGATTTCTTCGCCTGTCTCTCGTACAGCTGTTCGGGAGCATCTCTGAGGAGTGTCCAGCAGTAGTCAGCCAGCATTGTAGTGGACCATTTTCCCTGGTATCTTTGTTCCATTGTTGCGATATCTTGATGAAAACGTTCGCCGTGTTCATCACTAACAATACCACAGTTGCTAGGAAAGAAATCCAAATGGGAATGAAGGAAGTGAATCTTTAGAGACATATTGCAGCCAAGTTTCTTATACTTCATCAACATGTCTTCTACTAGTTCCTTATAGTTTTCTGCCCTAACATTTCCGAGGAAGTTTGTAGAAACTAGGCGAAAAGCATTCCATGCTTGTTTCGCGTCACCTTCCAGCAAGTTGTTGAACCGGTCATCTTTGAAAAGCTCTCGAATCTGAGGACCCACAAAAACTCCCTCTTTAATCTTTGCTTCGCTGAGTCGAGGGAATTTTTCATGCAGGTATCGGAATGCTGGCAAAGTCCGGTCAATGGCTTTCACGAAGTTCTTCATCAAACCTAGTTTGATGTGAAGGGGTGGTAGCAAGATTTTCTGAGCCTCAACCAGAGCTGGGTGTTGGATATTCTTCTCTCCAATGGCTACATTCTGCCTGTGAGTCCATTCCTTCCTCATGTAGTGCATTTCCCTTGCTCGGCTATCCCACTCGCATAAGAAACACATGTATTTTGTATATCCTTGCTGCAGTCCCATTAAAAGGGCAACTACCTTCAAATCACCACAGAGGTGCCAGCTGTACTTGTTATACTCAATGGAATTCAGTAGCTGCCTTAAGTTATCGTATGTCTCTTTCATGTGGACAGCATACGCTACTGGAATAGATGGAAGAATGTTTCCATTGTGCAAAAGCACAGCCTTGAGACTCAGTTTCGAAGAGTCCACAAATAGTCTCCATTCTTGTGGGTCATGAGTGATTTTTAAAGCATTCATGAGGCCCTCAATATCGGAACAGAATATCAGATTACTTTCCTTTCTGAAGAAAGGCTCCAATTGCTGGTGGCGCTTTCGATATGCAGTAATTGTGACATCTTCTTCTAGAAGATTCCATTGTTGGAGTCTTGATCCTAGCAATTCTGCCTTGTTCTTTGATAAGTCCAAATCACGAATCAGGTCATTTAGTTCTTCCTGTGTTATTCTGTGTGGGGTTGATGATGCACCACAGTGAAAATCTGGATCACTGCATGCTGATGGACCAGGAGAAGAACAGGTCGACTCACCTTTGTCTTCGTCAGATGAATCAAGAGAATATTCTGCTGGAGGTTCTGGAATAGGAAGTCCCTCACCATGTGGAACTGGTCTCAATGCAGACGGAATGTTTGGGTAGACTATTCTCGACTTCTTTCGCTTCGTTATTCCGCCAGAAAGAGGAGGAACCAAGCAGAAGTAACAGTCATTTAGGTGGTTGCTTGGCTCTCTCCACACCATTGGGACTGCAAACGGCATTGATGACCTTTTGCAATTCAACCACTGTGAAAGCTGTGTTGTACATGTAGCACAGCATATATGCGGAGCCCAAGGCTTGTCTTGGTCACCAACCTTGCATCCGAAGTAAAGATGATATGCCTTCTTCACTTGAGAATTGATACTTTTCTTCTGGTTGGCAAATGTCACTTCCCCACAAATATAGCAAAAATTGTCCGCGGTATTAACACACTTTCGAGGCATTACTGTTCTTTATTGTGCGTAAATGGATAAAATAATAAGTTTTATGTAACAGTAGCTTGAACTGTCTCGCACAACGTCTAAAATATTTTAAATGCTGAACCTATCTGATTGGGCTTTATATAGTACACTGCTTACGTCAGCTTCAGCAGCCGCCTGGCATTAGTATAATAGGCCTACACATGTATAGTACACTGCTGACGTCAACTTACTTCAGCAGCCGCATGGCATTAGTATTGCATTGCATCAGAAAATGATGCAATCAACTGTGGATGATGTGAGCATGATGGTATTATGCAATGTTACATCATTATTCCGGATGTTGCTGCAGTCTTACTGGAGAAATTTACACAGTGAAACATAGAAAATGAGGTATATGAATATCTTCAAAACGAGAGCCAATACAAATTTTTCACGGTTATATTCGTGTTCGGCACACCAAAATACTACAGATTAGGGCCTTTTCAAGTCAGTAATGATTTCACTGTTGACCAGTGTAATAACACTTAACCATACGGTAATTTACATCGTATTCTCTTAATGTTTCATTTACTAAAAAGTCACGATTCTTTCCATTTACTAAAGAGTCACAATTCCTTCATACTTTTGAATAGTCAGGTTGATGTAAAATATTCGTTTGCTCAATCTGGACACAGCTTGCACAAATATTTTATATTTTTAAAATTTGAAAACAAAAAGGCACATAAGTATTCCCTAAGCATTCGTTCATTAGCTAATTACTGTTAAGTTTTAATGAATTATTCAACATTACTACTGTGTGCAAACAAGCATTTATCATCCAGGAATTGAATAAGTAACAACAAGAAAAATACAAGATACAAGGTAACATCTGTTGCCATGCTGTCAGAAGAACTGTAAAAACATTTTAGACTGTGAAAACTATTGGAATGTATTTTACAATGACATAATTAATATTAATTAAGAGTGCCACAATGTCTGAGATATCACGCATTGTTTTATCATTCATAAATTATGACGCCATCTGTAGAAGGCAGCAGGCAAAGCCAACAGCTATGTTCTCCCAAGTATATGAAACACATGTAATAATTATGACGGAATAACACAACACATGTACAATGTGTTCAAAGATAATAAATAAATGACTAAATTGGTTAGGATATACAGTTCTCCCTTGTTATAACACAATAGTTGGGGTATATAACACAGTACATGGGGTCCATTAACAGTTGTATATATTATACACTGGATCATAACATAATCAGAATGACCTAAAATTCAATGTGTCAAAGGGGTGATAAACAAAATGCAAATCAAATTTATAGTAATGAATATAATTTAAGATGCTTCTTTTACTTCACGATATTTGTGCATTAATTATATAAATTAAAAAATTGAAATAAAGCATCACGTTGTTTTCATTCAACCATTAGTATACATCTGATAGGCCAATTCAAGTACAATGGCGTTCACATAAAATTTTCAGCTGTGTTCAAAATTATCTAAAATCAAAATTATTTTTTACATTTTCATAATTCTGTTTATGGGTTCATATTATATCTGGAATCATGTTACAATAGGGAATGTTAAAATGAGAGAAAACTGTATATGGTATAACTTTACATGGAGATATTTGGTCACTGTGTTTTATTCAGTACTGTTTATCTTACCCTGTCTGTTGTCATACGCACAGCTTGGTATGTTGCGCCACTAAAACAAATCAATATGTACCCACGGTTTTGTCCAATTTCCTTCTTAATTCATTACTGTCAGAAATAACTGATTCTATAAATAAGTCAGAGATGATATGTCATTAAAAGTATGTGGCATAAATTTCTTTTAAAGTGATTCCTGGACAAAAACCTACTTGTTTGATTTTCGATCTTGTGTTAAATTCTGGATCCTGATTTAGGTATCTATCTGGATTCTCTCCTCCTTCACCAGTGTTGGACTTCCCACCGATACGATTCATTGCAATAGCGAGGGTGGTGTGTGTCTCAAGTGAAATGCTTCCAAAGCTCATAGCACCTGCAGAGGCAAATATGTATTGACCAGGAATGTTTGAAGTGTAAAATATCAGAGAAAGTGGGGGTAAAATAAAGCCCACTAGAAAATGAAGACCGAAGACGAAGGCTGATAGAGACTGAGGCATAAAATCCCATGATGCAGTCTTTCTATGGTACACCTAATAATCCAACATATCAATATTTTTCTAAATCCAAATTAGGTAAATTCTAATGATATGCCAACATACTAATTTTTATACTTGTTAGACTGAACTATAAAGTGCACAGACCCAGATCTGCTGGCAGATCTACAATTGTTATTATTCTATATATCACACACACACACACACACACATCCATACATGCATACATACAAACACACACACACACACATCCATGCATGCATGCATACATACATACAGACATGCATGCATACATACATACATACACACATGCATGCATACATATACACACACATGCATGCATGCATAAATACATACATACATACACACACACATATACATGCATGCATGCATGCATAGATACATGCATGCATGCATACATACATACATACATATACAAACACAAGCATACATACATACATACATACATACATTAGACAGGGCATAAAAGAGAGAAAACAATTAAAAACACCTTCTTTTCTATAATATCAATATCAATGGACAAAAAAGAGCTGATAAAAACAAATAGATTAAATGTTACATGTACTTTAGGTTAATTATTTGTATCACTATTTTTTTTAATCTGCTTCAGCCCTAAATGCCAGATTTTACTGGGAAGAAGTCACAATCTTTGAATAAATTTGTATCAACAACCAATAGTACAAATATAGTTCATGCATCAATGATTACCTTGATTAGCCACTACACAAGGTCAAAAATGAAAAGCATGCAGCATGTAGTCCACCTGTCTAATTCCTCTCCTTAGTAATATGTACAATACACAGTCTCATGGTAACCTATCATAATTTACATCCTATTAGTATTAATATAGAAAGATTACCAATTAATAAACATAATTATTAATACTTCCAAGTGCACAAGTCAAAAAGTGACTTCTGAGTAGGCTTGGATGTATAAAGCATGGAATAATCATGTAACCATGGTATAAATAGTTAATCAACTGCAATTTGAACAGACATTTTAATTTTGTTGTTTTTAAAAAGGCACCAAAACTTGCAGTTGTAAAATTACATTTACTTTTGATGTAACCCCCAAGCATGCAGTTGTAAAATTACATTTACTTTTGAAATGACCCCCTAAACTTGCAGTTGTAAAATCTAAGTTGCTCATCCACAGCAGTGACATGTGCTTTTACACATTTAAAGAGATTAGGGGACATCCATTTAGTACATACACACTGAAGGGGGTTTAACCCTAATGCATATGCTTGCATATGGGGGGATCTACTGATAATGTATGTATGCATAGGAAATGTGGGATGAAACCTAGATAATAATTTAATACGTAACCTGTTCGACTGGGTTCATTTGGCATTTGATTTTTAGCAGACACTAGACAAACTATTTAAAGTTATGCAGCTTATTTCTCTGATGTAGCGAGACATTCAAATATCGGTGACTATCTGTTTTATTACACACGTTAATATTATTAATCCTTGACTGTTTCTGCGTGGATTAAATATAGGCCGTTCTATAGAATTTGGGGTGGTGTGTCAATCGTACTTACGCAGGTGAGGGGGTGTAAAAAAATACATGTGTACAGGGAGAGGGGGACGAGTCAAGCTTTGCCAGATTTTTGTGTACATTCTAAATGGATGGCCCCTTATTTCTATTTTTTCAAAACAATTTCAAAACTGTTTCTAGTAAAGTTTTAGAAACTAAAACAATCAAATCTCTTCTTTATGTGGCAGTTTATTATGAACAAAAACAATTAAACTGCTTCTTTATGTGGCAGTTTGGTAAATATATACCTATTTGTAATTATGTTACTGTAATCTAGGTACCCGTCAGATAAAATTAATTACAATGTACAGTTTTGACTGTGTTCATTGGGTATAGTACTAACAGAAAGGAATTAAATTCTCCAGTTTCGTGATATACTAGATTTTATACATCTCTATTGGTACCACACATGCAGAAAAGGTAACTGTAACCTACATTCACATGTTTCTCTCATAAACAGCACCAAATAAATTAACTTCAAACACAATATTAAAACTAAGTCACTAAACATGAAATATAGGTGAATGAGACCTCTTTCTGCATTATATCTGTAGAAGTTGTCAAGATGCATCATGGTTATCCTATGTATAAGGCATGCAAAAAAACTCATGAGATAAATGCAAAACTGACCAAACCCAGTAAAAGATTAAATACTGTGTGTGTGATTTGGATTTTTAACATAGCTTTAGCACTTTTTCAGTCATATTGCTACGATGTCTGCAGTGTGGCAGTTTATAGTGATGTCTAGCACTTGGGCATCATGGCGCAGAAATGTATCATCATGTCCCACCCAGTCACATTATCCTGACACCAGGCCAAACAACCCTAACACTAACCTCTTAATGCTGAGCAGCAAGTGAGGCAGCTGTTAGTACCATTTTTGGTCTTTGGTATGACTCCGTCAGGGTTTGTTCCCGCGACTTCACGCATCTGATGTGGACGCTCTAACCACTAGACCACCAGAGCATTCATGAAATATTGATCACAGCTTTTTTTGTCAGAGTATTGAACGAACAGAGATGCATATCATCATTGATTTCAGGATTGTAGCATGAACAGTGCCTGATAACATTAGACACAAATTTGAACCCATGTCAATGAAGTATAAAATATGAGCCATAATGACCTACTTCTATAATTAGAGAATAGTGATCATGATGATGAATCTTTTCTCAGCAAAACAGGGTACCATTCTGCTTACAGCATCTGACTGCAGTCAAAGCATAAAAGGGTACCATTCTGCACACACCAAAGGGTATCATTCTGCATATAGCACCTGACTGGATAAGCATGGTACACAGACAGAAAAAGTTCCATATCATAAAACACTGATTCTTTGTAAATGTTTTCTAACTTAGACTTTAATGCATTGCTCCATTGCCAGTTACTGGACATTTTGTAACCTTAGAATTCTGAGGTTAAAATACTGTAGCTAAACAGTATGTATTACACACAAGCATTATACAAATGTTTACATTGATCACTCAAAAGTCATAAAGAACATAATGCCATAGATTAAGATCTGTTTGTACATTATATCATTGTAGTTGGACATTACAAAATGTCAACCCTGATATGCATGGTTTGGGGGGGGGTGTGAAGCTGTGAAGCTAAATTCTGAGAGCACTGGCAGGAACTCTGGAGGCAAATTTTCAAGAATATCTATCACAGTTGGCAGTTCATATTCACAATACTGCAGAGCTATCAGTGTACCTGATTTTTCATATTATATTTACTCTGATGCCTTTTCCTTATTGAGTAAAATAAGAAAATTTAAGTGGTTGCATTTTTCAAACTGTTTAATACCATTTCTTTTCATTGAAAAGTGATGGTACTTGAGGAATGCATTAGTTAGTTTAACTAGGGGTTTAAAAGAATATGTCAAATAACATTCAAGTTTAAGTTATTAGACATAAACATTTCATTAAAAAACCATAACTCGTCATCCAAACAGATTTGGCATTCTTTGGCTACCATTGCACTTGAATCAAAGGAATTCGTGGTCCACAATTGCAACAATGAAAAGGAGCAAAATGGATAATTTCAACATTCCTTGAAAATAAAGCCCATGTAATTCATTAAAGTTTGCACACAATCCTTACTTTTTGTGAATATGGGCACACAGATTAAAATATGTTGTGCTAAATTTTAAAGCTTGGCCAGATTTTTACAACTGCACATCATAGATACAACCCTGAATGGTCTGCTTTAAGTGCATGTTGATATGACTTCCAGTTTGGGGAATGTAAGAATAACAAGAATTCCAAGATGGATGACATGGTGGCCATATTGGATATCAGATTGGTACTGTTTCCATTCAGGACCAACTAGACATTTTACAAAGTCTTTTGGTGAAAGTACATTATCAATCTGACCAATTGTCCAGGAGAAGTAGTGATAACAAGATTTTCAAAATGACCATTGTGGCAGATATAATGGAAGTCAGATTGGCACCATTTTCAATTACAACCAACAAAACATTAAGTAGTCTTTTAGTGACAACCCCATGCTGACATGACCATTCATTCAAGAGTAGTGATAGCAAGTTTTTAAAGATAGCAACTCTGGTGGCCATAGTGGATGTCTTAGCAGCATCATTTCCATTTAGGACCAGCCAGACATCATATAAAGTAAAACCCTTAGGTTGATATGACCATTTATTCAGGTGGAGTGGCAATAAAAAAGATTTTCAAGGTGGCTATATTGGATGTCCTGGTGTCATTAGGTCCCACCAGACGTCATAAAAAATCTAATGATGAAAACCTCATTTCAATATGCCCTTCCATCAAGAGGACTGCTGGAAAACCAAATTTGATGTCAGATTAGCACAATTTTTATTTAGAACTTAATTACACATCATAAGAAGTCTTTTAATTAAAACCCCATGTTCATACGAACATCCAATTAGGAAGACCACCGTGGTGGCAATGTTTGATGTCCAAGCACCATTTTCATTTAGGACCAACACAACCATGTTACAAACACATCTGTCAAGTTTCACAGCAATCCTACAAGCAGTTTAGGAGAACAAACATGTGCTAACAGAACAATGGACAAGGGACAACAAACCATCCCACTTGATCTTCTAGTCTCTGACCAATAAAGCTAATAATATATATTTGGACTAATTAGTAAGCAAATGATGCCAAGACATTGCAGTTTCTTTGGTATATGACTTTCACTTCAAGCTATGTTGAAAATACCATGGAAGTTAGCCACTGTGACCCATTTTCATCTCAAAATGTACTCTATGGTCCTAAACTAAGTAACCTAAGAGAACGAAAACCAACAAGTTTTGTAAAATGTAACAAATAATTTATCTCCCTAGAATACAAAATGAAAACTTAAAAAAAACTTGCAGTATTGTGAATCAAATCCCAAATAGTCCTAAAAGTTCTATCAGAAGTCCAAATGCAAGAAGTTCCAACTGAATTCTTGTAATATTCCAAATAAAGTGTGATAATGAATGTGTTGATGTGCCTGTAGTCTCGACTATACTATTGTGCCAATGGCCTGGTATGTGGTAATGTGTCAACAGGCTTTTCATGTATTACAATAACATAATCAAATATATCCTTGTCTGAATTCTCTATAATTCCAAATTGTTTTAGTCCAAGATTACTACTGTACACTTTGTAATTCCAGTGAATAATAATTTGAATAAACAAATCCAACAAAATGAAAAACATTTCAACTGATTCTGATTCAGATGTTAAGGCATAAAATAGTAGTTTTTCAAGTAAACAACACAATACAAAAAGCTAAGACAGAATAATAGAGCCAGGATGTAGGTCAGTTTCTTTCCCATAATATTCAAAGTTGCCAACAAGTTTAGGACTTTCCAAGTTAAAAACTAGTATCCTACATTCAGATAGAAGTACTTCCACTAATAATGATCTGAATACTGAATCTATACTCATCGAGAAATAATAGCTATCTATTATGTTGCTCACAGAAAAAATTGTCACTGATCAGGTACACCATGAACTTAATTTTGGACAAAGGTCATGTACAAATAACATATACATAACACATAATCATGGAGAAAAGCCAAAAACAAAAATTAAATATACATAACATTACTGTAGGGAGAGTTAACACTGCAATATGAATGGACAGGGAGTGATATATCAGACAAATGAACACACAGACAGATGATAAAATTACTTAAATACAACTTACTTCCCAAAGCAGGAGTATTGTACACACTCTTAGAAAACTTTTTAAAAAACTGCTTGAAAAAGAAAATGAAAACTGTGAGTAAAACTTACCTATAAAAACATGTGAACTTATTAGTCAATGGCCTAGACCACTATTTTAAAGCCAAATAAAATGGGTATGCAACTCATCTACAAAGGCATATTATCTACAAATATATATGGCAAAGTTATGATACCTGTACAGAATCTCTTAACAATTTTAGCAGCCTCTTCCACCTCAGATATATGAATGGGTTTTTCTGCTTTCACAAAATCCAGCTGTCCACGAAGAGTACACTCGCGTGAACTCTGCAACTGAGATTCCGTGAATTTGGCATATGCATCCTTGCTATTTGATCTGGCTGCATCCTATAAATGAAAAGATACTACAGTTCATTTTCACTCGCACAAACCAGGCTATGGACACAAAAATACAACAGTCTAAAAAAGGGTTTGAATTTTATATGCAAAATCTCTTCTAGTCATAATGTTAAACAGAACAGCTGTATCTCAGTTTCTAGAACATCTGACTCATTAACTAAGGGTTGTGGATTTGATACCCACCCAGGCCAGCTTGGATTATATACCCGTGTATGTCATTGGAAAAGGCATTCTGCACCTTGTCATGGCAGATCAAACATATTAAAAGTGCCTTGAAACCAACCAACCAACCAACAAAATGCTCAAGTTCACCAAATATTTATCTAACTAGAAAAACAAGAGAACCATAACAAGTACATCATATACCTGTCATATTAATTTCCTGAAATATGTTCCTTTGTTCAACCTTAGTGACCTTCACATCTGATCTACTGACCCCAAAATCATTAGCTGGTTTACTTGTCTCTAATACAAGCTATCTACAAAAATTTTGTCAGGGGTTTGTGATTCATTACTTTAGCCTTTTCTTGAGACCATTTTCCTTCAAGAAGTCTGTTCACCGTAACTTTTAAACTTATAACACCCCAAAAGCAGTATGCATCTTCTTGTCTCAAATGAAAATGAGCTACAAAGTTTAGTCAAGGCATGTGGAATAGACCTTTCGTTCTGTGGAACTGTACGTTCTTCTTTCAGACATCTGTGACCCTAAACTTTGACAAGAAAATGAAGAGGCACCATACACAAGTTTGGTAGAAGTAGGTGATAAAGAACTCAAAGATATTTTGTGGAAATATGAAACAGACAGACTGATGTATGGATGGACAGACATCACAATGTTACATGCTCTGTCTTACGGCAGGCATTTATAAAGGTTTATGGTCAATATTTAAAGCAAACATACTTTTCTATTCAGTATAGTATAAAATATACATTCATACCTGCAAATTGCCAATTGTAATCGGATCATTCATATGCTTCTCTCCACCATCTCTCCAATGGTAGTATCCTGGGTTCATTACAAGCAGGTTGTCACAGTCTCTTTCTGCATAAGCTAATGAGTGGCGGTTGAGGCTCTTTTTGAAATGAAAAATACACATTTTTAAGATTCCATTTTTACAACAAGACATTTTTCCCATAAGATCTAATAGTTCTTCAAAGAAAATGTTATGGGGACTAAAATGCCAATAAAACAATTTTCAATTATCAATTTTTTTTTGAATAGAGAAAAAAAAAATTAAAATCACCAAGTTTTTGTGACAAAAGTAGTTTTTTCTTGCTTTCCAAGAAAAGATGCCCCTTATGTAATGAATATCATGTTTTGTTTCTTATTTATGTTATTCAATTAGTATCACATGTTCTTTTTCATGTTATTTAATGAATATCACATGTTCTTATTCATGCTATTTAATGAATGCCACCTTTTCTTATTCATGTTATTTAATGAATACCACATTCTAATTCATGTTATTTAATGAATGCCACCTGTTCTAATTCAATGTTATTTAATGAATGCCACCTGTTCTAATTCATGTTATTTAATGAATGCCACCTTTTCTTATTCATGTTATTTAATGAATACCACCTTTTCTTATTCATGTTATTTAATGAATACCACTGTGAAGCGGCAAATTTCTGTCGATCTAACAAGAACACATTTGTTGAGAGCAGAGAACCATTAATTAGATTTATGGAGACAAGCGCGTATCATATCGCCATACTACCGTGTATGGTAATGTCCTTTAGAGGGAGAATTTTGTTCGTAATTAAACATTTATTTATACAGCAGCCAGGCAGACTATTAGGGACAAGGAAAACTTCATTTTCATGGTAAAGCTGTCACAACTGAGAGATCGCAGAAACTCTGTTACTCAATCTACCTGGTCAAGCTGACCCTGACTTTGGCACCTCTGGAAAAAGGCGGCAGAGATATTTGATTCTAATTGGTTACATTAAATAAGGGGCGTGTTTCCACACAAAATTTTCTAGCTTTTAAAATTGTCACATTGGAAATTCTAATCAGTCTAAGCTTTTCCTATAAAAGGAAACACAAAAAGTAGGACTCCTTGGGATTTGCAAGAAATTCCTCGTAAAAAGAACTGTTGTCCAAAGGGGACTATTGTCGAAAGGAACCGACGAAATAATTTGCCAATTAGAGGGAGGAACGTTGAAAGCAAAAATAGTGTGACAATTCCATGTAATTTGTTGATGCCATATATAATGCTTTGCTTAAGTTATTTACTTTGTAGTTGCATGAATCTTTTTTCTACATTTGTGTAATAATTTGCTTTATTAAGTATAACTGTGTTGAGTTTATACATAGGAAGTCGTACATTAATCTTCTTTAGATAAGTTGACGAATTGTTTGAATTTGTTGTCTTGTTTGCATAAGAATAATGTTCTAGACTTTAATACATTACATTAGTTAATTTGATTACGAGAATCCGTGTGAATTCGCCATATTTATAAGATTTCACGTATGATTAAGAATAAGTGTGTATTGACTGAAATGATCTAGTAATTGATTGATGTGATGTATCCTTTTTATTCGCTGTGTAAATTGAGGCTGGCTCAGAACCCCAGGTCTCGTGTATGTGTTAATGTGTAAGGTCAAGGCATAATGAATTAGCCATTTGACTAACTAGGGTCTTTAGAGAACATGTGGAGTCGATTGATAGCCTTAGTGTCTGTTTAGCACTGATATTAGAATCTGATAACGAGGGAGAATAATGAAGAATTAACTGTTTCATAAATAACAGGAAATTTAGGTTGTCTCTATTTATATTTATTTAAACGGGAGAAAATAGCTCCTGAGATGTATAATCCTGAGATGTATTATTCTGGGATGTATGATGTGATGTTATTCTGAGACGTATACTGAGAAGTATAGAGAGAAGTGCAGTGAGACATAATCCTGTGACGCAATCCTGCGACATATTAATTTCTGAAATGTATTCTGAGAGTATCCTGAGACGGATGGTGGAAAGTATCATCCTGAGATCCAAGGGTCTGAACAGCTACAGAGGAAGCAAGACAAACAGAACGAGCAGGTTATGCAATCATACAAGACGTTGACTTTGATTGTTCACTCGATCCTATGATGAACTAAATCTATCAGTAAAGAGATTGGCTATTTTACTTAAATCTATTTGCGTTTTCTTTGTATTTCAGTTAAATTTCTAAAAGCAGAGTATATTCCTGATGTAATGAATTTTCACAGTGTTTTATGTAATTGATTAAATTGTTTGTTTACATGTACGGGGACTCGTGTTGGTTTGTTCTATATACCTGCTCAGATCTCTATCTATTTCACCTATAAGTTTCACCACTTATATTTATATTTACTCGAACCGGGCAATAACATCAAGGGCGGTCAACCCCTAGATAACGAAAACCAAAATTGGGCGGGACACCCACCAGGAACAATTCTCCCCCCATTACAACCACGTTCTAATTCATGTTATTTAATGAATGCCACCTTTTCTTATTCATGTTATTTAATGAATACCACCTTTTCTTCTTCATGTTATTTAATGAATGCCACGTTCTAATTCATGTTATTTAATGAATACCACGTTCTAATTCATGTTATTTAATGAATGCCACCTTTTCTTATTCATGTTATTTAATGAATGCCACGTTCTAATTCATGTTATTTAATGAATACCACGTTCTAATTCATGTTATTTAATGAATGCCACCTTTTCTTATTCATGTTATTTAATGAATGCCACCTTTTCTTATTCATGTTATTTAATGAATACCACGTTCTAATTCATGTTATTTAATGAATGCCACCTTTTCTTACTCTTGTTATTTAATGAGTATCACATGTTCTTATTCATTTTATTTCATCAATATCACATTTAATTCAATTTTATAAAGTTTAAAGTACAGAGTCATTAGAATAGTGTGCGTACACTAATAGTAGTCATATCATGTGTCAGAGCTCTCGACTGAGTGCAACCCAACTGACTGAACACATAAGCAAGACCTGGACCCTCAATTTTCTAAGGCCATGTACCCTGTTTAGGCACATTGTCTGACCTGGACTCCTATATCAAAAGACTTGCACACATTCTGTTTATGCACATTTTCTGACCTAGACTCCTATATCAAATGTCAAGCATAAAACTAAATTAACAATTTGCAGAATTATAAACCTGCATCTTGTGTCATAAAGTATGAAGTACATTCAATTACATCACTTTTATATGGCAAGGTTAGGGGTTGGAGAGTATGTGTGAACATTTTATAAAGAGACAGAAATCAGATTAGATTCCCAGTCTACTGATGCCAACACTTGTGCAGATATAAACAGCAGCTGTACTGGTTTGATTAAATGACACCAAATCATATAGTGAAATTGATGCTCAAATGAAATCGATACAAAATATAGTTAAATGGATGTTAAAATGATGACTGATGACAAACATATGATTTCAGAAGAATTTAGATATTTTGAAAATTAAAGGATCTTCGAGATTCTAGGGGAATCTATACAAGTTCCAATGAAAGTCTGAATACCATATACTGCTGTAAATGAAGAGTTAGGCAGAAATATTTCTTCATTTGATTGCATATGACTTATTATAGAGTCAACTGGTATCACAGTATGTAAGAAACTGAAAATCTGTGTGAAGTGCATCTGGCACTCAGATGGTGAATCAAAGTGAGATTTCTATAATGCCTGCATATCCAGGACGATATAGTTGACACGACTGTCACTGAAATTTCATCCTATTTAAGGCCAAGCATATTCATTTTTGAACCATCCTCTTTATTTTGGCTAAAAGAAGTGTGATTATTCTAACGTCTTGTGTATTCTTTGTGAATGATCAACCAAACTATCACTCCCAGTACTGGTATCAGATAACATGGGGAAGTTATTACCCAGTATACTGCACACCCTCAGGTCACAATCTAACAACCATTACTCAACCAAAGACCTGTATCTAAGATCCAGTTTTGTCATCATGCATTCGTTCTGGTTAACATAACATACAATCTCGCCCTCTCTGTCTTTCAACCATTACTCAACCAAAAACCTATATCTAGGATCCTGTTTTGTCATCATCCATTCATTTTCTCTCTCTGTGCCTGAAGCTTCGTCATGATCTATGCATCCTTCTTAACATCACACAAAATAAAATTACTCTCTCAGTCGGCACAGAATCAAATACCTATTACTCCACCCAGGACCTACATCCAAGCTGCATGAGGTCACCTATTCATCATCCCTGTTAGCATCACATAAAATAAGAACACCGTCTCTCATTCAGTGTACACCAAGTTAATGGTTCAGTGAACAAATGCATAAACAGATGGACAGGTGTAAACACATACAAATGGAAATGAATGACGATAACATACCAACAAAACTGCGGATATACTAAAACCTGTCTTGCAAGACCACTGCCATCCAAGACCACTGGTCTCCAGAGACCACTTTCTCAATGCAATGATTAATATCATATTTAGTGTTTTGATCTGTAAACAAGATCACCTGCATACATGACAACCTTTGAAGACGTATAAGCATAATTATTGCTAACTGCCAAAAACAAGTATAAACTGGGCATGAAATGTGTAATCTATACATTAAATGCCATAACTACAGCATGGTGCATGAAAATTTTAAATTTAGTTTTTGCTACTAGCCTGGTTATGCGGCAGATTACAATTCTTGTCACAATGGACAAAATTTATGTGGATTAACTAGTCTACATGTCTAACTTAGTGTGAATATTATGAGCTTGATGATCATGTGCTCATTCTATGTGCTCATTACATCAATCTCATATTCTTCTTTTAAAGTTTGTAAAGTTTGTTTTTCTGATTTATCATTTATTTCAGTTTGTAAAGATCCATCTTCTCAACATTTTCAGTCATAAAACATCCATAAGTAAAACCGTTCAGCCTGTTTTGCTTAAATCTAACACAATTTTCTTAAAAAATACAGACTGTTCTGCTACCTATCTTTTCAATATAATAAATTTGTAAGGCAGTTTTAAATTGAAGAAACCCATCTCTTTTTCTTGGAAATGTGTCAATTACAGTTGCTATAAATAGAAAATAAGGAAACCACATTTATGTCTAGAATTCTTATGCTATTCTTGTGCAGCAGTCATCTTTTTAAGAATACCCTCAAATTTATATGATGAGTAGAATTAAAGAGATGATAATAAAAATGACAAACATTAGATTTTATGGTTTTATTTTTGTTTATAATGTATCAAAAAAGTAAATCATAGAGGCTAGCATAAGATGTAATTAGCTGACAAAAAGCATAATGGTTGGCATATATGCACCTGGCTTGACAGATTACTTCTTGCAGGCATAAAGGGTGGTCTCACAGGACAGGTTCAACTACATAATATCTAGATTTATCTATTAATACATCTGAATCAAGATTAAAATGATAGTTGCACTAGATACTTTATATAATAAATCCTATCTCTAATCAAGAGTGAATTACGATTAGGAAAACTGATTACGTTAGAGTACTAAACAACTTTCAGTACAAGTAATTTTTGTCACAAATACTTGTCTGAATGAATCCTATCTGAAGTGACATTCGTACAAGTTATCTCTCTTATGAAAAACAAGATCATACCTCCTCTGCCAGGTGTCTGAAGGACACACCACCAATTCTAGATGCTGTTCCTCGGAAACAAAGATCTATCACCTCCTTGTTCAGTCCTACTGCCTCGAAGATCTGGGCTCCCTGTAAAGAAAAAATTAAATCATTTCATCCTGCAAAAACCAAATATGAGCTGCAACAGAGACTACAAACTAACAAACGGACAATGAATCTAATACACAAACAGTACTGTCATGCTTACCTTGAGAATGTTCAAAATTCGATCTATCACAATTTTTGCAATTCATAATGCTGACATTAACTCTCTAAGTAGAATTCTCATGACTTTTCTGGCATGGAAATATAATTTTTTTTGATGAGTACTGATTCAGCTCAAATTTTCAATACTTTATTATTTGTATTTGAAAATATAACAAAATACAGAGATTCCCAAAGGGTTGTACATTAAATGGCACTTTGTATCAGAATATATTAAAAAAAAGTTTGTATAAGGCCACATTTTACTGTACAAATACTAATCAGCCAATATGATCAACACATAATTGGCAAAAAGAAGGGAAAGTTGTGTTTTGGAGAAAAAATTAAATTAATGTGTTAATAATCTTTACTGGAGCTGTGTGTTGATAATGAACAAAAACACAAATCAAGCCCATGACAGCAGTATAATCCCATGTCCAAGTTTCCTCTGACATACCCCATTTATGTAATTTTGAAATTTACTAACAACAGTTATAACTTGCCACTGCAGCATGGTGGTGGCATAGGGTAACCATTTACCTGTGGCCCAGGCAAACTTAAACAATCTTACATTGAGCCATACCAGCATGAAATCAAAAGAAATATGATTTATTTTCTCAGAAATTGCAATTATAATATTCATTATGTCTGTAATCCACTGATAGGTGAGGCAAAACAACAGCACTGATGAAATATGACCTGGTACTCACCATCTGTTTTGAAAGTCACATGACTAAACAAATGGCATAACCTACATGACCATGACATCAGAGGTCCAACAGATGTGTTATATCAAAAATAAACCCTTTTCCAATTGTTGTTATACAAAAATGTTTGAACTTAATAAATGTATGCCATAATGTATGTAAGGATTTAAAGCATACTTAATTCTCAACATATTTATTCAGCGAACAATAGCCAGAAACCTATTGCAGCAACCTGGAGAAAACCAGACTAGTCAATGCGGTAGTCACATGATGCCCACAAAAACAACACTGATAGGTGCTCTATGCTTCATGAATCTGGTTTTCTCCACTTCATCCAAATAGAGCTGCAAATCCAAACCAAGTGAGCCCAGTGGCAAATAAACATGACTAATTTGTTTTTGAACAAAAAGAATTAAGAGCTTGAATTAACATCTATGAAGCAGAAATGTGCACTAGCAATTGGTCACACAAAGAAGGATAGTTGGCTTATCTCTTTTATGGCCCCATCCATTTTTGTTGACAGTACTATGCATAATAAAACTGGCTTCTAGGCTCCCTCACTTGCTAAGACATAGCAGCAATTCAATATTTAGTTTCAGTAATTTGATAACTGTGGTTATTCCAGCTCTAACTGCAAGTTGTCTATTTTAACAAACTAGGAAGGAAGAATTATACCGTTGTATATACCATTGGACCTCCTGAATCCATGAAAGAGTTAAGCTGACTATTCTTCTATTGCTGTGTTGCTGTTATCAGTGACTGTTCAAAGTCAGTGGGGACATGGAACTACAACTGAATGAAAAGGACAGATTGACTTCTTTCTGGCTTTGATGAAGAGACAGTTAACTTCCAAACCTTAAAGCCCTTTTAACAATTTGTCGATACATGACTATCAATAGTCTCATTATTTTCCAACACAAGCACCAATTTTACCAGTAAAATTCAGCATATACCAGTGTAATTGAATCTCTAAAAAAAACTGCATTTGTTACATGCTTTAAACAATGCCCTTCATCTTTTATCATCACAATGATTGATTAACTGCTACAGGAAATTGGACCTCTAGGTATAAGGAAAGGCAAAACTTTTAGTACAAATTTGAGAAGTGTAATAAACATATGGTGCAAAAACTATTCTGACGGGATGAATAACATCTGAACAATGTGAAGTTGGAATTCTAACATTGGTTAAAACATTAATAATGTAACAAACTTTGTAACTGTGTGATTCTAACCTTTGTTAAAACATTAATAATGTAATAAACTTTGTAACTGGATCTAATCTTGATTAAAACAATAATAATGTAATAAATTTTGTAACAAAGAGATTCTAACTTTGGTCAAAACATTAATAATGTAACAAACTTTGTAACTGGGGGATTCTAACTTTGGTTAAAACATTAATAATGTAACAAACTTTGTAACTAGGGGATTCTAACTTTGATTAAAACAATAATGTAATAAACTTTGTAACTGGAATTCTAATCTTGATTAAAACAATAATAATGTAATAAACTTTGTAACGTAGAGATTCTAACTTTGATTAAAACATTAATAATGTAACTCTTATGTTACGTATTTAGGCTCTAATAAACAGTAACAAAGAAAAAGTGAAAACAACAAGCTTTGTAAAATTTAACAAAGAATTTATTTCCCTGGAAAAACAATGTAAAAATGAAAAAATAAGAACTTACAGCTTTTAGAAATCAAATCCAGAATAAATACAAGAATAATTAAAGAATTAAATTTTAGAAGACCTAGTAATGAAATGTTCTAATGAATTCAAGCTCGAGTCCCAACAAAAAAATCCAAAATGGAAGGCGATTACGTATACTGTAGCCTTTATAGTCTTGATGTATCTACAGTTCTTTGTTGATCCACAAACAATATTCCGGTGCTTGAATTTTGTGAATAAAATTTCAAGAAATGTCTTTGTCCAAGAATTCTGTATGAGCACTCAAATATTGCCAGGAAAAAGAATAACTCCCCAAAAATTTTTTTAGACTCATCTGGTTGCAATGAAACACTTTTCAGTGTCCATGGTAAAAAAGTCCCAACTGACTATTTTCTCTATAGACAAAGGTCATACAGTCAAATAAGATGCAAAATAGATACTCATTTGAGGGTCATGTGATCACCTTCCAGAACAGTTTAGAAGCTATTTACATGTCTATGGTCATGTATTCCAGTACAGCCTCGATCTCACTCTATGTATCCCACAATAAAAATAAATAAAAAAAGAAGCTGTGTATGTGATTCTCAATCATGGTCATGAACTAGGTCAGCAAAAAGATACAAAGTTCTATTTAGGTGTTTTCAACTAAATAGTCAGGTCAAACTAATTTTGTGAAAAGTATCAAACTCCAGTGAAAAAAAGTACATTACATAACATGTAATGAAATAAAAATAAAAGAGATTTTAAAACTTACAAACAATTAAATTAAATCAAATATAAATTGTATCAAATACAATTAACAAACTCTGTAAATGAGGAATTGCAACTTTGGTTAAAACATTAATGATGTAACTATTCTTGTAAGTATGGAATTCTAACTGGTTAAAACATTACACAATGTAACTAACTTTGTAAATGTGCGATTCCAACTTTGATTAAAACATTTATAATGTAACAACTAACATTGTAACTGTGGAATTTAAACTGTGGGCAAGACATTCATAATATAACTAACCTTGTAACTGTGAAGGGTTGAAATTCCCATTTTGGCCATGACTTTTGATATTCCTCTGGCACAAGCAGCCCTGAAATTCATGTAAATCTCCTCATCTGCCAGAGGTGGGTCCAGCAGATGTTGTTGTCGCAGCCGGCTTACTGTCTCATAAACCAGATAAGGACAAACTGCATCTATACCATATCCCAGAAGGGTGCATATCTGATGGACCTCTCTGTAAATGAAAACTCAAAAAGTCTGCAAATCCATATCACTGCTGAAGTAACATCAACGATTAAAATAAATCATGAGGTAATAAATTCCTTTCTGTGTTGCCTCTATTTTGGTAAACATGTGTACAACATAAATTTATGTCACTGCTATTGTAAGCAATAGAAACCTATTTATTTTAACCTAAAACTAGGACTTGAATCTGATTCCGATTTATCCGTATAAGGATATAAGTAATGTATAAATCTGACTGTTAACCAGACAGAGAACCTCATCAGCCATCACATATGGTCATGGCAGATCAGAATCTATGTTGCTTGTTTTACTAATTACTTGCAACAAACTGCATGGAACCAGATATGATAGCACATTATGTGAAACAGATCAGAGTCTTTACAGTCTGCCAGTGGACTTGATTAATAGCGAGTATATATTCGATATAAAGCCAGGAATACTTACCTGCCACAAGTCATAAAACTTACATATGAAAATTACTTAACATAAAGACACAAACAGCATCTTAGCGTTTTCAAATTTAGACAAAAGAAGTCTTGAATTTGAGGCTTTGATGTTAATCAATGGCTCACTAGTGGAGCTGGTAGAACAAACATTTCCTACAGTAAAACCACCATTAATATCCTCAACAGTGTTTCCCATTATGCACATTTGTGCATCAGGGATGCACACTGGAGAAAATTGACACACACATTTTGTTGCCGTGTGTTTTTTTTTACACAAAGGATTCGCATAATGCATTCAGGATTTATTCAGTATCCAATGCATTGGACGAGGGTTGGCATCATGTATACTTCAAAGGATTCACATAATGCGCTCAGGATTTATTTAGTATCCAATGCATTGGACAAGCGTTGGCATCATGTATACTTCAAGCATAGGCATTGACTGGTCCCCTGCTTTGTTTACTCCCTGTGTTGCACCCCTCTATTCATATAGTGGAGTGCAATGCAGGGAACCTACGAAATAAGGAACCAGACTAGCATAGGCAATGTTATGACAGAGAAGCTTCCCCTAATCTTGCAAGCTCTTACGCGATTTCCATCAAGCTCAGCAAGATATCATCTTGATGTTTAACCTCAATGCTTGTTGCACCAGAAACTGATCTCCAGATGTGCACTAAGTATCATTAGTGAAGAAAATGAAAGAAGCAGAACACAAGAGTAACTGTGGATCTAACTTTAATGAAAAATGGAGAAAATAATTCCCTTGTGACTTCTGATTGTGTGATTGCGAAGAATGCAAAAGTGAATTATCCTTTCGTGAGAGGGTTTAAGAATTTTTAAAAATCTGCCCTCATTCACCACAAGATATCAGGAGAACACATATAACCCAAGACATTCTTTCACAACAAAGAAATCAGTAAACTTGCTGAGACAAATGCGTTTATTTGGATTACACAGTCAGGGGGTCATTGCAGATTTTGTTGGTTTTTAACTTTGCTGCAATAAAAGAAAGATCTTAAAAGTTCAAGTGTAACTTATTAGAAACAAGATGAATCATTAACCTCCTTGATTTTTGGATAAATTTGTTCTAGGACGAAGTACAATGAAACCGATGATAGTACACATTTTATGACAGGCAGTAAATTAACTGTCATTTGGTTACAAAGATTTTTTAGGCTTTTTGTATTGGCTTGTATGTAATGTGTTGGTCTGTAATATTGCTACAAAAAGATTATAAGGAAACTGTTAAAAGTATGACCTTAAAATGAAAAATGAACCAATAAAATTATTCTTTGAGTGGACAATACATTTGTTTGTTAATTGTGCATGTTGGTTTTTTAAATTAAAAAATGTTTTTTAAGCAAGAAAAATGTATACCCATATTCAGGTCCAAAATATGGGAAAAACGAGACACTTGGCAGCTCTGCTAATATATAACCTCAAAAATGAAAAGATAAATCAGTGACCAGTCTAACACATAAACTCACATAATGATATAGATAGCTCTGTGACCAGTCTAATACATAACCTCACATAATGATTTGGATAGATCAGTGATCAGTCTAATACATAACCTCACATAATGATTTGGATAGATCAGTGATCAGTCTAATACACAACATCACATAATGAATGATACAGGTAGATCGGTGATAAATCTAATACATAACTTCAAATAATAATCCCAATCTATAAACATGCAAGAAGGAAACAAATACCAAACTAGACTATGATTGGCAGTAAAATTTCTGCTTATCAATATAAATGTCAAAACATTTGTTCTCCATGTTTATGATAACAAATTATTACAGCATGGTGACTTAATCTTTAAAGTGCCTACTAACATTTACAGATAGGTCATTATGTGATACAAGGATGAAATTTAAGTCTGAATTAAAGTGTCACAGGTCTAGACTTATAATATTTAGACATGTTTTGGTGAAATTGGGGCTTGGTCTTTACAGACCAAAAAGAGTTAAGATGGGCAATCACTTAAATTTATAGTACATTATGCCCATTATGCAGTATAATTACCTGACTTCCCCTGATTCCATGATAAGACCAACCTTGAGTCTCAGCTTCTTGTCAATCAGATGGTGATGGACTGCCCCCACAGCCAAAAGAGAGCTACAAAGATTGGAGGAGACTGATTATTGTGGGCTATTCAATACCAGTTTGACCAGGGGACATACTAGCATAGTTTGCCCAGGGGACACAATGGCATATTCTTCTCTTAAAGAAAGTGAATAATTAGACTGGCAAAATAGTCATGCTTATTGTTTACATGTTCATCAAAATTTACCAAAATATGACATTTAACATCTAGTTTAGTCAGAAAGGCAATGTTTCACTAAATGAAATGAAACTGTTAAATTCTATGACAATATGAAATGTGTTGATAAAAGTGTTCTTTGTGATAATCAGGATGAATTTGAAATTATAAAAAATAACATAGAAGAATTAGAAAACAAGGCAGGGCCAAATGATTTTGTTGTTGTTGTTGTTGTAGGGTTTAACGCCATTTTTCAGCACACGATAGCCTATATATGGCAGCCAGTATTAATGGTGGACGAAGAACCCGGGAAAACCCTGGAAAGAACCACCAACCCACGAGAAGCTACTGGCAAGCTTTCTCACATATCCACATTGGCTGAATCCGAGACTCGAACCTACGCAGACAGAGGTGAGATGGCAGTGATCCATAACGGAGAGCGCTTTAGACCACTCGGCCACTCGGGGAGGGCCAAATGAACCTGAGCTTATGTTGACATTTCCCTTGACGTAATCCAAGATTATTTTTAAATTTGTCCAACATACCTGAAAATGATAAATTATTACAAAGATAGATTTTGAATCCAATGAAAAAATTTGCAGTAATCAAATGTCATAAGAATGATGAACAGCTTTTGAAAAGAAAATGTTAACTTACCTGACTGGTACATTGTTTTGGCCTGCCTTTCTGTCAGACAAGATAATCAATTGATAACCAGTCCTGGCTGCTTCAGCTGCCTCCCTGTTTATCCTAAGTAAGGCTGGTTGTAGCCCATCTGTGCCTGATGTGACTAGGTACACTATGTCTATAATTTTAGACTGCAAACAGATAAATCATAGGGTAATAGAGTACTTCAAATCAATGGAATCTTGAACAATATATCAAAACACTCAATAAGCTAACTAAATAAGCACTGTCAGAATTAAATTGCTGCAGTTGTTACAACATTCTAAGTTAGCTGGGAACAAGGCCACTGCTGACATTAAAAGGCCCAAGGATAATGCCTGTTAAGATACAGTAATAATCACATTTTGAAAATCTTATTCAAGAATGACTTTCATGAAATACTTTGTTGTCATCATTAAGTGATGTGTGCTTAACATATGGTATAACAACAGTGTCATGATGTATTTTACACGACATAAAAAGACTTTACACATAAACATCTTAACATAAGTGACACTGGTGTCATAACTGTTACCATCAGATAATAATAGTTACTATGTTTTAAAATCTGCTCATGCTATCAAAATGATAATCCTTATGGTTAGTACCATTCTTAACTTATGTCATGTGACCCAAATAACTAATATTTTAAACAAAGTTAATCCCTTCCCAGTCAGAGATGAGGCCTTTAGCATGAACAGCGACTTTATACTGATAACAGCTGATTAAATTTTGCTATCAGTTTAATGCATATCTGGACAAAATCTGATAAAAGGTGCTACTATAAAAATAAAAAAATTTAAATTTAACAAGTAAAAGATGAAAAGAAAAGGAATGACCAGATAACTTTAAGTGCAACAAGTGATTAAATTTGACAAAAAGAAACTGTAAAGAAATTATATGACCTTCCATCCTCTACACTTGGTATACTTGAGGACTTCCATATCACGCAGTGACAAAATAGGCTGCTCTAACCAAAGTCGTCTGCACTGCTCTGGACTGGGTTCCAGGATGTTTGCCTCTGGGCCAATGGGGCAGGCCTGTAAAGAGAATAGAGAATAATTCAGAATGTATGTATGTACAGGTTATAACAGCATTCAAGTTTCATACTAGTTATATGGAGCCAATTGTAAGGCATGCTGTAAATCTGTCAAGATAAAAAATACATCCTGCACATGACAAGATGTAATAAATGCCCACAGCAGAAACTGACAGGTGTTGTTATTCCACACATCAAGTAAATGTGGGTGACTAGTGTAACAAAAATCTTTGCACACAGAGGAACTAGCCTGGTGTACTAGTTCAAATATTTATTTCAGGATCGATCAAAACAAAAGATTTAGAGTATGAAGCTAGAATCGGACAATCTAACAAGTTTGTGTGTGATTTGTGTGATTTAGATTTTTAACATAGCTTTAACAATTTTCCAGTCACATTGATAAGATGTCTGCAGTGTGGCAGTTTAAAGTGATGTCTAGCACTGCAGCTTCATACCACAGACATGTAGCATGATGTCCCACCCAGTCACATTATCCTGACAACAGGCCAACCAGTCCTAACACTAACCTCTTAGTGCTGAGTGCCAAGCAATGCAGCTTTTAGTACCATTTCTTTTAGAAGTCTTTGGTATGACTTGGTTGGGGTTTGAACTACGACCTCCCACATCCAGGGTGGATGCTCTAACCAATAGACCACCTGAGCGGTCTCTAACAAGTTTGTGTTGGTCAACTAAACAAATAATCCATAATTATACAAACATGTTTTAATGTATTATTGTTGCTAAACATTAAATACATTGTGTGGTAACACCAGAAAGACAAAAAAGTTTAAGCATTCATTGTGTGTGACAATAAGAAAGATCTCATTTAATCTATGTGTGCAGTTGACACAAAAATACCTGAAATTGGATGATGACAAGAGAGAACTCAATTGTAAATACAGTGTAGTGAAAAGAGTTAGAAAGAAGCAGAATTGGTAGGAAAATGCATATAAAAAGCTGAAGTGTAACCCAGGAATGGCTGTAATTTCATCAAAACTTTCATAATCACCCCTGGAATCACACTAATGATGGTTCTCCTTAACTCCGTGGACTTCAAGGATTATAACCAAGTAGATATCTTTAATCTGTGGCATACTGTTGGACCAAGAAACAGAAGGCTAAAGACCAAGACTTATGGACTAATATTTCACATGAATCATATACCGAAAATGAGCAAGAACTTTCACCATTCAACCAGATGTTTGTAAAAATACATTGATTGCTGCGATGATGATGAGTAATAAATGTTGAATAACAAACTGGCAAAGGTTATTTTTGCAGGACGAGTGAAATTTAGGCAGGATCACAGGATCAGTAAAATTTGATTCTATGGATAGTGAATACAAAAATGGAGTCCCTTGAAGGGACTGATGCAATACAAGGCAAAAAGAATAACCAATAATTTAAGATAAAACCATTTCTTTCTTTTTAAGTGTCAATTGCTGTAATCATTTCTGATATTCTGACGCAATAACAAGAGTTTCAAATTAGCTAGATACACATATCATATGTCAGGTTGGCACCCTTTCATTTAAAACTAAGTGGACATCATTAGAAGACTGTTGATCAACCCCATGTGATAATGATCATCCATTCAGATTTCCAAGACAGTTGTCATGCCAGCCATAATCGATTTACCACTGGCACCATTTTCATTTAGGACGAAGTAGGAATTATAAAATGTCTACAGGTGAAAACCCCATATTGATATAGACATCCATTTCCTGAGGAGTAGAGATAACAATATTTTCATAATATGACTTCTGATTCAGAGGTACCACTTGTGCCTTGATGCTTTTTGTCAAATTTGGTCGAATACTGTTGAGTGGTTTTTGACAAGTCATTTAAAGACTATTCTATTTTTAGTAATTAGTGAGCACATCTGCAAGACCTTTATGCTCCCTGCAAAATTCCGCTCATATGCTCAATTTGGTCAAGTGGTTTTTAGAAAAAAATGGTAAGTAGTAATTGTAAAGGATACGCAACTAACAATACATGATGTATAAAAGACCTGAAGCTCACATGGCCTACAGCTGCAAGACAAATTGTAAAAAAGAGAAAGCTGTTTGTGTGTTTGACAGATTTTATGACCTAAGCTGCATACTAATTATCTTTTTTCTTCCTGCCTACATAGTCCAGTCTGCATCATTTATACTTTTACATGGCATTTGTATTAATCCTTTCTTGTATAACCCAAATTGAAATGGGTAACAATATATATTAAAAAACTTCCAACCTGAAATTATATGGCAAACTTTTAACAAGATCATTTGAGGCAAATGACCTTTGATATACAATTTCAGTTTTTGACAAAATGATTTGAGGTAAATGACCACAGTTGTGACAAAATCTGACTTACAAGATCCCATACCAGGCTATTAAATGATGTATACCTAAAAGATAGATACCTCAAATTCAAGAATCATTTCTCATACATTCATATGAAAAGTTCTGATAAGTAAGTATATCTCAAGAGTGGCTTACCAGTGACATGACTATCTTTTCCCTGAATGGATCTACTGGAGGGTTGGTGACCTGGGCAAAGAGTTGCTTGAAATAGTCAAACACCAGGGGGTTGTACTGGGACAGACATGCGAAGGGAGCATCATTTCCCATGGATCCCAGGGCTTCCTTCCTAAAAAAAAAGACACATTAAGTTTCTGAGTATTTAGGTATCTTATTCTGTCAAACATTTTTAAAACAATCATAATGATAGTATCATCAACAGTACATTATATGCCCACCCCATCGTTAACAGTCCTCTGAAAAATTAGTAAAATTATTGGAAGAGGCCAATATTCTTTGAAAGTTACCTTGACCTCTGCATTTTTTACCTTGAAATCAACAGGCCTCCTCCTTACCCTAAGTGCAAATCATTCACAAAGTCATGGACAGTTCTGTTATGTATAACTAATGTTATTTTGCAAAGACCATATTTCTTCTTTCAGCCGTTGACCGTGACATTTTGACTCCTAAACTATTAACCTTCTTCCTTAACCCATGTGAATGTGCAAGAAATATTTTTAACATTCTTTCAGTCACACTGACCTTGACTTTGATATCATTAGTATTTTTTTTTATCCCATGTACAAATAATCCACAAAGTTTGGTAACCGTAGACGGTGGAGAATTTAAGTTATTGTGCAGAAGAAGAATTTATTTTCTTATTTTAGTCACAATGACTGTTATCAATGACCTTTTCACCCTGAAATCAAAAGGTTTCTTCATTACTTCAAGTGCATGATATCTACAAAGTTTTGGTAATACCAGATGGATGAGAAACTTATTATGCAAAAACCACTTTCTTTCTTTCCATCATACTGACCCTCACCTTTGAACTTTTGAGCCCAAAATCAGTAGGGCTTTTGATAACTCCAAATGCAAACCATCCACATGGTTTGGTGATTGTAGATGGTGGACAACTTAAGTTACTGTACAGAAACCAAATTGGTAACAGACGGATGGATAGACATCATCATCATAATATAATATATTCCAACTTAAGGTAGGCACACACAAATTCTTTAGGGTCATGCATATAAAATGTAAAATACATGTACAAGTCACAAATTACAGTTTTAGTAGGAAATTTTTAAGCAGATAAAGTCTTAAAAAGTCTAGAAGTTAATATACAATATATTTGTCTGTACAATGATCATGTACACAGAAGTATATTACATTGTTTTCTATTTTCAGAGCCTGTATATGATGGACATCATCAACAAAAATCATAATCCATTTCTAAATCTTAACAAAATTACTTTTGTTATGAATCGATTTTTCAGTTTAAAGGTATGCCTAATTTCTGAAACAAATTAAGAAATGAACTAAAATCATAGTAAAATATATTTGCATAAAATTAGCTGAACAAGTGATGAATAAGCTATATGGTATTAAGTCTACAACAATTTTCTGCTATTTTCTTCAACTGTTTCATTTCTGCAAATTTATAGGTGAAAAAAGTCTTCCATATTCTCATTTTCTTTTTCTTCCCCTTCTCCTCTTTCACTCATCCTGAACCTTACTGGTCTCTGATCATTGGTAGAACCAGCATATTGAGTGCCTCCGTTGTCCAGCCGAACATTGGTAGTCGTTTGTCCTCTTCCAAACACCCTCCATGACTGTGCTGCTCCCTCTGTATGCACTCCTGGGTAACCTGGCTCAAGTCGTGTTCATGTCTCAGCTCAGACATTGATATTGTCTATAAAGAATGCAAAAAACTGACTGCATTTCTTTTTAACTATTGTATTGTAGCCCCAGGCAAAATGAACTACATGCAGCCATATCAGGTGTTGATATCAATAGTGATTACAAAAACAAACCCTTGCACACTCACAGGAATGTGTTTTAATAACTTACTGGGCATTAAACCTTTAACCCACAGGTTACCATTTGCCCAATTTCTGTAAGTTACAATATGATGATGAAAACATACCAACTTGTGTTTCAAAACTAAAAGCCTAAATGTTTAAATAACAATCTGTATTTTAGAAACTGTAAAAGCACTTGTGTTATTTTCATAATAAAATCAGTTTGAAACAATATGTGAACCTGTCATGGTAATAATGGTGTATATCGCTGTGTCTTGGAAGGACCTCTTTGTTAGATTGTTTGTTTTCATTGGACATGTAAATCAAGGAAAATATAGAATTAGTTGAAAGTATAAATATCATGTGATAAAGATTTAGCCTAAAAATAAATATCAGTGTCTGCTTAACTCCTAATCATTATTGCTAGAAGGGGAGTTAAATCTGGGAGAAAGGGAGTTAATTCAGTTCATCTTGAAGCGTCCTTCAAGCATTGTCCACGATATTTCTGACCAAAATGTTGTGTAAATATTATTATGAAAGCAACAATTAAACTAAATCTAATTATCAAAGTCAAAACTAACTCTAATTATCTCAGTCACTGACAAATGTGATCAAAGATAGCAAGGTAACCATGCAAAAGGAAAACCTGGTGAATTCAAGCTTTGTTTGATACAGATCATGATGGAAAAGTCAGTTCCAATGTTTGTAGTGAACTTAAAATTCCTGAATCGGCAATCCAAGATTTGCTCAAGGGTGAGTACAAGTTTCACTATTACTTGCAATAATATCATGCCATCGATAATTCACTAATAAAACAAATTTAAAAAAATAAAGTTTCAATGCTGATGTGCTTTTTGTCCACAAAACAATTGCCTCTTCTTTTATAGACAAAAAGCAGTCATGCAACAAACAATGTTTTGCAGGTACTAATGTATGATGAGAGGTGTTGAAACCTCTTGGAGTCATGTTATTTATGATCTTTCAGAGATTGGTCATCTTGAAAAACAAGGTCAATTATACTGAAAGTGAATAATTTCATTACAAAAGGCTGTTTATTGACAATTATTCCCAGCCTGATTATAAAACAAGTATTCAGCCATTAAAAGGCGTGCTACCCAAAGTCTTCTCAACGTCTAGCCAGGATAACAACCCCTTCTTCATTTTTCAAGGTCCTTTGGAAACTTGCACCCTTGTCTATGCTTTAGGATCCTTGTGCAAGTAAATATCAAGTGCTCTGAATAATAGTTTATATTCATTCACATTTTCAACGTATCAGCCAAGCTCAAAACTTCAACACGTCTGGTTGTATTTATGAGCACTGGCTGAAGAAAAGAAAGCCACTATTTCAAGACACTCATCTGACTGGATTGATATTTTAAGCAGATGCAGTAATAATTATGTAAAGTGAAGGAATAAAAATATTTCAGGAAAAGTAAACAGCTCAAAGTCACTTGCCCATAAGGACAAGTAGCCATCTGAGTCAATTGTCCTGTAGGACAAGAACCAACCATTTTACTTGCCTTGTAGGACAAGTAGCAAACCAAGTCACTTGCCCTGTAGGACAAGTAGCCAATCCAGTCACTTGTCCTTAAGGACAAGTCACCAACCAAGTTACCTACCCTGTTGGAAATAGCCAACCAAGTCACTTGCCCTGTTGGACAAATAACTTGCCCAAAAGACCAACAGCCAACCAAGTCATCTGCCCTGCAGGGCCTGTAGCCAACCAAGCCACTTGCCCTGTAGGACAAATAGCCAACCAAGTCACTTCCCCTGCAGGACAGGTAGCCAACCAAGTCACTTGCACTGTAGGACAAGTAGCTAACTGAGTCAACTGCCCTGTTGGACAAGTAGCCAAAAAGTAATTTGTCCTGCAAGACAAGTTGCCAACCAAGTCAACTGCCCTATTAAACAAGCAGCCAACTAAGTCACTTGTCCTGCTGGGCAAGTAGCCAACCAAGTCACTTGCCCTGTAGAATAAGTAGCCAAACAAGTCACTTGCCCTGCAGGACAAACAGCCAACCAAGTTACTTGCCCTGCTGGACAAGTAGCCAACCAAGTACCAAGTCATTTGCCCTGCAGGACCTGTAGCCAACCAAGCCACTTGCCCTGTAAGACAAATAGCCAACCAAGTCAACTGCCCTGTTGGACAAGTAGCCAACCAAGTTACTTGCCCTGTTGGACAAATAGCAAGACAAGTAGCCAATCAAGTCACTTGCCCTGTAGGACAAGTAGCCAGCCAAGTTAACTACCCTGTTGGACAAGTAGCCAAAGAGTCATTTGGCCTGCAGGACAAGTAGCCAAAGCAAAACAAGTCACTTGCCCTGTATGACAAGTAGCCTACTGAATTTTTTTCAAGCCCTTCCATCACTTACTGACAGACATTAGGTGTGAATCAATGGGACTAATTATCTGTATCACAGCTTTTTTCTTCATAAAATTTACTTAGATTTAAAACCAACAAAGCTTTGTTTAGTTTCATTTGCATATATATTTTTACAAACCTAACATTTTATGTTCTGACACTTTTGTTGGAAGTTTCTACAAGTAAATCAGTAAAATTTTATGAATAAACCAACTCCACATTCATCAAATTAATAACATTTTGACCTAGCAGGTCCTTTTGATCCTAATTTTTCCTTTTATGGAAGGTACACCACTGAAAAGAATTTATTCATTGCAGCCTACTCCTCTGGTAATTACAACAACACACTACATGGATTAGGACAACCCATATCAATTTAAGACGAAGAACAACACAAAGCCATGAGAGGTGAATGTGACTTCAGGCACTCACCCCACCTGGCAGTCTAACCTTCTCATCTACAAGCTTGGAGGAGAGATCCCTTAGCACATAATGATCTGAATACCTGCCAACCTTCCAGACTGTGGGAGGTTTATGACCCTTACAACAACAAATGGGGGGGGGGCATTCTAAGGGGGATTGTGATAATCTGGTGCTTTGAATATGGTTGTGCTTCAAATCAGATTGATTAGGGGCTTAGTATGGCCTGAATTTTGCAGAGATTATGAAGTATGTAAATAACTGAGATCATCCAACACAACAAACTCTACAATAACACAGATGTTCTCCATCACAGAACCATGTTACCTGCCATTTGTATAGATACTGCATTATGCCCTATGAACAATCTTTAATACAGAAAAAAAATGTTATCGCAGGATTTATGTGTTATGAAATGTACAAGTGAAAGTGGAGTACGCGCTGGAGGTCATTCCTAAAAGAAAAAAATATTAACTAATACATAAAAAAATATGGTAGTAACAGTGTAAAATCATCAATACCTGTAATAAAAGTAAAACCATTTATACTTCTTCAACCAATGAAATGACAGAAAATTTTCAGTGAAATACTATTGTCTTGCCTGTCCACTGTCCTATATGCTCACTTTTAAAGTCAAATTCATCTGCAAACTGCACAGACTCAGATCTGCTACTGCATAATACAGTGATCGATCTCAGTCTATTAAATTTGTTAGGAATAATCAGTATAACAAATAACACAGAATCTGATTTAATGTTGTATTATGGAATGTCAGATCAGATCAGGGTCTATGCTGTTTGGAATTGGACCAGACTCACAATCAAGTATATATGGTACCCCTCCTTGAATATGATTTTGAAAAAACTTCAAAACAAGACAAAGAATTCTGGCCAATTTTTATTTCAATAATGAACCCATGCCTCACAGTTAAAAAACCTCACAAGACTGACCACTGAGCCTCCTATAGGTGAATTAATGTAAAGAAAGAAAGCAAGACCACTAAAAGAGAATCTGACTCACTTCATTCTTCAACCATTTTGCTACAGGGCGAAGATTAGCAATCTGTGACTTCAAGACTTCATCCTTCATGAAGATTTTCTCTTTGGTATCAACTAGCAACATCCTCCCTGGCTTCAATCGACCCTAAATAAAAAAAATATATTTCATAAGAAATCATTGCCTGGCTTCAATCGACCCTAAATAAAACGTAATATTTTATAAGAAATCATTTCCTGGCTTAGTCAGCCCTAAATAAAACATAATATTTTATAAGAAAACATTGCCCAGCTTAGTCAACCTTAAATAAAACATAATATTTTATAAGAAAACATTGCCTGGCTTGGTTGACCCTAAATAAAACATAATATTTTATAAGAAATCATTGCCTGGCTTAGTCTAACCTAAATAAAACATAATATTTTATAAAAAATCATTGCCTGGCTTAGTCTAACCTAAATAAAACATAATATTTTATACAAGGTCATTGCCTGGCTTGGTCGACCCTAAATAAAACATAATATTTTATACAAGATCATTGCCTGGCTTGGTCGACCCTAAATAAAACATAATACTTTATAAGAAAACATTGCCTGGCTTGGTCGACCCTAAATAAAACATAATATTTTATACAATATCACTGCTGCATAGCACATATAATTAGCAGCAGCTTAATTCTAGTAAATGAAATTATGCACTAGGATAAAAGACTAATCAACAAAGTCATCGAAATACTTAACCAGTAGATCTTTCAAAAATCATTTACATTTTATTTATTTTTCAGAATGAAGCAAACCAGGACTTGTTTCCCTGATTTTCTGAGTTGTTGCTTCATTAAATTAATATCTAATATGACACATTCGTTGACTCACCAACAAAAAGACACAAAACAAGAAATTTGGTTGAAATCTAAAATTCCTTGGTAAAGTTACGCTATGAAATACAAAGTCAGGAATGCACAGGTTATACAGAATACAATTCCTGAAAATGATGTTGTAAAGATGGGAAAAAGAACAAGTTCAATGTCTCATTTTAAAAAGCTGTATACCAAATTTGGCTGAAAGTGCACAAACTTCAAGTTATGCCATAGAAAGAAAAGTCAGGATGATGGGTGATCAGGGGGTATAATTCCTATAATGTTTTTGAACACTGGAAATTGAACTCATTAAATATCTCATCAATATAAAGTTGGATTTCAAATTGGGTTGGAATCCCACAACCCTTGGTAGAGTTATGCCACAGAAAGAAAAGTCAGGTGGTTTGGCAATCAGGTGAACTCCTTCTTTAAATGCTGTTACGAAATGCTGAAGGTCTCCTCAAGATTGAGCTGCATATCCGATTTAACTGCATACCTGATTTAACTGCATACCCGATTTAACGGCATACCTGATTTAACTGCATACCTGATTTAACTGCATACCCAATTTAACTGAATCCAAAATCCTTGTTAAGATTAAGCTGCAAAAATGAAAATTTATGAGGACAATCAGGAACCACAACTCATGAAAATGATGTATAAGGCTGGAAACTTTTTTCTGAGGTCAGTAGTACAAGCTGTAAACAAACATATTTGTCAAGCAAGTCCCTAATGATAGGGCTCCCAGGACTTTGTCAAGCAAGGTCATAATGATAGGGTTCCCATGACTTTGTCAAGCAAGGCCCTAATGATAGGTTCCCATGAATTCGTCAAGCAAGGTACTAATGATAGGGTTCCCATGACTATGTCAAGCAATGCCCTTATAGGGGTTTTGATGACATTGTAGAGCAATGGCACTAATGATATAATATCAATGGCTTAATCAAGCAAAGCTGTAATGATAGGGTTTCGATGACTTTATCAAGCAAGGCCATAACAACAGGGTTTCAATGACTTTATCAAGCAGGCTGTAATGATAGGGTTTAGATGACTTTATCAAGTAAGCTGTAATGATAGGGTTTCAATGACTTTATCAAGTAAGCTGTAATGATAGGGTTTCGATGACTTTATCAAGTAAGCTGTAATGATAGGGTTTAGATGACTTTATCAAGCAGGCTGTAATGATAGGGTTTAGATGACTTTATCAAGCAGGCTGTAATGATAGGGTTTAGATGACTTTATCAAGCAGGCTGTAATGATATGGTTTAGATGACTTTATCAAGCAGGCTGTAATGATAGGGTTTAGATGACTTTATCAAGTAAGCTGTAATGATAGGGTTTAGATGACTTTATCAAGTAAGCTGTAATGATAGGGTTTCGATGACTTTATCAAGCAAGGCCATAACAACAGGGTTTCAATGACTTTATCAAGCAGGCTGTAATGATAGGGTTTAGATGACTTTATCAAGTAAGCTGTAATGATAGGGTTTCGATGACTTTATCAAGTAAGCTGTAATGATAGGGTTTCGATGACTTTATCAAGTAAGCTGTAATGATAGGGTTTAGATGACTTTATCAAGCAGGCTGTAATGATAGGGTTTAGATGACTTTATCAAGCAGGCTGTAATGATAGGGTTTAGATGACTTTATCAAGCAGGCTGTAATGATAGGGTTTAGATGACTTTATCAAGTAAGCTGTAATGATAGGGTTTAGATGACTTTATCAAGTAAGCTGTAATGATAGGGTTTAGATGACTTTATCAAGTAAGCTGTAATGATAGGGTTTCGATGACTTTATCAAGCAAGGCCATAACAACAGGGTTTCAATGACTTTATCAAGCAGGCTGTAATGATAGGGTTTAGATGACTTTATCAAGTAAGCTGTAATGATAGGGTTTAGATGACTTTATCAAGTAAGCTGTAATGATAGGGTTTAGATGACTTTATCAAGTAAGCTGTAATGATAGGGTTTAGATGACTTTATCAAGTAAGCTGTAATGATAGGGTTTCGATGACTTTATCAAGCAAGGCCATAACAACAGGGTTTCAATGACTTTATCAAGCAGGCTGTAATGATAGGGTTTAGATGACTTTATCAAGTAAGCTGTAATGATAGGGTTTAGATGACTTTATCAAGTAAGCTGTAATGATAGGGTTTCGATGACTTTGTTGAGCATGACCTTGATGAACACTTTTGAAAGGTCCTTCATTTGTAAACTTTTATTCTCACCTTCTGGATCACCTCTGAGTTGGGAAGATCAGTGACACCCACCTCACTAGACATGTACATATGGTTGGACTTGGAGACGTAGAATCTGGAGGGACGTAGACCATTGCGGTCCAAAATAGCTCCAACGTACCGTCCATCAGTAAATGTTAACAGTGCTAAAATGAAGGACATTTGTTTTTTAATTTTTCTCAAAATGAAAATCATTTGCGTATTAAAACAACATTAGCTTATGAGCAAAGCTGTATGATATCTTCACAAGTTCTGCACTTACAACAGTTTACAGATTTTCTTTACATCAAAAAGAACTTTTCATCCACGAGTACATTCAATCTCTTGTTCTGTCTTAACAAGATTTTTCATCAGAGTCTTTTAAAGCTTTGGAGAGTTGAAAGTTCTTTCTTGATTTGAGAATTTTTTTTAAAAAGTTCTCAATATTAATGAACATTTTTAAGTCTCAGTAAAACCTGTCTTGAACAATCTCTGCTATGAAAACCCATCATGAAACAAGATTCTCTATGTATTTATTGATTACAAAGTGTAATAACCTGTCATGAAAGATCGCCTGTCTTGCTAGATCTTTTGACAGAAGGGTTAGTCTTTCAGGACAGGTTTTGCTGTACCTACTTTTAATGATATTTAAATGCTGCAAATATTGTGGATTGGTTTCCATTGCTTAGGGTATGAACATTATTGGATTTTGGGGTTGTTATGAACCATAAATGTAGTATGCCCCAAGCCAATATGTATGTCATGTATTGTACTGTTGCATGTTCTGTATGCATGTAATGTTACACATCTGCCTGGTTTGTGTGCATTTATTTATATGCACTTCACACTACCTGTGACTAACACTGTGTATCTTGACTTTTTTTGTGTGTCTTTACGGTCTATGCTATTCACAACAAAAGAACATACCACCTATACCTGCTTGTGAGTCGAACTGCAACTGCACCGACCCAGATCTGCCATCACATAATGCACCAGAAAATCTGGGTATCTGCATTTTGTAAGCAGTTATCAGTAGAACAAACAACATATAACCTGGTCTGCAGGCACATCATGCTATGGCAGATTATGATTTGTATTGTTTGCAGTCTGACTTGACTTATAAGCGAGTTTGGATGGTACTATAGAGCCACTCATTAGGGTTGTTTTATGTGATATAATAGCTAATTAACATAATCTTTTCCATCAATAGCTGTCAGTATTCAAGTCCTATGCCAAAAATTGATATCACTGGATAATTACAGAGGCAGTGATGGATCTTGTTATAGCTGTCTCATTTGTAGTTTACACTGAGTATCATGGCTGTGCACCATGATTCAGGTATCATCATGGATATTCCTAAAGACTCTAACAACCATTCTGAATTTTCTACTTTCAATCCTTATGATATAATAACTGGCAATGCAATAAACAATGTAATATCAGATGGCTTAAGTGGAAATTCTGATGGACCGTTAGAAAGCAATTAAGACTGTAGTGATAAAGTAATCCAAAGTGAAAGTGACAATGAAAAAAAATTTGTCAAGTGAGTAGAAGATATTGATTTGCATTCATTTATAGAGGAGAATGACCTGGCACACATTATTTAAATGCTTATAATGTGGATGATGATTTGCCTGCTATAGTCATGTCAGATTAATAAATATACAATACAGCAATGATGAGAAATAGTACAGGAAAAAATACATATTGATGCTGTCCTGCCTGAGATGAACATATTTTTTATATTTATAATAGCATAAATGTTTTTCTTTACTTTAATAAAACTATTTAATTTGTTTTAAACCATTTCCTGAAAGTTCAACAATCAGTTTATACTGCCTACACAATCTGCTACATGTAGTTCCCTACATTCCAGATATAAAAGGTAACTGCACTTTCATCTGATGACCTGTGTCCACACAATATAATTATTTTAATTACTAGCATAATGTTATGCACATGTTTACCTTTACTTCAAGGCACAATATTTTACTAGCATAATAAAACTTGGAAAGTCAGAATATCACCCACGTGAAAGCCTTTAAGAGTTACATCCCATTATATAGGTAATGGTTGGGGTAAAATCAATATGGCAAAACTGACACATGTAGGGCAAATAGTTCAAAAGAACAAAGATCTGGTTTATTTAAAAAGGTTACATTTACAAAAGTCATTTTTCTGCAATTCCTTATTTTGTAGTACAATATATCTTTAAAAAAATCTGATGTTTAAGAAGAATCTAATAACAGATACTGAAAAACAAATCTATCAGCTTTCATGTCTAGGTGGACTGCTCCAGTGGCCTAGTGGTTAGAGCGTCTGCCTCAGATGCAGGAGGCTGCAGGTTCAAACCTCATTTGAGTATTACCAAAGACCTAAAAAAAATGGTACTAACAGTTGCCTCACTAGGCACTCAGCATTAGGAGGTTAGTATTAGGACTGGTCGGTCTGGTGTCAGTGTCACTGGGTAGGACATCTTGCTACATGTCTGCAGCATGATGCCCCAGTGCTAGACATCACTATAAACTGCCACACTGCAGACATTGTAGTTCTATGACAGGCAAATTATTAAAGCTACATTAAAAATCTAAATCACACACACACACTTTATGTCTAGTCAACTGTATATATATATATAATTATTTTGATGTAAACATTACAATCTAACAGACTTACACAGAACAAAGATTTGTCAATGTTTTGGACATACTATATATACTCGTTTATAAGATGAGTTCAATTGCAAATCCCCGTTTGTGCAGTTTGTTGTGAGTAATCAGTAGAACAAACAAAACAGACCCCAACATGCAAGCGAATTATGCTACAGTAGATCAGGATCTTCACTGTTTGCAATCTGACTTGACTTAAAGCAAGTATATAAGGTAGCTAAGTAAAAATATAATTTTAAATATGGTGAAAATCTATACATTTTTAATAAAATTTTGTTTTACACAACAAATGTAAATGGGTTTTTGAAGCTTGCTTAAAAAATGCATCAATTAATTGTTTGTTACCTGGACCATCCCAAGGTTCCATTGCATATGCACTCCACCTGTAGAATGCCTTCTTCTCCAATGGCATGTATTTATCATTCTGCCATGCCTCTGGTACCATGGTCATCACAGCCTGGAAATGACAATTTACATTTTGCACAATTACTGCTTTTGCATGTGGCATTTCATCAACTGCATGAAAAGAGTAATTTACTATCACAGCATAAATATTATGATCACCTTGTTTCCATTTATTGAAAAGGAAAAATGGTATAAAAATACTCTCCATTAACACACAGCCAGATACCTCTTCATATCTTAAATATGAGTGTATTGTAGACTGAGATTTCTCTAGCACTGATGACCATAATAAGTCATCAAGGTTCTTTTGACAGAGCTGCCCCATCCCATTCCAACCCTAAGTACTAATATTAGTTCCCCATCTTTCGAGATAGATAATAACATGAGCTTTTGTGCATCAGTGGAGTAGAAGGGTGTGATTCACACCTGGTGTTCTTTCAGCCTACTATAAAAAATTTGAACATGCTTCTTACATATACTGAAAGAAATTGAATGGACCTCTTATTGAATACCAGAATTACTGCATATCATTATAGAAATATGTTTAAAATATCGTTTGCCATCTTTATCCACTATTTACTTTTGACAGTACATCATATTAGTTCAATTAATAATTTAATGCTGTTTTCAGTCTAGTTTTTTGTCTGCCATAGAAGGCCATTGCTGCCTTATTTGCAAATGTACACAGATCCTAGTATATATGGTATTCATTTAATAACGTATTGAAGAATATCGAAATATTGAACAGCAAGCCTTATTTGGAAAATGAAAAACTGCGAGAATCTCACCTTATCTGTCATGGTGGACAAAGTACGATTAACGTAAACATAACAATATAATTTACCTGATATGGGCTTAATAACTTTATCAATAACCAAACTTTTTGAAAAATATAACTCTACTTAGGTAATAGATTTAAATTTAACTAAGGCAGCTTTATATCTTTCACAGTAGTTTTATTTGCTCAATTGTAAGCTATAGGATCAAATCATAGCCACGTTGAGGCTATTACATTGTAGCTATCACAACCCCATGCCCATCTTCTTTACGCACCTCTGGTAGCTCTCTCCCTCCAGCCATGCAAAGGAATTCCAAGACATTGTCCACACTACCAGAGTCAGACATTCCCTCCTCTACCACAGGGTATAGCTGTTGTAGTCTATTCCCATATACATCACTTTTCATGACCCCCTCTCGAGCTGCCATCAAATTCACATTCCCTCTAAGTGTGTTAATCTCACCATTGTGGGCCAGGTACCTGAAGTAGCAAGGTTTTAAAGTTTAAAATGCCAAATCAAAACTGCCCCCGTCCCCCCAGTAAAAAATTCTGTACTTCCAGATTTTGTATACACATGTACAATGAAAAACCCATTACATGGGACACTTTGTTCCCAACCTGTTAAGTATAGATAAATAAGGAATCTGGATTAAGAAATTGTTTAAAAGAATAGTAGATGAAATTCCTATATACACTGAGTCAGTAAGACAATGGAATAAATGGAGTCCAGAGTAAGACGGCTTTACTGACATCTTCTGTACAGATAACAAGGCATTGTAATAAATGGAGTCCAGAGTAAGACGGCTTTACTGACATCTTCTGTACAGATAACAAGGCATTGTAATAAATGGAGTCCAGAGTAAGACGGCTTTACTGACATCTTCTGTACAGATAACAAGGCATTGTAATAAATGGAGTCCAGAGTAAGACGGCTTTACTGACATCTTCTGTACAGATAACAAGGCATTGTAATAAATGGAGTCCAGAGTAAGACGGCTTTACTGACATCTTCTGTACAGATAACAAAGCATTGTAATAAATGGAGTCCAGAGTAAGACGGCTTTACTGACATCTTCTGTACAGATAACAAGGCATTGTAATAAATGGAGTCCAGAGTAAGACGGCTTTACTGACATCTTCTGTACAGATAACAAGGCATTGTAATAAATGGAGTCCAGCATTAGAAGCTTCAATGGCATCTTCTACAACGATTAACAAATTTATCACATGCACATCCCCCATAGTCAGAAATGTAGGCAGGAATTGAGGTTTCACTCACTCACTAACAACAATACTGACACTGGGGGGGGTGGAATTTTCCCACACCAATGTGTATGATTATTTTTCTCTCATTTCTAACCTGAAATGAAAAGTAGAAAAATGGCAAATCACTGCCATATATAGAAATTCAGAGTCTTTTCTAAAAATGTTTACATCATCTGAAAGACCATAAAAAGCTATATTTAAAGCATAGTCATTCAGGAGAAGCAGTGACAACTAAATTTTCAAGATATCCAACCTGGTGGCTATAATGAATAAATGAGCAGCACAGTTGGATAACAATATTTTCAAGATGGTCACCATTATAGTCATACTGAGAGTCAATTTGCTTCATTTTCATTTAGGATCAGATAGACATCAAAAGAACTCTTCTAATAAAATGCCATGTCAAAAAGGATTTCCATTTAAGAGCAGCCATAGTAAGATATGATCATTCAGAAGTAGTAGTGATATGATTTTCAACATGGCTACTGCAGTGGCCATATTTAATGTTTGTGCAGCACCACTCTCCTTCATGACCAACTAAACATCATAATATTTTTTAAATGAAATGTGTGAGTGACACAATTTTCATTTAGGACCAACCTGACATCATAAAACGTCTGTCAGTAAAAACCACATGATGATATGACCATCCATTCTGGAAGTGTAGCAATAACAAGAATTTGAAGAAGACTGCTATGGTGGACACAGTGGATGTCAACATCATTTTCGTTTAGGACCAACTAGACTATGGGATGAAAGTGTCATGGCAATCTATGAAGTAGTTTTGGTGGAGTAGTGGTAACAAACCTATACTACAAACAATATATGATGGACAAAATAAACATCCCATAACCTCCTCTTGTCAATGACCAGTAGAACTAAACATAGTACAATTTAAATTCACTTACAAGTCAAGTCCAACTGCAAACAACATAGATCTTGCTCAGCTATCACAAAATGTGCCAGCAGATCAGGGTCTATGTTGTTTGTTTAAGTGATTAATTCAACAAACTGCACAGATCCATACCTGCCAGCACATTATGGAACAGCAGATTTGGGTCTGTGCAGTTTGCAGTTGGATATGACTTTTGACCAAGTATAGATGGTAAATAAACTGCCTAAAAGCTCCTGACTGATGGGCAAACAATCTCACAATGAACTCTATGACCTTTGAAAGAAGTTGCAGCAGCGATCAATGTAAGGCTTTTAATGAGTTTCATAACTTGAGTTTATTAGGATGGATCAATATTCAGTTCTTCAAGTCAAACACCAAAGACACAGAGGTCATAAAAGCTTACCCTGCATTTTTGAAACATCCCTGATACATCAAAGCCTAACAATGTTGTACCAAAACAAATAACAAAAAAATTGGACAGGTAGACAGACAGACAGATAAACTGTATTCTGTTAGACCGGCAATTTTCTGGTGGAAAAGCAAATCTGGACATGGCACAAATGTATTTCATAGTCCTACTTTTACATATGATGTGGATGAGAGAACAGGTGTGTGTGTGTGTGTGTGTGTGTGTGTGTGTGTGTGTGTTTGGATTTGTAATGTAGCTTTAACAAATTTTCAGTCATATCGCTACGATGTCTGCAGTGTGACAGTTTATAGTGATTTATAGTGAAGTCTAGCACTGGGGCATCATCCTGCAGACATGTAGCATGACGTCCCAACCTGTCACATTATACTGACACCAGGCCAACCAGTCCTAATACTAAAATCTTAATGCTGAGTGTCAAGCGATGCAGCTGTTAGTACCATTTTTATAAGTCGTTGGTCTGACTCAGCTGGGGGTTCTAACCCATGACCTCCCACATCAGAGGCAGATGCTCTGACCACAATGCAAACAGAGAGACAAACATACAAACTTTTTCTGGATGTGCCCTCTCCCAACTAAAAAGGTATCAACAGGCAAATGACTATAAATTAGAGACAGACTGCCTTAGAAATAGGTCATTTACTTAAAGAGTGAATAGGCAGGCAGACAGACAGACAGATCAACTAACCTTTGTGGATGAGCCCTCTCCCAGCTTGGGAAGGTGTTGGTGGAGAAGCGACTGTGAATAACTGACAGATGAGTTTCGTAAGCAGCGTCTTTGAGGTCTTTGAAGTAATCCCATAACTGATTGGTGTTTAGCTGGCCCTACAAGAAAAAGACACCATTACTTACATAAACTCATGTAAAGTTCAACTAAAACCTACAGACCTAAATCTGTCATTGCTCGATGTGCTTGCACATCTGAGTCTATACAGTCAATAAAGCAAACAACATAGAACCTGATATACTCACATAATAAACCACGGCAGATCAGGGCTTAATTTCTTTGCAGTTAGACTCAACTTATATATGAGCATACATGTATATGGTAATTAATGCCACCAACAGATTTCACATCTTATTACTTGTGATTAGCAGAAAATAATATTTCATAATTTGATTTCTGCCCAACTATAACTTTCAATAAAATCTGCTCTGATGTAAAATACATGTAATACTACAAGAAAAGATATAAAACAAGTTATAAACATAAACCCATAGCATAGGAATTTGATTCCTTGTGTTTAAAAGCATTTTATTAAACATAAGCAACCAGGAAGTTTGTCATGTTATAACCAGAAGCTAACATCTGACACATTTAACATGAATTATTACACAACTACTGTGTTATTTACCCTTATATACCTATATCATAATTTTATATATGTTACATGTAATAACACAAAGAACATCATAACATCATGCAAAGGAGAGGCACAATGACTGAGGCATTCCAAATGTATTTCAAAGTTATTTCATTACATTGTTTGGCAGTCTTGTAAAAAAAATGTTGTCATGCAATAAACTGAATCTTACATGCATTTGTATTAGATGAAATTTAATAAGCTTACTGAATAATTTCTATTGAAAGAAATTATTTGACAAGTTTCATACATTTCATTTCATCTTAGCACTCATGTAAGATCTTCTATTTATCAAACTCATGGAATAATTTGAATATTTTTCTTGCTGTGGTTCAGAAGATATAAGAAAAAAATGTCATATGATATGTGCATCTTATTACAAGCATGATCCAGTGTTATATTCTTTCGTCTGAAGGGGCATGTTACTTACTATTTATCTAGAAAATTAATTGCAAGAGGAGTTATATCCCTTTCTCAATACACTGCAGATATATCCCACTAATATTATAATAATAATAATAATAATAATAATAATAATAATAATAATAATAATAATTATTATTATTATTATTATTATTATTTATCTATTTATTTATAAAATTTATTTATTAGGATAATTCACTTAATAAAGGACTATTCTCCATTGAGAGACTCATCGGACAAAAGTGTAACTATGAACATCATGCAAAAGAAAACAGTAATTACTATTTAGCATTATCTATACTATATCCAAGTTCTATTATAATCTGTAACAACAAGTACATGTACATGCTTTTGAAACATATTAAACAATGTAGTATTTTATCCAGATTTAACATGCAGTGTTAGCTTGTTCCATAGAACTGTAACTAAGTGATGGAAACTTGTCTTACAATGCGCTGATCTTGGTTTTGGTGGAGGAAGGTTTCAAAGTAGCCAATACTTTAAGATAAATGAGTTCAAGAAAGACATGTCAAAAGTACAGCTGTTACAATGACGATTGGTTAGACAAGAACACCATCAGTACCTTTACTGGAAAGATACGTCAAAAGTATGGTTGTTACATTGACAGCTCCTGATACAAGAATACTAACAATAGCTTTACTGGAAAGACATGTTGAAAGTATTGGCGTAACAATGACAACTGCTTAGACAAGAGCACTATCAATAGCTTTACTATTCTTTAACATTTGAACCTCAGTATTTATAGATTATGTTTAGGACTGGATATTGTGAATGAAACCGGTGTACCATGGGGCAAGTAGAGAGATAAATGAACTTCAGGCAAGATGACAATATTCAAAAGTAAAATGCAATAATTTATTTATAAATCCCAGTTTCATCAATGAAAGGAAAACAATAATGTTCCAGAAGAGGAATCTAACAGTGTGACAGGACATGCTATAAAAGCAGGATAGACCTAACGTAGTGTCAACATACACAGCAACAAACTTACTGGGTATTTTATTTGCTTTACATCTTGACATATGTTCAGTTAGAGGCAGAATGGCTTTCATTTCAAGCTGCAAGATGGCTGTAATGGTGGCTATATCAGATGTCAGATCAGAATCATGTTTTAAATTCTTTTAGAGAAAACCCCATGTTGATATGATGATCTGTGTATGAGGAGTTGTAATAAGATTTTCAAGATGGACAATATGGCAACCATACTGGATGTCAGATCAGCACTATTTTCATTTACAACCAACTAGACATCAAAAGAAGTCTTTTAATGAAAACTCCATGTTAATATGACCTTCCATTCAAGAGAAATAACAACAACAGGACTGGATGTCTGAGTAGCACCGATTTCATACAGAACTAATTAGATCATAGAATGACAGTGTATGTAAGCATATGCACGTACAAACATAAAAGTACATGAATATTAATTAATTATGTCACTAGATATATCAACTTATGTTGGAGTGACTCCGCTAAGTATCGCAAACATTCATATTTTGGTGATTGAAGGATCAGAAGGATTCGGACTGATGTAAAAAAGAATAAATAACTTAAACATGATAGCGGACAAATATGTCATCATAAACAAGGTAAAAAGCATTAAAAATGGCTAGTCTCTGATACCTGCGTAGATGACCCGACATAAGAATTCATTTAATAGGTTCAAGTCAGATGTAAATAACTCCTCATATTTCCATTACAATTGCCTTTTCTTTAGTATATAATTACCAATCAATCTTCTTTTTGATATTTTCCTTTTTAACTCACATGACTACAACTACAACTGTGACATATATTTCTCCTACTCAACCATTTCTATTTCCATTTTTTTCCCCAACTATTTTACCTGTATGCTACCTTTAATATATACAAATGTACACACATACACACATTGTTAGTTATAGACATGCATACAGTTACAGATACAATGAATACCTACAGACATTGCACATGTCCTTGCATGGTATCTTTTATATTTACATCGTTGTTTCATGTTTCACATAGAGTACAATTTTAAATGAATTTTTTCAGACCCATCCGTAACCTCTCTATAGCAGGATTTGTCTTTGCTGGTGGTTATGTTGTCTTGAAAACGTGTGTGTGTGTGTGTGTGTGTGCGCGCGCGTGTGACTTGGACTTTTAACATAGCTTTAAAAAAAATTCAGTCATATGGCTACGATGTCTGCAGAGTGGTAGTTTACAGTGATGTCTAGCACTGGGGCATCATGCTGCAGACATGTAGCATGATATCCCACCCAGTAACATTATCCTGACACCAAGCCAACCAGTCATAACACTAGCCTCTTAATGTTGAGCACCAAGCGAGGCAGCTGTTAGTACCATTTTTGTAAGTCTTTGGTATGACTCAGCCAGGGATCGAACCCATGACCTCCCGCATCTGAGGCAGACGTTCTAATCACTAGGCCACCAGAGCAGTCTTGAAAATACGATTTACAACATTACTTTTTATTCTTTATACATAAAACTGCTGAAATGAGCAGTTTGCTTCAGTCTTGTAATACAAAGCTTTAACTTAATACATCAAAACACAAAAAATAATGTCCTGTAGGCAGGTCCATAATCTACTTCCAAAGCAACTTTTGTCAGTACTGTGCCTAAATTTAGTGTGTAATACTGAACCAATATATATGAAGTAACACGTTTGAATTTTAGACTTAATCAATGAACTGGTTTGAAGTGAACTTTTAATCTGCATTACTAACAGGGACACTTTTTTCCACTGGCATTCTTCAATTGAAAAGTTTCTGAACTAGTCCTCCCATTAATGCATTCAATGCCAGCTTTCATCTCAGGTATTGAATTAGTTTAACAGCCTGGCAACCATTCATTTCCATCAGTCAATATTTGCTGTTTTCTTTTCTATACTGTATATACTCATTTATAAGTCAAGTCCAACAGCATGCTGCACAGACCCAGATCTGCTGTCATATAATGCACTGATAGATCTGTGTTGATGTTGTTTTAGTTGTTATTTTGGAGTACTCAGTAGAACAAATACAGAACCTGACCTGCCAGCAATGGAAGATCAGGGTATATGTTGTCTGTAGTCGTACTGGACTTGTGAGTACATACAGTAACTTGTTTGGGCTAAAAAATTCTCAAACAGTACATGTGCTTTGCAATTAGAGTCACAAACTTTACTGAAGCTATACAAACGTTAGTCTGAATGATACATTTGTTATATTCACTGAATGAATTCTGTATACTCAAATACTGGTTAATATTGTCTAATGATATATTTGTTGTATTCACTGACCCAGTTCTATCCTTGAGTACTGGTTAACATTGTCTAATGATACATTTGTTACATTCAGTTCTGAATACTCAAATACTGGTTTACATTGTCTAATGATAATTTTTTGTATTCACTGACCCAGTTCTGTCCTTGAGTAATGGTTTACATTGTCTAATGATACATTTGTTATATTCACTGAATTCTGTATACTCAAATACTGGTTAACATTGTCTAATGATACATTTGTTACATTCGGTTCTGAATACTCAAATACTGGTTTACATTGTCTAATGATAAATGTTTTGCATTCACTGACCCAGTTCTGCCCTTGAGTAATGGTTAATATTGTCTAATGATATATTTGTTGTATTCACTGACCCAGTTCTATCCTTGAGTACTGGTTAACATTGTCTAATGATACATTTGTTATATTCACTGAATTCTGTATACTCAAATACTGGTTTACACTGTCTAATGATAATTTTTTTGTATTTTTGTATTCACTGACCTAGTTCTGTCCTTTAATACTGGTTTACATTAATGATACATTTTTGTATTCACTGACCCAGTTCTGCCCATGAGTAATGGTTAACATTGTCCAATGATATGACAATTCTTACATATCTTAATTAGTAATCAATATTATATTTAACATTAAAGATATGTTTTAATTTATTGTATTACATATAATTGTAGCTAAATTCATCTATTTTCTTTAATACAAAAAATGAACATGCTTAGAAACATGCACAGTTCCAGGTGTCATATCTATTGGATACTTGTATGATAAAAATTGAATTTAGGCTGAAAAAAAATTAATCTCAGATCTTAATGCTATGGTCTAATGACCATCATTAATTATCAATGTGTACTGCACTGTGCTGTATGTAAGTATTAATAAATGTCACCTCAGATTTTCAGCCACTATTACGTAATATTTAAATTTAATGAATATAATCCTATAAAAAATAAATAGAAGACATACATACATACATACATACATACATACATACATACATACATACATACATATATATTTGGTTATTTTGTTACAAAGGCAAAAATATTATATGCATTAAAATTCAAGATAGACACTGAATTTTTATAGATATGAAAATTAATTTCTAATCTTTAAGTTCCATGCTGTGAATTCAAATTCATGCCGAGTAAAATATACTGGGAAAAATTACAGGGTATAAAGATAGGTTCCCCCCTCCCCAGTTGTTCACATCATGGTACAGATCTCTTCAAACGTAGCTTTTACTGACAATGGATAGGTCCATAAAAGAGGAAAGTAGTAGAGCTGGTTATGACGAAAAAACTTTATTTTAGTGCAGTATTTATAATATACGATGAGATGTACCACCATATACTGCATTTATATTAGGGACCTATAATTTAATGTTCTAATGCAAGGGCCAGACACATTTTCATTAAATTCACATCCATCAATAGTTGGAAAATAATGTCTTGATTTGATTTATAGCAAACACAGCATTATATCCATTGTAGTACATGTACTCAAGAAAAACAAATTATCTTCAGGTAAAAGAAAAGAAAATACATGAACTCCAAAGAAAATTGCAGCCTCGAACCCCTTGAATGGTCAGTTCTTTCCAGAAATGATTTTGCTAAATGTATGTTAATTGTTATATAAAAAAATGATGTAAAGTGGGATGATTCAGCTTACACCAGAAACTGTGCTGATATTTATTAGCTTGTTGATGAATAGAGGAAATGTTGACACTGAAGACTAAAAGTTGCTAGACAAAGGCAGGGAAACTTTGAGTTGGATGCAAACATTCAGTCAAGATGACTATATTTAAAGTCCAAGCAGCAGCATTTTCATCTAGGACCAAATGAATGTGTACATAATTTCATGCTAATCTTTCAAGTAGTGGTGGGGATGTTGCAATAACAAATACTGAAGGGCTCTGGGAAAGTGCAAAGCAAATTCTAGTACCATATACACTTGCTTGTAAGTCAAGTCACACTGCAAACAACAAAGATCCAGATCTGCTGTAGAATTATGCACCTGCAAATCAGGGTCTACGTTTTCTGTTCTACTGATTACTAACAAACTGCACAGACCCAGATATGCTGGCACATTATGCAACAGCAGATCTTGCTCTGTGCAGTTTGCAGTTGGACTCATCTTGTAAGTGAATACATATGGCATATGAAAAAACATTCTGCGATTGAAGCTGATACTATAAAAGAGAATCCAAAATATCAACATCCTCAATACAAACAGAAGCAGACCTAATGCATTATGCACCACAGCATGGTGGCTATTAGCATCAGCAGCATTACTATCACTGGTAATGACAGCAAACTGTTGATTAACTCATGCCCTAATAAATGTCACACCATGCATGATAAATCATACTGAATGCAAATCACACATTTATTTCACTAGAAAATTTGAATGCCCTGCTTCCATTCCTTGTACTATTTGTAACTTTGTCTAAACATATATTTTCATCTGGCTGGCAAATTTTAAGCTACCTTCACAATGGTTAAAATCAAAATGACTCTGAAAAAAATTCACATCAAGCCATATTCAGCCATTCAAAATGCAAGGACAGAATGATAGCTAAAGAATATTTTGCCAAAATATTACAAAACAAAATCATTTCTTTTCGTTCTTTAATTGCACTGAGCCAGAAAACTGTGATTCTAAAGTACTGATTGTGAATGAGATTTAATTATCACACCTTTGTAACTTGTGATCTTTACTAGGCCTTTGTTATTTGCCAATTATGACTAAGTGTGATTATCATGCATTAGTAAGTAATGGCTATATCATCTCCACAAAATTACAAACCAGTGGGATTAAAATGACACCATCAGGAACACAAATCAATCACAGTATTTGATTCCATTCCAGCTCCTGGGGGCCATCAAAACAATTAACTTTAGCATACAATATATGCAATGACATAAATACAAGTAATATGATACCAATACATTCATACATAAAACAATAACATAAGGTCACTGCAACATTTCTACTACAAAAATCAAAGGAGACATAAATGGCTCCAGTCTTATTTTGATTTAATTACCAGAGACAGGTCTGACACCATATTCAGAAAACTGATTTGGAGCTGTGCCAAACAATTCCAGCCTTGCAAGACATGTAACAAATTAGGACAGAACCTTGACCTGGTGCCAAATACAACATATTCACAGTTATTATCAGGTTTTAATCAACATCTCAAAACCAGTTTTAGGTTGTGCACATTTCAACCTTACTGTAACAATCGAATGTAACATGCATTATTACTAGCTGTGCACATATGAACCTTATATGTGCTTTATTTCAATCTGTACAAATGTATGAAAACAGCGGAGTAGTTAGACACAAGTGAATAGTGCATGCCATCATGAACAAGTGTTAGTTACACATTTGAGTCGTCATTCAATCACCAAATCGGACAGAAAATGAGTTTTCAACTGTGCTGAATCAAAATATTTATTCTGTTACTTGCAATATTAATGGCAAACATATAAGGGGGTACTCTATAGATATTATGAACTACTGAGAGAGTAACAAAGGCAAGGTGAAGTTTGCATTGGCAACATGCTCAACGGAGAGAAATCCAGCATACCGCTATGTTACTTCCATCTAATGTGGCTGAAATTTCATTGGATATTGTACATATGAAAATTGTATATGGCTTAAGCATACAGCTAACCAAAATGATTGATCCCGTGTGCTAAAAATGTCAGACCGAATTAGTCTAAAATAAATCTTCAGCCGTTATTAAAATAGGAGAAAAAAAATTGCCATACTGGACAGCACCAGTTTCTGAAAGTGACACGAATGAATTACCAAATATATATAATGTAAAAAAAAAATTGAAAAAATGATTGGCTGTTTTTATTACATTTTACCTCTGTAGTTCAGGAAGTGAAAACAATCAAGTAGAGCAAGCAGATTTTGTACAGATGCACATCTGAAGCAAGGCCAAGATGTATACTCTATAACCCAATATAAAATGCCAAAATAATGGGAATTAAAAGTCGTTTTAACAACACCCAATATATACAAGGTCATTTTTAAATAGCCAGTATAACCAGTAAGGAAAACCTAGGAAATTCTTTTTCTTTAAAAATTTAACCCTATGCAAAAATATGAAACTGTACAGCACCACCATATGTAGCAAAACTATCTCCTTTCCATACATTATTTAAGCAAACATACTGCACCAGATAAAACCATTTTGACTGAGAGGTGCGCTAGAGAGTAACCTTTTGTGATAGTGGCACTTTCCTCACCAAAGGCAATCCATGGAACAAGGTATCTTTGTGGAAAACGGTTTTAGTGCCAGTAATGACATTTATTAGGACGACCTTTTTAGTGGTAACTTATAAACAGAGAAAAGCAAATTAAATAAACATGCAAATATTAGAGCTAGTAGTCAAGGACCCAACTCTAGCTGTAAAACCAAAGATTGGAAATTGGCAATCAGTGGTCATAACTCTTCTAAATCAAGAAATGGAATTCTAGAATAGAAATCAAATTCATTAAATGTTGTTGTTGTTGCTGTTGTTGTGGGGTTTAATGCCATTTTTTAGCACAAGATAGGCTAGACATGACGGCCAGTATTAATGGTGGAGGAAAAACCCAGAACCCTCCTCCGGAAAGAACCACTGACCCACGAGAAGCTACTGGCAAGCTTTCTCACATACCCAGACTGGCCGAATCCAAGACTCAAACCCACACAGAGGTGACATGGCAGTGATCCGTAACGGAGAGTGCTTTAGACCACTTGGCCACTCGGGGCCCCTTCATTAAATGTCTCATCGATATAAAGGTGCACAAAACTCTGAGTCAAACACAGTATTCCTTAGTAAAGTTATGCTGTGGAAAGCAAAGCTGGGCGAATAGGCAATTAAGGTCATAACTGTTCAAAATGTTAATGGGGAGGGAACTCCTGAACTTACACTCATTCAAGGTCTCATCCACATGAATATAATGCTGCTTGCCTAATTTGATTCAAATGCAACAAATATACTAAAGTTACTGCAGAAAACAAAGTCAGAAAGACCAGGGCACATACCTCCTGTAAAACTACAAAAATCAAAACTCACTCCAGGTTTCATCAGCCTGAAGGCACATTGTAAATTTAGATGACATCTCCAACATTTTGATGATCTTGTGGAAACCAAATTAAGGAGGAAAAAATGTTGGCCATAACTCTTCTAAATGTTACCAGCCCCTACACAACACACATGTAATTCCATGAAACAATACCTGTACCTAATTGCATCAGTATCCGCTGAGCTATGCCAATTACAAACTATGTCCCTTGTAATGATAACAATTTAACTGTCAAGGGCCTTAACTCTATTCAAATGGGGTTTAGACCAAAAACCCAAATGACACATCTAGTCTTGAGACAAAGCACACACCAAATTCCATCAAATTATGTTCAATGGTTCCTGAGCTATACTGATTACAAGGATCAGCTAGATCTAAGTGAGATGTAATACTGTAGCAGCCATATTGGATATAAGTTCATCATTTTTTATCTAAGTCGAAATGGATATCGTAATTAGTTTTCTGATTAAAAAAACTCATGTCAATGTGACTTTCCGTTTAAGACGAGTAGTCATAACAAGATTTTTGACATCGTTGCCTTGGTGCCTATATCGGATGTCAGAGCAGCATTATTTTCAATCATGACCAACATAACATGTTGCCTTGGTGACTATACGGATGTCAGAGCAGCATTATTTTCAATCATGACCAACATAACATCATGAGAAGTCTCCTAGTGAAAACCCAATACAACTTTCTATTTAAGAGTATTGATAAGATTTTCACTGGTGTCATATTGGATGTCACACCAGAACAAGACCAACCACACACCGTATCTTACAGTGAAAACCCTATGATGATATAGCTTTCCATTTAGGATGAGTAATAACAAGATTTTCAAGATGGCTGCTGTGGTTGCCATAGCGTTAGATTATAAGAAGAAAAGTTCATGTAAGAATAATGATTTGATTTCAATGAGGTTTCAGTTTACCAAGGTTTCAGTACTGAAGTATATGTGCAAACCATCCCAATCTGAGACCAATATTTATTAAAGAAAGAATAAGCATGTTATACATCCTGTAGATTTTAATTTTTAATCAACAGATATTTACAGACTGTAAGTATTCTACATCTTGCAATCAGTTTCGAACAGAAACTGTGCATGTGGAGAGTAATTCCACAAACTTCACTTATTTTTTTATTTGTACAGTACATATCCAACATACTGTACATAGTATTATTATATTTCTTCAGGTAAAATCATCTTTTGTTAGTTGCATGCTTTACCTTTTGATCCAAAATCAAGATTCATTCTTATGTGCACAAAATTTGGCCATGATACTGAACACAAAACTCAAGTTATAATAATAATAATAATAATAATAATAATATTTACTTTATGTATGAGGATAACAGTATAATAATCGCCCTTGAGGCCTTAAGGATAAACAACTATTGTAAATACAGTAGAGAAAAATTACATTTTATATAAAAGCAGAAAGTGTCTATGAAATGCAATTAAAGAATAAACTGGAGTGCATTTATTTGATAAACATGTTATAAGTGTGCATCAGTATTCAACTTGATATAAATTTTCACCAGCTTTTTGTTCAGAGTTATAAAGTTAGAATCAGACTTATGCAAAGTAGTATCATCAGCATATATATATATATATATATATATGTTTTTTAATGTTGAACATACAGATGCAAGTCATTTATAAAAACACAAATAATACAGGCTCTAAAATAGATCTGTGGAACTCCTCTGATGATGAACACGATCCCTCAATTAACGTTATCAATTACAACTTGCTGGTTTCTGTTAGATAGGTACAATCTGAGCTATGAGAGAAATAAAATGAGAACATTTATACTTTTAAAGTTTCCATGAAAGTCTATTATGATCAACTAAATCAAAGGCCTTCTTAAAGTCAAGGTATATGGTTCCAGCCAATTCTTCATTGCAAGCAACCATTCATCAATGAGTTTTGTTAGTGCAGACTGACAAGTGGTTTCTTCTAAATCCAGATTGGGATGGGTGAACTGAATGGTACATAGGCAAGTAACCATTGAGGTGTTTGGAAATGGTTTGGATAAAGTGGCAGATATATTGGTCTATGATTATAAACAGGCAATATAACCTTAGCAGCCTTCAGCTGAGATGAGACCATTGCCATAACAACTAACAATGCTTAAATTAATTATATTGCTAAGAGACTGGCACTGACAATAAATTATGTAGGTCTGGACTACAGAAAACCTTTGATTAGGCCATTATTAATATTGATTTGTGATTGACAGTTAATTATGCAGGCCTGGGTTACAGATTACATTTGATCAGCAATTTTTATTATTTCTTTTTGTAATCATGCTTGAACAGCCTGTATGAGAATTTACATATAATAAGAATCACTCTCTCTCTCTCCCACCTGTCCTTCCCTCCATCTCTCTCTCTCTCTCTCTCCTCTCTCTCGCCTAATTACATTTATTTTTACTTCAAATACTAGATGAAATCTGGCAACAGCAACAGTAAGTATTACATCAATAAAATTAGTCTGACCCCAAGCAACTATATCTTAATATCAGTAATGCAAAACCTGATGTATTGCACATGTGACCTTGTCAGCTTGGTGGGAGGCTAATGATACAACAAATAAGCCTACAGAATAGAAGACAATTTGGTGAAGCTTCCTTCAAGAACCTTAGTGTGCATAGAGTGTTTTAGTTAGAAACCACAAGATGCAAGAGAGGTTTCAGCGAGACACCAGCCCTGGCAACTCAGAATACCTGAGCAAGTCTGCTAATTGAGAATTGAGAATCTGTCCCAATGACCAGGCCTATAAGACATTTTAGTATGTTGGATAGGACTGCCCTATAGCCCTTGACAGTAAAAATGAGCATTCTTTCTCTTCAAACAGGTAGAGAAGATAATCAACCACTGCATTCCAAGAAGGACACCTAGGACTGACATGTTTGCTACTTCATTAATCCCCAATGATTCTCCACTCAACATTATTGATCAAAGATGCAGAATCCTCTTTGGCTGAACAATGCTCTTGGCAAACTTGTTCAAAAATCAGTCCTAGCAGAGAGATCATTTGAGATATGCCAAGCAAAAAGGTGGACAATTTATAGCTGTTTTGCATAAGAGAACATATTTTGCCATGACAGGAGGTCTCTCCTCTAGGGTAATGTCCTGGGATGGACAACCAACAAGATGAGAAGATTGCTGAATCATGGTTACAGATCGGCCATCAAAATGAAATAAGCAGAGGAGTTTCTTACTTGTGAAGCACCAGAGTGATGATCCTGAAGGATGGGAAGGCATAAGAAAAGAGACAATCCCACTTCAGGCTGAAAGCATCCACTGCCCAAGTCCTCTGGATAGGGATTGTGGAAACAAAAATAAAAAATGGTAAGACTGTTCTTTAGCCTTCAGAAATTCCACCAATGGTGTCCCCAGAAGTTGGATCAGGAAATCAGATACTGATTGGTGTAGAGACCATTCCATGAGACTATCTTCTCTTCCTTGACAGACTGTAATCCAAAAATATTCTTTTTTACCAGGGAAGTGGTTAGCTTGGCAAGTAAATTCTTTTAAGGCACACAGTAAAGAAAGTTTCAAAACTCCATGCAGACGGAACCTGTGTGCCTCTTTTGTCTCTGAGGTATTGCTAGCAATAACAAGTCATCAGAGGAGACCATCATGCAACAAACTCATATTATTGACACACCGATGAAGGGCTAAGAACATTGCCCTCATTTCCAAATTGTTGGTGTTGGGACAGATTCTTCATGGAACAAGAACCCCCGAAGAATCCATTCTTTCAGCTCCAGACAAGCACCACACACTGAATATGACACAAATGTGAACAGATAAGAGTGGGTTTTGGGAATCTGGATGGGGACTTCAGTCAGAAACTGGCCCCAATTGGTCCACCAAATTAGCTGATGGCAAAAATCCACACCAAGAGAAATCAGAGAACTCAGTCACATGCATTTTCTAGTTTGCTAAAAGGTGAAACTGGAGTTGGTGCAAATAGCAGGTTTCAAAGCACAGAAGGGTAATGACCAGCTGACAGGTCATCATTGCTCTAAGTGCTTTCAGCAGGGAAAGGGCATTGACAATTCTGTCCTAAGGGAGGTAATTCATCCTCACATCGATTCAATCCTGAGGTGGAGTAAGCTACAAAATCTCTAGGGTGAGTAGAAGACCCAGCATGGTCACTATATACCAACAGCCAGACAGATTTACTCTGAGAGACTCTAATTATTTATTGTGGATCAACCAATCATATAAATGGAGGTTTGTATATCTAGTGACCTTAAATAAGCTTACAACCTCTCTACTGTACCCTTCTGAAGAAGGGAGTGCAACACTTCCTTTAATCACATCAGATATAACTGGTTGAAGAACATTGGGAACCTAACTAGAGAACAGTAATCCCAAAACCAAAGCTAGTATTCACCTTTATGATAGAAAGGACTCGTCACTGATCGTTATGTCAGATCATACCTTTAAAATGAGATTTAGCCTAGCACCTATGGAAACCAACAAATCAGGAACATTCTGCTGAAGAAGGAAAAAGTCCCTAGAGCTGTGGTGAACAGCTTTTAGGGCTAGGGGAAGGGCCTGCAAACTTCTTCTCTGGGCTTTTGTGGCAAGCCATTTTAAGGTCTGACTGCTGAACGTGAGTTCTGAAATGATGTTGTTGCTTTGACTTGGGCTGTGCAGCTTCAAAGAATTTTGGTGATGGACCCAGTCTGAATAAACCTGCTGAAAAGAGTCAGCATGATAATGGGAAAGACTTGTGTATGACCTGCCATTCAAAGATAAAAACAGCACAAATCACATCAAATGAAAAAGTGAAATAATGATGATTCACTATTGTAATAAACAATAAAAGAATAAAAAAGAATCAACAACTCTAACATTCAAATATTCTTACAGCAATAAAACAACCAAATAATACTGAAGAAAAATTAATTCAATGCATGTTTTGATAACTAGCAATGACTACATCAGCAAAGATTACATTGCTAATAAAATGGATCATAATAAGAAATACCATCTGCTACTTATTACGAAACTGAAATGGTGTTTGTAACTAAATAAAAAAACATAAAAGGGAAAAACTGCTGTGAGATCAGCTTTTTGGAAATAAAAAGAGCTAAAGTCACATTAAAAGAAAATGTGAAATAATGATGATTGATAACTAATAATAAAACAATGAACACAATAAGTCTGCAAATCAAATTCAGCAAAGATAAGGATGTTTACTAAATACCTACAGTAATAATTATGCTAACACCCATATGGGGGAAGAACTTAATGCAAGGTTACACCAAACATAACCAGAAAATAAATGTGAATAGTGCTCAAGAGAGCTCAATTCATACCAAATCATTCTTAATCAGGGGTAAATCAACACAATAAAAATGAAGCACATAAAGAGAAAACTCAAATCATGACATAAAACACAAAATGAAGGCAATAGCTGTGACCGGAAAAAGAAGGCAGGACATCATCCATTGGCAAAGTATCTGCAGGGTGGACTAAGAATGGTCTCATGTTCTTGTCATACAGTCAGGGTACCAGGTACATAGCAGCAAGTTTTTGTATTATTGTTACTAAAATTGAGTTATCCTGACATAAAACACAATAACTGTTTTTGATTAAGTACTTCTTGTCAGGACCCAAAGTTTATGTATTACTATGGCAACACATTAAATTTTGTGTGGCAGTAAAGTTTTCCTAGTTAACCTATATAAACCACTATTGATACTTTCTATGACAACTGTTCTTGGCATAATAATTAATTTGGATGAAAACTGTTAGCCCCTCTCAGCCCCTACTTAGAGTCATCTTTACAGTTGTTTAACTACCTATCTACAGATATCAGGAATTTCATTATTTGATTGGAATTCTTGCACATTAACTAACACCTTCAAAAATGCAGTCTAAAAGAATTTTTTAAAAGGTTGGATTAATACAAAACCTTGACTAAAACAACAAAAATCAATAACACTTTGGCTGCAGGCCAAAGTTTCTTGTAAAGTGACTGATTTCCAAAGGTGAATATGCATCAATTAGAAAAGCGATTTTATAGGGTTACACATCTGGGTCTCATGCATATGTAGAACAGATTAGGTCACCAAAATAAAGTGTGATGTGTAAACAGTACCATATATACTTTCTTGCAAGTCCATGTGCAAAGTGCACATAATCTGACCTGCTGTTGCATTCTGTGCTGGTATATCTGGGTCTACGCAGTTTGTTAGGAGTAGCAAATGGAAGATCAGTCTACCGTATATTCTTGCTAATAAGACCCATCCAACTGCAAACTGCACAGACCCAGATCTGCTGTCACATAATGCAGATCTATATCTGTGCAGTTTGTGAGGTGTAGAACAACATATACTCTAATCTGCTGGTGCATGCTGTCAGCTCAGGATCTTTGTAGTTTGTAGTTTGATTTGACTTATTAGCAAGTACATACAGTATGTTGTTTGGATTGGACTTGAAAGAAAAGCTTTTATTGTAAATGGTATTGCAAACAATTTTAATCTTATAGAAACTAGGTCAAATAAATATAGCAATTCTATACATGTATTTTCTGTTGTTCAAGCAGCAAATGTTAAATTGTTAACATTAAAATTAAATAAATCTACTTTTTTTTAATCTTCACATAAAAGCTTCTAGTGAACAATTTCTTTTTTTAATCCACCCCAATGTACCTTTATTGTACAAGTATTTCAAAACAGATATAATTAATATTTAATAGTATCACAGTCAATATAAATTAAAAAATATAGGTTTAATTGCATTCATGTAACAGAATTTTTCTTAGCAGCAATTATTTCCCCATAGTCTTATATACAGGTACATGAAGTACTTAGGAAATACTCAGTTTTATTTAACATCATGGCCTTCATATCATTAAGAACTCAAAATGGCAAGCTAGTTCAAACTTTAAATTCTACAAAATTTAAAATTAAAAACATTGAAGATCTAAGTTACAAATCTAACAGTATACACAGTCAGTCAAATGAGATTCACAACACAAATGTTGATAGGGCCAATACTAATTGCATACACTGATATTTCTTTTTAAAGTGAAAATCATTCACCACAGTAGTAACTCTAATGGATATTACTCTAGCGTGATGGTTGTAATTTGATACAATGATCAACATGTTCAGGTGTGTGTATTATTTTAAAGTACAGCTCTTAGTGCAGACTGACTTTTCCATGCTTCAGTGTTACTGAGTACTCTCTGCCCTTTCAAGGTGAATCTTCCATAACATAAAATCTCCATCCTTGTAAATTTTTATTAACTGTTGGGGAAGGCTTATTTTAAGTTGCGAGAACTTGTAACATAACATCTGCTTAAACATCTGGCAATAAAATACGGTTAAACAAAATACAATCTTTTTTGATCTACCCATTCAATACTGAGGTTTATTTATTTATTTGTAAAACTTTTTTTACATACCCAGGTCATCAGAAAATAAGACATAGCAGTCGTGGTGGTGGAAGCAGCAATTAAGGTTTTGGTTTAACGTTTTTTAGCAATGTTTTGATCTTGGGGTTTGATGTGAAGGCAGGGGCCTTCATCTTGCTTTATTCTGACCAATTTCAATTCCTCATTTAAATATGGTCCAATATAAAAAGGGACCACTCCTAAATGGTTAAAAAGTCCACCTCAGATGCAGGAGGTCATGGGTTCAAACCCAAACAGAGTATTACCAAAGACTTATAAAATGGTACTAGCAGCTGCCTCACTTGGTGCTCAGCATTAAGAGGTTAGTGTTAGGACTGGTCGGTCTGGTGTCAGGATAATGTGACTGGGTGGGATTTGATGTTACATGTCTGCAGCATGGAGCCCCAGTGCTAGACATCACTACAAACTGCCACATTGTAGATATCTAGGCATATGACTCGAAAATTGTTAAAGCTACGTTAAAAATCCAATTCACACAAACACACACACACACTAATTAATATACAAAGGAAATTTACCCTTGAACAAGGACATAAGAGAAAGAAGTGGCCATTGAGGGCTCTAGATCATTCAACTGGCTGACATCTGTTTCATTGCCAAATGCAAGTGTCTTTAGGCATGACATCTTGCTTTGCAGGATGTTTTCTGTCAAAATGTCTTCCATTGCTGCTAATTGCATATCGTAGCATATGCAAGCAATTGTTTAATCTTCATCCATATTTGAAGGCACCTCAGCATCTTTTATCCAATATTGAAAGGCCCCAATGCATGGATGCTTTATGTCCAATATTGAAAGGCCCCAATGCAAGGATGCTTTATGTCCAATATTGAAAGGCCCCAATGCATGGATGCTCTATGTCCAATATTGAAAGGCCCCAATGCATGGATACTCTATGTCCAATATTGAAAGGCCCCAATGCATGGATGCTTTATGTCAGAATTTGTCAAATTATGTTCAACAGTTTTTAGAGATGAAGCTTCATGAGGGTACAGTATCATTTCTGTACCAACAAAAATGGTGTTCAAGCTTGGGCACTTCTGTCAAATATGATCTAAGATGGTACTTTTTACAAGTAGTTATTGGAGATTTTGTTTGTTTTTGCAACAAAGTTATTTTTTACTAACAGTGGCAACATTTATTGGTGAACTGGCATTGTTTTAACAAATTTGAAAATCACTTATGTCAAGGAGTGTTCTGTAAAGTTTTGGTCAGGTTCTGCAATGTAGTGTTTCCAATGAAGCAATTTAAATATTTTTCTGCTTTTATTTACAACTGATTAATGTTTGCCACCATCTGCTATTCAGACCACTTTTGCTACTTATACAGATGAATTGACTGAAACAATGAGGATGAATTAAGCTATTTCTTTTTTTATTCATCATTTCTCAGTCAATACTACAGTTAATCCTATCATGGAAACAGTCATAGAGGTCCGACCAAATTTTGATTTCTGTTATTTTTGTGGAGAAATTCCAGTGAACCAAATGAACAACTTTTATGCAAATAATTATGCTGACATACATCTGAGGCATATTTTTGTCTTACAGAAATAGCCAAGGTGGTCCAAATGTATCTATATGAAATAAAAAACACTCTATCCCTTCTCAAAATTTCCTCAATGATAAAACAATATTCCTTCAGATGAATTCAAGACACCATAATCTAACTTTACTCCCTGATGTCCACTGAGTGCTCAGTGAAAGATTAATTGTTGACAAATGAGTAATAAGAAAGATGGCCAAAATTCTTAGTTAAAGTTAGAAAAAATAGGAGTTCAGTGAAACTGGAACTAGGGTCTGAACATCACAGTTTCTTTTAGGCTTAATCGATTCATTACCAACTCAATGCATTACCAAAATTGTCCTAGATAACAAGATCAACATGATAGCAAAATGTTTGTTCAAACTGACTAAAGATTGTTCAAATTGACTGAAGAGATTGCTCTGATCCAAAAATGTGGATTTAAATTTTCAAAAGAGCCCAAAGTAATCCTGCATTGCAGACAACAGTATCCCCCTCTCAGTCATGTGACACACCTGCAACAGCAATAAGTGTACATCCATGGCCCGCAGTTCAAACAAGTCTGTTACCTTCACCAACAACTGCATTTCCCAGTGCTCAGACAAATGTGTCAGAATCAACAACAGTAGTTCACACAGCTGAAACACCAATTTCAGCACCCCTTCCTCCAAGATATGTGTCTGAAATACAATCCAGAGTCCAACACACGACATCACAAGCCAGAAAAGATAGGACTCTAATAATTGGCTCCTCAATTTTGAAAAGTATAATACCAAGGAGACTTTTTAAAACAGATGTACAGACTTTAAGAGGTGCAAAAATCAACAACATCACTGACAGAATAATGAACAGTGACCTAACCAAATACAAACAAATTATTATTTTAGTAGGTGGAAATGATGCCTGTGAGGGAAGGTCACTAAATCAACTCAAAACAGATTTTGAAAGTTTATTGTATGCTGCTAGATATTGCAGCCCAAATACATGTAAATTAATGATATCGGGACTACCTCCTCGTGTGGACACCAAGGCCAAAGAAATAAATGATCTGATAATTGACTTATGTGAAGATTTCAACCTACAGTACATTCCACAATACAAATCTTTCTTCATTCAGAATCAGGATGTCAACCTTAGTCTCTACCACAGAGACAAAATTCATCTAAGCAGAAAAGGAACCTCTCAGCTACTGAGAAATATTAACATGTATGCCCCTATTTTCAAGCACTTTAATGAAGAGTGTTGTCTTAACTGTGGAGAAACTGGGCACTTGACACAGGTATGCCATCATGGCAAACAGATCGAGTGTTTTAGGTGCCATAAATATGGACACAAACAAAGACTTTGTCCATCAATGTATACATATTAGGAAGCTGGCAAAGAGGAGAATGCCAACGCTTCATTTACAAAAAAACTAAATGTACCCAGTGGGACTCTTGACTCTAACTATTCAATGGACACTATTGTAGATGCAAATGTAAATGGATTTTCAGGGTTTGTATGTGACTTTGAAGATGCTAATATATATGAACATTTAAATATAGAAATAGGATGTCAGAATGATAAAAGCAGTATGGAGACAATCTCAGTGAGTACCCCATTGCATGATGACATACATGTAATTGATATGAAACTAAATATAAAAGGTTTTAACATAGGTCACTTAAATGTACAAGGTATAGTGGGAAAGATAGACCAGATTAAGATAATGTTGTCTTCCATGGAAAATAATATACATGTTTTAGGACTCACTGAAACCAAATTAAATGCTAACCACAATGATGATCTATTTCACTGTCAAGGCTACAATAAACCATTTCGTAGGGACAGAGAGACAGCAGGGGGGGGTCTTGTTGTATACATTAGGGAAGATGTAAATGTAAAAAGGCGACTTGACTTGGAGTCACATGAAATTGAGAGTATCTGGGTGGAAATTTTTCAAAATAATGCAAAATCTTTCCTAGCTGGTTTCATTTATAGACCACCTTCCTCCAAAGCATTTTGGAATAATAACTTTTTGAAACAAATAGAAAGTGTTCTAGCACAGGAGAAAGAAACATATATACTCGGAGATATAAATAAGGACCTTCTCAATACTCAAATAAGGAACAACTGGATGGAATTTATTGAATCATTAGGCCTAGACCAGCTGGTAAATGAGCCTACAAGGGTAACAGAAAAATCAAGCACTCTTATTGATCACATTTATACTAATCTACCAGACAATGTGGCTTGTGTTAATGTACCAAATGTTGGTCTTAGTGACCACTATCCTACTTTTTTGACAAGAAAGGTTAAATGCAAGAAAAATAAGAAAAATACACATAAAACGATCACTTACAGATCGTTCAAAACTTTTAATGAAGAACAATTTCTCAATGACCTATATAAAGTTCCATGGAGTATGATCCAAAATTTGGATGACATAGATGAAGCCATGAGGGTGTGGACTGGCTTATTTATGGATGTAGTATCTAAGCATGCACCACTGAAAGTACATCGAGTAAAGACTGATTTTCAACCTAATTGGCTTACTACTGAAATCCTAGATGCTATGAAAACACGAGACAAATTCAAGGCTATGGAAAACCATGCACAATATAAAGTATGGAGAAATAAAATAACAAGTATGATCAAAAAAGCTAAAAAAACTTATTATCAATCATTACTTGAAAACAAAAAGAGCAACACAAACTCCATTTGGAAAGTCTTCAATGAACTCACTGGAGGAACGCACAAAAAACAGACAAATAAAATTCACTCACTTCTGGTAAATGACACCATAGTCACTGATGAAACTGACATTGCAAATGTTTTCAATGATTTTTTCATCAACATTACCACAAAGTTAAAAGAGCCAGTGATAGAAAACAACTTTAATGAACTGAAAAAGTTCTGCAGCAGTAAAATCTCAAAGGAGGTATGTTTCTCTATCCCACCAGTGTCAAAAAACTTTGTTAAAAAATGTCTCAGTGAACTTGATACCAAGAAAGCTACAGGACTTGATCAGATTGGTCCACAACTCATTAAATCTTCTGCCTTTGCTATTGTAGATAGCATAACATTCATAATTAATTTAAGTATTGCAACCTCATCTGTCCCCAAAATATGGAAAACTGCAAAAGTAACTCCTATTCACAAATCTGGTTCTAAGGATGATGCTGATAACTACCGACCAATTTCAATACTACCAAACTTGTCAAAATTGATTGAAAAACATGTCCATGACTCATTCATGTCATATTTAACCAAACACTTGCTGTTACACCCTAATCAATCAGGCTTTAGACAGAACCATTCCTGTGAGACTGCCTTGATCTCCCTAACTGATAAATGGCTTCAAGCACTTGACCAAGGTAGAATAATAGGAACTGTATTTGTAGATTTCAGGAAAGCTTTTGACATGGTGGATCATGAAATCCTTTTGAAGAAACTGAAAATCTACCAGTGTGATGAAAGAACAATTAGATGGTTTACTTCATACTTAAATGAGAGAACACAACATGTTTACATAAATAATGTTCCGTCTGAACCTGAAACAATTAGATATGGAGTACCACAAGGCTCAATTCTAGGTCCACTACTATTCATTTTATTTATTAATGACCTACCACTTTTACTAAGAGACTCAATATCATCTACAGATCTCTATGCAGATGACACAACATTGTCAGACATCCAAAACACAAAGCATGAGCTCGAAATTTCTTTACAGAATGCACTAAACAAACTGGAAAACTGGTGCACATGTAATGGCATGGTGGTAAATACTGGTAAAACTAAAATATTACTTATCTCAACACGGCAAAGAAGGACAAATCTTGATAGTGATGAACTATGTCTGACATGGAAGGATACAAATCTGCAAATAGTCTGTCATGATAGGCTACTTGGTGTTCTGGTAGATAATAACCTATCATGGACTGAACATATCAAACATACCAGTAAAAAAGTCAATTCAAGTTTATGGCTTCTCAGTAGGATAAGACATTTTCTCCCTGAAAGGCACAGGAAACTATTTTATAACAGTTACATACAACCCTATTTGGACTACTGTAGTACAGTATGGGGTAATTCAAATGATAAAAACATAGCAAAGCTGGCACATCTTCAAAAAAGAGCATTTGGGCTAATATCAATCCAGAAAGAAAGCAAGGAAAGTTTAGCTGGTAGGTTAAAAATATTACCTATTAAAGACCGAATCTGTTTGAGAAAAGCCAAATTAATGTACAGGATATCTCAGAATAGTGCTCCTGAATATTTACAATCACTATTCCAGTATAGGCTACCTGGTAATACTCCCCACCTGCGATCCATGTCTACTAAACAGTATAAAATTCCCAAACCAAATAAGGAGTTATTTAAAAAAAGTTTCCAATACTCTGGAACTCTGCTCTGGAATAGTATTCCAGCTGAGATTAGAAATGCCCACTCTATTTCCTTCTTCCAAACCCAATATATTCAGTGGCTTCAGAGATGCAGCTTAAATAAATAAATTCCTTTGTATGAGGGCCTCAAGGTAGATTAGTTTTTAGCTAATTGTGTTACCCTCTTTAAATAAGGTCATTATTATTATTATTATTATTATTATTATTATAAAAGAGTGCTTGTTAGCCACTCATGCAAGTTAGATGCCTTTAGATAAACTTGTGATACAAGTTTAAACTAATCAGGATTTCTCCTTCATGGCAAATCAGGTAGAATCTGTAAACAGTCATAATATTATGTACTGTCCAGGTTACATAGCATCTCTGTGACCACGTGTTATGTTACATATCCCCTCTGTGGCCATGTACTATCCACATTACATAGCTTCTCTGTGGCCATGTGTTGACGAGGTTACATAGCCCCTCTGTGGCCATGTGCTGTCCAAAATAAACACAACCCCTCTGTGGCTATGTGCTATCTATGTTTCATAGCCCCTCTGTGGCCATTTGCTGTCCACATTACACAGCCCCTCTGTGGCCATGTGCTGTCCATGTTACGTAGCCCCTCTATGGCCATGTGCTGTTCACATTTGTATTATTTTGTATTCTACAGATGGGATCTTGAGATGTGAACAGACATAACATCATGGTTTTGAATACCTAATTCATAAAACTTTTATCTGCCAACAGCGAAAATTATGTCACAATTTCCCCTCTTAAGCCTAAATGTAAAAATGGCTAATTGCCATGTACACTATCAAATATGATATTCTGAGCATCACCTGTCTCTACCTTAAATACATATCTGTACAATGAAGTGAAGCAAAACCATAAATGCATAACATAGGAATTCTTCATCACAGCGTAACAGTCATTCAAAATTTATATTTCAAACAAAGGTACCATATACCATATATATTCACTTATAAGTCAAACCACAAACTGCATAGACCCAGATCTGCTGTTGCAAAATGTGCCAGCAAATTTTAATATATGCAGTTTGACAGGAATAATGAGTATAACAAACAACATAGATCCTGATCTGCCAGTGCATTGTGTGATGATCATGGTCTATGTTTTTTGCGTATGCAATTTATACATGACTATATATGGCAAGCAGACAAATCTCACCCTGTTTTCGAATATCCTTTTAATCCACTATACAATATGATCGGTCACTTGTCACTGGATTCAAAAGCCTGGATGGCAGAATAATAATTAATCTGGTGCTGAGCAAGGAAATATTTACTTATTTTTATCAAAAGGTATTAGGTCTGTAAACTCTTCAATGCATGCAAATGCTGTTGAAAATTTCTCATTGGATGCTATAATACTAAATATCTGAAACATCAAAAGCTTTTGAATTATTTTGATTCATTCTCAACTGCTCTTCACATCTTCCATATCTTTTATCAATCACTGAATTAGACATCAGGCCATCTGCAGCAACTTATTTTCTAAGTGCCTTCAATTGCAGCCTTGTTCAATTATTGACAATTTAGTACAAGCCTCTAATTTATGAAATAATGTCTATAGTATGGTCAAAACCAAAAGAGTAATGGATGTGGTTTTATCAAAATGTGGATTTTATACAAAATATTTAGAAATTCTACAAATGTGTAAGTCACTTTGTAGGAGAAATTCTGTACCAAACCTTTATCAGTTACGAAATGCCCGATATGGCTCATTTAGCCTTCCATACTTTTCATTTAATCAGGTTGACTTGTTTCATGCGCTGTAATATTTCTGTAAATGTAATTTTTTGTCGTATCGTGTGACGCTTTTATTGCTCACGTGGCACGTGCGAAATAATGTATTATTGCGCACTACTATATATATCGGGTAGACATATTGGGGGGCACAGCCAATATAGAGGGAAGCTCTTAAACATATTCAGCTGTCGGGCATGTGTTTTATATTCATTTTATATGCTTTTGTGTTATTTTCATACCATTAGTACCAGTGTTTAATATATTGTCATTTGTCATCCACGAACGTGTTTATTGTTTCTTTAAAACCCTGCCCGGTCTCAAAGGGTCGGCTCGACTACGTTACAATTTTGGTGGCAGCAGTGGGATTCAACTTTCTATCCGAGAAAACTTTTGGATTGGTAATTTGAGTTTGCACATCCAACAGTGTCGGGGAAAGCCCTTGAGACAGGAGTGTTTTGAGAAATAATATTGTATATCTGATTGTAAACGAAACTGAACTTTTATCTTTAATCAGAGAAGCATTTAATTTATTGACGCTCGTTTTAGAATGTACTAGTATTTAAAATCATGTCGTCCACTAGCCAATTGGCAGAGCTTGGTAAGCAATTGGGATATGAAGGTGAAACCTTACGACAGTCTATTAAGGATGAACAAAATAGAGAACGAGAGTGACGCGTCGAAGAACGAGAGGCCGAAAAGAAAGGTTTCAACGCGAACAGGAGAGAATTCAGGCGGAAAAGGAAGCCAAAAAAGAAAGGTTACAACGCGAACAGGAGAGAATTCAGGTGAAAAAGGAAGCCGAAAAAGAAAGGTTTCAACGTGAAAAGGAAGCAGAACGCGAGAAACTAGAACTAAGCGTGCGCATTGAAAAGGAAAGAATCCAGGAAGAACACGAGAAACTAGAACTAAGCGCGTGCATTGAAAAGGAAAGAATCCAGGAAGAGCGAGAGGCCGAAAAAGAAAGGTTTCAACGTGAACAGGAATCACAGCGCGAGAAATTAGAGCTAGGCGCGCGTATTGAAAGGGAAAAGCTAGAATTAGAACGGTCTCGACTAGAGAACGATAGGGTATCGCAGCTGGGTAAATTAAAAAAACCACAACTTCCAGCATTCAAAGAAAATAAAGACGACTTGGATAGTTACCTGTTAAGATTCGAAAGGTATGCTACTGTGCAAAAACTCAAAAAAGAAGAATGGGCATTACACCTTAGCACTTTGCTGAAAGGTAGAGCTTTAGAAGTGTACTCTAGGATACCGAGCACAGAGGCAACTAATTACGATTTGTTAAAGGATGCATTACTAAAAAGGTTTGAACTTACTGAAAGGGGTTTTAGGGAAAAATTCCGATTTAGTAAATCAGAAAAGGGAGAAAGCTTTGACCAGTTTGTATATAGGATATCTAATTACCTATTCCGTTGGTTAGCTTGCGGAGGAGTCGCAAAGACTTATGATGCAGTATGTGATTTTCTCATCAGAGATCAATTGCTAGCAGTATGTAGTAAGGAACTATTCCAATACTTAAAGAGAAAACTATTAATAGGTCTAGCGAAATGGCTAAACAAGCAGATATATTCGCTGACGCACACGGAGGGGTTCTGAATGTGGTATCCCGGGACACGAGGGGTCCTAAGGAAAGTAAGCAGGTGAATTCAGATAAGAGTAGTTTCGGGAAGAGTTTTCCACAAAACCGAAGGGGGGAATTAGTTAGGTCAGATCAGATGGGACCTAGAAGTCAGGATAGACAGAGAAAACAATGTTTTAGTTGTGGAGAATGGGGCCATATGTCTAGTGCATGTCCGAAGCGTAAGAGGGATTTACCAAAAAACGGTAGGGGTCTCGTATATGGTAGGTTCGTCAGCTCGTGTAGAGAGCAACAGGAGTAGCTCCAATCAAAATGTGTCAAACGTAGCAACACAGAGCGAGAGGTTAGTGAATGGGGTTAGGGCTTCAGTACTTAGAGATACTGGATGTAATACTGTTGTTGTTAAGCAGAGTCTGGTAAGGCCAGATCAATACCTTGGAAAAACAGTGTCTGTCAGAATGATGGATAATACTGCAGTACAGTTGCCGACCACACACATCCATATCGAAACACCCTATTGGACAGGCGCAGTGACAGCGTGTTGCATAAAGCGACTGTTGTATGATTTAATTGTAGGTAACATAGAAGGGGTTTTGAATCCCATAGCACCAGGGGTAACAATGGCCGATGTTCCAACTTCCATGGCTATTGAAACTAGGTCGCAAGCTGCTGAGAGTAAGAAACCTTTGCCAAAACTAAAAGTACCTGATGCTATACCAATGATAAATAAAGGTGCATTAATCAAGGAGCAAACTAGAGACGAGTCGTTGTCGGTAATCAGAAATAAAGCCGCATCAGGAGAAGTCATGAAATGTAAAGGTGGCGGTTGCCATAGATTTAAATATAACAACAATATTCTACATAGGGTGCATACTACTCGTGAAGGCAGACGATTTACACAGGTAGTGGTGCCACAGAACTATAGACTGCATGTGTTGAAGTTAGCACACGAGTCGACAATGGGGGGTCATCTGGGGTCTACAAAAAACCAAAGACCGAGTATTTATGGAATTTTACAGGCCAGGGGCTCACGGTGATTTAACTAGGTATTGCAGATCATGTGACATTTGTCAAAAAACAATATAAAGGGAGAGTCAAGCGCGTACTTATCGGTAAAATGCCTTTGATTGAAACTCCATTCAAGCGCGTGGCGATAGATATTGTTGGTCCGTTATCACCTCTTACAGATTGTAAGAATAGGTACATCTTGACCATGGTCGATTATGCAACCAGGTACCCGGAAGCCGTCGCTCTACCATCCATCGAAACTGAGCGATTGGCATGTTTAGTAGGCTGGGGATACGGAAGAGATTATGACAGACTGTAGGTCACAGTTCACATCAGAACTCATGGCAGAAGTTAGCAGACTTCTATCGATCAAGCAATTTATGGACCACTCCGTACCACCCAATGTGCAACGGGCTAGTTGAGAAGTTCAATGGAACACTCAAACAAATGTTGCGACGGATGTGTGCAGAACGTCCGAACGATTGGGACAGATATCTGCATGCAGTATTGTTTGCATACCGAGAGGTTCCTCAAAAGAGTCTAGGGTTTTCGCCTTTTGAACTCTTATATGGCAGAATGGTGCGAGGGCCGCTGAAAATTCTAAGACAATTATGGTTGGATGGTGAGGCAGATGAAGAGATTCGAACCACATACCAGTATGTGTGTGATTTGAAGGACAAGTTGAGAGAAACTTGTGCAATAACCCATGAAACGTTAAGGAAATCTAGTAGTCGCGCGGCTCACTATTATAATTCAAAAGTGCGCGATAGAAAATTCAAAAATGGGGACAGAGTTTTGGTTTTACTTCCGACTGATAGAAACAAGTTATTGTTACAGTGGAAAGGTCCATATACCGTCGTAGATGAAAAGGGAGGTATGGATTATACTACTGATGTAGGTGGGAAGTCCCACATGTTCCACGCTAACTTATTCAAACGCTATTACGATCGAGCGAATGCAAATACAGAACAGGGAATTTTAAACGTAGTCGGTGTAGCCATCATCGAGGATGATGAGGAACAAGAGTCCGTTCCAGGACTTAATTTGAATGGATTACTGATTTACGAGATGGGTAAGACTGGAGTCAATATGAATCCCGATTTGACGGAATATCAAAGAAAGAAGGCTCAGGATCTTGTTGACAAATACCCAGACGTATTTTCGGACAAACCTGGTCAGACAGATGTTCTAGAGCATAGAGTTAAACTTACGTCACATGAACCATTTCGGGTCAAGGGTTACCCTATGCCTCATGCATCCAGAGATATCATCGAAAAGGAAGTCGAAGAAATGCTTAAGTTAGGAGTCATAGAGAAGTCAGGCTCACCTTATGCATCGCCTGTTGTCCTAGTTAAAAAGAAAGATGGCACAAACAGGTTCTGCATTGATTTTCGCCAATTGAATACGCGAACGGTATTTGATGCCAAACCCATACCGGACGTAGAGAGCATCTTCGTACGTATGGCAGGGCACAAATATATTACGAAGCTGGATCTGACAATGGGATATTGGCAGATACCGCTGTCGATGGAAATGAAAGAAATGACTGCGTTCGCCACCGAGAGTGGATTATACCAGTTTCGAGTTTTACCATTCGGGTTGGTAAACGCTGGGGCTAGCTGTGTAAGGCTAATGCGGAAAGTGATGCAAGGGCTGAAACATGTGGAAACCTATATTGACAATATCTTTATATACAGCGACACATGGGAAGAGCATCTGTGCGATGTTGCCAGGGTTCTAGATCGATTACGTAAAGCTAAGTTAACTGTAAAACCTACCAAATGCAACGTGGGGTATGGAAGTTTGGAATGTTTGGGACACGTAGTTGGAAGGGTGAATGAGTTGAAACCCAACCCCAAGAAACTTGCAGTAATCAGGGATTCAGTGCCACCTGTGTCAAAGAAGCAAGTTAGGTCATTTATTGGCCTGGCAGGATATTATCGTAAATTCATCCCTAATTTCGCGGCCATTGCCAGTCCTTTAACAGACCTGACCAGAAAGGGACAGCCAAATAAAATTCAGTGGGGGGAGAATCACGACAGAGCTTTTAATACTTTAAAGAAGCTGCTCACAGAAGCCCCCATACTAAAGTTGCCAGAACTGAACAAAGTGTTCATTCTGAGAACCGATGCTTCAGAGTTAGGACTAGGGGCGGTATTATTACAGGAACAGGATGGAATCAAACTCCCAGTCGCCTACTGCAGCAGGAAATTGCTTCCAAGAGAAAGGAATTTCTCGGTAATAGAAAAAGAGTGCTTAGCAGTAGTCTGGAGAATAGATAAATTCCAAACCTACCTCCATGGCCGAGAATTCATTTTGTAAACAGACCATCAGCCTCTACTTTACCTCAATAAGGCCAAAATTAATAATTCACGGTTGATGCGATGGGCCTTATCTTTACAACCTTACAGGTTCCGGATTGAAGCCATCAAAGGCACGGAAAATGTAGGTGCAGATTATCTCAGTAGAAATTGAACCATTCTGTTGACCATATCGTGTGATTTCGTCGTCTTAGAAAGTAGGTATACTTTTCTGAAGGGGGGAGGTGTGTTACGAAATGCCCGATATGGCTCATTTAGTCTTCCATACTTTTCATTTAATCAGGTTTTCTTGTTTCACGCGCCGTAATATTTCTGTAAATGTAATTTTTCATTGTATCGCGTGACGCTTTTATTGCTCGCGCGGCACGTGCGAAATAATGTATTATTGCGCACTACTATATATATCAGGTAGAGATATTGGGGGGCACAGCCAATACAGAGGGAAGCTCTTAAACATATTCAGCTGTCGGGCAGGTGCCATTGTAATTTTGTTAAAGCCAAACAGTTGGCTTGCCGGTTATGAGCAGCTGGATGGGCTTGTGAATACCATGACATCTGGTGTACCATTACTAGTATAACCCACCAATTCAGTGTCAGCGTACGGGTACAAGTGCGGAGGGGAAAGTGACCATGCCAGAGAGAAGGCCGTGTCAACATGTATTTTCCAATCAAGTAGTGTTTTGACTACAAGTAAAGGACAATAACAAGTAGTGTATTGACTACAAGTAAAATACAATAACAAGTAGTGTATTGACTACAAGTAAAGAACAATAACAAGTAGTGGTTTGACTACATGTGAATTATGACAGTAGTGTCTGACTACATAAATGTTTGCAACCAGTAGTTGATTATATGGGTTTGCAACAAGTATTTGTTTATATGAATGTTTGCAAGAGATATTTGTGTACATGAAGTTTACATGGAGTTTCTAGAACGTTTTGACTACTTGAATGTGACATAGTAGTCAAAGTATATTTCATATGTGTTTTATATTCATTTTATATGCTTTTGTGTTATTTTCATATCATTAGTACCAGTGTTTAATATATTGTCATTTGTCATCCACGAACGTGTTTATTGTTTCTTTAAAACCCTGCCCGGTCTCAAAGGGTCGGCTCGACTATGTCACAATCAGATTGAAAAAAAATACCTATAAAGTTTTCTGTACATACATTTACAAGCATGCAACAAGATTTCCATCAAGATATGCTCATATATATGAATATCATTCACATAAACACAACACAGTTTTATAACAGGCATACAGACAGGTCATTAATAGCATCCTCAAACAGACAGATCACTTCAAAAAAACTTTTAAAAGATCACACATTTGTATATAACTTGTAGTGACTTAATTGGCATGTTGTTGTTGTTGTTGTGGGGTTTAATGCCATTTTTGAGCACATGATAGGCTATACGTGGCGGCCAATATTAATGGTTGAGGAAGAACCCAGAAACCCCCCAGAAAGAACCACAGACCCACAAGAAGCTACTGGCAAGCTTTCTCACATACCTACATTGGCTGAATCCGAGACTCAAACCGGTGCAGACAGAGGTGAGATGACAGTGATCTGTAACAGAAAGTGCTTTAGACCACTCGGGGCCCCCTAATTGGTATGCAAATACTTCTACCATATATTAACTTACTTATAACAACACAGACCCTGATCTGCCATTTCAAAATGCACCGGGAGATTAGGCTATATGCTATTTGTTCAAGCAATTACTCCAAACAAATTACAGACAAATAGATCTGCTGGCACACTATGTGATGGCAGATCTGGGTCTATGTAGTTTGCAGTCAGGCTGACTTAAAATCAAGTATTGATGGGGATAATTTTAATTTCAGTTTAATGCAATGCAGCATCTTACAATTTCTCTCCTATATTTTAGGACCGCTCCGGTGGCCTAGTGGTTAGAGCGTCTGCCTCAAATGCAGGAGGTCATGGGTTCGATCCCCGACCGAGTCATACCAAAGACTTACAAAAATGGTACAAACAGCTGCCTTGCTTGGTCTCAGCATTAAGAGGTTAGTGTTAGGACTGGTCGGCCTGGTGTCAGAATAATGTGACTGGGTGATACATCATGCTACATGTCTGCGGCATGATGCCCCAGTGCTAGACATCACTACAAACTACCGCATTGCAGACATCGTAGCAATATGACTGAAAAATTGTTAAAGCTACGTTACAAATCCAAATCACATCACAACACTAACACCAATATTTTAGGTAACAGGTAATAACATGATATATCATATATATTCCCTTATAAGTCAAGTCAAACTGCAAACAACAAAGATCATGATCTGCCATAACATGATGTGCCTGTAGATCAGGTATATGTCATTTATTCCAGTGATTATTCGTAAAGAACTGCACAGACCCAGATCTACCAGAACCTTTTGCAACACTGACAGCAAATCTGGGTCTGTACAGTTTGTGACTGGGCTCGACTTTTAAGCGAGTATATACAGTTAGATAGAGTTGTTAAAACCACCATTTTGATACTGACTCCTGATTAATCTTGCTGCCAAATGCTTTGCAACTGTGTTTACAGAAATGACTGAACAGTAATATATTTGAAAATCATTCCACAATTCATCACTAAATCCACTAAAGCTGATTAACCATTCTTAAAGAGAAATCTTTGTTCAAACACAAGCACCTGCTAGAGTGTCCACTGAAAAATGAAACTGTGTGTCTGTGTTGTGTGTGTGTGTGTGTGTGTGTAAGTGTGTCAGAGTGTATGTGTGTATGTACGTGTGTGCGTGTGTGTGTTCAACACAATAGTAGCTAAATGGTTTATACTTAAAGTACCAACACAATCCTTGGTAAACGTATGTACCTGATATTTTTTGTAAAAATACAAAACTTTTTATTTTCAATCACAATGACCATGATCTTCTATCCTTTAGACCTCAAATTCAATATGCTTCTATTCTTGTTGGAAGGTGCAAGACATCCACAAAGTTAAGCCATCACAGCAACCTTTACCTTTAAACATGTGTATGTGTTTTTGATTTTTAACACAGCTTTAAAAAAGTCTCAGTCATATCAATATGATGTCAGCAGTGTGACAGTTTACAGTGATGTCTAGCATTGGATTATCACCAGTCACATTATCCTGACACCAGGCCAACCAGTCCTAACATTAACCTCTTAATGCTGAGCACCAAGCGAGGCAGCTGTTAGTACCATTTTTGTCTTTTGTATGACTCAGCTGAGGTTTGAACCAATGACCTCCCACATACGAGGTGGATGCTCTAACCACTATACCACTGGAGCAGTAATTAGACATAAACATTTATATGCTCCTTCCTTACCGTAAGTGCAGGCATCCATAAAATTTGGTCCTAGCGTGTGATCTAGAACTAATTCTATTTTTTGCAAACCATTTTTAAAATTCTTTTCTTTTTCAGTGACCCTGACCTTGGTCCTTTGAATCCAAAATTGTTGGTTTCTTTCTCACCACAAAATGCAAGCTTATCTGCAAATGCAATGAGACCCCTCAAAACCGAAAACTCTTTGAACCCAAAATATTTTTCAGATTTAAGAAGTTTTTGGTTAACTGAGGTTTTGCAAATGTGAAAAAATATATATTTTTCTAAGAACAAACGTGACAATTGAGAGAATGGAATTATGGGCTAAAAAGGGCAAATGAGATTTATAAACAGTAAATAATATTGTAAACAAACCAAATAAGTTCTTCAAATAGAACCAGGATGAAGCACATGTCCATGATCAAATAACAAGATCACACACCAAAATTTATCATGGGGCAACTATGATTCTAAGGGCTGCACACGATCTTGGGGTGATTGATTCTCAGGGACGTACTTGCACCTATTAGAAAAGTTGATTTACACACCTTTGGTAACATGCATGTTTGTAGTATAGATATGGTATGATACGGATAGGATGAGATTTATAAATAGTAAATATTATTGTAAACAGACCAAACTACTTTCCTCAAATAGATGCAGGGTTGGTCACAAGTGAAATATGTCCTTGATCGCACTGTATTCTTTACCTGATTGACCTGTTTTACACTCTTAAATGGGCCTGTCTGGTATGTTCATTGACATTATTTTATCTGTGTGGATGTATTATACGATGGGTCAACTTACAGGTAAGCTGCAATGTTTACTAACAGTCACATCTCCCAAAAAGTTTCAACTGAGTTTATACATAAAGGTTTTCAATGGAGCACATGCACCTTTTAGAAAAGAATTTCTCACTGTTTACACATCTGGATGACATGCCTTTGCTTCTAGGATAGCTATAGGTCACAATGATGAAATGAGTTTTATAAACAGTAAATATTGTTCAGAAAGTTCTACATGAATCAGGACTTAGACTCCGTAAACTCTAATAAAATAAATCTAAATTTGTTTTTGTTGTTGTTATTATTGAACTGTAAATGTCATTTTGTTAACACCATAATTTGCTGCTTTGAAGCTTCATCCCTTGCAAACATCAAATAAATGATTTTTAAGAAAAGACTGTCATAAAATATTTTTTCAAAGCATTTGAGAACAGATACAATTATATAATACAAATCAATGTTGAAATAAAAGTTAAAGAACATTTTCAATTTCCTACATTAAATAGTTTGGAAACAGTCATTTTTTGACAATATCATGACCTAAACATGCTATTCAAAACGGTGAACTATTTAAAAAAGTTCAAATGTAAATAAGAGCACAGTGAACAGACCATTCAACACCCAACCCACATTTAACAGTTATCTACATAGGCACCAGCAGGATACGTCTGACATTGGAGATAACTGACCAACTTGCTTAAATGACCTCAAATTTTGGTCATTGTATAGGATTGTGTTTTGTGTGGTTTAACACATGATAAGGTGTCCAGTGTAAGAACCAAGAAAGAACAACTGATAGATGGAAAGCTACCAGCATTGCTTTCTCACATACCCACACTAGTCAAGATGAGCCTTGAACACACATGGACAGAGGCAACATGTCAGTGATCTGTAAAGAAAAGTACTTTAGGTCACTCAGTGGCCAAGGGATGTGGTCCTAAACATATTTTGCAATAAACATTACTTTCTTACTAGACTCATCATAACTGATGTATCCAACCAATAACAAGATTTTCAAAATGGCTGGTGTGGTGGCCATGTTGGATGTTCATGCAATAAGATTTCCATTTAACACCAACTAGACCATAGGATGAATGGTTGTATCAAGTTTCATGCTCCGGTTTATAAAGAGTGGTGACAAAAAAAATTATGCTAACGGACAGATGACGGACAAAAGACACCAGATGACGGAGCATTCCATAAGATCTTCTGTTCCATGACCAGGTGAGCTAAACAGAACACATATTGAATTACCAAGATTCACTACACAAATTATCCTTCTTTAGTTGTACACAGGTTGATCAAGCCATTAATTCACATGACTCAGCCCATAGGTAATGAATGCATTTACATTTCTTTTAAAGTGAAAACCATGTCTAAAGGTATATGTAGTAATGGGAATCATTCCAGAATGAAGGCTATCATCTTAATCCTACACACGATGATGTAATCAAATATTTCGGTGAATGGATGGTGTGTCATTTTATACTAGCACTCTAAAGGACAAGCTGATGTAACAGATTTTGAAGATACTGCATTCACAATATCTGATATTGAGATACATTGTCCCATTTTAGTCATTAAGCAAACAGAAAAATTGCTCTAGTGTAGCTAGTTAGGTATTTTTACATATCTCTAATAACCACTATAAATCAGTATTACATTTAAGTCCTATTTTCCTAGATGTATCATGTAATGACCTGGTTTAAACGTACCGTATATACTCACTTATGAGTCCAAGCGCAAACTGCCCAGACCCAGATCTGCCATCACACAAATGTACCAGCAGAACCTGAGCTATGGTTTTTTGCAGTTTGATTTTGCTTATCAGTGAGTAGTTTAAATCTTACTTTTCCTATGGTTCATTTCCATTGAGTGCTCTTTTTGTCCTTCTTAAGTTAATCTTCCACAAAGCCAATTTATGCTCTTTATCTTCAATACTGAGGTTTACTGAATGGCATTTTTTTTGTTTTTTGTAAAGTCAAAATTTGAAGCGGGAAGCAAGACAACCAAGTGTAACTCTGCCAGCTCAACATTTAAGGTTTTTGTTTAAGTTATCTGCATATGCAGGCCCTGGTCTTCTTTTATTCCTCTGACCCCTTACCTCACATCAAGAAAACTATTAATTTACAGCCTAATATAGAAAGGCATCATACACATAATACTAATCAGATCTAACTGCACAGACCCCAATCGGCTTCTGTATAATGTGCCAGCAGATCTGTGTCGATGCAGTTTTTTTAAAGGGACAACCAGTTCTAACATCAACCTCATAATGCTGAGCACCAAGCAAGTACCATTTTTATAGCAGTACCATTTTTACTTTAGTCTGACTCGGCCGAGGCACAAACTCCCCCACATCCGAGGGGTTTATGTTGGGTACAGTTGGACCCAGACTTGTAAGTGAGTACATGCAGTACTTTGCCCTCAAGCAAACGTCTGACAGGTAACATTATGGATTTAACATACAACCTTAATTACTTGCTATATTTTACTACGCTGGAATTTTTTAGAACATGTGGCATCAGGATTTTTATGTCAAGTACATGTTGTTATAAATCAGATCTTCAGTGTAGAAAATAATCCATGTAGGTATTTTATATGTGGAAATTTTAATGCAGGAACAGGCACTGCTCCTGACTAAATTGTGGCAAAAAATAATGTCACTATATTACTTCATGACGATTATACACTAAATTATTTTATATCTCATGCATAGCCTGGTACTGGACAGGTTAACAAGAATGGTAATGTGTAATTTGACCTTGGTAATAAAACTTCTTTCTGAACTGTATATGAGCCAGTTGGTTACAATATTGGTGTTAATTATTCCACTTTTATAAATAATCTGGGGTGATGTTTGATTGATTATTACAGAACTGAATGGAGTGGGTAAAAAAAAAGCATATACCCATAACCATAGTCACTTGTCACCTGAAATTTGACCATCATTTTATTCTTGCACATGTTTACTGAGTATCATGCATACTCTGAGTAAACCGACACATAGATTTTTGCTTTGGTATCTTTTCATGGAAAGTCAAGGCCCTTTTGAAATTCTGGACACCGCGCCACCCCACCCCACCCCATTACAAACACATGACCTTATCTGGTCCTGTTATTATATTCAGGTAATCATTATTTCCTTTTTAATACTTTTTTGCGAGTTCTCTGAGACTTAATTCTTATCAATGTGCTATCAGATTTTCAAAACTCTAGATATAATTGTAGTTAAATCATGATTTTATTCATATAAACGTTCTGTCTAAATACTTATGCGAGTCTGATATTGATGATGATTTTTTTCCCTCAATGAAACATATATCTGATGACATACTAAACTGTATTTCTTATCTAAATGTGAATCATGATACAAATTAATTGTTCTATTATGAATATTTCTTAAGTAGTTTATTCCATAGTGGGTCTTATCTCTTACAAGCGCCTTGATCTAAAACATAAAATAAGAAGTCAGAATTTGTCACACTTAGATTCTCCTTGGTATTACATAGAATATGAAGCTCAAAGAAATCAGTCTACTCAATGCCAAAATATTTATCAAAGAAATGAAACAGTCATATATAGGATACACGGCAATGACTTTGATTGTTCACTCGATTCTGTGATGAACCAATTCTATCATTTAAAACAGATCGGCTATCGATATAGATATATTTGTGTTTGAAATTCGCTGAATGATTTATTTCAAAGAGAAGTGCACCTTTCTAATTTAATGTATTATCACAGTTGTTTATCTAGCTGTTTAGATTGAGGTTTTTGTTTCTTCCATGTACTGGGGATTGTGCCATTCTGTTCTTTATATCCTCAGATTTCTGTTTGTTCTATCTATAATTTCACACTATTTTAATATTTACTCAATCTGGGCAACAATACTGAGGGTGATCACCCTTTAAATAGCAATAGATAAATAAAGAGGTCACCTTGTAAGAAGGTACAACCTCACAACACCAACACTAGTAGCACCACTACAGTTTGGACGCTTGTTTAAATCAAGTGACTTGTTTTTCTTGGCGTTGTTTTTACCTCAAATGGTGCATTTAATGAAGCACAACATTAGGCCGATAAATCAAACCTTCACCCATGGTGATATTGATGTTGGGGTTAGCTCAACAGTCTTCTAAAGCATTTTTTACCTATGGACAAATACTTGTATAAATTTGCTGATGTGTCTCCCAAAGTCAGCTGACCAGTTTTTTAAAAACTGGCATTCAAGGATGTGTGTGTATGTGTGTGTGTGATTTGGATTTTTAATGTAGTTTTAACAATTTTTCAGTCATATCACTACAATGCCTGTAGTGTGACAGTTTATAGTGATGTCTAGCACTGGGGCATCATGCCGCAGACATTTAACATGATGTCCCACCCAGTCACATTATCCTGACAGTGACACCAGACCAACCAGTCCTAACACTAACCCCTAATGCTGAGCACCTAGCGAGGCAGCTGTTAGTACCAATTTTATAAGTCTTTGGTATGACTTGGCCAGGGTTTGAACCAGCAACATCCCACATCCAAGCCAGATACTTTAACCACTAGGCCACCAGAATGATATGCAATTTTGTTTTTGGAGTTCTGACATAAAGAATATTTAAATCTAGTTATCATACGTATATATTATGTGACAGGGTTTATGTTGCATCACATCTTGTCTACTTGTTTTGAATAAGAAGGCTACACTTAAGGTGTGTCACACAGAGCAACATGTTACATTTATTTATCGATTGGTGGTTGTTGTTTGTTCCAGTTCAGAGTAAAACATTAACTATTAATCAGAATTGTAACTTGTTCATTGTAAGAAATGCCAGAAGTATTTGCATCCAAACTTAATCTAAATAGATACAAAACAATAGAGAAACTTCATGCAAAAGTGGCTATTACATGATCTGTAAAGTACATACATGGGTAACATGCTTAGCATGTCACCTTTTACGCTGGTATATGTCATCCATGACTAAATGTACCAATGGGATGGATTGCTTTTTACTAAATGCGCCAATGGGATGGAATTTTTTTTATCTCAGAATAAGCAATGGGGCAGAATCCCAAATACATGAGTTATAGTCACCTTGTTGATTTGCAGATGAAGAGAAGGTGTTATCAATAATTTCCTTTTTCACTCAAAGAAATGAATGTCTGTGTCCACTGCAGTTATTTTGCATCTGCATGAAGTACAGTATGAATGATTTGGTCATCCCCTCCCATACTTGGACTTGTTCTAGATAAGATATTTACACAGGAAAGAGAACTATTTCTTCTGTTTTGAGTGTGTGTGATTTGGATTTTTAATGTAGCTTTAACAATTTTTCAGTCATATCGCTACAATGTCTGCTCTAACCATTAGGCCACCGGAGCGGTTCTTCTGTTTTGAAGATAGCACCATAATGCCATCCAATTATAAGTAAAGACATAAAATTGAGAATAAAATATTTTAATGGCATTCTAGCAGTACAAAATAAAGGATGTTGGCGACCAGGACAAGTCTTGAATCTGATGAAATATACAGAATAAATGCTGTAAAAGCTGAAAAACAATTATCGACACTTAACATGTAGTCTTTTGCTTCAAAGTATTTCTTGCTGTCTTGTCAAGGATGAGAATGTCATATGAACAGATGATAAATTTATGTCTGTAAACTGCATCCCAGAAATACAACTAATGTCAACATGGCACCACCATCAAGTTGATGTGTGTATCAATGTGTCATATTGTAGGCTGCATATCACGAATCATATTGTATGTCACCCATTCAATCCTTGTGTTTGAATATTTAATTGTTAGCCTAATACAAACAGTTTCATTCAACCGTCCACAACTTTGACACGATCTGCCAGCAATAGCGTATTATGCAATGTTTCTGATATTTTGCTGATCTTGCAAAATATGAGAAGTAACTATGGTCAGTAATTGTTCATAAATATTAAAGTAATTTTTATTCTTGACGTATCATATGTAAATAAAAAAGAAGACAGTTGTTTTCTTGATCTTTATTTGTCTGAACAAATATGAATTTTCTATAAAAAGAAATGAGGTTGCAATTTGTTAGCAAGACTAAATTATTCCATTTGTGTACATTCATTTATTTTTGTATGCATCATTTTTATTGATTTAGCAACCCAACTGCTTTTCTGTGAGTTTTAAATTCCCAAACATTTGATCAGGGACACATGCGAACAAAATTTGGTGTGTGTGAAAAAAGATGCTTTTGATCAAAGACATGTATTTGCATGTACAAGTCCTATTTAGATGGACTTAAATCTGTGGATATTTTCTTATTGTCCTCACAGATGGATCATTGTTCCTTGGTACTTTCATGGTCTGAAGCAACCACATGATCCACAAAAATTGTTACCCCACTCCACTCCACCTTTAGAATAATGGAAGGGAATTCAGTTTTTCATTCATAAAATGAAGTTTGAAAAGTGGAATATCTTTAATACTTATCTATATCTTTCACTTTCAGAACTCAATCAGAATGGAGCCTTACCTTCCTGATTTGTAATAATTATCATTCATAGCAGGGCTTCCATGTGCTACAGCTTTTTGAATTGGACCTCAAAGCGACCTCAATACATTATCATAAATGTTCTACATAAGATCAACCATGTCAATGACAACTGCACAATTTCGTCCAAACTGACAAGGGAGATTACTTGATTAAAAATTTCAAAACAGTATTTTTAGCCATGAAAGTAAGTTATGTGCCAATAGATAACCTTGATAAATACATAAGAAACTTGTTCCACATACAAGTAGTTAATTTTTAGGAACATTTGCTTAGGCATGACAAATTCACAAACAAATCAGCAATGGCTATCAGTGACTGCAAATATCGTCACACTGAATATCATAAATTATGTCAAACTTTATTCCACTTTTAGTAACAAACTGACACTTTTTCGCTCACAAAAACATCTGGTTGGCACTTAATAAGCAGAAACATCTCACTCAGAGAGATTAATCTCTTATACTGGAAGAACCAAAGTCTCACCCTGAGAATCAAACCCCTCACCCACACACTAACAGATTTCATTGCAAAACATTATCCCTGATCAAAGCTTAAGATTCAAAAGTAATATGTAAATGAAGACCCTGACAAGACATTCCTTCCTTGATACCCGCATGTGCAAACTCTGATCAGTGTTATGCTAACAACTGTAGCAATGGGAAATATTTGCAGCTGGACTTGCATTCAAACTGGGGATTCCACAATGCAAGTCCAGTAATATACAACAGGCAAATGGGGACCTCTATAACACAAGTCCAGTGATGAACAGCTTCAGCACTAAACATTTACACAATACTAACCTACAAGGCTTCTGCAAGATCTGGCCATATTGAAAATGTCCTCCTGTCAGTTAATTTATGCTGCTGACCCCCAGAATTAAATATCCACTGTAACATTTAAACCAATTAATTCAGTGTTTTATTTGTTCAACACTGATAATGAATTAGTGCTATACACTGTCCATGCCCAATACTGAGACTAACATACATTACACATTGATCCTGTCCAACACTGAAACTAACTTTGTAATCTGAAACTAACATGAAGAGTTTTATACTGCCCCAGCCTGGCACTGATAATGACATGAAGAGTTTTATACTGCCCCAGCCTGGCACTGATAATAACATGAAGAGTTTTATACTGCCCCAGTCTGGCACTGATAATGACATGAAGAGTTTTATACTGCCCTAGCCTGGCACTGATAACAACATGAAGAGTTTTATACTGCCTCAGTCTGGCACTGATAATGACATGAAGAGTTTTATACTGCCCCAGCCTGGCACTGATAATGACATGAAGAGTTATATACTGCCCCAGCCTGGCACTGATAATGACATGAAGAGATTTATACTGCCCCAGCCTGGCACTGATAATGACATGAAGGGTTTTATACTGCCCCAGCCTGGCACTGATAATGACACAAAGAGTTTTATACTGCCCTGGCCTGGCACTGAAAATGACATGAAGAGTTTTATACTGCCCCAGCCTGGCACTGATACTAACATGAAGAGATATATACTGTCTCAGTCCAAATATGATACTTACATGAAGAGTTATATACTGCCTCAGTCTAACACTGATACTAACATGAAGAGGTATATACTGTCTCAGTCCAACACTGATACTAACATGATGAAGTATATACTGTTCCAGTCCAACACTGATACTAACATGAAGAGGTATATACTGTCTCACTCCAAATTTGATACTAACATGAAGAGGTATATACTGTTGCAGTCCAACACTGACACTGACACTGACATGAAGACTCTCAAACACTGATACTGACATGAAGACTTGTATACTGTCTCAGTCCAATACTGATACTGATATGAAGACTTGTATTCTGTCTCAAACATTGATACTGACATAAAGACTTGTATACTGTCTCAGCCCAATACTGATACTGACATAAAGACTTGTACACTGACTCAAACATTGATACTGACATAAAGACTTGTATACTGTCTCAGTCCAATACTGATACTGATATGAAGACTTGTATTCTGTCTCAGACATTGATACTGACATGAAGACTTGTATACTGTCTCAGCCCAATAGTGATACTGACATAAAGACTTGTATACTGTCCCAGCCCAGTACTGATACTGACATAAAGACTTGTATAATGTATCAGTCCAATAATGACACTGACATAAAAACTTGTATACTGTCTCAGCCCAATACTGATACTGACATAAAGACTTGTATAATGTATCAGTCCAATAATGATACTGACATAAAGACTTGTATACTGTCTCAGACATTGATACTGCCATGAAGACTTGTATACTGTCTCAGCCCAATAGTGATACTGACATAAAGACTTGTATACTGTCTCAGCCCGATCCTGATACTGACATAAAGTCTTTTATACTGTCTCAGACATTGATACTTACATGAAGACTTGTATACTGTCTCAGCCCAATACTGATACTGACATAAAGACTTGTATACTGTCTCAGACATTGATACTGACATGAAGACTTGTATAATGTATCAGTCCAATAATGATACTGACAAAAGACTTGTATACTGTCTCAGTCCAATACTGATACTGACATAAAGACTTGTATACTGTCCCAGTCCAATACTGATACTGACATGAAGACTTGTATACTGTCTCAGCCCAATACTGATACTGACATAAAGACTTGTATACTGTCGCAAACCAATACTGACACTGACATGAAGACTTGTATTCTGTCTCAGCCTAATACTGATACTGACATGAAGACTTGCATACTATCTCAGTCTAATACTGATACTGATGTAAAGACTTGTATACTGTCTCAGTCCAATACTGATACTGACATGAAGACTTGCATACTGTCTCAACCCAATACTGATACTGACACAAAGACTTACTGTTGCTGACATACAATACTGATACTTGTCACGGAATGGTGTAAATGTTGTTAATTAAATACATGTACTCGGGTTTCGTTTCTTTTTCTCTGTACAACGATACCCGAGGGTGATTATAATATGGTCTATGTATTTCGAAATCGTGAGTACGATTCGTCCTGTGCCACACGTGCAAGGTGCCTTTGATAAAGAATAACGAAAATTCTAAAGGTATAAATACGTTACTACATGTAAAGGACCTTTACAATACTAATGGTTTTGTCAGCAAGCGGCCTGCTTAAAGGATTCGCACAACTCCAGCTGTAGGGCTGAGTTTTGATGGTAGGAATATCCGGGGTGTCCAGTGTTGTCAGAGTGTAGAAATGTCCGTGTGTCCGGAGCGTTTAAGGTGCCGGAGCGTCTAATGTCTAGCGTCCGGAATGTCAAGAGTGACTAAGGTGACCCAGCTGTAGAGCCGTCAAAGGACCAGGGGGTCCGGAGGGTCTAATATTTCAAGTGTCCGGAGGGTCTAATGTTTCAAGTGATCATAGTATTCCAAGGGTCCGGAGTCTATATTGGTTGTGAAATTGATTCGGAGGAGCTGTGGAGCGGATATGGTGCACGGGTGACGGAGTGCATCTCCACACATGTATTTTTAGCTGTATGCTAATTTTGGGTTAGTAAGACCCAGTGTATTATTCAGGACTGGAAGGATAGATTGTATATCCGTTCTTGTTTAGTGACATAATTTCGCTACCTGAGCGAATACATTTTTTTTTACTATGTGTAAACGCTTACATTGTTTACTATTTGAGTGAACTATATTCATCTTTCCATTATTGAATCATTTGTGAAATCATTTATCCTGTGTTTTAGGGTTACTGACCTAAATTTATTTGTACATTTTTTTCATCTTTGAAACTGTGCGTTTTTTGTTAAATAGATCCAATATTTGGATTATAAATACGCACATATCTTCATCATCCACTACTCATATAAATCGCCACATTAAACCATATATCTGTGTCGTCAAAACGTGTTCTGTTGTTAATCCGAAATATCCCACCCGGTTATCTTGTTACAATACTGACATGAAGACTTGTATACTGTCTCATCCCAATACTGATACTGACACAAAGACTTGTATACTGTCTCAGTCTAATACTGATACTGACATAAAGACTTGTATACTGTCTCAGCCCAATACTGATAATGACATGAAGAGCTACATACTGTTGCTGACATACAACAATTTCATCACTCTCCCATGCAAATGTTCAAACTTAATTTGTTCAACTTAATTTAAAAAGTGGAAGAGGGAGGGATTACTCAGAAATATATATATCACTGTGTGCAAAATATTCAGGTTAACAATTCTGACAGCAGCTACATTTGAGTGAGTCTATTTGGACTAATTTAGTGCAAAACCTGATAGTTGATCCAAAAGTTCAAATTTATAATAAAATTTTATTTATTATTATATTAAAAGGTATTCTGATGACTGTGGAACAACAATAAATGGAATGTAAATGTGATGACATGGTACCGAAATAAAAAAAAACTTTCCTATACAGCTGCCATTGGAATGAGGTAGTGTTGAAAACTTTGATGAGCCAGTTAAATCTGGTGAAGCCTGTACCAAGTTCCTTTATTTTTGTATGCAATAATGAAAAACAATTGTCACCACCATTTTTTTTCCATTGTTGTTACCTTTAGAATTTCATGGTTTTCTATATGGGCCTGCATATTCACTTGTGTGTAATATATATATATATATATATATATATATATATATATATATATATATATATATATATATATATATAAAGAATACAAACCATAACAATCCTTTGACGTGCACTGGATCCAGCAAAGGATCACATGTGTCAGAGTTTGTTTAAGGTAAATGCAGAAAACTGACAACAGTCAGTGCAAAAGTATTTTCAAACTAGCCTGGGTATTTCTGACTCTAAACGAGTCTTTTTCAAAGGCAATTACAAAACACAGACAAGACAAACAGAAAACACAAAAAAAAATCGATGAGGTTACAGAATTTTATAAAACTATTTACAGGAATAAAAACTTGTAAGTTTTGATGCTTCAGCTAGTTGGCTTCAACTTGATGCTGATGCTGAATCACTACTTAGAAAAAGATAAGCCTCACCGGAATCTGTTTTATAATGCCAATTTACGGAACTGCAATTTATATCACAGATATTTCAAGGTTTCAGTAGTAACTGTAGGTTACTGGGTGACTAAGCAGATTGAAAGACTTATTTAAATGAAAATGTGATAACTGCAAAAAGATGTTGATTTTATATGTACATGTTTTTTTCTAGTCTTCTTGGTTTAAACCACTTGGTTTCAATGTTCTTTGTATACAGTAAGATTCCTTCTCTTTCCAGGTTTTGGAACTCTAGTTGGGGTTGTGAGCAATTGCAATAAGTGTTACATTGTGTGGCCATAGGAAGTGGAGTGTCCTGCAACTTGACTTCTCTACAGCCTCTTTGTCATCCAATCAGATCTATGAAGATTGCTCCTTTTATTAACTTTTCAGTTTCTCTTACATACTGAAGGCTAAAGATCTTACATGTGATGAGATAAATTACACGCTCTATTTAATCATTTTTTTATTTTTTACAGGGCATTGGGGTGGCTGTGATTTTTGGTCTCCAACCTTGATAAATCTTTTATTTTACCTCAAGATTACTGTTTTTCAATTAATGTGATGGATAATTCTTTTTCTATTACATGTCTTAGCCAGAATTCGTTTTCCAAGCTATTTAGGGGCCCAAAGCTGTTCTTATTTAATCCCAGCTGCCCACCAGCCTTAAAATTGGTAAGGTTCAATGACCACAATAAGCAGGGCAAAACCACTGTTTGATTAGAATACACCTGACTTCTATATAGCAAATAGGCAGGGGGAGGGGTTGGGGTGGGGTGAATTAGAATAGCCTTAGTGACGGGTGACCACTATTCAAAGGGGACCATTAGGACAGGTCTGACTGTACTGAGCATGTTTTGGTTAAATAATTTATTACTCTTTATAATAAGTCAGTAAAAACTTTTAATGAGATAACCTTTGGAAATGTTGGCAAATCCCCTTCTGAGTTTGAAATCGTACAACTGACAAAAACTGTCACCAACATCAGAAGAGTGATCCCAATTTATCCACACAAAATACTGAATAATACATTGCTGTAAAAACAATGAGATCTGAATTCTAATGTGTTATTATAAATAAGTGGCCCTGTATGCCTTAGCAGCTATATTAAAATGAACAGCACTGACTAATCTACCATAAATATTCGATTATAAGTCAAGTAAAACAGCAAACAACAAATGATCCTGATCTACCTTAGAATAATGTGCCTACAGAACTGGGTCTATCTTATTTGTTCTAATGATTACATATACTCCTAACAAACTGCAGAGACCCAGATCTGCAGGCACTTTATGCAATGGTACATCTGGGTCTGTGCAGTTGGACTTGTCTTATAAGAAAGTATACATGGTATATGACTGTTAGTCCACAGATGATCTATGCCTCATACAGTTGGGTTTTTATTATTATACAAGTACATACATGCACAGTGATAATTTTGTGGCAAAACCTTGTGTCTTGTTTTTCATTTTCAATGTTGATAAATAAAATATCCTCATCCCTGTTGATATAATCAATGATATAACAAGTTCCTACCTTGTACACAATGGTGTAGGCTGAAAGACTGCAGATGTAGTACCTCAGACCTTGTGCTGGAATATGATGGGACGAGTACTTCCTCAACAGATACACCTGAAACAGGAAGTGTGTTATTGGTTTTCATGTTATTTTTTTAAAACTATGATTCACAAATTTTTCATTACTACTAATTTCTTCTGCTAATTGCTGAGGACAAGTAAAAATATAAAAAAATAAAACAAAGCCATTTTCATGTTACTTGGATTATAAGCCTTTTAAAAAGAAACAATACGATGAATTCTAAAACGTTCCACAGCTGGATTTTAAGTGTACATCACAAGTAATGAAATGTAAAACTTGTAAAATCATTATGTTCATAAGCAATACACATTCTGATAAAATTGTTCTGAAAAACAAAAGATTACATTTCTTGCCTCCAAATACTTCACATTTGCAGCCAATGGAACAAGGAGTGATCTACGCTTTCAAAGCTTATGTATTTTGTTATCCTGAGAGTATGCAAAACTTAGAAACAATGATGGAGAGTACCACAGTTCTTCAGATTGGTCAATGAAAACTGGCAACATTTGACCAATATTTCTCAAGACAGTTACTTGTGTAAGCACTTTCTTAATGAAGCTGTATAATAACAGTAACTGATGTGCATCTCCATTAATTTGTGTCAAGTTGTTATATGTACTGAACAATACAGATACATTAATTTTTTCAATATGTCATGTGTATCTGCTTTAATTCTGCGGTGTTTTAATCATATGATGTGCCAAAAAATTATAAAACTGCAACAATATTAATTCCTTCTTGATAGTATGCCCTGACAGGCATTGGTATAAAAGGTCACCAGTTTGGGAATGGATTCTCTTCTTTCAGCACTTCTGAAAAGTGAACCCTCTGAAAACTAGACATTTCCTGTGAATGTCTAGTTTCGGTTCAATGTACCATTTTTGTATTAGACAAAGTGGCCTCTGATCATGGGTAGCCAGACTTGAGAAGGGCCTTTAAATGAAGGGTAAAAGGGCCTTTTAAATAAATAGCAGAAGGGCCTTTAAAATGAAGGGTAAAAGGGTCTTTAAAATGATGGGTAAAAGGGCTTTTTAAATAAAGGGTAGAAGAGCCTCTTAAATGAAGGGTAATTGTACAAGAGATGATAGATCACAGCAACAAAATAAAATGGCAACTCTCTCTCTCTCATACATGTAAATCCAAGTATTTCAGAGAGAATTGGCTTTTTCATATCTTTCCTTAAAACTATCTGAACACCTTGTGTGTGTGTGTGTGTGTGTGTGTATATATATATATATATATATATATATATATATATATATATATATATATATGTATGTGTGTGTGTGTGTGTGTGTGTGTGTGTGAGGAAATGGCCTTTAAGCCAACATTGTCCTCAAACCATTGGTTTTCATCATTGAACAGACATGCCAATTTCCGTCAGGTTTTCACAGGTAGATGCTTCAAGATAGCACTTCCCGTTTGGAAGAAAATGGCATGTAATCCTCTCCCCCCATATAGCTATATGATTTAATGGCACATCAGCACAATCCTGGCTATATAATACCAAATAAGGTATCCACAAAATGACATTCAAAACAAAGATGAAGGTTAAAAAAAAGGTAAAATCCTTCCAATACAAATTCGACTTTTTTTATATAAACTGCAAGGTACTTTTCAGTGGATTGTCATCACGAGATACCTCCATGGAAAAAAAATTGCCTCCATTACTTTCCTCCAACAACATGCAGAAGGGCAGATCAGGTCCATTCTATATCATTAAACCTGCTGTGGAACAGACAGTAAATTTCATTCCATAAATTTAATGTGCATCACACATGCTGCCAAATAGTTTTCAAAATTCTGAACATGCCAATTTTCAAAAAGAATACATTTAAACAAAATAAATAAAACCAATACCTGTCTTCCAAATTCTTGACTGTCCTCACTTCCTGTCACAAACACCTGCAAATAAGAAGGCACCCTTTTCTTTAACAAATGATATCATCAAAATGCATACTGATATCATCAAAATGCATTCTAATTAATGTAAGGCACATAAACATGAAAAACAGTTTTAATGTAAAGAGCAGACTTTTTTAGTTCTAAACAATCACAAGGACAGAGATAGTACCATACAAACCTGCCAACTTTTGGGGCTCAAAAGGGCATATTCTTAAGTGGGGGGGGGGGAGGCTCAGTGCATAACCCTCAAAAAAGTAATGTCATACAATGGAGAACAAGTTATCTATTTGTGTAAATTCAATAGAAAATGACTAGAAATATAACATGAATAAACTAAAATGATTTCTTTTGGAGCATTCTGCTATGCCTTCAAAAGAACTTGGTTACTTGGTACTTTCAATCATCACTACACATACACACACACATGTACACTCACATATTTACAACAATACAAACATCACATAAAATGTTAAAAAATACATCCAATGTAACACAGTTTTCGCTACTCTAAATGGGTAAATGGGTCATGGAGTTGGGGCATCAAAGGTTATGCAGACATTATTTAAGTTCAATATTGCACTCATCAAAGACTGGATGGTACAGATGTTCAAACTTCTACAACTGTTGAATTATTTCAACACAGAAAATGATATTTTGGCATCAATATTGCAGTGAGGCATTGTCAAACATGAAGAAGCCACACTAGTCAGAATGTTTAAACATGAAAATTACTTTTGGGACTGAGCTCTGCATTCATGCATTGTACTGATGCTGAGTGATGTTATGTACTATGTAGATGGACACTGCATGATCCACACTGGCTAATGTTGATGCGTTTGCAGCATGTACAAGAATACAATTTTCCTGCTTGCTGATGTGCATCACAAAGTCAAACTCCATCAACCAGGACTTTTACAATTTCATTTTGCTTAGCTTTGCTCATATTGCTTTTCACTCATATTTCCCCCAAGACACAGCTGCTTTTCAACATTTTGCTGCTAAAAATGAATCCCACTTCCACACCGTTGCAACCACCAAATTAATGATATTTTACATGTTAAATATAAAGTAAAATTTTACTTCAAGAAAATTTGCAACTGATCACAAACTAGCCAATAATCAATAAAAAGACTGCTTAAACATTATCTTGTCAGGCAAATGAAGAGTAATAACTTTTGTTTCTTCAACTAATATCTCTCTGATTTACCTAACTTCAAACAAATTGGGGTGTTCAAATCTTTTCTACTTTACCTATGCAAATTTCTTTAATGGGTGCACCCACAAAGGTTTCTTCACACAATATCACACTAGCTACTGTCAATTAAGTAATATGAATAAGGATGATTGTTTCTCTCTGGCTGATTTAACTTTTAATGGTACCATATCAATTAGAATAACTGGCTGCATGATAGAGATGGTACCATGTCAATTAGAATAACTGGCTGCATGATAGAGATGGTACCATGTCAATTAGAATAACTGGCTGCATGATAGAGATGGTACCATGCCAATAAGAGTACCTGGCTGCATGATAGAGATGGTACCATGCCAATCATAGTACCTGGCTGCATGATAGAGATGGTACCATGTCAATCAGAGTACCTGGCTGCATGATAGAGATGGTACCAATTCAATTAAAGTAACTGTCTGCATGATAGAGATGGTACCATGTCAAACTGAGTAAATGGCTGAATGACAGATGGTACCATGTCAATCTGAGTAACTGGCTGCATGACAGATGGTATGTCAGAGTAACTGGCTGCATGATAGAGATGGTACCATGTCAATTAGATTAACTGGCTGCATGATAGAGATGGTACCGTGTCAATCAGAGTAACTGGCTACATGATAGAGACGGTACCATGTCAATTAGAGTAACTGGCTGCATGATAGGGATGGAACCACATTATTCAGAGTAACAGGTCGAATGAATGAGATGGTAACTTGTGAATTAGAGTAAACTGGATGCATGACAGAGATGGTACCTTGTGAATTAGAGTAACTGGCTGGATTTTTTAATAAAGATGATCTGATTATTATTCTTTAAAACCTCAAAGCAAAATGTGAAATAAAGTATGTTAAAGTCAAATCCACAACATAGCCATGGTTTTGCAGTACTAACCAGGAACTTGTTCACTTTAATAACTGCTGGACTGTTTAGACAGCCTTGTTTGTACTCATATGATTTCAGCCATTTGACCAAGTTGTGACCAATGTTTATACTGCTAAATAGAAGCAAGATGGCTAACACAGGATGCTATATTTAGCCATAGTTTAGATACTGAAGCAAAATGGTGGAAAGGTGCTGACCATCTTTGTTCCCAACCTACCTGTATTCACACATGAACAAATCTATTGCTGGCTGGAATGGATACATCTGATCAGAATGCCAAACACACCCCAGCTCTAATATTCATTCAATGTCTTATTTTACAACTGTCGTCCCATTTAACTCTCTTAAACAAGCACATTAAATGCAGCCAGAATTGCTTTGGCTTTGCCCTAGAGACAAGGGATTGAGAGAGGTTACACCAGTAAGTAACCCATCTTAAGAATGTATAAAAATGACAGTTGTTGTTGTTCTAGGGTTAAATGCCATTTTTCAGCACAAGATAGGCTACACATGGCAGCCAGTATAACTGGTGGAGGAAGAACCCTGAAAATCCCAGGGAAGAACCACCGACCCACGAGAAGCTACTGGAAGGCTTTCCCACGTACCCACGCTAGCCAAGCTTGAGACTCTAACCCTCGCAGACAGAGGTGAGATGGCAGTGATCCAGAACATTGAGCGCTTTAGGACACTCGGGGCCCCTAAAAATGACAGTAACCTATCTTAAGAATGTATCAAAATGATAGTAGCCCATCTTAAGAATGTAAAAAAATTATAGTAAACCATCTGAAGAATGTATAAAAATGATAATTTCCTGTTTACTCAGACAACTGCCAACTTTTGGCTCTCAAACTAAATAAATACTAATGGAAGTCAACAGTAACATCTGAACATTTTTATTCTGAACATCATCCACCCCCATGAAGGTGGGAAGATGGAGGGGAGGGGGTGGCAGCTCATCCTCGTAAAACATCATACCTGAAATGATCTCATAATCATTCTCTCAGTCAACACAAGAGTTCAGGTAAGAAGAACTGACTGATGGATGTACAGACAGATGGAGTTACAGATGAACATGATCAATCACAATACATATGTATTTGCAAAAGTGTAGACACAATGAGGATAGAAATGTGTTATGTTAAATAATGAGTCTTATATTTGCAAGCTCTGCCAACAATGAAATCATAATAAAACATTTCAATTTAACTGACTTTTGGACAAGCTCGTGATTAAGTGATTGAATAATCGGCATGGAGCATGCTAAAATAATAGGAAGTGTATTGGAAAATTACCACACAAAATTCAAGCACATGTAAAACAAGAATCTCTCAATGGGACAGATGTTCTACTGGCCAAAAAGAATTTCCATAAACTCATGCTAAAATCATTTCATCCTCTTAACTGCTAAGTGCTGAAACCATCTATGATAATTTTATTCTATTTTTATCAATAAGATTGTGAAATTAGCTGCTGGTGGACATAATGGATGTCAGATTTTCATTTTTATTTAAATCTGTAAAATGAAAACTATTTATTAATTCCTTTTGGTTTCAAGAAAATCAAGGCTTTTCAAGGTACCCAGACAATATTTTGAATTTCCAAGGTGTGTTGAAGGCCTTGCGGGACAAATTCATTTTAAAGGCTGTTCAAGATCCACAACAGAGTGGAACCAAAAAAATCTACAAACATATCCTAGAAAAAAAGTATTCTGAAAACTAATTTTACTTCAGGTCACAATGATTATAACCTTTGACCTTTTAACTCCAAAATACAAAAAGGCCTATTTCACACCTTAAGTGCAACACTGCAAACTCTGATCAAGGTCTATCGTCAAAACAGACATTGTTAATGCAAAAACCATCTTTCCTCTTTCTGTCACAGTTATCTTGACTTTTATCCTTTTGACTCCAAGATCAATAGACTTCCTTCTTAACCAAAGTGTAACCAATAAACAAACTTTGCTAAAAGTATGAGGTTAAGAACTGAAAATTGTATGCAGAAACATTTTCATTTTTCAGCCAGTGACCTTGATCTTTGATCTTCTGACCCCCAAATTGAAGGTCTTCTTTCCTTACCCCAACTGCAAACCATCAGCAAAGTGTGGGCCAGGTCTGTGATGCAAAACAAGTTTTAATGTGCAGAAACCATTACTTTTAAAGCCAGGTACCTGGCTCTTTTAACCCTTTACCTCATAGAGCATAGTTACAAAGAGCAGCGCACTATAAATAAAACACCTGTTACCTAGTCAACTCCATATGCACAGGCCTGCCTGTGAACTGTTAAGCAATGTAGTGTATGTTACGTTTAACAGCAGTTTTAACAATTTTACATTTTTAGTACACATCTATTATGTTTGAAAAAATTCAAGAGTAAAGTCTGAATGTTATAGCTGTGTAATTATTTTTCACGGAAGAATTTTTTGTGCTTTAAAATCTTGAGAGAACTCGTTCACCGTCATGTCAGTGAGGTCGCATGAAAAATTGTAGCTTCCATTTCTCATACTCAAAATTTACAAGTTTTTCGTCTGTGTCTACATCACTAAGTCATCTGAATTTGATAATTTATAAAAACTAATTGCTGACTACATCAATATCTGAGCCTTTACCTACGTTAATGAATCTTTCATAGTTGTGATTCTAATCATGAAAACTTCATAAGTAATGAATGAAATCTGTGACCACCATTTTGGAGAGTGGAGATTATGACCCAGTTACTTTAAATAGCAGATATCGACCAGTGCATAAACAGTGACCATGTGATCTGATGTAATTGTCATTCGCAGAAATGAATGTAGTATGTAATAGGGGGGTTTTCCCCGAAGGTGGCGCTACGAAAACCAGCTCAAAATGGCTGATGTTTACAGCAGGCATCAAAAGGCGCTTCCATGTGAATGGAGTAGAGGCATCCAAAGACGCTTGCATGAGGTAAAGGGTTAACTTCAAATGAGACAGGCTTCTTCCCTAGCCCAAATGCAAGCCATCCACAAAGCTTGGTAGCAGTACATCATGAAGAACTTGAGGTATTGTGCAAAAATTAAACAGTGAACAAATAGATATGTGGACAAACAACATCAAAAAACAAAATACGCTATGCTTTCTTGCAGCTAATAAAAACTTTAAGAGTTTCAAATAACTATTACCATGCCTGAGAGTTACAGTGAAGACAAGGTGCAAGGATAAAGAACAGTGCTTCCTGATTCTACACTCCAACTATAACAGGTATCGCTAGATGGGTTCCCAACTTACAACCATACAGAAAAACTTGAAACCAAAAACTTTACACAAATTTAGAATGACCTTTACCTTGCTTTGCTGAATTATTCTGAAAATTTTAGTAACATTGTGATCTTGTTTCCTACTGCTACATATACGTATATGATGCCAAATGTGACATGGTTTACTGCTGGACATCCAAATGTGACCAGGTCTACTGCTGGACATCCACATGTGACCAGGTCTACTGCTGGACATCCACAGGTGACCAGGTCTACTGCTGGACATCCAAATGTGACCAGGTCTACTGCTGGACATCCACATGTGACCAGGTCTACTGCTGGACATCCACATGTGACCAGGTCTACTGCTGGACATCCACATGTGACCAGGTCTACTGCTGGACATCCACATGTGACCAGGTCTACTGCTGGACATCCAAATGTGACGAGGTCTACTGCTGGACATCCAAATGTGACGAGGTCTACTGCTAGACATCCAAATATGATGAGGTCTACTGCTGGACATCCAAATGTGACCAGGTCTACTGCTGGACATCCACATGGAATGCTTTTGTGGATCGAAAGTGGCTAAGAAACTAGCAGTAGCTTATGAAACTATAAAAAGCGTTTCTTTCCAATAAATTGTTCCTAATCAAAGGCTATGTTAACGATGTGTTTGAAAGGTAAAAATCATACAATACCAATAAATGTTCCTAATCAAAGGTTATGTTATATATGGGATATGTATTAAAATAAACATTCAACAACATTTACCCATGCAAACTTTGCATCTTTGTGAACTGTAATATAGCAAATGTGGTTCAATATTTAAAGAAATAACCTGGGTCAATATGTCCCATGTTAAATATAAGGAGAGAAATAGAGACTCTTATTTATAATAAACACCCCAAAAGAGTAATTCTTACTGGAATAAATTTATAGGGAATTCCTTAGAAAATCAAATTGATGGAATAGTCAAATTCCATCTGCAAGAGAGAGATACTGTAAATCTAAGTAATGTGTGCATTATACATAAACAAATTCTGTGAATTCATTTATTTTCGTGGGTAGCAATTTTCATGGTTTATGAAAGAATGACATTTTTGCTGGAATACTTTAATCTGTTTATTCGAAAAGTAGTCCAGTGTTTTCCACAAAGAGGATTCAAGCTTTAGTTGGGCCTTTGAATTCAAAGCTTTAAGAAAATGCAAAATCCACTAAAATTCCTGTCAACAAAAATACAATACTTTTACAAACACTGGTTGTTTGAGTGACTACTTCATATTTCCAAGAATTCTAAAGTTTAAACAAGGGAAGTTATTCAATAATAAGATTGTCATTAAAAAAGTGAACATTAGCTATCTCACCTGAAGAATCTGTGGTTCTGTTGTCTTGGCAACACGACCAATAACTGAGTTGTCAACAGCCACTAAGCGCCATCCAATCACCTGTAGCAAAGGAAATGTTTTTTAAAAAAATTTAAGCATATTCCTTCATTCTAAATCTGTGTTCCCTTTTTGTGAATTATACATACAGTCTAATCTGTATCGTATTTACCGAATATGTTGAGACCCTAACAAGTTTGTAAAAAATGTCATGTCCCAGAACTTCCCAAGACTTAGGAAATGAAATAAATTGTGTTCAATTTGCGCAAACAAGCCCCCCCCCCCAACCAGCTGCCACCACATCATCATTTATTCACTTTTTTGGTCGACATTAGCATTTTATTAACGGAAAAATATATCCACGAACTCCGTATAAGTAGCACATGCATCCACAGTGTTATCGCTTTCATCAGACAACTCAACACATTGGTCATTGACGTGAATATTGAGAAATGAATCATGTATGGTTGTCCTCAAAGGTTTTAATGTCATGAGAATGAAAACTGGATCCTGCAAAATCACATACGAATGAGAGAGAGAGAAAGTGAGAATTATCAACCCCATTGCTCGAAAGCACCTGCCATTCATGCATGACAGTATAAGGTACAAAATAACCAAGAGTGTATTATATCCAGGGTAATAATATGACACTATTTTGCAAACTAAAATCATTATTAGAAATACATTCACTGTGAGTACAAATGACAATCATTTTGATTCCATGGGTTACAAAACGTATTATTAAAGCAAGTTAATGCTGTGTATACTATACATATTCTGAAGAACTCAAAACCCCTTTGTGTCAATTATGACTACAGATGGCATATAAATGAAAACCCAGGTGTTGAATAAACACACCTTGTAACAGCCATAAACTCATTTGAAGTTACTGGTAGGATATCAAATACAAAGGTTAATTTATCATAGCATATCAAATATATTCATCTTATTCTTGCAAAATTTCTCTCATTCTTGTTGAAAATCTTTGTCAGAAATTTTGGCAGCAATTTAATGGATGGATGCAGGTAGGTAGGTCAGTAGGTTGGTAGGTAAGTAGGAGAGTAGGTAGGTATGAGGGATCCTAAAATCTGATGACTTTCTTCAGACATTTTTTAAATTACTGTCGTGGCAAGATATTTATGAAAACTATTCAAGAACTGAACATTTTGCTTTTGACTCAATGGTACAGAACCAGATAGACCCTACACTGCCCAGGTCCATATTATCTAAGGACCAGTCCAACAGTTAAGTCTGACATGTAAATATTCACCACAGTACATTTACATTAAACAGAAACAAAATAACCAAGGTTATTGTCATGTTTACCCCGGCCCAGAGTAGCCCAGTTCGAAACATGTATAATCAAGGTAATTCTGACAGGTCATTGTTTGATGTCGAACACTGCCGAAGGCTAGCACTAATCCGTTACGTAAGATTGTTGTGGCTAGAATCGAAGGACCGGACATCGGAGTTGCGAGGCGCCCGATAGCCAGTTATCACCTAGGTGTCGAAATGTTTCCAAGATCAAAAGAAATTGCCTGAAGAAGTGGGAGTGTCCTAACTTCTTTCCCCTGCAAACAGACAGACAGGTTGAACTGGCCGCTAAGACGATTGGACAGGGGCACAGCGCCACCCAATCAGAATCGAGATGGGGGGAGACCTTGATTTGGGTAGAATGATATCCCTGAGTTTTCCGGCAAAAGTTAGTTCACTGAGAGAAATTACCCAGAGAAGAGGTTAGCGTAACTCGTTATTGGCGGGAAAATCTTAGAGCGGGAAATTCTAAGTACAGAAAGCTTCAAAAGGTCAGTAGATATTTGTTCGGTCTTTGTGGAATGCGACTGCATTTTAATTGTAGGTCGTATGTATACTTTATTATTACTAGAATCGTAGTACGAAGAATTACTTTGTTTTGTTAATATGTTTGCATATTTTGAAGAAATGAGTTGATATTTGTAAAGAATTATATAGCTTGCCAGCCGTCGTAAGAGTTAATATTGTAATTTACTATGTGGGTATTTTATAGTAGACTAACACATATGTTCATATGATTATAGATTTTGCCATTGTTGAATATTTGTAATGTACAGACATGCGTCTGATTTTGTCAGATTGTAGTACGATGAGATTAAATATATGTGTGTATATACTGACGTGACGCAATGTATTGATGTCTGTATAACAATTCGCTGATACTGTGTTATTACGCCATTGTTTACCCTGCAAGAAGTGTGTGGGAATTTCGATGTGTATGCATGCGTGGCCGAAACAGTGACAGCTATCTGATGGTTAATTGTCGTTATAGTGTGAGGTGAGGTTCGATAAAACATTTGTTAACGCCTTGTGGTTTTTCACAGGAAGCTTTGAGGGACAGACCAGTTAAAGTTTGGTCCCGTAGTCTCGGAGAGAGAGACGGAGGAAAGGAGAAGAAAGGAGAGAAGAAAGGTGGAGTGAAGTCTGGGAGCAGAATTGGAGGAGGAGATAATAGAGAGGGAAAGGAGAAGAAAGGAGAAGTTGAAGTCTGGAGCGAAGCTGGAGGAGATAGTAGAGAGGAAACAGAGACAAAGAAGGAGTTAGAGGAACGGAAAGAAGGAAGAATCAGCGGGAAGAAATAGATGAGTAGATGCAAGGACAGGGGGAAAATCGAACTCACACTGTAAATCACGGGATGAATTAGGCTGTCACTTGGTCGAGGGAAAGACGAGTGATTGGAAGTTATCGTTTTTAAATTATCACATTTAGTAAATTGTTATTGATTGAATTTCATCTTCGTGTTCTCTATAATTTAACTGTCGGCATTGCTGACTGGGGGCTCAGAGCTGTAAATCTACATCATCACTAATTTAACTTTCTAACCTAACGAGCCAGGGTGGAACTTTCAATTTAATTTAATTAAATTATATTGGGAGAACCCCACCCCAATACGACAGAACGTCACAGTTATGCAAAACTGAAAATTCAAAAAACTTATGCTGCATTGATGCCTTGAAGGAACAAACTACGGAGTTGAGGAAAGATGTGCAGTCATGACTATGGAGTTGAGGAAAAAAGTACAGTCATGATATGGAGTTTAGAACAGATGCACAGCCATGACTATAGAGTTGCGTAAAGATGTACAGCCATGACTATGGCTGTTGTTGTTGTTATAGGGTTTAACGCCATTTTTCAGCACAAGATAGACTATACATGGCGCCAGTATCAATGGTGGAGGAAGAACCCTGGAAAACCAAGGAAAGAACCACAGACCCACAAAAAGCTACTGGCAAGCTTTCTCACATACCCACATCGGCCAAGCCCAAGACTCAAACCCACACAGACACAGGTGAGACAGCAGTGATCCATAACAGTGAGTACTTTAGACCACTCGGACACTTGAGGTCCCCCCATGACTATGGAGTTGAGATGTACAGCCATGACTATGGAATTGAGAAAAGATGTAAAGCCATGACTATGGAGGTGAGGTATGATAAACCATCATGACTATCGAGTTGAGAAAGATGTATAACCATGACAGTAAATGAAATCTGTCCCAAATCTAGACCATTCTTTTGCAGAGTGTTACAAGCTAAGCTAAAGAGGAGAAAGGTTTTCCAGCTTTAATCACCCCATATGTGGTGCTCAAAAGGCATTCAAGCCTCCGCTTCTGATCTGGCATCAGGTCTGTAATCAGGGTCTTAATGATTGGGGACAGTATTTCATTTACTAGCAATAACCATTCTGGTGCAAGAAATATGTCCTTTGCTTGTTTCATGTGCTATAAATGAGTCTGTTCTAAAACAGGACATGGCTTTGAATACAGAACTGGAATGATTTGCTGACTATGGGTGTGCCATATCTGCTGAACAAAACAAAATAGGCCTATTGTCATGATACTCAGCCTGGCTTTTCTAAGTCTTTTTTCCAGTGATCATAAAGATTACTGTCAGTGATAAAGACAAAGGAAGTTACCTTTATTCCAAAGTCTGTTGCCATCTTGGTGAATACTTGTTTTACTTCCTCAGTCTCTCTGTGATCTATGAACATAAGCCCAGTAGCATAAGTTTCAGGTTTAGGGAGAGTCACTCCCAGCTCACTGCAACAGACAACACAAAATTTAATTAAAAGAAAATTCAGATAAATTCTTAATTGCAGGTGAAATTTAGTATAGAATGCACCGGACTTGTAAAAACTGGAGAAAAAAAATTTGCGCTTTTTTTCTCAATCATACATTTTTGGAGATTTTGAAGAACAGATAAACAATGGGGACAAGGTTTCTTCACAAGTTAGCAGCAACTATAAAATGGAAAACTGATAACCAGAAACTCACTGTACTAGAAGCAAAAAGGTGCAACAATGTACTCAGCCAGCCAGCCGTTCATATATCAAAATGGTACTCAAGGCAGTTCTTGTTTTTATTTCTTGAACTGTTCATTTTATTGCTCAGGAGTCTGGTTTCTCAGGAAAAGGTACAACTGCCAAATTTATTGTGTCACTGCTTGTATCAAGTCATTATTCATCACATCCAACAATGTCCTTCAGGGAATGAGTGAATGTACAAGAGAAATGAGAAAATACCATATAACTGCTAATTGCACAGACCCAGATCTGCCATTGTGTAATGCAATGGCATATCTGGGTCTGTGCAGTTTGCTATGAATAATAAGTAGAACAAATAATACAGACCCTGATCTGTAAGTGCATTATGCTATGGCAGATAAAGATCTCTGTTGTTTGCAGTCTGAAGCAAGTGTAGATGGTAAGCTCATGTCATGAATCCTAAATGTATTATAATTTCAAGTACTTACTTATCATCTCCCAAAACACTGATTAGTATTTCATTGTCAAGTAAAGGTAAATGCCTTATATTTTTAATGGACTTTTAAAATGAGAACATGCTACAGGGGTATTTCTCGAACAAGACATTACGAGACAGAAATATAGAGAAACTTGTCTCTTACAAAAATCAAAGTAAATCACCAAGTAATTTATTTGATTTTTGCACTTTATGGACTCTAGCACAATATTAAGTCCAATTACTTCAAATTCACTTTGAGTGAAAAATATATGTGCAATGTACTTCCATTTGCAATAACAGTGAAATTAAATTACATACAGACAAGAGTTTTGCACAAAAAAGTCAAAGTAAATTTATTAAGACTGTATTTCCTAAACAGGTTGGGTTAAAACAACAGCATATAAAGTCAAGATAAAGTTAGTGGAACTTAGCGATACAATTTTAGCCAGTGTATACTGGTGTTTTAAACTGGTTTCCAAGTATAATGGTTAGGACAAACTTCATGAATGATCACAAAAGTCGTATCAGAAGCAAGTGTTACAGAAAAAGTGAACCCAACAAGTTTTGCAGAATTCAACAAACAATTTATTTATATCGAATACAAAGTGAAAATGTAAAAGGAATGTACAATATTGTGAATTAAATCACAAATAATACTAAATGTTCAATCACAATTTAAAAAGTATATGATGTTCCAAGATTCTTGAATTTGCTGATGTACCAATAGTCTTTATGTATCACAATGATATAATCCAGAATGTCTTTAAATAAATTCACAATAATCCCAAAGTAGAATTTTAATCTGAAAACTGTCAATGAGAACTTTGTAATTCCAATGAATAATTTAAATAAATTAATTCCTCTCAAAATAATATCTGAACACAACTAAAAGTAATTCCATGAATGCTATTAACATAGGAAAAATAATTGCCCACCCAGTCCCTTAGTCACAGACTGTCACCTGACCTACGACACAACAAAATACTAAGGATGTGGGCCTATTTCCAATCAAATTCAAAAAACAAGTTCTCTTCCATAAAATACCAACATGTTAAACAAGGTCACACCTTGAACTTCATTCAAGTAAACTTCATGACAAAAATCAGGCAGACAATAGAATTTCCAAGGAAAGAACCAAGGTCCTGAACTCAAATAAAAAATAAACAGAATTTTAAAAAATTAAAGTAATCAGGTAGGCCCAAATTCTAACACTCAATTAAGACAAGGTCAAACACACAATACAAGATGACATACAATGTAATAATCCAGATTCCTGGTGATGTCATAAAATATTAAGTCATATTAAGTAGTTCATTGCTATCTGGTTTCTAACTTGCATTAGAACTTTGCCACCTTTAACATATATACACAGTTGTGTTCCAAGATTAGAGTATAGTAATTAAAAATAGGTATAAATAATTAACTGCCAGTGGAAAAAAGTCAATTAAATTTGTTAAATTTTCAAAACATTACTAAATTTGTTCAGTCCAAAACCATTCACATTTAGTATTAATTAACCTCCTTGCGTGAAGTTGTAAGCTGAGGTTACTGAACTGTAACATTAACTACTGTGCTTTGAATAGATAACACACCAGTGTAGAGACCTGTGCATGTGCTTTTATATACAGGTACAGGGCCTGTTTCAGGTTTGTTTGAGCAGCAGGGGGGGCGAATCCGACATTTTGTCCAATCGTTATTTTGCTTAATTAATACTTTCTGCACTCAGCGGATCCGGTGTCGTCAGCGCCCGGTAAAAAAAAAACGACGACGGTCCATCCTACACGACGGTGACGTCATCTGGTTTAATACACTTTCTGCGCGCCGATCCCAGCGTCGTCAGCGTCCGGTAAACACAGCGACGACCGCGTCGATGTCATTTCCCCCCCTGCTGCTAAGAAGTTATTTACAGTGATCTTACAAACAGAGTGATTACTAACTCCTCCTCTTGTAGATCAATTAGGTTATTTGACTGATCGGTAAGTCTAAAATTAATTCTCGTTAAAAACCGATTATGGCATCGCATATAGACCGGATTAATCGGGCTCTTAACGATTAAGAATCCGGGAGGGGCTGTTGGTGAAAATGAATAAAGGATATATCCCTGTTGAGCTTGATTTGATTGCTTGATATCTACCTGGTAACTCCCTTCGATAACATCACACACTAGATTGATTGCTATCACCGATGCGATATTTACGTTGTATGGGGCAATATGCCTACCGCCATCTCCGTTATCGTGTCTGAGGATAGTTGATGGACCGAAAAAATCATTAAGAGACTTTCTTAGTTCTGGCGCGTTGTATCCTGGAAACTTGAAATCGGGTAAATCGGCTTCTGTGATATTATACTCGGTTAGGAATTTTTGTTTATTATCATCGCTGCTATCGGATATTATTTTAACGATTCGTTCATTGATATATTCCATGTCTGATATAAGTTGATTTAACACCTCAACGTGTTTTTGTGCTTTTGTTTTCCGTAGTTGTTCTAGTTGCAATCGGTAATTACGATTAATTTCGGTAAAAGCATTATCGATATCATTTAAATTAACTGTGAGTATGACGAGCGATTCAGGAGTTTCCTTATACTGAAAATACCATTCAATGGTATTCCTGTCTTGAAACATAAACTCGCTGGGTAATAACGAGTTTTTTATAATAGACAAATCATCTCGATAACTGGGATTAATTTCATGATACGATTGCGCATTCGTGTGCAAGTCCGCGGAGATTTCATTAGGTGGATTCATGGGCCAACCTAGTATGGTTCTTATTGAACTGTTATAAATATCAACCATATACCCCGGTGTGCTTATTTCAATCGTCGACGATAACGTCGGTTCATGAACCGTAATAGCGATTTTTGATTCTTTTCCTGTGATCGATTTTATCCTGCGTTGAAATTCTTTATTGATTTGTTCTACTTGGTATGACCCAGTTGGTATTGTAACCTCCTTCCAGTCTGGGGTCCCATCGGGTTTATTTGTCCATGCAAAAACCAGCGAGTTATTAAGTTGTTGTCCGTTAAATGCTTCCGCTCGGATATTAGGCCAACTGTGATATATTCGCAATTTTGCCAGCGCTATTTCCTTCACTGGAATCGGAGAAGGGAAGTTTACACTGAATTCTGGCTTCGTTGATGTTATCGATATCATACTTGTTTGTACCGGAGTGGTGTTCTCCGCGATCCGTTGAAGTAATTGAAACCCTTCGGGGTTCAGCGACATTATTATTATTCGTCGTTTCTAGTGTTTAATTTCAACACCGAATATTAACAACCTGCTTGTTTTCAGGAGAATGTTTTAAGCCCATTGAAGTGGTTTCAGCCACGTGGTTTCCAGCTTCCAGTTGAAAATCCTCGATTTTTGACATCGCGGAGTCATACAACTGGACCATCGTGGAGAATTCAACATCGGATATAAACGAATTATCTATCGCCAACGAGATCAACCCGGATAATTTCGAGTACGCGTCGGATACTATTTGATGTTTTACTGTATACTCGTTGAGTTTTTTCTGAGAACACGATGATATCTTTCTAGTGATTGCGTTGGCGACTCCAGCAATTGTTGTCGCCGCGGAGATAGCGATTGGAACAGCGATCGGGGCCATCATGGTCACCGTGGATAAAATAACACCGGTACCGGCTATTATACCCGACACCGAGTACACGACCGCGTCGATGGTGGTTATTTTTCGACGGTATTTTTTTATTTTTACACGGTATTGTTCGGAAAGCGTTTTCAAATTCGCGGAGAATTCTTTTACGGTATTGAATCGATACTGATGTAACGTCGGTGATACCTCTGATTCAATTACCTTGGTGGTCATTTTTATTTTAAAAGAGCTAGTGTTTTTAATTACTTAGATCCGCTACAAATTCCACATACCATGTAATGTTTGACAAGGTTAAATTTCTATCAACGGCTTTAATTGTAAACGGTTCAGTTGCGTTCTTGTTTATAATTGTTGATATTGTATTGTTAAACCCGGATGAACTCGACGATAATATATTAAACTGCATCATTGAAACCAGTGTCAATCGATAAATACCCTTGACGGTTGCGGTGATATTTATTATATTCTGTGTAGGAGTCCAGATAAATGTTCCATGCCGAATTGTGTATACCGAGTTGATGGTGTTTTCATGAGGGGTTTTTATTTTTGTCACCTTCGGTAGTCTGTCTTTAATCGCTGCAACATCAGTTTTGATTGTTCCTATTTCATATGCATGCGCGTCTATACCCCTTTTGTTCGCTGTAACATCAAGTTTGATTATTCCTATTTCCTGTCCATATGTGTATACATTTTTTTTGTTCGCTTCAATATAAGTTTTGATTGTTCCTATTTCCTGTGTATGCGCGTCTATATTTTTTTTGTTCGCTTCAATATCAGTTTTGATTGTTCCTATTTCCTGTGTATGCGCGTCTACACTCTTTTTGTTCGCTGCAACATTAGTTTTGATTGTTCCTATTTCCTGTGTATGCGCGTCTACACTCTTTTTGTTCGCTGCAACATCAGTTTTGATTGTTCCTATTTCCTGTGTATGCGCGTCTACACTCTTTTTGTTCGCTGCAACATTAGTTTTGATTGTTCCTATTTCCTGTATATGCACGTATAACCCCGCTTTGATCGTTTCAACATCAGTTTTGATTGTTTCTATTTCCTGTCCATAGGCAGTGATATCATTTATAGTTATTGTAATTTCATCCGGTTTGGTATTTTTTTTACCAAAGAATTTATCAATGGTGTTATCAGCCCTGTTAAAATTTTTTCGTAACGTGTAAAATTGGCCCGACAGCGTTGTAAACTCCGAAATAGTACTTTTTATCCCCACAAGATTCGGTTCGGTCAACGTCGGGGTTCCAAAAAAACTAGCAGTAGTGAATTGTATATCGGTGACAGACTTTTGTATCCCCTCGAACTGATTTGCTTGCGCATTAAATTTATCATAGAAATTTTTTAACGAATTCGACATGGTTATATAATTGTCGCCAAGTGTACTTATTTTTCCATTTATCGTCAAGATGGATTCACCTGATTTAAGTCGTCCGTCATCGGTATACAACGCGATATTGTTCTCGGCGGCATCACGCTGTCGTATTAAAACGTCATTCAGCGACACATTACTGGATTTCAGTTTACCCTGGCGGTCTTGAAATACAACTATTTCGCCCGGGTCAACACTGGTTAAATTTAACGTATCAGCGATTTCATCCTCGATTAGTTTTTTTATGTCATCGGTGGCGAGCGTTTCCGTGGATGCTTTCAGCGCCGAAACCGGTCGTCCCCAGATATCAATCATTATTATTGTAAAAAAAAAACAGTTTTTAATTAACCCGCCGGGCCTCTACGACCCCACTAGTGTATTCGTTTACAACCACATGAGGTGGTTTCCGCGATGATGAAATCTCCGCGAGTACGTTCAATACCTCACGGCCGCATATCGGTGGGTCACTTAATTGTTGTGTTGGCAGCGTGGAATAAAAAACCGGGCCTGAACACGCCCGGATATACCGCATGAACTCGTTTGGCGGGGCTAGCCCGTATGAATCAAAATAGACGATCGCACGCGGATCAATTGCGTATGCAACCCAATGAGTCCCCGCTCCGGAGGATTTATCGAGGTTAATTATACCGGTTTCAATATTCCTTGGTTTTGTCGGTAATTGATCCCTCATAAAAACACCTCTGAAGTTTTTTATCGCTAACGCGTTTGCGGCATCTATTAAATCAAAATTAGACATAGGAGTCATTAAACGGTTCCCGGTAGTCTTAGACCCTTCCCCGAGTACCATGAATACGGGGTTCCCGGTAGTCTTAGACCCTTTCCGGCTACGGGTCGTTTTTTTTTATAGCCTTTCCCGGTTGCCTTCTTCAATGCCATTCCCGCCGCGGTACCAACGGCTCCTAACGCCGCCGCCTTCGCCACTGCTGGGGCTGCCGCGGCAATCAACGCTGGAATCGCAGCTAACAGCGGAAATATCCCACCGGTCTTTTCCATGTTTTTAATCGCTGCGGCCGAAAAATCTATTTGAACACCCTTTTTATTCTTCATCGCATCATTGAAATATTTTATTTGACGCGCCGTCAACGATATCTTATGATTACCACCTGCCATCTGTGACGGCTTCAGCGTTATTGTGGTTCCACATTGTTTAGCCGACTTTGATCGTAATTTCTTGACTTGACCATCGGTCAACTCTACACCGACAACATGTTTTCCACTGGTGCATCAACGATTCTCATTCGTCCACCAACACCTTCCAACAGCATTGATTTATCGCTGAGAATGACAGCAACCGCTCTATAATTAACACCACCCGGGGATATACGAGCTCGGAAGTGTATATCAACGACGGACTGTCTCGTTAAATCAAGATGTTCCAGCGAAAAGTAATAAATCGGATACAGGTTTTTAAAATCAAGTTGTGATATTTGCAAACCGGTGTCGACGTTTTGATCACGACCCATATATGACAGCAATCGATGGTACACACGTGCGACATGGTTGTCGCCGTAATTAAGCTGTATATCCTCTGATGGTTCCTGTTGTCCGTTTATTCTCAGCGAAACCTCCCTGACTCCTAATCGATCAAATATCATATGGCTGCGTTCTTGATTATTCAATCGATCCCTATCCTGTAACGCAACAAATATATGACGCGGGGCTGAAACGCCTTGTTTTGATGCTAGGTGCCATGTAAATGTATCGGCGACATTATCCTCTTTAGCATCAGTTGTTACCGCTAGCCAACTCAACAACGATTTTCCCCCCGTTCCATAAATGATAACAATCGTGCTTCCGTGGTAACTGATGGAGTTAACACCGGCATCCACAATGCTATTTTAGTTAAAATGACTTTACCGGCAGCGACACCAGCAGCATGCCATATTGCATTGTTATCATCGCCCCTTCGCGATAGCGCAATTGTATGCTTAGCCCCATAGATAACTTTTCTGACATTTCTGCAAAATCCGAATATGTGATGGAGTGGAATCGCGCATGAAAACTGTCGGCGTTGTCCTTGCAACATCCCTAATCGTGTTGCAAACCCTAGATTAAAATTATCGTTAGTACTTTTTATAATAGTAAATTCAGCGTCTGGTTTTACTCTGCGGTCTGGATTAGCCGCTTCAGCTTGATTATCAACTGCGGTATCTTTTTTCATCAGCACGTTAATGTACTGAATATGATCAGCGTTATTAGTGGTGTCCTTTGCGAACATCATAGATGGGCCCGCCGATCTTGTATAATCATCTGAGTATCTCGCTAGCCCGATTATCGTTGTTGCAACATCAACATCGTTTTCTATTGATTGAATTTCTCGCCCGTCAATAAGATATCTGGCACTCTCAAATAACGCCATGATACCGTTGTTGACGAAGCCAACTTGAACATGACCGTCATTTGCGTATGGTGCATTATCGGCAGCATTTGTTACAAGTTCTCCCTCAATTTCGATAAACGCTTCACACGGCAAAAAGTATTTACTGGTATCTTGGACTTGAAGTTCAATTCGCGATCGTAGGTTGGCTTGTGGTGGTTGATAGGAATAAAATTGATAATCACGGACAGAATCATCCCTGCGCACTGGGGCGTCCATATCAAACGCGGGATCAGCGGTTTGCGCAAACATTTTATTATTTATCATGTTGATGTTTAATTCATCAACGTCGTTTTTGTCGTAAGTTCTTTAAGCCACTTCCCGCTATCGCGTTCATGAGCGCGTTGGTTGTTGCATCGGTGGATGGCTTTGCCAGAGCCGCCAACGACTCTAGTTTTTCTTCCACGGCGTTATTTATTACTTTACTGACATTTGCAGGCATCACTGTCGTTGATGGCATCACCGGTGGTTTCTGTTTTCTTTTTCTCACCAACGACATTAGTTTATCTCGTGCGGCAGAAAATGCCTTTCCGGCAACATCTCCAATAGCGCTGATTCCCTTATCACGAATAACATCAATAGCCTTCATTCCTAATTGTTTGGCTAACGGCGCCACTTTTGGAGCCATTCTTGTAAATAACCCCGCAATGGTGCTACCGAGACCGTCTCCGTACCACGCGCGGTATACAGGCAATCGTGAGTTTACCACGTAGACGCTGACTGGTTTATCATGGTTGTAGTGTATAATCATCTTTATTATAAAAAACACCAGTGTTTTCCAATTAGTGATTGGTCACCAGTGATTGGTCACCAGTGATTGGTCAATCGCTGTAATGACCGTGGTCCACGAGTTCGTCTATGAGCGTTCGATATACATTAATGTCCATGATACCACCGGCAAATAACCGCCTGCAAATATCAGCGGCCTCATTGACTATTTCCGGAGAGTTATTTCCGGCTCGTTTTCCTCCGATTAGTACTTCCAGCCGTGATATATCACTGAGAACACTACCAGGACAAGTAACGTCTTTACCAACAGAGTATCCTTTTCCGTGCTTTGGTCCTTCATTTTTTACTTTATTGTGGAATATTATATAATTATTATCACGCGGTGGTAATACATTTTTATGTTTACTTGCCAAATACACTATTCTTGTCCAGTCCTTTAACGACCTTATATTTTTCTCGTAGCCGCTATTGATATGCTCATCTCGTGCGCCCTTAGCAAAATTTGTAACAGTAAAATTAACTAATTCTTCGTAGCCGAGATTTCTAATTTTATCTATTGCGGACTTTGTAAGTACATTACGGGGTATATTCCCCTCTTTCTCTATTTCTTCCGGTATTTCTTCCGGTATTTCTTCTTCTGGTTCTCTTGCGGTGGCGCCTAGTTCTTCTTCGTCGGCCATTGTAACATAAGGTTCTTGTGGGTCCGTTATAGCGAGTGGTGGCGGCCTCTCCCTCCGTTGGTGTGTTGTAGCAACCGCTATTTTCGCAGGAAGTGTTTCCAGAGACTCTTTTGTTTGCTCGATCTGAGCCGCTATCTTTTCAAGCGCACCGATAACGGGCACAGTTGCACTCTTTATCGGAGCAAAGAGCTGTTCACTTCCAACAGCAAAATCAGTTTGTAGTTGTTGCCGCGTTTGAAGTTGTTTTCGGACCCTGTCTCGTAACGGTATGAACTTTTTAAGCGCCGCTAGCCGCTCTCTGGCCAGCCGAGTAGTAAGTGATTCGCCTACCATTATTGCAATTGCTCCGTAGTTTCTAATTTTCCGCCGAGTGTGGCGGGGGGGATATGTCCCATCGGGGGCTCCAGGGAGTTTTCGTCTATAATCCTTCTAATGTTTTTGATCTTACTAGAAATCTCCCGGCGTCGTTCAAAAGCCTGTCCGAGTTTTTTTCGTACTGTCTCAACGGCAGTAAATAGTCCAATAAATGCATTTACGTCATTGCCATACAGGTTTTCATTGATCGTATATTGTAATCGCTTTATAAAAGAATACTCGCGTGGCAAGGTATATCGACCTTTCTTTGATTGCTCGTTAATAATTTCATAATCGGACAATATTTTTTGGTTATCAAGCTTATCAGATAATACAATTCCTTGATTTTTTAATTTTAAAATCTCGGTTAATATATTATTGATGTCTTCGATATTCATATTCTTATAAATATCTTTATTTCTAATAAAAAAAAAATGAACCCTGCGTATCAATCCCGAGGTGTGTTATCTAGTATGAAGTATTTCGTCATGGCGACTTCGTCACGGTGACAAGGATTTATTTATATACGAAAATCGAATTCTGTGACCCGTCTTTTTTGAGATCGCTGTTTTAGTTATATTCTCTGCAACAAATCGAACTGATTTACTACAAATATCGAAGTATCTACCAGCCGCATTCATAGAGTGAAATATTTTTTCTTCGTGCGTTATTGTATCAAACGATTTGACACCCCTTGCTTTTTTTGCGTGTTTACCAGTTCCGCCTTTTTTACTATTTTCACTCTGAGAGATAGCTTGCAAGTTTATAAGAGAATTATTTTGAGGACATCCATCAATATGATCAATAACGAGACCGTCCTCGATTGGCCCCTTAAACGTTTCATATACCACCCTGTGAACAAGATAAATTTTCTTTCCGGCACTAAACATCAAATACCCCCGATTATTTACGGTACCAACCGGCTTCTTCAGTCTACAATTTCTAACAACGCCGTCGCGAGATGCCTCGTAATTAACGAGCACAGGATGCGGCTGAAATTCTTGGTCCATTTGTATAATAATACTACTTGTCTAATTCATTATTTGGTTTAATTATAAACCTTTCAATGTAGTCCTGAGGAGTTTTGATGACGAAGTCGACGGTGGGGTCAATGACGGCATTTTTTATTCGTTTATCATAATAACGTTTTAGTTCCCTGTATCGCTTTCCGCCACAACTGATACATAATTGTCATTTTCCTCTTACACCAACGCGGCAAACCAAGCACGGGAGGGGGCCAAGAGAACCATTACGAACGCTTTGTAAATGATACCCGCAGAATTCACCTCTACATGATTTATTGCACGGGGTTATCGATCCAATCATCAACCATTTGCAGTGATTCATTATACTACATTCTTTCATTTAAATACTTGTTTTAATTATATGGAAGAGTTTGAGAGATTAGCAGCAATTAAGCCCTGGAAAAATATTAGGTTTAATCTCGATAGAGTCCTCAAGGACGCACCAAAAGCGTTAATAAACGATAGAACCCTGTTGAATAAAATACGCGACTGTATCAATGAATTCAAGCGTGATGGTGCATCTCATAGTTGGTCAACATTTCGAATTGATGGTGTTGTTGATGCTACCATGAACGACAACCGCGCAGCAACGATAATATCACAACTTGACGGTAAAAAGTATTTCTTCAGAGTAAAATTCATTGTCCGGGTGGAATCAGGTAATTGGATCATACGTGATAAATTTGAACCGGTTCTCAGCGACAAGAAATCAGTCATTGTTAGCCGCGACTCCAAGCCAGGGCTGTTAACCGGAGTTGACAGACCATACTATGAACGAGCGTATCCTGAAACAGCAGTTGTCTATGGAATATACCCGTTAAATAAGAAACCTGATATCGGAAAACTAGCGCCGATGAAACAGTCAACGGGGATAAATTGTGTAGCAGAACGAGTAATAGAGCATTTTACAAATGCGTGTCGAGGAAATAAACTGACCGATTTACGACGTAGTAAAATAAACCAATGGGAGGAGACAGTGCGCGAGCGAGGAGCAACCATCAGCGACATAGCGAGATTAGAAACGTCGCTGAGATTTCCAGTAACCGTTACAACGATAACCGGTGAAGTATTATATGAATCAAAGTATAAATCAAATGGAGCCCCAATCAAAATTATTGATCATAACGAACACGCGTGGACGCCCGCGGTCACAATATTTCCACGGGATAGAACAGTAAAGTATATCCCCGGGGAATTCCTGGGAGAGGATGGTTTTCTCGCGGAGAGGAAACTATTTGATGCTATTGCTTGTTTGTGTAAAAACGACCCTGTGTCAGTGTGGTTACTTCGCAGCGCTGAAAACGATGTGGATACCTTTGATCAGTTTGTAAGACCAAACGGTGAATTATATCGCACTGAAGCATTTCACAACAAGATGAAAAAAACCGCCATGGAATTTGAAGAGCATGATGAACAACTGCTAACAAATTGTTTTACGATTCCATCGGTTGCGGCTCATGTTGCAGCAAGGAAAAATGCGTGGAGACCAACGCGCAAGGAATTTCTACCGGATGTACAATCCAGTTGTTTGGAATATTATCACGGTGGACTATGGAACACTGAATACAACCGCGACGCTATGATCTCGGTTGATATGGTTGCCTGTTATCCAGCGAGTTTTCTTGGGTATGGATCCGCCGCTGTGTACTTCAAACGATTTGGACACCCCAGACATGAAATGACTCGTGTTGCTATTAATGGACCACTGCCTGATTTTGATTTAACCGGATTCGCTCGCATAGTATCATTTGAATTCGCGGCAGGACTTCATCGCTGTTGTTATATTTGGATCGTTAGACACATGGCTGAAAAGAGATGGCTTCCAATAGCGCTGCTACGGTTTATGATTGATTGTAGCATGCTTGTATCGTTGATTGTCAGTGACGCGATTATATCATACCGGGCGCAGACTGAAGTCTGGTTACCAGAACCAGAGCGTCTAGATAGCATAATTGACGAGTCCAGAGCACACATTGATGCCGACGAGGAATATATCATCGAATGGTCCAAAAAGATATTCAACCAACGAAACTGCGAGGCAAACGATCTCGGTAGAAGAATAATTGGTAAGTTCATACAAGGTGGAAAAAACTGCGACTACAAACGATATTGCTCACGGCTGATTATAGATGACGCAGAATATGATTTCGTAATCAAGGACGCAGTGGCAAAAAATAGATACGTGAACTGCAAAACAGCTTTCTTGTCCAATGGAACAAAGTTGGGTACAGTTGTTACCTACAGCGATGGAGACAGCCCCGCGTATCCGCATTTGAGGGCGTCTATGTTGGGTTACGCCGCTATCAATTTATTCTCGATGATAAATAGATTTCCCGACACCGCGGTTAGAGTAGCCGTTGATTCATTTTATATAGACGTAAAGTACAAGGGAAACATAGCCGAGTTTACTAGTCCGGACGAGAGTTGGGGTATATGGAGAATTAAAAATGAAATACGACGCGATTATTCCCCGTCAGCAGATGTCACCGTTGAAAATAATTACTTACGCGGTGATAAATTATCAGAATGATCTAATGCACCACCGTGTTCTGATCCAATTTGTAGATATAAAACAGTTTATTTAAGCGGTTGTGGCGGGTCGGGAAAAACGACTCGGGCAATTGAATTATTTCGAACGCGGGCAAGTATAATCGTGCTTACACCGACCCATAGACTAGCGTGAGAGATAAAACAACGAAATGTTGACGCCGTTACTTATCACAGCTTTTTTCGATACAGCGGCGGTGAGTGGACTCCTGATCGAATGGGGGAAAAATTTATTCCTGAGGTTATCATCTGGGATGAGATATGTACTGTTTCGTTAGATACTTTACAAATGTTTCTTGAGTGGTTGCTGCGCGCGAATACAGCGGTAATCATGTGTGGCGACCATGGCCAACCACCACCATTTGTCGGCGAGGGTCCACATGATTGGTTAAAGAATTTTGTGGACTATTATGAAGAAACCGATACTGATTACCGAGCACTTGATGAACAACTGCGCGAGGTTAAAAAATGAATCAGATTACAGCCGGATAGAGTTCAATGTGAAATAATCCGCGAGGTGATTCCGGAAACGCCGTTAAATGAATTCTGGGAAACATGGAAACCAAACGATTTGATTGTAGCGAGTAGAAAGATAGTCAGAGACACACTTCAGCAGAAGTTGTTTACGTTGCATAAGGAAAAGTTTCCAACGCGTCCAGTGCCGTTGTGTTATAAACCCGCGGACACACGGCGGCAAAACATTGAAGTTGAAATCCCGGGCCCGACAGCGTCAGGAACAAAAAAACAAATTCTTGTGCTGAATGATATTGTGCTCGTTGATATCAGCGTCGTCGAGGACGCGCTACGTGCTGATAAATCCCCGTGGACGCTAGGATACGCAACGACAATACATTCCTCGCAGGGATTAACTATCACGGATACAACTGTTTGGATGGTTGATAATCGCATCGAATGGTCAAATCTAGTCTATCTTGCAGTGTCCAGAGTACGGAGAATGAATCAGCTTCGAAGAATTGTTATTGACGAAGCCAGTGACAAAGTCACCGACAATGATGACATTATTGATGCTAGCGTCATTGATAGAAAACTCTCGGGTTACCGCCAACAGGATAAAAAAAAAACGGCGTTTTGATATTGATGCCGAATTAATAATTGCGTTACGACAACAACAGAATAATCACTGCGCGAGTTGCAATTGTGTAATGCGCTGGCGTTATTCGGATAAAGACGCTCGCCAATTTACCGTGGACAGGATCGATAACAGTCTCGGTCATGTCAAAAACAATGTGAGGTTGACCTGTCTTGAGTGCAATAGACGCAACGGCGCTAGTTAAGGCCACGTGGGGGCAATTGAGTATCGTCAGGTATCACTTGTAGTTGCTCGCGAGTAAATCCGCGCTGAGGAGCAGTTGAATCCAGTCTATAGATCGGTGGTCTATCAGTTGATCATGTTATCGTTGATATGTTATGCGTGGTAACACTCCAAATAGGATCAGTAGCTCTTTTTTTACCGCCTTCAAGCTCTCCTGGTTCATACAGATATCTAACAGTGACATCGCCGAGAATCGGCTTGGAAACACTATCTATTTTTGATCTTCCGGGTAAATACTTTTTTTTAATCGCGTCGCTGGGCTTCATGTTGATTGCTCGGGTAATCTCGTTATTTAACGCTGCAATTACGCCTGGTAATCTTTTAACCCATTCACGAGATCGTTTTTCCTGGATGAATTCCTTCGCGTATTGATATCCAAATAACCGTTCAGCAAGAGTCCGATTGAACCGTTCAACAATTGCCTGATCACGATGTAGCGCAGTATGACCTCGTCGTATCGCGACGCTATTATGTTTCAGCGTTGATAAAACAGCGCCGCGAAATTCATTGCCAGGATCAACTTGTAATAGATTTGGCCAGCGCAGAGGACCTCTTCGATAAATCCGCTCAAACGCATCGGCTACTTCAGTTGCTGACTTTGTTTTTAACGGCTCCGCTTGTTTGTATCGACTCGCAACATCAACTACGGTTAGCGCGTATTTGTAACCGTTGTCATGCGGCAGAAATAGTATATCAGCCTGATGAACTTCATTAGGTACGCTGACATCAAAGCGCGAAAAGTTGATTTGTTTAGGCAGTTGTAAATAGATTTGCCATATAGCCTGTTTGGATAACCAATTAGCCGCAGTGGCCTTTGTTACCTTTGCAGCGCTTGCGAGTTTACCAATTGCGGCCTTCCCCTTCCAGTATCCTCTTGGAGAATAATAGATGGATTCCATGTTGTTATTATAAACGCTAGCGTTTTCAATTACCAGCGCGAGAAGCTCCGCTTCCAATCATTAATTTACCTTTCATAGCCGATTTTACCAACCATGAAGCCAACTTTTCTTTGAGGGATTTATCAGGAATGGTATTTAACGCGTGAATTAATTTTACATCCGCGATATGACGCTGTTGCAGATCGCTACTTTTGTAGTAAGCAACATCATGAGCATGACACGCCTTATCGATAGCGTTTATTGGATACTCACCGGGTTTGGGCTGATTTTGATCATTGAGTCTGATATCTAATCGTGTTCCGGGGCCACAGTAGCTATATCCTGGGAGGTGCTTTTCTCCTGGATACTTTGCCCACGGTGTTCCGGGGAGTTTTGATAACTTGGCTGCAATATCACCTCCTCGCTTTTTTTTAAAGCATCCCCGGGTCTAATAGAAATAAATCTAAATTTCTTTGTACCGCATTGTACACACTTACCAGTAAGTGCCGATCTGTTATTTCTTGTTGTAACGGTTGTCATATCATTTGTGCCAGTACGCACTCTACACTTCACACAATATAGATCCATAATTTATGTATAGAGATATGAATATAATTGATTTTTCGGCGACTAAAACGAGAGAACCAGTTAAGCATGTTGCAGCGTTACCAAACTCGATCCGGATGATTATCATCGGACCATCTGGATCCGGCAAGACGCAATTGTTACTCAATTTAATAATGAGATGGATGAAGTGGGATAAGTTGTATTTAATCGCCCCTAGCGTAGATGATCAACGATGCTACGAGGTGTTGAAAGATTTTAACGAGAATGCATCAGCGATCGCTGAAAAAAATGTTATTGAGTTTATTACAGATATCAATGATGCACCAGGTATTGATGATATTGATGGCGACGTTAACAATCTAGTCGTGTACGATGATGTTATGTTAGACAATCAAAAAAACCCAGCTAGGATATTTTCCAGAGGCAGGCATAAAAACACCGACGTGATATGTCACTCAACGATACACTCAGATTCCAAAAGTAATCAGAGACAACTGTAATATTCTTGCTGTATTCAACGGCGTTGATACACACACGCTACGAAATATTTGGCAAACTTGGTGTGGCGGTGACATGGACTTTAATGGTTTTCGAAACTTTTTTAGTCATGCTCAGTCGACCCCACATGGATTTGTAACGATAAATTTACATGATCCTCGGACACGATATCGTATCGGACTTGACCAAATATTCGGTTAGTTGTAAATAATTTTCATTGTAAATAACTTCTTAGCAGCAGGGGGGGAAATGACATCGACACGGTCGTCGCTGTGTTTACCGGACGCTGACGACGCTGGGATCGGCGCGCAGAAAGTGTATTAAACCAGATGACGTCACCGTCGTGTAGGATGGATCGTCGTCGGTGTTTTTTTACCGGGCGCTGACGACACCGGATCCGCTGAGTGCAGAAAGTATTAATTAAGCAAAATAACGATTGGACAAAATGTCGGATTCGCCCCCCCTGCTGCTGTTTGGAAATGTTTTGAAACATCAGCATTTTCTGGTGACATTTTAGGCACTAAAAGCATTCAACTATTTATTCTACTGGCAGTTGATTATCATTATATAATTATTCATAATTAAATAATGTCATCTAAGAACTCCAGTTAGTTAGAAATAATTAACATATAGTTTCAACTGTAACCATGTATCCAGCATACATGGCAAAAGGACCAATAAAGGCACATATACCTTAAATGATGTGTGATACATTCCATGTCACCTGTCCATTGTCAGCATAGCTTTTCAACTCAGAATAAAAACCAAAGACCATACAAAACTTTATGATATGAACTTGAAAATACTAATGTGAATATATGAGGATGAGCAGAAAATGAAAAGTCAGACTTTACAAAATCCTCAGTAAAGTGGAAAGACTAGAAGCATTAAAGATACATAAAATGTAAGCAACTGTATGTACTTGCTTATAAGCTCAGTTAACTGCAAACAAGAAAGGTCCTGCTCTGCCATAGCATAATGCACCTGCAGATCAGGGTCTTTGTTGTTTGTTCTACTGATTACTCCTAACAAAATTACACCAACCCAGATCTGCCAGTGCATTATGTGATGCCAGATATGGGTCTATGCAGCTTGCAGTTGGAATTGGCTTATAAGTTAGTATACAAGGTAAGCTGTGACAGCTTACTTGTATTCTAGCACACGCCACAGAATGTTATAAACTTTCTATGCATTACTGATTTATGAATCTTAAGTTAAATGGCATTCTGATGATGCCTCTAATAAAAGTTTATATTTATTCATATACCATCTTCCAGCCAATGTACAACTCACTCCACCCAAACATACACTCTGATGTCACTCCACCCAAACATACACTCTGATGTCACTCCACCCAAACATACACTCTGATGATGACTAATAAATGTGTATATTTATTCATACACCATCTTCCAGCCAATGTACAACTCACTCCATCCAAACATACACAATTTCAAGTTGAATATAATGCATATTAGAGCATCTAAATATTCAACAAATGTCCTTTGTGTAGACAGACTTTACTGAACAATTTACCAATCCATGCCCTGAGTGGCCAAGTAGTCTAAAGTGCTCTCTGTTACAAATCACTACCATCTCACCTCCGTCTGCATAGGTTTGAGTCTCAAATTCAGCTAATGTGGGTATGTGAGAAAGTAGCTTCTCGTGGGTCGGTGGTTCTTTCCAGGGTTTTCCTGGGTTCTTCCTCCACCATTATACTGGCCGCCATGTGTAGCGTATCGTATGCTGAAAAATGGCATTAAACCCTACAACAACAACCAATCCATGCCAATTTAAAAATTTTCGTACAGTCAATCAAACATAATGAATGAAAAGTTTGAAATCATGCTTATTTTTTCTGCTCCAACAAAATATTCAAATAATCTTGAGCAATTCCTATATGCTGGGAGTTGCAATTTATTTATTAAAATGTGACTTGTACAAAATTTATGCTGAGCTTCCCATGCATTTCTGTAACTTGAGCACATAGTGCACCCTTCTGTGGGCCGTAATAAGACAAATGTTTATCTGTAATCTTTCTAATACTGGTTCAACAAGTTATGAAATCAGATGGAAGCCCAGCAGATCTTATGCACAGAACCTACACTTTTCTGCTTTAAATTCAAAAGAAGTATTTCTAATAAAACTGTCAGCTTTAAGACTTCCTTTCTTCCTTGACACAAATGCAAGTCATTAATCAACAGACCTTTCTAACATGAGAATTAGCCTTATTTAGCACCTCCTTGTCTCATTACCTAAAGCCAATGGGTGAGTCACTAGTTCAGGACTGCTATGCATATTTAATTTTTATTGTTTGTTAGGTTTTTGATTAATTATATTATAGAGATAATTGTATTTTGGACATTTTCCAATATCAAGTTCATTTTTTAACCTGATCTGAATAATTGATCTTGTTGGTTTTTTGTAAACAACATATTTATCTCACTCTGAGTCCAGAACATTGAAAATTCCCCATGAAATCTCAGGTCTACTTCTTGTTTACCACATTTTAGTAACAGACCTTCTAATCATAAATAAGATTTTATCCTGTAAAAATTTAGAATCTTCCAGAATCAGATTTTCGATTAGCAATAATTTTCTTTAGAAAATGCTGTAACCTGTGGTCAAGTACAGGGCTATATCTTGTTTATCAAGAATTGATTTTTTTCATGCTGTATGATCAGAGCAGAATCAGTTGGATTACTGTTGTGTCCAGTGTTTCATTTGGGCTGGAATTTATTTATTCAAATTGTTTCCTTTAAGTCTGTCATCTCTAGAAATACATAGTGCTCAAAAATAACATTTTTGGAAATAGAGATTTGGATTTATAGTGAACTTCAAATCAGGATATATTCATGGATAGTAATAATGTGATTCAACAAAAGACTGGGCATGTCACTGTGACACAGGTCATCACAGGCACATCAACACTTATAGTGCTGGACTTATTTTGGAATACCACTAAATTTTATTCAGGGCCCTGATCATTAGAAATTCTAGGATATTTTTGGATTTAATTCACAATACCGTAAGTTCTTTCTACATCTTTTACTTTGTATTCTATGGAAATAAATTATACTAGTTTAGGACAATGGGATGGCTCTAGTTCAGAACAATGGAAGGGCTACTACTTCAGGGCAATGGGAGGAATACTAGTTATGGACAATGGGAGGGCTACTATTTCAGGACAATGGGAGGAATACTAGTTATGAACAATGGGAGGAATACTAGTTACGGACAATAGGAGGGCTACTACTTCAGGACAATGGGAGGGCTACTAGTTCAGGCCAATGGGAGGAATACTAATTACGGACACTGGGAGTTCTACTAGTTATGGACAATGGTAGGGATACTAGTTCAGGACAATGGGAGGACTACTAGACATGGACAATGGGAGGACTACTAGTTATGGACAATGGGAGGACTACTAGTTATGGACAATCACAATGGGAGAGCTACAATTCAGGACAATATTAGGACTACTAGTTATGGACAATGGGAGAGCTACTAGTTCAGGACAATGGGAGGACTACTAGTTACAGACAATGGGAGGAAAACTAGTTATGGACAATGGAAGGGCTACTAGTTCAGGACAATGTTAACACTACTAGTTACGGACAATGGGAGAGCTACTAGTTATGGACAATGGGAGGGCTACTAGTTATGAAGAATGGGAGGACTACTAGTTCAGGATTATGGGAGGACTACTAATTCATTACACTGGGAGGAGTACTAGTTCAGTACAGTGGGAGGAGTACTACTTCAGGACAGTGGGAGGATCACTAGTTCATAACCATGGGAGAAATACTTGCCAGGAATATGGAAGGACTACTAGTTCAGGACAATGGAAGAGCTACTAGTTTAAAGATAATGTGATCAATTACATAAAACTGAACATTTGGGCATTTATTCTAATAAACAGGATCAGAACAAAAGAAAGATAAAGTACCTTTAACTTGAAACTAATGCTTTCATTTTGCTCAAGTTAAAAATTCCAAACTTTAGTTAGCTAGTACAAAGAATTTCTTATATAAATTAGTATGGGTATGGCTTAGAGTGAATTTCAGAAGGGTTTATATTTTCATTCATGTCATTTTGCTGTAGCCTACTGATCTCAATTAAGATAGCCCAGACCATGCAATTTGGTTACTCCCGAGCGCTGTACTCAACAACTGCCAGACCCATGTATCTGTTAAAACATGTTTTGGCAAGTCACCGATATTCCATCATCAAATGTGTCATTTTGTTGGACATGAGAGACCAGATGCATTTTGTATCATTTTAAGAATTTATTTTTCTAAAATAATAGCTTATAAAGCATAATGAAGGTGATAACTCAATGCAGGTCTTAGTCATTTGTTTAAAGTCCGTTGCCAAAATCTAACTATACTTTTGTTCATTAATCCACAGTTGATTTTTTGAAAAATCTCTTCTGAAATGAAATAATAATATTCATCCATTCATCTGTTAACTTGTCCTTAATGCATCTATTCACCATCCTACCAACCTCTGTTCACTTACTCTAAAATTCATCCACTCACCATCCATCCATCCATCTGTTCACCCACTCATAATTCATCAATTCACCATCCAGCCATCGACTTTTCACTCATCCAATCATTCAGCTCATGATTAAGTCAAACATTTAAATTCTGAAGACCTACGATGAAGTGTTAATCTAACAGAGCTAAGTTGTACCTATCTACTTGTCTACAAACAAATCTTCACATTCAGACAAGTTTATCAGGCAATATTTGTAAACCTGTCCACATTTTTCTAGCTTTCCTGATCACATGAGCACTTGTACCATTCGGGTAGAAACCACAAATGATTCTGAATGCACAGAACATGCCAATAATGATACTGTCCATGCCATGTGGTATAAGTCAAACAGAATCTTTTGCATAGTACAATGGAAACCAGGTACTCATCCCAATATGAAGTAGAAAGGATTTTCAAAGTCAGATAATACACCCATTAATGATGAGTGATTTTGCTCATTTCACTAAAATGTAAATAACTTTTTTTCAGTACATATTTCTTTCAGCAATTTTCTCACTCCCTGTCACATCTAATTTAGACACTGTAACAATGCAACGAGGTTTTTTAATGGGGAAAAAGTTTTTTTATTTCCACTCTCTTTTTTATGCATAGATGATTAATCTAAATTACCCAATTACTTCAAAAAAAATTAGAAAACAAATATCCTTTCAAATACAGTTCTTTGGATACCAAGACATTAATGACCTTATCAATTTATGCCATCATGATGTGTCACTGTCAGATTCAACACAGTGATATCAGCAAAACTTAAAAATTCAAGGTATTATATGCAAATGATATAACAACCACCCACCCTGGCTCATGTGCAACCATTTCCAATTTGCTGCAAAACACTAAATCAATAAATGTTTGTTAAGATATAAATAGCACAGTCTACATGCAACAGTTCTTGAAGGAAAAAACAACAATATGAGTTGAAATTTTAGCTGTGGCACTTGGTGACTGCACTATATAGTATATAAAAATGAATTGAAATTTTAGCTGTGGCACTTGGCAACTTGTCTAAATAATATATAAAAATGAGTTGAAATCTTAGCTGTGGCACTTGGCAACTGCCAAATAATATAGAAAAATGAGTTGAAATCTTAGCTGTGGCACTTGGCAACTGCACTAAATAATATAAAAAAATGAGTTGAAATCTTAGCTGTGGCACTTGGCAACTGTACTAAATAATATCTATAAATGAGTTGAAATCTTAGCTGTGGCACTTGGCAACTGTACTAAATAATAACTATAAATGAGTTGAAATCTTAGCTGTGGCACTTGGCAACCGCACTAAATAATTATAAACATCGTGATATTATCACAACGATACCATCACGAAGGTCATATTACATTAAAACTGCAATACTTAAGGGAACTATGCAAGCGCTATAAGTCTATGGAGTTTGTTATCCATTCAAATTCACCAACACCAATACAGCCTTCGTAATGGCATGGGTCACCTGCCCTGCTTGGACTTTTATCGCTAAGGTACGCAAAGCAAAAGAGAAAATGAAACAAAAATAAGCACACAGCTTTGTAAGTGTTAACAAAGGAGAAATTTAATAATGAAAACAAGCGTGTAAAATCACATATTTAATTAAGGTCAACAAAACTAAAGTGGATGCTACTCGTGATGAATGCTGTACAATCAATTTAGCTGTTTTGTTTTCTTAGTGTCGTCTGACATCATATATACTATGATCCTACAGTCTCAATGATGCCAATACCAGCTCATGGGATAAAATCTAGATGTGTCCACTTGACATTTACAAAGTTAAGCCATTTTTAATGTATTATCCCCAGAGATACCTGCCAATACATTCTGAGCAGACAGAGACTACCTTCTAATTATTCTTTATAAAACATGAGGCTCAAATTTAAAAGTACAAGACCTGGTCAACACAGCAACATAACTAGAACTATTACAATGTTGTTAAAATTTAGAGTTATAAAAAGTCACAACACACAGAAGGTTTAAAAAGTTGACTGCCAGCAGATACAAAAAACACTGCAAAATCATTTATTTTCATGATTTTATAAATAGATTTGGGGAAAGACTCAAAATGTTTCAACAAAATGTTCGCAATTCATTGTGTTGTTACATTTTTTTAAGGCAAGCCACCAAATCCATGATAATTAGTACCCACAAAAGTGAATTAAAAGTGATAAATCTAAACATCAGAAATCAATTTTACCTCATGATCTTGGCATAGAGCTTGTGTGGGATGCCCGTCATCACCCCTGCTCCATCTCCAGAGTCATTGTCACATCCACAGGCTCCCCTGTGTGCCATGCGCTTCAGCATGATCTCTGAGTCACGCAGTACCTGATAGGTGGTTTAAAAAATCATTCTATTGTATATGCAATAATGTAAATGTAAAGCATTTTCTGACTAGTCCAATATCAACATTTTGGTAGGTAAATCCGTGACAGAAAAATGTGAACACCATTATAATATTATGATGCTACATGCAATAAAGTATCACAAAGATTTTTATGTTTGACAATTTCCTGATAAATTTCCTTAAAATATAAATGACTGGAAATAACAATCTTTTATTGATTATCTGAAAACTTTACCATTACAAATAACCATTGTCAGATTGAAATCTGATAATTATAACACAAGTTTAATTAAAATAAAGTTTTAAAACATTCTGATAAATTATGGATGCTAAATCTTGTTCAGAAAAAAATATTCACAAGACCAACATAAGTAAAGACCAATTAAAATGTTTTTTGGACTGATGACAGACTTTATACTGATGATGAATACGCAACATGGGGTGGAGGGGGTAATAAATCATGTCATCAATGACAATTAATAATGTCCTACTTTATGGACTGATGACAGACTTTATACTGATGATGAATACGCAACATGGGGTGGAGGGGGTAATAAATCATGTCATTAATGACAATTAATAATGTCCTACTTTATGGACTGATGACAGACTTTATACTGATGATGAATACCCAACATGGGGTGGAGGGGGTAATAAATCATATCATCAATGACAATTAATAATGTCCTACTTTATGGACTGATGACAGACTTTATACTGATGATGAATACCCAACATGGGGTAGAGGGGGTAATAAATCATGTCATTAATGACAATTAATAATGTTCTATATATGGTGGTGTCAATCGTACCATGTTTCACAATATTAATAATAATAATTGTACACTTATATGAAGGTAAACATGCAGTTATATGCCCTTACACCTGAAATTCCATTTTACATTTCAAGCCAGAAATATTAAATTCATACAGAATTCAGCTTCATCATATGGAGCCATTTATAGAGACAGGTATAAGTTAATTCATCAAATATTTGTAGGGCACTGAATATTAAAGTAAGCAAATATTGTAACAAAATTATATGTAAAGCCTAATGCCTAATTTTTATTTTATATGGTGTGTGTTTGTGTATGATTTGGATATTTAACTTAGCTTTTTAAAAAATTCAATGATATGTATATTTGATTCAATTTATATTTGATTATATCTGATTTAATTTAATTGTTTGATTGTTAGTTTTAAATTTTTTATTCTAATACATGTTATAGTAATGTAATTTTGTTTACTGGAATTTGACATTTTCCAGAAATTAGTTTGACCTGACTGTTTTTTCATGAATAATAGATCTTTGTATCTAAAAGATGACATAGTTCCCGACCTTGATACAGAATTAGTAGTGTTGGAGTAAACGACTTCTTTTTTTGTATTCATTCTTAGTTTGGATTTATAGGGCGGAATTGAGGCTGTACTGGATGTACGTAACTTTATACATGTCAATAGCCTCTATTTCAAAATTCTGGTTTTACCAAAATTGCGCAGTAGTCAGATATAATAGTGATGTATTGAGAAATAATTTTAGCTGGGCTTTTAAACACTTCGATGTCAAGATTTTTTTCTGTTGTGACCAGTTGGAGTTGAATACTTTAAGTTTTCTTCATATTATTTGGATTCTAAGAGATTAATTCTTTTCCCTGGGAATATTTAAGTGCTCATACAGAATTCTTAGACAAAGACATTTATTGACATTTTATTCAGAATTTAAACACCGGAATATTCTTTTCTGTGGTACAACAAAGAACTTTATAAGCTTGTTGTCTTCACTTTTTTCTTGTTACTGTTAACACATAACATCAGTCATATCGCTATAATGTCTCCAGTGTGGCAGTTTAAAGTGATGTCCAGCACTGGAGCATCATACCGCAGACATGTAGCATAATGTCCCACCCAGTCACATTATCCTGACACCAAGCTGACCAGTCCTAACACTAACCTCTTAATGCTGAGCGCTGATATGGTTAATTTAATTAAAACAGACAAATTCTTAAGCTGAACAGGTGATTTAGATATATTTAAAAAAAGCCCTTACTGCAATTAAATATATTCCATTGTTTTAATATTATACGTCTAAAACAATGATATGTCCCTAAGTACATCAGATTAAACAGTTTTGATCGAGGTACTTGCAAATTGTTAAGTATGATCATCCCAGTTCAGATTACATTGTCTGAGATGTCTTGCCCTATCAGACATTGTGTCTCAATCAGATGCCATGTCCCAATCTGATGTCATGTCCCATCAGACATCATTCAGTATGATTAACCCCTGGCAAACTATTTTCTGTAATGTTATGTCCCATAAAATGTCATGTCCCATCAGTTGTCATTCAGTGTGATTATCCCCGAGCAGATTATATTTTTTTAGATGTGCCATCCGATGTCATGTCCCAATCTGATGTTATTCAGAATTATCATCCCCAGGCAAATTGTATTTCCTGAGATATTATGTCTCATCAGATATCATGTCCCAATCTGATGTCATTTAGTATGATCATCCCCAAGCAGACTGTATTTTCTGAGATGTTATGTCCCAGTCCATAATGACATTAAGTTACATTTGTGTCTTCAAAATATGAACTGGCCCCATAATCACAAATAATGTATCTCAATCAGATGTCATGTCCCCAGGGTTTACTCTATGCTGGACCCTTGAGTCAATTACCAGCAGTGCCCATAAGAACCCCAAAAATAGAGACAACAGGTTGTTATGACTGACTTTAGACTGAACCAAGTGCATTCCAAGCTTATTTAATAGAGTGTGCTTGCAAAAGAATCCTGATGACCAATTCCACTAGATGAGAGAAATGTCTTACTGACTTTGATTACTTTGAGCAAATGATGGAACAATGATACTGATAGCGAGAAGAAAAAATCTTCAGCAAAACAGAAATGAGTCTATTTCAAAAGTAGCATACAGGCAGGGAAAAATGCAGACTGAAATTCTAGAGGGGAATGGTTACTCAAGCACAAGAAATCTGTAAAATCCCAGAATAGAAGGCCTTCAACGGGGAACCTGATAATGAATGCAGACACCTGGGTCATGGATTTATTAATTTGAGCAATCAATATTCATTTTTCATGAATTATACGTTTTGAATCATTTCCTAAGAAAATAAACAACATTTGCTTGTTTCCTTTTCCGTTAAAATATCTTTGTCCTGAACAGTGACAATGACTACTTAAGTGGGCAACATTTTTTTTCGTAAGACTATTGTGACACAACCTACCAATGCAAATGACCTTCGCAAGAACAGCTCATAAAATGTTTTTGATTCTAAACCCAAAGCATGTATTAGAGATCTGAGTATCAAGAGGAGGTCCTAATATAACTTGGATAAATCCATGAATAGGTTTGCCTTGAGTTCCCTTATAATATACCCATTTTTGACAATAAACCAGTTCACAAAAAGTTTCATCAAATTTATATTCCAGAAAGCTTTGTCTGAAATTAAGGCCATCTCCCACGTTGACGCAATTTAGAAGAATGGTTCCCTGACCATATCACTCCAGAAATACTATATTCAATAAGAATGACAGTCTATTTTTAATTTTCTTTTTCCTACCGTTATTGAGTCTGTTGAAACATTACAGCAACACTCCCATCCTTAAATACGTCTTTTCCTTGGTAAATATGGATCAAAATTATGTTGCTAGCTGCAGCCAATTGATTCTCAGTAATTAATGCAATCCCTGGAGCTCAGTTTTGCGTAAATAGACAAAATAATTCCTCAAAAGCACAAACAGATTTCATTTTTGAGTGGGCGATTAGTCTGTTTGGAAATCAATATACAGGAGTGTAGTCTGACAAATGGAAGACTAAGGTGCTAACAACAACATTAATGGATGAACTGAAAAAAGCAAGACTGTAATCAGAGCTTTTTCATATCAATCAATGGAACACTAGTTATTTCAGGGTAAATTCACATCGAAGGAACACTAGTTATTTCAGGGTAAATTCATATCAAAGGAACACTCTTTTTTTCAGGGTAAAATCACATCTATCAAAGAACACAAGTTATTTCAGGGTAAATTCACATCAATCAAAGGAACACAAGTTATTTCGGGGTAAATTCACATCAATCAAAGGAACACTCATTATTTTCAGAGTAAATTCAGGTCAATCTAAGGAACACTAGTTATTTCAGGGTAAATTTACTTCAGTCAAGGAACACTAGTTTCTTTTCAGGGTAAATTCACATAAAAGGAACACCAGTTTTTTCAGAGTAAATTTACATCAGTCAAAGGAACACTAGTTTCTTTTCAGGGTAAATTCACATGAAAGGAACACTAGTTATTTCAGGATAAATTCACTTCAGTCAAAGGAATGCTAGTTATTTCAGGGTAAATACACTTCAGTCAAAGGAACACTAGTTATTTCAGGGTAAATTCACATCAGTCAAAAGAACATTAGTTATTTCAGGATAAAATCACTTCAGTCCAAAGGAACACTAGTTTTTTCAGGGTAAATTTATGTCAATCAAGTTTTATAAGGTAAATTCACATCAACAGAAAACTAGTTATTTCTGGGAAAATTCACTTCAATCAAAGGAACACTAGTTATTTCAGGGTAAATTAACTTCAGTCAAAGAAACACTAGTTATTTCAGGGTAAATTCAGATCAGTCAAAGAAGTACTAGTTTTTTAAGGTAAATTCAAGTCAGTCAAGTTTTTTTAAGGTAAATTCATATCAAAGGAACACTAGTTATTTCTGGGTAAATTCACACCAGTCAAAGGAACACTAGTTATTTCTAGTTAAATTCCTCTGTCAATACTTCATGCATGATAACCAGTCAAGTTTTCAAAATATGAACTTATATGTAGTACAGGCCACTCATGTATATCCAAAGTTTGCACTATGTTTTACTTTTAATTAACAAAAACAAGTGTAAATATTTCACCTGACAAAATGTAAAGTAAATGACTTTTCTCCTAAGCAGCAAAACCAAGCAGAAATATGTAATGGAAAGATTTTTATAATCATAAAGAGATTAAAACATAAAAGTTCAAATACTGAAAACTGTATCATTCATTTGCTTGAATGAAAACCCGAGGAATTTAAAACAAATGTATATAAAAATTATGGCATAAGGTAACGGGGTTACAGGATATATGGGACTACATTATATTGGTTTCTGTATTTTATGGTCTTGGTTGTATAAGAAGCTTATAAGTACTCCCTCACTATAATGTATCCCAGTATAGTGTAGTCCCTTATAATATGTATGTATGGTCATGGATCCCATTGCATTAATTAATAGTAACATTATTTAAAAATTATCTCAATATAATGTAACCTCACCTACAAAGTAGTCCATTTTACAGCTTTCATGAACAATATTATAGTCATTTCAATTTACCCTCATTGCATCAGAGTCCCCCACATTGTTACTTTGACCCCCAGCTGTGATACCAAGGCTATTTTTTTTACTCAATATGCCCCTCTACCGCTATTTTTGACAAAAGAGGATTTTTGACTCTCAATCTTGCACCCCTAGGGGAAACAATGTAATATATTGAGGCATGTATATTTCGAGCTGCATCATAACTCGGTCTATGTATAATGTGAGAGATGTGTACCTTGTGTGACTTGACTCCATCGATACTAACGATGAATCCCACTCCACATGCATCACTCTCATATTGAGGGTCATACAGACCACACTTTTCTGGATATCCAAGCACTCTGCCAGCAACAGATGGCATTCTTCAACTGTGAACTCTGACGACCTTCAACTTCTTCAAAGGTCAGTGAAAGGGCTACTTATATACGATCTCTTTTAACCTAAATAAATAAATAAATAAGCAAATAAATATAAAGATATATAAATCAAAACTTTTGTGGCAATACATACACAAAATCTTCAGCATATATACAGATTATATGACATGGTAACATAAAACTCAGGAGTTATTTGCGAAGTATATAAAGTTGCCATTGACAAAACAACATGTTCTCTGGATTCCTAAAGATATTGTAAACTACCATAAAGGTATGATTGGCTGCAGTTAAACCCTGCTGTAAGAAAAAAAAATGTAAATCTTTCAGTAGAATCACATAGGTTTGCAAGGTTTATTCTTGAAATGTGAGAAAACTGCATGATACCATATTAAAAGTCTTACCTTTATTTACTTGTTAAATCCATATGTAGTTAGAAAACCCACCTTCACCCCTTTTTTCTTAAATGGAAGGGAGAAATTTTCATTTCTAAACTTGTCCCTGGTCTTTGACTCAAACACCTTGGAGTATTTCAAATGGTTTTTAAGTACTGAGCCACTAGCTCCTGAGAGGCTGATGCAACCCACCCCAATGTAACAGGACCCATAGATGCTTATGCTGGGATTATAGTCTGTCCATCTTGCAGCCAGGCACATGTGCCAATGAACTAAACGGTTTGGACCAACAATGCTGATTATCAAGTAGCCTCAGCTGCATTGACTTCACCATTTTGTTCTGGAATTCTAAAAAGCAAACATATGCAAGGAGATTCAGTGCTAAACAGTCCTCAATGAAAGACACACTGAATGTTGGATACCAGCCATTTCAAGGAGACAGATATGCCTGCAGAATTATTTTTGGGCAGTGGGAGCAAACATGTAGTGGTCAGTTATTAAGTTTTATGTATGTATGTCCTTTCCCCCATATACAGACACCAATGCAATGAGCACTGGGACAAGGTATGGCTAGATTCCCGAATTCTTCAATAAACTAAGCTGGATTTGTATACATTTTGAACAAAACAATTTAATATCTTTCAGTTCCTAAAAATTGAATGTGTATCAAACATTTCATGATGGGATTTGGAGGAAACAAAATAATAAATGCTCAGACAGCACATGCAATTATATTTTTACACCATGGTGGTCCTGTATTCAAACTACAGTAATCACCAATGTAATGTGTAAGGAGCCTCATTTTAGCAACTACATGTACATGTTTAAAGGGTCAAGTCAACAAAGAATATTAATGTTTTGTACTGTAATTGTCAATTTGGGACAGTATTTTGTAAACTAAGAAATAAATTGTTTGTTCTAGAGGCAATCGATTTGATATGTTAATGTATTTATGATTATAATAATGTAATCCAAGTACTCCTATTAGTTAGAATTAATTACAATGTGAGGTTTCTTCATGTTCTTTTGAAGTCATGTGGCTGGAACACATTGTAATGACTGCACAAGGCACAAAAACCTTAACTGTTGTTGTTGTTGTTGTGGTGTTTAATGTCATTTTTCAGCACATGATAGGCTGGCTATACATGGCAGCCAGTATTAATAATGGAGGAAAAACCAGGGAAAACCCTGGAAAGAACCACCAACCCACGAGAAGCTACTGTCAAGTTTTCTCACATACCAACATTGGCCAAATCCAAAACCTTAACTGACCCTACTGACCAGACCAGTGAAGGTGTACAAGCCTGATTACTGTATTTATTAAGAATGCATATAGTGAAATGCAACAGTCCTTCTTAAGGTCAACCAGTTTGTATCTGGAAGTAAAAACAAAAGTAAAAATCCTTCAAATCAATGACATAACAAACAAATAAATAAATAATGATACGTGGTGTGCCTCCCAGTTTTCTCCTCAAATGAGAAACTACGTATTTTAACTGATTCTAATTAATAGGAACACCAACTGCCACTACAACAAATAATTTAATTTTTCAAACTAACCAAAACTGAGAAAGTCCAAAAGATTCACCTTCAATGAACTCTTTAAGCATAAAATTGTAAAGCTGGGATTCTTCACCTTAACATGATCATGTGTTATGAATAAAATAACCACCATGGTGTAAAGACATTTGCAGATAAGCTCTCATGACCATTAACAGGGATTGTTTTAATAAAATTACATTGGAAATGTTTCAAATTTGTCAATTGCTTGTTGAAGTTTTATAAATCAAAGGAAAGGTTAATTACTTGTTCAGGTGGCAAGTGACTAAATATTTGACCTACTTGTAATTACTATGATGTAATCTAGGTACTCCTATCAGTCAGAATTAGCTACAATGTATGTGTGTGATATTGATTTTTAACACTGCTTTAACAATTTTTCAGTCATATTGCTATGATGTCTGCAGTGTGACCGTTTACAGTGATGTCTATTCCTGTAACATCATGCGGCAGACATGTAGCATGATGTCCCACCCGGTCACATTATCTTGACACCAGGCCGACCAATCCTAACACTAATCTCTTAATGCTGAGCGCCCAGCGAGGCGGCTGTTAGTACCATTTTTGTAAGTCTTTGGTATGACTCGGTCAGGGTTCGAACCCGCATCCGAGGCGGACTCCATTAGGCCACCAGAGCAGTATGTACAGTGTAAAGTCTGAGCTGTTCTTAATTGAAAACAAATTGGCCAAATGTACCTGCAATGACAAAGAATCTCCTGCTGACACATTAATCTAGATTTTCCTTACTGGTACATGCATTCTTAACTGACATACTTCATTATCACTGTATCAAATTGTCAGGTAGGTCATTATGGGATATAATTGTTTCTGCAATTAAACTTCCTCAGATTCAACAATATGCAATGACACAGCACATGCCAGAATAGTCAAGTGTAGACCTAAATCAAACAACTTTATACTAGAACAGGATGAATGAAAGCTATCAACTTGGCTTTTACATGCCGCAGATTATAAAAACAAAAACCATTTAAATTGTCCAGCTTGCATGGGATATATATTTCATGTGCAGGAATGCTTATCTACACTATAAGCTTAAAGTCGTGTGCATTTCCTAATAATGTAACAATGTAGACCCTGACCTGCTATCACATTTGCTAATAATGTAACAATGTAGACCCTGACCTGCTGTCACATTCGTTAATAATGTACCAATGTAGACCCTGACTGCTGTCACATTTGCTAATAATGTAACAATGTAGACTCTGACCTGCTGTCACATTTGCTAATAATGTCACAATGTAGACCCTGACCTGCTGTCACACAATGCAGATAATTACATGCATGCAAATTTTCCCAACCGTAGTAAACGTGGACATGCATTTTTCATGCTATAAAGTGTTAACAGAACTGCAGTTTCTTCCCCATCCTATGCAAGTGGTGCCTTTCTCTACTCAAGAAAAAATGCCAAATCACTGCCTGAGGGATCCCTGGTGCCTAAAAATGCACAGCAAGAAGATTGTGGTCTAGTTTTCCTGGAATTATTTTACACTGAATAAATTAATCATTTAGTCTTTGATACAATTCACATGGTATAAGCTGTATGACTGATGAAAATTTGTGACAGTAGCAGACATTTGAGTCTTGCACCTGACAATCACATCATAAGCCACATAAAACTTTTTTCATTTTAAAACTCAACAGCAATCCTCATTTTAAGTTCAACAATTCAACAAATGATACAGAAAAATAAATATGAAGCCTCAAATTATTTAACAGAAAATAGAGCATTGAAAATGCATTTAAAAAATTCAGTAACAGTGAACTAACAGGGTAGATAAACTCAGCATCTCAAGCTACACATTTATTCTGCGAAAATATGGATGTATGCTGTTACCCATGCTTTTTTTTAATATGGTCACTTTGATTTCCTTAGCTCCTGATAGTCTTAACTTGGGTTTTAATATCAAGAATTGGAAAATACAATTCTGCCACATAATTACCAAATTTGAGATCTGGCTATCAAAGTAAATTACAAGTTTCATATTCTCATGTGTCAAATGTAATTACAAATTTTGTATTCCCATGTGTCAAATTAAATTACAAATTCTGTATTCCCATGTACCAAATTATAAATTTCATATTCCCATGTGTCAAAATAAATAGCAAATTTCATATTCCCATGTGTCAAAGTAAATTACAAATTTCATATTCCCATGTGTCAAAGTAAATTACACATTTTTAATTCCCATGTGTCAAATTAAATTGCAAATTGCATATTCCCATGTCAAAGTAGATTACTAATTTCATATTCCTTTGTCAAAGTAAGTTAAAAATTTAATACTCCCATGTCAAAATAAATTGCAACTTTCACATTCCCACGTGTCAAAATAAATAATAAATTTCATATTCCCATGTCAAAGTAAATTACAACTTTCATATTCTCTTGGGTCAATATAAATTAAAAACTTTGTATTCCCATGGCAAAGGAAATTACAAATTTCATGTTCCCATCTGAAAGTAAATTGCAATTTTAATAATCCCATGTGTCCAAGTAAATTAAACACTGTTTCCATTTGAAATTAAATTACCATTTTTATTAATTTCATGTGTCCAATTAAATTACACACCATGTGTTCCCATGGCAAAGTAAATCACAATTTTAATAATCCCATGTGTCCAAGTAAATTACTGTGTTCCCATGGCAAAGTAAAAGTAAATTACAATTTTAATAATCCCAGGTCTCCAAGTAAATTACACACTGGCAAAGTAAATTACAAATTTCATATTCACATGTGTCAAAAGTAAAAGATGGGTGTAAGGTGAAGGCAACTCATAAAAGACAAAATTAAAACAAACTCCACTTCATCTTTTTTAAATTAAACTTATCTTTTTAACTTAAGTTTGCTTACTTGTTTTTGTTCTTGTTGTTGTTTATAATATTGTTTTTTAGTATCAAAGTTGCAAATCCCTGTGCAGCTCTGAAAGCTGTTCTGTGTAAGAACTGTTGCCAGTGGAAACTGTAATTTATGAATAAAAAGTTGGTGACTATAATCTGATTACATGCTTAAGGTTTCAAGTACATTTTATATATTGGCATCTTCACAAAAGTGAAGATAAACATCAAAAGGTGCCAAGGTATTACTCTTGAAAATCAGTAATCTTCATATGATCAGTGATTTAACTTAAGCTGTCTGTTACATGTCCATACAGTCATCTGTATCATATGATCAGTGATTTCACTTACAGCTGTCTGCTACATATCCATACAGTCATCTCTATCATATGATCAGTGATTTAACTTAAGCTGTCTGATACATATCCATAGTCATCTCTATCATATCAGTGATTTAACTTACAGCTGTCTGTTACATGTCCATACAGTCATCTGTATCATATGATCAGTGATTTCACTTACAGCTGTCTGCTACATGTCCTTACAGTCATCTGTATCATATGATCAGTGATTTCACTGACAGCTGTCTGCTACATATCCATAGTCATCTTTATCATATCAGTGATTTCACTTACAGCTGTCTGATACATATCCATACAGTCATCTCTATCATATGATCAGTGATTTAACTTACACTGTCTGATACATATCCATACAGTCATCTCTATCATCTGATCAGTGATTTAACATACAGCTGTCTGATATATATTCATACAGTCATCTCTATCATATCAGTGATTTAACTTAAAGCTGTCTGCTACATGTCCATACAGTCATCTATATCAAATCAGCGATTTCACTTACAGCTGTCTGCTACATATCCATAGTCATCTCTATCATCTGATCAGTGATTTCACTTACAGCTGTCTGCTACATATCCATACAGTCATCTCTATCATCTGATCAGTGATTTCACTTACAGCTGTCTGCTACATATCCATAGTCATCTCTATCATATGATCAGTGATTTCGCTTACAGCTGTCTGCTACATATCCATAGTCATCTCTATCAGTGATTTCACTTACAACTGTCTGCTACATATCTACAGTCATCTCTATCACATGATCAGTGATTTAACTTACAGCTGTCTGCTACATATCCAGTCATCTCTATCATATCAGTGATTTAACTTACAGCTGTCTGATACATGTCCATACAGTCATCTGTATCATATGATCAGTGATTTCACTTACAGCTGTCTGCTACATGTCCTTACAGTCATCTGTATCATATAATCAGTGATTTAACTTACAGCTGTTTGCTACATATCCATACAGTCATTTCTATCATATCGGTGATTTCACTTACAGCTGTCTGCTACATATCCATACAGTCACCTCTATCATATGATCAGTGATTTCACTTACAGCTGTCTGCTACATATCCATAGTCATCTCTATCATCTGATCAGTGATTTCACTTACAGCTGTCTGCTACATATTCAGTCATCTCTATCATCTAATCAATGATTTAACTTACAGCTGTCTGCTACATATCCATACAGTCATCTCTATCATATCAGTGATTTAACTTACAGCTGTCTGCTACATGTCCATACAGTCATCTCTACATGACCAGTGATTTAACTTACGGCTGTCTGCTACACGTCCATACAGACATCTCTATCACCTTATCAGTGATTTCACTTACAGCTGTCTGCTACATATCCATACAGTCATCTCTATCGTATCAGTGATTTCGCTTACAGATGTCTGATACATATCCATACAGTCATCTCTATCATCTGATCAGTGATTTAGCCTACAGCTGTCTCCTACATGTCCATATAGTAATAACCAGTTTGTTTTGCAACGTGATTTTCATACACAATTATTTATCATTAATATTTACTAATTTGATGTTTGTAAATTAACTTGGCTAACTTACTGTATATACTTGCTTATAAGTCAAGTGCAACTGCAAACATAGACCCTGATCTGCCCTCACACTGTGTGCCTGCAGATCAGGGCCTAAGTTGTTTGTTCTATCAATTACTCCTAACAAACTGCAAACACAAATCTGCTGGCACATTACGTGACAGTACATCTGATTGTATGCAATTTTCAGTTTTAATTTACATTGGCCAAAAAAAAAATACATTTCCTATAGCACTAATGCTAAATTTTTTGGGTGGGTAGATGGTTTTTTGGAGTGGTGGTGTGTTTTTTAATAATATATATATTTCATATGGAGGTTTTTTCTAAGGGAGAAAAAGTGTTAGGGGAGGCAATGAAAAACAGGAATGGTCAGCTAATTGGAAAGACATATGGGGGGGCAGACTTATAACTAAGTATATATATATATATATCTGTGTGTGTGTGTGTGTGTGTGAAATAACCATTGACAAAGAACATTACATATCCATTGTTTTCAAGTTACGTGACACAATGTGTGTACTTCCAAATCCGCCACGTTGAGTCCCTAGCTCCGCAAACCAGCACCTAATAACATTGTTCTTCCAGCATAGTTATGAAGACACGTCTCATTTTGTGTGTAAGAATATAATAATACATCACATTCTGTTGTTCCTGTCAACCACACGAGACCGAATGCGTGACTATTCTACTTGTTTTCTTCAAGTAAAACATTTAAATTTCAACCATCTTCGTTATTCTTTCATAAATAAATTAGATCGATCAATAAACAAATGCATATACAAACAAGTAAAAACATGTAATGATTTTCAATTTTCATGGACTGAAATCAATCATTTGATTATCATTCAAGTTAAAAAGCTAATTGTTAACAAATATTTTCATATTTCTAAAACCACGTCATGAATACTTTGTTTTGACATTCGACACAAAGTCATGTTCCATTAGGCACAAGTTTTGTGTTTCGTTTGAACACACCGTAGATGAAACTTGTTTGAATGGTTATCACTTTGATTCAATATCATCCTACGTCCATCATTTCCACCACAAACACAATATCTGACCATACTAATTAAATTGGTTTGTCAACTGTTTTTGGCACAAAAACACTTGTTGACACGAAAAGTATATTGTACATAAAACATATGCTATGAAAATTTAATTCGTAACGGATATTGTATCCCTAAAAGCATTGTCTGGAAATACTCTTTCAAGATGACAAGCTTAGGGATATGATGCGAAACATTTCAAAAATGTCAATATTGCATTTCTATTTTATAGCAATATGCATGATTACGGTTCAGCTTCACTATTCTGTCTTTCGATATAAGCAAGAGAACTTCCAGCTTTGTTATTTTCTTGCCATAGGGCACTTAATTTCAAGTACATGTATAATCTATGTATCCTTTCGATGAAGTAAATGTCCTTGTCAACAGTTAAATCAGATCGTCTCGAATATACATGATGACTCATGTTGACAAAGGTTTGTTAGGGACTCAAGATGACGGTGCAAGTTGCGCACACTGCATTGTGGGTATTTGCGTACTCAATCGTGATGTCTGTAACAACCCATACATTAAGGGGGCCCAAGTGGCCGATTGGTCTAAAGCACTCACCATTACGGATCACTGCCATCTCACCACTGTCGGCGCCGGTTCGAGTCTCAGATTCAGCCAGCGTGGGTATGTGAGAAAGCTTGCCAGTAGCTTATCGTTGGTCGGTAGTTCTTTCCAGGGTTTTCCCAGGTTCTTCCTCCACCATTAATACTGGCCGCCATGTATAGCCTATCGTGTGCTGAAAAATGGCGTAAAACACCACCACAACAACAACATATACACTAAAGCTGTATGAATTGTCAACCGATAACCCAAGGACGTAATGGGCCGATTTGGATAGTCCTATTTTGTTATGGGCCGAGAATGTTAATGGACGGACTCTGCCTATGGGCCCAGTTGTCCCGGAATTGTATTAACTTGCACACTAAGAGTTGAAATTAATATTTTCGAAAATCACCAAATCATTTTGTTGGTCTCAGGGGCTCGTATCGTTGCTTACAATTTCCATATTAATAATATATGTACTGTATATAATAAAATTATACAGTACATATATTATATATACGTAAATTTGTAAGTAACGATATACGCACGTGTTGTTTACGAAGAGTTGAATTTTACATGGTCTACAACAGCTGTGTAACACTAACATGCTAAGCCTTCAAATTAATATTTTCAAAAATCACCGAAATAGTTCCTTAACCACAGGAGCTCGTATCGTTCCTCATAATTTAAATATTAATATTATATTACTGTATATAATAATATTATACAGTACATGTATTATTTATAAGTATATTGTAAGCAACGATACACGCCTGAGGCTGACCTGTTAACCGGAGTTGAACTGTACATGGTCTACGATAGTTTTGTAAGCAGTGTTATAGTTGTAAAAGAGTTACCTCCCGTAAATTGATACCACAGCATCCCAAGCCTTAAATGGGCACTGACCTCTCGTACAAATGCAATATCAGATTATTTCAATCTAATTTACCATTTTGTTTACTGAAAATTTAAACAAATTCACTTACCTACTCTCAAAATTTACCAATAATGCATGAATCTTGCAAAATGCACAAACGTGACACTGAATTCACCTTTATCAATGTCGGATAAACATTATTATCATGTGCTCTTCGCATGTTCAGATTTTGGGCCTTTACGATTGGTTTGCGCTAGCTGCATCAATGATTGGTTACTGGTGGGTAACGCCTCCAACATCAATCTGGACAGGTCTGTCAACGTTTTCATTGGTACCACAACTTGAGCTTAGTCACGTGTAAGAACTTGTTGGGGCAAGACGACTGACAATAATGTTGCAGAGGTTTAAATAACAATGCTATTAAAATTTGTACAATTCTTATTTAAAACACTTCTTATTCTTCACTTTTCCCAACGTAGTCTTAGAAATATAATTACATTCACGACCCTTGGACGGAGTATTTTGACGGTCGGATTAGTGAGAGAGAATGAATGGTTTAAAGGCATTAAGATCGTTTTTATCGCACATTTATTTTCATTATTAAGTACTCTGCGATGCAACAGTAGTGAATTATTATTCGTGTCAGATGACAGGATTTCAATTGAACTATGTTCGACCCAATACAGATGTCTCGCTGCAAGGTAAATATTTTCATAAAAAAAAGGTTCTTTTTTGTGGGGGAGGGGTCACCAAAAGAATTTGACATATTAAAATTAAAGGGATAAATACTCTTTAAAATGGCGTAAAACGCAAATATAAAATTAACCGAGCTTCTCTATATTCGAAACTGCAAGATGTAACTTTGGGCTTTTCATTTTCTCTCTCTCTCTCTCTCTCTCTCTCTCTCCAGTTAATGAATTTAGTAAAATATATAATTAATGTTTTTTTCAAGTGAAATAAACGTGCACAAAAGTTCTAAGAATGGAAACAAAATTTATGGATGATGGTGAAGGTCGTCAATGTAAAAAAAATTAAAAAAAAGGAAAACACACACACACGTGATTTTATATTTTTTATATTTTTACATCAACCATTGTTCTTTACCTGCATGATACTTATGGGGAAAACAATTCGATGGATTTCAAACAGACTTTTAAAGCATGGGTTTCCCGCAGAGGTGACGGGTCAGCTGCCCCGACACCCTAATATTACAAATCCAGTGTGGACGATATAAATATCACCTCTATCGGCCTTCAGCCTTATTACATAACTTGCCTAATTACTAATTATCTATCACAAATGGAGTTAGTCCAAGTTCGGTGTTCGTAGTTGTATGGTGTTACATAAGGTGGGTCAGTACGAAACGGTTATCAGAGCAGAACTGTTGATAAGACCATTTTAAGATTGAGGAGGTGCTATCGAGCGTGACATTTTTTTTTCTTTTTTTTTTTTTCTCGTTTAACCTGGAGATTAGGTATTTTTATAACTAAATATAGTGGTTAGCATGTTGTCTTTTTTTTTGTTTTTGTTTTTTTTTTTCTATTCCAAAAAAAATCATTTGCCTTGGCAAAAAAAACAAAATCTTTTTTTCTTTCTTTTTTTATAATCATGTTCAAACGCTCTGATGCCAATCCCCGAAAATAAGATCATAATTCCCTTTTCAATTTGACCGCTGTTGTCTAGTGGTTAGAGCGTCCGCCTCGGATGCGGGAGGTCACGGGTTCGTACCCCGACCGAGTCATCCCAAGACAACTATGGTACTAACAGCTGCCTCGCTAGTCGCTCAGCATTAAGAGGTTAGTGTTAGGACTGGTGTCAGGAGAATGTGACTGGGTGGGACATCATACTAAATGTCTGCGGCATGATGACCAAGTGCTGGACATAACTGTAAGCTGCCATATTGCAGACATCGTAGCGACATGACTGAAAAATTGTCAAGGCTACGTTAAAAATCCAACACATGCTGCATATTGTGGGTACAAAGCGTTGGAAATGTTCTCACAACTTGGGTTAGAATACGTCAAATTTCTAAAAATTTAGATCCGTAATATCTCGGAAATTAATGATTTGGTTTTACTTTCTAATTGTCTTTAGGTTATAAAATATTAGTAAATATAATAATTCTGTCGAATTTCGTTGGATGCCTTAGACTAGTTTAGCGCAAATTTAGCAGTTGTTATCATTATGCCAGAATGTTTACGGTAAAGAATGCACACTATCTCCTACTGTGCTGTTGTTCATTCTTTGGATCAGAGTCGTACATCGCCCGTTGGGTGTACACTAGTCCGATACATCAACCCCACAAATCTGTGTTGATACTGATGGATGAACATCAATATTATCACAGGTGAAGGGCTGATCTATCGACCTAGGTATACACGACTGGTTATTTAGTATACGTTTGCGTGCTATTAATTTATGCGAGCATCCGCTATTACCGTGCCAGCAGAGCGAGCCGCAAAAAGCAAAGGCTCCGCAAATACCTCCGTCTGTCTTCTTCCGTACTGTCTGCTTTACGTATGGGGCGCTGTAGGTGAAATTTGTTCCAACGAAAAAGTAGTAGTTTAAATTTCTGTCTCACATGTCGAGAATTCCAATTTCGCATGTTGAATCAAATTGTCGATGTTGAAAGTTTTTTAATTTTATCTTTATAATTACTTAGCGGTTGTTGAAGATTCCATTTTCTATATCGACTTTTTACATTTTATCGGTTGAAATCCACAAAGGTGGTTGAAATTTAAATATAGTTATGCTGAAATTCCAGTTTCACATTTTGAGTAAAATTTATTTGCTATGTACGTTTCAGTTCATATATCGAGTTCGAAGATTTTATCTTTTCAGTTACAAGGCGGTGGTTGAAAGTTATATATCATATGTCGAAGTTTTGAATGTTATGTTTTAGTTATACAGCGCTAGTTGCAAGTTCATTTCCAATGGCGAGAATTCCAGTTTCACATGTTGAGTCGACCTGTGTGTTGATATTTTCTGTCATCCATACATACGTTGTTTTATGACATTTTATTAATTTTGTTTTGTCCATAAATTTGAAGATAAGACAAGAACGGATATGATATTTCAAATATTGCTTCTAATCAGAACACAAGTAAATATTACACGATTTAAGGACACTAACTGTCATGTTCCTCGAGTATTTAAGCAAGAAAATCTCTTCCAAAACTTCCATAATGACAATTTCAACCTGTCAAAGCTTTTTTCTTCAGTTTCCTCTTTTATGTCCCTGTAGAGTCGATTTTCGTCACCAAAATATAAAGAACCATTGTTTGTTTGCGTTTTATAACTAATTAATAAGTTATGTTTGTATTCGATTAAAATTAAAGGTTACATGGCTGTCTATTGTTTGTAGCATCATGTTGTAAAAAGTGATCGTGATAATTGTTTGGGTTGCGTGTGACAAATATTTTCACTCTATCGAACACTTCAGGCAATAAAAAGCTTTTGTGACTCAAAAGTATTTCCTTCGGGATCTAATAAGGGTGTAAAGGTAAGCCCCATCACTTGCAAGGTGTGTGGGTTGTCTACGTGATGATCGCCCTTGGTGTTATTGCCCAGATCGAGTAAACTTATTGGTGGAATAAATGGAGATCTGAGCAGATATATAGAAAAGAATTACACAAGCCCCGTACGAAAAGGATCAAAACAGAATCAATTACATAAACACTGGAGATAATACAATATATTAAGAAGATACACTTCTTTGGAATAAATCTTTCACCGAATTTCAAAACACACATATATTTATCAAACAGCCGATCTGTTTTACTGATAGAATTAGTTATCATACGATCGAGTGAACAATCGAAGTCGTTGCCTTGTACAATTGCATAACCTGATTAGCTCGGGTTCTCTCCAATTTCACTGAAGCTGTTCTCTGTCCTTTCGCTCCTTCTTTCCTTCCTTTTTCTTTCTTCTATCTAACCTTCCTACTGCTTCGCCTCCCCCCGGTCCTCTTTCTTTGTGTGAGTAGGTGGATATGTAAGCATGTAGATACACAGCTACTTGATTGCGTCAGTGCGTAGGTACGTATGATGATATGTCGGAAGAGCTATTTCCCCCTTTTAAAATAAATAAAAAGATATCTAGATTTTTTCCGTCGGCTATCCTATTGTGAATAGATCATTCCTCCCCCTCCCGTTATGAAATCTTACTATCGGCATTCAAACAGATACCAAATGCTATTTAGTCGGGCCAAGCATGGCAGACCAAACGATCCGAGTTTCATAAAATTAATGTACTTCCTAATAGCTATAACGGTTCCACTTGGGTCTTAATTACACAAATGATTGAATGAAATTCGTTACAGGTCGTAATTACGCCATTTCAGCGAATACACACATGCAAGTCTTTATCATACGTGAAATCATTTAAGATCGGTAAATTCAAACGGATTCCCGTAACTCATGCCAATAACGTTTATACATGAATTCTTAAAATACCCAATTCATATACAAACAAGACGACAATTCGAACAATTCGACAATCTTATGTAAAAAAAGATTATTGTACGAATTCCTATATATATAAACTCAACACAGTTATACTCATATCAAGAGAATTGATTTACGAATTTAATCAAACTAAATTCATGCACACATTATCAGATAATTCAAGCAAAACATTATATTGGCATACACGAATTCAGGAAATTTTGACACACGTACTTGTGCTTTCAACATTTTTCTCTACTTCCGCCAAAATTGTGACCGTTGAACTTTCCAATCTCTGGTCCCTTTTTGAGAAATGTTTTACGAGACAGAATATCTTTAAAATTCCTCTCAGAGTCCACGTACGTTTACTCTTGCAGCAAAGCTTAGACTAATTAGATTTTTTCGATGTGACGATATTTACAACTAGGAAATTTAGTGTGGGAAACACGCCTCTTATTTATCGTTACCAATCTGGATTAAATGTATTTACCGCCTTTTATAACTAGGAGCCACATCTGGGGTCAGTTTGACCTTCTTCGTTGCAACTAACGGTTTATGGAAATTTTCCATTTTTGAGAGTTTCACTATGAAATCGAAGTTCAACCGTGTCCCTAATAGTCCGTCTGGCTACTATATAAACAAAAGTGTAATTAACCTCACTACCGTTCCCGACCAGACATTTAGAAATTCTTGCAGTAGAGCGATTTAACAAGCGCCTGTCTCCACAAATCTAATTAATTGTTCTCTGGTCTCAAACTAATGTGTTCTTCATAGATCAACAGAAAGGTCATGGTAATTATCACCACTACCACCCAAACAAAATGGGACATTAAATAATAATCTCACGATCCAAAAGGCACCTGATTTTTATAATGAATTCCAGGGGGGATCGCGTAATATGGTTATGGGGAGCTTCTGACATCTTACTGAAGTACTTAAGCAAGAAATTATGGATATTTTAACGATCAAACTTTATATTAAAAAAATTTAAAAAATTGTTATAAAGGAAAAATTCTGGTTGTTTCACGCTCATTGGGGGAGGGGGCGACACTGGCTACACAACTCTACCGCCTCTTTTTGAATTACTGCTGGGTTAGTTGGTTGTTTCTTTTTTTTTTTTTTGCATGCCCGGGCCTAGGGTGTGCAGGGTCCATGGCAGCCAGCGGGGCCCAAGGCAACAAAAGCGACGAGCGGGGCCCCCAATCAAAAAATAATTGCATTGCGGAGTTGATTTCCTGAAAACGTGGGGACCAAAGCGGTTGCTTCGTTCGCCTTGCCCTAGGGCCGGGCCTGTTTTTTTTTTTTTTTTTTTTTTTTTGGGGGGGGGGGCTGTTTTATTGTTGTTTTGTTGGTGTGTCTTTTATGTTTTTATTGTATTTTTTTTTTTAGTTTTCTTCTTTTTCTTCTGCTTTTTCTTCTTCTTCTTCTTCTTATTATTATTATTATTATATTATCTTCAAATTGGTATTTGATTTGCAAATTTGAAAAATCTAACGTTTCGTACGTAGTTCATCCATTGTAAAGAAAATTAACGTTTACGTTTGTGACAATGAAAGGGGCATTATGTTGAGAAAGCGCCTGGCATAATAAATAAATAAATAAATAAATAAAGCCTGACGCAGTCAAAACGTCCGGCCCAAGTGTGACTTTACAAAGCTGTGCCGCTTGTGGCACATTTGTGTACATTTTGTTGCAGATAACAATTTTAGTGCATTGATTTATTTGTCGCAACTTTGCTACAGCCCTGCACTCGCCAAGAATCAACACCAAGTAGGATGCTTATGGTGCATATAACCCTTGATAAATTGGACTAAACACAAGGAGGTCAGTGCCTGCATGTTGAAACCACATCGAACACAGTGGATGGAGTACTGAAGGATAAAAATAAGATATAGTGAAATACTTGAAGCTGATATAGCTGGTACCCAACCAGATGCATCTACAGATTTGTATTGCTCCGGCACTAACACTGCCAGAGGAACCAACCAAAAAGAAAATGAAAGCAGCCTCTCATTATAAGAATTCCAGGTAAGAAATGTTATATTAAAATGTGAACATAAGTCAGTGGATACAGAGACCAACACGTAGATCTCCGTTGTTTTCCTCCGGACAATTCCACCACCAGTAATGTCAGGAAAAAGAGCGGAGATCTACTTGTTGGTCTGCTGGAGACATTGTTTAGGCAAGGTTTTGTTTGTTTTGTTTTGTTGTTTTCGGGCGGGGGTGGTGGTGGAGGTGGCAGTCGTTTCGCACTATCACAAATCACATGATCATCATGCCATGACATCATTATAAATTACATGTAGTGTTATCAACATCACACAGAATAAAAAAAAGGTGCTGGAATAAATACAGAAGGACACATAAAACAATGTCCTCAATACTGAAGGGAATTTCTCGACACAGAAAATGATATTTTCAAATATCGACGTGTAATTCAACAAATACAATTTAAAAACTTGTCAGATGCAATGAAACATTGAAAATGAATCACTTCACACAGCGTGTGAAAACGGAATTCACAACGTCAACATTGAAATTTCAACAACCGCTGTAACAGATAAAATCTATTTTTTAAAAACTCGACAAAGAAAATGGAACTTTCAAACCGACTCCATTTAATTCAACAGATGAAGCTGCAAAACTGGAAATATAAAATGCAACTTTTAACACTAACAATTTGACTCAATATGTCAAATTGGGATTCTCGACTTTAAGACAGTGGAATTTTATCTGCAACTTTCTCAGCGGACCGGCTTTTATCCCCTAAGGCGCCTCGTCTATTAGAACACTAGTACAGCTGTTCGAATCATGGACAATACAATCAGCGTCTGACAGTTTCTAGAAACAGCAGTAAACGTTCTTGCACACGTTCCTTCTCCTGTCGTTATTTTTCCACCACGTGCTCTTAGCGTGAACACACCAAGTAGCCAATCAAAATGCTCAAAACGTCTGTGTTTTTATATGATTGGCTGCCAAATGAATGCAGTACATAATGCATATACGGCGTTTCGTCATTGCTAACTCTAAGTGATACAAGGAGGGAAAGAGCTAACGCCATAAAATTATATAAATTCTTTCTTCAAGTTAGTTCGACGCAAGAAAATTGTTTCCATAAAAGATTTATCAATATTACTAATTGAAATCTCTGTCTCTCAGAAGTACTTGCACATAAAATATCTGTTAAGGTTTTCATTTTCAGAAGATAGCAATGTTTCAATACGACAACCTCCGTCAAAACGAAGAATTCCAGCTTGGAATCTGGAAAGATGACGAAGATGAAAACTACCTTAGAAATCTTTCCGTGTATGCCACTGTTCGTCCGCACGACTTGAAACTTCTTGAGGGTCAAAGAATTTCTGACCTGCTTAGAGTTTGGAATTTGCAAGAAGAAAAATCCAGTTGTGATGAGGGTTTGAAGGAGAATTACGATCTGAAGGAGCATGAACTGCAAGTGAAAAGTGAGTAATGTTATTCATATTATTATTCTAATCACATTCTCTAGTTGTTGAAAAATACTTGGCATCAGACGTAAACATTTTATACCTCCTAGATCAACCAGAAAAGCACGCATGTCTAACTTGAAATTTGACCATTAAAAGAGAAAAGAAACAAAATTGCATGGACGCATTGCATATGCATATATATATATATATATATATATATATATATATATATATATATATATATATATATTCATTCTTCAGAAGTATAATTTTTGCGCGTGCCATTTATTTCATTTTCTAATATCTCGCGTTACGAGATGGCCTTAAAATTGGTAAGTAGAAAAAGAAGATAATTGGTTTCTCTTAAAGTTTCATATAATTATGAGGAATTGTTTAATCATGTTTCACAACAAAGTTTGCATGTACAATTCTGAGATTATTATTTATTCATACCTGTAATCAGGCCAGTATTGTGGGGATGAAATAGTTTTACGTTCAGTTTGGGGGGGGGGGAAATAAAAAAAAGAAAGATATAAAAATATTCTTTTCTGTTATGATTTTACAGACTAAATTTTGAGAACGATTAGACCAGTGATTCTCAAAGTGGGCGGTACCGTAAGCTAGGGGGCGCTGAGGATAACCAAGTGGGCGGTGACCCGAAAGAATTAGGGAACCACTAGTGAACAAGTGAATCTCTGCTTTTTTTCTTCTGACATTAAGGTATAAGAAATGTCAGAAGAAAAACAGCGAGCTAATTGTTGATCGTACGTCTTGTACCTGACTTTTTTTTTAAACAATGCAATTGCATCAGTATGCAGAATTTCATTAGCTACACTATGAGAACAACAGTAATAAAATCAAAAGTATCAAATGTACGAACTAATACGATAAAGTAATCTGCTAATTGTACAATTGCTTTGCATGTAACAACAATATAATAATGTTTAAAAAAGTGAAAATAGTTTATAATTTCCAATATATAAACATACCATTACAAATTATGTGAAATATCTGTGAGGTGATTGGCACACACAGGTGCGTGACATGGCCGGGGCGAGTTGTTAACAAATAGTGTACTTGGTTGACCTAATTCGTTGTGCTAGTATGTACAGTATGTGGAATTTTCATTCATTAACTGACGTGGACTTCGGTTCTCGGAAGCATTACAAGTAGTTAACAACATTGCCAGTTGGGACCAGAACCGATACCAAAGTGCGTTACATGCAGGCATTGCAAATGTGATTGATCACACTACTGGACCTGATGATGACAATAATGATATGTATCATGAATTAAAGCCGTGTTCTCCGTCATTTTCCTTTTTTCCCCTTATTTTTCTTTCTGACATGACTAGTGAAGAGAACCTGTTGATCTAGTTATTCACATTAAAATAGTGTGGGAAGGAAGGAAAAATGCAGGGTGATTTTGAGAAAAAATGCAAACATCGTAAAAAGTAGTTTTGGTTGGTTACAACTCTTTGATCTTAACTAAGTAACAGAAAAAAGCAAAACCAACAAGTATAGTAAAATTCAACAAATAATTTATTTTCCTAGAATTCAGAGTGAAAACTTAAAAGAAAAATTGTGGTATTGTAAATAAACTCCCAAATAGTCCAACAGTTCTATCACAGATTCAAAAGTATAGTGTTATCAATGATTTCCAGTGGTATTTAGAATAAATTCCGATCTTGAATGTGCTTATTTGCTAATAGTCTTAAATGTGCTGATGAATTATTAGTCTTACTTGTGTTGATGTACTAATAGTTTTGCTGTATCACAGAGATATATACTCTCTAGAACATTTTTGAATGAATTCACAATAATCCCAAAATAATGTTTTAAGTCCAAAAGTCAGCATTTTGTAATTGAAATGAATAATTTAAATAAACAAATCAGGAGACTGATTCCACTAGATAGATGTTAAAATAGGGGTGAATAATTCTGATGTAAATAATCTTAAGAAAGAAAGAAAATAACTTAAGACACAATAAAATGACCAGTATGAGAGTCAAAAGTTCATTCCCAGAACATTCTAAGTTGTAAACAAGGTCATATCTTTTACTTAAATTTAGCAAAAAACTTAACAGATATCAAGTGGACCAGGAATTTCCTAGTGGAAAAGAAATGTCCTGACCTCAGATCCAAGTAAACATTTTTACAACTGTTATCTTCATGTTTAGTCTATAATCATGAGCATAGTCAGGTATGTAATACGTTGTTTACAAAATGATCAGTACAATATACACTCATGGACAAAAGCTTAACAAGGTATCGATATGCATAACAAGGTCTACTAATCACAGTGCAGTAAAGCTTATGGTATGGTCTGTTGTTTATCATTTGTACATTGAGTAGGACATTTTCTTGTCACCATTTCTCCAAAACTACTTGGAAGTTTGCCTTCAAACTTTACAAGCACAATCATCACATGGTCTAGTTGGCCATAAACAAAAATGGTGCTGCTCGGATATCCAGTATGGCCAAACTAGCAGCCATCTTCAAAATCTTGACGCTACTACTCCTTACTGAATGATCATCTGAACTTTTCATCATTACTCCTTCAGAATGTATGCTTGTATCAACACATGGTTTTCACTAAGAGACTTTTTTAGTATCTGGCTGGTCATCAATAAAATTGGTGCTGATCTGATGTCCAATATGACCGCCATGACAGTTGTCCTAAAAAATCTTTTATTACTACTCTTACTGCATGGAAAGTTAAATCTTCAATAGTATGGTTCTCTCTATTCCATTCCAAATGGATGGCTATATCTACATGGGGTCTTCACCGATAGACTTCTTTTGATACCTACTTGGTTCTAAATGAAGATGGTGCCAGTCTATTTCATTCAAAATGGCTGCCACAACAAATATCTTGAAAATCCTGTCACTAAGATAATCATTATTATACGAGTTTTCACCACGAAACTTATAATGCTGTCTGCTTTGTCCTAAATGAAAATTAGTGCTAACCCGACATCCAATTTATGTACCACCACATCTGCAGACCCTTTGAGGTACTCATGTATTATCCACAATCTGAAGAAGAACAAACCCCAAGTTCAACAGAATGATATCAGTGGCCTATCTTTCTCAGTTATTGTGAAAAGCTTTCTGAACAAATAAAGAACAGCATGATTGAAAATTCACAACAAGAACAGAAAACATTGTGAAGACATAACAGTTTATGTATTTCTGTAGGATACATTTGGGGCTTGAAATATGTGTGTCACTGTGCTTTGGTAATCATTTATACTTGTTATTGTTTAATCATTACATTGTTATACAAAGTTAATTCTTTTGCTTTGTTGGATATGTTTAAGAGGTCTTAATGGTGATAAATGTGTAACCCTTCACTCACCCACCCCTAGTCCCCTCCAATTGCTTGAAACTTAAGCCAAAGCCTAGAGGGAGCTGTGATGCATGATAGTTCACTTAAGCTAATAACATTCTTCATTTTCGTGTAAGCATGGGACAGACAATAGGCATATAATCAGTTTTGTAAACAATGGCAAATTATAGATATTGGAGTTGTACTAATCTCTCTGGATGAAAGTTGGATCAGATGCATAAATGTATCAGAAAGCACCAATCTTACCTTTGATTAGAAGAGAATCAATATCATTTGATTTCTTGCATTTGACCTGGCTTGTGTTCAGTTGCCTAGGATGGCCTAGTTGGGCAGCCTATCTGTGTTCTGGGGAAAGACACTTGGCTCCCACTGTTCTGCCATGATAAAGCATGTAAAAAGTGCCATTAAAGCCAACAACACATATCACATTGTTTTTTATGAAAATGGAGATTTATTGCCGTTTATTCTTGAAGACCTGGAGGTCAAGAATACAGAAAACTAGAGAAATTTAGCTTGAAAACTGATAGTCGAAATCCAGAAAATGAATGTCCAAGTAGAAGACCACACAGAGTGCTCTGTACACACTGAGAGAACAGACCAATTGTTTCATAGGAACATGCATTTGCTCCATCTAGGCTTTCTTCTCCCCATTCCCATTAAGACTTCTTTCTCCTCGGAGCTCATTTTGTTGCTTGCTACACACTGATTATTTACAGGACTTTCCATGATGAGTGAACAAGATCAGTTGCTTTGAGTGCAAAGGGATGTTACTATAAATAGGCCAGACGTACCATTTGCACGTGAAGTTGTGCAGTGGGAGCAAGGCTGAGGCTTCACGCCTGTAAGGTTATGGAATTTTCCATGCCGTTGATTATGACATAATTTTCCCTTCTTAGTATAAATAATTGTATGTCATCAATCTTTTAGTCACTGGTTGTATTTTTATGATAACATGATCATGACAAAATTTTTTGGTTAACATTTGCTCAATACTTTAAAGAGAAAACATTTCTTGATTCTCTCTGCTATTACAGACCATTGCTAAAAAGTGGTGTGGGAAATTATTTCCAAACCTAAGGATTTCAGAAATTATTGCTTGGAGAATACATGAATCTGTTATTTCCTCTTCTTTTTTTATTTGGGTAAAGGGTAGCTTACCCGGTTGCATGGCCAAGGAAGCCATGGTATGGCCCTTTGGTCAACATGTGCCAGCTGACTGGCTCACAGCAGCAGTTGCTACTTACATCTTTTCAAAACTACCAGACCTATTTCACCCAAACATGGCATAGAGCAACTTGGTTGAAGACTTTTCAGATTTGTTGAAATATGGCCTATCTACCTTTGAATAGAAAATACCTTTAAACTATATCTTTATAAATATGCTCGACAGAATTTGACAAACTAGAATTTGAAAGCAATTATCGTGGTATTAAAGACTTGGATGCTTGTGCAAAAGATGCTATCCCTATATCAAATATGGCTGCCATTACACAAACAGAAAAAGCTGTTTAACTACCATTTCTTTGAATCTGCAGAACAAGGATTCTGGCATGAGTTTTTTTAAATTTTTTATTTATTTGCATGACTGATTATAATCTGCCATAAAGATGGATCTCATTACTACAATTAGTGCAATCTTTAAATGACCTATTTTCCAAACGCTTTCAATAGAATTTGACCAAACATAACAGACAGCATTGTGGCATCAAACCTTCCAAGTGTACAAGTGAAACTGATCAACCATAAAATATGGCCACTATTTTTTAAAACAAAAATAATCACTATACAGTCAAATATGACAGTACTATGGCTTCAAGGGCTACATTCACAATCAGATATGACCACCATTACCAAAACTGGAAATAATTCAAGTGACTTGTTTATAGAATGATCTCTTGTCTGTTTATATTAAAAATATTAACTCTTCTCTACAACTGGATGACTATATTGTCATGAGGTTTTCACCTATACACTTCTTATGATAACTATTGGGTACTAAACAAAAGTGGTGCCAGTCTTGCGTACAACATGTTGCCACTGTCCTCAGTATCCTGTTTTAACTACTCCTGAATATGATCATTATGAAGTGGGGTTTATATTTTAAAAAAATCATGTCTGCTTTGTCCAAAAAGAATAACACAGCAGCCAATTTGAAATCTTTGCATCACTGAAGAGTATCAAAATGGTTTAAGCACTCAATATTTAAAAAGAAAAACTTGTTTTGAATTCCTGGAAATTCTTTTCGCCCAATAGTGCATCAGTCCCTTTGGAGGACTTGTGTTTACAGAAAGTAATATGGAATATAGGGCTTTTTTTAAAGTTTTCCCTTTGGAGGTCTTGTGTTTACAGAAAGTAATATGGATTGCAGGGCTTTTTTTTAAAGTTTTCCCTTTGGAGGACTTATGTTTACAGAAAGTAATATGGATTGCAGGGCTTTTTTTAAAGTTTTCCCTTTGGAGGACTTATGTTTACAGAAAGTAATATGGATTGCAGGGCTTTTTTTAAAGTTTTCCCTTTGGAGGACTTGTGTTTACAGAAAGTAATATGGATTGCAGGGCTTTTTTTAAAGTTTTCCCTTTGGAGGACTTTGTTTGCAGAAAGTAATATGGATTACAGGGCTTTTTTAAAAAAGTTTACACAAATGATGACAATCTGTCTGCAGATACAGCTGATCTTAATAAAATAGAAACTTTTACAAAGTGTTTCCAAACAACCATTTCATAGAATGTGACCACATTTGACTGAAAGCTTGATAGGTATGAAGTTCATACAGTTCTGCTGTTATGGCTGCCATTACTAAGAGTAGGAAAACATTTACAGACTTTATATTTAAGTAAATACTCTTCGGAATTTAACCAACTTTAGAAACATTTGTCACGGAATAGGGAGTGTTTCAATATTGGAAAAATTGTGCTGTGTGATCAAATGTGGATGACAATTTTTAAAGAAAGGAAACTTGTAAAAACAACTTGTCACATGCAGTTGACAGTACATTTAGCAAATTTAAACAGAAGGAATCCATTTAGCAAATTTAAACAGAAGGAATCCTACTGAACCTTAATTCTTGGCCATCTGCTCTTGCATTGTCTAATTGGTAGAAGTTGGGCAGGTGAGCAATGTTGAGCCTACTCGAGTCTCTTGTATTTTTTAAAGTATCTTTCCCAGCAAGTTGAAATTCAAAAAAAATTATACAAATGGTGCATCTTAGTTATGAAAATGCAATCAGTGACTTCAATCTTACATGAATACTCCTTAGCTTAATTACATGAATTAATTAGCTTAATTATATGTATTCATTCATTTTTCATATTTTGTTAGATAAAGTGGATTTTTAGAATTTTGATAGTACATGTATGTTGTCCCCTTTTGTATGAGTATTAATTCTCTAATAATGCAAATATAGTAGAAATTGGTAAAATCACTTCATTTATTCAATTTTGACCAGAACTTTCTTTTCGAGATGAAACTGGTTTTATTTCACAAAAGCAAACAGATCAAAAACTGACCCACACAATGGACATCTCTTCAACGCTTTGATAAAACTCCAAAATCTGCACACTTTAATGCATTCTGTAAAAACATCAACAAATAACTATACACTCACAGCATGCTCATTGTCGCTAAGGCTATTTGAAAATGTCTAAAAGGAATTGCAAAATATGTCCAAAATATTGTAGTACAGTTGTTTTTCATTCATTTGATAAGGAAATAAAGTCCTTAACTACTGAGCATGCTAGCTTCCTATGAGGATTTAAAAATAGGCAGGTGGTCCAACTTTTGGACAGTTTTAAAGCATTCATTTTGCAGTAACTATCGACTTTATTCTGCAGTGTTGTAATTAGCAGTTTGAAGCACACTTAATTTAATTCATTGTCAACTTGCATAAGCATGTTGCTATATGACTTGATTCTGTTTAATTTCTGTACTGTTATTTAAAAAATTCAATATCTTGGATTTAAAAAAAGCTTTTTGGGTTAGTACAATAGCCACACACACCAAAAGAAATAACTTCATCAAACGAAAAGCACAATAATTCTTTTAAGAAAACTTGCTTTTGCATAAAAATTAAATCGTTATTTATTGTGCACTTGAAAAAGTTGAAGGACATCATCATTAAATCTGGTCTTAGCAAAACGAATTTGTTCTATATTCATCAGACTGCAGAATACTGATCTGAATTTTGGTCATCATGTACCATACCCATATCTTGCAAGAACTTTAAAACCTACTAGAACATTTACATTTTGCCAGGAAAAACTGTTCAATTGTTTATAAAAATGAGAACAACAAATATGTGTGAAAATTGTACCTATATGGTATTGTGAAACATACTAGGCAAGAGACTTGTTTGACTGGTATTTCTGGTCCAGGCACCACGTCAGATTCATTTACAATCAGTGCATGCATATCCCATATGCCTAACGAAAATAAAACTCGTGGATGTGGAATAGAAGGAAAGCAAGTGAGATCAAGAAAACATGTACAAGACACCTTTTCATATCCATGTGGTGTTCAGACTAGAGTACAATCGTATCAAGTATTTGAGTCCTCAGACTTTGATGAAAGTATGGTTTTTACGGTGAACTAATAACGTCCGCGGAAGTATTCAGAATGATATAAAAATTAAACTTGACCATATGGTAAATAAAAGATAACATTTCACTTTTTTTACAAATCTGAGAGCAGTCCAATTAGCAATTGAGACTTGTATGTATTTCTACATTTTTTTTTACCTTAGTAACCAAGTAATAATTATCTCAACCAAGACCAATTTGTTTATTCCAACAATGTTTTTAGTTTGCTTTGTCAATTCATACAAGTCTAAAGAGTATAACATACCCAATAGAGTTGAGCAGAATAGATTTCATCAAGCAATTTAACTGATATAGGTAGACGTTTCTGTAAATATCTCGGCATGCAATAAATGGCAGGACAGAATGATAAACTTTCAAATCAGAAAATAGCACAACGCATTGAAACAGACTGTTTTCTTGCATCATTCAGTAGTAATCATCTTTTGTAAACTACCTTGAAAAAATCTATGCTTTCGTTAAGGATGTTTATTTTTTCTTCTTAGATTAATAAATCCTTTACCATGTTAAATACTAGTGAACTGTTGTGTATACAATTTTTTCCATACCTGTGATCTTCCTCCCTTTCTACCTGTCTCCTGCTTACAGTTTTTCATTTTCATAGCTTGGATTAACATTAGGAAATAAAACAAATTTATGTAGATCTAAATATCCCAAATGTATTTTTATGCATGTCTGAACATAGAAAAGATTTATAAGAATATTGCTCTTTTTCCTTGCAGGCTTTAACATAGACCGACGTATAACACCTTGTTTCCGTTACCGTGTCCGCTACATTGGGTCCTCTGAGTATCTGTTTGGTGGGGAAGCCAGACGTTTAGAAACCATTGGTCTTGGATATGCTAGACGTCTTGTCTTCAGTGGAGACAGTCTCAACCACAATGACTGCTATTTTTGGACAGACAGCTGTCCCAATGGATTTGCTTTTTGCATTGAGGCAGTTCAAGAGGGTGAAGAGTTCCTTGTGTACGATTCCAGAAACCGAATAGTTGGTGAAGTTAAAGTTCAGGCCATTGTTCAGCCAGAAATTGAGCAGGAGACAAAGATAGAGCCAGATGGTACTGTGGTGAAGCTGGTCTGTGTTCGATTGGGGTGTGCTGTTAAATACTTGCACAGTCACTCGGGAGGACTTGTAGATGTCCATCAGCCACAAGAAATTGAGGTCATCGAAGGTGTGGCTGAAGTGGCCAAACCTAGAGGGCAGAAGGAGGGATTTACAAGATGTATAACTAATGTCCACCTCAAGAGAATTGGGCCATGTTCCTTCCTTAAAGAGACATAAACTTGTTGATTTTGAAGGTTATATTGGCCTGTTCTCATTTCCTTCAAAGCACAAAATGATGACCACATGAATCTATGGTACAAATATTGTGATATTACACTTGTCAATGGATTGGTCACAATCCCAGTGTATTGGCCTATAACGTGCTCAGAACAGGAAAAGGTCTTTCTCTTGTAGGGGGCTTGATGCATAGATTTAGGTTTTATTGTCCACATTTTGCTAGTACTATTATACATATGTGCTTTTGTTTCCCTGCAAAAAGAACAACAAAACAGGGGGTAACATTAAATATATACTAGTTTTTACTTGTTTCATATTTTGATCTTGAAACGTGCTTTTGATGAAAAAAAGTTGTACTGTCAAACACAAGGTATAGTGTACATACTAAAGTGATAGCAACGAATACTCTTGTCATCATGCATATAAAATATTTAAAGGGCAAACACCGATAGCTGGACCTGTCAGAGTGGGCAAAAAAAACCCCAACATTTTTGTACTTATCTTAGAGTGCCCTGGAGGGTGCAAAATATTATGAGCTATATTTTTCACCTTGTCTTTTCTCTATTCATTTTGTAATATAGCCTGTATTATGATATTTACCTATTTTGTTAGTAATTTAAAACTTGTCGTGAAAGACCAGAATTTCTGCCAAATGATAAGGGTTTCTCAAGTGTGGCTTCTCATGATGGGCCATTACCCTTCAGAATTTATAAATTGATGCACTGAAAATCTGTTCTCACAGGACAGGTGGTCTCTTGTAGCATGGGTCTTTCAAGATAGGTTTTACTGTGCTGCATTGTTGGATTTTATTTTTAATTGTTTAGTATTTGATAATAAAAGATGAAATTTAAAACATTTTGTATGTGTTGTAGATCTCGTTATCTTCATTTGAGGGTTTTGTAAATATCAAGGGAGAGGCAGAAGAAAACTTTAACAATTTAAAATAGATGTCTAGTTTGTAGTTAGTGATTTTTTAATGAACTATTTCTAATGCAAACACAAGAAATGGAAAATTTGATAATCAACAAACAGAATTTTTCAAAATGCATCTCCTGATTTAGCCGAGGGCAACCAATTGCAGTCCATATTCTCTTGCATCCTGAAGATTGGACCTTTCCTTTTGCAACAAATTGGATGATCGAACCTTTTTTGGGTTACAGGTTACAATGCCATACACCAATTGCAAATATGCACAAGTTTCATTTAATGTAAATGATGCCTGAAATTTAATCTGATGCTAGAGAGAGAGTGATCCACACATACATGTGCATGAAACATCTATATACCATATGGTTATTTTACAAATGTGACGTTTAGACCAAAGCAACTTGTGGGGTTGCCTGATAAATATTGTCCATGCATCCGTTGGCACTGTTCCTTCTAAACTACTTTGAAGGATTGTCATGAAACTTGACACTCATATTCATCCTATAGTTCTAGTTCGACCAGACTGAAAGCAGTGTTGTTTTGACATCCAGTAAGACCACCATTGTGACCATATATATATAACCTTGTAAGTCTCCTCTTGAATAGATGGTCAAAGCAACATGGAGTCTTCACTAAAATACCTATGATGATGTCTGCTTAGTCCTAAATGAAAATGGTGCTAATGTGGCAACCATCTTGAAAATCTCATTATTACTACTCCTACTTGGATGGTCATATCAATGTGAAGTTTTCACAACAGGACTTCTTGTGTCTGGCATTTCCTAAATGAAAACGGTACCAGTCTGGTGTCCAGTATGGCTGCCATCTTGAACATTTTATTATTGCTCGTCTCATAATTGATCATCTTGTCAGCAATGGGTTTTTCACTGGAAGACTTGTGATGTCAATTCAACATCCGATATGGCCACCACAACAGCTATATTTTAACTCGGATCATCATTATGAGATTTAACTCTAGTTCTGTCCATAATTGGATGGTTATATTAGTATGGGTTTTCATAAACAGACTTTTATGACATCTAGATGGTTCTAAATGAAAATAGTGCTTGTTTATATCCAGTATTCTGCCACAATGACTGAATTACTAATCATTTTTGCTACTTTCCAGGACGGATGACTTGAAGTTTTCACCAAGTCTTAGATGAAAATGATGCCAGTCATACAGCCACTGACTGCTATGAAGACTCCTTAAAATGTTCAAGTCTCTAGACTCCCAGAATAGATCATCATTATGACATATAGTTTTCACCAAAAGACCTTGATGATATTTATTGTCCTAAATGAAAATTGTGCTAAGCTTATATCTAAATCATTGCACCACAGCAGCAAATTTGAAGAAAAAAAATTATCACTGAAAAATATCAGCAATGGTTGCAATATTCTATAGTTGAAAGGAAGAAATGGTCTTTTCTTAAATTCCTGAAAGATCTTGCTCAATAGAGCATCTGCACCTTTGAGTGAGTCTTATTTTGCATGAAATTACAGTAAAATGACCGATGTAGTGCTTGCTTGTAATTCGCTTTTGGAGTGGTCTGTCGTACTTCCATCCATTAGCACAAATTTATCACAACTAATTATCTGGAGGAATAACATGCAACTTTCATGCAAATTTCATCCCATAGTCTTGTTTGTCCTAAATGAAAACGATGCTGATTCTATATCCAATATGGCCAACACAGCAGCCATCTTGAAATTTTGTATAATGCTTCTGCTTCTGAATGGATGATCATATCAGTGTGAGGTTTTCACTGAAGACTAATTATGATGACAAGTTGGTCCAAAACTTGAGTGATACTAATCTTGTGTCTGATATGGTTGCCACAGTGGATCTATTGAAAATTTTGACATTGCTCCTGAATGGATGGTCTTGTCAGCATGACTTTTTTTTAAAACTAAGTAACGTCTAATTGATCTTGAAATTAAATGTTGCTGCTCAAACATTCAGTGTGGCTGACACTGTACTGAACTTGAAAATCTTGTCAGTACCCATACATTATAACTTAAGAAATTTCTCCGCAAAGACTTATTTTGATGTCTTGTTGGGGCTGATTAAAATTGATGCCATGGTAGCCATTAAAAAATCTTGTTATAGCAACATATCCTAGATGTATGTTTTTGGCCATGGTGTTTTTACCAGTAGACTACTTGTCGTGTCAAATTTGTTTCTAAATTGACATGGTGCTTGTCTGATGTTCATTATGGTTTCCATTTTGAAATCTTGTTAGTACTTGTCCAAAATGGACAGTCGGATTAACATGGGGCTTTCCACCATAAGAATTTTTATCATGTGTTGTTTGTCCTTTATGAAAATGGTGCCAATATGACATTCACATCAGCAGATTTGAAAATATTGTTAGTACTGAAGCATATCGGAGGTTTGTCCTTAATGAAAATTGTGCAATCTGACATCTACATCAGCTGATTTGAAAATAATTTTAGTGCTGAAGCATATCAGAGAAGGTTTAAACACTCGATACTTCAAAGGAACAAATAGTTTTAACTTGAATTCTATGAGATGTTTTTGTGGGGCAATAGAGCATCAGTCCTTGCAAGGGACTCTTGTTTCTTTAGAATTAAGCTTGCAGATGTTCATGGGTTACTGTTACCAAAGAACCAGACCCATACAAGTTTGTACCTACTGCTCTATCAGCCTAGTATTGTAGCATCTAGAGCAGGAGGTCGTTGGTTCATACTCGAGTAGAGTCATACCAAAGACATATTTTAAAAAATGGTACTAAAAGCTGCCTCGCTAGGCACTCACCATTAAGAGGTTAGTGTTAGGACTGGTCGGCCTGGTGTCGGGATAATGTGACTGGGTGGAACACCATGATACATGTCTGCAGCATGATGCCTCAGTGCTAGACATCACTTTAAGCCGCCACATTGCAGACATCTTTGCAATGTGACTGACTGTTAGAGCTACGTCAAAAATCCATATAACAGTAACACATATTTGTACCAATTGCACAAACACAAATGCATAAAGTAACAAAAACTAAGTAAATGTCATCTAAGTCTCTTGAGAGATTATTCCAAGAAATTGTGCATGATTTTCAGTCTTGTGGACCATTATTGATACAACAGCCCTCAAGAACATCTCGGTCTGTACTGAGCATGGTACTACAAATAAGAATAGCGGCTTACAATATTGGTCGAGGCATGCTAATCGTACTTTTAAGTGCATCCTCCCCTTCCCCACACCCAAAGGAAGTAAAAGAAGATGTGCAATGCTTTATATGCTTGTCCACTAATATGTTTTCAAGTTTATTTCAAGAACAGATAATTTCCATCTATGGAGCAGGAAAGCTCTGTCTCTGATATACACACATATTCTGAATATGATACCATGGACGTATAACATTCATTGCTGTTTTATTTAACATCTACCTTAAGGTGGAGCATGTGCGTTTGGTTGTGTTCTCTGCCCTTCTCTAGTTTACCAATTTTGTTTTTGGATACTAACTCTAGTTGTCAACCATCTACGACTACTGAATTTAACTGATGATTGCACTTGGAGCAAGGCAGAATCCAACTGATTTCGTACTTTTCGAATTCTTCTTCCACCAGATATACTATCAACCAAGTACCATCATGTGCAGAAAAATAGTGTTAAACCCATAACAACACGAAGAAAAGTCACCAACCCTATGGATTGTTTGCAAATGTGGTTATAAAAAAGATAGAAAGAAGGCAAACGATTTTGGAAATGATTGAAGTTCAGGGTCAATATGAAAAATAAAATAATGCTTTCCACAAAATAATCAGTTGCATCCAGTTACCAAACCAAATGGATGGCTTGGATATTGGGTATCAATGCCTTTAAATATCGTTGTAAAAAGGTCAAAGAGAAAGGTCACTTACCAATAGAAGAGTGATGGTTTCCGCACATAAACATTACATGTACTTCCATAACACTGATTTAGACCAAACTGTGCATGGCTTGCTATTGGTATATGGGAAGAAACATGTTGACTTTGAGGTGAGGAAGTCGAAGGTTATTGTTAGTGTGACTCCATGAATAGTGGTTTTCACATGGACCTGGACTAAACATGCAGATGACTTGGACTTGGGGTTGATGCATTTATTTTGAATCGAAAGGTCAAATATCAAGGTCACTGTGACTGAAAGAAGAATTGTTGTTTCTGTGCAAACATTTCAATTACCGAATTTCACCTAAGTTTGTGGTTGATTTTTATGTTGGGTTAGAATTAAGCCTGCGTGATTTTGGAGTCTACGTGTTAAAGATACATATCACTGTGACTGCATAATGGGGTTGTCAGCAAATACCTTTTGATGATGTCTACTTTGTCCTAAATGGAAACTGTACAATATGGTTGTCATGGTGACACTTATACAATCTTATTATTGAAGAATATCAGATGACATCAATCAATAGCAGTCAAAAAGAAGAAATAGTCTTATGAATTTCAGGTAATTCTTCTCGGCTAGTAGATCGATAATCCGTTTGAGTGCATTTTGTTTCAATAATGGAACATGACATACTTTATAAGCAACTTGTTGATGTGTACAAGGAATAAAAGCAATGACTAAAATAGGATTGCAAGTTAACACGTGGATTGTGTTGTCCCTAGGTCGATAAATCAGCCCTTCATCCGTGATGATATTGACAACATCGTCCATCAGTATCAACACGGATTTATAGGGTTGACTGGTATGATTATGTTGTCCCCTGAACCTTTCTAATTTTTAATGCACTGAGATAAGGGATTATTCTTGTTGTGTACTGTAATATAAATAATTTGGGCCTGTGCTTTTCTTGTTATATGCTATAATAGACATGACTTGGATCTCTGCTGTTCTGGTTACACCCTGTAATAGAAGAGATTTGGGTCTGTGCTATTCTCTTTACAGACTGTAACAGGAAAAGGATTTGGGACTATACTTTCCTCGACGAGTTTCTTGAAAAGCTGGAAAAACGCTGTGGTTAAAGACAACTATATCTTTTGATGATAATGGACAAAAATGCCTGTCTGATTCTTGTCACGAATGTTTTGTGCTATTAACTTTACTGTTCAAACATAATAACTTTAGCAGATGACCTATTTCTTGCATAAAGCTTTTATTACATCTCAATGTAATTATCCTTTTACGACATGTATTTTCTCTCTTGTTGTGGGGGTACTGTCAACATAACTGGAACTATTTTATTGTGTCGTTATTTTCCTAATTTAAATGCCTTATTTCCTCTTTCTCAATGTCTTTATTCTTTCTATGCATTTTGACTGACATGTTTCCTATGCAACTTGGTTAACTAGTTTGTGAAAACTAGTGAGAACCACAGAATGATTAGGGATGTGAGCTGTAGGGACAGGAAATAAAAACTAGAGGATAATTATCAGGCTTAACTATGCTAATGCAAATTATCACAGCACAAAAGTCTCAGCCAATCCGATTCAAGAATTTCAAGCACACTCCGTAAATTGTTGTCCACTTCAGACTCGGCATCAACCATTTTTCAGCTCAACATAGGAAGATTTCTCGGGGGTGGGAGAGGCTGTTTTTTTTCAGGTTAAAAAATTGGGGTGGGAGTTAAAGATTTAAATAAGGTCTGATTGAAGCTTCAGGGCATACTGAAGTCTGTCTTTTAAGAGATGTCACGAGAATAAAATCACTCCCACACTGATACGAGGAGACAAACATTATGGAAGCTATTTCAGCAGAAAATAGGTAAGAGTAACCTAAATGATATAAGATCAAGATTTGCTTCCCACAGGAACACATTTGTTATGAAAGTACAGAACTCGAACAATGCTGAGAATTGAGTAACAAAGAGTAGTTTCAGGAAGCTAACCAGAATGATGTCATGCCAGGATAACAGGTTAATCCTACATGTTCACTGTGTTGACTCTGGATCAAGTGGGATTGAACAATTTTGAATCTTCAATTATATTATTATTGTATAAAACACTGGTCTGGTTGAGAAATAATCTCATCAGACATGGAAAGAAGAACGCTACGAGACAAGAAACTGGGTCCCATTTTCAAATCTTATTAGCAGGTATAAATGATATTACTTGTGTTTTATTTACAGCCATTTCAACTACCGTGCCAAACAGTGATTTGGACAAGACAATCCATAAGCTGACACCGTTATCCAAACCGAGATTCCAACTCTTGCGGACAGAGGCGAGCTTTCAGTGGTCTGTAAAGGCGAGTGCCTAAAACCACTTGGTCACCTGGAACCCCATTTTCGCTAGCCAAGGTTCCCATATCTTAATCCTGTCTGCATCATGGCAGATCGATGTAAAATTTATAAATTAAATTTGCAAAAGAAAAGCCCAAATTTTTTTGTTTGAATTGCATTAAGTTCTCACTACCAATCCAAATGTATATTTCAAACAACGTTATAAAATTTTATAAAGACAAACTTTAGTTAGTTTCACTAATACTTAGTGTGTTTCGCTAATAACTTGTCAATGAAATGTCCATGGTGATTTGGTGATTCGTCAAGTCATGGACGATATTTGAGGGGGTTTTGTGGGTAGGGGGTGCATTTATTTTTCTCGTGTTGCCGAATCATTTGAGAATGTACAAGTTGCAGACAGGGACTTCATTTCAACATTTTCGGGGGCGGGGGGAACTTGATTTATGCAAATATCAACGCGCTGGTTCAGGCTGAATAACGGATTAGAGAGATACTAATAGAATGAACGTCATTTCAAATTTTTTTGTGGGGAGGGGAGCAAAACTTTACGTGCTTGTTAATTTTCGTATATAGGCGACAGCAATTTTACAGCACATGCAAATTTGGCAAAAGCCCCCATCCCCACCCCCCACGTCTCTGGTACAGGTACGTGTGAAAAAGAGCAGTCGTTTTATTATGCTTAAAAGCTCATAGATGATTGCATACAACAAAAATCTGACCAATGTACTTAAAATATCGGGTGTTGACCACACTTACGTCTAGACACGGGTATTAATTATTTAATCAGTACTTACAAACTTTGTCAATCTATATAATGGGTTTGCGACAAACAGTTGAGAACTGCGCCTCTACTGCGTAAGCAGTGTCTCTGACAAGAGCTAACCTAAATAACTTCTGTCATCCTAGCGCGGCAAAAGCCAGATATACTTAGTACGGTTTACCAAACAATTATACCAGTGCTTTCCAACCTTTTTGACACCATGGGCCACTGAAAAATATTTTTCTTACACCCATAACGGTGTAAATACGGCAACATCTTGGGGAACGAGGTATGGAATTGCTGTAAGGAATGACGGAGCTGTTCTGATTCAAGGAACTACTATTTCTACGTAATTCTGGTCTCTATTTATACACAGTTTTGCTTTACGCTCATTTCGGATCAGAACAATGCTCTCGACCTCTCCAACTGAAACAGTGTGCATCATCTCGCTTAACTCATCCATTATTGATTTAATAATTTGCCTGTTCAGCAGCTTCCCACCAAATCTAAATTGCTGACCTTTAGATACAAGAGAAATGTACTTTATGGATTTCTGCACCTGCTTGTAAAGCGCGATCTTTATAGAATAGCATACACTTGTATTACACAAAAAGATAAAATTAATCTCAATATATTTTAGTGGAAAATTACTTTCAATATAATTTAATGAAAAAATTACTTTTAATATAATTTAGAGAAAATTTCAAACCTAATACTTTTACTCAAACATTATGTCCTAATAATATAATGAATAATTTATAGCAGACTTTAAATTACACGTAAATATTAATGTCAAATCTCGAATCATTTAGATGCCTTGGTCTTATCTTTGTTAATTTTCTTCAGAAAACTAGTTTGATGGATGATAATGTACCGAACTGGAACAAGGCGTTGTGGGATATTCAAGTGTTCTTCTTTTATATGTAAATCGCTGAAGCAAACGGAAGAACTTGTTTGGTGAAAATTAAAAACAATTTTAATTGTAATATATTTTATTGACAAAGTTCTCGTCGTTTTAGTTTCTTGTCATGATTGGGAGAACGCACTTGATCACCCAACCCCTCCATCTCTTTCTCTCCACACGAAATATAATCCAGGGGTTCTGAAGAAGTACAAAATTCCATACGTTTGAAAAAAATTGATACAATTTGTAATCAATCAAGATGAATCGGTTTAATTATATTCAATCATCATCATCATTGTATATAATGACGCTGGGCGCTTTCGGAGAATAGCAAAATCAAGGAACTCCTGGAACCCTGGTGCAAATTCTACAAAAGAAAGCAGAAAAACAAAGAGACAAACCAGAGATTATATTTTAATTTTACCGACAAAATATACAAGATTAATTGGATTTACTTAACTTAAGAACAGTGGACCTGGCTGTTGGTGGGTCTTCAACTTTTAAGTTACATGATTCAATATATGATGAACTACCAAAGTAGAAAAGAAAGACAACAGCAACAGTGTTTGGTGCATTTTTCCCAGCACAATGGTTTGCACAGGTAAAATAATAGAAACAAAAAAGCTACTAGATGCACGGGGTCGAACCCACTACCCTCTGGGTCTAGTCCTACGCATATGCATACTTTGAAAGAAGCTACTACGTTATATGGTATTGTTATATTTATTTAATGATAATATTTCCATATAAAGTCTCCCATCCCCAACAATTCAATCATTAAAGAATACTAAGCGGGCGGAATGACAGAAGGACTATAGACAAATTACCATAATTGTTTTTTTTAAAAATCTTATCTCTGACTCCTTTTTCCCGTCCCGTTAGATATGATTGTATTCCCTCCATGCATGCAGCTGAATGATGTCACCTCCGAGAATTTAGTATCGTCACCGATGGACTTCTTCGGACAAATTCCTTGCCCTTAGCAGTTGCCACCGAGCGCGAATTTTGTTTTTACAACTGCATGTTTGTTGCACCATGATGCCTTTAAATTTTTGGCACCAAATTTCAGCATATTTTGAATTTTTTCCAAGCGTGAAAGACACGGAAAACGTTATAGAGTATTCACTCTGAAATGCCAACATTGGAGCATCGTTTTCGTTTAATAAAGTAAGAAAAGTAATGTACTAAATATTATAAAATCAAGTGGACCACGCTATCAAAATGAATAATTCACTAATTGGCGTTTGAGGAAAAGAGATGCCGAATTTCGATTTACAAAATTAAAAAAGACAACATGACATTATGATTTTTCTGGTATTTAACCGTATTGTTATAGCTACTTGGCAATAATATCCTTGACTCGCGTGACAAGGTTCATCAGTGAAAGTCTATGGAATATGACTTCACACAGAGCATACTATGAAATGCTTTGAAAGAAATACTTCAAATTGTCAAATCAGAATAATAAAGGAATCCGTTATTATTTCATTATTCATTCATCTAAAAGGCAAACTGTCATCTAGGCGATGACGATAATGAAAAGATTGCGTTTAATTTATGGACCATCATTTATACTGTACCACGCGAAGCGTAAGCGACATGTAGGTGATAACAATTCTAATTTCCTGTAAGCGAAATCCTTATTTTAAACATAAAGGAAACGTTATGTTGGAAATGGATTTTATTCCAAAAATATAGCCTCATCCTCAGTGTGAGGCATTTCCAAAAACATACATTTCCTCAAGTGTATAGCTGTCGTATTAGCTAGTACTACGACTCCGTGCCAATGCACCCGTACGGATGGCACGTAATGGTACGCACACCTTCAACCCTACTCACTAAGTATAAATAAACAGGACCGAGAAGTAAACAAGTACGTGTGAAAAGCAATTGCCGTGACCCGATTATCATGAACTATCTGATGTCAGCTTTAGGACAAGACAACATTCTGGCCACATTAGCATGGTACCTTGGCCTCCCTTGAAGATTGCGAATGATACGGCTGACGTTTCGCGTTTACATTGGTTGGGGTGGGGTGGGGTGTCAACCTTTGGACAGTCGACTTGTCAAAAGTCGGGTGATGAAATCGGGTCACAATTAGTACTTCCAGTTCAGTACCCAGGAAAATAGTTCTAGTCTATTTTAAGAACAGTTGTTCCTCTCTCATTTTGGTGGTGATAGAAGAGTTAGATTGATGCATTTTTGGAAGGGATTTAAAGGTAATTGTTTCTTCTAGAGAATATAAGCGTATGGTGTGGTTGTCTGTGTGTATTTCAGCAACAGTGCACAGTGAGTAACATATCATGGTGATAATCCGGAAGTGAATTCTGTGTTCCTTTGCATGTTGCTTTTTACAGTCCAGCCTCTCAAGAAAATGATGGTAAACCTTTGACAAAAACTTCACCATGAAGTCATCTTTGAAGTTATTTTAGATTAACATATGATTTGTATTGATTGTCACACAGTGGAAAGTCAGTACTGAGAAACAAATGTAGAGAACATAGAATAAAATTAATTGCGTTCTATGCCCTGATGCGAGATTCCCCCTACTTATGGCATTCGATTATCGTTATATAAGAGATGAGGTCTCGGTGTTATTGTCCAGATCGAGTAAACAACTAAATAAAGTATGACATTAATGGATAGAATCACAGGGATCTGATCAGAGACACAGAATAGAATAATACGAAAACCTGTATGTAAAATATAATTTATTAATTACATAAACAAAATGAATTTGAGCATGACATTTGAACGAGTTACTTTCTCTTAAAATAAAGTTATAAAATTTCTACGAATTTCAATTAGCCCTTCTGTTACACCGATAAAACAAATGTCATCATATAATAGTGAGACTGATCAAACTCAAATTGCCGGCATGTTATTATCACTGCTTGTTTACGCTATTTTCGAAATCACTGTTGGTGATGGGTTTGCGTTGCCCTATCTCTCTCTCTCCTCTTCGTGTCATCAGGTTTTAGCTGCGCTCTTTTCCAATGTGCAGTACAGGCATGGAGCTATTTTCCTTCAAAGAAATAGAATATGAAACCTAAACATTTGCCTGATTTTTTTTCTCTTCTCAAGGGATCAAGCACTTTTCCCACTCTTATCACGTCAGATATTGTCTTATCGTAATTCCACAGATCTAAGCTATGGTTAGTTGACAGTCACCTGCTACTAATATACAAAAAAAGCACTAAAGAAAATTTATGTCTTTTCTAGCGGCTGCTAGCATTCCTACTGGAATCATGATATAATTAGACCTCTTAGATAAACCATTACATCCCGCTGTGGGCTGTACATTAAAGCTATGTCAGTCGACACAAGTTCTTAATACCATGGTCTCTTGAATTCACACTTCATTACACATGAGTTGATGACTTCACTCCTTGTCCTAACTACGCTACTTACTAATTAGCGATTCAGTAATAAACATTTCCAGCCATAGAAAAATCAATTCTCCGTATGCATGATACAAATCATTTAAAATAAATAATTTACTTCTCACAATTTGTCTCAGAGTAATGCATAAAATCTTTAAGATATACTAGTCCTATAACATTTAAGACAAATACAATATATCTCATAATGCGTATTAAAGAAATACGTGAAATTCCTACACTGCCTGGTGTTTATTACATTCAAGACAAATGAGTGTACGATTATTGTCTGAGCCCAAGGAAAACTTTATGTATGAATTTAAAACGAATAAATCCAACCAATAATTACAAAATTACATCAATGCATAATGTATGTTTTTGAGACACTATTTCTGCTTTAGGAGCTCTCGTTCACTTATCATCAGAGAATTCTCTCCGTCACTTCTCTAGTTCCGGGTCTCTCAAATTTCACACACCCCCTGTCCCTTGGAAAATATTTTTAACGAGATAAATTACTTATTAAGTTTCATGGGAGCTAAATTCTGGCCTCTCACAGAAACTTAGATTGGATTAAAATCCGATCTCCGTTGTCTTCTCGAACGACCGCGTTGATCTGATTTTAGTTAGGTTGGTGGTGAATTAGTATCGTTTGTTCGAACTTGTACAATTTCATTAAAAATCGATTCAGCGATAACAAGAGTGTGTCAAATGAATTTTGTTTAGATCAATATATTGGCAGCCATAACTGCAAAGTCCATTGCCGCTTGTAGTGTTAAATTTTGACCCTCGTTGAATTCTGACCCGCCGGGTCATTTTTCAACGACCGTGATCAAAATTTCACGTTAAAATCTGACCCTTTTTTAAATGTCCTGTTAAATAACGACCCAGATGTAGTATCACATTTTGACCCTCGTTGAATTCTGACCCGGTCGGTAATTTTTCAACGTGATCAAAATTTCACGTTAAAAACTGACCCTTTTTTAATGTCCTGTTAAATAACGACCCGTTCAGGTGAAATTATAACCTTAGGGTAAAATGTTCTGTTATTAAAACTCAACGTTGATTTTTGAACCACTTCTAAAATGAAATCAACTTATTACTCACTGAGCTGTGTCTTTCTTAATTTTTTTTTCTTTTAAGGAAACAATTGTGTGCAATAGAATGTTGTTAATCTGTCGCTATCGGAATTCTCTCCGTTATACTTTTATTTTTAAATGCCCCAAAATGCGGAACATTTTCAAAATAGCTGAACTTTGCTTTGGACAAATTGGACAAACTGATAAATGAATGGCTATGTTTCACTTCGGTAAAGTCGCAAGGTTCAACAGGGCAGGTAAACAACTAAACAGTATGTTAGCGATGATCAGGAGCGTAGCTGCCTACAAGGCAGCTGCCTACACAGAATTTTGACGATTTTTTTCAATGGTTTAAGTTTGACTCACGAAACCGATATGAAATCTATATTTATATAATACAATACATACGGAAAAGAGGATTCATTAGAAGTAAAAACACGAACAAGATAGTAGCAAACTCGATTTTATTGAGTCTGTTCATAAAAATTTGATGTTTTCTTTTCATTTTTACAGTATTAAAACAGTACCAAGGTTCAGAAAGTCTCAACAAGATGCATGAAATGCTATCTCAGAGCCTCTAGATTGTAACAATGTTGCCCCGTACCCACACACACCCCACTCCTCTAGCAGTTCGAGGCATCGCCGTTCAACATGCCTAATCATCAATCATATACAAGCTACGTCCCTGAGGATAATTATAACAGTAAATAAGAACCCGTGAATAAGGAATAAACCATCTACAGTCGGTTTAAAGATGCATACTAATGAACGACTTTGTCTATTTGAAACTGTAGGTAAATCAGGTAAAATTAGGATTTTTTTAATGAAAATGCAGGTTACATATATATATATATATATATATATATATATATATATATATATATATATATATATAAGAATTAACGTTCAGTTTAAAGTTTGCGATGGATCAATTGCCTAGGCGGTTCAGCTTATTATTTAAGAAAACCACATATATATATATATATATATATATATATATATATATATATATATATATATATATATATATATATATGTTTAGTATCTGTATAAGCGTTCGAATCCCAGTGAGGGCACTCTTTTATTAATTTATTTCAAATCGAATTTTGAAGTATTGATATGCAATTTGTTCTAACGTTTTCTAGTTTATAATGCATTTTTGAAATTATTTTTGGGAAATGCATATTATTTTATTTTCATAAACATTCTGCATTTTAAATTACAGAATAATATTCAAGCGATACGACAAAAAAGGCGTGGCGATGTAACTCTTGTTAGACCTAATATGCCGTGTATGTTTCTGAAGTGACCGCGCCTTCGCTTGCGGTTTATATATATGTGCATTTAAGACATTTTGATACGATCTTAAAATTGCACACCGGTACTCTTAAAATCGATAATGCTAACTGTTTTGTCATGATATTACATCAAATAAAAATCTCAGATATGCATCGGCATGTATTATGCATTATATATTCTTTTTTAAAAATCATATCGATTGGGAATAGAACCATTGACCCTTTCTTGATAGACAAGATTTTAAAAAGCTTACATTGGCATGCATTTTAATGCGAATCATTTCAACTGTTATCAATATACATGGGTATAACTTATCTCCCTATAAATACACCAATGTTTATAACGGTTATCATGTAACTATCGGCCGACAATACAGAGAAGCAGAGATCAATTGACAATGTTTACGTTTAGACCAAATGTAAACAATATATATATTTAAATTTTAAAAATACATTTCTTAATTTTATTACAAGAAAAACGTAAAACCCGCGGCCGTAAAATATCGCTAATTTAGCACGATTTACCTGTATCAAAAGATTTCCAAAAATGGCTTCCTTCACTTGGAATTAAATTATATTGTGCTTGGGTAGCGAACATTCCATTAATCTTTTAAATTCTGACGAATACAATTGAATAGTTGGGAGCAATCAAGTTTCCAAAAAGCAAGCAAAATCACTTAAGTTTTTGTTACATTTAAACTAGCATTATGTGTTATTTGTTCAAAATCCCTCAAAATGTAAGGGTGATATGGAGCGGAAACCAAATATATAGTCTATTGGGCCTTTGATCACAAAATATCACATTTAGCATGGACCGACAAGACTGGAATCGGCTCTCTGAGCATAATCTCAATATTGTGCTAATTTGTCCCATCTGCTACAGCCAACTGGGATAATTACTGGAGCAGAAGATGTGTTTGTGGAGCAAGACCTGGAAGGTGCCATCACTAACAGGTGTATGTGGAGTTCCAAAAAACAGCCCTTTTCAGGGCTAACCAAAAACTCTAGAAAAGAAACACTATTCAATTTGCCAATGTGAGAATGTAGAGCAGTGTTTATATAAACACTCCCTCCTTTCCTGGTGTAATTGTGTGTGTGTGTGTGTGTGTGTGTGTGTGTGTTTGTAAGCACTCACGTACGTTTGTGTGGATGATAGATTATTGGGTTTTGTAAAAGCTGAAGTACGTTTGTGTAGATAGTAGAGAGTATGGTTTTTTAAACCTTCACGTGTATGGATAGTATATTATGGTTATGTTTCTGCTTTTCCGTGTGTGGATAGTAGATTGTGGTTATGTGTTTAGCTTCTCCCGTGTGTGGATGGTAGATTTTGGGGTTTGATTTGGCATCTGTGCGTGTGTGGGTAGTAAATGGTGGGTTTGTTTCTGCTTCTTGACGTGTGTGAATGGTAAATTTTGGGTTTGATTTGGCTTTTTCTCGTGTGTGGATAGTATATTGTGGTTATGTTTTGACTTCTCAGCGTGTGTGGATGGTATATTATGGTTATGTTTCTGCTTCTCCGTATGTGGATAGTAGATTGTGGTTATGTTTCTAGCTCCTCCCGTGTGTGGATGGTAGATTTTGGGGTTTGATTTGGCATCTCTGCGTGTGTGGGTAGTAAATGGTGGGTTTGTTTCTGCTTCTTGACGTGTGTGAATAGTAAATTTTGGGTTTGATTTGCCTTCTTCTCGTGTGTGGATAGTAGATTGTGGTTATGTTTTGGCTTTTCGGCGTGTGTGGATAGTAGATTGTGGTTATGTTTTGGCTTCTCAGCGTGTGTGGATAGTATATTATGGTTATGTTTCTGCTTCTCCGTGTGTGGATAGTAGATTATTGGGGTTTGTAAGCGCTCACGTAGGTTTGTGTGGATAGTAGAGTGTGTGGTTGTTTAACTTTCCTTTTGTGTTAATAGTATAATTGGGTTTTGTTTATGCTTCCCGGTGTGTGTGAGTAGTGAAGGGGGCCACTATAGCCTCAATGGGAATTAGCATTACAGAACCCCCCCTGGGCCACTATAGCCTCAATGGAAATTTAACATGGAGAAAAACCCTGGGCCACTATAGCCTCAAGGGAAATTTAACATGGGGAAAACTCATGGGCCACTATAGCCTCAAGGGAAATTTAACATGGGGAAAACTCATGGGCCACTATAGCCTCAAGGGAAATTGAACATGGGGAATAGAGTTTGGGCTTGTCTAGGGACAAGGGGAATTTAACATAGGATTTTTTTTTTTTAAAAAAGGGTAGGCAATCGAAAGTAATTCTCTTTTCGAGACCTATCAGTGGCCCTGAAAAGGGCCTTTGGGTTTCTTCTTCTTCTAATTTCTTCTATTTCTCCACCAACTTCTTATTTTCTGTCCTACACTCTTTCTCTTCTTTTCTTTCTTTTCTTCCTTTTTTCTCTTCTTTCTTCTTCTCCTCCTCTTCTTTCTTCCTCTTCTCATTTTCTTCTTCTTTTTCAATTTTTTCAGTCCATGTTCTTATCCTTATCCGTTCCTCTTCATCCTCCTTCTCCTCCTTTATTTCTTTCATCACACCACTTATCATTTCCTTTACTTTTCTTAAGTTGTTAATCTCCATCTTTACTCGATGGGGGCTATAAGAATAGTGATCTTGATTCATGCAAATATCAACGCGCTGGTTCAGGCTGAATAACGGATTAGAGATACTAATAGAATGAACTCATCCATTATTGATTTAATAATTTGCCTGTTCAGCAGCTTCCCACCAAATCTAAATTGCTGACCTTTAGATACAAGAGAAGTGTACTTTATGGATTTCTGCACCTGCTTGTAAAGCGCGATCTTTATAGAATAGCATACACTTGTATTACACAAAAAGATAAAATTAATCTCAATATATTTTAGTGGAAAATTACTTTCAATATAATTTAATGAAAAATTACTTTTAGTATAATTTAGAGAAAATTTCAATCCCAATACTTTTACTCAAACATTATGTCCTAATAATATAACTAATAATTTACAGTAGACTTTAAATTACACGTAAATATTAATGTCAAATCTCGAATCATTTAGATGTCCTTATCTTTGTTAATTTTCTTAAGAAAACTAGTTTGATGGATGATAATGTACCGAACTGGAACAAGGCGCTGTGGGATATTCAAGTGTTCTTCTTTTATATGTAAATCACTGAAGCAAACGGAAGAACTTGTTTGGTGAAAATTAAAAACAATTTTAATTGTAATATATTTTATTGACAAAGTTCTCGTCGTTTTAGTTTCTTGTCATGATTGGGAGAACGCACTTGATCACCCAACCCCTCCATCTCTTTCTCTCCACACGAAATATAATCCAGGGGTTCTGAAGAAGTACAAAATTCCATACGTTTGAAAAAAATTGATACAATTTGTAATCAATCAAGATGAATCAGTTTAATTATATTCAGTCATCGTCATCATTATATATAATGACGCTGGGCGCTTTCGGAGAATAGCAAAATCAAGGAACTCCTGGAACCCTGGTGCAAATTCTAAAAAAGAAAGCAGAAAAACAGAGAGACAAACCAGAGATTATATTTTAAGTTTACCGACAAAATATACAAGATTAATTGGATTTACTTAACTTAAGAACAGTGGACCTGGCTGTGGATGGGTCTTCAACTTTTAAGTTACATGATTCAATATATGATGAACTACCAAAGTAGAAAAGAAAGACAACAGCAACAGTGTTTGGTGCATTTTTCCCAGCACAATGGTTTGCACAGGTAAAATAATAGAAACAAAAAAGCTACTAGGTGCACGGGTTCGAACCCACTACCCTCTGGGTCTAGTCCTACGCATCTGCATACTTTGATAGAAGCTACTACGTTATATGGCATTGTTATATTTATTTAATGATAATATTTCCATATAAAGTCTCCCCCCCTCCAACAATTCAATCATTAAAGAATACTTAGCGGGCGGAATGACAGAAGGACTATAGACAAATTACCATAATTGTTTTTTTTTTAATCTTATCTCTGACTCCTTTTTCCCGTCCCGTTAGATATGATTGTATTCCCTCCATGCATGCAGCTGAATGATGTCACCTCCGAGAATTTAGTATCGTCACCGATGGACTTCTTCGGACAAACTCCTTGCCCATAGCAGTTGCCACCGAGCGCGAATTTTGTTTTTACAACTGCATGTTTGTTGCACCGTTATGCCTTTAAATTTTTGGCTCCAAATTTCAGCATATTTTGAATTTTTTCCAAGCGTGAAAGACACGGAAAACTTTATAGAGTATTCACTCTCAAATGCCAACATTGGAGCATCGTTTTCGTTTAATAAAGTAAGAAAAGTAATGTACTAAATATTAAAAAATCAAGTGGACCACGTTATCAAAATGAATAATTCACTAACTGGCGTTTGAGGAAAAGAGATGCCGTCTTTCGATTTACTAAATTAAAAAAGACAACATGACATTATGATTTTTCTGGTATTTAACCGTATTGTTATAGCTACTTGGCAATGATATCCTTGACTCACGTGACAAGGTTCATCAGTGAAAGTCTATGGAATATGACTTCACACAGAGCATACTATGAAATGCTTTGAAAGAAATACTTCAAATTGTCAAATCAGAATAATAAAGGAATCCGTTATTATTTCATTATTCATTCATCTAAAAGGCAAACTGTCATCTAGGCGATGACGATGATGGAAAGATTGCGTTTAATATATGAACCATCATTTATACTGTGCCACGCGAAGCGTAAGCGACATGTAGTTGATAACAATTCTAATTTCCTGTAAGCGAAATCCTTATTTTAAATATAAAGGGAAGATTATGTTGGAAATGGATTTTATTCCAAAACTATAGCCTCATCCTCAGTGTGAGGCATTTCCAAAAACATACAATTGCCTCAAGTGTATAGCTGTCGTATTAGCTAGTACTACAACTCCGTGCCAATGCACCCGTACGGATGGCACGTAATGGTACGCACACCTTCAACCCTACTCACTAAGTATAAATAAACAGGACCGATCAGTAAACAAGTACGTGTGAATTTACGTGTGAAAAGCAATTGCCGTGACCCGATTATCATGATCTGATGTCAGCTTTAGGACAAGACAACATTCCAGCCACATTAGCCTCGTACCTTGGCCTCCCTTGATGATTGCGAATGATACGGCTGACGTTTCGCGTTTACATTGGGTGGGGTGGGGTGTCAACCTTTGGACAGTCGACTTGTCAAAAGTCGGGTGATGAAATCGGGTCACAATTAGTACTTCCAGTTCAGTACCCAGGAAAATAGTTATAGTCTATTTTAAGAACAGCTGTTCCTCTCTCATTTTGGTGGTGATAGAAGAGTTAGATTGATGCATTTTTGGAAGGGATTTAAAGGTAATTGTTTCTTCTAGAGAATATGAGCTTATGGTGTGGTTGTCTGTGTGTATTTCAGCGACAGTGCACAGTGGGTAACAAGGCCTTGGTGATGATCCGGAAGTGAAATCTGTATTCCACTGCATGTTGCTTTTTACAATCCAGCTTTTCAAAAGAAAATGATGGTGAACCTTTGACAAAAACTTCACCATGAAGTCATCTTTGAAGTTATTTTAGATTAACATATGATCTGTATTGATTGTCACACAGTGGAAAGTCAGTACTGAGAAACAAATGTAGAGAACATAGAGTAAAATTAATTGCGTTCTATGTGAGATTCCCACTGCTAATGGCGTTTGGTTATCGTTATATAAGAGATAATAGGTCACGGTGTTATTACCCGAATCAAGTAAACAACAAAATAAAGTATGACATTAATGGATGGAATAACAGGGATCTGATCAGAGATATAGAATAGAACAACACCAAAACCCGTATGTAAAATATAATTTATTAATTACATAAGCAAAATGAATTTGAGCATGAAATTTGAATGAGTTACTTTCTCTTCAAAAAAAGTTACAAAATTTCTACGAATTTCAATTAGTCCGTCTGTTACATCGATAAAACAAATGTCATCATATAATAGTGAGACTGATCAAACTCAAATTGCTGGCATGTCATTATCACTGGTTGTTTACGATATTTTAGAAATCACTGTTGGTGATGGGTTTGCGTTGCCGTATCTCTCTCTCTCTCTCTCTCTCTCGCCTCTTCGTATCATGAACCGTTTTGGTTTTAGACAGCGCTCTTTTCCAATTTGCAGTACAGGTATGGAGCTATTTTCCTTCAAAGAAATAGAATATGAAACCTAAACGTTCGCCTGATTTTTTTTTCTTCTGAAAGGATGAAACACTATTTCCACTCTTATCACGTCAGATATTATCTTATCGTAACTAAACAGACCTTAGCTATGGTTAGTTGCCAATCACCTGCTACTCATATACAAAAAACCACTAAAGTAAATTTATGTCTGTTCTAGCGGCTACTAGAAATCCTACTGGAATCATGATATAAGTAGACCTCTTAGATAAACCATTACATCCCGCTGTGGGCTGTAAATTACTTGCTATGTCAGTCGACACACGTTCTTAGTGCTAACACCATGGTTTCTTGGTTGAAAAGAATTCACAATTCATTGCACATGAATTGATGACTTCACTCTTTGTCCTAACCACATTATTTACTAATTAGTGATTCAGTAACAAACATTTCCAGACATAGAAAAATCAATTCTCCGTATACAGGATACAAATCATTTAAGACGGATAATTTACTTCTCATAATTCGTATCAGAGTAATGCATAAAATCTTTAGGATATACTATTCCTATAACATTTAAGACAAATAAAATATATCTCACAATGCGTATTAAAGTAATGCATGAGATTCATACCCTGCATGGTTTTTATTACATTCAAGACAAATGAGTGTACGATTATTGTCTAAGCTCAAGGAAAACTTTATGTATGAATTTAAAACGAATAAATCCAACAAATATTTACAAAAGTCCATCAATGCATATTGTATGTGATTGAAACACTATTTATGCTTTAGGAGCCCTCCATCGCTTATCATCAGAGAATTCCCTCCGTCACTTCTCTAGTTCCGGGTGTCACGAATTTCACAGACCCACCCCACCCCCACCCCGTCCCTTGGAAAATATTTTTAACAAGATAAATTACTTATTAAGTTTCCTCGGAGCTAAATTCTGGACTCCCACAGAAACTTAAAATGACTTATTTCGAGTGGGAGATTATTTTAAAACCATGAAATTCGTCTTCGAACATACACCCTCTCGTTTAGCTTAGCCAAAAATTGTAACACTCCCATAGAAATCAGAATAATTTTCCTAGATCGCATTTATTGCTAATCATTCTGAAAATATCATTTTATGACACCTGTTTCAAGTGATCCAAGATTTCCCAAACTTTTCTCTGGCTTGTCTCTACTTTGTGATTTACCGCGATTTTATCTTGATCACTTAAATAAAAATAAGTTACCTCCGACTGATTGCGAAACTTGTTAATCCAATGTTTGAGAATCTATTATCAGAGTCTGCATTGGTGTTCAGATATAACAAACATTATTCATTGGAATTAAAAAGTGCTCATTGACATTTTTGACTAAACACTACTTTGGAATTATAGAGAACACATTTATATACGTGCTGGATTACGTCATTCTGGTAATCAGGACATTAAAGACAGTCGTTACATCACGACATTAAAGAATTGGTACATCAGGACATTCGAGATTATTTGAATCTATTAGGAACATTCTATATATTTGGACTGGTGATTAAACATTTAGGATCATTTGAGATTTAAATCACAATACTGTAAAGTCTCATAAATTTTGCACGTTGTATTCTTTGGAAATTAATTATTTGTTGATTTTGCTAAACCTTGTCGACTTCGTTTCGTTCTGATACATGTGTTAAAAAGAGGAGTCGTAAGAAAGTGTTGGTTGTAGAACTTTCGGTCGTGAATGCAAGGGTGCTATTGGTGTTGGTGAAATTTAAACACAATTGCTTAATATATTATATGATAATGTATATGGCTAATGTGATTTTTAAACAAAATTTCGTGGGGGGCCTGTGTCATTATTAAAGGGTTTCTTCGAAAGTTGGCTACAACAATCTTGTAGTTTTCATGGGAATATTCTTGGAGGTATGTTGATTGTTAACGTTTTACCTACGTCCGGTAACGGCTGCCATTTTAATCGAATATTCTTTTGGCCTAGTTACAAAAAAAAAACTATCATGTAGAGATGTTTTATGCTGTTTTTTTAAGTTGTCGTTAATTCTTTACATTATCATCTTGTTCTTTTTTAATATTGTATTTACTTCCAGTGAACGTTGTCATGTTAAGTGGTGAAATCAATCTGATTAAAATTAGATCTCTGTTGTCTTCTCGTAAGACCGCGTTGATCAGATTTTAATCAGATTGGTGGTGAATTAGCATCGGTTGTTCAAACTTGTACAATTTCATTAAAAATAGATTGAGCGATAACAACAAGAAGGAGTCAAATGAATTTTGTTTAGATCAACATATTGGCAGCTATAACTGCGAGGTCCATTGCCGCCGTATGTAGGAACTTGAAAGAGCAATGTATTCGGCGATCTCTTTGGCCAAGTCAAGCCTTGTATGAGAAGGTCTCTTTTGAAAATGTTTCTATTTAAAAGTCGTCGTAAAAAAAAAGCATGACCTACGCAACTCTGCTTTGTAAAGCCGTGTATATAAGTTTTTAGATCAAATGAAATGTCTGGAAGTGAATAAAACCTTAACTGAACTTTCCAACAAAATACTACTGTTATCGACTGGGTTTGTTCTACAGTATGTTGACCCATTTACCTGTATATGCCGTTAAGTGGTATAATTTAGGAAGAAGAATAGTACACCGAACCCCCACCGCCATCACCACCACCACCAATCATCCTCTCTGGTACATGAATATAACGGTACTACATGTATATACTACTCGGAAAAATTAATTTTCGCATAGCTGTTGTCACAGGATTATATACTATATTTTGGGCTAAAAATTTCATATCATGTGTGTTTGTGTTTGTTTGCTTTCTAGAACTCATCCAAATGTAATAAAATAATCCGCAACACCTATCCATCTCACCCCATGTCCTACAATGTAAGGCGTATCACGTGTTATTTCTGTTTTGCTGTAGCACCAAAACAAAACTACCATGTGATACGTCTTACCTTGTAAAACTAGTCAACCAAGGTTTATCAAAGGAAGCAAGGAAGATGAAATTAAATCTCCGATTCACATCGGTCGAAGTCAAAATGGTGTATTTGGAAATAACTGATGTCGCTTTTAAAATCACAGCGTTTGAAGAACAATGATCAGACCATCAAGTTAATGACCATATACGTAGCGTCCTAATACTAAAGGCAGCTTGCTTAATGATACAAATATGAACTTGAACAAAATTACTATTTTTGTCCTTTTTTCCTTCCAGGCTTTAACATCGACAGCCCAAAGAACAATGATATAGTCCTATATTTTACTTTGATCTAGAACTGATATTTATTTCATAGATAATAATGAGAGAATGAAGAAGGAAAGCAAGAATTACAACAACGACTTTAAGGCTTCCAAACAGACGACAAAATCAGTACCTGTAGCTACGCCGATTAGTGCAAACGTTGTTTACCTACAACATTTTCAACCACGCCACGTTTTATAACTTAAAATGAGTTTTAATTCCTCTTCGTCTATATTACCGTGAATGCATGCGCAAGTGATGGTAGAAACGTGTGAGATTTTGCCAATTTGTTTGCAGTATGGTATTACTGCAAAAATAACGTTTTGAAGGAAACTTTCTAATGATGAAGTATAGACAGCAAACATCGATGTTCTACACTGGAAAATACCAATCGACGCATCTTTTGATATTTCTGCCAGATATAAGTATAACTCAGATATGGTGGCCCAGTAATTTATAGAAAATCATACAGTCTAACTAACATGGGATCGAAACGTAAAACTGAATGAAATACTGAAGGGCAAAAATAAGACATTGTGATCTACATTAAGCAGTTATGTCTGGTACCCAACCAGATGCATCTAAAAAGTTGTATTGCTTTGAGACTAATAATGTCAATAGAACCAACCAAAAAAGAGTGAAAGCAGCCTTTCATTATAATGACTTCAGGTAAGAGATTATATATAAAAAATATGAACATAATAAGTCAATGGATACCGAGACCAACAAGTAGATCTCCGCCTTTTTGCTGACATTTCCTCTACCAGGAATGTCAGAGAAGAAAAGTGGAGATCTACTTGTTGGTCTACTGGAGACCTTGCATTGACAATGTTGGGGGAAGGGGGCAGTAATTTCACACTATCATATATCAGATATCATGATACCCTGACAGCATTACCAAACTAAATGTAATGGAATCAACATCACACTAATCAAAAAGGTGTTGGAATAAATAAAGGATTACACATGAAACAATTTATTTCATACTTAAGGGAGTTTCTCGACACAGGAAATTGTATTTTCAACCACCACTGTGTAATTCAACAAATACAATTTAAAAATGCTTCATTGATAATGGAACATTCAAAAGTAAAATTGGAATTCTCGGCACAGAACATCGACATTTCAACCACAGATAAGATATAAAATGTAAAACTCGTCAAAGAATATAGAAATTTCAACCGCCTCCATGTAATTTAACATATGAAGCTGCAAAACTGGAAATGTAAAATGCAGCTTGTAACATTACATATTTACTCAACATGTGTAACTGGAATTCTCGACATAAGACAGTGCAATTTTAACTGCAACTTTCTCAGTGGACTTACTTTTGTTCGCTAGGGCGCCTCTAGTCCGAGTTTCCTCTGACCCCTGTCATCCCATTTTTTATATTTGGACATTAATGTTGGGGTGTGAATGTCCAAATTTCAAACATGGGGTGGCAAGGGTCAGGAGAAACTCGAACTACGGCGCCTCATTTATTAGAACACTAGTAAAGCTATTGAATCATTGACGATACATTCAACGTCCAAGAGGTTCTCGAAAAGTTTCGTTAAATCTTTCTGTACACGTTCGTTCTCCTGTCGTTATTTTTTCACCACGTGCTCTTATCATGAGCGCACCAAGTATCCAATTAAAATGCTCAAAATAACCGTGCTTTATGATTGGCTGCCAGCTTCATTATATGACGTATACAATGCATATATGGCTTTCAGTCATTGCTCACTTGAAGTGATACGAGTAGGGAAAGACCTAATGCCATAACATTATAGAAAATTGTTCTTCACGTTAGTTCGACGCAAGAAACTTGTTTCCATACAAGATTTAGCAATATTAATTGAAATATCTGTCTGTCTTTCTGAAGTACTTGCACATAACATATCTGTTCAAGTTTTCATTTTCAGAAGATATCAATGTTTCAATACGACAACTTCCGTCAAAATGAACAAGTCCAGCTTGGAATCTGGAAAGATGACCAAGATGAAAGCTACCTTAGAAATCTTTCTGCGTGTGTCACTGTTCGTCCGCACGACTTGAAATTTCTTGAGGGTCAAAGAATTTCTGACTTGCTTAGAATTTGGAATTTGCCAGAAGAAAAATCCAGTTGTGATGAGGGTTTGAAGGAGAAATACAATCTAAAGGAGCATGAACTGCAAGTGAAAAGTGAGTACTGTTATTCATATTATTATTCTAAACACATTCTCTACTTGTTGAAAAACAATTGGCATCAGACGTAAACATTTTATGCAAGCCTGGCCCCAGGTTAAGGCGATCGAGGCAGCCGACTTGGGCCCCGCGCCAACTCGCAATGGAATTATTTTGCTTGGTGCCTTGGGCCCCGCATGTTGCCCTGGGCCGCGCACATCCTAGCGCCGGGCCTGATTTTATGCCTCCTAGATCAGCCAGAAAGGAAAGGCTCGTGTGTCTAGCTTGAAATTTGACCATGAAGAGAGACTGGAGAAAATGGCATGCCATTAAAAAGGCATTTCGAAGAAGGTGCATTTATTTCATTTTCTAAAATCTTACGCTACATGGTTTTAAAAATGGTAAGTAGAAAAAGAAGATAATTGGTTTCTCTTAAAATTTCATACAATTCTCGGGAATTGTTTTATCGTATTTCATAATGAATTTGACATGTACAATTCTGAGATTATTATTTATTCATAACTGTAATCAGGTCAGTATTGTGGCAACGAAAGAGTTTCATATTTAGTTTGAGGGAAAATAGAGAAAAGAGAAGGATAACAAAATATTCTTATGGGTAAACATTTCCATTTATATCAATTATTGGTACTGTTTTACTGAAAAAACATTGAGAACGATTAGACCCACAAGTAGATCTCCGCGTTTTCCCTGTCAGTTTGGTAAATTAAATGTTAGAAGAAAAATCGGAGAGCTACTTGTTGGTGTTGTACCTGTTATTTTTTTGCTTCATAATTTCATATTTTAGTCTATGAGAACGACAGTAATAAATGCTTAAGAATCAGATATACGATAAGCAGTCTACTAATTGTAGAATTATTTGCATGTAACAACAATTTAAGAGCGTAAAAAAGGTTGAATACACGTAAAATTTTATAAATTTTAACAACAAAATTAAAAATTGTGTAAAACATCGCTGAGGTGATTGACACCAACATGTGCGTGACATGGCTGGGGTAACTTGTAAACAATTAGTGTACCTAGTTGACCTGATTTGTTGAGTTAGTGTGCATGTGGAATTTTCATTCATTGACTGACCTGGACCTCAGGTACTATAATAGTAAACACCGTTAACGGTTGGGGTCAGAGCTGACGTTATACCGATCAGAGTGCGTTACATGCTTGTACTGCAAATGTCTTGATTGGCCAAACTATTGTACCTGATAATGCTATGGAGTAAATTATTGAATTAAATCCGTGCTGGGCCAACTATTTTTGTTCTCCGTCTATTTCCTCTCTTCCCCTTTTGTTTTCGTTCCGACATGACTAGTGGAGAAGAACTTGTTGGTCTAGTTATACATATTAAAATAAAGTGGGAAGGAAGGACAAATACAGGTTCTATAGTCGTATATGTCATTTTGAGATAAAAATGTAAAGTTCGTGAAAAGTAGTTTTAGTTTGTATGATTATTAATTATCTAATGATCAGCACGCAAATATTGAAGAAATTTATTACATCGCTTTACACAGTTGAGTCTAGAATTTTCTTCCCAAATGAAACTGTTTTATTTCACAATAGCAAACAGCTGGGGCCCCAAGTGGCCGAGTGGTCTAAAGCACTCTCCGTTACGGATCACTGCGATCTCACCTCTGTCTGTGAGAGTTCGAGTCTAGGATTCGGCCGGTTGGGTACGTGAGAAAGCTTGCCAGTAGCTTCTCGTGTGTCGGTGGTTCCTTCCGGGTTTTTTCCCGGGTTCTTCCTCCACCATTAATACTGGCCGCCATACATAGCCTATCGTGTGCTGAAAAATGGCGTTAAACCCAACGACAACAACAACAACAGCAAACAGCTTAATGCCCAACAACGCAATGGACATCTCCACAACGCCTTTTAAAACTCCCAATTCTGTACACTTTAATAAATTCTGTCAAATAGTAACTAAGTAATAATTATCCCAACTAAAACAGATTTGTTTCATCCAACAAATTGTTTTTCGGGCGTATTTTCACATCTCAAGTCTAAGGATTATAATGTTCACAATATAGATGAGCAGAATTGCTTTCATCAAGGAAATTAACTGATATAGGTAGACGTTCATTAAAAGATCTCAGCATGCAATACATGGCAGGACAGAATGATAAACGTTCAATTATGAAAATAGTATAACCCATTGAAACAGAACTACACAAGTTCTCTTCTAGCATTCAATAGTACTCAAGCATTTGTAATCTACCTTGAAAAAAATCTCTATGATTCCAGTAGGTAAGGATGTTTCTTTTCCTGTTTAGATAGAACGAAAATGAAATCTCCAGAATGTGTTCGTCCATTAGCATATTAATTACTAGCGAACTGTTTGTGTATACATTTTACGTCATAGTTATGATCCCCCTCCCTTTCTACCTGTCTGTCTCCTGCTCACGGTGTTTCATTTTTGATAGTTTGGATTCACATTAGGAAATACAACAAATTTATGTAGATCTATATATACCAAATGTATTTTTATGCATGTCTGAACATAGAAAAGATTTATAAGAATATTGTTCTTTTTCCTTGCAGGCTTTAACATAGACCGACGTATAACACCTTGTTTCCGTTACCGTGTCCGCTACATTGGGTCCTCTGAGTATCTGTTTGGTGGGGAAGCCAGACGTTTAGAAACCATTGGTCTTGGATATGCTAGACGTCTTGTCTTCAGTGGAGACAGTGTCAACCACAACGACTGCTATTTTTGGACAGACAGCTGTCCCAATGGATTTGCTTTTTGCATTGAGGCAGTTCAAGAGGGCGAAGAGTTCCTTGTGTACGATTCCAGAAACCGAATAGTTGGTGAAGTTAAAGTTCAGGCCATTGTTCAGCCAGAAATTGAGCAGCAGACAAAGATAGAGCCAGATGGTACTGTGGTGAAGCTGGTCTGTGTTCGATTGGGGTGTGCTGTTAAATACTTCCACAGTTACTCCAGAGGACTTGTAGATGTCCATCAACCACAAGAAATTGAGGTCATCGAAGGTGTGACTGAAGTGGCCAAACCTAGAGGGCAGAAGGAGGGATTTGCAAGATGTATAACTAATGTCCACCTAAAGAGATTTGGACCATGTTCCTTTCTTAAAGAGATACAAACATGTTGAGTTTCAGGGTTATATTGACTTTTTCACATTTCCGTCAAAGTCCAAAATGATGACCAAATGAATCTATGGTACAAATATTGTGACATTACACTTGTCAACGGATTGGTCACCCTCCCAGTGGATTTGCCCATAATATGCTCAAATCAGGAAAAGGTCTTCACCATGTGGGGGGCTCGAAGCATAGATTTAGGCTGCATTATCCACATTTTTCTTGTACTATTATAAAACATTGGTGCCTTTGTTTCCCTACAAAAGGAACAACAAAACAGGGGTAACTTGAAATATATTCTAGTTTTTACTTGTTTCGTATGTTGAACTTGAAACATGTTTTTGATGAAAATAAGGACGTTATACTGTCAAACATAAGGTATAGTGTACATACTAAAGTGATAGCAACGAATAATTTTGTCAAAGTGGGTATGAACTATGTAAAGGGCAGACACCGAAAGTTTGACTTATTAGAGTCAGCGATAAAACCCTTTTATCTGTTTATCTTAAAGTGCCCTGAATGGTGTACAATATTAAATACTATATTTTTCAACCTTGTCTTTTCTCTATTCATTTTGGTAACATAGTCTGTATTGTGATATTTACCTACTGCGTCAGTACGATAAAACTTGTCGTGAAAGACCACACTATCTGCCAAAAATTAAGGGTTTCTGTAGTTTCTTCTCATGACAGGTCATGACGCTATGAAATTAATATCTAAATGCATTGAAACTCTGTTCTCACAGAAAAGGTGGTCTCTTGTAGCATTGGTCTTTCAATATAGGTTGTTACTGTGCTGTATTGTTGGATTTTATTTTTGTTTGTTTAGTATTTGATAATAAAAGATGAAATTTAAAACATTTTGTATGTGTTGTATATCTCAGTTTTTGCCCCTTTGTTTGAGAGTTTTGTAAATATCTAGATGATGTGATTTTGATTTTTAAAGTAGCTTTAGCAATGTTTCAGTCATATGGCTACGATGTCTGCAATGTGCCAGTTTATAGTGATGTCTAGCACTGGGGCATCATGCCGCAGACATGTAGCATGATGTCCCCACCAAGTCACATTTTCCTGACACCAGGCCGACCAGTCCTAACAATAACCTCTTAATGCTGAACGCCAAGCGAGGCAGCTGTTAGTACCAATTTTGTAAGTCTCTGGTATGACTCGGCCGGGGATCGAACCCACCACCTCCCGCAAATGAGGCGAACGCTCTAACCACTAGACCACCGGAGCGGTCAAATATCTAGGTAGAGGGAGAATAAAATAGATGTCTAGTTTGCAATTACTGATTTTTTATAACCCATTTCTAATGCAAAAACAAGGAATGGAAAATTTGATCATCACCAGAAAAAGAATTTTACACAAATGCATCGCCTGAATTAGGTGAGGGCTACAAAATGCTAGCATCCTAAAGACTGGATCTTTCCTTTTGGATCACTCAACCCTTTATTTAATGGCTCGTGTGTCTGTGGCAAGTTACAAATGTCTATACGTCATTTGCCAAAATGCAGAAAGTTCATCGTAATAAAGGCTCAACGTTACCCTGTCTATTTGTGACCTATTAAAGGCTCCAGTACTCGTTTCCATCTCTTACACGTAACTTATAACATATACTAAATTAGAGAGAGAGAGAGAGATGCTCACGCACTTGTGCATGAAAATATCTAAATACCAAATGTGACTTTTAGCTCTAATGGTCATAGACCAAACCAGCTTGTGGGGCTGCTTGTTGTACATTGTAAACTAATCGGGTGGACTATGAAACTTGACACACGCACTCATATAGTTCTAATTGGACCAAAATGAAAACGGTGCTGCTTGGGCATCCAGCAAGACCACCACGGTGGCATGATTAATAACATTGTCATTACACCTCATGAATAGATAGATGATCATGTCAACATGGAGCCTTCACTAAAATACTTCTTATGATGTCAGCTTGGTCCTAAATGAAAATAGTGCCGACGTGGCAGCCATCTTGAAAACCCCATTATTGCTTCTCCTACATGGATGGTCATATCAATATGAAATTTGCACAACAGGACTTCTTGTGTCTAGCATTTCCTAAATGAAAATGATACAAATCTGTTGTCTACTATGACTGCCACGGCTGCCAAGCAGCAACATTTTATTATTGCTACGCTTCCTAATTGATCGTCTTGTCAGCAATGGGGTTTTCACTGGAAGACTTCTTGAGCAGCAGGGAAGTTGAACAGACCAGTGCGTCCAGCCAAAATAAACCTTCCTACGCGAACTTTCTCCGTAGAAGCCTCAGAATTCAAAAATAAAGCCTTCTACGGAGATCAATTTTCATGCATTTCAGACCGGGTGCATCGGTTGGTCGCGCCGGTGTGTTAGTAAACATAGCATCCGAGATAGGAAAAATAAATGTCAGGGAATAATATTTTGTTTTTTGTTGCAACTCGGGGTTGCTTTGGCCAATTTTACGTCACATTAAAATGATATACTTGAAAATAATATGAGTTCGAAAACTAGCACAGTTGGAGAGCCTCATTCTGCTAGATTAGCGCGAGAACAATTAGCAGCACTAAAGAAACTTATTCCAGTAAAAAAATTATTCAAGGAAAAAGTTCGTGAGCACGAAGATACGCAATATGGAATTACCGAGATATCGTCAAAATGGTTAAAGCCAGTTACCGAAACAACCGAGCGAGTCTTTTTTGGTGACATAAAAGATCCGGATATCAGGAAACGTGGAATTCTTCCCGTGTTGAGAGGTATCGAGGAACATTCACGAGTATTACCGGAACGACTAGCAATACTAGCACAACAACACGGGCAACAACCAGGAGGAGGAACCCCTGCAATTGGTTTTAAAATAAGTAAAGGAAAACCTGGAGGAAGAAAACCACCTATAGGAAGAAAAGCGTTCCATCTCGAGAATTTAAGAGAAAATTTCACCGAGGAGGGATGGGGAATAATATCACAGTCGCTCTCGACGTTGTATAGTAATATAGATCAATTTGGTGAATTTGCGGAAAATTATTTTGATATTCGAAGAGGATATCTGACTGATATAGGGAAAAAAAGATACGCAAACCGTGAAAATTGGTATAATATGTTATATAAAGTTTACTCGGGAAAATCACAGGCGAGAGAAACGGATCCATATTACAGAAGATTTTTAACAGCCGCAAAGGAAACGTATAATTATAATAAGCAACAAGCGGAAGAAGAAAGGCAACAAAAGAAAGAAAAAATTCAACAAGCGAAAGAAAAAAGACGACAGGAGAAAGAAGAAAAGCCTAAAACTTCACGAAGAAGGAAAACAGAACCAAAAGAAAAAGTTCAACCACAGGAAGAAGATATTCAACCACAAGAAGAAGATATTCAACCACAGGAGTTTGAATTTCGACCACAGGAATTGGAAGAAGATATTCAACCACAGGAATTAGGGGCCAGACCAAAAGAAAGAAGTCAGCCTCAGGAAAAAAAGAAAAAACCAAAAAGGAAAAAAGATAAGAGCGACCAGGAATCAATAGTTCAACCAAGCGATTACAAACCACCTGCGGACAAGGGAGTTCGAACATTAACTGAGGAAGAAATTGCATCTCATTTAAGAGAGAAGATTGATTATAGTAAACCTGCTGATATTTATTTGAGAGAAGACAATATCAAATATCTCAAAGATAGTGGTGAAAGATTAGATACCGCTGCGAATTATACTCCAGAGAATATAAGAACATATGTGAAAAAAGAGCACATTGGATCAATCACATCAGGAGATTGGCCGGCAGTAATTTATTTTGGTAATTTAGGGAGGCCAATAAATATATACGATCATGAATATTTAAAATTTTTAGAGGAGGTTAGTGACCACAGAAAATTAATAGCAAGCAGATCGTTTCCACAACATCCTAGCGGGATAACATGGGGAGATCCTTATCCCCCCCCCCCCCCCAGGTACGCCACCACCGCAAGATACTAAAATAGGAAGCGGATATACCGTTTGCCCTGACAGCGTTGTCAACGATGTATCTCGCCTCGAAATATTAATAGGAGGAAAACGAGCCGGAAATAACTCTCTTGAAATAATCAACGAGGCCTCCGATATTTGTCAGCGATTATTTCGCGGTGGTGTCATTGATTCTCACATTTACAAAGAGCTCGTTGACGAACTCATCGATTAAAACAACATAATTGAAATAACATGATTGTTCACAAACATCAACGCAGACCTAGACAGGTCCGCATAGTTAACTCTCGATTGCCTGTATATAAATATATTCACGGTAACGGATTAGGCGACATCGTTAAAAGCCTCGTCACGCGAGTAGTCCCTAAAATCGGACCCGCAGCTAAGCAAATTGCATCAAAAGCAATAGGAAAAATTGGCGAGACTGTCATCTCTGGTATTGGTAATTTGGCCAGTAAAGGCTTCAATGTTGTCAAAAGCAAAATATCAAACTTAATGCGCAAAAAAAAGCAGCCTGTCAAATTACCTAGCACCAGCGAAATGCCCGCTGAAGTTAGTAAAGTTATAAACGACGCAGCAAATAAAAAAATAAATGATCTAGTACAGGAAGTTGCAAATACAAGTTTTATTTCGGGTAGTGGTCTTCGTTTTAGACGATAATTCTTAATAATAAATGTTCGCACAAGTGTCAAACGAAGTGTTCGACATGGACGAGCCTGTAGGTAGAGACACATCCGTGCGTGATTTCCAGTATTTTTCATACGACGCAGTTGAACCAAACACATCTAATCGCTTGGAAATTCAAGTTCACGATACAACAAGATATTTTCTTCCATCTGAGGCGTATATCGAAGTTGTTGGGGAAGTTATTAAAGCAGATAATACCGTCTATGGAGCAAATTTTAGAGTCGGATTTGTTAACAACGGCATTATGGCATTACTCAAGAGTGCCACTTACATGATCGACGGAAGAGAGATTGAGTCAATTACTAATGATGTTGACTTAGCAACAACGATAATAGGCCTAGCTAGATACTCGGATGATTTTACTAGATCAGCTGGCCCTAGTATGATGTTTGCCAAAGATAATTCTGATCGCCCCGATAATAGGCCGTTTATCGTTAGACAACCCAACGATCACGCCGCTCCTAATCCTGGTCAAGCAAATGTCGAAGATATGATTATTAATACTAATCCTGATTATAATCTCGGATTTTTCACGCGAAAACTTATGCTAGAAGGAGGTCGCAGAAGATTCTCTTGTGCTATTCCGTTATCCCATATATTCGGATTTTGCAGGCATTTCAGGAAAATTATCTACGGAGCGAAACATACCGTAACATTTGTCAGAAAAGGAAATAGCGATGATGCTATCTGGCGAGAAGGTGCTATCAATTACAATACTAACGTGATAGATGCCAATGCCGATCCCGCAAATAGCGGCCAGGTAAAATTACTCAAATTTACTTTGTGGATGCCAGCGATAACTCCATCAATAATCGAGGAAGAAAAATTATTATCGTTCATGAACCAAGGCGGTAAATCTGTCATGTCATGGCTGACAACAACAACAGATTCCATAAATACCGATATTGATGGTGATTTTACCTGGCGTATTGCATCGCAGCAAGGTACCTCTGCACCTAGGCATATCTTTATCGCTTTTTTGCACACAAGAAGGTATCATCAATTATACAGCCACATGATATTTGATAGTATCCACGCAACAAATGTGTCTCTAAGAGTAAATGGCCAACAAGAACCATCAGAGGAAATATCAATTAATTTTGAAAATTATTCGACAGCTCGCGCGTATCATCGCTTGTTGTGTTTCATGGGTCGTGATCAAAATATCGATACCGGATTGCAAATATCGCAGCTAGATTTTAATACTCGCTATCCTATCTATTACTTTTCCCTGGAGCATCTCGATCTGGTAAAACAATCTGTTGTCGATATCCATTTCAAAGCCAGAATTCGCACGGGAAATAATTTATATAAAGCAATCGCGGTGATTCTCAGTGATAGAACAATGATCCTGGAAGGAATCAGCGGTAGAATGAGAATCATCGACGCTCCTGTTGAGAAAATGTAACAAAATCGAAGATTTCTAAATTTAGATTAAACGATTATTAATATGCCATACGAACACGTCAGCGTAACTCTGACCCCGGGTCAGATGAAAAAACTCCAAACAGCAACAGCAAAGCGATGCGGTGTGAAATTAACCCTGAAAAACGATCAAATTCAGGGCGGACCTAACAAACTATCGCTAACTAAGAATCAACGTGAACGCTTTACCAAAGCCAAATCAGCAAATTCTGGCGTTCATGTGAATCTTAGTATAGGTGCCATCAGAGACATGGTCAAAACGGGCGGAATTTTCCCTTTCCTAGCTGCTATTCCTGGATTATTATCCGGGGCTCTTCCGGCAATTGCAAAAGCGATAGGATTAGGTGCGGCCGGAGCTGTAGGCGACAAACTAGTACACAAAGTAATGGGAGGGCGATATGGTAAAAAAAAAGGGAAGCGGCCTTTATCTAAGACGCCCCCCATACGGATCCGGCCTAAGATTAGCACGGCCTATTCAAATTTAGATTTATTCAACGAAGCAAAGAATAAAAAAATAAAATTTTTCAGAGGCGTATTTATGCGGGATCAACTACCAGAAAAACCAAACCCCACCGAGACAGGAATAATAAATCTCGATTCAAATACCGGCCCTGGCACACACTGGGTCGCCTACGCGATTAATCCTCGCGAAGTTGTTTACTTTGACTCGTACGGACTAGCTCCACCAAAAGAATTTATCGATTACGTGTCAAAGTTAAATATTCCGATTTGGTATTCGACACTTCCAACGCAGACGTTAATGGATCCACCGATATGCGGCCCAGAATCAATTGATGTCCTCGACGCAATTTCAAAATCATCCGGTCCGTATCATAGAATCGTATTTGAATATGCCATAGATAAATATCATGGTTGATATTTACGGTAGATTTATCTACAGGAAGAAGGAAGCAGAAGTGACTGACGTCGATCTATCAAAATTCGCAACCAGGGATGATATTAATAATCTTCTATAGCTGTCAGAGGTAGATCCTGGCGAAGTTGCTATTTTTCAGAGCCGTGAAGGGAGATTACAAACAAGCAACGTCAAAATAACTGATATAATCAAGCGAGACGAATATAACGATCGCATTAATCAATTTACTAGCCTGTCAGATTCGGTATCAAAATCCATCGCTGATATCGCCGATATTGTAGCGAAGTTGCCACTGAAGGCCAATATCGCGGATGTGGAAAAAAAGGACAACGAGCTATCAGCAACGTTGCTTCTGAAGGCCGATAAAACATTACACGATGATCTTCAGGACAGATTGACAAAGAGACTTAACAGGCTAAATAACGATCTTAAAAAACTCGACGATACCCTAGCTAAATTTAGTAAAAAAATCGAGGAAGATATAAAAACATCCGTCGATAATATCTCCACCGCCGCAAACGAACTAGCAAAGAAAAAAGCCGATCAAGCATCGCATGACGATCTTAGCGATAAAGTAAGAAAAATCAGCGAAGATATTACTAAAATTTTCACCGATATTACCGAAATAAAAACCGTAATCAGTCAGAAAAGCGATAAAACATCGCACGACGATCTCAGCGAGAAAACAAAAAAAATCAACGATGATATTATCAAAATTAACGATGAAATTAACGCGGTACGTGAATTGGCGCGTCAAAAGATAGATATATCATTGTACGACGGAGAAATTCGAGATTTAAGTGCGAAACTTCTCGACGCAACTACAAAAATTAGCGATATTAACACAAAAATATCGCCATTGAATCTTCCAAAATTATCGCGTTTTTATGTGCCGGATGAGGTGGTAACAAAAAATCTCCCCTGCCATGTACCATTTGTGGTAAAAACACTAAATGGTATATGGACACCCGAGAATGACACATTTAGCTTCACCGCGCCAATTACTGGCATATATCGAATATATTTTATCGCTGGGTTAAAATTTAAAGTACAACTAAGACAAGATAGAAAAATTCATGAATTTTACCCTGGATTTTTTATTATTTCGCTAAGTGAAGATAGCAACACAGTATTCGTTCTAGAACCACCAAATAGAACCACCACAGGATCAGTGCATTATTTTGTAATTTTCGAATATTTATCGGTATGGTATGAAGTTGGTGAACTCGAATAAACTACAATTGTTCACATAGGTACTAATAAATGACCGCATCGGATTACCGATACAATCAGGCGCGTTCATGGCAGGATTCGTTAAAAAAGCTCCTCGACGAATATCAAACAAAAATAAAAAAATATCAGCGTAGATTAGTTGCCATCGATGTCGCCGTGTACGCGGTAAGCGCAATAATCGCCGGCGCAGGTATAATCTTATCCGCGGTGACAACAATCGCACCAATCGTAGCAACGATAATAATCTCGTCGACAACAACAATCGCCGGTGTTCTCAATATCATCGCAAAAAAAATATCTTCATGCACAAATGAAAAATTATTCCTGTACACGAGTAAACTATCCCAGGTCAACGAGGCGTATTCGAAATTATCGTCGTTGCTTTCTGAGAGTCTCAACGACGGAGTTATATCCGATCTAGAATTTTCTGTGATGGTAAATATCTATTCTGAGATTGAACAAATGAATATCAATAATGTCGGAACTAACTCAAATCGTGACAAACACGACACCACCGATAACAACGCTGATATCGGCAAGCTCAACCAGGCCAGAATTTAGTATCGATTTTCCAATACCAATTAGCGTCAAGGAAATTGCGCTGTCACAGTTACGCGTCTATAACAGCTGGCCCAATGTTAGGTCGAAATCATTTGGTAGATTATCATCGAATAATTCGCTTGTTTTTGCCAATAAAAACCGTCCCGATGGAACTCCCGATTGGATCGTCGTTGGCATACCAACAGGCAGTTACGAAATTGAGCAAATCGATAAGGAACTTACCAGTAGAATATCAAATATAACCGGCGATGATAAGCCAGGAATAAAAATATTAGCACACGAACCAACGCTGTCATCGATAATCGAAGTAAAATCGCCATATATCGTTGATATTTACCAGTCATCGATTAGGACAGTTCTAGGTTGGCCCGAAATCACACCTCCGGTAAAACCAGAAAAACCAGATTTTATTATTCCAGGTTGGCACGAAGAAGCTCCTCCAGAACCACCGGAGCCAAAAAAATCAGATTTTACCACCGACGAAGGATGGTACGGAAATATCAAACACAAGCCTCTGATCCACAATGCCATCAATCTCATGAATAGCCACAAATTTAACCTGGTAATGTTCGCTTTTACTTTTAGGGACGAAAGAATTCTCTCGTGGTTGTCTCTTCCTAAAATTCCCCCCGGTGTGAAAATCTTCGACGCTACCAATATTAACAGGATAATAACCCCCGTAGACGGTATCTTGATAAGAAGAACCCTCGACGAATTTATTCAAGAACATAAATTACAATTAAATTTATTGCGGGAATCCTTTCATGAATGCATCTTAAATAAATCAGGTTCATGTAGCGAAATTATCGAACGCGTGAAGATTTTAAATCAACTCGCGAATGATGTTGAATATTATCACGGTATGTTCATTCGGGCGATAATCGACGATATATCAATTGCCGATTATGTTCTTCCTATTAGCAAATTCGAGTTGATCAGAAATTCAGGAGAAAAACAAAAATTCATGAGAGTATTCGGATTAACCGAGGAAACGCTACCAAATTTCAAATTTCCCGATTATGATGTTGATGAAATGAGAAAATCCGTCACTGATACCATCGATGATTTATTTCCGAAATTACACGCCGCGTGGACTAAAAAAATACAATCAGAATCGATTCTCAAACACAATAATGATCCTGCCGGGCAAGGGCGGCATATCTCGCCAGGTATCGTTAACATAACGGAGGTTATCGCGATTTATCTTCACGCGGACGTCGTTGAAGGTAGCTACAACGTGGATTCGTCTGTGTCAGAGCAGGCACAGCAGGGATTTATCTTATATTCGTTTTCACCTAGCGCATCTCCGGGTTTTTTGATAATAAAAGAGCCAGTAAATCCGTTTTACCTGCGATGTCACAATCGATTATTGTCGAAGATAAATTTCAAACTGACGGACCAGAATGGAAATTTGCTTGATATACGCGGGGAAACACTGAGTATCAACTTGCTGGTGAGATCGTAATCTTTCCGCCAAAGAAAAATGGCCAAAAAAATAAATAAAAACCAGGAAATTTTTCAAAATTAGTAAATTTCTTAATTTTGATGGGGTAAATACCCGTCAAATTGAGTAATTTATATAATTTCGTAAATCTGTTGGGGTAAATACCCGTCAAATTGTGCAATTTATGTAATTTTATGTTTTTGATGGGGTAAATACCCGTCAAAATTAAGAAAATTGCACAATTTCAGTAAATAAATTAATTTAGTAAATAATAAAAAAAAATAATAAAAATCAGGGAAATTAAGAAATTTGTGTAATTTTATGTTTTTGATGGGGTAAATACCCAACAAATTGTGTAATTTATATAATTTCGTGAATCTGCTGGGGTAAATACCCGTCAAATTGAGTAAATTATATAATTTCGTAAATTTGTTGGGGTAAATGGTAGTCAGAAACAAGAAAATTGCACAATTTCAGTAAAATAAATAAAAAAATAATAAAAATTAGAATTAGCGTCGAAGATTCTTAAGATTCTTGAAATTTTGTTTTTTTTTTGTTGATAGAAATTTTTAAGAATCTTAAGAATCTTTGACGCTAATTTTACTCTCATCAACCAGCTTTTTTAGCTGCCTGACGCGCGAGCTGGTAATTTTTCTTGACTCATATTCGTCAGACAAACTCGACCTAACTTTTTCTACCAGCGTCGATAATTTAACAAAATCCTCGATTTGATCATCGCTGACAGTCGCAAGAGATTGGTACATCGCAATCTGGATTTTCTTTATAAATTTGTATTCTGACGGTAGCGTGTATCTGTATTCGAGTTTTCCTTGGACGATCGTCTCAAATTCGGACCGGATTTTACCTGTGTCCAAATCTGAGGATAAATTTACATTTTTATTTTTTAAATCCTCGATGGCCTCGATGATGTTATTTATATTCTTCTCGTTCATTATACAAATTTGTAATATTTAATTAATTTTTAGAAAATCCTGAAGAATCTCCGATTCCTTATTTTTAGTCTGAAATTATCGGAATATAAGAAAACTCGATCCATTCACCAAATCGATAGGAAAATGTCGCGTTGATTATTATTTCTGTTGCACGTCGCACCGAGACCATGTGAATACCAAAGTACCTTGCAGCGGCATTCATCGATGTGAATATGATTTCTTTTTTGTTTCTTTATTTATTGATTTAACCCCCTTAGCTGGTCGATATCCGCGGCCGGTATTGCCGGATATGCAATTTTCACTCTGAGTTACCGCGCGAAGATTGGACAGTTTGTTGTTAAGTTTATTTCCGTCAATATGGTCGATTACCAAATTATTCTTGATGGGTCCGTGAAAACACTCGAACACAAATCTATGAAGGGTATAATTTGTGTATCTTCCTTTTCTACCCCCGCTGAAGGTACATATCAAATAACCCGAATTGCCAACTCTACCAACATGTTTCTTCGTTTTGATATGTCTGACAACACCATCCGATGACGCCTCGTATCCCTCGATCGTTGGATAAGATTTAAACTCGCATGTCATTGTTGTTTCTGGAATCACTGATTTCAAGTTCATTATATAATAATTATATGTCTAAATCGTTATTTGCCTTGAATCGATTAATATAATCTTCTTCACATGTTATCACCGACGAGGATCTTTTTTCATAATATCTTCGCAATTCCCGATAATTCTTTCCTCCGCAGGCCAAACACAACCGAGTTTTTCCTCGCGTGCCAACTTGACAAACTAAACATCGCTGTGGTCCTTTACTGCCACGTCGAATCGCATGTATATGAGCGCCGCAATAATCGCCTCTGCAGGATTTGTCACAGAATTTTGTTGAGCCGATTAATATCCACTTGCATTGATTCATTATAATTTAAACATTTGTCTAAAATATAATCATGGATGTATTTGATCTTGATGAGGCAGAATATATTATACCTGAGGCTGATCTGGCGAAGAAAGAATTTTTCGATGACGGAGCCGTTCACACTTGGTCGACATGGAAAACAAATTCCATCGATGCCACGATGAACCTGGAGCGAGCTAAGAAAATAATCGAGTACATAAAAACCGAACACAAAGAAGAGCGATTTATCTTTGGAATAAAATTTATCGCACAAATGCCCGACGATACTTGGATTATTCGCGATAAACGAGATCCAGTGCGTGGCGGTAAGAAAAACGTTATTCTCGATAAGAATTCTAAGCCCGGATTGTTATTGGGAATCGATGGTCCTTATTATGCTAGGGCATATCCATCTAGTGCAGTCGTTTATGGAATTTATCGGCTAAATAATAATCCGGATGTGAAAAATCTACCTGCGATGAAAGAATCGCCGATGATAAATTGCGTGGCTGAGCGTGTTATCGAACATATGAAAAACGCTCGACGTGGATCTGGTTTGACCCAGTTGAGGTTGGATAAAATTAACGCGTGGGCGAAGACCGTCGCTGATGGTGCATCGGTGGACGATGTAGCTGCGTTGAGTAAAAAACTTAAATTTCCGATCACGGTGAAAACGTTATCGGGAGAAATATTATATTCATCGCCGTATAGATCCCGAGGAGCACCAATCGAGATTGTCGATCATAATTCACATGCGTGGTCGCAGTCGGTAATGATATTTCCGCGGGATCGTATTGTTAAATTTTATCCCACAGATAATAAATCTGCGGAATTTTCCACGGCAGATGTTGAGAATAATAATTCCGATGCCATGTTTAGATTTATCAAAAAATTAAGCGCATCTGATCCAATATCGATATGGTTATTCTCGAGTGAAGAAAAATACGATCAATTTATTTTGCCATGTGGCGATATTTACAGGGATGAAATATTACACGAGTCGATGAAAAAACTTGCGATGAAATATTCGTCTAATCCCGATCAGTTGCTAACGAATTGCTTTACAGTTCCGTCTGTGGCCGCTCACGCCGCCAGAGAGAAAAACTCGTGGAAGCCTACAAGGAACGAATTCCTCGCTGATGTTCAACTTAGTTGTATCGAGTATGGCCATGGCGGATTGTGGAATACCAGGTACGATTTCGAAGATATGATTTCCGTTGACATGAGCGCGTGTTATCCTGGAAGTTTCCTTGGATATGGCGATTGTGCAGATTATTTTGCTAAATTCGGCCATCCTACCAGCGAAATGACAAGAGTAGCGATTAACGGACCGTTACCTAATTTTGTCATGACCGGATTCGCTTATGTAACGTCGTTCGAGTTTGCTAAAAATTTACATAAAATTTGCTACATTTGGTTTGGCAGGCATTTATCTCAGCGCCGTTGGGTCCCTACGGTGTTGTTGAGATATATGCTGGATTCGTCGATGTTAGTATCGTTGACAGTGAGCGAGGCGATTATATCCTACAGAAAACAAACTAATGTGTGGTTGCCGACGGACTGTGACAACGCAAAAGATATAGGAAGAAAAATAATTGGTAAATTTACTCAAGGCGGATCCGTTGATCATAAACACCGGCACGCTAGGTTGTTTATCAACGACGCCGAGATGGATTTTATAATCGCCGATACGGTATCACGAGGAATATTTTGCAACAGAGAGAATATTATGATTGATGGAGCAAAGTTAGGTACCGTGATTAGCTATCTTGACGGAGAATCAGCGCAATATACGCATTTACGGTCGTCGATGCTCGCTTATGTTAGTATAAGTTTGCTATCGATGATAAACAAATTTTCTGATATCGCGGTAAGAGTCGCAACGGATTCATTTTATATCGATAAAAAATACCAGTGTAGGCTGGAAAATTTAATCACCGACGGTAGTTCATGGGGAACATGGAGGATAAAAAACGAAGATATCCTAGATTATTGTGAAGACGCTGATGTCGAAGATTGCGATGAATTTCATCAAGGTAGATTTGGAGAATCTTCGATAGAATCTTCGATTCTGGAATCTTCGACAGCCGCATCTGCGTTTGACCCAATTTCACGCAGCAAATTTGTTTACCTAAATGGGCCTGGAGGTAGCGGTAAAACAACGCGAGTAATAAACTTATTTGCGAACTCCGATATGATCGTATTGACTCCGACACATAGATTAGCGCGAGAAATAAAGCAGCGCGGTGTTAATTCTTGCACGTACCATAGCTATTTCAAATACAGCGGTGGATCATGGGACTCGGCACGCATGGGCGATAAATATATCAACAAGATCATAATATTTGATGAGGTTTGCACAGTGAATTTAGATATATTAAAATCGATATTAGCTTGGCTGGGAGGGAAAAATACCGCCGTAATAATGTGCGGCGATCATGGCCAACCTAATCCTATCGATGGTGAATCGCCTCACGAATGGCTCAGAAACTTCGTTGATTATTACGAGGAAATCGACGCTGATTATAGATCTACAGATATTTTGTTGACCGAATTCAAAAAATTGATTCGATTACAACCGAATAAGATTCAGTGTGACGTCATGAGAAGAATAATCGACGAAACTCCGATGAGCGATTTTCTAAATTTGTGGCGTCCTGATCATTTGATTGTCGCTAGTAGGAAAATTGTTCGTGATATTATTCAGGAAATGTTATTCAAGCTGCATTGTGAGAAATTTCCAACACTGCAGGTACCGTTATGCTATAGGCCAGCTAATACTAGGCGACAAAATATTAATATTATTTTGCCATGCGGAGAGGAAAAGATTTTGGTCCTAAATGATATTATCTTTGCTGATATTAATCTTGTCAATGACGCGATAAATGCAGAAAAATCACCGTGGAAATTAGGCTACGCAACAACGATACACTCGTCGCAAGGATTGACCGTAGATGGACAAGTTTGGATCGTCGATGATAGAATTTCTTGGTCAAATTTGGTATATTTAGCCGTGTCGAGAGTAAGAAAATTATTCCAGCTAGGACGAATTCGAGTAAATTACCTCAGTGACGCTGGTGGTAGTTGAGTATCTTCTGGTACTATTTGTAATTCTTCTTTGGTAAATCCGCGTTGTGGCGCTAACGAATCTAGGATATAAATAGCTGGTCTTCCTGACGATCTTGTCACGGCAGATATTTTGTGAGTTGTAACGCTCCAGGTTGGGTCGGTTGCTCTTTTTCTTCCTCCTTCAGCCTCGCCTTCTTTATATAAATATCTGACTGTGACGCTACCTAGTACAGGTTGAATTGTGGAATCTCGCTTTAGGGGTATATTCGATTTTGTAATTGCAATTGCAGGCTTCATTGCTATTGTTCGAATTGTCTCGTTATTTAGCGCGTTAATTACATGAGGCAATCTTGATACCCAATCGTGAGATCGATTATCTTGAATAAATTCACGCGCGTATTGGTATCCGAATAATCGTTCTGCGAGAGTTTTATTGAATCTTTCGACGATAGCTTGATTGTGATGAACACCTACGATACCGCGTCGGATTTTCACATTATTTTTTTTCATCAATGAAGTAACCGCGCCAAGAAATTCTCGACCTGGATCAACCTGGAGAAGATTCGGCCATGTCAACGGGGATCGAGAATAAATTTCGCTAAACGCCTTAGCGATCTCCGTTGCTGTTTTATTCGATAATGGCTCGGCTTCTTTATACCTACTAGCGATATCAACGACTGTTAAAACATATTTGTACGTGACGCCGTCGACGATATCGTGAGGAAGAAACATTAGATCAGCCTGATGGACCTCATTAGGGACACTGACAGTGAAACTTGCGTACGGTATTTTCTTAGGTGGAGGAAGATATATTTGCCAAATTGCCTGTTTCGATAGCCACGATTCAGCGACGGATTGTTTTACTTTAGCGGCTTTAGCGAGTTTGGCAATTGCTGATTTTCCTCGCCAAAATCCTCGCGGAGAATAATATATTTGCTCCATATTATTTACCAGCACCGAATACTAATTTACCTTTCATCGCGCCCTTTACCACCCATGTTGCTAATTTCTCTTTGAAACTTTTGTCAGGAATCGCGTCTAGTGCGTGAATTAGCTTGATATCAGCGAGATGCCTTTGTTGTAAATCCCCGCTGAGATATGCGAGGTCGTGGTAGTAACAAGCTTTATCGATTGCGTTTACCGGATCTTCACCTTGCTTTGGTTGGTCATTATCGTCGAGTCTGATATCGAGCCTCGTTCCGGGTCCACAATAATTGTATCCTGGCAGATGCTTTTCTCCGGGATATTTTGCCCAGGGAGTTCCGGGTAGATTTGACAAGGAGGCTGCGATATCTCCTCCGGTTCTTCTACTTTTTTTTTACAAATCTGAACTTGCGTGTCTTACAAACATCGCATTCTCCTGCAATTGCGTTTCTGTTATTGCGTGTAACGATTTCGGTTGGATTTATCGTAGCTGTGTGTGTGCGACACTTAATACAATATAGATCCATGTATTTTAGTAACATGAATGTAATTGATTTTTCAGCCACGAAACGACGCGAGCAGATAAAACACCATGCGGTATTACCGAATTCGATTAGAATGATAATCATCGGCCCGTCGGGATCTGGTAAGACGCAATTGTTATTGAATTTGATCATGCGATGGCTGAAATGGGATAAGTTGTATTTGGTTGCACCATCCGTGGACGATCAACGTTGTTATCAAGTGTTAAAAGAATTTAGCGACAATACCGACGAAGGCACAATCGAATTTATCACAAACATCAATGAAGCTCCATCCGTGGAGAATTTGGACGGCGATATTAATAATCTTGTTGTTTTCGATGACGTTATGCTGGACAAACAAACTAATCCGGCTAGGATATTCTCGCGTGGCAGACACAAGAACACCGATGTTATTTACGTAACACAGAGATACACGCAGATTCCAAAGGTGATTAGAGATAATTGCAACATTTTATCTGTGTTCAATGGCGTAGACACACACACGTTGAGAAATATCCATCAGACCTGGTGTAACGGTGACATGGATATAAATAAGTTTAAAAATTTATTCAGCCGCGCTCAGGCAACGCCGCATGGTTTCATCACGATAAATCTTCACGATCCACGCAGTCGGTATCGAATTGGTCTTGATCAAATTTATTCATGAAAATGCAGCCCCACCATGCAACAAAAAACAAAATATTATTCCCTGACATTTATTTTTCCTATCTCGGATGCTATGTTTACTAACACACCGGCGCGACCAACCGATGCACCCGGTCTGAAATGCATGAAAATTGATCTCCGTAGAAGGCTTTATTTTTGAATTCTGAGGCTTCTACGGAGAAAGTTCGCGTAGGAAGGTTTATTTTGGCTGGACGCACTGGTCTGTTCAACTTCCCTGCTGCTCTTCTTGTGATGTATCGATGGTCCTAAATAAAAAATGTCATCAATCTGAAATCCAAAATGGTTGTTGGCAGCCATCTTGTAAATTTCATATCTCTACATAAACTGAAAGCAATACTAACATATGATTTTTACCAGAATGTTTGTGATATCCAGTTGGTCTTCAATGAAAATGATGTTAAGATGACATCCAATATGGCCACCACAGCAGCTATTTTTAAACTCTCGTTATCACTACTCCACAATAGATAGTTATATCAGCATGGTGTTTACACGAATATACTTTTTATTATGTCTAGTCAGTTCTAAATGAAAATGTTGCTAGCTGTACATCTAATCGTTTTCACAAGTTTCCAGGATGGACGACTTGAAGTTTTCACTGCTTCCCCGGATGGATGACTTGAAGTTTTCACCAAGTTGTAGATGATGCCAGTCATTCATCTACTGGCTGCATATACTGTCTGCTACGAAAACTCTTTACAATGTTCATATTTCTAGACTCCCCAAATAGAGTATCATTATGACATAGGGGTTATCACCAAAAGACTCCTGATGATGTTTATTCCATCCTAAATAAAAATGGTGCTAATCTGATGTCTAAATATGTACACAACAGCAGCTAATTCAAAAGAATGTATCGCTGAAACATATCAGCAAAGGTTGCAATACTCGATAGTTGAGAGGAAGAAATGGTCTTGTCTTGAATTCCTGGAAGATCTCTTAACTGTGTAGAGCATCAACCCCTTCTAGTGAATCTTATTTACGTAAAATTGCAGTAAACTGATATAGTGGTAACTTATTTTATAGCTTTTCTGATCATACCTTATGGAATGGTTTGTTGCATGTTGTACTGCAATCCATTAGCGCAGATTTGTTATCGACACAACCCCTAAATTGTCTGGAGGAATGCCATACAACTTTCATGCACATTCATCCTATGGTCTTGTTTGTCCTAAATGAAAACGATGCTGCTTGGATATCCAATATGGCCAACACAGCAGCCATCTTGAAACTTTTTATAATGCTTCTGTTTCTGAATGGATGAACTGATCATATGAGTGTGAGGTTTCCACTGAAGACTAAGTATGAGGACAAAACTAAAATGGTGCTGATCTTATGTCCAGTATGGTCACGATGGCAGCCATCTTGAAAATCGTTATATTGCTAAGGAAAGTAGAATTGGGGTGGTGTACCAAAAGACTTTGTGTGTTGGCTCGTTAGTCCCAAATAAACATGACTCCTATGTCACCTCTAATGTAGCCATCTTGACAATATTATCTCTCTTCCATTTTAATGGATGGTCATATCAGCAAGGGGTTTTCACTGAAAGGCTTCGTGTGATGTCTAGTTGTTCCTAAATGAAAAGTGTTGTTTGCATATGCAATATAGTTGCCACAACGGATTTCTTGAAAATCACCTTCTTGACACTGCTTCTGAATGGATGGTCTTATCAACAAGGATTTTTTTTACTAAATAATTTGTCTGAATGGTCTTGAAACTAAAATGGTGCTGCTCATACATCCAGTATGACCACGACACTACTGAACTTGAAATTCGTGTCGGTACCCATATATTAATTTTCACATCAGCATGAAATTTCTCTGAAAGACTTCTAGTTGGTGCTCATTAAAAATGATGATACTGTGGCCATTAAAACAAATATTGTTAAAGCAACATATCTTAGATGCCTGTTATGTCCATATTATGCTTTTACCAATAGACTAATTATAATGTCAAGATTATTTCTAAATTGAATTGTGTTTGCTTCTAAATTGACATAGTGCTTGTCTGATATTCATTATATTCACTGTGATAACCATTTTGAGGTAGTATTAATATTTCTCCAAAATGGAAAGTTATATTAACATGGGGGTTTCCAGCAGAAGAATTCACATCATGTGTTGTTCGTCCTTAGTTAAAACGATGTAAATCTAACATCCACATGAGCTAATTTGAAAATTTTGTTTACTGCTGAAGAACGTAAAAGAAACATTAATCCCTCGAGAGTTCAAAGGAACAAATAGGTTCATATTAAATTCCTGGCATTCATTTTTGGCCAGTAGAACATCAGTCATAATATTGTACTCTTGTTTCTTTAGAATTAAGCTTGCAGATGCTCATGCGTATTGGCACCAAAGAACCAGACTCATAAAAATTATTCCAATTTGCAGTACCTAACAATAGCACTTTCTTATATTTTCCTAACCTTTGTTTGAACAAACACAAACATATACAATGCCAAAAGCTAATGGGAACATTAAAAATGTCAGTTACGGTTCTTGAGAGATAATTCAGAGAAATCGTGGATAATTTTCAGTCTTGTGGACGGTTATGGATACAACAGCCTTTGAAAACATCTCGGTCGATAATAAGTAAGGAAATGCAAGTAAACCGCGCAAGTCAACATGTTAGTCACTGCATACCAGACGTATTTTTAATTGTATAAACATGCAGTGCTTTATCTGCATATCCGCTAATCTGTTGTCATATTTATTTCAAGAGTACGCAATTTACATGTTTGGAACTTTGTAGAAAGCTTTGTCTGTCTCTGATATACCATACACACGCACACTGAATATAATACCAAGGAACTATACTATTCATTGTCGTTTTATTTAACATCCATGATAAGGCGGAACGTGTTATGTTGTACTGTCCGTCCGTCTCTCGGTTAACAATTTTGTTCTCGGGTACTAACTCTAGTAGTATACCATCTACGGTTACCAAACTTTCCTGATGGATTGAACTTTAGGCAAGGCAGAATCTATCTGATTTCGTGCTAAAATGTCAAGGTCACTGTGACGGAAAGAAAGGAAATGGTTTCGACATAATAATTCTATTTTACCACAATCTTCAGTCACCAAGGGGCCCCAGACATCTGAGTGGTGTTAGACGCTCGCCTTCGCAGATCCCGGATATTGAGGGTGCAAGTCTCAGGCTCGGTCAGCGTTGGATTATGAGAAAGCTTGCCAATAACTTCGTTCTTTCCGGTGCAGAAAAATGGCGTTAAACCCAAAACAACACGAATAGTCGCCAGCCTTATGGGTGGTTTACAAAGGTCATAAAAAAAGAGAAGACAGTCGATATTGGAAAAGATCGAGGATCAGAGTCAATATGAAAATCAACATGATGTTTTCCACAAAATAACGAGTTCCGCAAAATCTACAGTTATAAAACATTATGGATGGTTCGTATATTAGGTAACGAAGCTTTTCAATATCGTGATCAAAAGGTCAAAGGTCAATGTCACTGATTAATAGAAAAGTGATGGTTTCCGTACGAAAACAGACCTGGACCAAACTTTGTGGATGGCTTGCTATTGGGCTATGGAAGAAACATGTTGACTTTGAGGTGAGCAAGTCGAAGGTTTGTGTCACTGTGACTCTAAGAATAAAGGTTACCACATGGGCCTAGACTAAACTTGCGAGTGACTTTGACTTGTGGTTTGGGCATCTATTTTGAATCGAAAGGTCAAATATCAAGGTCACTGTGACTGAAAGAAGAAAAGTGAACAATTGTTTCTGCGCAAAATCTGAAGTTATCGAATTTCACCGAAGTTTGTGGATGAATTACACGTTGATTGTGGATTAATGTGACTGCAAAATAGCTCTAGACCTATAGTCGTTAAAAGGTGGATAGCTTCCACTTATTGTACGGAATAGTCTAACGACATTTTCTTGACCAAAGGGTCAAAGGTTATGTTCACTTGGAGTCGAAAATATGGACTTAGTTTATTAACCTTTGGTCTAGGGGTAATTTTATTATTATTATTATTATTATTATTATTATTATTTTAAATCGTGAATGGGCATGCGCATTGGATAATAAAGAAATTTATACAGTTTTGAGTCTAAAGGTTATAGGTAACGATTATAGCTAATTCGTACAAAATGAAATGATACGGAATTGACATCTAGTATGGCCACCACGGTAGCCATCTTATAAATCTTGTTATTGATAGTACTTCGAAATGTAAGTAATATCGATATGGGGTTTCCACCACAAGACAAATTATTTCATATAATTCGTCATGAATGAAAATGGTGTCGATCAGACCTCAGATATGGTTGCCACAAGGAACATATTGAAGATATTTTCACCAATTCTCGTAAATGAATGATTATAAATACATGAGGTTAGCAAACACCTTTTGATGATGTTTATTTCTGTCCCAAGGAAACTTGTACCGAGCTTACATCCAACATGGCTGTTACAGTAGCTGCCTGTACAGTAGCCACCTGTACAATTTTATTATTCAAGAATATCGGAGATCATATCAACAAATATCAGTTAAAAAGAAGAAATGTTCTTATCATGAATTTAGAGAGACTCGTATTTAAATAATAAAACAAGACATACCTTATAAGAAACTTGTGTATGTATGCAAGGAATAAGAGCAATGACTGAAAATACAATTGCAAGCTAACACACGTGGATTGTGTTGTCCCTTGAACCTTTCTGGATATTATAGCTCTGAGACAAGGGAATATATTCATTATATGCTATAATAGAAAATACTTGGGTGTGTTTTCTCATTACATACTGTAATAAAAAGATTTGGGTCTTTGCTTTTCTCGTTATATACTGTAGTAGAAAAGAGTTGGGTCTGTACATCTCTCGTTTTAAACTGTAATGGAATATATTTGGGCCTGTGATGTTCTCGTTATATACTGTAACAGAAAAGAGTTGGGTCTGTACATCTCTCGTTTTAAACTGTAATAGAACAGATTTTGACCTGTGATGTTCTCGTTATATACTGTAACAGAAAAGATTTGAGCCTGTGCTTTTCTCGCTATATACTGTAAGAGAAAAGATTTGGGTCTATGCTTTTATCATTATATACTGTAAAAGAAAATGTTTGGACCTTTGCTTTTCTCTTTATGCTGTAATAGAACAGATTTTGGTACGTGGTTTTCTCAAAGAGTTTCTTGAAAAGCTGGGAAACACCGTGGTTAAAGACTTCCTTCATCTTTGGACGATAATATATAGAAAAAAAGGCACGTCTGATTTTAACATGATTGTTTTGTGCTATTAGCGTTGCCGTTAAAACATAATAACTTCAACAGATGGTCATTTCTTGCACAAAGCTTTATTACATCTCATCTGATTATCTTTTTACGACATGTATTTTCTCCCTTGTTGGATTTGCATTGTTGCGGTACTGCCAACGTAACTGGAAATATTGTATTCTATGTCGTTATTTTCTAATTTAAATGTATTTTGTCCTCTTTCTCACTGTCTTTACTCTTAATATGCATTCTGACTGGCGTGTTTCCTGTGCAACTTGGTCAACTAGGTTGTGAAACTGAGCAAGAACCACAGAGTGATTAAAGATGTGAGCTGTAGGGGCAGCAAGTCATAACGGAAGAGGACTAGTATCCGATTCTCTCATGCTTTAACAAACTTAAACATTCTTATTCAAATTATCACAGCTCACTGCACAAATAGGATTAAAGAATTTTAAGCACCCTACGTGAATTTTTATCAATTTCAGACTCGGCATCAGACATTTTTCAGATCAACATAGGAATGTTTCTTGGGGATGGAAGGGGGCTGTTTTTCGGGTTAAATAAATTGGGGTGGAAGCTTGAAATTGGATTATGGGAATGTTGGAGTGAAGCTTCAGGTCATACTAAAGTCTTTTGAAAGTAACAAGTCTGTTTGTAATAGATGTCACAAAAATAAAACATATGAGAAAACAAAACTTGTGGAAGCTTTTTCGGCAGAAAATAGGTAAGAGTAACCTAAATGATATAACATAAAGCTTTGTTTCTCACAGGAATACATTTCAAGTTCCGATTTTTCAGAGCTCAACAACGCTGAGAACTGAATAACAATGAACCCTTTCAAGGAGTAATTTCCGGAAGGTAACCAAAATGGCATCATACCAGGATAATAGGTTAATCCTTCATATTCACTGATGTGACTCTAGAAAAAGTGGGGATGAACAATATTTATTCTCCATTTTTATTATTGTTGCATAAACAATGGTCTGGTTGGTATTATCTAAAGATGATAAATAAACTGGTCATACATGGAAAAAAAAAAAACTGTAACAGACAATAAATCAAGAAAATGGGACCCAAGTTCTAATCGTATTAGCAAGTATCAAATGACAATCCTTGTTGTTTTATTTACAGCTTATTCAACTACCATATCAAACGTTGATTTTGAAAAGACAATCAACAAACTGACCTCGTTGTTTGAGCCGAAACTCGAACCCACGAGGACAGAGGCGAACTTCCGGTGAAAGACGATCATCCTAACGCAACTCGGCTACCGGGGACTGCGACTCAGGATAGATTAGAACAGTTCTGATTTGCCATCAATACGGTAGATTTTAATAAACAAACTTTCATTGTTAAAATATTGTTGCATTTTATGAAAGTTCAACTTTGCTATCTTTTCAAGAAAACCCCGTTTTAAAACTTCCTAAAAATAAAATAACCCTCTTTTTCATGTAATCATTTAATGATCCAAGTTTACGTGCAAAGCCTCTCCTAACTTTAAAATAAATTAATTAATACGTTTCCAGATTTCCTGTATATAAAAACACTATTTTTTATGTATTCTTATACAGCACAAGATTTAAATTTGAAGACAGAATCCCATGTTGACATTCCGAATTATCTTTACTGTGAAAAAAAAAAACAACGATTAATTCAACAGGGTGCACGTGCTTACCTATGACAAGGAATTTTAATATGTAAACATGTTTCCCTTGTCAAATCTAGATCCCAAATGTATTTCATAAATCAAGGTGAACGACAAATCAGTTTATAGTTAAACATAGATCAAACAAAGCACCTATCGCAACATGACATAAATGGATATTGTTTTTAAATAATAAAATAAGAAACAAATATGTCGACGTTAATTCCCATATTAGAAAGATCGAAAATCGCAATAATAAATTCAAGTTAATACGATATAGTCTGACATCGAACAATGGAGAAATTAAAAGCAGAACAAGGAATAAAACCATGTAGATTCTAACACTTAATATTTAATGTCCGCATTTCAAGAGATCGGGTCCTTTTTTAAAATTTGATTTCTCAGTTAAAGAAAATAAGGGATAAGTGAATACAATATGCGTAATAATAAAGCAGAGAACAAATTGTTTGCCTTTTACCAATTTATTTTAGTTGTTTAAAGTTATGTTCATACTCATATAAAAATGGATACATTTAATAAAATATGCGCATTTTAATAAAATAATGTTAAGTAATGCCACTATGCGGACACACAACCCTTTCCCGTTTAAGATTAAAATGAAAATCACTGTCGTCATTCTAGGTTGGATATATTAATTTTTATCTTTTTTTTAAATGGAAATACCGTGGCCTAATTTAAAACGTGTAGAAAATTCGGTATTTATCGAAGTTTTACTTTGTAACATTTTTGTAGGGGATAAATTATCACTGTCTTTTCTGGTGACTTCGCCAGACCATACGATGATGACGTATTTGAAGAGGTTTACCTTTTAAATCAATGGTAGTATGTACCGTGACGTTGCTTGGTCCATTCCAGTCAAGCAACATATTGTCAGTTGGTTGAAAATGACTCAAAGTTTTCATACATGCTATTACGTTTGGACATAATTTGGATTCCGTTTCATTTCATATAAAAAGTACGCCTTTTAGCAAACATTCTGGAGCATCTTCATACAAGTTTGGCCTTGGTAATTAATTAGTAATACTTTTCCAGTTGGAATGAAAAGCAGTATGGTCCCAAATTGAATCCTTTATTTAAAAGATATCGAAAATTAAAACGATTTCTACGAGAAAAGGGTTTAATAAAACATTATCGAATACATCTGGCTTTTGCCGCGTGAGATCGTGAAGACTCTGGCAAACGTTATCGAGTACGTCAGGCTTTTTGCACTGTGCCAACGTGTAATTGTTTGCTGAGTATATCTGGCTTTTGCCGCGTAAGGACGACTGAAGGTTATCTCTTAACACAAACATTGCTTACGTAATAGAGACCCAGTTCAAATATGTTCCCCATAAACCCAATATATAGATTGACAAAGTTTGTAAGTACTGATTAAATTATTGAAACACGTGGCTATACAGAATTCTGGTCAACATCTGATATTTTAAGTGCAGTGGTCAGATTTTTGTCCTATGTTTCTTCAGTAGAGAACAAATACCGGAAAATTATCGAGTACTCAGTAAAAAAAAAAAATCCCCGGTATTTGCTCAAAATGAAATCAAGAATTACTTCAAGTGTCAAGTTGAAAGAAACTTACCTTTTATCATGCAAGGGCATGATACGTTTGAGTTAATAAGGAACTCATAACGAATATATATATATATATATATATATATATATATATATATATATATATATATATATATATATATATATATATATATATATATATAGTCACTTCTCTATGTATTGTTTTGCATAATAATTAGAGTTAGTAGCGTTACAACTGTAATATATCTTAAGCTATGTAAAACAAGAAAAGTTTATAGTTATATTCGTTTCTTTAGAAACAGTTGTCACCATCAATAAGTTCCCAATATAAGAAGGTCGCGTTGCATGACCTTCCGAGTTGCATCATAGAACTAATAATATAAAACAGACTTTAAACTTCATGTAAATTTTAAACTCAAACGACGAACCATTTACATTCCCTTATTTCATATTTGTTGATTTCATGAAGAAATCTACGCAAAAGGATAATAATGAACGTAACTGGAACAACGCGCTGTGGGATATTTCCAGTGTTCTTATTCGCGTAAATCGTTGAAGTAAACGGTCGAACTTGTTTCGTGAAAGTTATAAACAATTGTAACTGTAATATATTTTATTAAAGGAAAACTAAATGGGATATAAAGTTCTCGTTATTGTAGTTTCTTGGGAGAAAGCACTTATCACCCAACCCGTCCACCCCTTCTCTGTAAATGACATATACACCAAGTGATTTGAAAAAGGAATTCCATACGTTTGAAACACATTGCTGACATTTGTCATCTGTCAAGATGATCCGTTTTGTTACACTGAATCATTATTATTATATATTATGACGCTGGGCACTTTCAGAGAATAATAAATTCAAGGAACTCTTGGAAATCGGGTGCAAATCCATGAAAGAAAAGGAAAACGACAAAACCAGCTGATTATATTCTATCTAAAATACAGTATAAATTGGATTTAATTTACTTAAGGACAGTGGATGTGAGGGTGGGTGGGTCTTCCAATATTAACTTACATATTTCAATATATTATGAACATCGAAAGTAGAACGGAAAGGCAACAGCAACAGCGTTTGGTACACTTTTTCCAACAATGGCTCACACAGGTAAAATAATATAAAGGTAAAAGTGACATGGTGTACGGGTCCTACCCACGACCATATGGGTCTGGTCGTACGTGAATCATTTATATGCATACATTGATGTAAACTACTAGGTTATATGCTGTTTGTATATTTATTTAATTATACAATTTCCATATAAAGTTTGTCCCCAACAATTCAATCATTAAAGAGTATATAACGGCGGACGGACAGAGGGACTAGAGACAAATTACCATGACATAAGCTTTTTAATAAATCTTACCTCTGACTACCTTTTCCAGTCCTGTTTGATATGAGTGACTTCCCTCCATGGATACAACTAAACGTCACCTCGGAGAACATAATATCATTGCTGAAGAACTTCTTAGTCTGGTTCCCTGCAGAGTACGCTCCCTGCGTTGCCCTGGAGCATACTAAGCAGGGAACCAGACTAAAGAACTTCTTCGGACAAACTCCTTGTGCTTAGCAGCTGCCATCGAACGCGAGCTTTGCTTTTACAGTTGCACGTTTATTGTACCTTGATGCCTCTAAATTTTAGCAACAAGTTTTACCATATGTAGAAACTTTTTTTCCAACCGTGAAAGACACGGAAACGGTGAATGAGTATGAGTATTCACTGTCAAATGGCAAGATTAGAACTTCGTTTTTAGTAAATATAGTCAGAAGAGGACTGTGCTAAATAGTTTAAAAGTAAAGAGAACCACGTTAGCAAAAAGATTGCTCCTCTAATTGGCGTTTGAGTAAAGTATATGCCGCCTTGAGATATACCACATTAATAAAGACGAAATTATGTTACAAATTTTCCCCCGTGATTAACTGTATCGTTATGGTTACTTCGCAACGCTTTCATTCACTCTCGTGACACAATTCGTCTGTGAAGGTCTATGGAATTTGACATCGCACAAAGCATACTATGAAAAACTTGGGCAAAGATAACTCAGATTGTCAAACCAGAATAATAATGGAGTCCGTTATTATTTGATTGTTCATTCATCTAAAAGGCAAACTGTCATCTAGACGATGACGATAACGAAGAATTCAGTTTAATTTATGGACCATCATTTATACTGTACCACGCAAAGAGTAAGCGGTATGTAGGTGATAACAATTCTTATTTCCTGTAAGCAACCTTCTTGTTTTAAATATAAGGAAAAATTATGTTGGAAATGGATTTTATTCCGAAAATATCTAATCGTCCTCAATGTAAAGTATCTCCAAATACATGCAGTTGTCTCACGTAAGGCAATTTTATTTGTGGGCACGCCTTTGACCTTTAGCTAGGATAAGATATTGGCTCAGATGGTTCCCCCCAACTCCGGCTCTTTTCCGAAACATTTGATGGCTTGTATGTGTTCGTGTTCCCTCCCTTCGATAGTATGTGTTGTTTCTTCAGCAAAAAAAAAAAAAAATAAGAAAAAAATGAATGTTGAAAGAAAATTTATTGATTGGATCGTTTTGGTTGCAGGGGTTTCTCTTTATGTTGTTATTTTTTTCTCGGGTGAGTCATACTCTAACCTTCCTGTATTTACAGGCCCAATATCTCCTCCTCTGTACCAATAATTGATCACTTATTTTATAGACTTTATAACTTGTTATATTTGTTTACTCCCACCCATTGACACATTCGTCTATGGATAGTTTCCATAACAGGATCCCAATTTTAAAGTGATCATGACTAACGCTCATCTTATTGTCCGTGTATGCTATATAAATTTTATGTTAGGACAAGCCTTCGTATAGTCAAATTCTTTTGTGCTTACTTGATTATATATATATATATATATATATATATATATATATATATATATATATATATATATATATATATATATATTCTGATACACGTGCACACATCGCTGCCTGTATTTCAAGCAATTAGCTGCCGTCTTAGCTAGTAGTACCAGTCCGTGCGACTAGACCCACGGGATCATGGTACGGACTTGTACGCCTAGCCACTAAGTACGAATAAACAAAACAGAAGGGTAAACAAGTACCTTGTACGTGTGAATTTAAGTGTGCAAAACAAGTAACGTGACACGATTCTCATGAGCTTTAAGGATAAGAGAGCATTCCGGCCACATGGTTGGTACAATTGAACTCCTAAGTTGCGAATGTGACGGCTGACGTTTTGTGTTTACATACGTGTTCACCCTTTGAACAGCAGAATTGTCAGAGGTGGGGTGATGTGAGATCCCCAACTCCTATGGTGTTTTAGTTATCGTTATCAAAGAGATGACAAGTCACGGTGCTATTGCCCGGATCGAGTAACAACAAAATATAGTATGACATTAATGGATAGAATAACAGGGATCTGATCAGAGATATAAAATAGAATAACACGAAAACCCGTATGTAAAATTTAACTTAATTAACTGCATAAACAAAATGAAATTGAGCCAGACATTGAATGATTTGGTTTCTCTTTTAAATAAAGTTAACAAAAAAAAAAAACGCAACAAAAAACAAAAAAAAAAAAGATTCTGCGAAATTCATTTAGTCGTTCTGTTACACGGATAAAACAAATGTCATCATATAATAGAGAGACTGATCAAACTCAAATTGCCGGCATGTCATTATCACTGTTTTTATCCGGTATTTTTTGAATCAGTGTTGGTGATGGGTCGGGGTTGCCGTATTTCTTTTCTCTCTCTCTCTCTCTCTCTCTCTCTCCGTATCATCAACCGTCTAGGTTGTCGATTGTGCTCTTTTCTGCTGTGCAGTACAGGCTTGGGGCTGTTTTCCTTCAAATAAATATAATATGCATATAATATGCAAACTAAATATACGCCATGTTTTTGTTTGTTCTCCTGCGATCAACACTATTCACACTCTTTTCACGTCAGGTATTGTCTTATCGTATTTCAACAGAACAAAGCTATGGTTAATTGACAACCTCATGTTACTAATTTAAAACAAACTTTTAAAACGAATTTCTTTTACCGCCTCTAGCATTCCTACTGGAATCAACACATAAGCTTTTTAGACCTCTAAGAGAAACCATTACAACCCGCTGTGGGCTGTAAATTATTAGCTATGACGGTAGACACAAGTTCATAATGCTAATACTACGGTTTCTTGGTTGAAAAGAGTTCACACTTCATTATACGTGAATTAATGGACATTCAAGACACACACAAAAAAAAAGTATTTCTCACATGCTTATTAAAGTAATGCATGAAATTCCTACCCTACATGATTTCTATTACATTCAAGACAAATGAGTGTACGATTATTGTCGAAATTCAAGGACAAATTTAAGCATGAATTTAAAATTAATAAATTCAAAACCTAATTATAAAATTACATCAATGCATATTGTGTGTGATTGAGAACAACATATTTGTGCTTCCAGAGCCCTCAATTGATTATCAAATGAGAATTCCCGCTGTCTCTTCTCTGGTTCCGGGTCTCTGAAATTGCACAGACCCTATGTCCTTGGACAATATATTTAACGAGATAAATTACTTGTTAATTTTCATAGGAGCTAAATTCTGGGTTCCCATAGAAACTTGGACTGACTTATTTCGCGAGTGATATTACCATGAAGCCTTGAATTTTGTATGCAAACATACACTCTTTCGTCGAGCCAATCAGGAGCATTTTCTCTAACCGCCAAAAATTATTACAATCCCGTAGAAATCAGAATAATTCTCTCCGGACCGCCTTTATTATTAATTATTCTAAAAATATCATTTTGTGACACCTGTATCCAATGGCCTAAGATTTCCCAAAATTTTCTCTGGCTTGTCCTTACTTTGTCATTAACTCTATTTTACCTTGATCACTCAAATAAATGTAAGTGACCTCTAACTGGTTTCGACAGTTGTTTTTCCAAGAAGTAAACAAGATGTTTCGTTGAGTTCAAGACTCAATACATATACATATATACACAGACACATACAGATATATATACAAGATGTTTCGTTGTGTTCAAGACTCGATACATATACATATACACACACACAGATATATATATAAGAATTTGTACATCAGGGCAGTAAAGATTATTGGAGTTCATTTGGAAAATTGTAATATGTTTGGACGTGTGATAGAACATTTAGGATTATTTGAGATTTAGTTCACAATAGTGTAAAGTCTTTTGAACTTTATACTCTGTATTCCAGCGAAATAAAATAAAAAATGTTATTTTACTAAACCTGGTTGATTTCGCGTCGTTCTGTTGCATATGTTAAAACCCAGAGTCGTAAGAAAGTGTTGGTTGTAAAACTTTTAGTTTTAGGAGAACATTCTATGGTGGATTGGATTTTTTAAAAATAAAATTTCGTAGGGGCTCTGCCATTATTAAATGGTTCCTTCGAATGTTGGCTAAACTAATGGTGTATTTTCCGAGGGAATATTCTTGGAAGTTCATATTTAACGTTTTATCTCCTTCAGGTAATGCTTGTCATGTTTTATGGTATATCATTTGGTCTGGTTAAGACAACCACAAAAACTATGATGTAGAGATGTTTTATGCTGTTTTTTTAAAGCTGTCATGAATTGTTTACATCGTCCCTTTTTAAAAAAATTGTATTTACTTAACAGTGAACGTTGTCATGTTAAATGAGGAAATCAATCTGATTAAAATCAGATCCCTGTTGTCTTCTCGTAGGACCGCGTTGATCTGATTTTAATCAGATTGGTGGTGAATTAGCATCATTTGTTCAAACTTGTACAGTTTCATTAAAAATAGATTGAACGATAACAACAAGAAGGAGTCAAATGAATTTTGCTTAGATCAATATATTGGCAGCTATAACTGCAAGGTCCATTACCGCCGTATGTGGGAACTTGAAAGAGCAATGTATTAGGCAACCTCTTTTTCAAAGTCGTTCGTTGTATGAGAAGGTCTCTTTTGAAAATGTTTGTATCTAAAGACGTCGTAGTAAATAGCGTTACCGACGTAACTCAACATTATAAAGGCATGTATATATGTTATTAAATCAGATGAAAAGTCTGGAAGTGAATAAAACCTTAACTGAACTTTCCAACAAAATACTACTGTTATCGACTGGGTTTGTCCGACAGTATGTTGACCCATTTAGCTGTATATATCGTTAAGTGGTATAATTGAGGAAGTAGAATAATAGAGCAAACCCAACCACCACCATCACCAACCATTTACTCTGATACTTGCAAATAACAGTATATGGTTATACGACTCTGAAAAATACTTGTCCCATGGATGTTGATATTTTAGGCTAAACAAGGGCATATAGTGTGTGTGTGTGTGTGTGTGTGTGTGTGTGTGTGTGTTCTTTAGCTCATCCGAATGTAATAAAACAATCCGCACCAGTTATCAACCTCACCCTGGTCATACAATGTAAGACGTATCACATGCTATGTATGTTTTGCTGTAGCACCAAAACAAAAAATATCTTTTGATACGTCTTACGTTGTTCGACTACCACACCCAGTTTCTCAAGGGTAACGATGTAAATAAAATTAAAACACCGATTCACAAGGAAGGAATGTTTTTCTCACATTTATGAACTGATGCCGCTTTAAAATCTCACCGTTTGAAGAAAAAAGGTCAGACCATCAAGTTAACGACAATACGTAACGTCCGAATGCTGAACGAAAGAGTGTGTGTGTGTGATTTGGATTTTTAACGTAGCTTTAACACTTTTTCAGTCATATCGCTACGATGTCTGCAGTGTGGCAGTTTATAGTGATGTCTAGCACTGTGGCATCATGTCGCAGACATAACAGAGTGATGACCCACCCAGTCACATTATTCTGCCACCAGACCAACCAGTCCTAACACTAACCTCGTAATGCTGAACGCCTAGCGAGGAAGCTGTTAGTACCATTCTTGTAAGTTTTTGGTATGACTCGGCCGGGGATCGGACCCACGATCTCCCGCATCCAAGGCGGACGCTCAAACAACTACTCCACCCGAGCGATCCGAACAAAAGAGAGCTTGCTTAATGATACAAAGGTGAACTTCAAAAACTGCCCATTTTTGTCCCTAACATTAAAGGAAACAACCCAAGGAACAATGGATACAGTCCTATATTTTACTTTGATCTAGAACTGATATTTTATTTCATAGATAATAACAAGAGAATGAAGAAAAGCAACGACGTTAATGCCTCCAAGCAGACAACAAAATCAGTACCTGTAGCTACGCCGATCAGTACAAACGTTGTTTACCCTAAAACATTTTCAACTACGCCAAGTTTTATAACTTAAAATGAGGTGCAATTCATCTTCAGTTTTAATTAATGTGAATGCATGATTAAATGATTGAAGAAACGTGTGAACTTTTGCCACTTTGTGTGCACTATGGAAGCACTGTAAGATCACATGACGAAGGAAAGTAGCCTAATGATGAAATAAGTATAGACAGTACACGTCGTTGTAAATAAATATGACTCAGATTTATGGCAGCGCAGTAATTTACTGAGAATCATACATTTTGTTTGTTATAGCAAATGTCAACGTAAAGAGAAAAGAAAGAAAGAAAGAAAAAATAATCGTAATCTATTCGGACTACCTTGGGTATTTCAACGACTGGATTGATTGTAGGATTGACCCATAAGCAAGAAATGAAAAAATATATTAACAATCATGATAATAATTTGATGCATCATAACTTCTCGGTCAGTCGTTGTCAATATATAGCCTAAGTGGTCTGAATGCAGTTATCAGGATACATTCGAGGCATGGGCTTCAGCACATAGAGGCAAGGGGGGCTGGCACTTACCCCTACCCCTATGAATTTCACTTCTAAACATGTTTTGGTCTACATCGGTAAAATGTAATAGTTGACCACAACATGTTTGTGCCCTCACCTGCACACCCAAGAAAAATAATTTTGCGGGCGCCCAAGTCCGAGTTTTCTCTGACCTTTGCCACCCCATTTTCGATATTTGGACATTTACACCCCAACATAAATGTCCAAATATCAAAAATGGGGTGACAATGGTCAGAGGAAACTCGGACTACGGGTGCCCCTGATGAGAGATTTGATTCGTAGGATTGACCTCTAAGTTGCTAATAAGGAAAACACGACCATACACACGAAGGAACGTGAGAAAAGATATTCAGTAATACCCCTAAAATAATATATATATATATATATATATATATATATATATATATATATATATATATATATATATATATATATATAATATGCCACTCTTATATCAATATAGACCTAATGTGACTGCCTAGCGGAATGTTTGACCTTTTGATTCAGTTATTAATTGGTCCTAGTCGAAATGAGCCTGGATATAGTGCTGAGGGCAAATAATAGCTCGTTTCTACCGTAAGATGTGGGGATAATAACATCTGCACGTCTAGAGGAATATATCCCCCCCTCCCCCGACAGACAGTTACGCAATCAGGTCAGCGAATTTGAACTTCAGAGGAGGGTTAAAATTACCCTAGATTACGTGTTGATGACCTATATATTATGTTGTGATGTTGATATATCTCTCGAGAATGTGATGTAAATAGGATATGGTTGAACTTTTGACCGGCTTCGCGATAACATGCTCTCAGTTCGTGTTTACACCTCCTGCATGTGATGTCCGTGTGAGCATGACTTGCTGATAAACAATAACGCAATGCATTCTTTTATCTGATCATAACTAGTCACGAGAATGGTGTGAGCACACACACACACACACACATATATATATATATATATATATATATATATATATATATATATATATATATATATATATATATATATATATATATATATGTGTGTGTGTGTGTGTGTGTGTGTGTGTGTGTGTGCGTGTGTGTGGATTTAACTCATTTTGCTTTCTTTCACTTTTTTATATTTAAAAAATCTCATTTATTTTCGTACCATCTAATATGATACGTTTAAATATATGCATTGCAAATTTTCTTTATCATCTTTCCCAATTTAATTTTGTCTCACTAATGCTGACATCATTTCGTCTTCTTGTTTTCAGAAGATATCAAAATGATGTTTGAAAACAACAGACAGTGTCAAAAGGAACACTTTAATTATGTAACTTGAGCTTGGTATATGTACTACGAAACATTTCTGAATATACAGCGATACGTACCATAGTACACCGCAATTATATTAGGGATATATGAAAGGTACCCGACATTACATTTTTAAATATCCGACAGTCAATAGCTGGGAAAATATCTTGCCATGATTGACACCGAAATAAAACTTTATGATATCGATTATATTATCTGAAGAAAAAAACACCACAATAATTTTGAGATTAAAGAAAAGATCTAAACTGAAAAAAAATCGCATCCGCCACCCACCCCCACCGCCTAAAAATAAAAAGTCAGTACCATTCGGTATTTTGTTGTTGTTGCCATGTGTGCATTAATTGTTGAACAATTTTAACCTAAAAACTGTAACTGAAATTGGATGAGCAAGCTTACGCTGTGAAAGACATTTAGCATATTTATGCAACACGATGGCGATATTAAAAAAACACATTTCAGAGGCGTCTCTTTTATTGTAGGACTACCCCGATTGATTAGCGACTGCTATATTTTACTGGTCTGAAGGCAAAGTCGCTATTCGTTGGATATAAGTATTGGTTGGGTATATTTGATATTCAGATTACCTGTGTAATGTAGACGCTGACAGATTATTTATTACCTCACGTCAGGCTATTTACAACGGTATCTTTACAATTTTCATTCATAAAGTGAGTGCTTGGTTATTGAGTCAGACTGTTTATTTACTTCGGTATCTTCATTCATAAACTGAGTGTATGATTATTGATACAGTGATAAATCAGAGTATTTACGGTGCGTTATAGTTTTACATGCTGATGCAACACTGTTGGCGTGTTAAAGAAACAATATCTGCAAGCCAACCAATAATGGCCTTGACAAAATGTCAGGTCATAAAGTGCGCAAATATAATTACACGTGACAGTGGATAATAAAAATAAAAAAGGAGGGGGATTAAAAAAGAAAAGGGGAGGAAAAGACTATCTCAGTGGATATCCGTACGACCATCGTAATGAAATAAGATCCAAATGCTGGCAACGTTTTATAATTACACTCCCCCTACTCACTCACCCCACCCAAAATATTCATATACCATTACAATTTTTTTTAATTGTTTGTCTGCACTGCACCTAAAGGTAGCATTATATTTCACCAGAAATATAAATATGTGGTTTATCAATGTATTAAAGAAGAGTTTAAATAAGATTGAAAATCCCACAAATTGAACAAGAAGTCTTTCGCTGACTCCATTAAAAGAAGCAACTTATTCGTTGTAATATGTAACCGAGTTATCAAATGTCTCAGTAACCGAAGAAGAAAGAAAAAAAATCTGCCAATTTTTTAAATATTTTTTTTTTAAATCTTATCTACCAGTCTCGCTTATTTGCATGGAAATATTTGGTTCTTTTCAGTCAATAAATTCACTTTAATGTGTCGCCAACAGTTAGTAACTTAACTGATTCCAACACAACTTCAATGTGTTGTTGTAAAGAAACAAGGCATATCTGTAAGAATACACATTTCCTTTCAGGATTTGACAAACACTTGTGTATAAAGTCTCAGTTCCGTTACCGAATCCGCCATGTTGAGTTGATTGATGCGTATTGTTCGATTATGAAGCCACACAGTTGGAATCAATTCTAGTACTGTGTCCTGTGATATAATACTCAAGTACATGTAGCTGACGGTATGATAAAGCATTGCGAATCTCTGAACATAGAATTAAAATGAAGCACTTTAAAACTTATAAATAATTGGAAGTCACTTAAAGTTCTTATTACGTAACCAATTTGGGGCCTGTCACCAGATAAGCATATTCCAATGAAATTACCCAGTCTACACCCATCCTTTTATTACAAAAATATGCATTTTGTTTTTTTAAAAATCAATAAATGAATAACATAACGATTTCTATTTATGTCTTCTGAATATCGAACTTGTGATATACAGTGGCAAATTAGGGATAAATGGTGATCGGGGCGACGATGATGGCCCAAAGAGGTTTTGGCGCCCCACGACATATAGCGCCCGTGGTTTTGGTGCCCCAAGACCTGTGGCGCCCGAGGCAACAGTCTAGTCAGCCCCTACACCCACCCACTCCGTTAGTAAGCTACTGATGGTATACCATACTTGTCTGGACGTTCGGTCTCCTCTGTGTTTTTCACTTTATCATTATCGAAACAGAATATTACCGCTTGGTTTGTATTATGAAAGTTATTATAGATATCTGATAAGTTAGCAGTTCTGGCACTAAAGTCATCAACGACAAAAATATAACTAGAACTTATAAACAATCGTAGTACTTTATGTTTTATTTCATTAAGTGCTTCTTCAAAGCTATACTCCGAACCAGATGCACAGAAACTGCAAGAAAATTAAGTTATCGAAAGTGTTACTAAGTGTCTAAGCCAACGAGGAAGACGGTGGAGTTTGCTAGATGCATCACTTTGCATGGAGACAGTGCGCTGTAAGTATGCTAGGCACATTATGTATTGTACAGGATGATATATTTTACGTAGTAGAAAAGGTTGAATTAAACCAGAATAATTACTGAACCATATTTTTGTTTATTTGTGTTTATAAAACAAGTATACAGTCAGACAAAGTCCAAGTAGAATATATTTTAAAAAAAGCCAAACAAACACACACACACCCACACCGAAAAAGCAACAAAGGACTGAAGAAAATGTTAAAACTTACAAAAATAAGCATGAAAATTTAACGTTTAATATTATTTTCGATTTAAGCATATAAACTTACAAGCACGATTTTTTCCTAAATTGTACTCAATGATTTTTTTTTATTTTAAAAAAGAGTCCAGAAAGTAAAAATAGAAGAAGAAAAAAAGAAGGCATTTATAAAATTCTGCACAAACCGGGACATGCAATTTGGCCATCTAAATAAGAATACAAAAATATAAACTCGTAATTTTTGTTGTTTCCTGAAGAGTTTAATGCTTAATTGTGCTGACAAGGTTTTATAGTAAAATCGATGTCCAGAAAGTTTTATAATGTGTAAACAACACAACAACAACAGTGTGGCGTGGCGGGGTTGTTATGCCGTCACTATGGTAGTTGTAGGATGGGTTGCTTCCAATATTTTATTTAAATTATTATAGAAGTCCCACCCATACTCGATTTTGGTTGGAAGTTGAATTAGTGAAAGATAGACGTAAAGCTCAGAGCCCCCAGTCAGCAATGCAGGCGGTTTAATGATTGAATATACAAAAATGTGAAATTCAACTAATAATTTAATTACAATTCAATAATCAAATGGTTACAATTTCCCATGTACTCTCCTTCCGCTCGACCCTGTGATATCCTATTGCATCATTTGATTTGTAGTGTGAGACAACTTTCCACCTGTCCTTGTATTCTACTCGTCTGTGTATTCTTCTCTCCTATACATCCAATTCCTTCTCCTCTTCCTCCCGACTCTCCAAATTCCTTCTCTCCTCAACTTCTCAATGCGTCTCCTTCTTTTCCACTTTCTCCTCCTCGACTCCTTTTCCTCCTCCTCCTCGACTCTATACCGACTAGACTTGTCGACTCCGACTGCTCTGCTAGTCTTACTTCCGTTTCCCCTCTTAGAGACTCGGGACACACTGAACAGAAAGTTCTGTCCCCCAAAAAGCTTCCTTACGAAGCTTTGTCTTTCCTTCAAATCTCCTCTTTAATTTTTCCCGCCAAATTACGAGTGGCTTTCTCAGAGAAGTCCTATTTTCTGAGCAGTCTTCCTAGGAGAAGTACATTTTCACTTGCTAGTTAGAAGTTATAATTCTGATCGAAATTGTTACCACACGCTCCGTCTCAATTCTGATTGGATGTCGCTTTGATTCTATCCAAGGACAAAAGTTGTAGCGGACAATATCCTTCTTGCAGTCTGTCCACGTGGGGATGGATTTAAAACACGCCCCGGTCCTCGCGGGTTCCTCTGACCTGAGTAACACATAGGTGGAAAGTCGCTCGATCTAACGTCTATGCCGATTGAAGATGCCGGGTCTTCTCTCTGGTCCCAGTAACCTTGCGTAAAAGATTAATTCTAGCCTGCGGCATGTTCAGAGATACATGGCTTGTAATAATAATACCTTAGTTTATACACGACTTACGAACTGGGGTTAAACAAACGTGACAAACAGCAACAAAACAAACAACGCCAAGAAACGAAAAGACTAAATTTTAAGAAGGCCAGTTCCTTATGGAGGGGGATTACCGTTATAATTCTAATGACCATTACGAATTGTGCAACATTTAATGCCCTTAAAATCCAATAGTTGTTGTGCTATCGCGCTAGAATGTATTTGTGGTGGGATTACAGACTGACAGCAGCCACGCGGGGGGGGGGGGGGGTTGGGGGGTTGGGGGGCACATACAAAACATATTAGATGCAAAAGTCCTAGTTTGTGTTATGTGACGCGCGCATATTTATCTGAATTTTGATTAATTATATTATCCACAGATTTGTAATCTTCATATGAAACCAATTATAATGACACCCGGTACTAATTTTTATGATGTGCATGCACGTTCGAACATCTTTAGCCAAAAGAGAAGAAAAGACACCAAAGCTGACCTGATAAATGAAGGAATACCGTATATACTCGCTTATAATCTGCGCGTGACTGCAAACAACACAGACCCATATGTGCCGTAGCATATGCGCCGACAGATGTGGCTCTATGTTGTTCAAACTGCATAGACCCATATATTGTGGCATTTTATGCGACGGCACATCTGGGACTGTATTTTGCAGTTGGGCTCCTCTTATAAGCGATTATAGACGGTAACCTGAAAATGCATTTTCATGATGTCAGATTGAAAAACACATTTTCCTTGGATGACAATACAATCTTTAAACAGTGTTGACCTTTTTTGTCGATTGTATTTTATTACTAGACCAGGGGCCGGAAACCTACGGCACGCGTATTTTGTAATTAACCTGGAAAAAGTGGCACACTTTGTAAACTAGGTTGCCGAACCATGTACTAGACTCTGTCAAACGCCAAACAGTAAAGGTTACAAAAATTGCATCACTAAATTTGTTATAAAGTACATTTTTCACACGGTTTTGTATCATTACTTAACATTCTTTCATACAATGATCGCCATCTGGACAGTACATGTTTAATTTATAATTATATTTACCGGAATATTGTTTTTAACGATTTTATATTTCATTGCTTCCGTCCATTTAATAACACGAGTTGAAATATAAACACGTCCTTGCCTCTTTTACAAGTATTTATCTTCTTCATTTGAAATATGCAAATTATATGGGTCGAGAAGGGAAAATGCAACAAACATTTCTTAATAGCTTTGTAAATGCCGTTACGTAGCCCCTCTCACCACACCAAAGAACAGCTTGGCTTTTTAAGACGGCGGTCCTGAAGCGTTTCTTTCAGTCATGCATAGAAGAATCAGAACCATAGCCGTATTCTCTAGCCTGAATTTTACGTCCATTTTCGATATAGAAGTCTGATCACGCGGTGGCTCATTTCCAAGAAAATTCAGAGTATCCGTCAATAAATAGAGGGCGGGTGGGGGTGGGGGGTGTCCAACATGTAATAATATTGTTAGGCTTGAAAGGATGCAAGTGAAATATTGCATGAAACAAGGCTGTTACTGTGTTTCTCATATTCATCTTCTGTCACACTTAAAATTCACACAAATGTAACGGTCTGTGCAGAGAATGAACCATTAGGAAATTCTGTAGATTCTGTGTCTCATATGTATATTATCCGAACTTAGAAAAGCCAGTTTACGAAAAGTATGTCACTGCAACCACATATTACATATTATAGGTGCTAACGTATGAGAAAAAGTTAAGTTTTATGATCATAATTACAACAGTTTCTTGGAAACATAGCTACATGTAAGTGCAAAAAGTAATATTCAGTTGAATATAAAAAGTACTCGAGCAGCAGAGAGGGTGAACAGACCACTTAAGGGAGTGGTCACCCTTGTGTTTGGACCAAAAAAAATAGTGACCCTTTATAGAGGTCAATACAACGTCTACGATTATTGTTTGTCCCAAACAGAATTGTAGACGCCCCCTCTCTGCTGCTATCCATGTTGTAAAAGAAATTTTAAGTTTGATGAATATTTTTCTTTTCATCTGAATCATGGGAATCTTCATCTGTTTCATCTTCATCTGTTTCATCTTTATTTGTTCTATGTTTCAAGTAATATTCAAGTTCTGATGGTGGTTTTTCTATTTTGGATTTATGTTCTTTCTGTGTTTATAATATATCATCAAACTTCTGTATCGATCTCCACCGCAATTTTTGCAAATCTGATATAATCCTCTAACGCCGTTGTTACAACCAACACAACTTCGTGGACCAGCATGAAGGTTTTTCTTTATAAGATAATTATGTTTCTTGCAATATTCTCCACGGCACCTTTTGTTGCATTTATCTGTTGTTCCTTGACGCAGCCACGCACAGTTGTTCATTATATTAATGATATCTGTTTAATTAAATTTAATTTTATCATCACCCCTGCTACCCAAATATTTTATCAAGACCCACACGATATCTTGTTCTTGGATCATGTAAATTTATTGTTATAAATCCATGCGGAGTAGCTTGCGCTCGTGAGAAGAAATTTTTGAATTTAATTATATCCATGTCACCACCACACCAAGTTTGATGAATATTTCTAAGTGTGTGTGTGTCTACGCCATTAAACACAACTAAAATGTTGCAGTTGTCTCTGATCACCTTCGGAATTTGTGTATATCGTTGAGTAACATAGATCACGTCTGTATTTTTATGTCTACCTCGGGAAAATATTCTGGCTGGATTTGATTGTTTATCTAGCATCACATCGTCGTATACAACTAAATTATTAATAAATCCGTCTATGGAATCTACGGATGGTGCTTCATCAATATCGGTTATAAACTCTATAACATCATTACCTTCATCCAGTAATCGTGCGTTTTCATTGAAATCTTTAAGTACATCATAACATCGTTGATCATCAGCGGATGGTGCTACTAAATACAATTTATCCCATTTCAACCATCTCATTATCAGATTAAGTAATAATTGCGTCTTACCCGATCCAGATGGTCCTATGATAATCATTCTGATGGAATTTGGTAGCGCAGGATGGTGTTTAACTGGCTCTCGTTTTCTTGTTGCTGAGAAATCAATTATATCCATATATTTTATAACATGAATTTATATTGCTTACGCTGTAAAGTTAAAACTCCAACTACTGATTTAGCTACGGTTACAACAAAAAATAAAAAAATAGCGTACGGTGGAAAATGTTCTATATGCGGTAGAAAGAAATTTTCGTTTTTACCTAATAAGCGCGGTGGTGATATTGCTAATTTGATGTCAAAGTTTCCAGGTGCTCCATGGGCTAAATACAGTGGAGAAGAACATCTACCGGGATATAATTATTGCGGTCCTGGTACCAGACTTGATATCAGGCTCGATAATCAAGATCAACCAAAACCAGGCGAGGAACCAATAAACGCTATTGATCGAGCTTGTCATGCTCATGATGTAGCTTATAAAAGTCAAAATCTACAACATAGGCATATTGCAGATGTGAAATTAATTCATGCATTAAATTCTATAAAAAATAAAAATATTAGAGAATCATTAGCTAATTGGTTAGTAAGATCCTCGATGAAAGGTAAATTAGCACTTGGGGCTGGTAATTAATAATGGAATTAATTTATTATTCACCAAGAGGATATTGGAGAGGCAAAGCAGCAATTGGTAAACTCGCTGATGCAGCAGCGGTTAAACATTCTACTGCTAAAGCGTGGTTATCCAAACAAGCAATATGGCAAATTTATCTACCATCACCGAAACGAATTCAGTACGCGTATTTCGATGTCAGTGTTCCTAATGAAGTTCATCAAGCTGATATTCTGTTTTTACCGCATGATACTGTGCGTAGAAAAACGTACAAATACGCGCTAACCGTAGTTGATGTTGCAAGTAGATATAAAGAAGCAGAGCCGCTATCAGCGAAAACATCATCTGAAGTAGCCGATGCGTTTGAACGAATTTATCAACGAGGACTCGGACCACGAGGTGGTCTGCGATGGCCACAGCTACTACAGGTTGATCCTGGTAAGGAATTTCTTGGTCCAGTATCATCGCTGATGAAACGACATAATACCAAAATACGACGAGGTCATACTGCAATTCACCGTGATCAAGCAATTGTTGAGCGATTTAATCGAACACTTGCTGAGCGGTTATTTGGATATCAATACGCGAGGGAATTTATTCAGGATAAAAGATCTCGCGAATGGGTTGCAAGATTACCAAGCGTGATAGCTGCATTAAATAATGAGATCACACGAACAACCAACATGAAACCCATTAATGCAATTACAAAAAAAAATATACCAACACAACGAAAAGATGTTGAAAAACAAAAAATATTAGGTGATGTTACAGTTAGATATTTATATGAGCCTGGTGAACTTGAAGGTGGTAAACGAAGAGCAACTGATCCTATTTGGAGTGTTACCACACACAAAATATCTACCGTGACAAGATCCTCAGGTAGACCTGCAATCTACAGATTAGATTCGGCTGCTCCTCAGCGTGGATTTACACGTGAACAACTACAAATAATTCCCGCGGATACACAACTACCGCCAAAATCACTTCAGTGATTTCGATCACTTAACTAGTACTAGCGCCAAGGGTGCCAGCACCCAAGGCGCTAGCGCCTCTACGTCGATTACACTCAAGACAGGTTAACATGGTATTTTCTCGTGTATGACCGCGACTATTATCTTTTCTATCTACGGTAAATTCTCTTGAATCATTACTCGAATACCTCCACAGCATTATGCAATTGCAACTGGCGCAATGATTGTTCTGCTGCTGTTTTAACTCAATAATAAATTCAACATCAAGATCAAAGTCACGTTTATTTTTTTTATCAGATTGTTTGTATCCGATTAATTTTTTCCTTATTATATCATCATCGATGATGTTAAATTTATCAACGATTTCAGGAATTATAATTCTACGTAATTGAGATATTTTTCTGACCCTCGATACCGCTAAATAAACTAAATTTGACCACTCGATGCGATCGTCTACAATCCAGACTCGTGTATTAGAAATAGTTAATCCCTGAGACGAGTGGATTGTCATAGCGTATCCCAACACCCATGGAGATTTGTCAGCGTGTATTGCATCTTCGACCACACTGATATCAACGGCGACAATATCATTTAATACGAGATTTTGATTCTCAGTCTGTCCTGGAATATCAACATTAATATTCTGTTTTCGTGTATCTGATGGTCTATAACACAACGGTACGGGTAATTCTGAGTATTTTTCTTTATGCAGCTGAAATAGCTGCTGTTGTAAAGCGTCTCTGATTATTTTTCTACTTGCTACGATCAAATCGGTGGGTCTCCATAATTTCAAAAAATCACTCATTGAGGTCTCTGAGATCACTCCACGTATTATTTCACACTGAATTTTGTTTGATTGTAATCTTATTAATTTTTTAAATTCCTTCAAATTTGCATCGAGAGCTCTATGATCATCATCTATTTCTTCGTAATAATCAACGAAATTTTTTAACCAATCATGTGGAGATGGTCCAACAAAAGGCGGCGGTTGACCATGATCGCCACACATTATTATAGCGGTATTTTTCGTCAACAACCAATCAAGAAACGTTTTTAATGTATCCAATGACACCGTGCATATCTCATCCCAAATAATTATTTTAGGTATATATATTTCTCCCATCCGTTCAGGAGTCCATGTATTTTCGCGCCACCGAAAGAAACTATGATACGTACACGATTGTACTTGCCGCTGTTTCATCTCACGTGCAAGTCTATGTGTGGGTGTCAGCACGATTATATCTGAATTTCTAAAAACATTAATCGCTCGAGTCGTTTTGCCTCATCCACCAGGTCCATTGAGATATACTGTCTTATATCTGGTTATTGGATCACTCAACGATGGTGCTTTCGACATTTCTGATATTTTATTACCCTTACGATAAAAATCTCTCATTGGAACATCTGCTGATTCTGCATAATTGTGTAATAGTTCCTTTTTTATTCTCCACGAACCCCATCGTTCATCATTACTTGTAAATTTCATAACAGGTTCTAAATATTTACTTGAAATATAAAACGAATCTGTTGCGACTCTGACTGCGGTCTCAGGAAATCTATTAATCATCGATAATAAATTTATAGAAACATAAGCCAACATGGAAGATCTTAGATGAGTATATTGCGGGGAGACGTCATTTATGTAACTAACGATCGTACCCAATTTTGTTCCGTCGGATAAATAAACACTTTCTCGATTTACAAATATATTTTTCGCTGTTGTATCAGCAATTATAAAATCGTACTCGGCATCATCTAAAATTAATCGTGCGTGATGTCTTTTATAATCATATGCACCACCTTGAGTAAATTTACCTATAATTTTTCTACCGAGATCTTTTGCGGTTTTGAGTTTATTAGGAATATCATCTTCGGAAACATCAGGACATTTTTCCTTAAACTCGCTAATAACTTCAGAATCTGACATGGGCAACCAAACTTTGGTCTGTGCATGATATGATATAATTGCCTCACTGACCACCAACGATGTCAGTATCATACAATCTAGCATATATCGCAACAAAACTATAGGTGCCCAACGTTTTTCACAAAAATGTCTACCAAACCAAACATAACAAATCTTGTGAAGATTTTCGTTAAACTCGAATGATTCAATACAGGCGAATCCAGTCAGATCAAAATCAGGTAATGGTCCATTAATTGCCACTCGCGTCATCTCGTTTGTTGGGTGACCAAATCTTTCAAAGTACACAGAACAATCTCCGTATCCCAGAAAACTTCCTGGATAACATGCAACCATATCAACCGAAATAACATCATTGTAATTGTATTTGGTATTCCATAATCCGCCATGTCCATATTCGACGCAACTTGCGCGTACGTCCTCGAGTAAATCAAATCGTGTTGGTTTCCATGAATTTTTTTCTCTAGCGAAATGAGCCGCAACAGATGGAACGGTAAAACAATTAGTTAGTAATTTGTCAGTATTTTCCGCGTGCTTGCACTGTAAAAACGTCGCGAGATTTTTCATCTCGTCATGGAGGGATTCTGTGCGATATATTTCACCGTTTGGTCTGACAAACTGATCAAATTCACCTTCTTCATTACTTTTAAATAACCATACCGATACAGGATCGGTTTTACTTATTTCGTTGATAAAATCAAACATGCCTCCATCAGAATTATCTGTGGGGTAAAATCTAACAGTTCGATCACGTGGAAATATTGTTACTGCGTTAGTCCATGCGTGCGCGTTATGATCGATAATATTTATTGGAGCTCCTTTCGATTTATATTTAGATTCGTACAGAATTTCTCCCGTTATTGTCGCTACGGTTATTGGAAATTTTAATAGTTTTCCTAGTTCAGCAACATCTTTTATTGTAGCACCGGTATCCTTAACTGAATCAGCCCACGAGTTTATTTTTTCACGCCTTAAATCAGTTAATCCATTTCCACGCATCGCGTTTGTAAAGTGTTCTATTACTCGCTCGGCTACACAATTTAACCTTGAAAATTTCATCGGCGCTAGTTTATCAACGTTGGATTTTCTATTTATCTCATAGATTCCATAAATAACCGCTGTTACAGGATACGCTCGCTCATAATACGGTTTGTCAATACCCGTCAGTAGACCCGGTCTGGAATTTTTACTTAATATGACAGTTTTATTATTGCCAAGGACAGGAAGCAGCAGAGGGGGCGAATCGGACATTTTGTCCAATCGTTATTTTGCTTAATTATTACTTTCTGCACTCAACGATCTAGTGTCGTCAGCGCCTGGTAAAAAAAAAAACGACGTCGTCGTTGGGGGATCGTCCAAACGTCATTTGGTTTAATTAACACCTTCTGCGCGCCGATCCCCAGCGTCGTCAGCGTCCGGTAAGCACATCGACGACCGCGTCGATGTCATCGCCCCCTCTGCTGCTAAGTGGTTATTTACAATGATCTTACAAACAGAGTGATCACTAACTCCTCCTCTTGCAGATCAATTAGGTTATTTGACTGATCGGTAATTCTAAAATTAATTCTCGTTAAAAACCGATCATGGCATCGCATATAGACCGGATTAATCGGACTCTCAACGATTAAAAATCCCGGAGGGGCTGTTGGTGAAAACGAATAAAGGATATATCCCTGTTGAGCCTGATTTGATTGCTTGGTATCCACCTGGTAACTCCCTTCGATAACATCACACACTAGATTAATCGCTATCACTGATGCGATATTTACGTTGTATGGAGCAATATGCCTACCACCATCTCCGTTATCGTGTCTGAGGATAGTTGATGGGGGGGTGTCCGCGGGTGGATTCTCAGGCCATCCTAGTATGGTTCTTATTGAACTGTTATAAATATCAACCATATACCCCGGTGTGCTTATTTCAATCGTCGACGATAACGTCGGTTCATGAACCGTAATAGCTATTTTTGATTCCTTTCCTGTGATTGATTTTATCCTGCGTTGAAATTCTTTATTGATTTGTTCTATTTGGTATGACCCAGTTGGTATTGTAACCTCCTCCCAGTCTGGGGTCCCATCGGGTTTATTTGTCCGTGCAAAAACCAGCGAGTTATTAGGTTGTTGTCCGTTAAATGCGTCCGCTCGGATATTAGGCCAACTGTGATATACTCGCAATTTTGCCAGCGCTATTTCCTTCACTGGAACCGGCGATGGGAAGTTCACACTAAATTCGGGTTTCGTTGACGTTATCGATATCATATTTGTTTGTACCGGAGTGGTGTTCTCCGCGATCCGCTGAAGTAATTGAAACCCTTCGGGGTTCAGCGACATTATTATTATTCGTTGTTTTTAGTGTCTAATTTTAACAACCAGGTGGTTTCGGCTTCCAGTTGAAAATCCTCGATTTTTGACATCGCGGAGCTATATAACTGGACCATCGTGGAGAATTCAACATCGGATACGAACAAATTATCAATCGATAACGAGATCAACCCGGATAATTTCGAGTATGCGTCGGATACTATTTGATGTTTTACTGTATACTCGTTGAGTTTTTTCTGAAAACACGATGATATCTTCCTAGTGATTGCGTTGGCGACTCCAGCAACTGTTGTCATCGCGGAGACAGCGATTGGAACAGCGATCGGGGTTATCGTGGTCATCGTGGATAAAATAACACCGGCGCCAGCTACTATACCCGATACCGAGTACACGACCGCGTCGATGGCGGTTATTTTTCGGCGGTATTTTTTTATTTTTGCACGGTATTGTTCGGAAAGCGTTTTCAAGTTCGCGGAAAATTCTTTTGCGGTATCGAATCGATATTGATGTGACGTCGGTGATACCTCTGATTCAATTTCCTTGGTGGTCATTTTTATTTTAAAAGAGCTAGTGTTTTTAATTACTTAGATTCGCTACAAATTCCACATACCATGTAATGTTTGCCCTGGTTAAATTTCCATCAACGGCATAAATTGTAAACGGTTCAGTTGCGTCCTTGTCTATAATTGTTGATATTGTATTGTTAAACCCGGATGAACTCGACGATAATATATTAAACTGCATCATTGAAACCAGTGTCAGTCGATAAATGCCCTTAACAGTTGCGGTGATATTTACTGTATTCTGTGTAAGAGTCCAATCGAATGATCCATGCCGAATTGTGTATACTGTGTTGATGATGTTCTCATGAGGGGTTTTTATTTTTTCGAGTTGCTCTGCCATTCTCGGTAGTCTGTCTTTAATCGCTTCAACATCAGTTATAACTATTCCTACTCCCCGCCAACTCGCGTCTATATTATTCTTGTTCGCTGCAACATTAGTTTTGATTATTTCTATTTCCCGTGTATTCTCGGTCATACTTTTTTTGTTCGCTGCAACATCAAGTTTGATTGTTTCTATTTCATATGTATGCACGTCTATACCTTTTTTATTCGCTGCAACATCAGTTTTAATTAATCCTATTCCCCGCCAATACGCGTCTACATTTTTTTTGTTCGCTTCAACATCAGTTTTGATTGTTCCTATTTCCTGTGTATGCGCGTCCACACCCTTTTTGTTCGCTTCAATATCAGTTTTGATTGTTCCTATTTCCTGTGTATGCGCGCTCATATTATTTATGATCGTTGTAACATCAGTTTTGATTGTTTCTATTTTCCGTCCATGCGAGTCTACATTATTTATGATCGTTGCAACATTAGCGCCGATTATTCCTATTTCCCGTTCATGCACGTCTACACCATTTCTGTTCTCTGCAACATTAAGTTTGATTGTTTTTATTTCCTGTCCATACGCAGTGATATCATTTATAGTTGTTGTAATCTCATCCGGTCTGGTATTTTTTTTACCAAAGAATTTATCAAAGTTGTCATCGATCCTGTTAACATTTTTCCGTAACGAGACAAATTGGCCCGACAGCGTTGCAAAATCCAAAATAGCACCCATTATTGCTGCAAGATTTGGTTCGGTTACCGCCGGGGTCCCGAAAAAACTAGCGGTAGTGAGTTGTATATCGGTGATAGATTTTTTCACCTCGGTGACAGATTTTTTCACCTGCGCGTCAAGTTCGGTCACCGATCTATCCAACCTTATAAAACCGTCTTTGACTAATGTTACCGCCGATATATGTTCACCCGGTTTGAGTCGTCCGTCGCCGGTATATAACGCGATAGTGTCCTCGGCGGCATCACGCTGTCGTGTTAAAACATCATTCAGTGACACATTACCGGATTTCAATTTACCCTGGCGGTCTTGAAATACAACTATTTCGCCTGGGTCAACACTGATTAAATTTAACATATCAGCGATTTCATCCTCAATTAGTTTTTTTATGTCGGCGGCGGCCGTTTCCGTGGATTCTTTCAGCGCCGAAACCGGTCGTCCCCAAATATCAATCATCGTTATTGTAGAAAAAAACGATGTTTCTAATTAACCCGCCGGGCCTCTACGACCCCACTAGTGTATTCGTTTACAACCACATGAGGTGGTTTTCGCGATGATGAAATCGCCGCGAGTACGTTCAATACCTCACGGCCGCATATTGGTGGGTCACTTAACTGCTGTGTTGGCAGCGTGGAATAAAAAACCCGGGCTGAACACGCCGGGGCTGAACACGCCCGGATATACCGCATGAACTCTTTCGGCGGGGCTAACCCGTATGAATCAAAATAGACGATCGCACGCGGATCAATCGCGTATGCAACCCAATGAGTTCCCGCTCCGGAGGACCCATCGAGGTTAATTATGCCGGTTTCAATATTCCTTGGTGCCGCCGGTAATTGATCCCTCATAAAAACACCTCTGAAGTTTTTTATCGCTAGCGCGTTCGCGGCGTCTATTAAATCAAAATTAGACATTGGAATCATTGACCCCCGGGTCAATAAACGGTTCCCGGTAGTCTTAGACCCTTTCCCGAGTACCATGAATACGGGGTTCCCGGTAGTCTTAGACCCTTTCCGGCCACGGGTCGTTTTTTTTTGTAGCCTTTCCCGGTTGCCTTCTTCAATGCCATCCCCGCCGCGGTACCAACGGCTCCTAACGCCGCCGCCTTAGCCACTGCTGGTGCGGCCGCGGCAATCAACGCTGGAATCGCAGCTAACAGCGGAAATATCCCACCGGTCTTTTCCATGTCTTTGATCGCTGCGGCCGAGAAATCTACCTGAACACCCTTTCTGTTCTTCATCGCATTATTGAAATGTTTTATTTGACGCGTCGTCAACGATATCTTATGATTACCACCTGCCATCTGTGACGGCTTCAGCGTTATTGTGGTTCCGCATTGTTTAGCCGACTTTGATCGTAATTTCTTGACTTGACCATCAGTCAACTCTACACTGACGACACTATACGACATTTTATTGTAAACGCGTTTTGTGCTTTCAATTACATGTTTTCCACTGGCGCATCAACGATTCTCATTCGTCCGCCAGCACCTTCTAGCAGCATTGATTTATCGCTGAGGATGACAGCAATAGCTCTATAATTAGCAATAACGCCGCGAGTTACATTAGCTCGGAAGTGTATATCAACGACGGACTGTCTTGTTAAATCAAGATGTTCCAGCGAAAAGTAATAGATCGGATATAGTTCTTTGAAATCATATTGTGATATTTGCAAACCAGTGTCGACGTTTTGATCACGACTCATATATGACAGCAACCGATGGTACACACGTGCGACATGGTTTTGACCGTAATTAAGTTGTATATCCTCGGATGGTTCCTGCTGGCCGTTTATTCTCAGCGAGACGTCAGTAACGCCTAATCGATCAAATATCATATGGCTGAATAATTGATTATCAACTCTCGTCATATCCTGCAACGCAACAAATATATGACGCGGAGCCGAAATGCCTTGTTGTGATGCCAGGTTCCATGTGAATATACCATTGATATTTGATTGCTTAGTATCTGTTGTTGTTGTTAGCCAACTTAGTAATGATTTTCCTCCCTGCTCCATGAAGGATAGCAATCGTGCCTCTGTGGTAATGGATGGAGTCATTACTGGCATCCACAATAATATTTTAGTTAAAACGACTTTACCAGGGTCATTATTTGGATTTGCAGGATCCGCTGGAATTCTCCAAATTGCATTTCTATCATCACCTTTTCGCACAAGCACCACGGTATGCTTTGCTCCGTAGATAACTTTTCGCACGTTCCTACAAAATCCAAATATATGATGCAGTGGAATCGCGCATGAGAAAGATCTACGCGCCCCTGTTAACATTGATATGCGTGTTGCAGCTCCGATGTTAAAATTAGGATCGCTGTTTATAATCATATTCTCAACATCAGCATCATTGTTATTAGCATTATTTCTTGGTCGTCTTACCACAAATTGCGAGTTTCCAGCAGTGTTTCTAGTATCCTTTGCAAACATCATAGATGGACCCGCTGATCTTGTATAATCGTCTGAATATCTTGCTAGCCCGATTATTGTTGTAGCAACATCAACATCGCGTTCTATAGACTCGATCTCTCGCCCGTCAATGAGATATTTTGCGCTCTCAAACAGCGCCATTACGCCGTTATTGACTAAGCCAACTTTGGTACCATCTGGATACGGTGCTGGTACAGCAGGAGTATCGGCCTCTGTTACAAGTTCTCCTTCGATTTCAATAAACGCTTCACACGGTAAAAAATATTTACTGGTATCATGGACTTGAAGTTCAATTCGCGATCGTATGTCGGGTTGTACTGCATGATAGGAATAAAATTGATAATTACGGACAGAATCATCCTTGTGCACTGGTGCGTCCATATCAAACGCCGGGTCAGCTGTTCGTTTAAACATTTTATTTAATAATACGCTGATGCATCTAAATCATCGTCGTGGTTTTAAACCACTTCCCGCTATTATGTTTGCGATGTCATCTTGATTATTGTTTACCAACGACGCTAGTTTTTCTTCCACGGCGTTATTTATCACTTTACTGACATTTGCAGGCATCACTGTCGTTGATGGCATTACCGGTGGTTTCTGTTTTTTTCTCCTGAATTTCACCAATGACATTAGTTTGTCCCGCGCGGCTGAAAGCGCCTTTCCGGCAACGTCTCCAATAGCACTAATACCCTTATCACGAATAACATCAATAGCCTTCATTCCTAATTGTTTGGCTAACGGCGCTACTTTTGGAGCCATTCTTGTAAATAACCCCGCAATGGTGCTACCGAGACCATCTCCATAGTACGCGCGGTAAACAGGCAATCGCGAGTTTACCACGTAGACGAGTACTGGTTTATTGTGGTTGTAGTGTATGATCATCTTTATTAAAAACACCAGTTTTCCAATTAATCATCCACGAGTTCGTCTATGAGCGTTCGATATGCATTAATGTCCATAATACCGCCTGCAAATAAACGCTTGCAAATATCAGCGGCCTCATTGATTATTTCCGGAGAGTTATTTCCGGCTCGTTTTCCTCCAATTAGTACCTCTAGCCGTGATATATCACTGAGAACACTACCAGGACAGGTAACGCCGTAGGATTCTTTACCAACAGAGTATCCTTTTCCTTTTTTTGGTGTTATACTCTTAACTTCCTTGTGGAATGCGTCGTAATCGGATTTACTACGATGTGGTAATGCATCTTTATGTTTACTCGCTAAATACACTATTCTTGCCCAGTCTTTTAACGACTTTATATTTTTCTCGTAACCGCTATTGATATGCTTCTTATCTCGTATGCTCTTAGCAAAATTGTTGGCAGCAAAATTAATTAATTCTTCCCTGTTGCTGAAGCCTCTAATTTGATCTATTGTGCTCTTCTTGAGTACAATACGGGGTATATTCCCCTCTTTTTCTTCCGGTATTTCTTCTTCCGGTATTTCTTCTCCCGGTATTTCTTCTTCTGGTTCTTTCGCAGTAGCACCTAGTTCTTCCTCGTCGGCCATTGTAACATAAGGTTCTTGTGGTTCGGTTATAGCGAGTGGTGGTGGCCTCCGTGTTGTAGCAGCCGCTATTTTTGCAGGGAGTGTTTCTAAAGACCTTTTTGTTTGTTTTGTCTCTGCCGCTATCTTTTCAAGCGCACCGAGGACGGGCACAGTTGCCGCCGTAACATCTTTGGTCGCCTTAGTTACCGGGGCAAAGAGTTGTTCGCTTCCAACAGCAAAATCAGTTTGCATTTGTTGCCGCGTTTGAAGTTGTTCTCGGACCCTGTCTAGTAACGGTATGAACTTTTTAAGCGCCGCTAGCCGCTCTCTGGCTAGCCGAGTAGTAAGTGATTCGCCAACCATTATTGCAATTGCGAAGCAATTTCTAATTTCCCGCCCAGTGCGTCATCGGAGGCTCCGTCTATAATCCTTCTAATGTTTTTGATCTTACTAGAAATCTCCCGGCGTCGTTCATAAACACGTCCGAGTTTTTTTCGTATTATTTCAACGGCAGTGAATAGTCCAATGAATGCATTTGCGTCATTGTGGTACAAGTTTTCATTGATCGTATGTTGTAATCGTTTTATGAAAAAATACTCGCGGGCCAGGGTAAAACGCCCCCGTTTCGACTGTTCGTTAATAATCTCATAATCGGATAATATTTTTTCACTGTCGAGACCATCAGATAATTCAATTCCTTGATTTTTTAATTTTGAAATCTCGGCTAATATATTATTGATGTCTTCGATATTCATTATTCTTATAAAACATCTTGTTTTTAAATAAAAAGAAAAATGAAACCCCGTGTATCAATCCCGAAGGTGTTTAATAATTCGTTAGACGTGACCTCGTCAGCGCCATAGGCGCCGGTGACTTCATCACTCGCTGATTTCTGTTATATATGAAAATCGAATTCTATGCCCGGTCTTTTTTGAGATCGCTGAATTCTGTATTCCTTCTGCAACAAATCGTATTGAGGCGATATAAATGTCAAAATATTTTCCTGCCTCATTCATCGACTGAAATATTTTTTCCTCGTGAGTTGTTGTATCAAATGACTTTACGGGTTTTGCTTTCTTTGGGTATTTACCGGTTTGGCCTTTTTTGGTATTCTGACTTTGCGAGATAGCTTGCAAGTTTGTAAGAGAATTATCAGTCTTATTATTATTAATATGATCAATCACAAGCCCATTTTCGATTAATCCGTTGAATGCTTCAAATACAATCCTGTGAACATAATACTTCTTTTTTCCGGCACCAAACATCAAATACCCCTGATTACTTACGGTACCAACCGGCTTCTTCAGTTTGCGGTTTCTAACAATGCCGTCGCGAGATGCCTCGTAACTGACGAGCACAGGATGCGGCTGAAATTCTTGGTCCATTTGTATAATAATACTATTTGTCTAATTTATTATTTGGTTTAATTATGAATCTTTCAACGTAGTCTTGGGGGGTTTTGATGACGAAGTCTGCGGTAGGGTCAATGACGGCGTTTTTAATTCGCTTGTCATAATAGCGTTTTAGTTCCCTGTATCGCTTTCCGCCACAATTAATACACAACTGCGATTTTCCTCTTACACCGACGTGACAAACCAAGCACGGGAGGGGGCCAAGAGAACCATTACGAACGCTTTGTAAATGATACCCGCAGAATTCACCTCTACATGATTTATTGCACGGGGTTGTCGACCCAATCATCAACCATTTGCAGTGATTCATTATACTATATTCTTTCATTTAAATACTTGTTTTAATTATATGGATGAGTTTGAGAGATTGGCAGCAATTAAGCCCTGGAAAAATATTAAATTCAATCTCGATAGAGTCCTCAAGGACACACCAAAAGCGTTAATAAACGATAAAACCCTGTTGAATAAAATACGCGATTGTATTAATGAATTCAAGCGTGATGGTGCATCTCATAGTTGGTCAACATTTCGAATTGATGGTGTTGTTGATGCTACCATGAACGACAACCGCGCAGCAACGATAATATCACAACTTGACGGTAAAAAGTATTTCTTCAGAGTAAAATTCATTGTCCGGGTGAAATCAGGCGATTGGATCATACGTGATAAATTTGAACCGGTTCTCAGCGACAAGAAAACAGTCACTGTCAGCCGCGACTCCAAGCCGGGGCTGTTAACCGGAATTGACAGACCATACTATGAACGAGCGTATCCTGAAACAGCAGTTGTTTATGGAATATACCCGTTAAATAAGAAACCTGATATCGGAAAACTTAAACCAATGAAACAGTCAACGGGGATAAATTGTGTAGCAGAACGAGTAATAGAGCATTTTACAAATGCGTGTCGAGGAAACAAATTGACTGATTTACGACGTAGCAAAATCAACCAGTGGGAACTAACCGTAAAAGAGCGTGGAGCAACCATCAGCGACATAGCGAGATTAGAAACATCGCTGAGATTTCCAATAACCGTTACAACGATAACCGGTGAAGTATTATACGAATCGAAGTATAAATCGAAGGGAGCCCCAATCAAAATTATTGATCATAACGAACACGCATGGACGCCCGCGATCACAATATTTCCACGGGATAGAACAGTAAAGTATATACCCGAAGAATTTTTAGGAGAAGAATTCTCCCGGGATGGTTTTCTCGCGGAGAGGAAACTATTTGATGCTATTGCTTGTTTGTGTAAAAACGACCCTGTATCAGTGTGGTTACTTCGCAGCGCTGAAAACGATGCGGATACCTTTGATCAGTTTGTAAGACCAAACGGTGAATTATACCGCACTGAAGCGTTTCACAACAAGATGAAAAAAACTGCCATAGAATTTGAGGAGCATGATGAACAACTGCTAACAAATTGTTTTACGATTCCATCGGTTGTAGCTCATGTTGCAGCAAGGAAAAATGCGTGGAGACCAACGCGCAAGGAATTTTTACCAGATGTACAATCCAGTTGTTTGGAATACTATCACGGTGGACTATGGAACACTGAATACAACCGCGACGCTATGATCTCGGTTGATATGGTTGCCTGTTATCCAGCGAGTTTTCTCGGGTATGGATCCGCCGCTGAGTATTTCAAACGATTTGGACACCCCAGACATGAAATGACTCGTGTTGCTATTAATGGACCACTGCCTGATTTTGATTTAACCGGATTCGCTCGCATAGTATCATTTGAATTCGCGGCAGGACTCCATCGCTGTTGCTATATTTGGATCGGTAGACACATAGCTGAAAAGAAGTGGTTGCCAATAGCGCTGCTACGGTATATGATTGATTGTAGCATGCTAGTTTCGTTGATTGTCAGTGACGCGATTATATCATACCGGGCGCAGACTGAAGTCTGGTTACCAGAACCAGAGCGTCTAGATAGCATAATTGATGAATCCAGAAAACACATTGATGCCGACGAGGAATATATCATCGAATGGTCCAGGAGGATATTCAACCAACGAAACCACGAGGCAAAAGATCTCGGTAGAAGAATAATTGGTAAGTTTACACAAGGTGGAAAAAACTGCGATTACAAACGATATTGCTCACGGCTGATTATAGATGACGCAGAATATGATTTCGTAATCAAGGACGCAGTGGCGAAAAATAGATACGTGAACTGCAAAACAGCTTTCTTGTCCAATGGAACAAAGTTGGGTACAGTTGTTTCCTACAGCGATGGAGACAGCCCGGCATACCCGCATTTGAGGGCGTCTATGCTGGGTTATGCCGCTATTAATTTATTCTCGATGATAAATAGATTTCCTGACACCGCGGTTAGAGTAGCCGTTGATTCATTTTATATAGACGTAGCGTATAAGGGAAACGTAGCCGAGTTTACTAGTCCGGACGAGAGTTGGGGTACATGGAGAATTAAAAATGAAATACGACGCGATTATTCCCCGTCAGCAAATGTCATCGTTGAGAACAATTACCTACGCGGTGATAAATTGTCAGAATGGTCTAATGCACCATCGTGTTCTGATCCAATTTGTAGACACAAAACAGTTTATTTAAGCGGCTGTGGCGGGTCAGGAAAGACGACTCGGGCAATTGAATTATTTCGAACGCGGGCAAGTATGATCGTGCTTACACCGACCCATAGACTAGCGCGAGAGATAAAACAACGAAATGTTGACGCCGTTACTTATCACAGCTTTTTTCGATACAGCGGCGGTGAGTGGACTCCTGATCGAATGGGTGAAAAATTTATTCCCGACATTATCATCTGGGATGAGATATGTACTGTTTCGTTAGATACTTTACAAATGTTTCTTGAGTGGTTGTTGCGCGCGAATACAGCGGTGATCATGTGTGGCGACCATGGCCAACCACCACCATTTGTCGGCGAGGGTCCACATGATTGGTTAAAGGGTTCTGTGGACTATTATGAAGAAACCGATACTGATTACCGAGCACTTGATGAACAACTGCGCGAGGTTAAAAAATTAATCAGATTACAGCCGGATAGAATTCAGTGTGAAATAATCCGCGAGGTGATTCCGGAAACGCCGTTAAATGAATTCTGGGAAACATGGAGACCAAACGATTTGATTGTAGCGAGTAGAAAGATAGTCAGAGACACACTTCAGCGGAGGTTGTTTGCGTTGCATAAGGAAAAGTTTCCAACGCGCCCAGTGCCGTTGTGTTATAGACCCGCTGACACACGGCGGCAGAACATTGAAGTTGAAATCCCGGGCCCGACAGCGTCAGGGACAAAAAAACAAATTCTCGTGCTGAATGATATCGTGCTCGTTGATATCGGTGTCGTCGAGGACGCGCTACGTGCTGATAAATCCCCGTGGACGCTAGGATACGCAACAACAATACATTCCTCGCAGGGACTAACCATCACGGACACAATTGTTTGGATAGTTGATAATCGCATCGAATGGTCAAATCTAGTCTATCTTGCAGTGTCCAGAGTACGAAGGATAAATCAGCTTCGAAGAATTGTTATTGACGGAGCCGATGACGGAGTCACTGACGAAGCCGGCGACAAAGTCACCATCGATGCAAGCGTCATTGATAGAAAACTCTCGGGTTACCGCCAACAGGATAAAAAAAAACAGCGGCGTTTTGATATTGATGCCGAATTAATAATCTCGCTACGACAACAACAGAATAATCACTGCGCGAGTTGCAATTGTATAATGAGTTGGCGTTATTCGGATAAAGACACTCGCCAATTTTTCGTGGATAGGATCGATAACAGTCTCGGTCATGTCAAAAACAATGTGAGGTTGACCTGTCTTGAGTGCAATAGACGCAACGGCGCTAGTTAAGACCACGTGGGGGTAATTGAGTATCGTTAGGTATCACTTGTAGTTGCTCGCGTGTAAATCCGCGCTGAGGAGCAGTTGAATCCAGTCTATAGATCGGTGGTCTACCAGTTGATCGTGTTATCGTTGATATGTTATGTGTGGCAACACTCCAAATAGGATCGGTAGCCCTTTTTTTACCGCCTTCAAGCTCTCCTGGTTCATATAGATATCTAACAGTGACATCGCCAAGAATCGGCTTGGAAACGCTATTTATTTTTGATTTTCCGGGTATATACTCGTATTTAATCGCGTCGCTGGGCTTCATGTTGATTGCTCGGGTAATCTCGTTATTTAACGCTGCAATTACGCCTGGCAACCTTTTAACCCATTCACGAGATCGTTTTTCTTGGATGAATTCCTTCGCGTATTGATATCCAAATAACCGTTCAGCGAGAGTCCGATTGAATCGTTCAACAATTGCCTGATCACGATGTAGCGCAGTATGACCTCGTCGTATCGCGACGCTATGATGTTTCAGCGTTGATAAAACAGCGCCGCGAAATTCACTACCGGGATCAACTTGTAATAGATTTGGCCAGCGCAGAGGGCCTCTTCGATAAATTCTTTCAAACGCAGCGGCTACTTCAGTTGCCGACTTTGTTTTTAACGGCTCCGCTTGTTTGTATCGACTCGCAACATCAACTACGGTTAGCGCGTATTTGTAACCGTTGTCATGCGGCAAAAATAGTATATCAGCCTGATGAACTTCATTAGGTACGCTGACATCAAAGCGCGAGAAGTTGATTTGTTTAGGCGGTGGTAGATAGATTTGCCATATAGCCTGTTTGGATAACCAATTAGCCGCAGTGGTCTTTGTTACCTTTGCAGCGCTTGCAAGCTTACCAATTGCGGCCTTCCCCTTCCAGTATCCTCTCGGAGAATAATAGATGGAATCCATCGTTTTTCTTGGATGATTGTTATTAATTACCAGCGCCAATCATTAATTTACCTTTCATAGCCGATTTTACCAACCATGAGGCCAATTTTTCTTTGACGGATTTATCAGGAATAGCATTTAGCGCGTGAATTAATTTTACATCCGCGATATGACGCTGTTGCAGATCGCTACTTTTGTAAGCAACATCATGAGCATGACACGCCTTATCAATAGCATTTATCGGATACTCACCTGGATTGGGCTGATCCTGAGCATCGAGTCTAATATCTAATCGTGTTCCGGGGCCACAGTAGTTATATCCTGGGAGGTGTTTTTCTCCTGGATACTTTGCCCACGGTGTTCCGGGGAGTTTTGCCAATTTGGCTGCGATGTCACCTCCTCGCTTTTTTTTAAAACATCTCCGGGTCTAATAGAAATAAATCTAAATTTCTTTGTACCGCATTGTACACACTTACCAGTAAGCGCCGATCTGTTATTTCTTGTCGTAACGGTTGTCATATCATTTGTGCCAGTACGCACTCTACACTTCACACAATATAGATCCATAATTTATGTATAGAGATATGAATATAATTGATTTTTCGGCGACTAAAACAAGAGAACCAGTTAAGCATGTTGCAGCGTTACCAAACTCGATCCGGATGATTATCATCGGACCATCTGGATCCGGCAAGACGCAATTGTTACTCAATTTAATAATGAGATGGATGAAGTGGGATAAGTTGTATTTGGTTGCTCCTAGCGTAGATGATCAACGATGCTACGAGGTGTTGAAAGATTTCAACGAGAATGCATCAGCGATCGCTAAAAAGAATGTTATTGAGTTTATTACGGATATCAATGATGCACCGGGTATTGATGATATTGATGGCGACGTTAACAATCTAGTCGTGTACGATGATGTTATGTTAGACAATCAAAAGAACCCAGCTAGGATATTTTCCAGAGGCAGGCATAAAAACACTGACGTGATATATGTCACTCAACGATACACTCAGATTCCAAAAGTAATCAGAGATAACTGCAATATTCTTGCTGTATTCAACGGCGTTGATACACACACGCTACGAAATATTTGGCAGACATGGTGCGGCGGTGACATGGACTTTAATGTTTTTCGAAACTTTTTTAGTCATGCTCAGTCGACCCCACATGGATTCATAACGATAAATTTACATGATCCTCGGACACGATATCGTATCGGACTTGACCAAATATTCGGTTAGTTGTAAATAATTTTCATTGTAAATAACTTCTTAGCAGCAGAGGGGGCGATGACATCGACGCGGTCGTCGATGTGCTTACCGGACGCTGACGACGCTGGGGATCGGCGCGCAGAAGGTGTTAATTAAACCAAATGACGTTTGGACGATCCCCCAACGACGACGTCGTTTTTTTTTTTACCAGGCGCTGACGACACTAGATCGTTGAGTGCAGAAAGTAATAATTAAGCAAAATAACGATTGGACAAAATGTCCGATTCGCCCCCTCTGCTGCTCAGGATCATATTTGTCACGGATAATCCAACTACCTGTTTCTGTTAATACAATAAATTTTACTCTGAAGAAATATTTTTGATTGCCCTCGTATTCAGCGATGTAGTTGATGATAGTTGCCGCTCGCTTGCCGTTCATTGTGGCGTCCGTGACAGAGTCGACACTGACTTTGTCAGTGTTGCGTATGATCTTGAACGTTGACCATGTATGAGATGCACCATCCGTGTAAAATTCTTTCTTGGCGTCGTGAATTTTCGAGATCAGACTTTTATTTTTCGGATCAACCAAATCTCGCACTGGCAAGTCTGGAGATAATCTGTCGAGGTTGAATTTGTATTTAACAGGCCTAGTTTGGGATAATCTCTCAAACTCGTTCATATAATGAAAACAAATATTTAAAATAAAAAATATTATATATACAATGTCTCAATGCAGATGGTTGATGATCGGCTCAGTAAATCGATGCAACAAATCCTGCAGAAAGGAATTTTGTTGGATGCACTTACAAAACATACGACGAGGAAGTCTAGGACCAATACCATGTCTGCGGTGTGGTATTGGAGTGCGAGGAAAAACAGAATTATGTGGAAAGTGCGGCGAAAAACGGTTCAGAGAACTTAAAAGATATTATGACAAAAAAAAATAATAGCGGTGAAAACGCTATAAAATCCGTGGAGGATTATATATCAAGATTTCAGACAAACAATGATTTAAACAAATAATATTATTATAATGGAGCAAAATATATTTGTCCCACATCCTGTCATAACAAACTATGAATCAAATATTAATGGTATCATCAGACACTGCAAGTTGAAGAGACCAGTTGGTTGTATTAATAATCATGGTTATCTAAGGTTCACATGCGAGGGGGGAAAGAAAAATTATTTCTGTCATCGTTTCATCTACGAATGTTTCTTCGGAGTGATCAAAGACGGTCTTGTTATTGATCATATTGACGGGGATCCTCAAAATAACTCCCTACACAACCTTCGAGTTGTCACACGAAGCGTGAACTCTGCATGTGGTAATACAGGAAGATGTAAGACAATCGGAAAGAGGGCGGTAATTTCCACAAACACAGAAACTGGCGAAAAAATTATATTTCAATCTATGCGTGCTGCTGCTAAATATTTTGATATTGACCCGCGTGTGGTAAAATACGTCGCAGAAAATATAACCAGATCTACTTTCTCGAAAAAATATAAACAGAAAATTACCTTTCAGTATCAATAATTATCATCACCACATTGAATTATATCATTATTTGAGGGGGTCCAGTACTGTCTGATTGTATACTACTGAATTTTTTATTATATAAAAGGTAGATTACTTGTAATATATAGTTTTCTTCGTAGATTTTTGATTTTTTTATGATCGTAATTAGTCAGTTTAACTAATTACATCGTAATTAATTACTCGTAGAAGTATTATTTATGGTTTTTAAATATTTCCCATCATACAACATTACGAGAAATCATGATAATGTTATTGATCCGCAAGGAAGCTGTAATACAGGTACAGAACAGAAACCGTTGTCATGTTATAAATCGATCTGCAGGTGTGTTCATGCCACTGTTATTATTGATTCGCAGTCTGCTTAGGAAAAACGCTGTTTTATATTCAGAAACTGTTGTTATAAATACAGAAACTGTTATTATTCAGAAACCGCTGTTTTAGTGTAAATATTGGTTCCTTGGCTATATATTAACTTCCGAAACATATGTTCGTAACAAGGTTTGATAGCTCAATCAGTATGGTATTGGACTGTGACGCTCGCGGTCCAGGATCGAATCCCCATGGCTGACAATTTGTCGGTGGTGTGCACATAATTGCGATTTTTATAATAATGGGGGAACCGCAAACCCCCCCCCCCCCCGCTCAGCAAAATTCAACCACAATATTGACTGGTTGTTGATACATATTTTCGTATCACCCACTGGATTAATTATTGTGGGTGGGATTTTTGCTGAGCGTATATGTTTGTACTGTCCTTAATTAAGTTATATGTTTGTGCCGTCCAATGCATAATCTGAGCTCGCTAATACACTCGATAGGGGCTCTTCATTCATAATCTGAGCTCGCTAATACACTCGATAGGAGCTCTTCATTCATTGTATATGTTGTGCTGTCCTTGAAACATCCCGACGAACTCGCTAAAGACTCGATAGGGGTTCTAGGGATATTTTTTTTTTATTTTAAAGATTTATATATTATATAATGAACCATGAAAATATCAATGATGTAATTGTTGCTATTAAAAAATTGAAAAAAGATGGAATTAATATATCTGATGAACTTAATCCTGAAAAAATAGTTTCTGACTTTGAGATTTTACAAGAACGTAAAAACCAGGGAACACACACACTATCATCTTAATACAAGCTCATGAAGCGGATTCAGGCGGCAATGTTTCAGTCGCTAGCTACCGTAGAAGATGATCATGTGAAGGAGTTCGTTCCTCTCTCTGCCGCCGTAGAAAGAATTAAATCGTTATTATCCCACGAGTATGAGGCAAAGAAAACGATTAGTACTCGTATAAGACAATTAAGAAAAATTATGTCAGAAAGTAACTTCGTTACTGGTGAAACGATCCAGAGTAACTTCGTTACTGGTGAAACGATCCAGGGTAACTTCGTTACTGGTGATAATGAAAATGAAAGTTTTGGTAACTGGGGTCCCTGTCAACGCTGACCACGTGTAGTGTAAAATGATCAAATTTTCAGAAAAAAAAATATTTTTTTTGCAAGGCCGATTAATTTGTACCAAACACAAATTTGTGCCAGTAATAATAAAATATTATTTTTTTTATTTTTTTTAAGTTGATCGAATTTGAGTCTGATCTCTGTTACAAATGTTCTTCTAACTGTTAAGAAATCCTCGTGTGTAAAAACCCTCCATTACATAAAGATCTACGATTTCACATACAGATTTATCACAAGTTCTTCTCCACGTATGTCAATTAAGCGATTAAAGTGGTCTGTGAGTTTAAAATTGATTCGTGTTAACATATTATTGTGACACCGTAAATACACAGGATTAGTTGGTTCTTGCACGATTAAACTTCCAGGGGGAACTTGTGGTGTGAACGTGTACAGAATGTATCCTTGTTGAGCCTGATTTGATCTTCCGAGATCTATTTGATAGCTGCCATCGATTACGTCACAAACCAGATTGACCGCGACCGTCGGTGCTATATTAACGATTCCCGGAGATACGTGTCTTCCGCCGCCATGTGGATCATTATCATATCTAAGAACGGTTGCTGGTGGAATTAATTTTCTCCATGCATCGAGTATTTTAGGAAAAAACTCATCAATGACATCATTGACAGATTTTCTTAACTCAACTACACTATACCCGGGAAATTTAAAATTTGGTACATCTGCTTCTGTTAATTTATATCTTTCTAACCATTTATCTGCGCCAAATTGTTTAAATGATTTTAAACTAAGCATCGCTTGAACTATTCGGTTATTAAAATATTCCATATCTGATATAAGCTGATTTAATATTTCCACACGCGTGATGATTTTTTCACGTGATGACGCTGATATGTCAAACATATGTTCGTTAAAATATTGATTTAGTTGATCTAGTTGTTTTTTACATTCTTGATTGATTTCCTGAAAATATCTGACAATCTCACTTCGAAAAACACCTTGAGTAATTGTTTCCTCGGGAGTATTTCTAAAAGTCCATGCCTCATCATAACTGTAAATTAAAAACATGCTAAACATTGATTTACTTTTTATAATACGTAGTTTTTCCAGGTATGATGGATTAATTTCATGATATGATTGCCTATCCGTGACATAATCAGACTTTTTCGGTTCTGGTGGTATCGGTGTTATCGGTGGTGATATTTCAGGCCATCCTAGCACGGATCTGATTGAAGATTGATAAATATCAACGGCATAATCAGGCGAGTCTAAGGTTGACATTGCCCGGGGTGGGAGTGGGAGACAAGCGCCCCAATCCTCCAAAATGCCCCATACGGCCTGCGTCTCCTACTGCCTCTGTCAACTAAAATCCAGCTCCTGGCCTTCGCGAGTGGCTTAGATTTGAAGCCCGGCAGACCATGTTTTCTACTAACAGGAGAAGGGGTGAAGGCGGCCCACTGGCGCCTTAAAACCAGTTGCTTCGGGTAGATGGGACTCGTAAACCTTGGATGGTAGCTCATCTAGGAGAAGGAAAACTCCGATTCCAAACCTCTGCTGCCTTGTGGCTATACCCACTCATGGGAAAGGCTAAGGGAGTAAACCCCGACAGAAAATCCGGAGATGGAGTCCCTAAGGCGGTATGACATTGACTTCAACGTCATTCCGGCAACTCCTGCGACGCCGTTGGTGCCAAGCTGTATCGGCATTCGTCGTTCCCTTGGGCACACCAGCTGCGTGGAGAGGGGGGATCTGCTGCATGGGCAACAGCTGATTCTCCATACCACCCTGCCCAGGCTTCATAGCTCCACTGGAGAGGACACTCCAGCGTCGTCGTACGGCGTCGGCACAACACGAGAAGTAGCAGTTTACCGGTTCTAAGTCAAAGCTCGATTGGCGTAGAGCTTGGCGCCAGGGGTTACTTCTGACGGTGGGAGAGATCATCAGGTCTCACTGGACAGCTACCGCCCGCCTCAAGCTGGGCAGCCCCCAGTCAGTAAGGTGCTGCCCGCCATGGCCTGCCTGCTTCACTGGGTGCGTGGAGCTTAGAGAACCATCTCGACAAGTGGGCCACAAAACTCTGCACCAGGAAAGACTAAAAGAAGAAATAAACAGACTCCAACTCTTCGTTTTGCAACCTGGAACATCAGGACCATGTGTCCTGGATTGACCACTGACCTACAGCAGATCGACGATGCACGGAAGACTGCCGTCATTGACAGAGAACTCTCCCGACTGAACATCGACATTGCCTGCCTCCAGGAGACCCGACTGGCTGACAGCGGCACCATCAGGGAAGCCAATTACACATTCTTTTGGCAGGGGAAGCCCTTGGATGAACCTAGGCAGCATGGTGTAGGCTTTGCCGTCAAGAACACGCTAATCGCCTTCATTGAACCTCCATCATCAGGTACTGAGAGAATCCTTGCCCTCCGGCTGTCAACATCCTTAGGCCCGGTCAACATCTTCAGTGTGTACGCCCCAACCCTCTACTCCACCTACGAGGAGAAAGACAAGTTTTATGAGGCTCTGGATCAGGCAATATCCAGTATCCCCAACAATGAAAGCCTTTACTTACTAGGAGACTTCAATGCTAGAGTGGGAGCTGACCATGAGGCCTGGTCCACCTGTCTCGGTTTTTACGGAAGGGGCAAGATCAACGAGAATGGTCAGCGACTGCTGGAGATGTGCTGCTCCCACAGCCTATGTGTGACAAACACTTTCTTCAAATGCAAGGAGATCCACCAGGTGTCGTGGAGACACCCACGTTCACGCCACTGGCACCAGCTAGACCTCGTCATCACCAGGCGTGCAGAACTGGCCAGTGTCCTCCTTACCCGCAGCTACCACAGTGCCGATTGTGACACGGACCATTCCCTTGTGGCCAGCAAGGTGCGAATATTACCCAAGAAGCTGCACCACGCCAAGAAGAAGGGTCACCCACGTATCAACACCTACTGTGCAAGCAACCCAGAGAAAACACAGCAGTTCATCAGCAAACTGAAGGAAGCCCTCACCAAAGTGACACCTGATGACACCATTGATTCCAAGTGGTCCCATATCCGTGACTCTGTGTACAAATCAGCCATCACAGCTTACGGGAAGAGGGAGCGAAAGAATGTCGACTGGTATGAGGCAAACTGGGAGGAGATGGAGCCCGTGACTGAGGCAAAGAGGAAAGCCCTTCTGGCATACAAGGCTGCACCTAGCCCCAGAACACTACAAGCCCTCAGGATTGCAAGGAATAACGCCCAGAAGATCGCCCGCCGCTGTGCCAACACCTACTGGCTGAACCTTTGCAACAGTATACAGACAGCTGCTGACACCGGGGATACAAGAGGAATGTATGAGGGTATCAAAAAAGCGACAGGCCCCCCCAGCTACAAGACCGCCCCCCTCAAGTCCAAGACGGGCGAAGTCATCACAGACCAGGGGAAACAACTGCAGCGATGGGTTGAGCACTATCTTGAGCTATATGCAACCCAAAACAATGTCACTGGAACTGCCCTGGACGCCATTCCAGACCTGCCTGTCATGGAGGAGCTAGACACACAGCCCACCCTGGAAGAGCTCGGAAAAGCCATCGATTGCCTTGCCTGTGGGAAGGCTCCTGGAAGCGACGGCATTCCGCCTGAAGTCCTCAAGAGCGGAAAACCAGCACTGCTCCAGCCCCTACACACACTCCTCTGCCTTTGCTGGGAACAGGGATACATCCTACAGGACATGCGTGATGCCAACATCGTCACTTTGTACAAAAACAAAGGAGACCGTAGCGACTGCAACAACTATCGGGGCATCTCCCTCCTCAGCATCGTCGGAAAGGCCTTCGCCCGTGTTGCCTTGGCACGCTTGCAGATCCTAGCCTCCCGCGTCTACCCAGAATCCCAGTGTGGATTTCGAGCCGGCAGGTCAACTGTAGACATGATCTTCTCACTACGTCAGCTGCAGGAGAAGTGTCGCGAGCAGCGGATGCCCCTCTACATTGCCTTCATAGACCTGACGAAGGCGTTTGACATGGTTAGTCGGAGTGGACTCTTCAGACTCCTGCAGAAGATCGGCTGCCCCCCACGTCTGCTTGCTGTCATTATGTCGTTCCACGAGAACATGCACAGCACAGTGTGCTTCAATGGCGCAACATCTGAAGCATTCCCAGTCGTTAGCGGAGTCAAACAAGGCTGTGTCCTTGCACCGACGCTCTTTGCCATCTTCTTCTCCATGCTTCTCCAGTACGCATTCAAGGACTGCAGCGAGGGAGTGTACATCCATACCAGGGCTGACGGCAAGCTGTTCAACATCGCCCGTCTCCGTGCTAAGACTAAAGTCACAGAGGTACTCATCCGTGAATTGCTCTTTGCCGACGATGCAGCCTTGACATCACACACGGAAGATGGACTCCAGCAGCTGGTATGCTGCCTCTCCCATGCATGTAAGGAATTTGGACTGACCATCAGTTTGAAGAAAACAAATGTCATGGCACAGGACACAGACTCCCCTCCCTCTGTCTCCATCGATGGGTACAATTTGGAAGTTGTCGAGAACTTCACATACCTCGGGTCTAACATCTCCAGCTCACTCTCCATTGATTCTGAGGTGGGCGGCAGGATTGCCAAGGCAGCAGCAGTGATGGCCAGACTTAACCAGAGGGTCTGGAACAACCCCAACCTCACAGAGAAGACCAAACTGCGTGTCTACCAAGCGTGCGTGCTCAGCTCACTTCTCTACAGCAGCGAAACATGGACCACCTATGCAAGACACGAGAGGAAACTCAACAGCTTCCACCTGAGATGTCTGCGGCGCATTCTGCACATCCAGTGGCAGGACAAAGTACCCAACACAGAGGTTCTAGAACGCGCCAACATGAACAGCATGTTCTCCATACTCAGCGAGAGGCGCCTTCGCTGGCTCGGCCATGTCAAGAGAATGGACCCAGGTCGCATTCCCAAGGACCTGTTATATGGGGAGTTAGCAGAAGGTGCACGACCAACTGGACGACCACATCTGCGCTACAAAGATGTTTGCAAGAAGGATATGAAGACAGCAAACATCAATGTCAACGACTGGGAGAGCTGTGCAAACAACCGTTCCAGCTGGCGTCTAGCTGTCAGGCAGGGAGTTCAAAACGCAGAGGAAAAGAGAAGAATAAAGCAAGCTGAAAAGAGAGCTAAAAAGAAGGATAAGCAAAAGCGTACTTTGGAGCTATGCCATCGTCTCTCGTAGACGGACGGATGCCAAGAATCAGGCGAGTTTATTTCAATCGTCGAGGACAGGGTCGGTTCATGAACATGAATTGATATTTTTGATTCTTTTCCTGTTATTGATTTTATTCTACGTTGAAATTCCTCATTGATCTCTTCAATCTCGTAACTGCCAGTTGGTATTCCAACAACAACCCAGTCAGGTGTTCCATCGGGTTTGTTGTTGTTAGCAAATACAAGCGAATTATTTGCTGGTGTACCATTAAATGATTTTGATCTGATATTTGGCCAGCTGTAATATACTCGTAATTGCGCTAGTGCTATTTCTTTTACTGGAATTGCAGTAGGAAAATTAACACTAAATTCAGGATTAATTGAACTTACCGAGATCATCGTTATCTTTGGCGGAGTTGTGTTGGTCACGATCTGCTGGAGTAATTCTGTCATTATTAATACTTGTATCTTTAATACCGATACCTTCGTCGTATATTTTGGTCATCATTGAAAATTCGAAATCAGATATAATTCCATCACTGAGACTCGCTGATAACAACGAGGATAATTTCGAGTATGCTACCGTCGCTGTATGTAATTTTATTATGTAATCGGATAATTTTTCGTTCGTGCAAGTACATATTTTTTTTGTGATGATATTAAACACACCTGCAATAGTTGTTGCTGCTGAAATACAAATAGTCACAGCTACTGGTGCCATCGTTGTCAACGCTGATAATATGACACCGGTTCCAGCAACAACAGCGGATACTGAATAAACAATCACGTCGACGATAACCAATCGTCGTCGATATTTTTTTACTTTTACTGTATATTGATCGACTTGATCTTTTAACGCCGCCTGCCATTCACGCGCTTGATTGTACCTGTATTGTGCACCGTCCATATATATTTTTATGCAGTAACCAATTGAGGTGTTTCAGCTACAAATTCCAAACACCACCAGTAAGATGTTGCGGTTAATTTCTTATCAACTGCTTCCAGAATAAATATTTCTTCGGTTCCGCTATTTAATATAACAGATACAACCCCGGAAAACCTGTCGGTGGAATGACGCCATGGAAACGTTGTAAATATTTCAAATTTTGCAGCACTAAACACAGACAGCCTGTACACGCCAGTGACTGTTGCGGTATATTTGATAGTATTATTTTGCTGCGACCATGTTGCAAATCCCGATGATACCGTGCATACGATGTTTGTGATATGCCCGGGAGTTATTCCAGCTGAAATTTTAATCAAATTGGTTTTGTTGACAATCTCAGGAATTCCCGCTACGATGCCTTGCTGTGTTCGTTTGATCGTGTCTAGGTCAGTTTTGATATCAACGAGTTTCATATCAATGGTGTGCGGAGTGCCAAAGAATTTATCAATGGATTCGTCGTTTTTTTGAAAATTTCTTCGAAATCTTGCAAAAGAGCCCACGTGAACGTCATACTCGGCCCGCAGCGTGGATAGTTTTCCATCCACGTTGTCGACGTATTTTTTTGTTGCTGCGTCTTCGTCAGATGTTGGATCTCTTAAAACTACTATTTTATTTCCGTTCATGCTGAGTTCACCCGTCATTGTGTCACCGGTGTTTTTCATACGATTAGCAACACTTCTTGCAATTTCATTTCTAATTGTTGCTAATGACATACTTGAATCTCTGATTTTGCCGCTATCAGTAAACACGGGAATATTATCCGTAACTGCACCGAGTACTCGCCGGACTATATCATTCCATTTGATATTGCTGGTTTTTAGTTTACCATATCGATCTTGAAAAATAACAACTTCATCTGGGTCAACTCCAGCCAGGTTCATGATATCAGCAAGGTCATCTTTAGTCGCATACTTTGACAGATCAACGTCGGATTTTATTTTCTTACTAGTAGAAGATCTTCCGTAGATGTCAACCATTATATAAGATCCTTCGGATCTAAGATCTGTTTAAAACGCTTTACGCGCAACAAATCGGTTACTTGTATAATCATGCACAACTTTATGTGGTGGTTTGGATGATTTTGATATAGCGTCGAGTACATTAATTACTTCACGGCCGCATATTGGCGGATCTGTCATTGTTTGTGTGGGTAGCGTTGAATACCAAACTCTGGTTGTTGCGTGAAGTGGTGCGACATACTTGATAAATTCAACAGGTGGAGCTAACCCGTACGAATCAAAATAAACCATTCCACGTGGATCAACCGCGTATGATACCCAATGAGTACCGGGTCCGGAACGTTCGTCAAGATTAATAATACCTGCATCGAGTTTGTTTGGTTGTTTCGGTAATTGATCTCGCATAAAAACACCTCTAAAGGCAGATATTTTTAATTTTTTAGCAGCATTAAGTAAATCAAAATTTGATGCTGGAACGTCTAACGAAGTGATCCTGGAAGCCTTAGGCCTCTCCCCCAACGAGATCCTGGCAATCTTAAGCCGCGTCCCTTTTTTTGTATCCTTGCCCTGTTGCTTTCTTTAGTGCCATTCCAGCAGCTGTTCCAACAGCACCTAACGCGGCTGCTTTTGCTACGGCTGGAGCAGCTGCAGCTATTAATGCCGGAATGGCCGCGAGAAGTGGAAATATACCACCTGTTTTAACCATGTCTTTAATGGCGCTCGGGGAGAGATGGAATTGAACTCCAGTTTTTGATTCTAGGGCTTTATTGAAATGTTTAATCTGATTATTTGTCAACGATAATTTGTTTGGACCACCACTAATCTGATCTCGTTTTAGTGATATTTTAGTTCCGCATTTGTTGGCGGTTTTTGATTGAAGCTTTTTTACCTGACCGGGAGTCAGAGTAACATTAACATGACTATACGACATTTTTATATAAATAATATTTTTCTGAATAATTAAAGATTTTCCACTGGTGCATCAACAACTCTCATTCGACCACTACCACCTTCAAGTAACATGGCTTTGTCGCTAAGTATGACCGCGATCGCTCTGTAATCAACACCACCGGTATTTAATGTTGCTTTGAGATGTATATCAACGACAGATTGTTTTGATAGATCAAGATGTTCTAATGAAAAATAATAAATCGGGTACAAGTTTTTAAAATCTAGTTGTGATATTTGCAACCCAGTATCAACATTTTGATCACGTCCCATAAATGACATCAAACGATGATATGCACGTCCTATATGATTTTGTGCATAATTTAGTTGTACATTCTCTGTTGGTTCTTGTTGTCCGTTTATCCGTAAGGAAATATTTGTGAGACCTAGTTGGTCAAATATCATATGAGAGTGAGTTTGTGAGTTTAAACGATTAGTTTCCTGAAAAGCAATAAAAATATGTCGTGGTGCAGAAACACCCTGTTGTGATGCTATATGCCATGTAAACTGACCGTTAACGTTAGTTTGCATGCTATCCGTGCTTGTTGTTAACCACGACAACAAGGATTTACCACCTGCATCCATGAAAGAAATCAATTTTTGTTCTTCTGCGATCGTTGGAGTCATTACCGGCATCCACAGTGAAAGTTTCGATAATATTACTTTACCAGCATCACCAGCGGGTCTCCACAGAGCATCATTATCATCGTTCTTTCTTACAAGAACAACCGTGTGTCTAGCTCCAAAAATAACCTTTTTAACATTCCTGCAAAATCCAAAAATATGCGATAGTGGAATTGTACATGAAAAACCTCTATTGCCTTCTAGCAACATATTTCTACGTGCTGCAAATCCCAAGTTGAAATTTTCATTAGAACCATGAACTACTGGCCACACAGGAGCATCAGCGGTATCGGCATCGTTTCTTGGTCGTCTTATATTATACGGATTGCTTTCAGGGTTATTGGAGTTATCTTTCACAAACATCATTGTGGGACCTGCTGATCTTGTATAATCATCAGAATATCTTGCTAATCCTATTATTGTTGTAGCAACGTCGACATCATTCTGAATTGATTCAATATTTTTTCCATCAATCATATATGTGGCGCTACTAAATAATGCCATGATCCCGTTGTTGACAAAACCAATTTTTACTGGATTTGCGTAATTAGTATTATCCGTTTTTATAATTGTACCTTCTACCTCAAGAAAGGCATCAGCGGGTAAAAAGTATCTACTTGTGTCATGAACTTGTAGTTCAATTCTTCCACGTTGATCTGGTTGTTTTGCGTCATAGGAATAAAATTGATAATCACGTACCGATTCATCCTTAAGGACGGGTGCTTCCATGTCAAATGCTGTGTCGGATACGCGCTTGAACATTTTATTATAATTATTTTTCGTCTAACACGTTGATTACCGCGTTCGGGAAATTCCACCTCGGGAAGTTCCACTTCCGGATATCAAACTTGAGATATTATTTCCAGATTCACCGAGTCCTTGATCTGCTAACGCTGCTAGTTTTTGATTTGCAGCTTGATTTATTATTTTACTAACATCTGCAGGCATCACCTCAGTACTTGCCAGTTTCACTGGTGGTTGTTGTTTTCGTCGCAATAATTGTGCTAGTCTTTCTTTGATCGCCGAGAACGCCTTACCAGCAACATTGACAATTGCACCAGGAGCTTTATCACGAACAATATCAATAGCCTTCATCGATAATTGTTTTGCAACAGGTGCTACTTTTGGAGCTATCCTTGTAAATAATCCCTGAATAACATCACCAAGTCCATCTCCGTAAGTAGCTCTATAGATTGGTAATCGTGAGTTTACCGCTCTGACCTGTGCAGGTTTGCGATGATTATTATGTATTATCATCTTATTTTTATTTACCATTTATCTAACAACTAGTCATCAACAAGTTCATCGATAAGTTCTCGGTAAACTCCGATATCCATGATACCACCTTGAAATAGTCGCCGACAAATATCAGCTGCTTCATTAATTATTTCTGGTGAATTATTTCCAGCTCGTTTTCCTCCTATGAGAACTTCTAACCGTGACACGTCATTGATGATATTATCAGGACATAAACCAGATCCTGTTTTAGGTTCATCTTGAGGTGTTTTAAATACTGGTGGTTGCATTACCGGAGTAAGTACTTCAGTGGTGACCGGGGGTGAGCCAGGTGAGTCAATTCCTCGAAATCCAGGTGGTGTATCTATCGGTGTAAATGTTATTTCCGGTGCAGAAATTTTACGTAAAGGTGAAGGAATTTTCTTCAAGGAGGGTGATTTTTTAAGTGACTCTTTAGCCCTTTTAATTTCCGACTTCAACCTTTGCTGCGGCGAAGAAGATTGCTGTTGTTCTATTTGTTGCAGAGGTGGAGGAAGCTGATACTGGGAGAATTCTCCTTGTTCTGGTTGTTCCAGTCTCTCTCTGTAAAGTCTTTTTACTTCTTCATTAAGTCTTTTGAACTCTGGACCTCTAGCTTGTTTTTTTATTGTAATATACGCGATATATCCATTTAATGAAATTATCATCACTTGTTTTTTCATGAAAGGGTTTTAAAATATTAGATTTATCAGATATATTATTCAATATCATCTCAGGTAATTTTTCTCTTTTAGTATTTCTAATAGTATCAACAACTCCTTCGTTAAATCTTGCAATTAATTTTAAGTTTTCTCCTGCTGATTTGGATTTAGATGCAAGTTTTTCTCTCATATCGGCGACTTCAGTACGAAGTTCTCCAATACTTTCAAGTATTTCCTCACCAACAGGTGGAGGTTGAGCTGCAGCTATGCCAGTTGGAAGGTCTCGTAAAATCTTCTTTGCCTGTTTAGTTCTTCTTGCTATTTTTTCTGATACCGGAAGATCTTCTTTGATGACAGTTGTAACTTTCTCAGTAGCTGCAGTGACGGGTTTAAATAGTTTTTTAGTTTCTTCTTCATACTCAACTTGTGCTTCTTGTTGCGCTTGCAGATTTTTTCTGAATGAGTCTCTGACAGGAAGAAATTTTTTAATTGCTTCTAATCGTTCTCGTGCTGTTCTTGCAGTATGAGATTCTGGATGTATCATTTTATTATAACATAATGATTTAATTAATATCAGCAGAAGGGGTGTAAATTTAATTAAACAGATAATGAACAACTGTGCGTGGCTGCGTCAAGGAACAACAGATAAATGTAATAAAAAATGCCGTGGAGAATATTGCAAGAAACATAATTATCTTATAAAGAAAAACCTTCATGCTGGTCCACGAAGTTGTGTTGGTTGTAACAACGGCGTTAGAGGATTATATCAGATTTGCAAAAATTGCGGTGGAGATCGATACAGAAGTTTGATGATATATTATAAACACAGAAAGAACACAAATCCAAAAATAGAAAAACCACCATCAGAACTTGAATATTACTTGAAACATAGAACAAATAAAGATGAAACAGATGAAGATGAAACAGATGAAGATTCCCATGATTCAGATGAAAAGAAAAATATTCATCAAACTTAAAATTTCTTTTACAACATGGATAGCAGCAGAGAGGGGGCGTCTACAATTCTGTTTGGGACAAACAATAATCGTAGACGTTGTATTGACCTCTATGAAGGGTCACTATTTTTTTTGGCGCAAACACAAGGGTGACCACTCCCTTAAGTGGTCTGTTCACCCTCTCTGCTGCTGCTCGAATGCCATTTTTGACTAAATGTACCTTCTGCCAGTGGTGCTATCAAATGTAAACACACCCATAACATTTCCTGACCATATTTAAAAAAAGATTATGTGCTAACCTGACCTTGAAAAGTTGGACACAGTGACCTACTTTTGCCGCCAGAAGGACCTTCTATTGAGAACATGTAGTTTTATAATAACTAAATAGACTGGTCAGTGATTTCAGCATTGCATCTACTTCCGTAAAAGAGTTCCTGGTATACTTGGCCAAAACAATTACATATATGAATGCTGGATATATCTAACAGCAACAGCAATATGCCGTGGGGGCCTCGAATGGCCGAGTTATCTAAATTGCTCACCGCTACGGATCACTACCATCTCATCTCTGTCTGCGTGGGTGTAAACTAAAAAAAAAACTTTAAAAAAATTAATCCCATAGTTAAGAAGTATTCTAATGATTCTCCTCGAAACTTTTCATGCTATATAGGATACACACAAAATGACATTTCAATTATTCAATATCAAATCAAGTGTACTTTATGTTATCCAAAGTACACTATGATAATATTATAAAACAGGAAAATAACATACATTAATATTTTATCGTTAACTAATTTTTACTTTCTGCATTGGAACGTGATGTTGCAGACTATCTTATTCCTATATTTTCAAGGAAAGCAACGGCATTTTCTCTCTTTCTGTGTGTTGTATAAAATAATAATAATGAGGACTTTGTATAGCGCCTAATCTTTAGAAGCTCTAAGCGCTTTACAACATTAGACAATGCCTATAAGAAAAAAAACATATAATGATATGATTACAAAAACAAACACCATGAAATTAGAAAATAATTTTAAAAAACATGCTGAGAATATTTAAGGTAGGAAACATTATTAGGTCTTTAAGTTTGAAGTTTGTTCTTGCAGTCGAAATGTGATCTTGAATGTGATCACTGTGTATTTGTGTCTAAGTTCAGTGGGCAATTCATTCCACGTTGCTGGGCCCTGGTATGCAAAAGAATGCTGTCCATAGAAACAGTTCTTCCTTGTTACAACGGTTTGAAGTTTGTAAGTGTTAAATCCATGGTAGGGTGTTTAAGATACGTTACACTAATGGACTGATGTGGGAATGAATGATTTTTAACGAGGTTATGTTGATAATTTTGTGCCAGGCGAATTGGCAAGGCGACGTGAATTGGTTACAGTGAGAGAAAAATAATGCCAAGGGTTGAAATGTTTCAGAAACGGCAATTGTACTTGCTTAAAATTCTGTAATAAGTTGAAAGCTTTCCAGAGATCGGTTATTAGGAGAAGCCCGAAATATGTGGAATTTTCCAAACCTCGATAGGCGTGCTAAGTTAGCGTTTAAATAAATATAAAGTCCTGATTGGCTAAGTAACGGCCTGGATGTGTTTCCATGCTATGTTTCGTGCTTCATAATTGTCTTATGTCACAAAGTTAGTTAGTCTAGTTGAGATTGTGGCTCCGAGAGTAGTAGGAAGTACATTCTCGTAGAAAGGTCTTGGAACGAGTAATTTAAAGTCTTGAGAGATGATTCTAAAAAAAGAGGAAAATAGAGCAAGGTACCAATCATATCTCAGTTGCATGCAATCTTTCTTTGATTGGAGTATGAAAAAATTGTTTTAATTCATTTGTTATAAATGTTAAATGAATCATGTATTCTAATTCATTCATTATTTTCTTGAAAGGAGTCTTGAGATAATTGCTGGAATTTATCCCTTTATATGTCATACGAATCATGTATGCAAGGAATTTATATTGTTATGGTCTGTAGGAAGTGATGACACTGAATTGTTAGTTAGCAAATATAATCGTAGTTAAGGCAAGAAGTGAATTTTGATAATTCATTTGGATAATTAAGATGCAAGTTCTTTTAGCTGAGTATCGATTGTATTAGCATTAGAGTGCTCGCAGGTTTACACTTAGTCCATATAGTGAAGTCTACAAAACGGGGTGAAATAGCTTATTAAGTGACTAGATTATGCTATAGATCAATTAGTGATGCTAATATAGTCCAGTCTGAGAAATACAATAATCGTCCTGTACTATGTTTTGTTTATGAGATGTCAGACTGCGACCTGGAAACCATATTAGCAGTTAATATTTGTTTGAATTACGATATGACAATATCTAATGTAAAGAGAGAGGAGATAATGTTCTATCCAAGTAGTAAGGACGCAACAAAATATTTAGGCTGCATGTTTATTAATTTTAGCAAGAAGATAACTCCACATAAAGCACAGGGAGATGTAGAAGTAGTATGTTCCATACTGCAATTAAAGACTTGTAAGAGGCTAGATAAGACAGAGAGGTCATTGTAGTCAGAAACAAGGCAGCCAGAGGGATAAATTGATCCGATCATATTACCAGTGTTGAATCTGGAGTGACCCACAACAGTCATCAAGTTAGGCAGACATGCAGGACAAATGAGTTTGAAAACATTAAATCTTATGACTAAATTTGTCATATATGCATAAAGCAGAACAGCTAACTGCATTGTCTTAATAACTTTTGGTATTTGTTTTATTTCTAATAGAAGTGCATCTTTCAAGTTTATTGTACAATTGTATTTTGATTATCTAATTCATTAAATTGCAATATTTTAAATATGGAGTCCGTGTTATTCTCTTCTTTATCTCATCTCAGATCTCTATTCATTTCATCCACAAATTTAATATTTTTATTATCTATTCAATTTGTTCAAAAATAACAGAGGTCAATCATCTTCTAGATAACAATAACCACCACCACCACCACCAACACATAAAACTTGTAAAGTTTCAAATTAAAATAATCATAGTCTTGCACCAAGAACGCACAGTAATTATATGACTTGATTGGAGTTTTCCAATTTTAGCATGTTTCATTATGCCACTGTTAGGATATCTCATTAAGAAGCTACAATCATTTTTGTTGGGCAATGAGAGAAAAGGGTAAGGAAACAACACAGCAGTTGACCCAGTCTAATAATATTATTTGTACTAAAATTATTAATAGTATGGAGATCTTCAAAAAATCACACCAAATATCACTAAACTTTTGGGTGCAAGTTTTTCTTGACACAAAATTTTGTGATAAAAATAACATTTTGAAGAAATAAAACTGAACATTATTTTTGAACATAATCCTTGTTAATTATTTTTATTTTCTATTTATTCACATTCATGTTTTGGAATGGGTGCACATTAAACATGTATTCAAAAATGCAAGTTATTTGTCACTATACATCCATATGTTGTTTCCCATTAAAAATGCGTGTACATATACAAATATCTCACAACTACAAATGCTAAATCCAAAATAAGTATTAAAACTCTGGCAAGTACAAATTAAGAAAAAGCTTATTTCTAACAGTATAAGGAATAACAAAAATTATGTGCAAATACATGACAAGCAGTTTTAAAATCTCATTTTGAGACTTTATCTGGGTCTTACATGGTGTGAAAAGAAGTTACAATGTGATCAACGTTTGAAGCATTTCTTTTAACTTTCCATAGATTGATTCTTTGATAGTCACTCGTTTGACATCCTGGTGATGTGGCCCATCCATCCTATGCAATTTTATCAGCTTAGTATGGATGCTTGGATGCCCATGTGAGAACTCCAGTCTTGGACCTTGTCCTGCCATTTTATCCTCATCGTTTTTTTCAGACAGCCCATGTGAAAATGATTAGGCTTCTTGGTATGGAGTTTCTACATCATCCAGGCTTCACATGCATACAGCAGGGCCAGCAACTTAATGGCTTTGTAGATCTTTGGTTTTGTTGCAGATTGATGTCTCTGCATTTGTGCCTAATCTGTCAAACTACGCATGCTTTAGCAATTCTGGCATTGGATTCGTTACGTGGACTGCACATACAAGTGTATTGCCAGGTCAGGTGAACTTGTACACAGCCTGGAGGGGTTGATCATTGGCAGTCTTCAGCAAATCACGAACAGTTGGTTCCTGTAACTTCATCTTCGTCTGTATTTTCAGATTGAAGACTTGCTTTCTGTCCAGTATCTTATGTCAATCCCAGTGTTTTTGTCACAGAAGGCACTTGCAAACATGGTAGATAAAATCATACTGAAGTTCGTTGTTGGCATTATACAGCCTCATTTGACTCCATTGGTGACTGGGAGTGGTTTAAATGACTCACCTTCGTTGACAACATGGGTGAGCAGGCCATCGTAGAATCTAGGTAGACCAACAAGCAGATCTATGCCTTTTATTTTTCTGACATTGGCATTCACAAATAGTAATGTCAGAAAAAAAAGAGACGAAGAACTACTTGCTAGTCTAGGAATGTAGGGTGTGTGATATGGATCTGGATTTAAAACGTTGCTTTAACAATTGTTCAGTCATATCGCTGTGATATCTACAGTGTGGCAGTTTATAGTGATGTCTAGCACTGGGGCATCATGCCGCAAACATGTAACATCATGTCCTCTCCAGTCACATTATCTTGACACCAAGCCGACCAGTCCTAACACTATCCTCTTAATGCTGAGTGCCAAGTTAGGCTGCTGCTAGTACCATTTTTATAAGTCTTTGGCATGACTTGGCCTGAGTTGGAACTTTCGATCTTCCACATCCAATGTAAACACTCAAACTACTTAGGCCACCAGAGCAATCAAGGAATATACGAAACTGCAGTGGGAAACTGTGAGTTGTCATTAATTTGTTGCTGTACACATACAGTTTACTGACATCAGAAAAACACCAAGTCTAACATCAATCAATATATTGAGCACACAAATGGACTGCAATGCTAATGTGATAAAAATTTACTCATAAGAAGATGGAAGAACTGTGTAAATACATGGTCCTTTTATTTATCACAGATATCCTGCCCTAAATAATCTTTATTTTTCAAACATTTACATGTTACTAAATAATTTATGTTAAAATTATTTGGGTAACTTTTGCGATTTCCTTTTAAAAGCATTTGTACTATTTTTGTTTTAAAAAAAAAAAAGCACCATCAGAAAAGTATTACATAAGGGAGATAACTACTATAACAGCCTATCAGTTACCCTTATTTGAGTTACCTCCCTTGTGATGTAGCTATCCGGATGTATGTAGGAGAAAAGCGGCCATGTAGTGCCAACTAAATATGAAAATGAAAAATGTAAAATTGAATTTTAGCAAATTTTTGGAACATAAGCCTTTATAAATAAATAGAACCATTAAGTAGAACATTATAAAATATTAATGGAAAGATGTTAAAATTTTGTAAAATGTATATAAAATAACATAAAATACTTGAAACAATTTTCAAAATTGTTTTATGAACCAGATTCCATCAAAAAGTCCAAGATTTTTTTGGGTGGGAACTCTTCATGCAGTTTCTTCTGGCAATTAACATCAAATGCTTGTCATACAGGGGGAAATCAACATGTACATTCTAGTCGATGTAAACCCTTTAGGAGGAATGTATATGTCAGTTGTGTTTGATACATATTGGCATATTATAATAATAATAAATAATAACAATAATAATAATAATAATAATAATAAGAATAATAATGAGGACTCTGTATAGCACCTAATCTTTAGAAGCTCTAAACACTTTACAACATTAGACAACACCTATAAGATAAGAAACATAATAATATTATTGCAAAAACAAACAACATGAAGTTATAAAAACATTAAAAAATAAAAAACATGCTGAGAATATTTCGGGTAGGAACATTATTAGGTCTTTAAGTTTGTTCTTGCAGTCTTCTCTCCAATTTGTTCTATACAAGTGATGACACTCTCCAAATAATGTCTTTGAAGTTCTTGATTTTATCTCTGTATTTATTCTACAAAATTTATCACATATGTATGCAATAGATAAAACTACACTGTAAGTATTTTAGGTACAGTGATCATGCTTTTAAAGAAATATAGGTGGCTAATGTTTAGATAAGAGGTGGGCAAACTTTCCAGTGCAAGTGCCGCATACACAAATTTACACCTTGTCGTGGGCCACATAGTTCATTAAGTAAAATAATTATTATTTGAAATAGCAAAAACAAAAGGTTTTTCTGAATAACATCTAATTAATTTTCAGTTGTTAATATGTTGTTAATATTTGAAAAGTTTGCCCACCCCTGGATTAGATAAAAGTGCCTTTTATTTCCAAACTGACCTGTCAATGAAATCTCATTAGTCTGATTATTAAAAAGTATAACCCTGAAATAGAATCTGACAAGCTGATTTTTTTAGTATTGGCAAGCCTGGCACATTTCAGATCTCAAACTGCCCATTGCAAAGTTAAAATATGTACGAATGTTATGATTAATCCAGTTTTTAACCACAGTTTTATAACAAGCCACCAAATGGCATGCACAGGGAGTTATTACTCCTGGTATATAGAGTTCTCGAAGAATATGTTCTTTGATATTTTAAAATTGCCTTTCATAATAAAATGTCAGCTTCAATAGAGTCATAATGTCATATTTTAAAATCTGTACCTCATTTGCAGAGCTCCCATTATTCTAGGACTTTCACTTCCTAATCCTGGACTCTCAGTCTCTAAAACTTGGTCCACAGTTTTCTATATACTGGCCCCTCACTCATGGGAGAAACGTTGTCCAGGAATTCCATTTTTAATCTTAGAGAAGGCAACGATGCTGTCATGTAATAACAAAAAATGTCACGTAACCACTAACAATGTCATGCAACCACTAACAATGTCATGTAACAACAAACAATGTCATGTAACAACTAACAATGTCACAAAGACAGATTATTTATTCATACTTTGTGCAGTTTTGTGAATCATCATAAAATCATGCACATCATTAATGAAGTATATGCAAGTAGTTCAGTCATTAAATACACACAAAAGTGTACTGAATATGCTTCACCTGTGATAGTAAAGACAGCTTAGTGACATACACTATTATTAATTTTGGCATTCACTGTATTACACTATATATATATATATATATATATATATATATATATATATATATATATATATATATATATATATATATATATATATATATATATGTGTGTGTGTGTGTGTGTGTGTATGTGTGTGTGTGTAGCACATGATAGACTTAATTACACTCAACATTACTTACACAGATTGGGGTTTACCATGCCAATTAGTGGATTACATTGTGTACATGACTATTCAAAGCGGACATAATGCAGGTAGTAACTCAACCAATTATAATTCAAGCCAAATCAAAAATCCCACAGCACAATGTAGCAATGGGCCTCACTACAGCTAGTGTACACATCCCATAGCACAACAAAGTATAAGCCTCATTTAAATATACACCTAAAAAACAAGCAAGTGCACTTATCCCATAGCACAATGTAGCATTAGCTTGTTGCACCTACAATGCCAAGCAAGTGCACACATCCCATAGCACAATTTAGCATCGACCTAACTACACCTATAATACCAAGCACATATTTGTTATGGCCTAAACTAAGTACAAGAAAAGAGTAAAAATCAACAAGTTTTGTAAAATTTATTTATCCTGAATTGACAGTGAAAATTTCAAAAGAACTTATAATATTGTGAATTAAATCCTACATAGTCTGAAAAGTTCTATCACAAGTCCAAATGTATAGAGTTCCAATAGAATTCCAATACTGAATATGCCGATTAGCCTGTAGTCTTGAATGTGTTAATGTGCCAATAGCCTAGAATGTGGTGATGTGTTAAGTCTTTTGATGCATCACAGTAATATAATCCATAAAATCCAAAATGTTCTTGTGTGAATTCAATATAATTCTGAATTAATCATTTAGTCCAAGAAGTATTAATTCAAGCCAAATCGAACATCCCACAGCATAATAATAACAATGGGCCTGACTACAGCTAGTGTACTGTAACATGCTTAGGCTCTTACATAAAGTTTTTAAAAAAGTGAAGACAACAAGTTTTGTAAAATTTAACAAATAATTTATTTCCCCAGAAAAACAAGGTAAATATGAAAAAAAGAACTTAGTTTTACAAATCAAACCCAAAATTAATCCAGAATTAAAAACAGAAGTCCTATTATTAAAAAAAATCATAAATGAATCTGAGTTTGAGCCCTGATGAAATCCAAAACGGAAGCCGATGATGTCAGTTGTAACCTGTGAAGTGCTGCAGTGTCAACAGTCTCTTGTTGAATCACAGAAAATATTATTCCAGTTTTTGAATCCTGTATAAATTTTGATAAATGTCCTCATCCAAGAATTAGTTTAGAACACTAGTATTTCCAGAGAAAAGAATCACTTTTCTTAAAAATAATTTGAAGAAATTAAAAAAAATTAGTCCAAATCAGGACACAACATAATACGACTTGACTTCTCAAGTGTTAAGGCATGAATGACAATTCCTTCTCAAAACATTAGTAATAAGTCTAACTACAATGAAAACAAATTCCAGGTTGGAGGTCAAGAGTTCATCCTTCTGGGAAAACCAAAAGTTTGTAACAATCCCTAACTGAAATCAATGGTTTTTACTCTGTAAAAGAATTTTTAAAAAATAATTTAAAAAAGTTGTTTACTAACACTGTCACTGATTTCTGAATCAAGGTTAGGAACTAGGTCAGCATTAGATACACTGTCTCTATAAAGTTGTTTGTCAACAACAACAACAAAAAACCCAGTCAGAACTGAACTCTATTCTAGACAATACAACAGTATGTAATACAATTAAAAATATTTAAAAACAAACAAATGATTAAATTATATCAAATATACATAACAGTATACATCCCATAGAATAAATCTCATTTAGATGTACACCTAAAAAAACAACCAGGTGCACTTATCCCATAGCACAATGCAGCATTGACCTAACAACACCTACAATACCAAGCTGGAGCACATATGTGTTATGCATCTATGGTCAAAACTTAGGACAAGAAAAGAGTAAAAACCAAAAAGTTTTGTAAAATTAAAAAATAATTTATTTATCCTGAAATGACAGCGAAAAGTGAAAATTTAAAACAAACTTAAAATATTGTGAATTAAATCGTACATAGTCCGAAAAGTTCTATCACAAGTCCAAATTTATACGAGTTCCCCCCAAAAAATCCAATACTGAATGTGCTGATTAGCATGTAGTCTTGAATATGCTAATGTGCCAACAGCCTGGAATGTGGTGATGTGTTAAGTCTTTTGATACATCACAGTAATATAATCCATAAAATCCAAAATGTTCTTGTATGAATTCACTATAATTCCAAATTTATCATTTAGTCCAAGAAGTATTAATGAGCACTTACTAATTGATTGTCATGTCAATACAGTCATATTAAATATGCAATGTATTTTCCTGCGTATATCATCACTTATGTTAATAATTTCTTTTCCAATTTTTTTTCATGCTGTTGGTTTTATAGGTTATTGTTTATGTCAAATATTTCTCTACTGACAATGAACATTTTGCACATTAAAATCTTTTACTGTTTCAATTGTTATTATTTTTTGTTAAGTATCCAACAATGTTCCTTCCAAAGCATACATATGAAGGTCACATTATCATGCTTCATTATCAAAAAGTTTTCGATTTTTTTAAAAGTATGTGTTAAATACCTATAGATCCAATGGACCACCAACATATCGACTTGTAAGAGCACTGTTGTTGCAATGAACATTTTGAAATTTTTGTTATAGATATAAGGATAGGAAAGTATTACATAATACTTCAACCAATTCATAACAGTTCACTAATTCCTTCTAGTGGCAAAAAAAGTTTAACATTTACTCACATGAAGTTCGTAGAATACTACCGGTATATAGTATTTCTTGTTGGATGGATTATTTGTATTTAGCCTGGAGATTCTTGTTGATGTTGTTGTTATAGGGTTTAACACCATTTTTCAGCACGAGATAGACTATACATGGCAGCCAGTATTAATGGTGGAGGAAGAACCTGGGAAAACCCAGAAAGAACCACCAACCCACGAGAATCTACTGGCAAGCTTTCTCACATACCCACATTGGCCAAGCTCGAGACTCGAACCCATGCAGATAGAGGTGAGATGGCAGTGATCCATAACAGCGAGCGCTTTAGACCACTTGGCCACTCGGGACCCCAAGCCTGGAGGTAATGAAATCAGTAACATGCTATGTAACTAGAGAGGACATATATATATATATATATATATATATATATATATATATATATATATATATATATATATATATATATATTGAAAGTAAAATATTCCCCAAAAAATGACATATAGATGAATTTATAAAATAGTCACTAATTTCTTAAAATTCATGATTTTAGTTGCTATGGCAACAATAAATGTAGCAACCATAAAAAGTTTGTTTAATAAGATCTGACTGAAAAATAAATGTACAAGATAAGGAACCATCCCAGTGTAATCTGAATAAATTTCATATCATTCTGTTTAATATTACTGGTTAGAAAGCAGTAATACTGGTGTTAAGATAAACTCTATCAACTCGCAAAAAAATTCAGCACAGACAGGTAGGGCATTTACAAACAATTCAACATGTCAGTGCATGTCATGTGAAAACAACTCATCACTACCTGGGTTAAAAACTGAACAAAACAATAAGACTGGTTCCACTTAGGAAGTTAATGTAGGAATGAATAATTTTTCAAGTAAACAAGATTGATATCAAAAGCTAAGACACAAATATAGAATCAGGATGTAGGTCAGTCTCCTTAAATAAAGATTCAAAAGTGTCAACAAGTTTAAGAATTTCCACATGAAAAACTAATGTCCTAGACTTATAATCAAATAAACATATTTACCTCCAATAATAACGATCTATTTAATCCATAATCATAAAGAAATATTAGCTATGTATTATGTTGTTTACAAAATACAGATATACATAACAATACAAATGAAATATTAATAACACATGTCACAGCATAATGTAGCACTGGCATGTCTACACCAACAAAACCAAGCTAGTGCACACATCCGACATTACGGCATAGTATGTGCCTCAGTAAACCTGCAATACAGTCGTGTTGTATAGATTTGTTGCAGCATGATAAGCATATCATTCTGTAGAATGCTCAAAAGATGCTTCCCGATAAGGTCAGTAGCAGATGATATTCTGCCCAACTGGAAAACGGGCAATCTGGCAGTTTCTCATATATGCGATTACCAAAATGTACAGTTTTTAACAAGGCACACTGAAGCAAGGTCAACTTATAAATCAAAAATATAGATACTAACAGAAAGTCTGATTTGCGTTCTGTTTATGCATGTAAATTTCGTAAAAGTATCTACAGATTCAGTGAATTTATTTCAACTTCCAAACACCATATAAATGGTCAATCTGCCAAATGACCACAAATATGGCGGATGATGACGTCATTCGGGAACTATCTATATCACTTTCTGCCTACTGTACAACAGATGTCATTTGCTGTAAGCAGATCAACTCATTTTGTAATTTCGTACATGATGAAAGCTATGCAAGAATATCATAAATCCTGTTATCGTAAGAAAATCAAGAAATATTACTCTTGAAAAATTGTTTACTCATGACACGCATTCTTTAAGACCTCCACATCATTTTGAAGTAGGCGATAATAGTATAAAGCTTGCGCCTGAATGTCCTTGTCCTCATCATTCCAACATTTCTCCAACAGGCTTCCCAGCAATCCTTGGCATTCTGCGGGTCTCTGAACAAACAATTTTATAGTTGTTATTAGCAACTGTATTCTTACTACTGTATCTTCTTCTTCAAAAGTTTCTATTATTTTCTCCAGAATGTAGGGACTTTCTTCCACGTGAATGCCATACTTGCCAATCAAACTGAGTAGCGAACATTTTCCTGCTGAAGTCTGAATAATCTGACCAACAGATCCAATTCTGCCCACAACCTCATCAAAATTAGGAAAATCCCTCAGTTCCAAAGTTTCCAAAACTTGGAGTGTGTTGGATATCACATGGTTTGTCCCACACTTCAACAGTTCATCAAATTTCTTTAAGCAGCTGCCTCCTGCATTTGGGAAGACCTGTACAATCTTACCCAACGCCAGTATAGCATTAAGAGATATCTCCATACTGGTGTCTGAGCAATACATGCCTATCTCATCCAATATTGGAGTCATATTGTCCTCAGTCAACAGATGTGGAAGAAAATTAATCTTCTGCTTTTTAAGATATAACGGATCTTTGAAGCAGCAAAAGAAAGACTTGTAATGACCTGAAAATACATCTTTTCCTTCCTTGGCAAATTTCTGCATGTAGTCCAAAAGGATGGAAATAAGTTCTACATTCCCTGAGCCAAGTACAACTATGATAGTTTCTGTCCATCGTTTGAATATCTCACAAAACAGATGAGGCAATGACTGCACTAGATGAAGAAATAGTTCCAAAGCACTTGTGGAAAGAAAACAACTGTTGTGTTGGAGGTATGGATCCAATATATTCATCATATCAAATATCTCCTCCTCATTCTTTGGCTGGTACTTTTTTAACAGATTTAATAGATAGGCTGTTCCCCATGCAGTGAAAGTTGATATTCTATTCAAAAGATAGTTAACCATATTTTTGTTTAACACCACTCCTCGTTCCGATGATAGAATTTCGTCCAATGCAAGAAGACAATTGATGACTACAACTGGATCAGAATCACGTATTAGAGAATACAGCCTGTCAATTATTCCTGATTCTGCTAATGATGATGTCTCACAAAATTTATGTAATGCAATAGAACACATCACTGCAGTTCTGCGGACATATGAACTTTTGTCCTGAAGTCCATTTTCAACAGCTTTTAAACAGTGGTCTTGGTATGCTTCATGGTGAATGGAACAAAGAGTCCTGAGTGCAAGGCCACGGATCATTGGGTTACTTCCCTGACAATCTTGTAACAGAGTGTTGATGGCAAGAAGTGGTAGTTCTGACTGGCTCCCAGACAACTGTACCAAAAACATACAAGCTGTCTTTTTAATTACAAAGTCAGAATGAGCAAGCAGTTTGATTATATGTGGGAAGAGAGGTGCCATATCCTTAGGGTTTGTGTCTACACATAAAAAGGCAATCTGGAAATAGTGAAATTTAGAATAAGAATGATATCTATAGGTGAATAGCATATGATGTACATAAAAAGGCAATCTTGAAATATTGAAATTTAGAATAAGAATGATATCTATAGGCGAATAACATATCATGTAGATAAAAAGCAGATCAAGATAAATAGTCCCAAGAGCTAATCAATGAAACACATTCAGTGCTGAATCATAAACTAGAGGAATGATGGCCAAGTTGCCTACACAAATATATTCCAACCTCTTCCATGTTTCAATCCTGCTCTGAAGAGATCGATGCTCTACTGGCTGAAAAGAATTTCCAGGAATCCAAGATAAGACCATTTATGACATAAATATCAGGAACAACTCTTAGGTTGATGGATTACGTGGATCAAAAAGCTGCAGAAGGTACATTCCACAGCCATGTGTAAACTGAGGTCAAGTCCATTTCAAAGGCAACACTTTCCAGTAGAGTTTGGACAAAACCAAACATTTTGTCTGATATTAACTTTTTGTATTTCATTCATGTTAATACCCATGTAGTCTGATAAATCAACCCATCCCCCAAATCTGTGTTGATACTGATGGACAATATGTGGGTCTGATGTCACTTGTTCATTGACATGTGCAATTTTGTTGCATGCAAATCATTCACGAACAATCCTGGATACACTTTAGACACATACTGGTAATTGGTAACAGCCAAATCACATGGATTTACAAGTCACCTAACATTAGATTTGCTTGGGAAATATAATGTACATGTCACCAAAAGAACCCTTCAGCTGATAGTAGCTCCATAGCCATGAGAAATACTGATAAGTGTATATAATGTACACTAATGTGTACAGCCAAAATTAGCTGCAAATAATTGCAGCTTTTAATGAATAGGTGATATCAGTCCCAACCTGAAAATCAATATTACCACAGGTGAGGGGCTGATTACAAAATATGTTTTGTTACAATTACCATGTTTATTGACTCCTACTGTTATGCATATTTTATTTTATTTATATTTGATTTAATTTGTTTGTTTGTTAGTTTTAACATTTTTTTTACATGATATTGTAATGTAAATTTTTTTTACTGGATTTGACATTTCCAGAAAATCCATCCAGTTCTATTTGACCTGACTGTTTTTCATAAACAACTAATATTAGAAACTTTATATATAATGCTGACCTAGTTCCTGACCTTGATTCATAATCAGTAAGAGTTAAAATAAACAACTTTAAAAAAAAAAACTTTCTCAGTGTAAGATTCATAAAGTGAAATTGAGGCCATACCGGGAGTATGTGATGTTAGGTATGTGAAAAGCTTCTATGTTGTTCTAGAAGGGTGATCATATGACCCTCATAAGGGAATCTGTTTTGCATCTCATATTAGTGTATAACTGTTCTCTATAGAGAATTTGGGCAGTCGGGCTTTAGGCCATTGTCACTTAAAGGTCTTCTGTTGTGACCAGTTTGAGTTGAATTTTTATTTTATTTTTTATTTGGATTCTAAGACATTATTTTTCCTTGGAAATACTTGAATTCTATATTAATTCTTGGACAAGGACAGTTATCGAAATTTACACAGAATTCAAACACTGGAATATTATTTTCTGTATTTCAACAAAGAAATGTTGACAAATCAGTATGACATTGACCACAGAATATGTCATTGCCTTCCATTTTGGATTTCATCAGGATTCAAACTCAGTTTTATCAGGACTTTTTATTACTAGGACTTCTATTATTTAATTCTTGGATTATTTTTGGATTTGATTCATAGAACCTAAGTTTTTTTCCTCATTTTTACCTTGACTTTCAAGTGAAATAAATTATTTATTAAATTTTACAAAGCTTGTTGTCTTCACTCTTTTCTTTTTACTTTTTTTAAGAGCCTAAACATAAGATTGCTGTTAAAACCTTGCACACTAAGGAGTGTTGGCTGATTTGGACCATAGCTCATTCAGACCATTGCTGATCTGGACTAAGTAAAATATTATTAAAAACACAAAATAACTTTATTTTATTAGCTATAACTGGTTTTGAAAACAGAGTAAGAGAATGTAAATGGTTGAGTTTCAGTTCTTTTTAGTTTGGATTTTTAATGTAGCTTTAACATTTGGAATCATATTGCTATGATGTCTGCAGTGTGGCAGTTTATAGTGATGTCTAGCACTGTGGCATCATGTCCCACAAAGTCACATACATTCTCCTGACACCAGGCCAACCAGTTATAATGCTAACCTCTTTATACTGAGTACCAAGCAAGGCAGCTGTTAGTACCATTTTTATAAGTCTTTGGTATGACTCAGCCGCAATTTCAAACCCATGACCTCCCACATCTGAGATGGATGTTCTAACCACTTAGGCCACTGGAGTGGTACCCCAATACTTTGTAAATTTATAGCCGAAATCAGAACAAAATAGATATGAGCTATCAAATTTAATTTTTTTACCCCCCCACCAATCTTTTCAATGTTTACAATTAAAGAAACATTAAGTTATTTTGGGAATTTTTAACTCTGAGAAATGTTTTGAAACTTTTCAAAACTCAAGCCAGTAAATAGCCAACTTTCAACACTATAAAAAAGTAATGTTTATACACTGAACCATGGATATGAATAGCTTCTTGTGCAAATAACTTATTTTGTTTCGAAATACTGTGTATCATTAATATAATATTAAAATGTACTTTAGTGCTCTCGTTTAATTTTTATCTTGTGCGTAAAACCTCTAAACAGTAAATCAACTTATTTTATTTTCATTTTAACCTTTTGAAAGTTTGCAAATATCAATGAGCTTTCATTTAAAGCACAGACAAAATCCATTCAATCTTGATTTCTGAATAGAGAATTTATTATATTAACACATATATAATGAATAGCACTTCGATGTAACAAAATATCATAAAGTTATTTAAAATCAGAATTTCATTTTGTGTTCTTAAATGATATTAAATTCAGTAAATTGGAAAATGACAACAAAGTTCTTAAACTGACAAACAGGTTTTGCAAATTGATGGTCCGATGATCTCACTATTATTGTTTGCAATTAAGGGCATACTGACCAAATAAAGTAAGAAACAGCCAATGATATGATGTTTAATTATTGTAGTATTGACCAATTTCATGTTATATGAATTTGCATAAAACTAAATGATACATCACAAATCCAGCAGGAAAAAAAATAACATTGGTTATTTACACAAAGAATAGGAAAATAAATTTCGTCTTTTTAAAGAAACAGCACAATAGTTTTGGTCATATGATCATTATTTTTATCTTAAAAGTATTGTGAGGTCAACAAGATTAGCAATATAAATGTACGAGACTGTACTGATTTGACAGGACACATGACAAGAGGGTTTGAAGCACCCAGAAACAATGTTCTTTTTTGTGGTGCCCCAACTTTGCTAAGGAGAATTATTTTGTCAGCTGCCACCACAAAATAGCAGATTTTTTAGGTAATGTCAGCTTTTTCCCATTTAAGTTTTGTGTTGTTTTGTATACATTCGCACAGTAAATCTGAGTAATATAATTCTTGAAAAGCATGCACTTAAAATATATTGGCGTATGTTAAATTTGAATAACATAATTCTTTCGAAATTCAAGATAACGAAACACAAAAAATAAACAGTAAAGAATGCCTGGCATGGAATTCGATTCTGAATCATTTACTTGACATGTCAACATACTTCTGCTCAGTTATAGTAACATATGTTTGGAGGTGATATTTCTTTGCTTATGTTATGTGATGTCTACTGAAACAAAATTCTTTACTGTTACAATCTAAAACTTTTCTGTTGGGAAGTTATACGTTCATGGACCAGTCTCTAATTGTTCTCACACCATATAATATTTATTTTAATCCAAAACTGTCAGACTGGTTGCAGTGAAAATATTCTCAGCCAACAGTGACTGTGCAAAGTCTTTGTAAAATTGCCATTTGAAATTGATACAATGGAACAATTTCTGTGATTTGTTAAAAATTGTTTCGCCATTAAATTTACAATGCAATATAAACTGTCACATTATTTCATTTTATTTGTTTACAGAACTATGGGTTTTGTTTCCTTTAATACATTTTTGAACTACTCAACATACCTGGGCAAAATGAAAAATATAAGATTTGAACATTTGTAAATGTTACATTTAAATCTAAGAGGAAACTTACAAAATATTTTACCACAGCATTTTGGCGTTTTCGCAACACAAAAAGTCAAAATACTACGAAATCTGTGACATTCTGACAATACGAAATAAGCTTAAATATAATATACATTTACAGTATGTATAAGATTATTTCGTGTTGTGACATATTTCGTCGTATTATTTTATATTGATAAAACGTCAGACGCCTGTTAATTTATGTAATTCGATGAAGCCCCGTGATTAATAATGGTACGCCTACAAATCAGATTGTAATTTGTACCCTATTGTACTGGTAAACACGTATTGAGGGACTGCTTTCATGAAGATTCAAAATATTATGTCATTTGACAGACAGCATAACTAAATCATATTATATATTACCTCTGCTAATTGATTTCTACATGCCTGGATGTCGCCCATCACGTTTGGATCTTTAAAACGGAGAGCCAGAGTATATGGATCACTAATTTCCATCCCAGGATCAGTTTATTGTCATGTTATGTCATGTTAGGTTTTAGTAAAGACTGTTCTGATTGGATTGTTATAGAATAATAGCATGGTTCTTAGTGGTTAGATTTCGTAGCGGTTTCAAGGGACACAACTAGTTTGATAATATAATTCTCAAAACAGTTATTTCCCCTAGATAGCAGTTCTTTTTTTTTCTTTTTGACAGCAGTTCTTTTTTTCTTCTCTCTCTCTCTCTCTCTCTCTCTCTCTCTCTCTCACACACACACACACAAAGAGAAAAGACAGTTGATTGATAACACTTTCAAACAACCACACTTTTGTAGAACAGATACATCACATAAAGTTCTCACATTTTGGATAATTATTGTTTTAGAGTGGCAGTTATAGAAAGCAATATGAAATTTGCCTTTATGCATAGTTAAGTCCATTAAAGTAAAATTAGAATAACAGATTTAGTACCAATCCTGACTGTAATTTCTAACCAATATATTCCTTGGCCACACATCCACATTCATTATCGACTTGAGAGTGAGTTTATCACAGGTGATTTCAAAACTGGAATACGTTTCATATATATTTTGTCTGTGGCTCTTCCACCTTGGTTGCCTTAACTCCAGAATAAAGCTCAGTATGAGAGGAAATGTTAGACTGAGGTCACACAACAATATATACATCATTGCTGCAGTGTGAGAGGAAATGTCAGATTGAGGTATGTCTTGTCACACAACAATATATACATCATTGCTGCAGCATGAGAGGAAATGTCAGACTGAGGTAAGTCTTGTCAAACAACAATATATACATCATTGCTGCAGTGTGAGAGGAAATGTTAGACTGAGGTCACACAACAATATATACATCATTGCTGCAGTGTGAGAGGAAATGTCAGACTGAGATAAGTCTTGTCACACAACAATATATACATCATTGCTGCAGTGTGAGAGGAAATGTTAGACTGAGGTCACACAACAATATATACATCATTGCTGCAGTGTGAGAGGAAATGTTAGACTGAGATAAGTCTTGTCACACAACAATATATAAAATAATAATAATAATAATAATAATAATAATAATAATGAGGACTTTGTATAGTGACTAATCTTTAGAAGCTCTAAACGCTTTACAATATTAGACAACACCTATAATATTAAAAACATATATAATGATATGATTACAAGAACAAACACCATAAAATTAGAAAACATAAAAAAACATACTGAAAATATTTAAGGTTGGAAACATTATTAGGTCTTTAATTTTGTTCTTGCAGTCGAAATAAGTGAGTTTTAAGAGCACTCTCACTGCGTCTTTGTATCTAAATTCAGTGGGCAATTCATTCCACGTTGATGGGCCCTGGTATGCAAAAGAACGCTGTCCATATGACTTTGTTTTCATAGTGGCAATAATGAGTATACGATTGTCAGAAGAGGAGACTAAGTATCTTGCTGGTGTGTACACATGGGTGAGGTCGGAAAGGTATGTTGGACTGGAGTCCGTCAGTGAAACGCATCACAGAGAACAAGATATTCTACCATGTTTATAAATTATCATGTATTTGATGAAATAATAAGTAAGTACATTATTTTAATGATAACAAGAACGCAATGTTAAGAACTTAATCTTGAAACTAAATCAATTGCTGCAGTGGCTGCATTGTGCACAGGTCAGAGGATGCTGCTTTTTCTATGAAAATACAACTGTGTCTCCTCAAAATCTGGTTTGTACAAGGTACACAGCAAATATATTAGTTCAGGTTATACATACATGAATAAATGTTTTTAAGTCATGAAATTGTTCTTCAGATATATGAGTTAGATTATTCCAGTCCTCCATACTCATAATAAAGTAAATTGTATATAAAGAAATTTAGTCATTGGCTTATATAAAGAAAATTAATCATTGGCTTATATAAAGAAAATTAGTCATTGGCTTATATAAAGAAAATTAGTCATTGGCTTATATAAAGAAAATTAATCATTGGCTTATATAAAGAAAATTAGTCATTGGCTTATATAAAGAAAATTAGTCATTGGCTTATATAAAGAAAATTAGTCATTGGCTTATATAAGGAAAATTAGTCATTGGCTTATATAAGGAAAATTAGTCATTGGCTTATATAAAGAAAATTAGTCATTGGCTTATATAAGGAAAATTAGTCATTGACTTATATAAAGAAAATTAGTTATTGGCTTATATAAAGAAAATTAGTCATTGGCTTATATAAAGAAAATTAGTTATTGGCTTATATAAAGAAAATTAGTTATTGGCTTATATAAAGAAAATTAGTCATTGGCTTATATAAGGAAAATTAGTCATTGGCTTATATAAGGAAAATTAGTCATTGGCTTATATAAAGAAAATTAGTTATTGGCTTATATAAAGAAAATTAGTCATTGGCTTATATAAAGAAAATTAGACATTGGCTTATATAAAGAAAATTAGTTATTGGCTTATATAAAGAAAATTAGTTATTGGCTTATATAAAGAAAATTAGTCATTGGCTTATATAAAGAAAATTAGTTATTGGCTTATATAAAGAAAATTAGTTATTGGCTATCAAATTAGTCTTCATTTACTATTAAGTGTTTCAAGATAGAATAATGCCTCTACTACGTTTATAAATTATCATGTATTTGACGAAAGATAAGTAAGTACATGATTTTAATGATAACAAGAATGCAATGTTAAGAACTTAATCTTGAAATCTGTGGACCTAGTATCTAAAACATTTTTCTTTTTTATACACAATATTACCGCCATAATCTCACATTTTTACATAGAAAAACAGTTATTAACTTGAAGGTGATAAGCAACATACCCTAACATTTACCTTGAAGATAGCAAGGAACACGCTCTAAAATTTTCACTGAATATGGCAAGCAGCACACTGTACAATTTACCTTGAAGATGGCAACCAACACATACTACTACAGTCTATCTTAAAGATGGCAACCAACACACTCTTCAATTTGCCTTGAAGATAGCAATCAACACACTCTACAATTTACCTTGAAGATGGCAAGCAGCACACACTACAGTCTATCTTAAAGATAGCAATCAACACACTCTACAAATTACCTTCAAGATGGCAAGCAGCACACTGTACAATTTACCTTGAAGATGGCAACCAACACACCCTACAGTCTATCTTAAAGATGGCAACCAACACACACTACAGTCAATCTTAAAGATGGCAACCAACACACTCTACAATTTACCTTGAAGATGGCAACCAACACACACTACAGTCTATCTTAAAGATGGCAACCAACACACACTACAGTCTATCTTAAAGATGGCAAGAAACACACACTACAATCTAACGTAAAGATGGCAAGCAATACAACCCTACAATTTACCTTAAAGAAGGGAATGAACATACTCTGGAATTGACCTGAAGATGGCAACCATACACCCAAAAGTATACCTTGAAGATGGCAACCAACACATTCTACAATCAACCTTAAAGATAGCAAGTAACACACCCTACAATTTACCTTGAAGATAGCAGTCAACACACTCTACAATTTACCTTGAAGATAGCAGTCAACACACTCTACAATTTACCTGGAAGATAGCAGTTAACACACTCTACAATTTACCCTGAAGATAGCAATCAACACAACCCTACAATTTACCTTGAAGATAGCAGTCAACACACTCTGCAATTTACCTTGAAGATAGCAGTCAACACACTCTACAATTTACCTTGAAGATAGCAATCAACACAACCCTACAATTTACCTTGAAGATAGCAATCAACACAACCCTACAATTTACCTTGAAGATAGCAATCAACACACTCTACAATTTACCTTGAAGATAGCAATCAACACAACCCTACAATTTACTTTGAAGATAGCAATCAACACACTCTACAATTTACCTTGAAGATAGCAATCAACACAACCCTACACTTTACCTTGAAGATAGCAATCAACACACTCTACAATTTACCTTGAAGATAGCAATCAACACAACCCTACAATTTACCTTGAAGATAGCAATCAACACACTCTACAATTTACCTTGAAGATAGCAGTCAACACACTCTACAATTTACCTGGAAGATAGCAGTTAACACACTCTACAATTTACCCTGAAGATAGCAATCAACACAACCCTACAATTTACTTTGAAGATAGCAATCAACACACTCTACAATTTACCTTGAAGATAGCAATCAACACAACCCTACACTTTACCTTGAAGATAGCAATCAACACACTCTACAATTTACCTTGAAGATAGCAATCAACACAACCCTACACTTTACCTTGAAGATAGCAATCAACACACCCTACACTTTACCTTGAAGATGGCAACCAACACACACTACAGTCTATCTTAAAGATGGCAACCAACACACACTACAATCTATCTTAAAGATGGCAAGCAACACACACTACAATCTATCTTAAAGATGGCAACCAACACACACTACAGTCTATCTTAAAGATGGCAACCAACACACTCTACAATTTACCTTGAAGATGGCAACCAACACACACTACAGTCTATCTTAAAGATGGCAAGCAACACACACTATAATCTACCTTAAAAATGGCAAGCAACACACACTACAGTCTATCTTAAAGATGGCAAGCAACACACACTACAATCTACCTTAAAAATGGCAAGCAACACAACCCTACAATCTACCTTAAAAATGGCAAGCAACACAACCCTACAATCTACCTTAAAAATGGCAAGCAACACAACCCTACAATCTACCTTAAAAATGGCAAGCAACACAACCCTACAATCTACCTTAAAAATGGCAAGCAACACAACCCTACAATCTACCTTAAAAATGGCAAGCAACACAACCCTACAATCTACCTTAAAAATGGCAAGCAACACAACCCTACAATCTACCTTAAAAATGGCAAGCAACACAACCCTACACTTTACCTTAAAGAAGGGAATGAACATATTCTGCAAATGACCCAAAGATGGCTTGACGATGACAACCAACACACCCAACAAGATGCCTTAAAGATGACAACCAACACACCCTGCAAGTTGCCTTGAAAATGACAAGCAACACACCATTAAAGTCTACCTTAAAGACAGCAAGCAACACACCCTACAATTTCAAGACAATACATACACAGTGAATTTATTTGTAAGAGATAATCCTTTAGAGATCAGTGTCCTCCTGCAAAACTCTTGGTTGCCATACACCCTCTCTTTCCCAGACATGTCCTTCTTTCAAGCAATCTCTAAACATATACTGATACAGATACACCCACCCTCCTCTGGAGTGTCCATAGTTTTGAATGTTCAAATATGGTAACCCTAGGAAAGTTCCTATTTTAGATTATACAATTTGGCCATATCTCTGAATGTACTCTAGAACTTTCTTATTTATTGTGTATGATACATTTGAAAAAAATTCCGAAATGGAAGGAACAAATCCCCTGTCAGTTTTAGAGCTGATATGTATCTCTTGGAGATTTTTTTTTGTTCAAATGCATACACACATTAAAAACTCCCTTTCTATAAAGCCCTTCATTATAACACTGTTCCTGTTGTAAGGTTACAAGTATGGTTCTGGATCCCATTTTATTTCATAGATGTGAAATTATATGTAATATATACTCACTTAGTCAAGTCCTATTGCAAATGCACAGACCCAGATCTGCCATTTTCCAGTTTCTGTAATTGGTAGAGCAAGCAACATAGACACTGACATGCTGGACAGTTATGTTTCAGCAGAACAAGATCTCTGTTAATTGCAGTTTGACTTTCCTTGTAAGCAAGTGAAGATGGTTATTGATGACTACTTCACTATGTTATATTCTGTGGCTCCCACAAATAGTCATATAAGATGGAAGTACTTTCCATACATACCATTCAGGGACTTCATTTGGGGGTGCAGGGGGACATTTTGCCTCCCCCCCCCCCGAATTTGCATGTACTGTAAAACGTAAAATTGATGTTGCCTATATATGACAATTAACAAGCTCATCAAGTTTTGCCCCCCCACTATGAATCAAGTTTTGCCCCCCCATCATGAATCAAGTTTTGCCCCTCCAATCAAGTTTTGCCCCCCTCCCCCAAGTTGAAATGATGTCCCTGATATCATTGTTTCAAGGATGACAAGTAGACACTCAAACTTTGTATTAAGACAACTTTCATGTATTTTTTCCATGACTGATGTTCCACTTAGTATGTTTATAGCAGCATACAACCAGCTGTGACACGAAAGTTTTAAATACAAAATTTCACAGTTATCTATCTGTGCCTATATATTAATCTTTTAACTTATAATATATCAGTGGAAGTTTGAGGCAATAATTAATGTCCTCTGTCTGCATCTGCTGTTTTCTTTGTTTGAAAAATAACTGTATGGGTGATTCCTGATTAATATTTTCTCATCATTGCAAGCCATAAGAGTCCATTTGTCTCTCTTCCTCATTGCAAGCCATGGACAAAAGTCTGATTTTTTTTCTCATTTTGTCATTGCATGCCAAAAAGAACAGTCTGCTTCCTTCTCTTTTCATCATTGCAAGCCATGAACAAAAGTCTGATTTCTTTTCCTTTCATCATTGCATGCCTTGGATAAAACTCTGATTTCTTCTCTTGTCATTGGTGACCACCTGAGATGAAATTTCTTCATTTCTCATGAATACATGAGAACAAATACATCATATTTGACCTAATGAAAAAAAAATTCTTATAATAAATGGAAGTGACCTAATATCGATCAATAAGTGAGTATGTCTGGAAGAGAAAATCTGATTTGGCTCTCTCAGTTAGCATGAAAGGTTATGTTGGATCAAGCTTCTGAGAAAATTTTATTCAGGCTTGCAGTGATTGGCTAAGCAAGTGTATACATATTCATGAGAAACAAGAAAATCATGTCACAGACTGCCATGGGCAAAAACAAAGCATAGCTTTATAGTCCTGGAGTAATATGTACATTGTTATGTACATTATATGGAGCTTATATTGCGGGAGTACTATATATATTATACTTTATAGTGAGAGTATCATATTCATTATATGGATCTTTATCGGAGAGAGTACTGTACATCTTATGCAAATATTTATAGCGAATGAGGATTATATACATAATATTAGATCTGTCGATTGAGGAAGTACAGTGTATATTAAATGGATCTTTACAGTAAGGGAGTTTTGGATGCATTATATATAGCAAGAGAGTGCTGTATACACTGTATAAAGCTTTATAATATGGGCATAGTATGTACACTATGTATATGTATCTTTATAGTGAAGGAGTACTGTACATGTTATATGTATCTTTATAGTGAAGGAGTACTGTATATGTTATATGTATCTTTATAGTGAAGGAGTACTGTACATGTTATATGTATCTTTATAGTGAAGGAGTACTGTACATGTTATGTGTATCTTTATAGTGAAGGAGTACTGTACATGTCATGTGTATCTTTATAGTGAAGGAGTACTGTATATGTTATGTGTATCTGTATAGTAAATGAGTACTGTACATGTTATATGTATCTTTATAGTGAAGGAGTACTGTACATGTTCTATGTATCATCATAGTGAAGGAGTACTGTGTTATATGTATCTTTATAGTGAAGGAGTACCGTACGTGTTATATGTATTTTCATAGTGAAGGAGTACTGTACATGCTACATGTATCTTTATAGTGAAGGAGTACTGTATATGTTACATGTATCTTTATAATGAAGGAGTACTGTACGTGTTATATGTATCTTTATAGTGAAGGAGTACTGTACATGTTATATGTATGATTATAGTGAAGGAGTATTGTACATGTTATATGTATCTTTATAGTGAAGGAGTACTTTACACATTACATAGAATTTTATACCGAAAGTGTACTATTCATTAAATAGAATTTTATATTGAAAGTGTACTATTCATTACATAGAATTTGATAGTGAAGGAGTACTGTGTACATTATATAGAATTTTATAGTATTTTGTGCATTATTTGGGGCCTAAGTTTATCCACTTTTGGAAAATCATTACTAGCTGCATAGCTCAAACTGTCTTGATCATTACACTATGATGTCATTGAAAAGATATCACTCTTTATCAAGGTTCATCAAAGAACTATAAGCCCTAGGTGAGGTTCTTATTAAAGTAAAAAAAAAAAATATATTTTCACTAACAAAAATAACAAATAGGTTAAATAAAATTATAAAGTTTGATGTGATCACATTAATCGTATCATGCTGGAATACTTCACTCATTAAATTACCTTTCTAAATATTTCATAAACAGAGTATATGCAAATTTAATGAATTTTAAAATACTCATGCAGCTATTATTCTATGGACAGTTAGTGACAGGGTACTTTTTGCCCCATACTTTTCTTTGTAACCATCCTAATTTTTGAAATAATAATTAAACTATTATTTTATGGATAACTTGCGACAGGGTATTTTTGCCCCAGACGTTTCTTTGTGATCACGCTAATTTTGAAATAATACTTTATTATTTTATGGATAACTTGTGACATCATCATAGTTTTGAAATAATAATTAAGTTTTTTTAACAGACAAGTTGTGACATGGTACTTTTTGCTCCTTACCTTTCTATGTACTGTAATGATCTCTCTCTCTCTCTCTCTCACACACACACACACACATTAGCTGAGAGCTGAGCAAGAAAATGCACACCAACCTTTATGTGTCTAAATTATTTTTAGATTGCTTGGACCAGCAGCTATGTATAAAGATCAAGTTTAATAAAAGGTCAAAACTCAAAATAATTGTCAAAAGATGAACCCTTAAGGTAGTTTCTATTGCATAAAATAAAAACATAAATATGTGGTGGAACAGATCTACTTGGTTTTTGGATCATTATGCAAGCTCATCTATGGGTCCAAACCAAATTATAACCTAGAAAACCAAATAACAACAACTCTGTCTTTCTTTATTCTCCATTTTATTGTAACTATCTTGAAGGCTCTTATAAGCATAACTTTTTTATTCTACTAAATGACTAACATACCAATTCAAGATTAAAAAGATGGTGTTCAGTTCATAGATAAAGATATCTATTTGATTTGATGTGAGTAACAAAAGAAATATTTACCATAAACCTATATCAGACAATATATCAAACTAAGGAATAGCCCACTACTACTTCTGACACACACTGCAAAAGTAGCAGAACGAAAACTACATGCAGTAAGTTTCATTAGTGTATTTCTTGTATTTATGATGCTGTCCTGAAAATAAACAAAACTGAGACTGGTTTTATTTCATTAACTACAAATGACCGCAAAAATCAATCTGGTTCAGAGGATGACTGGTTCCAAAACTTTGCCATTTAGATTTACCTTTCCTAAAAGGGATGTCTTCCATCTTTTATTTGAAACCCTTTAAGAGATTAGGAAAAAGTAAATTGTGACTACAAAAATGTTGTCATCTCGGTATACACTTTGGAGTATGCATATAGAAATAATATATAGTGTTTGAAAGACACACAAACTTTTGTAAATAGCCAAAGTTTCCATTTAATCATATTTCTTGTAAGATAATGATCCCAAATGTCAGACACAATTTATCAACGGAGGTATATGGAGGTATATATAGAGACTCAAGATGACATGCAGAATCTATCAAAAAGTTGGTTAATCAGTTTGTATGATGAGTTCATAGTTAATATGTTGTCAGTGAACTAAAAATAGATTTAAATTTTCATCATAATTTACAACAAATACAGCACATTACATACAAGAAGTAAATAGAATTTAACATTACATTGTGTTGTACAGTATGACAATCAATAACCACAAAACCAACTGAATGAATGGAAATATGTCTGTCAATATAGTGTCACTTTCTCTCCTAATAAAAGCTTTAAATCATGCAGCTATAAAAAATGATTATTAACAAATTCCAAAATTAGGATTCTTACAAATATAATTATGTTGTAAAATAAGAATATCATAAAACAAAAAACAAGTATAGCAAAATATATAGAATTTTTGTAAATTAAGCAAATTTATTATTAACCGGATTGTTTTCATCCTCAAGATACAGTTTGAAAACATGCCTTGTTTGGTGTCAGTTAACAACAACACACTTTAAGATATCATTTATATTTAAGCATTAACTGATACTGTGAAAAGGTCTGGGTTGATGCTCGGACTACTGGCACCATAACAGTTTTCATTCTGTTCCATAAAGTCATTGTGTCGGTCACTTGTATTAGAAAAAAAATTAAATGGTAAACAATAAAAATATGAGATAATCTATACATATTATCAATGACCTCAACCAATAGAAGCTACTAGGAATTATCACTATGGCAGTATTCTAAATACAACAAAAAAGCAAACTAATACAAGCAAAAATAAAAATCTTTTATGTAAATAATCTTGGTTTATTTCTACTATTCTGGTTTTTCTGACTTTAAAAATATAAAAAGTTCATCAAGAAATCAATGAAAACCTATGCTTTTGCAGATAAGCCATATATATAAAATGAATTTATAAAATAAAGAAAATTGTTTACATTTCTTTTCACTGATTACCTTTACATTTGATTTGATACATCCATACAGTGAAGAGTATATAGGTAAATTTTTACCTGGTATTTCACTATCACCAGCTATCAGCATTATTGATAAATTGTTTAAACTTGGTCAGATCAAAGGAAAATTAAAGTATATTATTTTTTTATTTTGTCTTTAAAAAATGCATATAACTAAAATCTTCGATCAAAAAACTCTGAATGTGATTTAATTTTTTTTACTAAGATTAAATTTCAAACATTATGCACATATTTTCAAAAATGTGCAAATCAATAAACTCACATTACTGTTTGCTAAGAAAGCAAAATGCCATTAAAAATGTTTAGGTTACTTACATCCTTAAAAATTTTCCCCCAAATTTGTTCAAGTATATAAAAATCAATGAAAAAAACAGATTTAAACACGATGAAATTCCCTATTCTACAGCATCAGTAAATTCTACAAATCCAATCTGAGTGACTTTAACTCAGCTTTGTGCAAATAAAAACAGCATGAATGTCAAAAACAGAAAACACAAGATTCTGTCAAAACCAAAGCAACTTTTGTATTTTTACATGCCTAGTATTAGTGGACTGATGTATATCTGTACACATTTCAAAATGTGCAATCAAAACAAGGGCTATGTCATTTTTCATAACGGTACTGACCACCTGTTAAAACTATAGGTCAGTATATTTGTAATGCATTACCTGTCATTTATGATGCATATACTATCATTGGAACTCCATTATTTAGGATGCAAGCATTTAATAAACTATATCTTTAACATATCCACTAATAAACTATATCTTTTATATATCCACTAATTGTCCAGCATGCCAACAACTGATAAATGATTAACTTTTGATAATAAACATAAAAAGGACATGGAAAGCTTTATTTTGGTGTTTTCTAAGAGTAAATATTATAAATAATATATATGTATGGCAAAGTCACTGAAGAGAAAAAGCAGCGTGCTTTTCAAAAACAAGAATCCCAAGATGGGGACTAACACTCTACTGACCAAAAAGAATTTGGAAGAATGATTGGGAGTGGGTTTTTTCCCCTACTTATATCTTTTTTGATTGCTGAGTACTGAAATTGCCTCAGATATTCTTGAATAAATCTAACATGCCAAATTAGGTAAAAATTATTTTCTAATGTGTTTGAGTAAACATGTTTAGAAAAATGTGCAGTAAAATGAATTGTTCTCATAGTCTTTGAACTTGAACCTTACATCATGGAAAGAAGATCATTGAATCACTCTCAGATGTTATCAAGACAGACCCACATGATAAGTTTGGTTTAACTTAGAGTTAATATTTAAAAAAAATAAACTCCAAGTTACTGAAGTGTTAATAATAAAGGTTTGTTTAAGATTATGAACAAACTGGTCTTGACATAAACTGTGCTCTTACTTGCATGTGTTATCACACTAAAAGATATCACAGATAAAAACCACAGACAAGACATTTGAGCTTGAAATTGACTATCAACTTATTTACTGAAATATAACAACATATAAAGTCTGGTCAAAATTAATTTCACACACAAAAAGATGAAGAATTTCAAGATGACCACCAAAACAGCCATTGGAGGTTAGAAAAGTATCGTTTTAATATGAGACCAATTACATATTGTAACAAGTGTTACACTGTAAAAAAAAATACAACTATCTGTTTAGAAGTAGTCATTATAACAATATTTTCATTGCTTAGACACAACCATGTTGGAATATCAAATTGACACCATTTTAATTCAGAAGCAATTACATATCAAAAGGGTTTATTTTAGTACAAAACCCGTGTTGATATAAGCTTCAATTCAGGAAAGAAATTAATAATACTCTTTTCAAGGTGGCTATGATGTGTCCACACTGAATTTCAGATTTGCACCATTTTCCATTTGAACCATCTGTATAAAACATCTTGTAGTGAATACACCATGTTGGTATGGCTATTTGTGAAGGAGTAACAGACACAACAAAATCTGAAACATCCATTTTATTTTGTGACTATCTATAAGGTCTACGTTGTACAAAGCATTTAAAGATAACCCAATAGTCTATTACTATCTGTTCTGGAGTAATGATTACAAGATTTGTAAGATTGTTGTCTATGGTGGATGTCAGACTATTTTCATCTAGAACCATCAAGAAACCATAAGAAGTCTTTGTGTGAAACCTTCATGTACCTATGACCATCCATTCCAAAGTAGTACCAACAACATTTCCAAGTTAGCTTAGCACTTCTAGTTCTGGACCATTTTAATTTAAAACCATGTAAAAGTCCAGAAAAGTCTCTTAAAGAATTATCCATTCCAAAGAAGTGTTAAAAAATATTTCAAAATGGTCAACATGGCAGCAATATTCGGTGGGCAGGTGTTATGATTTTCAGGCAAGACTTACAAAACCTTGGGATAAATATGCATGTAAAGTTTTATGGCAGTCTTCCTAGTAGTTTTGTATTTTATGGCAGTCTTCCTAGAAGTTTGGTAGGAGTAATAATCATACGCTAATGCACAGATTGGCACTAAATGGACATCCAATGACAGGCCATTGCATAAGCTCTTTTGGTCTTTGACCTTGACAAGTAGAACTAACAAGAGATATATGATATATGAAGACAAAACATTTAATGTGTTTATACAATAAAGTGCAAATGTAAAGCAAAAGTTTCCTAAAAAGTGTAACAATGATTCAAGATTAAAATATGCAGGAACAAATTATTAAAATTTAAATTGACCTTCTCTGAGCAATGCATGAAAAAAACAATAGTTTTCACTCCTTTTCTCATCTTAAGAATTATTTTCATGAAAAGTTAACATATGAAAAATAGGAATAGTCTTATACAAATTTATAAACTACACAAAAATAATCAAAAACAGTGTTTCATGTATAAGGCATCCAATGTCCAATCTGTAAGTACATATTTGAGCTAATCTCCACCTCCACCCCCAACAAAATTTTATCATTAACATAAACATGTAAATCATTAAAGCATGAACCTGTTTGTATTAAACATCCATGGGGTATGCTGTGTTATTGAAACGAATACCTTAGCTCTACATTCGAGACAGAAACCTTCTAAATATCAGTTGGATAATATTCCCTGCATTTCGTATTTAAATATTGTTGTGAGGGTAATGAAATTTAACAGCAAAACTGCCGTTCCCTTTGCGATCTTATCTCTCATACCTATTTAGACAAGGTAAGTCGCAGACAAATGAGTTGCTGAAGGGAATGGTGAAGTTTGCATTGATCCCCTCTTATCAGCTCAAATTACTGAGTTGTTAAACTAGTCAATAAGAGTTCTTCAATTGTTAGGACTAAAAGAAGTTTATATGTTATCACATGCTTCAAGATTTAATTGCCAATTCCACTAGACTACAATCACTAAAACTTGAAAAGGTCATCAAAATCAACATGTGATCAACAACACATAAAATGTCATCACTAACAAGAATTTTTGTAAAGAATCAATTAAAGATTCCTATATTGTTCAAGGCATAATTTCTAAAGTGTCTATTCAAAAGTTTTGATCATTTTATGTAATAAATGCTTCTTGGCTAAATAACAGCAACATCGATGGTTTTATTCATTTCTAAATTACATATCTGAATGAATCTGTATTGAATTTAGATCAAATTCAGATTGTATATCAGTTAAATTGTACCTGGAATTACTGCTGCTTTAGGCCAATGTTAATTTGAACAAATGCTAATGTACTTACTTTTGTTTGCAGAAATTGTTTCTTATGATGCAAGACCTGTAGAATTTGGATGATTTTCTCTGACAGCGTTGATTCTACTATTGGCTTAATAAAATATTACTCTGTTTATTTTCTCAATTAACATGTGCAGGTATACTGCTTTTATCGCTAACTAAAAGTGACGTGTGACTTTCTGTTTACAAATAACATTTTAAACATATTGGTATGAGAGATGAGAGTGATAGAGAGTAAAACTGAATACTGTATGTTATGGATATGTTTATATTGCTATGGCGACAAACTACTACAATATAATTTATATCTGCTGCAGTCTAATTTACATATTAACTTCTTATCTGTGTTTTTTTATTCATATTTTATATCATATAGACATATTTCTAATTATTTAAACTACTGCTCTATGTGTACATGTGTATGTGTTTTTGTTAGTTACTGCCTTATCTTTTTCAGGTGGTTATTCAGTAAATTTCCATGAAATATGTAACACTCAGAATATAGATGAACTGATCCTTTTGTACTTTAATCTTTAATATGTAGATGTCTTTAAGTTTGACCACATGTGAAACTGTCCCTCCTGACACAAATTCTTAATCTTATGTGTGATGCAGTGTCTCTGAGCAAATCTCTGAACTTATTTACACATCCTCAGTAGAAAGAAAACATGTCAATTAATCCTCAACTATGGCTAATTATTTTTCATCGGAAAATATTCCTTTCATTCTGAATACTATGTATCATAATGATGACAAAATTAGCCATTATATAAAAAAATGGTTTTAAATATTCGTGGACACAATTTGACAGCAAAAATGAATGATGGAAGATGCAGACATATGGAAAACAGAATCTAGCTCAAAATCCAAATGTATACAATAATTGTAAATAATAAATATTAATACATCTTTAACATAGCAGCAAACATAATTGAATATATACAAAAGCGACTAGACAAGAAAAACCACAGAAAGAACTATTCCCTTTTCCCATGGCAAACAATGACTCTAAATATTCATATGTGCAGATATGGTAAATTCCATTATCTTGGCATCATTAGATTAAATTATTCACATGATGAAAGTTTCAATAAAATTCTGTCTACCATGTATACTTTTTTATAAGTTGAGTTAAAATGCACATTTCACGGACCCAGATCTGCCCTGCCATTGCATAAAGTGTCATCAGATCTGCATCTATGCAGTTTATTAGAAGTAAATGTAGAACAAACAACACAGACCTTGATCTGCTGATCCATTATTTCATGATAGATCAGGGTGTATGCTGTTTGCATTTGTACTTTACTCATAAGTGAGTATGCATGGTTTTTGTGACATTACATTTTCATCAATTGTCTCCTGACATTATGATGTTATGGCTAAATCAAATTTTCAAAGACTAATTTTTGAATATTTGCTAAAAAATTTGCTAGTGAGAAATGATAATTTACTGTACTGTAAAATCTATATATTAAGTATATATTACTGTATGTAAGTCTGATCCCACTGCAAACTGATCCATCACTGCCTAATGCAACAGCAGAGCTAAATCAATGCAGCAGAACAAACAACATAGACCCTGTTCTGCTGGTGCATTATACTATGGTAGAGCTGGGTCTTTGTTGCTTGTTATTTGGGCCTGACTTATGTGTAGACATATAATGTAATTTTATCACCATAAAATTCATATTATGCAATTATTTCTAGTTTGGATGTTTATGATAATTAACTAGATTTGACAGTGTACTACTCTTAGTTTAATTGGTTTTAAATATGCTAAGTTTTGCATGTTTATTTTTGGAATATGTTTATTTTCATGTGTGTTTATTTTATTGCTTATTTCATGTGTGCTTATTAGTGTTTATTATCATATGTGTGCAAATGTTTGCTTATTTCATATGTGTGTTTAATCTTACATGTGTGTTTATTATCTCTTTGTTCTTTTTCCAATTGTATTTATTTCATGTATTTATTTTCACATTTTATCTATTATCATATGTGTGCTTATTTTCACCTTTATTATTATGAATACTTTTTCACATGTTTATTATCATATGTGTGCTTAATTTCACAAGTTTATTGTCATATGTGAATATTTGTACATGTTTATTGTCATATGTGAAATATTTTTATATCTTTATTGTCATATGTGTTGTTTTTGTTGTTGTTGTAGGGTTTAATGCCATTTTTCAGCACACAATAGGCTATACATGGCGGCCAGTGTTAATGGTGGAGGAAGAACCCGGGAAAACCCCGGAAAGAACCACCGACCCACGAGAAGCTACTGGCAAGCTTTCTCACATACCCACATTGGCTAATCCAAGACTCGAACCCACGCAGACAGAGGTGAGATGGCAGTGATCCATAACAGACAGTGCTTTAGACCACTCGGCCACTTGAGGCTCCTGTCATATATGTACTTATATTTACATGCTTATTGTCATATGTGTGCTTATTTTTAAATTTATTATATGTGCATTTATTTTCACATATTTATCATCATATTAGTACTTATTTTCACCTTTATTATCATGTATACTTATTTTTACATGTTTATTATCATATGTGCACTTATTTTTACATTTATTACATGTGTACTTATTTTCGCAAGTTTATTATCATATGTGTGCTGATTTTCACAAGTTTATTATCATATGTGTGCTGATTTTCACATGTTTGTTAACATGTATGTTTATTTTCATGTGTGCTTATTATCCTTATTTCCATTATGTTTTATTTCTATTTGATTTCAGATTTGTCAAAAATTAATTGAAAAAGCAATGCATATTTAAATGTCTTGTATGACAGACTGCTATAATGATTTTGAAATGTTTTTTTTATGACAGACTGCTATACTGATTTTCAAATGGCTTTTATGACAGACTGCTATAATGATTTTCAATGTCTTGTATGACAGACTGCTATACTGATTTTGAAATGTCATTTATGACAGACTGCTATAATGATTTTCAAATGTCTTGTATGACACAAATGTGAGGCATCTAATGTACAGGCAATTTGTAAAACAAGTACAGTAACATTTCCTTAAACTGGATTTCAGACATATTTTCTTAATTGTGGTAAATTATGTGGAAGTTTCCTAGACAATGGAATGAATTTATTGGGATTTTTAACAATTTTGTCCAGTGTGCAGAGGATGGATTACATATATGCCAGTTTAGGGAACTTTCAATGTACATCAAAAACTTTGATATAAACTTTATGCCCTGAACTAATAAGAAAACAATTACATTTAATCATTAGGCCTTCAGCTGTAAATCTAATACTCATGAATATGTGTATGTATTTGTATATCTTTGTATATTTCGTGTGTGTATGTATTTGTATATCTTTGTGTATTTTCATGTGCATGTATTTTTATATCTGTGTATGCATATTTGAGCAATCAACTTCTGAATTCTAGTTGGATATAAATTTCTAAAAATCAATTCTATGGTAGGACATTTGAACGGTAAAGTGCTTGGTGTTGGTCAGAAACTTTAATACGGAGGTCCTTTTTACGCTGTCCTTCTTCCTCTAGTTTGTGGAAATGTTCAATGCGCATGACTTTAGCATTCTGATATTGCTGGTTCTTTGCCCTTTGATCAGCCTCCTCCTCTTCCAGTCGATTGTGGACAGCATTCCACCTGGCTTGTGAATGATGCATTTTGTATTGCTGAAAACCATAGAAAGGTATGTCAGTTGCTGGAAAAAGTAGAGAATTACTTTAAGTAATAAATGCTCCTGCCATATTATAAAGTGAACAAGATTGACTCCAAATATTTAAAGAAGATCTCAAAAACAGCCCTACTCAGCTTCTGAAATGGATGAAATGAGATCAAATTTAGCACAGATTTATGTTAATACATATACTATGTGAAGTCTAATTTTCAATGTATTCCGGAAAATGTAAATTGGTCTATGGTCCCTTGTGATCTGAACTTTCAGCATTGTCCTGAAATATTAAACAAGACTGTGACCCATTTAACTTTTAAAGTTTTACAGAAGAAGAACAAGAATTTAAAAAAGCCATCCAGATATGACATATCCCTTGGTCCCCCAGTTACAGTATACAAAGACTTCTAAAGACAATACCCTATAGCCTATCAGTCTCATCTAGATACAGCATTTACATTGGTACCCATTTATATAAAGACTTTTATTGACAATACCTATGACCCAATAGTCTCATCTAAATATGACATATGCCATGGTCTTCCACTTTATAAAGACTGCTATGGACAATACCCTATGGTCCAATAGTCTCATCTAGGTATAGCATTTACATTGGTCCCCCACTTATATAACGAATTCTATTGACTGTACCCTATGGCCCAATAGTCTCATATAGATATGACATATACCATGGTCTTCCACTTTATAAAGACTTCAATGGACAAAATAATACCCTATGACCCATTAGTCTCATCTAGATATGGCAAATCCCTTGGTATTACATTTATATGAAGATTTCTAAAGACATTGCCCAATGACCCATCAGTCTCATCTAGATATGAAATAACCTTTTTTGTCCTCCACTCATATAAAGACTTCTATGGACAATACCCTATGGCCCAATAGTCTTAGTTTTATACTACTTTGATACTACTTATTGCACAGTACTGTCAATCTATACAATACTCAAGCTACATTTTGTTTCCATGGTAACATATACAATATTGAATGAGTAAATTTCTAAGCATCAAAAGACCCCACTATACACTCTGTGTAACTTGCCTGACATGCACATAAAATCTGGTTGAAATACCTTGAATGGTTTTAGAGTTACTCTCTTTACCTGTGCTTCAAATACCCTAAATTTGTTCTCTCAGAAAATTGTTCTTCTTGCAATCTCAGTTTTCAGTTCAGTCATGGTTGGTAAATTTGTTCGTGATCCTAACTTTCTGGACACAGTAAATAAGACCAGTGACAGTTTATATGAGAGAACAGAAAGGTAACTTTATTTAATACAGCATCATTGTTAAAAAAAATAAAACCTTGATAACTTACAGCATTCTCTAAAAAGAACAGATATAATTACATGTATATAACTGGTACAGTGGAACCCCGCTATAACGCGCCCCGCCATAACGCGAATTCGGATATAACGCGGTCGTAGCATGGCTCCCGAAATTTCGTATATTCATTCACACATGGAGAAAAAAATTTTGGAGAAAAGTAAAAAAAAACAAAACAAGAAATTAACTTCATTTTGGGCATGAGATTAGTTGTGACTTTTAAAATAATATGATCGTGGCATGGTTCCTGAAATTTGAAATTCATTTACGTGTATTTTTATCGGACCGTGAAAATATTTGTTTAACGTACGAGAAATAGTGTGTAATACGTTTATTATAATTTGGTGGAAGAATTCGCGTATGACTTTTAATAATAAACGATCGGAACTTAACAATTTATCCTGGTTCTTTAAGTGATTTTGGAGAAGTGATCGTGTATGAATTCTAAAATAATACGATATATATAACGTACGAGAAATAGTGTGTACAACGCTTGGCTTCTGAAATTTATCAATTTGAACAGGTTGTGGTGAAGCTCCGTATTCTACTCTAGAAGAGAAAACTGGTTTCATTTGGTTTTTGAATTGTTAAGCCGAAGTAAACATCATCGGAAGTGTTACTTATTACGGATCCATGAGTAAAGCCAGTAAATCGTCTTTGTGATTGTCTTCCATGAATTCTGTATACAGTCGTTGCTCAAACAATAGCCGACATGGGCTTCTTATTTAACTGCAATCACAGCCAAGCAGCAGACAAAGTTGTGGTTGATACAAGAGTCACACAATTTAATAAACATCAAAGGACGAAAGCCGCCAACATGTATGCTGTGCTTGACGGTGTGATCAAACAACAAACAGTTGAAAGTAAATAATATCCACTTTATTATCTGTAAATTAAAAGGGTATGAAATTGTACATCCGTTCAGCTTAATTTTGTTTTATATAAAAAGTGATTCGTAACCATTGCAGGCCTTCATTACTTAGTTATTGAGCTTTATCTGTGTACGTTGTTTGCTTATATAAAAAAATATTTTACTGTTATGGAAAAGCAAGTTCAAAAACTCAAGTCGTTTTCTGCTAAAGAGAAACTGTATGCCCTAGATCAACTAAAGAAGTGCAAACAACAAACTCAGCTTGCCAGAGATCTAGGAATCAGCGAGTCCACTTTGCGAGGGTGGAAAACAGATGAAGGAAAGCTCCGTAGTCTACCCAACATTGTTGAAGAGGAAACTGGTTTACAGCGTAAAAGGGTTAAGTTAGCTAATGACAATGTCCTAGATTCAGCTTTGTACCAATTTTTTGTACAAGCTCGCTCAGAAGGTGTTCCAATTTCTGGCCCAATTCTGAAAGCCCAAGCAGAGAAATTTGATCGCCGTATCAATGGAGATGATTCCAAATTTAAGGCGAGTAATGGCTGGCTAGACAGATTCAAGAAAAGGCACGCTATCAGCCAAGTTCTTGTGTCTGGGGAAATCCGCTCCGCTGACAAAGAGGCTGCCAATTCCTACCCGATTGGGCTTAAAAAGTTGCTGGAGGACGGTTGCTACACAGCTGACCAAGTTTACAACTGCGATGAGACTGGTTAATGTTATAAAATGTTACCCGATCGTACCCTTGCAACCAAGACTGACAGTCACAAACGAGAAGGTTTCAAGAAGAGGAAGGACAGAGTGACTCTCTTATTTTGTGTTAACAAATCTGGCAGCCACAAAGTCAGACCTCTGATGATTGGAAAATCGAAAGCTCCCAGATGTTTTCATCATGTAAATATGAAGGCACTTCCATTCCAGTACACTAACAGCAAGAATGCTTGGATGAATAGCTCCATATTTGACGACTGGTTTCACAAAACATTCGTTCCAGATGTTCGGGCTCATTTACGAAAACTCAAGCTGGAGGAAAAAGATCTCCTCCTGCTGGATAATTGCCCTGCCCACCCCCCAGCGGAAAATCTTGTCAGCAGTGATGGCAAGATCAAAGTTTCGTACCTCCCGAAAAACACTACGTCAGAAATCCAGCCACTTGACCAAGGCATAATTTCCGTATTTAAACAAAATTATCGCCGTGAAATGATAAAGGGAATGGTAGCAGATAATAACGCATCCGTCGACACATCATTGGCATTACTCAACTTAAAAGAAGTATTAATTTAGCAGTTTTCACATGTTTCTTTTGATGTTCACAAAATCTGAAATAAAAGTTATTTGCACGCTGAAATCATGCGTTGATTGTTAATTATTCTTGCAGTTGTCGCATATGATAAAATTTTATCGGTATGAAATTTGTACAGACACCGTATGTAGACCCGGGAATAGCTGCATGCAATGACCGTACGATATCAGACGGCAAGTAAATGGTTTCAATATTTTGTTCATCCTATATTTTACACGACGAATTCAGACTATTACAAAATTATTGAATATTTTAAATCTGTACGATTTTCAATGAAATTACATCCATTATGGATGAACTGCATGCCACGACGGCACGGTAGCATACGGTGTTGATACACTTTTCATGATATAGCGATAGTCTGGTATTATCGGTCAATCTGTATTATCGTTCAAACAAATAAAAATTAGTAAATATTTTTAATGCACAGTAATAACCTATAAATATAATAGCCTTCGATTATTTTGAATATATCTTAATTAATGCATTCCAGTTAATATTCATCTGATGATAAGCCGACTTTTGATCATTGTACATGTATACACGTATATGTTCTCGGAAAAAAAGTTAAATATTGTAAAACCCCGCATTAACGCAACCCCGCTTTTAACACGATCCGATTTTATGGACCCCGATCATCGCGTTATAGCGGGGTTCCACTGTATATATGAAACTTAATTTGATTTATCTGCTATTATGACATTTTTGGAGTATTAATTTTACACCTTTTTAATAATGTACGCTTACACAGGGACAAACTTGATGAATGTGTAACATTGACATAAAATATATAACACTGACACAGCATAAACCTACAATCCATTATAGGTACTGTTCAACTTGGCACGTGTGGTCATTCTCCCAGGTTAAGCATTTCTAATTTGATTGACTGATTTCATGATGCAGGCTCAAAACTGAATCACCACATTCACCAGGACAGAGGTGCAAAAATAAATGCAAATGTGGCTACATTTCCTTCTGCATTACAATGGGAAGACTTCTGGACATGATCTAGTGGCATAACTTTGGTAATTTTTCTTTGCATACTAATGCCTCTGCAGGCTTTATATTTGGCACCCACTGGTACAGTGCACTGTGGCATGATGACACTGCAATTTTAGAATTGTATCCAAGTCTATTAGCAGCAGATATCTGAGGTAAAAATTTTCAGAAAATATGTATTGAATTTCATATGAATAACATAGCTCTGGTACATACCCTTAACAAACAATTCTGTAAAGGTCCACAAATTGTGTACCTAGTTCATACCAATAACAATGCATTATTACATACAATTAACAAATACTGATTGGTTCTTTCATGTTTGAGCTTCAACATCTACTTCAAGTCATTTTTGTCCCCCCACCAGTTTAATATTTTACCAGATTTCTTTTCTTGTTGTCGGATCAAATCATTCAAGACCACTGCACCAAAATGGACCCTCAGCCATCAAATGTAACACCACACACAAGTCTGAATCATGTTAGATGAACTGTTTTAAAAAATCCACTTGATGAAGACATCACATCAGCTTTCAAAAGACCATTTTGAACAGCTTGGTCTCTGCACCTAACATTTGTTCATTCTATACAATCCAGCCAATAATTCCGTGTATTAAACCTTCTATAGCATTTGTTTGTTTGTTATCTACATTCTCAGAGTAAAGATGGTATATTCTGAAAGTAAACATGTTTTCTGGGCAGACAGACAGATGGAGAAAGCAAAAACTAAGTATCCCTGTATTAAATATTGGGGATATACTAATACTTAATATTCAGTTTGATTTGCAACATAAAGCTTAAATGGGCCCCATTTAACTTACAGTTTTTAAAAGAAGAAGAAAAATAAAAAAGATGAAGAAGAAAAATCATCATTAATTCTCACCTTTCTCTTTTCTTCAAGTGCTGCTCGTTCTTTTTCTCTCTGTGCTTCAAGTGCTTCTCTTTTCTCTCTGCGTTTTGACATTGCCTCAATTCTCATCTGCTCCCGATCTGCCTCCCATTTTTGATTCTTTTCAATCCTTTCTCTGATCTCCTTGCTAATTTTTTTCTTTGCCTCACGGGCCTGTTTCACCATCATCTGCTCCTGAATTTGACGTTCTTGTTCACGTTGAATCTGTGCCAGGACCCGCTCGCGATGGTGATCCTGCATCAAGTCTTTCACATGATCCTCATGCTTAATGCGTTCATCCCACTTTGTCTGTCGTTCATTAATTTTCTTCCTCCTTAAATGGAAGAAAACAACAATAAAAAATAAGGCTCAATTGCAGGTTCTTCTTTTGTAGGAATAAAGCTGTGTAATATTTCAGACAATAACCTTTCTTTTGTAGGAATAAAGCTGTGTAATATTTCAGACAACAACCTTTCTTTTGTAGGAATAAAGCTGTGCAATATTTCAGACAACAACCTTTCTTTTGTAGGAATAAAGCTGTGTAATATTTCAGACAACAACCTTTCTTTTGTAGGAATAAAGCTGTGTAATATTTCAGACAACAACCTTTCTTTTGTAGGAATAAAGCTGTGTAATATTTCAGACAACAACCTTTCTTTTGTAGGAATAAAGCTGTGTAATATTTCAGACAACAACCTTTCTTTTGTAGGAATAAAGCTGTGTAATATTTCAGACAATAACCTTTCTTTTGTAGGAATAAAGCTGTGTAATATTTCAGACAATAACCTTTCTTTTGTAGGAATAAAGCTGTGTAATATTTCAGACAACAACCTTTCTTTTGTAGGAATAAAGCTGTGTAATATTTCAGACAACAACCTTTCTTTTGTAGGAATAAAGCTGTGTAATATTTCAGACAACAACCTTTCTTTTGTAGGAATAAAGCTGTGTAATATTTCAGACAACAACCTTTCTTTTGTAGGAATAAAGCTGTGTAATATTTCAGACAACAACCTTTCTTTTGTAGGAATAAAGCTGTGTAATATTTCAGACAATAACCTTTCTTTTGTAGGAATAAAGCTGTGTAATATTTCAGACAATAACCTTTCTTTTGTAGGAATAAAGCTGTGTAATATTTCAGACAACAACCTTTCTTTTGTAGGAATAAAGCTGTGTAATATTTCAGACAACAACCTTTCTTTTGTAGGAATAAAGCTGTGTAATATTTCAGACAATAACCTTTCTTTTGTAGGAATAAAGCTGTGTAATATTTCAGACAATAACCTTTCTTTTGTAGGAATAAAGCTGTGTAATATTTCAGACAACAACCTTTCTTTTGTATAATTCCCATCATTAAGTTTTAATACTTATATTGTCCAAAGTATGGACAGCATTTAAATATTATGAATCAATATACAGTAAAATATCATTTATCCAAATACTGATTGTTTGATGAGTCTAGATAATCAACAGTCTACTGTATCAATCCACTAGACTCAATTTCCATAATGCAATAGTGTGTTTGTGTGTGTGTGTGTGTGTGTGATTTGGATTTATAATGTAGCTTTAACAATTTTCCAGTCATAATGCTTCGATGTCTGCAGTATGGCAGTTTATAGTGTTGTCTAGCACTGGGGCATCATGCCGCAAACATGTAGCATGATGTCCCACCCTGTCACATTATCCTGACACCAGGTTGACCAGTCCTAACACTAACCTCCTAATGCTGTGTGCCAAGTGAAGCAGCTGCAAGTACCATTTTTATAAGTCTTTGGTATGTTTCAGCCAAGGCTTAAACCCATGACCTCCCACATCCAAGGCAGGGTGGTAGTCCATAATGCAAAAGCCACAGTACCTTTTCTATTTGCAGTGAATAATGAGTGAATAACATCTTCACAATATTCAATGGATGTGACAAATTGAAATTAAAAACCAAATAATCAGCTGCTTTTAGAGAACGAATTATTGTCTGTAAATTTTCATGCCATGTAAGAAATATGTACCAGAATCTTTTCATGGAAATTATAACTAATTTTGAGCCTTTAATTCTTAAGGAATTTTTAAAATTAAAACCTTGAAAATTTTTGTACTTAAGAAATATATGATGATTCAATACTTAACTGTAAATAATTGTATACTTAATATATATACTCTAACTTTTGCAATAAATTACCAATATTACAGTGGCAGAGAAAAATAAAAAAGATTTCATATAAATTGAGCTTGTAAGCTAATCAATTATACTTTGCAAATTCTGTAATTTGTGTCATATGTCTGCAATCGTACAACCTATTACCATAGTGAAGTCTTAGAGAATAATTGTGTGTTCCTATCCCAATTATATGTATTACTTATACTTTATACAAATAGGTCTTCTGTAATTCGTAATGTTTTTAAATAATTTACATATACTTTATATACCTAAATATGGTGCATTTCATATTGTTTTCACATTATGTATACTTTATACACCTAAATCTATTGCATCTGGTATTGTTTTCACCTTAAGTATATTTCATACACCTAAATCTACTGTATCTGGTATTGTTTTCACCTTAGGTATCTTTCACCCACCTAAATCTACTGCATCTGGTATTGTTTTCACCTTAGGTATCTTTCACACACCTAAATCTACTGCATCTGGTATTGTTTTCACCTTAAGTATATTTCATACACCAAAATCTACTGCATCTGGTATTGTTTTCAGCTTAAGTATATTTCATATACCTAAATCTGTTGCATCTGGTATTGTTTTCAGCTTAAGTATATTTCATATACCTAAATCTGTTGCATCTGGTATTGTTTTCAGCTTAAGTATATTTCATATACCTAAATCTGTTGCATCTGGTATTGTTTTCACCTTAAGTATATTTCATATACCTAAATCTGTTGCACCTGGTATTGTTTTCACCTTAAGTATATTTCATATACCTAAATCTGTTGCATCTAGTATTGTTTTCACCTTAAGTATATTTCATATACCTAAATCTGTTGCATCTGGTATTGTTTTCACCTTAAGTGTCTTTCATATACCTAAATCTGTTGCATCTGGTATTGTTTTCACCTTAAGTATGTTTCATACACCTAAATATGTTGCAGTATCTGGTATTGTTTTCACCTTAAGTATGTTTCATACACCTAGATCTGCAGTATTTGGCATTGTTTTCACCTTAAGTATATTTCATACACCTAAATCTGCAGTATTTGGTATTGTTTTTGTATTAAGTATAAATGTACTTGATACACCTAAATCTGTAAAGAGCAGTACATCTGATTAATCTGATCTTTGACAACTTTCGACAGATCTATGAAATAGCTTTTTTTGTTTAAAACATCTTCAGTAAAATGAAAACTTGCCAAATGGGATACTGAATATAGTGCATCTATATCTGTTGTGATTCTTGTTTTTGGCATGAAATATAAGCATTAATGCATACAATAAAATCTTTGTGTCATTTAACAGAGTGACTGCCATTTACTAATGAATTCTTACTGGACATGGTAATTTTGTTAATGCTGCCCCTGAAAGTGAAATCTTGCAAATTTTTGGAGAGATTTACCATCACTAGAATGACCTTGGGCATGTGCATATAAAATATTAAAAAGGTACATTTACAGTCAAATTTCCGAATTGCAAACTTGGAAAATCTACAAGCTGAAATTATTTAATATTTAATCAAGTGCTTAACTTAATTTTGAAAATGTGGCATTGCTTAAGTGAAATAATATACAGTACATTGTAAAATCCCCTATATTTTACATCACAATCACTCTTCACTTTTATGTCTTACCTAAACTCCCTTCTGGCAGCCTGTTTTTCCTCATCTGTTGGGTGTGTAGGTCGGAGGGTGGGTCGAGTTTCCACTGCTACACTCTGTTTTTCTGTGGGTTTTGGTTTTAGAAGCAGTTCCACTGAATTGGAGTAGTCATGCTTGGCATAAGGGTCAACATATTTGTAAACTGGACTTGTCCACTCCACTGTATTGGGAAAGAAGTCAGCAATGTTAACATTCACTCACTGTGATGTGTATACTTATATGTCAAGTCAAACTGCAAGCTGCACATACCCTGACAAGCCACCTCATAATGCAACAGAAGATCTGGGTCTATACAGTTTGTTTGGAGTAATGATTAGGAACAACAATACAGACACTGATCTGTCACCCTGTTTTCATCATCTGCCAGATGAATGTCATAGAGTAATCTGAAATCACATTATATCACAACAGATCTGGGTCTGTGTTGTTTGTAGTTTGACTGGACTTTTGAGTGAGTAGATAAGGTATATCTTGTATGCTTGCATTATTTCTAAGCATTTATTAAAGTATATCTTGTATATATGCATTATGCCTAAGCATTTATTAAGGTATATCTTGTAAGCATGCATTATGTCTAAGCATTTATTAAGGTATATCTCCTATGCATGCATTATGTCTAAGCATTTACAAAGGTATATCTTGCAAGTATGCATTATGTCTGAGCATTTGCTAAAGTATATCTTGTATGCATGCCTTATGAATAAGCATTTATTAAAGTTATATCTTGTATCTATGCATTATGTCTAAGCATTTATTAAGGTATATCTTGTAAGCAGGCATTATGTCAAAGCATTTACAAAGTATATCTTGCAAGCATGCATTATGTCTAAGCATTTGCTAAGGTATATCTTCTATGCATGCTTTATGTCTTAGCATTTGTTAAAGTATATCCTATATGCATGCATTATGTCTAAGCATTTATTAAAGTATATATTCTATGCTTACATTATGTCTAAGCATTTACAATGGTATATCTTGTATGCATGCACTATGTCTAAACATTCACTGAAGTATATTTTGTATGCATGCATTATGTCTAAGCATATATTAAAGTATATTTTGTAGGTATGCATTATGTCTAAGCATTTATTAAAGTATATCTTGTATGCATGCATTATGTCTAAGCATTTATTAAAGTATATCTTGTATGCATGCATTATATCTAAGCATTTATTAGGCATATCTTGAAAGCATGCATTATGTCTAAGCATTTATTTAAATATATCTTGTATGGATGGATTAAGTCTAAGCATTTATTAAGGTACATCTTCTAGGCATGCATTATGTCTAAGCATTTATTATGGTACACCTTCTAGGCATGCATTATGTCTAAGCATTTATTAAGGTACATCTTCTAGGCATGCATTATATCTAAGCATTTATTAAGGTACATCTTCTAGGCATGCATTATGTCTAAGCATTTATTAAGGTACATCTTCTAGGCATGCATTATGTCTAAGCATTTATTAAAGTATATCTTGTATGCATGCATTATATCTAAGCATTTATTAGGTATATCTTGAAAGCATGCATTATGTCTAAGCATTTATTTAAATATATCTTGTATGGATGGATTATGTCTAAGCATTTATTAAGGTACATCTTCTAGGCATGCATTATATCTAAGCATTTATTAAGGCATATATTGTATGCATGCATTATGTCTAAGCATTTATTAGGTATATCTTGAAAGCATGCATTATGTCTAAGTATTTATTAAGGTACATCTTCTAGGCATGCATTATATCTAAGCATTTATTAAGGCATATATTGTATGCATGCATCATCTTTAAGGATTTATTAACTGGATTTATTTGTTCTTACTTGCAAAATCATATAAAAAAATTATTTCTTTTTCTCATTTAATTATCTTTTATCTTGAGAAAACAAATTTTTCAGTTAATTTCTCTCATTAATTTTTTATTGCATTTGTAAACTTTGAGCAATTTAATTTTTCCTGAATTATGCAGAGTTCAAGTTTTTTAATTTTTATGTACAAAAACAGATTCACAGTTTATATATTGATATCTGGGAACTTTTATAATTTTTTATAAAGGTTTTGTAGTTACTGTTAAGTGATACAATTAATGGTACAATGTTTCATGTAACATATATACTTAAATATAAGTCAGATCCACCTGCAAAATACACAGACCCAGCCTAGTTGACCAGTAATGTGCTGGCAGATAGGGGTCTATGCAGTCTTTTAGGACTTTTTCAATGGAACAAATGATGAAGACCCTGATCTGCTAGCATCTATGCAAGGGCAGATATGGGTCTATGTTGCTTGTACTTTTTATCTAACTTTTATTTGAGTATATATGGTATTATCTTAGTAGTAACTCAATTCGCAATACCTATATATGGATGTGACTGGTTTCTGGCTTCAAGCGGTGCTTGAAGGGCAGTTTCCCGAAAAGGATCTGATCCTGCAGACAGTTTTGCCCCTACAGCCTTGTAAGGGTCACTTCCCCAGTACTTTCGCCATGGGGGACGTCCTTCAGGTTGGCGGTATTGGTGGAACAGTAGACTGGAGTCAGTATTAACACCTCTGTCGTTGAGTTCTGCCAAAAAATAGGAGGCTATTAAACTGACGATGTGTGTATCAAAAATGTTTAATGAATACAGGCAATTATTTTACCAGACTAACCTTCAAATGTAACATCAGAGTCATCTCAAAATAAAGCAAGCCTGTCATAAAATTTACGAGAAAAGGTCATCAAACTCACATTTTTGTTGCCAAAATCAGAAGAAAAAAACATCACTACTGCAGATGCAGGTGATTGTATATGCAAGCCCTGAGAATTATTTGTTGAATGTTTGCTGGTGGTGGGAATACGCCATTTTTCAGCGCATGATAGGCTGTAACTCAGTATATGCAGCTACTAGTATTTGATTCCAGTCTTAATAAATAAAGCCATTGCTTTCATTTACAAACATTTCTTTTTATAGATGTTTATAATCTAGGCTGCATACCATAAACAACAAGGTACAGAGACTTCATGCCTGCCCAAAATGGTCACTGTACCAGAACAAAAATGACCAGGCATCGATCTTAAACAATAAGGGTGGAGTGCATATTGAAGGCCAGAAACAAAAAATGGGTACAAAGGATACAGGGCATGGTGCTAAATAGGTTTTAATACAGTTTACATCATACCCTGTTCTGTAGATGTTTCCAAAGTTCCCAGTCCACTTTCTTTCTCAGACAAGTCCATTTTCTCTTCATCTTGCATCTCATCACCCTTATCTTGAAATGAGACAGATCTTCTAACAGTGTCTTCCTCTTGCTTTGATCTCTTTCCAAACATTTTCTCTCTATATTCCTCTGTATGCTCTCTTGGTCTTTCTGATCTCAAAACCCTTTTTAGATGTGCAATTTCACTGTCAATTTCCAAGAGCCTTTCACGTTCTTCTTTTTCAGCTTCTAACTGCTTCTGTCTCTCATGTAATATTTCTTTTTCAAGTTCCAACAATTCAGGGTTTTTCTTTGGCTTTCTCCTATCTATATCTTCTTCATTCTCATCACTAAATGATACAGACTTTTTGAAAGTGTTCTCCTCCTGTTTATCTCTCTTTGCCAGTAATCTCTCCTTATCATACTGTATCTCCTTACTGTCTCTCTGCTTCTCAGTCTCTTTCTTGAACTCTAAACCTTCCAACCTATGGATTTCCTTCAGACGTGCTATTTCTCTCTGCAACTCCAAAATTCTTTCATGCTCTTGCTTTTCCTCCTCTAACTCTAATAATCTCTGATGGAGGAATTTTCTATCTTGATCAGATAGATCAGTTTGCACCTTTAATGAAGTTCCCTTCTCCATCTCAGGATGATCCAAAACAAGCTTGTGTTCCATTAGCTGAGACATAACCTTCTCCTTTATTTCTTTCTCAGTCATGCTAGTTCCTAGATGACAAAAATGAGAAAAAATAAATTCAATCGAATGTCTTTAATTGTCCATAAGGAATAATGCAAAGTGACAAAGCAGTTGTAAGAGATTTTAGGCAATTATCAGAAAAATACAATAAAATGATTGATTATCAGTACATAGTAGTAAAAAACACAGGTGTAGTGTATACAGTTAATTAACTTAATTTGGGAATTATACATTTTTGTGAACTTTCTGGTTGCTACAAACCATGAATTTAAAAACCCAATGTACAATATGAATGACATTTTTATCAGACTGGTATATCAATGATTGTATGTACCAGTCTTGAAAAAGAAACATGAATTTAAGGACCCAATGTACAATATGAATGACATTTTTATCAGACTGGTATACCAAGGAATTATGTACCAGTCTTGAAAAAGAAACATGAATTTAAAGACCCAATGTAGAATTTGAATGACATTTTTATCAGACTGGTATATCAATGATTTTATGTACCAGTCTTTAAAAAAAACACCATAAATTTAAATACTCAAAATAAAATTTCATTAACATTTTTAACAGAATTGTATATCAATGAATTAAGTACCAGTCTTGAAACAGGAATATGAATTTAAAAACCCAATGTGAAATTTATATGACTTCTTTTATCAGACTGGTATATACAAAATTTTATGTAAGTCTTTAAATGAAACATGAATTTAAAGACCCAATGTAAAATTTAAATGCCATAAATGGTCTTTTTGTCAGACTGGTATATCAAGTTTAAGTTTCATAAATGATGCTTTTGTCAGACTGCTTTATCAAGTTTCAATGTCATAATTGACAATTTTGTCAGACTGGTATAAAGGAGATTTTAAGTACCAGCTGGGGGAAACAAATGATACTAATAAAAATACACAAATTCAGAATCATTTGCATGCTTATATATATCAATGGATATATTTTTGTTAAACTTAATGTAAAATAAACTTTTTTCTATAAGAAACTAATTTTCTAAGTAAAATTAAAAACAAACTAGAGGAATGGTGTGCAATTTGCTAACATAAATCTACTCTCACCAATTCTACATCCCACCCATAAAACTTGATGGAGGTTAGTCTGCAGTCAAATAAAGTGCAATAGCTCTTTTAAAAGAAGTAGGAGTATAAGTGATTGGTCAACAACCATATCTTCTGATGATGACCATAATATGTACTCAGTTGCACTGCAATTATTAAACACTGCAAGAGTAGTAGTATTCACACAAATTCTGTTATATATTGCACCTGGTTGTAAGTAAAGAAGGGCAATAACTCTTGCAAAGATCATGTAAAGTACAAAGATTTGTCAAGATATGTGCAACTTTAGATGATGACCACAATATGGACAGTGATTCATAAAACTTTAAGACTTGAATTTCCATGATTCTGCCTTACAATGCAGGATAAAAAGGGCAATAACTCTAAAATAAATCTACAGGCAGAGTGATTTCTTGATATGAACATCTTCAGAAGTAACAGATAGCAGAGTTTCAAGGATATCTACTGAAAACTTCAAGACTAACTGTATTCACAATATTCTGATATACACAGCATCCTGCTGCAAGTAAAAAGCAAAATTCTTACAAAAATTGCATTAATACAGTGATTTGTCAATATGCACATATTCACATGAAGGTCATAACATGCACAATGTTTCTAAGCAATTTCAGATAAAAGTAGTATTCATAATATTTTATTACATGTAATAAAACCTGTCTTGAACAACCAAAGTTAAGAAAGGCAACCCAACCTGTCCTGAGAGACCAGATACTCAATTCACAAACTAATCTGCTATACTGAGAAGAAACCTCCAGTAAGAGACCATCTGTCTTGAGAGACCATATTTTGTTTTACTGTACCACATGCAGCAGCAAATCTGAAGGGCAATAACTCTTACATAAATTGCAGGAGCTCTGTGATTGGTCAGTATGCACAAATGAAATTGATGACTATAAAATGTACCAAGCTTCACAGTGTGCCACCAAAAACTGCTGGACTAATTTTGTTCACAAGACTATGTTGTATATTGCAATTAGCTGTAAGACAAGTTGGGTAGTAACACTAGCATAAATTGTGGGATGACAGTAATTTGTCAGTATATCCATCTCCAAAGACAACCAAAATATGTACAAAGATTCATGGTAATCTGCACAGTCCAAACTGATAACCAGAACATTTACAATTTAGATTCACAGTAATCCACACAGTTCAAATTACAACTGTTCAAAAGATAACCAAAACATGTACAAACATTCACAGAAATAACCAAAACATGTACATTGATTCATGGTAATCCATCAAGTCAAAATGGTAACCAGAACATGTGCAAAGATTCATGTTAATCCATTGAGTACTGTAAGACTAGTGGTACTTGCATTCATAAGATTATGTAACACTGCATTTAGCTGCAAATAAACAAGGGCAATAACTCTTGCAAACATTGTTGAGCCCAATAAAAATGTGTTGCTATCTGCATATTCAAATAATGAGCATAATATTTGCTACATTTCATGGCTAATGAGACTGAGTCATACATTTCATAGTAATCCACTGAAAACTATAGAACTAGTTGTGCTAATGAGACTGAGTCATACATTTCATAGTAATCCACTGAAAACTATAGGACTAGTTGTATTAATGAGACTGAGTCATACATTTCATAGTAATCCACTGAAAACTATAGAACTAGTTGTGCTAATGAGACTGAGTCATACATTTCATAGTAATCCACTGAAAACTATAGAACTAGTTGTGCTAATGAGACTGAGTCATACATTTCATAGTAATCCACTGAAAACTATAGGACTAGTTGTATTAATGAGATTGAGTCATACATTTCATAGTAATCCACTAAAAACTATAGGACTAGTTATGCTAATGAGACTGAGTCATACATTTCATGGCAATCCATCAAAAACTATAGGACTAGTTGTGCTAATGAGATCGAATCATACATTTCATGGCAATCCATCAAAAACAATAGGACTAGTTGTGCTAATGAGATTGAGTCATACATTTCATGGTAATCCATCAAAAACTATAGGACTAGTTGTGTTAATGAGACTGAGTCATACATTTCATAGTAATCCATCAAAAACTATAGGACTAGTATTGCTAATGAGATCGAGTCATACATTTCATGGCAATCCATCAAAAACTATAGGACTTGTTGTGCTAATGAAATTGAGTCATACATTTCATAGTAATCCACTGAAAACTATAGGACTAGCTCTGCTAATGAGATTGAGTCATACATTTCATGGCAATCCATTGAAAACTATAGGACTAGTTGTATTAATGAGATCGAGTCATACATTTCATTGTAATCCATTAAAAACTATAGGACTAGTTGTGCTAATAAGATCGAGTCATACATTTCATGGCAATCCATCAAAAACTATAGGACTTGTTGTGCTAATGAGATCGAATCATACATTTCATGGCAATCCATCAAAAACAATAGGACTAGTTGTGCTAATGAGATTGAGTCATACATTTCATAGCAATCCATCAAAACTATAGGACTAGTTATGCTAATGAGATCGAGTCATACATTTCATGGCAATCCATCAAAAACTATAGGACTAGTTGTGTTAATGAGACTGAGTCATACATTTCATAGTAATCCACTGAAAACTATAGGACTAGTAATGCTTATGATATTGAGTCATACATTTCATGGCAATCCATCAAAAACTATAGGACTAGTTGTGCTAATGAGATTGAGTCATATATTTCATAGTAATCCACTGAAAACTATAGCACTAGTTATGCTAATGAGATCGAGTCATACATTTCATGGCAATCCATCAAAAACTATAGGACTAGTTATGCTAATGAGATTGAGTCATACATTTCATGGCAATCCATTGAAAACTATAGGACTAGTTGTATTAATGAGATCGAGTCATACATTTCATTGTAATCCATTCAAAACTATAGGACTAGTTGTGCTAATAAGATCAAGTCATACATTTCATGGCAATTCATCAAAAACTATAGGACTAGTTGTGCTAATGAGACTGAGTCAACCATTTCATGGCAATCCATTGAAAACTATAAGACTAGTTGTATTAATGAGATCAAGTCATACATTTCATTGTAATCCATTCAAAACTATAGGAGTAGTTGCAATAATGAGACTGAGTCATACATTTCATTAAACTATAGTATGGCAATAACTCTAACAAAATTGTGAGAGCAAAGTGATTTGTCTATATATGCATAAACATCACCATGGCAATCCATTAAAAAAATGTGAGACTAGTTGCATACATAAGACTTTATCATACACTGCATTCACTTGCAAGCCAAAAGGGGCAGTGAATCTTTAAAAATTGAGAAAGCAAATTATTGATCTATCAATTAATAAACATCTATAGTTGATAACAATGATATTTGCAAAGTTTCATGGCAAAAATATGAATACACTGAAAATGGTGTTATAGTTCTGCTAATGAAATTGTGTACTATCTGGCTGGATGAATGGATGGACATAAGGATTTCTATTTACTCCTCTTTTTCTATATAGGTAGGAGCATAAAGAACCCCCCACCCCCACATTTCTTTTTATCTTGCATACCTGGAACAACCCTCTCACTGCCATTCTCACTGAAGTTTTCCTTTCTGGAGGTAGTGGACTCCTTTTTTCTGAAGAGAAGGGGTGGTCCTGGAAAGTAGGGGTACCTCCAGGGTTGGCTGGCTAGCAATAATTGGTCCCCATTTAGACAAATAGGATCTGGTTCCTCATATTCTTCAGGGTCTGCATGGGGACCTGATGTCATGTAACCTAGAAACAGAAAACAAAAGAATAGAATCTTTGAAGTATAAGAATTCAGTCATGCTAATTTCAGTTAAAGACAGGAGGGGCAGTGTTAAACAGCATCATGGTAGCACACTTGCTTTCTGTCACTGCAGTCCCAGGTTAATCCCTGGTTCTAATACATGCATGGCTTTGCAACTGCTATTCAATGTTGGTAATCTTCTTGAGATCCTAAGGTTTTATAAAACTGAGCAACAAAACATATCAATATGCATGTGGCAACCCAGAAAGATCAAATCAGCCGATTTATACAATTTGATCAGGACTTTCACATCAAAATCAGGAGATTTCACTTCAAAATCAGGAGACTTCACTTCAAATCAGGAGATTTCAATTCAAGGTGGGTCACTACTAAAAACTATGCACCTGCGAAAAGCAATGTTTGAAAGTACAGAAAAAAATAGATGGAATCAGCTGGAAGAGTAAATGGTAATTTATCCAGCTGATGTTTGACAATGAGAAGACCAAGTAACAGAAAATTCTGATCAAATTGTGAAACTGCTTTTATTGGAAACTGAATAATGATCTTGACAAAAACCTGGCAACCACACAAATTGAAATTTCGCAATTCGCAGATGACAGGCTGATATACTGCCAGATTTGAAACAAGATTAACAACAATGGTATACAACATTAGAGACTGTTGTAAGTAACTGTTCCCCTTTGCTGTCTCATGTTTCAAAAACAGAGGTGCACAAAGATGGTGCAGGATACTAGAATAAAATGTCACAGTGTTAATGATTTTTCATTGATACATCATTCACCATACTGTCAAGCACCCAATTTAATGCAACTTCTTGTCACTCTTTACATCTTCTTGATATGGTCATTTTTGAAACTTTCAATAAGGATTCTTTTCAGAAAAATAACAAGATAACAATGGTTTTGAATAAATTTCTTCCATTTGATTTACATGCAGCATGCTTGCATCAAATCAATCGGGTTGTATCAATAATCAAGCAGCACCGTTGGTACACCCAAAGATAGATTATAACATCAGACCTACACATTTTGTACTGTAATTATTTTTTCCAAGAGAAGATGGGAATAGAAGGAGTGCAAGGCACAGCTCATCCCAGGAGGAGTGTCTTCCAATTTGTGAGGTACAAATACATGCATGCATTGAGCATATTTCTTGAAGGTTATAACAATCTGTACAATTGTCATTTAACTTTGTTAAAACAGAAGTTAATCACTTCATTTCAAGTTGATCAATGACTAATTAGTAAAAAATCAGCAGATAATTTCTTCAACATGATAAAAGAATTCATAAAAATACAGCTACATGTACCTGGATCATCAGTTAGTGATAAATGAACAAACTGCTTTCTTAAAAATGTATGAAAAAGTATAAAAGTAGATAATTTTGTTTAATACTTGATAATATTAAAATATTACTTGATTATATTGATAATATTACACGAATATTGTATGAAACTGTCAAAATTTCTTTTTCTGAATTAACAAAATTGCAAATTAAGGGTCATCATTGAGCCATATCTGCATGGCTACAAGGATAAATAAGATTTTCTGGCAGGAATCAAAATGTTAAAAACATTTCAGTTTCACCAAATTTGAAGATATGTACCTTCTAATGTGTTCATTGGGTAGTTTTCCTGTGCCATAAGGGCCTCCCTTGCAGCCTTTGGCATCTGTAATTCCAGAGCCAGTCGATCATAAACTTGTGTTGGAATCCATACTGCCACATCAGCAGGTACACGTTCTGTCTTCCCATTGGCAAACTTGACCACCAGCTGCTTGTCATCTGGACCTGTCAAAGAAAAAATCAAAGTCAACATTTTTGTTTTGAAATACAATAAATATGTAATGACCAGTGCTCCAGTAAGAGAGAAATAGATGGGTTCTCTCCCTCCTTAGTACATTTTCCTCTGCCCTCTTCTACTATTTCCCTCCTTCAAATCTATCTCCTAAACGTATTCACCGCTGTTCACATTCTAATTTTTCCACTTATTTTTCAATTTATTTCATGTAGAATAAGAGTCTAAAATTTGTCAGTTTCTAACTGAAAAAAGTGAAATTCTAAACTCAATCATCAACATAAGGTCATTTTACTGCGAAAAATGTCCCTTCTAAAAAAAAAAAAGCCTCTTCCTTCAACACAACAAGGTCAGGGACTGCAAGTTCATACTACGATCAAGTCATTGCTACAATATGAGTGACCTTGATCTCAAGATAAAAAGTTTAATTTAGTGAATTTTCTACCCTTCATAATGATTCCTGTCAAGCATTATGGGAAATCTACGCAAATACAAAACTGCAACCAATGCCTAATGAAGCAATTGATACTGCTGTCAGTGGCAGAAAAGTGACTGTTATGTCTTGCTTCCATACTGCTGGCTCATCAAGTGACATGGGTTTGACAAAGCATGCTCCAATAGATACAGCTTCCTCATTTGCAATCCCTGTGTGATACTCCTAACTTGTGCATTAATGATGATGTTGATAATAACAGTGATGATGGCGATGATGCTGATTGTAACCTGCAACAGTGGTTGTTTTGTGTTGGTGATGGTGGTTGTGTTTGTAACTGTATTGTTGTTGGCAATGGTGGTGGTGATGGTGATGATGATTGTGGTGGTGGTTGTAGTGTTGATGTTGCTACTCAAAGTGATAATGATGATGATAAAGAAAATATGTATATTTCTGATTTTTCCCAAGTGATTTTTGAGATTGTGCTTCACCCCAAAAGTCTATATCTACCAAGAAGGCCAAGCTCTGCATGTAATGCATGTGACCTCCAATATCAAACAGGGAGAGTGAGTATGTCACAGAATTAGCTCTCTTAACATTATAATGATACATCCAATGTATGAACAAAATTCAGTAATGGTTTAGGATATGTAAGAGGATGAAGAAAAGAAACCTTCAACCAAAACCTATGTGCAAAATATGACCATGGCCTAAACCCCAAGATCGAAGAAGTGAAAATGTTGTCACTAAATGAATTGTATTAACTTCATCATGATACACCTCAACTATAAGGAAAATCCATCAAGGTGTTTAGAAAATATAAGCAAATGAAAAAACTTTAACAAAAAGCTACCACAACTTATCTATGACTGTGACCTTGACCCCAAGGTCAAAGTGAAGAGTGCATTTTCTGAATGAATTGTCTTAGTTTTGTAGAGATTATTCCTAAGAATATAGAAAATCCACTGAAGCATTTATGAAGTATAAGCAAATAAGAAAACTAGAGCTACAACCATCACATACATTTTCTATGACTGTGACCATGACCCATGGTCATAGGTGCAAGCAAGCCTGTCACAGAATGAGTTATCTTATCTTCATAATTATTTAATGCCAAATATGATGAGAATCTATCAAGAGGTTTAAGAGATATCAGCTAATGAAAAATTTGAACCAAAATCTTAATGCAAATGTTCTATCACTGCAACCTTGACCCTAAGGTAAATGGAATGAATGGACATGTCATAAAATGATTTGCCTTAGCATTGTAATGAATCATGCCAAAAATGATGGAAATCTATAATGATAGGGATTAGGAATAACAACTTTAACCAAAACCTTACCAAACATTTGATGATTGCACTGCCACCACTGTTGCTACCTCTATCGGAAAAAGTGACTGCTATTTTTTGCTTTCCACTAATGAAGGCTTGACAATTAAAAACAAAATGTACGCCTTTTTCTCTCAGAATCTTGTATTTCATTTAATTAATACCATTCAGTAATGTTAGTATATTTTTATAAATATTTTGAATATGACTGTAATTTATCATTTTATACCTGACATTAGTGTACATTTACATTTGCTACATTATAAATAAGAAAAAAGTTGCAAATAAGAAATAAAAAAAAAGAATATTTTATAAATTTTCTAACTGTACTTGCATTTGATATTTTACATGACTAATGCTGTTAAGTTCTGGAACAGTATAAATAAAAAAATAAAAAAAAATTTCTTTGATGCACAAATATTAGTAAATTAATGATTTATCAATTATATTAAAAATTTGAAAGAACTGATTTCAAAGTAAAAAAATACATGATTTTGATTTAATAAGATAAGATATGTGCATTTTTTAAATATTCCATTTCTGGTAGTAAATGGATTCACTATAATGAGGGATGACAGAACAACCCAATACAGAAATCTTTCCACATTCAGTAAAAATGCCACTCCCTGATTGATGCCATGCTCGACTCAACACCTATGAATTAATCTTCTAAAAATTCATCCTAACATTTTACCATGCCTATATTGCTTTTGTAATTGTGATTATTCAAAATACCATGAAAATGAAATGGACTGTGAATTCTATTCAAATATGAAATGGACTGTGAATTCTATTCAAATATGAAATGGACTGTGAATTCTATTCAAATATTTTCATGCTGAGAATTCTAAGGCCATATATCATGACCTTTAAAGATGCTAGAAGGACACGTCAACAAAGAACTTTTAAAGTTAAAAGTAAACAGGTAAAAACAGAAAGCTGGTACCAGTGGTTTCTAACCTTACTGAGTACAAGGACCCCTTTTAAACTTTAACAAATTTTGTGGACCCCCTAATGCTAATAGTACAGGCTGGAAGAGAAAGACTCACTGTCAAGCTATGTGAATTTGCAGATCCCTTGGGATAACTCTGTTTGCCCTCTGGAGGTCCATAGGTTGGGAACCATTGGTCTATACAAAAGCAAACGATTAATAAAATTCCCACTTTATACTGATAAAGATAATGTTCTTCAATGAAAATCACAGAGTTTGTACAGCAATCTCACACTAAAATGTTTTCCAAAAGAGTCATGGTGAATGGAGACTCTAAAGGAGTCAGTGTATAGAGACTCCAAAACTGTCATGGTGGATGTTGAATCCAAAAGAGTTATGGTGCATGGAGACTCCAAAATAGTAATAGTGAATGAAAAATCCAAAAGAGTCATGGCATATGGAGACTTCATTATAGTCATGGTGAATGGAGACTTCAAAAGAGTTATGGTGTATGGAGACTTCGAAAAAAGTCATGGTGTATGGAGATTTCAAAAGAGTCATGTTATATGGAGACTGCCTTATAATGAGTACGTTATGCATATACTTTTAGTATTACCTACTAAAATGGAATCCTTTACCATACCTACCTTACAAAAGGATCTGTGTTATAATGAAGGGTGATATAGTGAGGGAGGGTTGTAAGATGAATTTGTTCAATTCAATTAAAAACAAATTCTTATCATATTACATGTACTCTATTGATGCTTATCAGACTGCTGGTCTTTTCCACAGATTAGCGTAGAGTACAAAACAGAAGGCAAGGGAAATTTCAGCAGTATTAAATCCATAATGACAAGCAGTGAGAGGGAAATTCAGGCCCTAAAGACAAACTTTGAATCCAGTTGCAATAGGTCATCATATAATGTGCCAAGAAAACTAAGTCTAGAGTAACAAATCATAACATAATTTGTATGATAAAACTGTCTACAATAACAAATCATAACATAATTTGCCCAAAAAAACTGTCTACAGCAATAAATCATAACATAATGTGTGCCAGGAAAACTATGTCTACAGTAACAAATCATCATATCATATATATATTCATTTATTTGTATACCGATTTGTTGTGTACTTAAAGTGTGATGTACAGCAATTATTAGAAAATGCATCAACAAATCCACTGTCCTTCCTAAACTCTGCCCCCCTGCCCTTTGATGCTTATAGCTAATATAAGATATAATAAGCAGACTTTGATGCTTATAGCTAATATAGGATATAACAAGCAGACTTTGATGTTTATAGCTAATATGGGATATAATAAGCAGACATTGATGTTTATAGCTAATATGGGATATAATAAGCAGACATTGATGCTTATAGCTAATATAGGATATAACAAGCAGACTTTGATGCTTATAGCTGATATGGGATATAACAAGCAGACTTTGATGCTTATAGCTAATATAGGATAAAACAAGCAGACTTTGATGCTTATAGCTAATATAGGATATAACAAGCAGACTTTGATGCTTATAGCTAATACAGGACATAACAAGCAGACATTGATGCTTATAGCTAATATACCATATAACATGCAGACTTTGATGCTTATAGCTAATATAGAATATAACAAGCAAACATTGATGCTTATAGCTGATATAGGATATAACAAGCAGACTTTGATGCTTATAGCTAATATAGGATATAACAAGCAGACTTTGATGCTTATAGCTAATATACCATATAACATGCAGACTTTGATGCTTATAGCTGATATAGGATATAACAAGCAGACTTTGATGCTTATAGCTAATATAGGATATAACAAGCAGACTTTGATGTTTATAGCTAATATAGAATATAACAAGCAGACTTTGATGTTTATAGCTAATATGGAATATAACAAGCAGACATTGATGCTTATAGCTAATATAGGATATAACAAGCAGACATTGATGCTTATAGCTAATATAGGATATAACAAGCAGACTTTGATGCTTATAGCTAATATACCATATAACATGCAGACTTTGATGTTTATACCTAATATGGGATATAACAAGCAGACTTTGATGCTTATAGCTAATATAGGATATAACAAGCAGACTTTGATGCTTATAGCTAATATACCATATAACATGCAGACTTTGATGTTTATAGCTAATATGGGATATAACAAGCAGACTTTGATGCTTATAGCTAATATAGGATATCACAAGCAGACTTTGATGCTTATAGCTAATATGGGATATAACAAGCAGACCTTGATCATCTCTTGAATGTATGGAATTCTGTTAGATTCAATTGCTACATCGTGTCATCATGTAGTCCATATGAATGTTATTGCGAAACAGAGGTTTGTTTTATAAGCAGTGTAAGTGGCAAAAAAAACATCATCCAGCTGTAAAATTGCCATGCTTTCTATGTAAACTTGAGGTTAGTTTCATAAGTGATTGTAAGTATAAGTGGCAAAACCCCCACATCTATCTAATTGTCTATAGAAATGTATTGCAACAAAGTACCCTGTTGCTAATTGTCTATAAAGATGTATGGGGAAAAGTACCCTATCACTAATTGTCCATAGAAATGTATGGGGAAAAGTACCATTTTGCTAATTGTACATAGAAATTTATGAAAATAGTACCCTCTCACTACTATTGTACATAGAAAAATGTGGGGAAAAAGTACCCTATCACCAATTGCCCATAGAAATGTATGGGGAAAAGTACCATGTCACTAATTGTCCATAAAAATCTGTGGGGAAAAAGTACCCTATCACCAATTTTCCAAAGAATTGTGCGGGGGAAAAAGCACCCTATCACCAATTGCCCAGAGAAATGCATGGCAAAAATGTACCTTGTTACTAATTGTCCATAAAATGTATGGGGGAAAAGGACCTTGTCACTAATTATCCATAGAAATGTATGGTAAAAACTACCTAGTTGTCCATAGAAATGTATAGGAAAAAAGTGTCCTGTCACTAATTGTCCATAAAAATGTATGGTGAAAAAGTAATCCATCACTAATTATCAATAGAAATGCATAGGAAAAAAGTACCCTATCACCAGCTGCCCATGGAAATGTATGGAGGAAAAAGTACCCTGTCACTAACTGTCCAGAGAAATGTGGGGAAAAAGTACCTTATCATGAATTGTCCATAGAAATGTGTGGAGCAAAAGTACCTTGTCACTAATTATTGATAGAAATGTGTAGCGAAAAAGTAACCTGTCACTAATTGTCCCAGTAATAATAAGTGAATGAGTATTTAAAACTTTGTCCCATGTTTTGTGTAACTGTCCTGCACAGTTCTACACAATGAAAACTTCCATATGTTTCATCAGATATGTTCAGGTGCATTCATGCACAATATTACATTGCTGCAGTTTTATACAAAAGATATAAAGAAAAAGAAAATCTCACAACTTGAGAGTCTCTCAGTCTAGTGAACTGAAATGCAATACATTACACAAAGAATTTATTCACTTTGTATTCAACATACAAAAGCTCTTTGTTTGCCTTGTCGCATAACCTGGGTTTTAGTTTGCATTGGATTGATATAATACAGCTGTGGAGAAATTAATAGAGTTTTAAAGCCAGAAAGTAAATATTATTAAAAATCCATTTACTGCAGCATAATAGCTTTTGGCTAAAGTTCCCAGACAAAACTTTATCCAAAGACGAAAATTATATTTGCCAAACAAGGATATTGTTGACAAAGTAAAGCTGAAGCAATTACTGTGATAACCTCAGTGCACTGTGGCCATTTTATGTCCTTCAGTACTAATGTGGCCAAATTGTGAATGGTACAGTCTTTTCGAGTTTATAGAATTGTAATGGTAAAGGAGGCTTTGGAATTTAATTCAACAATTCCAGATCAACATTGGTCAACAAAACAGCAGTAAATATGTACTTCCTATATGGAAGGCAACAAAATTAAGAGAAGCCAAAAATCTAGTGGCAGACAATAGGCTTAATTTAAGTTATGGACTCTAAATTAGATCACCTGCCTGGCATTTAATTTCATGAAAACCAAAAAATAAAATACCCCTGTCCTCCTCTCATTGGTTATCAAAATACCTCCCAATCAGCTGTACCTCATGTGCAGGCCATGCCAGTTTTTATGTTGTTGCTTAGTATTTACTTCAGCTTCAAAAGCCTAACTATCAGGTTAAAAACATGAAAATTAAGAAGAAAAAGGCACAGTGGACAAATATAAAACAAGTTTAACCTACATACTAAAATCAAATCACTGCTACAATATGTTTCTTTTTTGGTTATCTTGTTTTGTTTTCATGGTACTTTTAACACATTATTGGCTATAGCATGGTGAGAAAATGGCATACAACTGCCTAGTTTCCAAATGACATACTGAATCAGCAGACCTGGTATGGCCTGGTACTGAACCAAATACCCTTGGATTATCAATCCAACACTATACCAATTAAACTATCACAGCTTTCCAGTGCCAAGAGAAAATACATCAAAATATAAAATATAAATTGGCCCAAAAGATTAAAATAGTTACCAAACTGCAAAACAAAATTTGAAATTGATCGATATGGCTTGTTTCTTTTTTCCCCCACTTGTTTTACCAAAACCTACACGCTTATAATAGTAATAATGTTAGCAACACCATATGATAAACCTCCTTATTAAAAATGTCTGGCTATATGTCCTTTTGAACTCATACCAACTTCTATCTAGAATTCTGTGTTAATTTGTGAAAACATGTAGTTTCATATTTCCATGTTTTGTCTTCCAAATGAATTTTGAGCTCCTTGGGTAGGTATCTGGATGTATTGGGACTCACCAGGGGAAAATGTCAGCTGGAAAGGTGATTTTGTCTTTTCATGCCCACCAAGTTTTCTATATTACAAGGCATGGATCTTAATAGCTTCCATTATAACCCTGAGGTAATGATTTTGGAGGTATGGATGGACCCCATGTTGCATTTGTATGTGGGTTTTTTGGCCAGGTATTTTTTATGTACATATGGCTTACAGAGTGGGGATCTCAGAATATGCCCAGGTATTTTTGATGTACATATGGCTTTCAGAGTGGGGATCTCAGCAGTTTCTATAGTATGATCTAGAAAGTACCGGTAACTTCCTGACTGGTGGTGGGGTGGGTGGTAAGGATAGACCCCATGGTATTGCCCAGGGATCCCAGGCTGATATGCATTGACTACTGATCACCCATGCCAATTCTCAGACATTAGAGAGACACAACTCTGCGGAACTATTTGAAATTTATGTAAATTCACCCAATTTGTTCCCTGACCTCACCCAAGGGCATGATCAATACTTCCAAAATGCTGGCAGATCTCCTATGACTTAAACATGGACCTAGGCATCATCAGTATTCCCAAAGTGCCGTCACAGACCCAAGTCACACCTGTTTCACACCTGTTTAGCTCTAATGATTTAGGAGTTTAAGGATATTACACATGTACATCCATCTATTTGTCTGTACAAATGTAAGTACATTGGCCAAGAATGGCTGTATCATAATATCCCCATGTTCCATAAAACCACGGGAAAATAACTGGAAAGTACATTAGGAATTAAGAACTCTAAGCACAGCAGGTCCAAAAAATGGTTCATGGTTTTGGTAGTTTATATTTTTCTGGAATCACATACTGAAACTGAGCAACTAATTTGAGTATTGCTAACTATTTATGTCATTGATATTTAAGTTATTTAAACTTTACTACATTAATATTTGGTATCCAATGGTAACCAACCTTCAACCATTCTTCTCTCATGCCCCTCTAAAACCACACCAGGACAGTATCTCTCCCCTTCTGGTTCCCATGGAGCCAGAACCATATCAGATGTCTGGATTGCATGGCGCTTAGCATCATCGAAGTCAATAATGTCAAACACAAAGGTGTCTTGGTAGGTGGTCTCAGTGTAGCGGCCATGTTTGCATGGTCCAAAACACACCAGGAACTTGTCATGCAAAATCTGTATGTATGAGAAAATGAATCATAAAAACATGGGAAGAAAATGACAAATACCATGGAGCTAATCATTTTCTATTTTCTTCTTAAATCCTCTGTTTTTTTATTCATATTAATATGAATATGTGTAAAAATTTCCTCAATGAAACAGTTTAGTACCCATGTCAGGAAAGATCCAAACATATCATATATGTGTATGACATCAGCCAATGAAATCAATCACACATCTGTGAATTAACTGATCAAATGTATCTATTGTCATTTTTTATTACCAAAAATCCCTCAAAATGATTAAGTTTAAAATTATATTAGATACAAATATAAAATCATAATAAATCTGAACATGTGGAAATTTATTTAACATTACTGCTGTATTTTTATGACATATCTATGGAGAACAATTAGTAATTGTTAATTGAAATGTTGCTGATCTCAACTCCAGGTTATCCAAGCCTTCACAAGTCAAGGAACTTAATGGCAAATGCAAGACAGCAGTTCACACAGTTACACTGGCTACCCATTCGATCCAGAATCAAACACAAAATTTGTTCTCTGTGCTACGTTTCACTTTTGGACTCTAGTCCAATATACCTATCCGACTTCACCCATGTGTACACACCAGCAAGATACTTACGCTCCTCTTCTGACAATCATATACTCATTATTCCAAGTACGAAAACAAAGTCATATGGACAGCGTTCTTTTGCATACCAGGGCCCAGAAACATGGAATGAATTGCCCACTGAACTTCGACACAAAAACACAGCGATCACATTCAAGAGTGCTCTCAGAACTCACTTATTTCGACTACAAGAACAAACTTAAAGACCTAATAATGTTTCCTACTATTAATATTCTCAGCATGTTTTTTAATGTTTTCTAATTTCATGGTATTTGTTTTTGTAATCATATCATTATATGTTTTTTATCTTATAGGTGTTGTCTAATGTTGCAAAGCGCTTAGAGCTTCTAAAGATTAGGTGCTATACAAAGTCCTCATTATTATTATTATTATTATTATTATTATTATTATTATTATTATAGACTGAGCAATACAAATCTGACTTATGCATGCATGAATTCCATGTAACACTTAAATTCCTCTTTCTAGAGTTTAAAATTGTGGTGGCAACTTGAATATTGTGTAAATATGGCTATCTCTTTTTTCTTCAGAATATTTATTCAGTGCCTGTAATTACTACAAAATGAAGTACTTTAGTTAAACATAATTATACTGACACACTTTGAGTCTCACAGAATACTGGTATATACATTTCTGAAAGTAAAATCTTGCCTTAATGTAAAACTAGCTTGCTTAAAGAGGAACTAGCTTGCTTAAATATGAAACTGGTTTGTTTAAATATGAAATGAGCTTGCTTAAATTTTAAACTTGTTTACTTTAACATGAAACTAGTTGAAGAAGACTGATGTCTTAAGCACATACAAAGATTTGAAGGTTCAAAGAAACAGTGACATAATGATATAGCATTTGTGAAGTGCTTCACACAGTGTCAACAACTTTCAATACAATTTTAAGACATTGTAAACAGACACTTCTCACAGTATCAACAAAATATGACCCAAGCTTTGGACACTGTATACAAATTATTCCATGGTGATTTATGTTCATCCAAAGTCCACTTCTTGACTATACACAAGAATAATAGAATGTTTACCATATATACTCAATTATAAGTCAAGTCAAACTGCAAACAACAAAGATCCTAATCTGCCATAGCATACTATGCCTGTAGATCAGGGTCTATGTTGTTTGTTTTACTAATTACTCCAAACTACACATACCCAAATCTGACAGTGCAATATGCTATTGGCAAATCAGGGTCAGTGCAGTTTGCAGTTGGACTTATAAATGAATATAGATGGTACCATATAAGCAACAAACAACACAGACCTTGATCTGCCATCACATACTATGCTAGCAGATCACGATCTATGTTGTCTGTTCTAATGGTTACTCATAACAAATTGCATACACAGATCTGTTGGATATTAACAATGACAGGTCTGGGTCTATGCAGTTTGATAGGAGTAATCAGTAGAACAAACAACATGGACCCATATTTGCAGGCACATTATGCTACTGCAGATCAGGATCTTTGCTTGCTGTTTGACTTTACTTGTAAGCAAGTATATATGGTAGGCATCTCATTTTTTTCACAGTCAAAATGAATAAACTAAGAGAATGATGTAATAATGATATTCCTTGAGCTTTCTGCTTAAATGTAATATACATGCATATACTGAAAAGAACCCTGTGTTCTGAATGCATATATTAACCTCTATTATGATTGTTGTGACCTGTTTCAGTATTTGGACATCTCAGGCATGGTCTAAATTTGGCCTTGTGGTGACAAATATATACAGATTATTTCCTCAGACAATTACCTTGACTAGAATAATATAATGTCTTGGTATGTCACCTATTGTTATAGTATTTAAATAGACAACACATCAAATTATCAACAGTCTCATATTACCTATGTCATATATATATTATTATACTTGATTCTATAACTCAGCTGTTTCCTGTGTACCAGTAAAACATAAATTTTGAAAGTAATGGTACTTCATTCTATAACTCAGCTGTTTCCTGTGTACCAGTAATGCATGTATTTTGACAGTACTGGTACTTGATTGTACTCAGCTGTTTCCTGTGTACCAGCAAAAAATGTATTTTGACAATAATGGTACTTGATTCTACTCAGCTGTTTCCTGTGTACCAGTAAAACATATATCATGGGAATCGTATCTTTATTAAACATGCAGACATTATTGTATATTCCTGCTTATAAGTCAAGTCCAACTGCACACCACACAGAACTTAGTTTTGCTCTAACATAATGCAATTGCAAATCAGGGCCAATTTTGTTTGTTCTACTGATTACTCCTAGCAAATTGCATATACCCAGATCTGCCAGTATATTATGTGATGGCAGATCTAGGTCTGTGCAATCTGCAGTTTGACTTGACTTATAATCAAGTACATATGGTAACTCCATGTTCTTATGTATGATTAATGGTAATATCAGTTAATGTCTAATATTTACACAAGAGACTATAAAAAACAAACATTAGTTCTCTTTGTGAAACTCTGTCACAAACATTTGAATAATGTTTTTGACTAATTTTTTATATTTTAAACTACTTAATTATTCTTTGATCACTAGAATATATTGGACTTAAAAACTAGAAAACATGTGTGTACGTGTAATTCACTGAAATCTAAGTTCTCTGCTTTTGTAAGCGAGGAAAAGCTAAAAATGAAATTGAAGGTAAAAAGTTAGGTGGGTGGGTGGGAAATCTTATACAGTACTCCCTCATTATGATGCTGTCAGTTGGAACCATAGAGTATACCACCTTACAGTGTGACCATTGAATATACCACCTCATAGTGAGACCATAGAGTATACCACCTCATAGTGAGACCATAGTACACCACCTCATAATGTGATCAGTGAGTATACCACCTCATAATGTGATCAGTGAGTATACCACAATTAATAATGAGACCATTGAATATACGACCTTATAATGAGATCATTGAGTATACCACCTCATAGTGAGACTATAGATTATACCACCTTATAGTGAGACCACTGAGCATACCATCTCATAGTGAGACCACTGAGCATACCACCTCATAGTGAGACCATAGAGTATGCCACCTCATAGTGAGACTGTAGAGTGTACCACCTTACAATAAGACCACTGAGACTGTAGAGTATTACCACCCTATAGTGAAACTATCGAGTACACCCAGCTCATAGTGAGACCATGGAGTATACCACCTTATAGTGAGACCATTGAGTATACCACCTCAGTGTGAGACCATAGAGTACACCACCTCATAACAAGACTATCTTAAAACCATGTATGTTATACATATAATATTACTAACATATAATGACCATACCTGCCTCATGTAATGAAATAAATTATGCATATAATGTTACATAATAAAATGGGACCCATGTCCATACCTGCCTTATAACAGGAACAACTGGGTATGTCATAATGAAGGACTCTAAAGACAGAGAGTGCTGTATCTTAAATTATTTACAATAAAATACTGGATGAGTAATCAATGTAACATGTATGATGGGCAACTAACATAAATTCTAACCTAGCATCACATAATTCACTAACCAACTTTGTTCAGTAGTCATAAAACGTATTGATTATACACAATCTGAAACTTATGATCAGTGGCAAATTTTAGGTGAACCTTTCAATAATGTCAAAATATTCTACAAATTATTTTTTGACACTGGATTGAGTGTGAACACAAATCTAACTTAGGGGAACATAACAGGCAAGTAACTGTTCGTTTATCATGCATGGCATACATGATTCTAAAATATTTTATTCATGGTGTTTCTTTGTCAGCAGTTATTTGAATGTGGTATTACCGGTCCATATCATGTCGTAATCTTGATCTAGCTGCATTACATATGATAACCATATTATGAATAATATAAAAGCAAGCTCAGTGCCAAGATTGAAGCTCTGATTTTAGGCAAAACATGAATAAATGATTATTAGATTCAAGTAAGATTGTTCCAGGTCATGACAAGCAAAATGGACCAGCTACTTCAAGTTCTATGTCAACAATATAAATTGGAAAAGTGCATAGAAGGCAAAACATAAATGATAAATAGATAGAATAAATCAATGCATGAACATAAATTAAAATTTATGTCACTAATACTCCAATTTTTAAAGTACAGACGCATTTTCAAAATCAAAAACAAAACAATAAAAATGAACAGCATAAAAAGAACACAATATGCTTGGAATTTTTTGTGTTCATTTTTCTGATGAAAAACTAGCTATCATCAATTACCCTTTTCCACTAATTAGACCTGTCCATGGACCTATTCTGCACTTCAAGTAATGCAGTGATACAAAGGCACTGAAACAACACCTTCTCAAACGTTCCATGAATTTGAACGTTCATAATTTGAAAAAAATGCAGACAAATGCAGATGGCTATGATATCCTTGGTCAAGCACTCTTGCTATAAGTGTATGGGATGATCTTGCTACTAGTCTATCAGGATGACCACACCTGCTGATTTGTTAGCAAACTACATATATTTTTATATATATATTTTTTTCAAACTCGTAAATTTGCTGTGGAATTGGAAATTATGCAAATTTTCTCATCATCTGTAAAATTTCTTAGACTGTTTTTACTGCACTTTTGTCCATAAAATTGATTACAGTGACCTTCATGCTGACCACTGACTACATGTAGATATGCTGACCACTGACTGCAGCATGTAAAAATAAATGTCTGTGGACATCACAAAGTTTCTTTATAGCACAGTAATGTCTAAGATATTTAATTTGAGGACATTCTTTAAGATTTTTTCCATGAAATTTATGGATTTATGTCAAGTGCTTGTGGTCACCCTGTTCTTTCAAGCATCACTGAAAAACTCCTTTTCGATGTGGTTAATATTAGCAGATTCTATGATCAACTCAGCACTATCTCTATGAATAAGCAGATATTCTCAGTAACCTTCTTTAAAAATGCTGAAATGTTTTATTTGAACTGGACTTTAGAGGGCAAGTCTTGAGATTTAACTTCAAGTTAAAAGGAAGGAACTTGTACTTCACTGATGATTAATGTTTCAACCAAAATCATATCTTGATACCCCTTATCATCTCAAATATACACCAATGCATGAATGGTTTAATTTACCTTGAGTAAAACAGAAAAAAGCGCACGCACGCACGCACGCACTCACGCACGCACTCACGCATGCACGCACGCACGCACACACACACACACACACACACACACACACACACACACACACACACACACACACACACACACACACACAGTATCATCAAACATGTGGGAGATAATCCAGAGGGTTAGATGGGGACCAGACATATTTGATGTGCGAGACATGCTAAAGTTCTTTCTCTCTGCAATCGTACTTGTCATGACAACTTGATAGGTATGCTTGCCTACACCAAAAGAAGGCAAACAACATTGAAACACAGAGATATGCAAAGAGGTCAATGTTATTGGAAATAATAAGCTAAATTTCAGTAGATTCCCTTCAAAAGAACAAAATATGAAGAGCGAAGAAAGGCACTATCACCTCATTCTAAACTAAACTAACGCAGATGAAAGTTTACGGTATTTAACTCACCCTGCAGACTGCATCTTTTCCTCTGATTTCCATAGACTATGGAAAATAAATCAGATAATGCAATCTCTTTTTTTACACATTATTTATATGAAAGAACATAGATATTAAGTATTAATTTTTGTCATTTTTACTCTTGATTGCATCTTCAAATTATGAATGTTCATACATATGAATGACCTCATATATATATATATATATATATATATATATATATATATATATATATATATATATATATATATATATCATATGTACTTGCTTATAAATCGGGTCAAACTCCAAACTGCACAGACGCAGATCTTCCATTGCATCATGCACTGACAGAATCTTGGTTGATGCAGTTGGTTATGCCCAAAACATTCAACAAAATTATATAGACCATGATCTGCCAGCATATTATGTGACTTAAGAATGGAACCTATGCTATCTACCTTTGAATATGACTTATAAGCAAGCATATATGGAAATGTATAATAAGATTTCTGCAAAAAAATCACACTTGGCTTGCCAAAGACTGCACCACAGATATCTGAGCATTGACTCAAATTACCAGTAGCAAACTCATTTTTACAATCTGGGATAACAAAAAACACATATCAATAAATGCACATGTACAATCTATAATTTCAACTTTACATTTGCCCTCACAAGTACTTAAAATAATTAAAATACAAATTTCCTAAATGCACATTTTAAATTAAAATTTAATGATATAAATTGCATCCAATCCGAATGTAGAGTTTTAAGCTTGTGATGGAATAAGAGAAACCGTTGATTTCAAACACATCCATTTTCAGAATTCTAATTCCTAGCTATCTAACACAAGTGATCAACAGTAGCTCAGTTGGAACAGCATCCATGGGCCACTGGTTGGATATCCACCCTGGCCAGCTCAGATAGGCTGTCTTGCTGTGTCCCTGGAAAGGTTCATAGCTTCCATTTCCTCAGGTCAGCTGCCTTGCTGTGTCCATGGAAAAGGCACTTAGCTAATAGTGCTTATGGCATATAAACAGAATTAAGTTCTTTAGCACCAGGGCAAGTGGAGTAAAGTACCTTGGCCAAGAATACGCAATGTTATCCAGTATGTCATTGTGTTCATCTAAACTACACCCTTGTGGATGCACATCTGGCATATTAACTATGGTACCACTGTGACTCCAGCTTCCATTAGTTGCCTTTCATAACCACTGTGACTGTTGCTGCCATTGGTTGCCTTTAAGGACCACTGTGGCTCCTGCTGCCATTGGTTACCTTTTAGGATCGCTGTGGATCCTGCTGCCATTAGCTGCCTTTTATGACATAAAGGAGACAGCACTGGACTTGTTCAACTCCTGATTACCTTACAAATCACTTTTAATTTGTGTAATATTTACATATGTAAGAACTAAGACCCATTCCAAACAAGAATTTATATTTATCTAAACCAAATTCAGAGTTTTATAAGAAGAGGTTTGCATTCTCTGGAGCCAAACCATAGAATTCCCTTCCACACCTATATAAGGTTAATTGACTCTTCCAAGCCATGGTCTTAAGAAGTACCATAATTCACATGTACAGAAACAATCATTGGCATGATCTTGTGTAATTCAGTATTGTTATTCTTTAAAACAACTTACTTTCTTGTACTCAACAATAATGCATTATACAGGTTTTCTTGTACTCACCTATAATGCATTATACAGGTTTTCTTGTACTCACCTATAAGGCATTATACTGGTTCACATATAAGCATAGAATACTGGTTTTTTGAACAACTTAGCTTCTTCTTTATATAAAGTTATTACATCACTAAAACAACAATTAAAAAAACTACTACTATGACTATATGATGGGAAATCATATTATAATTAGTTCTCAACATGTAAAAGCTAATGCAAGTGACAAAAAATCAAGCTACAATAACAGAACAAAACTGAACTAATTCAGTGGTGTTGAAGACCATACCCACATTTGAAGTGGGGCAGTGATATAGTGAGGGACTTTATAATAAGGGACCTTTTGTCGTACATAAATATTCCAAGGCACTTAGAACTTCTACATTTCAAGTACAGGGCATTTTTGATATGATTCTCCTGTAGAATAATCCAAATAAGTCCACGTATATCCCAGCTGTCATGATTAATAACTTCAATTCTGTTCAAGTATGTGTCTGAGGTTTACTTAGCTGACAAATGCCTGCATTTCATGGATACTGGTAATGAACACACACCAAAATATATGCTAGTCATCAAAACCCTTAAGAGTGCCTGCAATAAAGTCTTGTCTAGACAGCTATAGGTCATTCCGTTGACAGGTGGAGATCTGTCATCAATTATTACATACAATAGTTTACACTGTTGTTCTGAAAGCCATCAAGATGCATGAAGTCCATTTTGTGACTAGGTGATCTAATCTCAACAGACATTTACACATTGATTTTATATAAATCCAATACAATTACCCACCACCACAGCCCATAAAGCTTTAATATATTTTGATACAATTTTTAAAAAAAGATTTCACAGTAGTTACAAAACAGTTATAAGTACCTAACAAAAAAGGATTCTTCTCTGCAAAAATGGACCTTAACAAAGTCTAAGAATATAAGAATTAACACAATTTTTTTCAAATAAGAAAAATGTATATAACTGAAACCAAACAAATTTGCAATATACAGAAAGTTTAACATTTCCAGATTCTTCCAAGTTGAGAATTATAACTTAAATACCCCTCATCAATACCATATTGATCACTAACAAGTTTGAAATTCGACTCATTTTTCCTTCCTTTTGAGAAAAGATTTGTTGAAATACAAACAATTATTCCTGCCAAATTGTAAAGCCTTCATAAAATGTATACATACATACACGCATGCACACATGCACACCCCCACCCACCCACCCACATCCATACAAGACAAGTACCTCAAACTCTCAATCGACTAACTTTCTTACCATGAGCTTAGATTTTTGTTTTGAAGCAAATTACCTTGCATGTGTTTTTTTATAATATTCATAGCTGAGTAAACCTACAGCCAGAATATATATATATATATATATATATATATATATATATATATATATATATATATATATATATATATATATATATATATATATATATATATATATATATATATATATATATATATATATGTGTGTGTGTGTGTGTGTGTGTGTGTGTGTGTGTGTGATTCATGTGTGTGTGATTCATGTGTGCATATTCAACACAATCAGTAACCTACAAACATATGATACAACTGATTCCAAAAGATAGTTTGTCTGCATTGCACATCGACACACATGACTAATCTCAGAAAAATGAATGTTACATAATTCATTGAAATATCACATTTTACATCTCACAGCCTGGTACCATACAAGTATTATAGGCATGCACAAAATAATGTGCCATTTAGGCTGCAATACTGATTAAAATATTGCCTATTGTTTGTTTAAATTTCATCTTTGATACTATTATTTTATTATTTATTTATTTTTTCAAGATTCCATCATTAAATGTATGCAGCGGTGACACTTTTTGGACAGAGAATGTATTAATTCAATCAAAATGTAATAAAACAGCTTACATCAGAGCAATATGAAACAATATATTAGAATCCACTTTATTGAACACTTAAAAGGGTAAAGAGAGAAATATTTTCAGTATAAAAGAGTAAAAGCATTTGTTTAATCAAAAGTAAGCTCCATGTCTAAGGATATCTAATTTTTTTAATTTATTATTTAGTGAGTGAGTACTTAAATTTTTTTAGCAAATTCCTTAATAATTATATGTCCTAATGTAAAATTTTAATACTTTTTATCAAGCCTTTAGCTCACCTGGCCGGTAAAGCCATGTGTGCATTAGGTGTGACCCTTTGAAACTGGCTGTTGTATTTCACTCTGGAGGCCACATACATGTATTTCTGATCCAATTGTGATAAAACTTGAAATATGGGATTATAGCATCATGATTTTGGATGATTTTGATAATGAGTGATATCCATGCATATTAATGAGATTGATAATGAGTGAAATGTGTGCTTAATAATGAAGTGATCTTGGATTTGATTGAGCTTGATCCAACTCTGGATTCAAGTATTATTTCTGATCTAATTTGGATCAAACTTGGAATGTAGGATTATATCATTAAGATCTCAGAAATATTTGATACAGAGTGAATCTGTATAAATCTTCCTCAATCATAACAAGCTCAGCTGCAAGATTATTTCATTATTATGCTGTGATCTCATTTGTTATTAAAATAATGTGAGATCTTGATAATAAAAGTCCACTTTCAGGTCTGATCATCATTATATCTGAAATATGGCTCTCAGAATGGTAACAAAATTAGCCAATCAGATGCAAGGTCACCTCATTAATATAATGAATCTCACTCATCATTGAATTCATATGAGATATTGTTGATATAAGCCCATATTCCAATTTGGATAAATAAAAACTGGATTAAAAATATGACTTCCAGAAAGTTTAGCCAATTTATATCAGTAAAATGGTGAAGTTCACCTATGATCAAATTCATTGGAGATATTCATGATATAGGTCCAAATTCCAAGTTTTATCATAACAGGACCAAAAAATTACTTCCAGAGTGGTAACAACCTTAGCTCATATTCAAGATTATTTAAAATAATTATCAAAGAGATCTTGGTCATATAAGGCTTAATTTCAAGTTTCATCAAAATCATATAAGAATTATGGCATCCAGGGTGGTGACAAGCTCAGCCAATCAGATGCAAGACCACCTTATTAATATGAGTGGATTCAGTAATGATGAAAATCTTGGTAGACTGTGTACTGATCATATATGCCTATATTCTAAATCTGACCAAAACTGGATCAGAAATATGGCTTCTAGAGTGGTTACAAGCTCAGTTGATCAGACACAAGATAGAATAACCACACAAGAAGCTCACTTGGCCTATAGCCAATTGAACTAAAAACTATTACTGTCTAGCTAAAAGTAATGAATTGATCCTGACAGGTACATATCAAGTAGGGTTAATTCTAGGATCTGTGATTGCATGAATTGGGCTTCTTTCTAAAACGTCATGCAAAATAATATAAAAATGTGTGAAAATCATGCAGCATATTTTCAAATTCTATTTTTATTTCTTCATTAATCCCAATACATATTCTGAAAACTCATCCCATTGTTGAAAGGGGGTTGGGGTGTGTTGTCCCCTATACGTTCAGTTCTAGAGCAGACCCTGCATGATTAAGAGTTGATTTGTGGGAGGAGGGATGTAGTGTTTGTTAATTTTATTTTATTTATAACCCCCCCCCCCTTCGCTGAGTTATCTTTCTCAGTTACAAATTTATTACCTCAAAAATATAAATTTTAACAAAATATAATCAAAATATTATTGTATACTGAAGTCATAAGACAGAACCAGGTTCCTTAAAAGTCTTTAGAAATCAACATTCCATTTCAACTAATGATGGTACAACATTATAAAATACCACTGGATAAATATTAAAGTAAAGTAAAAAGTTAAATAGCATTTGCATTTGTACAATGAGAGACTGCTTACTTGTTGAGTTATTAACTTGGACACTTCTATTCAGAGTTGTGTGATATGAAATTTAGCACAGGCATCCAAAGTTTGGTGCCCTGGCAACTATTATATAAACATACAGAAATTATAATTTCATACTGTTAATGTAAAGTTTAATGTAGTTGGTTCATTGCTTAAAAAGAATATTAAATAATGGATATGGAAAGAAACCTTTATCAGCCAAGGTTGGGACATTTGTAAACTTGTCAAACTCAGCACACATGTGCCTCTCTCATAACCATCACCTATATTCAGTGTGATGATTTTAAAAAATCAGACTGAGTGAGATTTTTGAACTACAAGGCAAATTTATACGTTGTTGAAATGAGGCATAACATGGGGGTTGGAGCAATTATTTTAAGTAGGGGTAGCAAAGGGAACTTTATATTATGAGAGTGGAAGCAATCCTGGGGCAAAAAGGGGCTGCCAATGATTGCCACAGTTGCCACATTTTAGAAACCCATGTAAATGGTCACATATTGGCTGGTAACAAAGTCCTGATTATTCCCATAAAAGATCAAGTTTATAAGATAACCAGTCTGGCATGTGTAATTGCCCTGATATAAGTCAAGTAATTCCCATTTGTGATTAACACACACATTGTTTCATTGGAGACAGGTATATTTCCCAGTCTGGCTAAGTGCTACACATGATCCAGGTTTCTCTATGTACTTGTACTGTTTGTCCTTGGTCATATGGCAAAGTCTGCAATGTTAACTGCAATGCTGTATGCAACATATACCACATGTACCTGCTTACAGGTTCATTCCAGTTGCAAACAGTACAGACCCTGATTTGCAAATATGGCTCTGTGTTGATTGTTCTGCTGATTTACTCCTAACAAACTGCACAGACTCAGTTCTGATGGCACATTATGTAATGGCAGATCTGGGTTTGTGCAGTTATGGCTGGACTAACAACTTATAAGTGAGTATATATAGTACATAGCAGTTCAATATTGATGTCACATTTATGTAAATAAACACATGTGAGAAATATTACAGATGTTGAACTTAAAACAGTATCTTAAAAAGACTGACCTGGGTATAAAAGTCATTGGTGGTACATCTAAAAAACAATTATTACATCCACTATAATGTCCTCTTAGTCTAGATAAATGACCATACAATATACAGTGTATGGCCCTTATGAAGTCTAAATTCAATAAATTAAGAACTTCAGAAAAGCTGAGTATAGAGAAATGGGATGACATACCATATATACCTGAGTATAGATCAGATCCAGCGGTAAACTCCAGATCTGCTATTGCATAATGCGCCAGTAGATCTGGATCCATTCAGTTTGCTAAGAGTGTCATTACAACAAATAACACGGACCCTAATCTGCCAGCACATTGTGTCATATCAGATCAGTTTCTATGTTGTTTGCAATAGGTCCAGAAGTCCAACTGCAAACAACATATACCTGTATAAATCACTGCATAATGCACCAGCAGATCAAGATCTATGATGTATGTTATACTGATTACTCTAAACAAACTGCATAGACCCATATCTGCACACACATTATGTGATCTGTTCAATTTGCAGATGGAGCCCATATGTGAGAATATATGGTAATGTGTTTCATAACAGATTTACAACAGAAATTTCATGCTTGATTGGGAATGGGAGAGGGAGAGAAGGGAGAGGTGCTATGCCCATCATTTTAGAACAAGAATTAGAAAGACTGGGAATACATAATTTCAGGAGTAAATTGCTAAGGTTTGGAATTATGCATTATTCTGACGTATCTGTCTTTCAGAGAGGGTACTATTTGTTGCAACTGGGACCCTTTAAAAAAGTCCTGACAAAACTGTTGCTAATAAAGACTGACTTGTTTTAAACTGGTGAAATTAACATCATGAATACATGTACTTTCTTCAAGTCTAAACAAGTTAAGTATTTCATCTCAATTTTCACAATCTTATATTTACTTTCTTTTTAGGTGATTTTGTTATGGTGGATCATGGGTCAAAATGCAAAATTATCAATTTTCTGTGAATGGTTTGAAAACAAGCAGCACAGTTCCCAGCAAGTTTCATAGGTTGACATTCATTGACCCAGAGTGGGCAGTAAAATATATAAGGCTCATTTATTGCTTTAAAACAAAAGTAAATTGCAAAAAGTTGACTTGTTATCATTTACTTCACCTTGTATTTTCAAAATTGACTATTCTGTCCACGTTAGATAAACATGTAACATCTGAGAAATTCTATATTATCTGAAACATTATGCAAAATTTGTCAAAACTTTTTGTGAGACTCCAACAGGATGACAAGACTTGTATATTGTTATGTAATTGCAAAATAATAAAGCTGCTATGTGGATTTGCAACAGAAGCAGCAGTGTTAGTTTTCATGTAACAAAAACAGCAGTGATAAAAACTGAATGTAACAGAAACAGCAGTGTTACAGTTTTCATGTAACAAAAACGGCAGTGGTAAAAATTTAATGTAACAGAAAGAGCAGTGTTACAGTTTTCATGTAATAAAAACAGCAGTGGTAAGAATTTCACATGAAATATACAATAAAACAATTGTCTGAACTGATTGGGAAACATGGAATTTGGCAGAAAAATTGTTTGATTATAAATTTTGTATCTGGGGGACATTCTGCTGATAATAACTGATTAGTCTGACGTAGTGGCATCCATATAATCAGCATTTAACTGTACTGCCTTAGTTCACATTTTACTGCTGTGTATAGAAGTCAAAGTATAGATACTTTAAAGATCTATTTTGAAGAGAATATAAAAAAGAACCAGTCTCATTTTTTTGTGTTATTGGATATACTGTATCTGAATTTTGATCATTAGAAAACAGGTACTGATGTTTGATTCTTGATTCATAAACTGGAAGGAATGTCACTAATTAACTTGCACCAGTATCATTAAAATATAAGTCAATAATGAAGCCATCTAGATAAATGGATTTTTTGGCTAAATTATTTATGGTATATACAAATGAAAATGATTAATAATCATCCAAAAGTCATATGTATTTGATTTAGTTTTGATTTGTCAAATCTGACAAATGAGATCTTCATTACTTCAGTATGCTTTATTTTCTCTAAAATTGTTGTCTATCAAGCTGTGATTTCTCTTCCAAACATCAGTCTTTATTTGATCTTTGGTCAATAGAAAATGGGAAATGATGCAATGAGTTTTTAGCTGCTTCATGAAAAGCTTAATTTATAACAGAAATCAAAAATTTCATTGGTAATCAGTTAACTTGATGGTTGTGTAGATGAACACATGTGCTTGAAAACCGTATTTATATAAAAAATTCTGTAAAACTAATCTAAAAGCCAGATCCACTCATGAAGATTTGCACAGTTAATAAAACTAAGTACTCAACAATATACAACTGACCAGAACAAAAATGGACAATCTAAGGACTGTAAAATAAGCAAGTGCCTCAAATTTCAACTTAAGCCTTGTATGATTTCTTGTATTAAACATTTTACCTATCTTCTAAATACGAAAGCATTTTCTTTTAAACAGTAACTTCAGCTGATAATATATTACTACCCTCTTATTGGCATTTACTTTCTTATTACAGACAAGCAATTTTCACCAAAGGCTAATATAGCTGGTCCAGAATGAAAATGGTAAAACAGTCTAACTTGATCCAGTCTTAGCTTCAGACCATGCCTGCACAAAATGACTTTGACTAGAATTAGTTGCCTTATAAGCAGATAAATTGACTGATTTGTAAATTCTGAGTAAAACCTTTTGTTTAATATTCATTTATACTTTCACCATCCCTTAACCTTCCTCTGAACACACCTACATGTATTTATGAGGACTGGCTGATCAACCAATCAAATTAGGCCAAACATAATCTTGCCAGTTCTCCTACTTATGCAGTCTACTTAGTGTGAGTGTGGTTCTGCAACAATCTATTGGACCTGCAAAGATTCATAACTTGTTGGAAAAAATGTCCTGCAGGAGTGAAAGTTAAATTTCCAAGACTACTGACCTAATTTGCCTCTGATTCCTTAAAACCAATCAGGTATTAGGCAAAATAATTCCTGTGAAACAGCATTAATATGAATGGTTGATGTCTGGCAGCTGACTTTAGATAAATGAAAGTTTCTTGGGAACTTTATGGTTGATATTTTAAAAGTGTCTGATCTATTATGCTGATGACACTACCGTGACTGATGAAAACAGCTATAAAAAAATAAACTAGAAACTAACCTCCAAATTGCATTAAAAAGGCTTCACTTGTGGTGGACTCCAATGAATTACTTTGTTGTAAATACAGATAAAATCAAGGTTTCATCAGTAACAACACAGCAACATCAAGAAAATTAAAAACTGATTACTTAGGCCTTTTTATAACAATAAAAAAGTTAAGTGGTTTTAAGAAATTCTTGGTATTCTTGTCATACATTACTATGATCTGTTCATAAGTTTCATCACAAACAAACTGAACTCTTACTTTGGTTAATAAAAAGAATTAAGTATTTCATTCCAAAACAATACAGTGTGACTTTTTGTGAGAATTACATTCAACCTCATTTTAACCATTCTAAAGTAACATGGAGAAATATGTCTGATGATGTGAGTAAGAAAATTGTTCAGTCAAAAATACAAGTCTGTAAAAAAAACATACTTGATGATCAGACTGGAAAGATTCAAGAAGCAAAAGCAGTTTTAAGAATCCAACTTTTTAAGAAAGTCTTGTCAGGTAATAACCGATTTATTGCTATACATTATTAATAAAAAGAAATATCAAAAGCATGCATGTGTAGAAAAGCTGTGTTTGCTATATGACACTATATCTAAAAATAACAACTTTATCACAATTATAAATGTACCAAATTTCTTAGTTCAGGCCCAGTTTTTATACTGTGAAATATAATAATAATAACCATCTGTAAACTAGCATATCTGACACTGATATAAGTTTTATATGCCTTTCATACTGTGTGCAAATCTTAATATGTCAACAGGATACATTTTTTTTCTGATTGTCAATCAAAGATAAATGCATATACATTTCTAATATTTAAGAACATACAATTAGAAAAAGCATAATACACATGCATCTTTAAAAAAACAGACACATGCAATCAAAATTAATCATAGTATAGCTCACCTGACTTTTAACAGTGCCAAGGTAGAAGTAGCCATCTTCAATTCTTCTTGCAAAAACTTTCTTGTTGATGAGAAGTGAGCCTGCAGCTGGTGAGATTTCAATTGTCTTCACATTGTCAAGCACAGTCTCCTGGGTCTTTAACCAGCTCTTAGCTGTTCTGTATCGACTCCAGCCATAAGGATAATAGTATCTGTAGGGGCCTAACATGTGTCTCCAGTATGGGGTGTAATAGGGAGGATAGAGATAATCTGGATAAGGGTATCTACCCAATGAAAAAACTCTGGGTGCTAGCTCTATACTTTCTTCTGGGTCAACCTGCAAGGTTGTGGTTACACTGCAATCTTGGGTTTGTGGCCTTATTGTACCATTTACTGTCCGAATGATTCTTTCATGTGCATGATCAGCCCTGAAGAGTGGAGTAATACGTTCAACACAGCCATGCACAGTTAAGGTAACTATATGGAATGAACCATAAGATTCTATAGATAAATCCTCAAGGAATTCAATAGCTGCACTGTCTGTACTGTCCTCTGTGGAGAGATAAATGCAGTGGACAGGTCGATACCTGCCAATCTGAGCATAGCTGTCTAGAATGTCTACTGGATGCTGATCAGGCAAACCATCTGTGACCAAATAAACAGCTTCACATAGCGGATCACTTAGAGCAGTGATTAAAGCATCCTTTGTATTTGTTCCTGTTTTGGCACCAAGTTTATTAATCCATTCCACTGCAACATTTACAGTTTGTGGAGTGCATGTTACCATCTTATCTGCCCACTGGGTTACTGTAGAATTAAATTCAATAATATTAAACATAGTTGGTTTGCTCTTCTTTGCATGCTTAAGGAGGGTTTCAATTAAATGCTCTTTCACAACATCGATACCTTTGTACATGCTTCCAGATGTATCAACACAAAATGCAACATTTCGCTCCAGAACCTCACCAAATATGGTGGGTATCCCTCGTGGCTCAACCAGTGGGGAAGCCATATTCTCCAAGTAATATAACTTGCTGCAATAAGTCTGAAAACAAAATGTAAAAATCAGTTTGTCAACTCTTAAGATTAAAGTCTTAAAATATATATTTTAAATGTAGCTCATTCTTCTAACAATAAAAATCTAATTACATTTCTGAGTAAAAAATCAGGAATATGTAAACAAATACCTATGAAATAAAAGCAAATCATTGGCAAAGACTTTCATTTGATTGTTTCTTTACATTGCTATTCAATACAAGAGAGAGAGAGAGAGAGAGAGAGAGAGAGAGAGAGAGAGAGAGAGAGAGAGAGAGAATTGAGACTCCCGTTTATATCCAAATCAAATCTATTCAATACAAGAGAGAGAGAGAGAGAGAGAGAGAGAGAGAGAGAGAGAGAGAGAGAGAGAGAGAGAGAGAGAAAGAGAAAGAGAGAGAATATGAGACTCCCGTTTATATCCAAATCAAAGCGTGGTAAAACAATCTATGTTTGCATAAGAAAATCTAATATCTACAGCGAACAGTGGCATATTACAGATATTTAAAAAAAAGCAGTAAATAGAGACGGCTAGTATGGATAACAGTGTGGTGATTAATTTTTATCTATATTTTCTTTCCATGGTAAATTATTTTGTACATACACTGAATGAGAGTAGATGATATTACAGTAAGTAATAATTCAGTTTGTACCATGAGCATACGATATGTCTTTAATGGTGTATTACAGCGATATTTTCTCTCCGTGTCTGAGACTGATTTCTTGATGAGCAATGCAATTTCTGGTACTCAAATGTTGAGAAGCCTAAGGATAACATATTGTATACTTTTAAAAATACTTACTGTTTTCACACGTCTAACTGCTTTATATATTAATGACTCCTAACTGAAACCGACGGTCAGCTTCCCACCAGTTTAGCTGTCGCTACGTTTACAACAATCACCTGTCGCTAAGGAAGCCATATCTGGCAAACCGGAAGTTGATTTTATCTACTAGCATTTGACGAGCAGAAACGCATATATTCGATGTTCTATTGCAATGTTTTACAAACAATACAGTGAATCATTTCAAAGTTTTGTAAATCTGAACATAAGTCGCACTAAATTTGCTGCGCTTGGGTAAAAATAAAGGGGTGATTCAGAAAATGTTGCATAGACTGGTTATCAAATTGGATAGTTTTTCGCTGTGTGTGTTTGCTTTAAATTATGCTTGATCCAGTCGTAGATATCTTATGGAGAAAATATAAAGGTTATCCAAATTACATCTTTTTGGTATTCGACATTGAAGAAAGTCGTTGGGGAGGGTGTCGGACAAAATGTTTGTCATATCTAGGTTAAAACCTCTAGCTTCGCTAATGAGATCACAGCGATTACCTCATTTAAATAGTGTTCGTCACAGTGGCGGGTATGTCAATGAAATCGTACTATTAAATTAAAAGATTGTATTTCTCCTGACGTCTCCCAGTTTTCGTCTATACTTATTGAGGTTCATCATCTTCTCATTGTATATTTTAACAATGTAACTTCAGATGAATACAAGGGAAACTGTACTTCAGCTGCTACAGTACTTGTACACTCTTCCATTTGTTTGCATTCCCTACTGGTTTTAAAAACAAAAGGCATCAAGGTATAAAAAGTGCACAAGACTTGGTCCATGCCATTTAGAACAGGGAATGATCTGGGGAAAAAAATGAACTTATCTTCGTTATATCTTTTCAGATAAATTAACAGGAAGCATTCAGACATGCTACGTCCACCGTTTTTAGTAGTGGTCTTGGTCATTTTTTGTAAAATCTTGACCTTGAGTTATTTAAAGTTGAAATTTGCATATTTCTTAAATATGATAATATATAAATGTTTTGTGAACATTCAACTTTAATAATAAATTCACATTGTCATTGTTTTGGGTACTTCTTAAGCCTTTTTAAGTGCCCCTCCCCCAGTTATTTTTGCATGACAAGTCATACAGAAGTTGAAATTATACCTTACACAGTGCATACTCATTACATCTTCTTGTAATATATATGCTGATCTGAAATCACACTTTAGTAAACAACAGTTGCCATGTTATACTTTAATTATGATAATATAGTTTGGGTCAATTTTTATATCTTTAAAATTAATGACCAAAAAATAAACAAAAAAAAAATAACTTACATTGAATACTTCCACAGTTCTATAAAGGATGTCAGTCATATGTATAAAATTCTTGACAATTTTTCATTCACTTTTTCATACTGTACAGGTTTTCCACTAATTCATTATTGCAATAAATCTGCATTTATGTCTTGTAAATTGTGTATGTTGCAACATGAAATTTGGATGTCAACATTTTTTTATGTTTTCATAATACTTCTGACCAGTTTTCATCAGTATTATATAGGCTATGAAGTAGTAATAAATTGTGAAATCAGAGTGCGAGAAGGAACTGGCACTGAGTTCTCATGAAATATTAATGATTGATTATTTTATTTATTTATTTTAAAGTGATAATGGTACAAATTGATTGTTCTTTATAATGCCAATATTCAGAATAGATTGATGTTCACAATAAATGCCATAATTGGTTTTCTTTTTTTCAAAATAGTTTAAATTTTACTTCCTTGAAAATGATAAATTAAATAAGTCTACCAGTGCTTCTCGATGTCACATGTCATTTGCAACTTTAAAGTTCAAATGTAACCACAGAAATGCATTACACTCCAAAAAGTGTACCAAATTTTTGTAATACACATTTGTAATGGAAACATTCTGACAGTCTTTTAAATTTGCATTTCATTTCTCTCTCCCCCATGTATATTTCTGACAATGACATTTAACACTTTCACCTACAGTTACAAAAGGCATAACTGGTATGCCTGAAGCCCCTCAAAAGTTCCCTTCAGATCATTTTCTCAAGTTCCTGGTGCCATTAGGCTAATACTAACCTCATTTGATCAATATCACTTAACAGGCTATCTTTAGAAACTATTTACAATTTAAACAAAGAAACCCAACTACAGAAGAAAGTGAGGAAGCACATATAGAGTCAAATAAGGGATCTTCTGTGTTTCAGAGAGAAAGAGAAAGCAATTGCCAATGTACATATAGGTTCTCAAAGTAGTTACAGTAAAACCTGTCTTGTGAGACCACTGATATGAAAGACAACCTGTCTTGAAAGACCAGGTTCTCTTGCACAGATTTGGTGGTTATATAGTGTTATAACCTGTCATGAGAGACCACCTGTCTTGAGAGACCATATTATTTGGCAGAAGGGGTGGTCTTACAAGACAGCTTCTACTGTATTACATCAGTATGTCAAACAAGACAGCTTCTACTGTATTACATCAGTATGTCAAATGTAGGTCATTGTTACCTATATTTTGTGCCACAGTTCCTTTGCTTTAGGCTTTTTGTTTCAAACTGTCTCATACTCTGTTGACTGTACATTGATGACTGCTTGACTTTGTGTATTAACACAAAATGGTGAATAATAGTCATATAAATTGGCCAGTTAGTGAGAGTTTTGCATTACTCCAGAATTGTATTTGAAGTGTTTGCTCCAATCTAAGTACACTGTGTTCAAATGTCTGAGCCAAATCAGGCAAGCTATTCTGTCTTTATATTTATACAATTCATAACTTTTCTTGCCTAAAGAAAAAACTCTATACACTTAGATTTTGATTTAAATGTTGAATTTTTGGCCTCAACCAAATGACACACATCAGAATTGATGCGAGGGCTTGCCATACTTTGACGTTTACAGTGAAATTTCAGTTTCTGGTTTAAAGATTATTTACATAATTAAGCTTCCATTTGCTTTTTTCAGGTGGCAGTATAGAACAGTAAAAAGTCCTGACTCCAAACCTCACAAGTTCGCAGCAGATGCCCTATTTTTCTTCATGTGGTATTGGATCATGTACAGATTCTGGCGTGAACCAGAGCTTTTTCTAGTGAGCATAAAGATAATTTATTATTCACTTATGCCTAATGTGACCATTTGATTAGCCTAAAAGTACCTTGTGCCATATTTTCAGCATTCCACTTACTGTATTAGATCAGTGCTGCAAAAATCCAAAAATGATCTCCTTACTTGTATTCAGGATTACACAAAACAGTATTTTTTTTCTTCATATTGTTTAAATTGTGGTTAGATCACTGCCATCTCAACTCTGTCTGCGTGGGTTCGAGTCTCAGATTCGGCCAATGTGGGTATGTGAGAAAGCTTGCCAGTGGCATCTCGGGGGTCGGTGGTTCTTTCCGGGGATTTCCCGGGTTCTTGCTCCACAATTAATACCAGCCGCCATGGATAGCCTATTGTGTGCTGAAGAATGGCATTAAACCCTACAACAACAATAAATTGTGGTTAAGTAACATACTATGGTAGCCAAGTTACATAAAATTTTACTTGTCCAGCGCTGTCAGACAATTGGTTTTTCTTCCCCATGCAATATAGAAATTATTACTTGGGTAAATTTGAGAGGCTTAACCTTGTCATAATTAGTACATGTTGATGATACTATAAACACTCCCTCAGTCATACGTATCTACATGATTCCAAAACGGTTATCTACCATTATGTCAAAAGCTCACTATGTTGGAGGTGCAGTGACTCACCAAATATGTTTAAGGTGGGGCTCTACAGTCTTGTACTTTGCATTAGGGTTAGATTCATAAAGAAAATAAATTTTCCAAATTTTCCTGTCTGGTTATATTGGCTGTTTCAAAATGACCTTGTATATCTTAGCTATTGTTAAAAGAATTTTTAATTCATTTTAGTTTTGGTTTATGATTAATGGGTGTAATATAGGTTACAGAGTAAACAGCTTGGCCTTACATCACCTTTAAAAAAACTAAGCTCCACTTGGTCATTTTCACTTCCTGGACTTCAGATGTAAATCATATAAAAGAGTGATCCATTTTTGTCAATCTTATGTATGTGGTAATTCATTCATTGCACTTTCAGTAGCTGGTGTTGTCTAGTCTGGCAAAATTCCTTTTCCCTATTTCAGTAACCGCTAAATGTTGTGTACTTTGATCTTTTGAGCAGAAGGTGTAGTTACTTTAGTTAGCTGTGTTCTTAGATCATGTACAGTTACCACAAGTACAATATCAAAAGAAATTTCAGCCACAGTACATGAAAGTAACATTAGAGGTATACCAACATTCTCCATTGTCCATCTTGCAAATTTAAACAACTTAACCTTGCACCCACCACTCTCTCAGAAGTTCTTAATATATATAGAGCGCCCCCATAAGCTAAATAAAGCATATATCTGATTGATTTAAAGACCACTTGAACCCTTGATGTTCAGTGGTAAAGTGACACAAGACATGTTTAGTGGCAAGTTCCAAGAAACTCTGATATTCGAAACTGGTTTTACCGGCTGCTTCCTTCACGTTAGGCATTCCAGGGTAGATACATATCTGAGTTTTGATCAGAAAGAGGGGTGTGAGTTTATTAAGCCATGCAAAGGCATTATGTTCAATATGGGAATTGCTTCCGATATTTCCTTTTTTACAATACAGTGGACCCCCTCATATATGGCCACCCCTTCTGCACTGAGAAAATGGCCTTATAAGATGGGTGGCCTTTCCAGAGGGGGACTGTATTTGTGAGATGTGTATGCATATGTGTATATAGTAGGAAAGCTACATAAAACTTGAAGCAGTTATTATTGTCATTTAAAAGTAGCATTAATTATTAAAATGTTCTATTCTTATAAACAGATATATTTAAAGGTAACGTAAATTAATAGTTCGTATTCTTAGGCATGAAATGTGAGTTAGGTATTGTTGGCATGTGCATTACAAAACCATCCAGAAACATTATTTGAGTCTTGGAACATTTGCTGTTTCATATTTAAAATAATTCTCTTTCCATTTACTCTACTTTCCCACTGCTACAGAATGTTCTCCTTAATTTTTACGCTGTTGTTTATTTGAGTCTTCCCAACATACATTTTCAGCATGTGAACTCTCTCCATTGTCATCAAGTCAGATGACTTTTATTTTTCTTCTAAAGTATTATTTCTTTGCTTACATGATGACATGTTAAAGTTTTTTAATGATTTATTCATATGTGGCTAATCGCACAATACTGCATAAAATGTCACGTGATTTTTTGGTCTGTGTCTGGTACCCTGTTTTGTTTAATGTTAATTGTTTCTGTGTGTGTGTTAATCCACAAAATATATTTTTAGCCTATCTGACCATGTTATGATCTTGACAATTATGTCAATCGTAATCGTCAATTTAAAAAACAAATCAGCTGTGTGAAGCCCAAAGCTCTTATCAAAACACTGCTGACCACATTTCTATCTGACCATGTTATGTTCTTGACAATTAAAAACATCTGTTCATAATCGTCCATTAAAAAAATCAGCTGTGTGAAGCCCAAAGCTCTATCAAAACACTGCTGACCCCATTTCCTGCAAACGTCGACGTTCACGTTATAATATTAACCTTATTGGTACATGTACTTTAGCAACACTTCTTTCAGTAATCGGGTTACTTACCTCACCATAATTAAACATTGGTTCTGGATAAATTATTAATAAAATAAGGCCGCTTGTGAAGGGTCTATTTTACATATAGTGGCAGACGGTCTTGTTAGCGGGGTGGCCTTTCTTGGGGTTACTTTTGAACACAAACGCATCAGTGCCAAGGGATTCTGGCTGTAAAGAGTGGGTGGTGCTGGTCAGGGGGTTGTTCATGAGGGAGACCACTGTATATGCTCAGCTACATATGGTAAAGAGAAATCTGCCATTACACAATGTGGTGGCATATATATGCAGTTCCAGTCGTACATCATAGAAGAGATCTGTTGCTGCATTATGTGCTGGATGGCTGATTTGAGTTTATACTGTTGGTGCATTGGGGGGATCAGTTATTATGTACTTTTGAGAGAGTGATGTATGTAAGGTGAAGTTGTTGGCATTAAAAACATGCACAGTGGAGAGAATGTTGGCATACCTCTATGCTACCTTAATGTAATGTGGCTGACATTTCTTTGGATATTGTACTTTTGGAAATTGTACATGATCTAAGCACACTGCTAACTAAAATGACTGCTCCCTTGTGCTAAAAAAATCAGCCTGAATTAGTCTAAAGTACACTATCCATAGCAGCTGTTAAAATAGGGAAATTGAATTATGCCAGACTTGACAATACCAGCTTCTGAAAGTGCAATGAGTGAATTAGCAAATATATAAAATGTGAAGAAAGTTATCAGCTCTTTTTTATGCAATTTACCTCTGAAGTTCAGGAAGTGAAAATGACCATATGGAGCTAGCACTTTTTTGAAAGGTGCACATCTGGAGTAAAGCCAAGCTGTGTACTCTATAACCTGTATTACACCCATCAATCAGGGGCCCGAGTGGCTGAGTGGTCTAAAGCGCTCTCCGTTACGGATCACTGCTATCTCACCTCTGTCTGTGTGGGTTTTAGTGTAGGGTTTGGCCAATGTGGGTATGTGAGAAAGCTTGCCAGTAGCTTCTCGTTGGTCAGTGGTTCTTCTCAGGGTTTTCTGGGTTCTTCCTCCACCATTAATACCGGCCGCCATGCATAGCCTATCGTGTGCTGAAAAATGGCATTAAACGCCACAATAATAACAACAATAACAACACCCATCAATCATACACCAAAATAAAGGGAATTATAGGTTCTTTGAACTATACCTAAGATATGTCTTTTTTTAAATAGCCAGTATAGCTTTTGAGGAAAGCGGGGGAAATTCTTTTTCTTTAAAATTCTAACCCTATGCAAAATATGAAACTGTAGAGCACCATGTTTATGTGATGGATGGCTGATTTGGGTTTATACTGATTAAAGTTGAATGCATGTTATGAATATATAATATGATTGCTCTTGCAAAAAGGTTCATACTGTATTTTTGCTACTTGGTGATCAGAGGTGGATATGTTTTCATTATAGAAATTGTTCAGTTATTTAAACATCATTGGGTGGCCCCAAGAGGCCGAGTGGTCTAATGCGCTTTCCGTTATGGATCACTGCCATCTCACCTCTGTCTGCGTGGGTTCGAGTCTAGGATTCGACCAATGTGGGTATGTGAGAAAGCTTGCCAGTAGCTTCTGGTGGGTCGGTGGTTCTTCACGGGGTTTTCCCGGGTTCTTCCTCCACCATTAATACTGGCCGCCATACATAGCCTATCGTGTGCTGAAAAATGGCATTACACCCCGCAACGACAACAAAAAAATAAACATCAGTGGTGGAAAATGTCATGTTAGTTGGTTATCTTCTGTCATTAATTCTCTCTCATCAAGTCTCTTTGCCACATGGCATAAAGTCTCTTGGCTACATGTAACAACCCATGCAAGGCAATGGATGATTACGTAATGGATCAAGGCATTATGTTAATCAGCATAGCTTTCAAAGTGACCCATTTCAGATGACAATAAGGTGGTCTTATTGTGCCATACGAGTCCCATCTTTCAATATGATCCATTTCAGATGACCAATAAGGGAGTCTTAGTGTGCCATAAGGGTTACCAGGTTTCAATATGACCTATTTCAGATGACCAATAAGTGGAATTAGGGTGCCATAAGGGTTACCAGATTTCAATATGACCCATTTCAGATGACCAATAAGGGGGTCTTAGTGTGAAATAAGGGTTACCAGCTTTCAATATGACCTATTTCAGATGACCAATAAGTGGTCTTAGTGTGCCATAAGGGTTACCAGGTTTCAATATGACCCATTTCAGATGACCAATAAGGGGGTCTTAGTGTGAAATAAGGGTTACCAGCTTTCAATATGACCTATTTCAGATGACCAATAAGTGGTCTTAGTGTGCCATAAGGGTTACCAGGTTTCAATATGACTCATTTCAGATGACCAATAAGGAGGTCTTAGTGTGCTATACGGGTCCCATCTTTCAATATGACCCATTTCAGATGACCAATAAGTGGGGTCTGAGTGTGCCATATGGGTCCCATCTTTCAATATGACCAATAAGTGGGGTCTGAGTGTGCCATATGGGTTACCAGCTTTCAATATGACCCATTTCAGATGACCAGTAAGAGAGTCTTAGTTTGCCAGTTTTCAGTGGGACCCATTTCAGATGACTAAATTAAGGGGGCCTTGGTATACCACACAAATTCCAGCTTTGAATGTGCTGCATACTAGGACCCGATGTAATGTTCACAGATGAATTAAAACCCAAATAAAGTCCATCAGAAACTGGATATGTAAGAAGCTTGCAGGCAGTTAGAGGGTATGATTGAAAGCTATGTTTGACAGGGGGACATCTCCAGATTGGTGGACAAAATGGAGATAAGACATTTGCAACAAACAGATGACTTCTCTGCCAAAACAGTTTTTCTGGTTGCATTTTAATCATCTTGTTCAAGTCATGTGCATGATCATCATGCAGTATAATGTTTTGTGGTGTTACAATCTCGTATTATTTGACTCACCAGCTTTCCTTTCTGTGCAGTAATTCTCTTGGTATGCAATTTATGAAGATGACACCATGACTTTGAATTTTTAGCATTCAGTTTGCATTATCATTTGTTTTAGCAGAGTTGTGTTGTGTGATTATTGGACCCACCCAATGTTGCTGCTACACAAAAATTCCCTTTATTATTATTATTATTATTTATTATTATTATTATTATTATTATTATTATTATTATCACATTCTGAAAAAAATGTATAGACAGCTCCATACTGATATAACTTGAAAGGAATTTCAATATCAGCTTCCTGTATCATAGTTTAGTGGATTTATGGCTGCAGTGTTGGACCTAAAATTTGTATTCAGCTTTGTAGTGAGAAAATTTTTCATGGGTTCCTTTCTGCGTCATTGTAAAGTTTTGTGAACTAATTGTATGTTCCCATAAATTACTACTACTACTACTACTACTAAATTTCCCTATTTGACCATTTTATATGTAAACCCCTCCCTCCATCAGTTCCTTGAACCTTTGGCTTTGTTTTGAAAATGGTAAAAAAAAATCCCTGTAGCTGAGACTTCTTTCTGGCTGTAGAATTAACATTGTTTTTACATGCCCGCTGTAACACATAGCATATCATAATATGATGTTCCCTGTTTTAGTGCCCTGTATGGCTGACTGGTCAGAGGCACTTGCCTTTACAGGTCACTCAGACATGACACATGTGAGTTTGCATCTTGACTTGATCAACATGCACATTAAATAAACTTGCCAGTTGCTTTCCCTTGGGTCATGGGTTCTTCCTCTACCAAATATATTGGCCTCCATGTATAACCTATCATGTGCAGAAAAATGACATTAAAGGCAGCATTTCCTGTTTTGTTGCAATTAGTTCTTCATCACCTACTGTTTCTGATTTTGTAAGTAGTTTGTATGTGGGGCAAAGAAGAAACCTATTGATTTCTTGCTCAAAAGGTCAAGAGTGAATGTAACAGGAGCTGAAAGGTGGAAGAATGTTTCCATATAATAACTTTAGTATAATACCAGATACCCTAAGGTTTGATTTTGGGGTCAAAGGTCAAGGTCACAATGCCTATAAGAAGAAAAAGTCTGCACTGTATCTTGATTTATTGACCATCAGCTTGGAGCACACTGTTGATGGATTGCACTTGGGTTATTGAAGACACCAAAAATTTCTTTTATGTCAAAATGTTGAAGGTCAGATCAAAAATGGTTTCTGCATCAACATTTCAGTTCTTGACCATGTACCTTCAAAAATGTTTGTGATGGCTGACATTTTGAGTAAGAAAGATTCCATCTGATTTTGGGGATGAAAAATTTAGACTACAAGATGAAAAGTATTGTTTACATAATAACATTAGGTCTAGACCTTATACCTCTGCCAAAGTTTATGGAAAAGACTTCAGCCTTGCATTTAAAATATGAGAGAGGCATTTTAATTTTGGGTTCAAAAGGTACAAATCAATGAAATTGTGACTTTAAGAAAATTGGTTTTCCGTAATATGACTTCTGTTCCAGAGTGAGTTCTAGGCCAAGCATTGGATGTCTTGCACTCAGGGTAAGAAAGAAATCTATTGATTTTAAGTCTTAAGGTGAGAAGTTTTAAACCTGCGTTGAACATACTAACAAATGAAGTTCTCTTGAGGGACTTAAAGTTGCAGGTGTGTCTCTAAGTAAACAAATATCAAATTAAATGGAATTAACCAGGCAACATAAGGTGTGGTCTGTACCCCACTCTGTGCTGTGATTGGTTCATTGTTAAAATACAGGGTTTGCTACTCTGCTTGGTCCCATATACTCCCCCCTCCAGCCTAAGTGGGGATTTTGATGGGTATCTGGACTCACCTTCCATTCAAGACTTGGAAGCTCTGGAGCTCAAGGCTTGTACACTCATCACCATAGTCTAACATGTTGATCTTTTCATGGCAACCTCCTTTAAACTTCTAAAGAACGAATATTTGTCTCCAGTTGTGGTATAGTGCTTGCTGGAGGCAGTTGCCAAAATGTCAAGGTATGCCTGTGTCCACATCCATGGCACTATTGGCAGAAGCGCTCCTCCGCAGAGATTTTGCTCTGGACACATCATTGGTCTTACTGGATCAAAGAACCTTTGTAGGGCTGTTCTCTTGGAGGCAGAGATACCTTTGGAGATCTCAGTCCCTTTGCTGCATCTCAGGATCTGATGGACCAACAATACTTGTCCCTCACAGTGATAACTGACCTATTAAAACTGGCCTGGAGGAATGCTCATCCTGATTGCCCTTATGGATCTTTCTCAGCATTCTTTAAAGGGATGCAGCCTCTACAGTCCAGGAAGCAATGCTAATTCAAATCTGTCCTTCTTGAATCAGATGAGGCATCTGGAAGGGTCATGAGAGAAAGTCGGTACGCTCATTCCCCTAACCTAAGGAGGGATGCTCTAGGGACTCTGACCTTTTCTTGCTGTACATCCTCTTCCTGGGATCCCCATGGGTGATTGGTTTTAGCCCACAGTTCCAAGGTTTGGTCGGTTTGGTTCTGAATAAGATTTGTTGGGTTCTATCTGTTCTAAAGGAAGGATACTGGCTTTGTTTCCTTGAACATCTTCCTCTTGCATGGTCCCTCTTCTTTTTCACTTTAAAACTGGTTTTGTTGCGGGAAGAGGTGACACCTTTCTGCAGAAAGACCATATAGAGTGGGTGGAAAACCACCAGCCACAGGCATAAGGTTTCTAGATTTTCCTGATCCACCCAAAATGCATAAAATTTCAGCTTCTGATTGACCTTTCTGTCTTAAAGGTATTTCTTCGGGAGGAATCATTCAAACTAGATACTACAGCCTCAGTCAGGAACACCATAAGGCACAGTGACTCATAAGAAATACCCCAGGTTTTGCCTGGACCAGGAAAGTTTTTCAAGTTTTGGCTTTGCTATTCACGCTAGCCTCTGCTTCCAGAGCTTTTGTCCACCTGAGGGCACTGGACATCCACATACCATATAATTTTGATGAGGATAAGAGTAATGTTTTGTATGACAGTCACACTACTTTCTTCTCATTCAGTCTTTGGTGCACCAGAGCGAAGACAATATTTCTATGGCCCCCATAGTTATAAACAAAATAAGAGTCACAGTCTGCTGCCAACTTACAGGGGTGGACAACCCTATAGTTGGGATGTCTATATTTTTTATACCAGTTTGACCAGCTTGTGAGGCCTTCAGCAAGGTAAATTCAGAAAGGCAATAGTGTCAAGTGATTTAATGCTGCTATTAAAAGATACTGGGGTGGGGGTCTTATTTTTAGTACTCTAATACTTAACTGTTGCTTTTGCAGAATTTCCTTCTTCCACCTTGCTTTAATGTCACAAAAGTAGTCTATGTCTAAGTCAGAAAGAAGTTTATCTCACATGAGCTGATGACATGGTAGTCAGACTGGTTGTGGGTTCTCACTGTTCTAGATTTCAAGACTGCTCCTTCTAATGGGAGGATAAAATTGTGAGTTTTTACAACAGGACATTTGTCCCAGAAGACATATGCAATGCAGTAGTAACAGTTAGAACATTTTATTAAAATTAGTATTCCCCACACTGTATGTTTTTACTTCTTCACAAAACCATGTAAATTGATATCTACAAAAATAAATTAAAAACATCTGCCTCCAAATACAGCCTGCATTTTACTCAATTTTTTTATGTTGACATATATTATATGTAGTTCAGAAATATTTCAGGAAAGTCTTATCAATTATGTCATGTGTGACAATTGGAAGGTGTGAAATATATTTTTAGAAAGAGTTGTGGCATAACCAAAATTCAACATAAAAGTATTTTGAAGATGGAACTTAAACATCACCATATGTACTTACATGTAAGTCAAGTCCAACTGCAAACTGCACAGACCCAGATCTTCTATTGCATTTTTTACTGGTAGATCAGGGTCTGTGTAGTTTGTTAGGATTAACCAGTAGAACAAATGACATTGACCCTGGTCTGCAGATGCATAATGCTGTTGCAAATCAGGCTCTTTATTGTTTGCAGTTTGACTCAACTTATAAGCTAGTATAAATGGTATCTGTTCTATTTAATGAAAATTTGTATGCACAATTTTTCTAGAATTGTAATATATTTTTCCTTGTATCTTTTATCTTGTGGGACCATATAGTCATGCTTACATTTATTTGGAAAGGGTTTTATCTTTCTACATTATTTTGCTATCATTACATTTATATTTTTGGAATGTTACATTTTAGTGGCACTTTGTAGCTAAGATTGTGCTGTTTTGCAATTAAACCCAGTACATACATACATATGTACATACATAGTGATAGACATTTTCGGGTTAGATTGTTTATGTACTTTATCTACAAATTCCATTCTTGTGTAATCTATATGCAGTTGTTTTTACTTTTATTTTAGGGTCATTTCCGAGACCAGTGGCCAGATCCATCAAAATGGACAGATGAAGAACTTGGGATACCGCCAGATGATGAAGATTAATAATCTTATTTTCTGCTAGAAAAATATCGTTATATGGAACTTGAAGTGTGACATTGTGTTTGATAAGTTTTACAGACAGTACAATATCTGTAAAATAATGAGTACAAAGCCATCTATATTGTTCTGATGAAACAGACACATAAATTTTTCTTGTGTAATAAAGTTCATTTGGACCCATCAGCTTTGTAATGAAAGTTCTGAAGATGTAATTATGAGTCTCTTGCTTAAAAACATGAAATTAATTTGTGTAAATTTGACCCCCTGCTGCTTGCCATTAGGAATAGAAATCTTATATAATGAATAGAAGGTTTCTGTTTCAAGAAAAACTTGGTAGTATATTCACAAAACTTGTATAGGTTTTTCAGTTTTGTTATTTATACAGTTTTGCTGCAAAAATACTTTTAAAAGGATGGCATAAATAGAAATAAAGGTGTATTTGCATTTACTCTAGCATCAAATGATGCAAAAGCTTGAATATGATCTTGAAGGCTTTTGTAAAAATTATTAAGAAATGAATTGCTGTTTTATTGAGTTCTATTAAACGGAAGTGTACGAAATATAAAAATCTTTTGTCTGTTTTATGAACTCTTCTCAGGATAACATAAATAGAAGAAAAAAAACATGTAGGTGAAATTATTGTTAATGGCAATATATATATATATATATATATATATATATATATAGAGTTGTTGTAATGCATAGAATCTTTTGTGACATTTTTATCTATTATAGTTTACAAAGATGCCATATAAATAGAGGATATTTTCTATTCCTTTGTTAATACCTGATATATTTCATTGTATGGTACAAAAAATCTGAATACTTTGAGTGACAAAGCTCTATATATGTCAGTATTTTTACCACATGATGAAATATATCCAGTATTTATGCAGGAAGAGAAAATTTTCTTTTTGTTATGTAATAAACTTACTTCTGAATCAAAGCATCAGAGATAAGCTCACTCTTGAGCACACCACATACACAATGGGGAGGGTGTATCTTTTCATAATTTGGCCTCAGGATCAGTCACATTGATCAGCATAGATATCAGAGCGAATTGAGTAAAATGTTGATTTTGGAATGAATTAATCAGTTGCAGTAAAATACATTTTTGACATTTTGTAATCTCTTGTACCTTGTGGTAATAAGAGCAAATCCGATTTGAGCAGTGCAACACACCTGGCTTTTCACATTGTTGTCGAGATAGTCAAAGGGACATAACTTTGTCAAGAAGCAAATTGTGGCTAATCAATATCTTTGGCAAAATATTCTTCCATTCCTGAGATGTTGTTTAGTTTCCACTTATTGCTGAAGCTTTTAAAGTCACTTCTATTGCACACACACACACATAGGCATTGCATTGCCTGGCAAATCTTGTATTATTATGTGAAAATATAAGGTTTTTCACAGGTGAAAATAATGGAATTGAAAAAATGTGGAAAATATGGCACACACATGCATGCACACACACACACACACACACACACACAAGCATCACACAAAATCATGGCACACCTTTGTATTTTCATGTGTGACTTTTCAGTATTGGGCTAATTTTGATGGAAAGCACCCTGGCGTAAGTACTTTTCAATGTTTGACAAAGTTTGACAGAAAGCATCCTGGCATAGGGAATTTTCAGTATTAGACTAATTTTGACAGAAAGCATCATGGAAAAGGGACTTTTCAGTGTTGGACTAATTTTGACAGAATGGCAAAGGGACTTTTCAGTATGGGACAAATAGTGCTGATGTGGCATCCGATAAAGGTCCAAAAACTAGAAGAACTTTTATATAAAAAAGCTGTTTTCAGGACATAAACAATCAACAGCATTGGATGAAGAAATCTGAAAAGAAAGCATACTGCTGACCCTGATTTCTTTGGAGTGACTGAAGTAAAATTGTGATACAGCTATAGGTACACAATCATGATATACCAATATCATATGTAGTTTGATTATTGTACATTTTTTTTACAACTTAAGCAAAGTAATCTCAAAGTATCCAACTTTCAGGATCAGGCCCCAAGATTAAAATCAGTTTTCAACACTCAAACTCCATCTCATCTGATGATTTAACTCTGATGTCCGATTGGTCAGTCATTTGATGTTAGCCAATCAGACATCAGAATTTTTAGTTGAGTTTAATTGTTAGAAGTTTAAGCTCACTTTGTTGAACTAGAGGAGGTCTTTTTTAATACCGTTGGTATCAATATCAACACATACAAGCATGTACAACTTCACTGCATCAAAACCCATCTTTCTTCCTAGGTCCAGGGTAGTTACTTGGAGTGGGTTTCATAGTTGCTAACCCCTGATCAGGGATCTAACTTTTTGTATATTGATTTACAATAGCTGTACATTTGTTAAGTTTTTGCACTTAGCTTAGGTTTTCTGCACACTGTATATATACTGTTTAACCTGAAATCATGAAAACTGGTGAGGAATGCATCTGGATGAGAACTACACTCTCACCTCAAAAGTAGGTCCATGTGACCTATATTCATGCTTCATTGATGTGGGTTCGGTTTTATGTTTTAAGATTTTTTAAAAAGATCTGTTCATGCTAGAATTGTCAAACTAGATGACTATGCTTCTCTATTAGTATCACATCCTTACAACAAAAGGTCACTGCGACCTACATTTCACATTTTACTTGCTTAGGTGAAGTTTTTATCATGCCTGGCCTAGAGCCAAATGAGCTTATTTTATCAGGCATCCATAATTGTTTATGCTGCATCCATTCTGTTGTATTTTACTTCTTCTCAAAAACCACTTAACAGAATTTGATCAAATTTGACAGAAAGCATTAAAATAATTCTGATCTGTGGTAATTACTAACAATAGAAAAACCTAAGAAAAATCTCCCTCAATTTAAATTTGACAAAAAACATTCTGGCATAATAAGATTACAAATTTTCCACTAAATATGGCAACTGTTACTACAACTAAAGTTCGTTTAATGACTTTTTAAAAATTGCTCAACAGAATTTTACCAAATCAGAGACAGTATCCTGGCATGAAGTTCTTGCAAGATTTTATAAATCATGCCATTTCAACATAAAATATTGCTGCTGCTACTATCCGCAGATATTGCTTAACTGAATTTAACCAAATTTGACAGCAGTCATCCTAGCTTGAAGGCCTTTGACACTTCTAAAAATCATGCTTTTCCACCATCAAATAGGATGGGCACTACTAAAAATTTAAAAAACATTTACACAGCTTTATTTCTTAAAATGAAACTTAACCGAATTCGCCTAACACTGAAAGAAAGGTTTCTGGCATCAAAGTATTTCACTAGTTGACAAATGATATTGATGTGCCATCATATATGGACAAAGGTATTAAAACTAGAGAACTCATTTAATATTTACCTTTGCAGTGAACAGTATTTAAAGAAATTTTGGCCAATTCAGATTTTTTTGAGCCAGCTGCACTTGCATTTTGCTGTTAAGCACATATCTCAAATTTATTTGCCTGTGGGTAAATTAAGTCTCTTAAGACATCTTAAATGTGTTCAAGAAACAAATAACTTGTGCAATGTGTGACATGTAAATGGATGGACATGATACAACTTTATGTCTTATTCTGAACACAACTGAGTTAAAAGTTGACTCTTGTTTATCCCAATTACCCTGAAAAAGCCTATGGTTCAGTTACACTGGATTGTATCGCTTGTATATCTCTTTTTGAGAAACAAAAAACTTGGGGAAGGTGTGACAGAACAGATGTAAATGGATGAACAACTAAATGGATGGCCTGTCAAAAGCTTTGAAAAAAATTCTCTTGCTCTGCCTAGTAGTATAAAATAACCGATTCTATGGATTCTATCCATCATTTAAGTTAGAAAACAAGACTGTGAATTTTAAAAAAATCCCACCTGTCGGATGAACAAAAGTGTTGATTCAAATCCTACCGTTGGATCATCCTTGGATGGCTACAGTGTGTCCCTATGCGAGGTACTTTACACCAAATACTGTAACACTAAATAACATTATTTTGTTGCTGTGACATAAAACACCAAATCAAGCAAGAACATAAGTGAAGCTGAAAAAGCCCACCTGATGTTTTTTTAAAAAATAAGTAGGGGTTGGCCAAACATTTGATGAATGTTTTGAAAAGTAGTGGAGGTGGGCATGTCAGTGGATAAGGTTTGCACATATCTGATAATCTGGCACAAATAGCATATGGACTTAACCGTAAGAATCATCCTAATCTGGCACAAATAGCATATGGACTTAACCGTAAGAATCATCGTAATTTAAATATGTAGCGCAAGCAGTACATTCCTCCTTGAATAGGACTTCCAAAAACTTTACGATTTTAAATTTTTTTTAGTTGTAAATAATGTTCTTGCTGCAAAAGTCATAACTATGTCTCGTTATCTTTTAAAGGATCAACCACTAAAACTTTTGCTGATGGTTGTGGTGGAGGAGCTTTATGGATAACAAAAATATTGGTGCCCCCCATCCAGCTTGAAAATTTTCTATTGATCCAGATTGTATGTTCAAATACCCTATGCTATTGTAAAATAAAATACCCTATTCTATCCATCATTTCAGTTAGAAACAAATATGATAAAAGATATCATGGTCAAAAAGAAAATCTAACCATGAGAATTAAATGGATGATCCCTAATGCAGGCCAGCCAGATATGAGACGAGATGGTGATCAGGACAATAAAAAAGCACTTTTTTAAATTAGAAAATCCTGATATACCCAATATAAGCATGAACATGCAAAGGAACATGTTCAATCCGAACAACCGTGTGATGGAGCGACCATCCAAACTAAGTCATCAATTATAACTACATTGGTTCATAAAACTTGCTATGTTGGAAATTACTGGTATAAAAGATGCATACATGGATAACCATTGTATCTGTTGTACATAAATCTGTGTACCAACAACACATGCAGAAATTATATTTCAAAGTGTAGATTTTTATTTCACACATAACTCGATATAAATATTATCATTGAGAAACACTGGAATTTCAAACCATCTTGTTAACAAATGCATCAACATACCTTGTGTACACAGTATATCAACATAACCCTGTGCATAATTGGATTTAGCTGGAAATCCATTTTGATAAAATATTAATCTCTGTACACTGTACAGATGTATTCCTTCAAGACATATATACAAACATATACATCAACTATTGAGGGTAACCAGTCCCATTATATCTGTTTTTGGATGGTGACATAGAACCCCTACACAGAGGCCAACTTAAATGTGGAACAGAACGTTTACATGACGTATGACAATAGCGGTGGCCACTTTCATCAATAAAACAGCCACTATGATTAAAAGGCACATTTCTACCAGTAAGAAAATGTGTATCAACTGGCAATAATGACGAGTAGACAATTATTTAGATATTTTGAAATAAAAGTTTTGGACAGATAAAGTACTGCGAATGAAAGAGTTTTGTGAACATACAATTTTTGCATACAGAGTGACAAAGCTGCATCGGCAAAAAATTTCTGATGGAAAGCCATCAAGCAACACAGTAGATAGCTTGTTAATTTTTTTCCCCACTTCTGTACAAAGAATGGTATTAAACGGAAACGAAAAGACACAATCAGAAGTAGGCTAGAGTGTAGAACATTCCTATGATTTAAAAAAAATCATTTTTCATTTTCAGCAATCTGAAACAATTTAAAACAAAGGTTATTTTGTATTTTAGATGATGAGAATAGGGCAACTGATAAATACTTCGTTCAAACCAAATGTAAGTTTTTAAAAACGTTCACACTTGTTACAATATTTATCACTTGGCCACTTTGCTCTAAGCCCATAAATTAAGGAAGATTTGACCAGAAAAATATGTGACCCGTATTTCTTGACTGAAATTTTTCATCAAACTTTACTTACAAATGGAATACTTACGATATAAAGGTATATTACAATGCATATGTTGTTACGCCAAATATACACAAGTTGCAAGTCTCACTAAATATCAATTAAAAATATGAAAATAAAGCAAAATTAAGTGAACTGCAATCAATAATAAATAGGCATATTGTTTAAAGAAGTCCTCTACCACAGATAATGCCATTATAAAATAAACTTTTTGGGGTACTCACTCAAAGATGCACTTCAGTAATTTCTTATCATTTTAACATTAACTCTGTGAATCAAAGTACCCTGGCATATATTTTTTTTAAAACTGCCTTCCCTGGGTCCTATGTATGTTTTAATGGAACAGCCTCATGATTTTCTTTAGCATAGGAACTGTGTCTTTTTGTTACACTGTGGGTTAAATCATATGCAAAAACGGATTTTGCATGTGTTATATTCAGTGTGACTTTGGACAGACTATGCACTTCAAATGAGTGAAGAACTTCCAACACTGAAAATTGGAGCAAACTTTTTACTCCAAGTAAACAAAACTATGACATTGTTGGCACAGACTTAATATGGTGAGCTTGATGAAATTTGCCCAAATAATAAATTTTCAAGTGCAGTATTAAGTATTATACATAGTTTGTTCACAACATAACTTGATTATATAATTAAACAAAAATGGGAGGCATTCTGTTATCAACAGCACTTGCACAAATTTTTAAAAAGACAACAATTTTAGTTTGCATGGCAAGATAAATATCATCCAATTTTTTAATGCAATTCTGTGTAAATCAACGTTGCTTATCTGGTACAAATTGCCGATGACTAGAAAAAATGGTTGCAAAATATATCAGAATAATAGAACAAAAGATCATCCTATATTACAAAATGTGCATACAATAATTCTATGTTAGTCAACTTTTACAAGCTTGTTAGCTGAGGGTTTACAGCTTGCTGTTCTTGTGCCCCATCTGGAGAATACCACTGGATATTGTAAAAGTGAAAAGTTGTTGAACACTTTCTTTTTTAAGACATCCTGAATATCACACAAATTTATCAGCAAATGTTTTTGCTCTATGCCTGGCAAAAGACTTGCCTTTACACTGTATTGTAGGCTTACTGAGCCTCTTTTTTGTATTGTATTTAAGACAATGCCATTGAAACCTGTACTACTTCTAAGGCATGGAGAAATCCACATTTTAAAAAGACTGGTAAAAACCCACAATTGCAGAATATGTACTTTTATTTTTCAACTTAAAAAGAAGTACTGAATAAAATTATGACAGTTCTAATAAAAATGTTACAAATGTATGATGACTGAAATGACAAGTAAAAAAGGTGACGTCTAAAAAGTTGTGAATGGCTTATATGGTTAAAACCAACACCAAATGACTCTGGACTCTACTTGGATGCTAGATGTGCTGATAAGTGTAAATGAAAGTGAATTTTAGTAGACCAGGACTGACAACATGGTGCATTTAAATTCTGCCTGGTTGCTGTAAAAGCTCTAGAGTTAAGGATATCCATTCAGTTTTCAAGTTTCTATGACCCTTGAGGCTGAAGTGTGCCTGGGATTGCTCACCTGTTGTCATCTACCTAGAAACTGAATAAACTTAGTTGGCCATGAAGTCTGAGATGGCAGGGTGCTTTATGACATTCAAGGGATTTTACATTTTTAGAAAAGGCAGCCATTATGGATGGTCAGTTATAATCACTTTGCGAAACTTCGGTTTAATGTGCCAAGATACTTTTTGTGAAATTAGCTTAATAGCCATTGACCAGTTCTTGAAAAGTGGTTGAAAGTTTTTCCATTTTTATTAGCAATAGCTGTACTGAATGATTTACTGGCATCAACTGTGCAAAACCGAAAGGCTTTTATGCCAGGATTGCATGTTCTCATTCAGTGCTGGTTTAATTCTGTTGAGCCGTTTTTGGCAAGTCATTTTACATTTTTTATTTTTTTGTATTGCAGCCAACTTCTATGATAGAAGACTACAACAAAAACTGGCATGTATATATTGCACATTATTAAAGTAATTTTGACAGGGATTTACGAAATATTATTGGGAAAATACAGGAATTAAACAAATATAGGGATTTTAATGGAACTTTATGAAATATATGGATGTCTGGGAGGACTGTATTTATACATGGTTGAAGTTGCAGATGTAGCTAGAGAAAGCTCAGCTAGACATGGGTAGGGAGTCCCCACTGCCATGGTTGTCAATTTTCAATTCAGTCATTTCATGTGATCTCTAAATTCAAAGTGTCTTTATATCACAATCAGTTCTTTCACCCTGAATGACTTTGGTCTTCACGAAGTGTCTTAAATTTTTTCTGATTCAACTGCTTAGTTAGAGAATTATCAAAGTATGAAGTAAGTTTGATCGATTAGAAGATTGTTGTTTCTTCACCAATACAAGCTCAACGAAAAATTTGGTCCAATGATGTATGGTCCTTCAAGTTTTGAGACTCTTGCATTTGCATGTTCTTAAAATTATGCAATGCACAGAAGTTTTAAAGCTTTATCAAGATATATACTACTCTTTCTCATTATAATGCAGTGATTGGGGTCCATAATTGCCAACCACACCATGGTATAACAAGTATTGAAATTTGGTGAATGTGTATATAGTATGTGCTAGGGAGTGGTGGGAAAGAGGATAAAACAAATGCAAATATATAGTAATAATATTATGTAAATTAAATACATTTTTCACTTAATGGTAGTTGTGCATTAATTTTGGCAAATAACAAAGTTTCAAAAAGGAAATAAACATATGCAGACCATCTAAGTACAAGGGTTTTCACAAAAACATTTCAGCTAATGAATGTTTCAAGTTTCCATAACTTTTCATCTCTATTTAAATTTTAGATTGGAGTCAGAAGTGTTATATCCATAATGGCATGATACTGAAGCATGTTACAATGAGAAAGCAATGTCTAAAAACAAAATATGTGCTCACAAAACACTGATACCCCATCACAAAGCCTAAAAACAGACCCAACTGCAAAACCTAATCAAAGTGTATGTGATGGTCATACTGAATGCTCTACCACTGCTGTGATGGGGCATAAAAGGAGATATAACAATTTCCTTAAGTGTCCATGTCACCACTCTCAAGCCATCATCTAACATAACATGGGCAGTAATGCAGAACTGTCGCATGAATCCCACTGGGATTGTCTAAAAAAAAAGTTAACAATATGTACAAATATATATTAAAACATGTAAATTACTTGGTATGAAACAAGGGTAAATGATGAGATTGCATACATGTGGTTCTACCAGTGGGAGAACAAAACTGTTTTAAAGGTCATCTACTACATATACTGTTTTATAGTTTAAATCTACCACTTTTGAAAAATAACAGATTTTTAATATAAAAAAATTAACTTTTTACAAATTCTATCCCAACATTACAGAACCAGTCTTCTGGGTATGGTAATTATACCATTGCAATGATTTGTCATGGAGTAATTCACTTTGAGGGCTAACATGTACACAACTAGCTGATAACTGATTACCTTATTGTTGTAATCTGTAGAATTTAAGGCCAAATGTAGAATAATTTATGAGCTGTAATAAGTAATAATGGGATCCAATATGATCCAAGATGGCTTCTGAGTCTGAATAAAAATGTGATGACCCTTGTTGGAAGAGAGAGACATACCAAAAAATAGATTTTGGCATAGAAACACTGGAGTTATTACTTCAAGTTTTTGCATCGTTTAATGTTAATGCATTGTTCAAGATGTTTTTAAAGAAATATTTAGACCAGCTCATATTTTTTGGTTCAAGGCTAAGAAACATCACAGGGGTTGATACTGTTGCTTACAGTTTCCATATAAATCATATGTGCTATATAATAATATATAGTACATATATGACTCGTAGGTAAATTGAAAGCAATGATACAAACCCCTGTGTGAAATATGAGAATCAGGTATACATCTCAAGTCCAACTCGGGAACTTCCTCCAGCGGGGGTGAACCTAGCTTTGATGAGTACTGGAGATTAGTTACCAGCCTTGAAAATCGGCCACAGGAAAAGTGCAATTTGAACTTCTTTGCAGGCTGATCATAGTTGTTTTGTCATTGCCATTTCTAATACTCATACAGAGATTACATTATACATTCTTTGCAAATACAAAGTAATTCAAGAAAACAAATGAGAGCCTATTAAGTGTAAAACTTCACAATGAATGTCATCACTGGTTCCCAGTCAGTGATCTTGTAAAGGAAACTAAATACTAAGTTTTCTTTTCAATTCCCTTCAAACATGGTAAACTTTATGATGATAAATAAAATGATTGGTTTAGAAGCCAATCTACTGATAAAAATTTGTATATCTGCTGGCTTTATGTCCTGGTTCTGTCATGTTTGGAATGAAGAGCATCATCTTTCAACTGTGACCATTTTCATTAAACTGTGTTCTTAAATAAAAACAACTAGATGTCTCAGATTTCATTTATGTATGTCCAGTGTGCTTGTGAAAATTGTACTGAAAAAAATAACTAATTTGGTACATGTGATATGTCCTATTTCCTGAATAGGGAATAATTCTGTCTTCCACGAAGACATTAACCATTTGCATTTCAAGAATGACTTCCATGAAGACACAAACCAGTCACAGTTCAAGAATGACTTCCAGGAAGATATTAACCATTCAAATTTCAGGACTGATTTCCATGAAGACATAAACCATTCACATTTCAAAAATGACTTCGATGAAGACATAAACCATTCACATTTCAAAAATGACTTCCATGAAGACATAAACAGTTCACAGTTCAAAAATGACTTCCATGAAGACATAAACCATTCACATTTCAAAAATGACTTCCATGAAGACATAAACAGTTCACAGTTCAAAAATGACTTCCATGAAGACATAAAACCGTTCACAGTTCTGGAATAACTTCTATGAAGACATTAACCATTTACAGTTCAAGAACAACTTCCAAGAAGATATTAACCATTCGCATTTCAAGAATGACCTCCATGAAGACATAAACCATTCACATTTCAAAAATGACTTCCATGAAGACATAAAACTATTCACAGTTCTGGAATGACTTCTATGAAGACATTAACCATTCACAGTTCAAGAATGACTTCCAAGAAGATATTAACCATTCACATTTCAAGAATGACCTCCATGAAGACATAAACCATTGTCTAGAGGTACAATCAAATACAGTCTTGCAGTAACCGGGCTTTAACAATGAATCTCACTAATGAGGAAAACTTACTGTGTTAAGCCTTGTACACTGATTCTCACTAATGAAGAACAATTACTGTGTTAAGCCTTGTACATTGATTCTCACTAATGAAGAACAATTACTGTGGTCAGGCTTGTACAACGATTGTCAATAATGAGGAACAATTACCAATCTTTCATCACATGAAAATAAAAGATGAATTTCTTTTTTATAAATTTCAGTGTTTTAAATAAAAGTGCTAACCAAACATGCATATTCCATTCTAGAAATTAGTGTTAATGCAGAGATACGTTGCCAACGGTAATCGTGCTCTTTTTATCATTTCAAAACTTGATCACATGAGACATGAGGCAATTTCAAGTCTCTGTATCAACTTCCTTTTTGTTGTACATGTAATTATATAAATCATCAGATTTAAAATCAATCATCTGATATACTGATGCAATCCAGGTAATCCTTGTATGCAAAGAAGGACCAAATTTTATACAAAACCCTTGATGGTTTATAAAGCTTGGGAAAACATGGCAGGTGGCATGCCGATCACCTGAAGGTCAGGGATTGATGACCATGACACTATTGAGTTTTGTAGCTGGCACAGATGACTTGCATGCTTTTGATTTTGTTTAACAGTATCAACCCCTTCTGTATTAAAAATGATCTTTTTCTGAACAGTATTACGACTTAAACTTGTATCAGCTGTGATCAGTGTTGTCCTGAACAGTTTTCTTGAATGGCTTGAAATTCCATGCTATTGTTTGGACAGCATTTAAGCACAATCTGCTTTTCATGTCGGAATCAAATCGTTATTGAATAAAAATCCTCTGACAAAATAATACCATGACAGATATGAATGGCACAAAGTTTCAACATTTATATTTACAGACCACACTTGGATAAAAAATTTAAAAACACAAAATATGGACCCCAAACTTCATCTGTTCTTTTTTTTTTAATTAACATCTTGTAGAAACCTAAACAGGAAATTATACTCCGAGATGTTTTCTTTCAAACAGTGGACAACCATGAGGAAAATGGCAACTATTGTACCTCTAACAACCCACATTTTTCCTCATAAGTGAGAATTAAAGATAATTATGTCCTGCATTTCACCCATTCTATACAGTGTGACCCCGCTATAATGTGCTCCATTATAACACGAATTTGGATATAACACCGTCATGACATGGCTCCCAAAATTTCATTTACCTTATTGCAGATATTCTTCTCATAAATAAAAAAAATTCTTATATGTATGAAAAATAAAATACCTAAAGAGTTTTATTATCATTTTGGAGAAGAGATTGCATATAAATTTGAATATAAGACGACTGTGGCATGGCTTATGAAATATCTTATACATGTATTATTCTCTTACACGGAAAACATTTCTTCTTAAAAGAGCGAAAAATAACGTGTAGAAAGTTTGAGAACTTTGATCTTTGTTTATTGTTGACAGATGACAGCTTATAAGTATTAATCTTATTATTACTGATCCATGAGCAATGAAGCCATCAAGTCTACTTTGTGTTTGTCTTCAATGCATTCTGTATACAGCTGTTGCTCAAACAATATCAGACATATGTTCTCTAAACTACATACACAACTAAGCAACAAACAATGCTGTGGTTGATAAAAGATTCTCGCCAGAATTTATAAATCAATTTAAGTAGATTGCTCTTCATCAAAGTCAGTTGTCGAACTCAACTTGTTCAAATTATGGGGCAATGATTTATAAAACACAAAAAAACCCCGAAAGCCGCCATGTGTGCGTAGCTTGGCGTTGTTTTATGCAATCAGATGACTAGTGAATAATGTCGTCCATTTCCAACAAATATACCCCCATTGTTTACTGACAATTATTCTTGCTGTAGTCTTTCAAACCAAGTGGTGTAAAAGTGTTAATTAGTGGACATTTTGAATGGAAAATGGGAAACGGAAATGTAAAGCTTTTACGGTTAAAGAAAATATGGAAGTTTTGGACAGGATTAAGTCTGGTGTTAGACAATCAAAAGTAGCTAAAGATTTAGGTGTGAATGAATCAACAGTTTGAGGATGGAAGAGGACAGAAGCAAAATTAAGAGATGGTTGTAAATTTGCAAGAAAGTGAGGGATTGACAAGGAAAAAAGCGATACTAGCAGGAGACACCCAACTTAATGCAGCCCTGTATCAGTGGTTTGTGCAGACTAGGGCTGAAGGCGTGCCTGTATCAGGACCAATTTTACAGGCACAAGCTGAAAAATTACACACTGACTAACATGGGCAAAATTCCAGCTTCAAAGCTAGCAATGGATGGCTGAACTGTTTTTAAGAAGCGACACAGGATCACATGACAGATTCTGGAGAAATCTGCTCTTCAGATTCTGAAGCTGCTATGAACTATTCAGATAAATTGAGGGAAATAATAGAGGAAGGTGGACATTCATCAGAGCAGATTTACAATTGTGCTGGAACTGGATTGTGCTACAAAATGATGCCTGACACCACCCTAGCTGTGAAATAAGATGAACATAAACAGGAAGGGTTTAAGAAAGAAAAAGGAGTGATTAACTTTGCTGTTTTGTGTCAATAAAATGGGAAGACACAAACTTAAACCACTATGTATTGGAAAATTCAAGTTTCCTAGGCGCTCCCATCATTTGAATGTCAAGACCCTATCATTTTCATATGATGCCACAAAAAAACGCAATAATGACATGCTTTATTTGAAAAATGGTTTCAAAATGAATTTGATCCCACCTCAGAAATCTGAAGATGGAGCCGATGGCATTGTTACTGGACAACTGCCCTGCACACCTACCCGCAGACAGCCTGGTTAGTAAGGATGGGAAAATAAAAGCCATCTTCCTCACAAAGAATACAACTTGCAGGATTCAGCCTCTAGACCAGGGCATAATATCAGTTTTTAAAATGAATTATAGAAGACAACTTGTGAAAAAGATTACTTGTGATGAAACCTCAGTCCAGGTGACACTACAAAGTTTAAATCTGAAAGAAATAATGTACCTCGGCAGCAAATCTTGGGATGCCATTACACCCAGCTGCATTGAGAAATGCTGGGCGAAAGGACATGGTGCAGCATTTACTATTATTCAGGATAACGGGGCAATATCAGTGATGACGATGGTAATTTATTTGGTGAATTTTCTGAGAATGATGTGTTCAAGGCTGAGAGGGCATTTGGGAAGCAGAAGCAGTCACACAACAGTGTTGATGAATGGCTCATTTTTTATATTGACTGCCCAGTTGTAGACCACGTTTTGGATGTGGAAATTATTCAAAATATTATGTTCAATAACACCAATTGTGATGCTGATGATGGTGATGCTTCTGATGATGACAGCGAGGACACCATACCTGAGGATATTCCTCCTGCTTTGAGACTGATGGAGATGCAAGATATCAACTATGTTTGAATTCTTCAGTTGTGAAATATGACTGACTTTGCCAAGAGCAAAGATGACAGTAGCAGAAAGCAGCTGAAAATCTCTGAGTTTTTCAAACAATAATAAAGTATTACAATTCCCGGATGAGAAAATTAGTAGTATGAAATTTATAGACACCGTTAATTAACCTTCAGACTCACTATTTCATCACTGTTTACACATTTTTTGCTATTTTTTTTCTCCACTGAATTCAGTCACATAATGATCTATGACAAAATTATGGAATATTTTAAATGTGTGTGTGTGGATATTTTCGATGGAAATATTTATATTGGGGATTCAGTGTATGTGATGAGATTCGTGGGCGAGTACATGGTGTTGATACTCTATTCATGCTATAGATTAGATATGTATATATAAACCATACACGAGTATGTACCAATGTGTGGTTCTCTGAATAAAGTAATATATATGCAATCTCTGTTATCACTACAGGTGTTTTTCTCATTTAATATACACCAATTTAAAAGGGCAATTATGCCAATGAAGCACATATTTTTGCACCCACTTTTATTGCCACCCTTCAAATGTGTTGGTACTGTACATGGTTGCTTATAACACAGTTTGGTTCAATAGATGGCTCCCAACTACCATGTTGTAGGGGGGTCACACTGTATTATGTGCCGATTTAGACTATTTTATGTAGCCCATAACCTGGCTATAATATACATTCAAGGGGACCACATATTTTTATTATCTTCTTTTAAAAGGTAAAATATAGAAACAACTTTGTTATAAGAAATGAAGGCTCAGAAAAAATGTCCTTTATGATCAGGAATCCTTGCTACAGAAGCATCTGCTAAACAAGTTTCAGTGTAATGGAAGGGACTATTATTTTTCAGAGCATTTTGAATAAAAGTCAAGAAGTCATTTTCTTATATCATATCTTGTCAAGATGTCATGAAATGTTTGAAAGAGTACTATACCATTTAGAACTAGTTAGCACAAAATCTCCAGTAGAACCTTCATGTTAAAACTATATGCCATAAATATATATGCATGACATGCATCCAGCAGTGTAAAGCATCAACCTATAATCGTCTCATGATTCTCCAGGAGATTCTGTCCTTTGGTGTTTATTTTACTTAAGATTTCAATTGCATATACCCTTAACTCAAAATGCTCTGCGAAGCAAAAACAAAATTTATATTAAATTATATTTGTAAAATTCTTTTAATATGCAGTGACACTTAGAAAGGAACTGCATTCTTACATGTAGTACAATAGACATAAATCAGTATAATTCTATTCTTATTTGCTAGCTAACATGTACAATGTATTGACCATTTCTCACAATTTTTGTTTCTTACAATCTTCACTATTGATCACTCATTTTAAATTCACAGTTCAACCATTCAAGACATTTACACTATTCTTGCTTTATTATGCATTAAAAAAACTGGGTTTCTCTCTCTCTCTCTCTCTCTCTCACATACTCATCAGCATAATTTTATATACAACAGGAATCTGCCACTACTACAATTCAGCCAGGGTCACCGCTTGGATTTTTTGACTTTGCTGTTGCGATGTGCTTGAATCGCTCTCCATACTCTACATAAAATTCCACCCCTAAAAAGACAAATAAAATCTGATATATAATGAAACTGCAATATACATTGGTTCTTCACTATACAACACCTCAGTATAATGCATGAGAAATGAAATGTAACAATAAAACTGTGATATACATAGGTCCCTCACAAGAAAGCACTTCAGTATAATGCAACCCTTTACAACATGCATCCATTCAATTTGCTACATTTGTTCATATGATTTCTACTCAATTTTGCTAATTTTACCTCTTGACAGATACGACAATTGTACTGTGCTTTCATATGATAAGATACAAAAGCAAGTTGTTGTGTGAACAATAGATTCATTATGACACAGCCATTGTGTACAATAGATTCATTATGACACAGCTATATGTGTACAATAGATTTATTATGACACAGCCATGTGTACAATAGATTCATTATGACAGCCATATGTGTACAATAGATTCATTATGACACAGCCATACGTGTATAATTTATTCATTATGACACAGCCATATGTGTAGAATTTATTCATTATGACACAGCCATGTGTACAATAGATTCATTATGACACAACCATATGTGTACAATATTATCATTATGACAGCCATGTGTACAATTTATTCATTATGACACAGCCAGGTGTACAACAGATTTATTATGTCATAGCCATATGTGTACAACAGAGTCATCATAACAGCCATATGTGTACAATTTATTCATTATGACACAGCCATACGTGTACAACAGATTCTTTTTTTTACAAAGCCAGGTATGTAACTCATCTAAGTTACTTTGGCATCAATGCAGATGCTATTTTACTTACTTATGTCTATTTAAATGATCAATCTTCAGATTTAAACTAATTGTTGATGATTTTGTTGTTGTAGTTATTTTTTGTTTTCAGTGTTGCTAAGATTTATATAGTCACATGTGGTTTTTTTTTTAACTTAACATTCTGTTTACTGAAAAATAAGTGGCTAAGAATTCAATCCTGATCTGTAAGAAAATTAATGGCTATATACTTTTTCATTTTTCTTTGTATCATTTGAAAGCAAGTTTTTTTTATATACCAAAGGTGATGCAATGAAAACCTGCTCAAAATGGCTAATGTTTACAGCAGGTGTTGAAAGGCACTTCCATGAGAATGGTGCAGAGGCATCAAAACAAGTTTCCATGTAAACTGGGTAGAGGCGAACAATGGTCCCTCCATGAGAATGAAGTAGCGGTGTTTAAAGGCGTTTACAAGAGGTAAAGAGTTAAAGAATAAAATATATCCATGAACTCTGTATATCTAGTGCAGGCATCCATACTGTAGCCTGTATTGCTAAAGTCAGATAACACATGACACATTGTTCCCTGACATGAACATAGAGAAACAAATCGTGCTTGGTAGTACTCAAAGGTTTGAATATGTTATACAACTGAAAACTGGATTTTAAAAAATCACAAATGAGAGGGAAATAATCTTCTGATTACTTGAAGGTATCTGCCATTCATGCATGACACAGTGTTAGGTGCAACATAACCCAGATTGTATTATATCCAGGTAAACTATATGACAGTATCTTGCAAATAAATATCATTATTTAAAAATACATTTACTTGAGTGTAAATGACAATCTTTTCGCTAGCATGGGTTACTAACATTATTATTATTAAAGCAAGTTATTGCTGTGTATACTATTTACCCACAAACATCAATGCTAGTTTGTATTAATTATGACTACAGATGCCAAGCAAATAGAAGCCTGGGTGGTGAATAAACCAAACTGGCAGCGAGCAATAAACTCATTGTTTTGACTTACCAACATGATATCAAAGACAAAGGTTATTTTTATTACAAAGCAAGCCAACACTGAAGCCAACTTTGGATGCTTTTAAGCCAATTTATTTAAAATACAAAGCAAACTCAAATTGGAAGCTGACTATGGATTCTTTTCAGTGTGCCAATTTTTTTATTCTAATTCTAAAGTTTTTGGAATATACAAAGTCTGCCAGCATAGGGAAGCTTACTTTGCTTCCTTTTTACCGGTATTCAAGGTAATAATAAGTATAAATTGAAAAAATGGAACAATTTTTGAAGTGATACAATACAGTACTTCGTGCAAAGGAAATTGATGACCCATCATCACTCAGAAGATTTGGAGAAAATAAAGTCATTTGATGAATTCAAGAAGGCTAGAATAAAGAAAAGAAGATTTTGCTGACAATGTGATCATTAACATGGATCAAATTTCAGTGTACTTTGATCTCATTCCTGGATGGATGGTCGCCAAGAGGGGATAAAATTGAATTTTAGCATGTCTGGTTCAGATTTTGTAAAAAAAATCTGACTTTAGTCCTTGCACTTTCTGCTTTAAGAAATGTGTTGCTTCCAAAGATAATTTTTCATGGCATGAGAGCTAAAAAAAACATTCATGCAACAAAAAAATGGATCGTACATATGCAGGAGAATGGTGTGTTGATGAGAAGATGCAGAAGTGGATTAAAGAGTTTTATAGCTAGTACAAAGTTTTAAATTTTTAAAATAAAATTTCTGTTGGAGTGCATTTTCATACATGTAATTTTCGAATGTTTTAAAAAGTGTCCCACAACTTACAACTAAAAAAAAACTGATGTGTCCCCAAACATAGTGTACACAAAAAAATTACTTTAAAAATTGATGTGTCCCAACATATGATAAATACAGTAACATTAAATTTCTATACACCTCTGAAAAAGCTGAATGCACATCATACCTGCGAACCCTAGCATCATTTCTAAGTGGCACACCACCTATATCTGAAAATTCTCTCTTTTATTTATAAATGGAAAAAAGAAATTTGTACCCAATATTTTCAGTTTTTTTCTGTGTCCACTGGATAGTTCACATAAACAGATGTCTACTTATCATAAAAATTAGTGGTACACAGTGATAAGAGACTTACTTTATAGTAAGTTTTTGTAAATCCTCCCAAGTGATTATTTCGAGGAGATCATCTAATGTAAATTGTTCAGCTGCAATCTGTAAAGAATAAACAAGCATTGCAAATAATAACATACATTGTGAGCATCTGTCCTATGAGCTGTTTGCTCATACACTACTTTTATGGCAACAAATATCAACTGATATGTTCTAGAGTTCTTATGGCTGATATGTACTACAGTTCTCTTGGTTGATATGTAATAGAGTTACCATGGCTGATAACATAGAGTGGGGTGATGGAACAGTAAACTTTAATTTAATTTCTCACACACAATATACTTAATCAATACAGATCAATTTTTTCATTTGCTTTAAATATCTTCTCCAAGACCTTGTCCTTTGACCACTATCTTATAACAACTTTCTATCTTTACTGCTCCCTAAGAAGTCTTTTAGAACCTGATGCAATGCTACTATTAAACAATACAGCAGAAAACAGCACATGTACATGCATTTTATTGGATAATTTATAATGGTGGTAAGGCCAATAATATTTGACAATAAAAGGTTATACTGTGCTAGGGTAACTGGAGTAAAGTGTATCACCCAGGGACATCATGACAATCAAACTGGCCTGGTCAGGCTGTATTTGAATTAGCTTTCTTCTGGCCATGTTTCCGGCATGCTAACCATTGAGCCCCCACAGCTACATTCATTCTACTTTTGACATCAGTGCCGATTCTGCCTCATCCGAGTCATATCCAAGACTTTTAAAAATGATTCTAACAGCTGCCTTGCTTGGCGCTCAGAATTAAGAGGTTAGTGTTAGAACTGGTTGGCCTGGTGTCAGGATAATGTGACTGGGTGGGACATGATGCCCTAGTGCTAGGCATCACTATAAACTGCCACACTGCAGATATTGTAGTGATGTGGCTGAATTTGCCAGTGCTTTCCTGGGTCTAAGCAGTTTACACTCGATCCAACTATGGAGTTTATACTGTACTTTAGAGCTTTGGTGGTTATACTGCAGTTATGGTCCTGGACTTGTAACAAAATAAAATGGCAGGTCTGACTCCAACCATTTTACCAAAGTCATGTGGATATTAAGGTGTTTCTCTGGGTAAAGAATGTTATACTATTTGCCTCTACAGTAGATAAATGTACTGTTTTGCCGTTCCCTAAAACACCAAGCCATAATTACTTCCTCTGAAGTCACTGTCTGACATCTTTTGTACCATACTTGTACGGAAAATGTATGACAGAAATTACCTCCCAAAAATATTTTATACTGTCAAGAAGCCATATCCCTTGAAAAACCATAAAAATAATAAAAAATCTTGCGATGTTTTTAAAAGCCAGAAAACTTGAAAAATAAGTAGCCTACTATATTCATTTAATATACTGTATGTAGATTAACTTATTGAAACGTACAAGATCTCGAATATGTGCAACAAAATGTCAAATCATGTATCGATTCACTTACTTGAACAATACTTACCTACTTACAAAAACAAACTGACCAAAAAATACCTTTACCTCAACACTTGTCCTAAAAAAGAAGCTGTCCTCCAAAACTAAACCTACCTCAAACCAAGTTGTCCCTAATAAAAACCCACCTAACAAATAAGCTGTCCTAAAATTATACACTTACGTTAAATAATTGCTTTCCTCAAAAATAAACTTACCACCAAAGTTTTTTTGAAAATCTTCAAGCTTAAAAGTGATCCCAAAAAATACACCCACCTTGAAAGTTGTCTTGAAAATCACCCACCTTGAAAGTTGTCTTGAAAATCACCCACCTCAAAAGCATGTTGTCCACTAAATAAACCCATCTCAAAAAGGTCAGTTGTCCTCAGATATATACCAACTGCAAAAACGTCAGCTTGCCTCAAAATAAGCTGATCAAAAATTGCTAATGATCAATATAAACTGCTACTTATTTTGGGCATTGCAAAGTTACCAATTACAATACTAACAAAATGCTTGTAACCAATTACAATTCTAACAAAATGCTAGTAACCAATTACAATACTAACAAAATGCTCGTAACCAATTACAATACTAACAAAATGCTAGTAACCAATTACAATACTAACACAATGCTGGTCCAAATGATGTACCTATTTTCAAGATACATTACTATGAATGAATTCTGAATGAATAAGTAATTTATTTATTATAGGAATCTCACCTTGTCTATAGATCTATGATCCACCCCATGTTCCTGTAGCCATGCAACCAAGGCTTCATTGGGAGGTTCATTGATGGCTGGAACTTAACAAGAAAGCAAATATTTTAGTATTTAATTTTGCTGAAGTATGTTATTTTAAACTTTTTACTGCAGTGCAGTTTTCTGCAGCACATGACAAGTATCATATTTTTAATAGGATAAATCCACAATATATTCAAATTTAGGTATGACCTTTTGAGTGCAGCTCAAATTATGGAGTGTCTTTTTTATATACAAGGTTTCCATTTTGAGCTGTCGACTTGAGATGTTACAGCGTTAAGAAATGGACACATACCATTTCCGTGGTGCAAAAGATTATCATAAATACATTACATGTATTATATGTACATACATTACTTCCTTCTTAACAGGATGAAAAACAAGTTACTAACTTGGTTGTTGTTGTTGTTGTTGTTGTAGGGTTTAACGCCATTTTTCAGCACACGATAGGCTATACATGGGGACCAGTATTAATGGTGGAGGAAGAATCCGGGAAAACCCCGGAAAGAACCACCGACCCATGAGAAGTTACTGGCAAGCTTTCTCACATACCCACATTAGCCGAATCCGAGACTCAAACCCACGCAGACAGAGGTGAGATGGCAGTGATCCGTAATGGAGAGCGCTTTAGACCACTCGACCACTCGGGGCCCCAGTACTAACTAGGTACCTTTGTGGTTTGTTTATCCATCAGCTTTTTTCATTTTTGTTCAATGTACTTGAAATAATGCTCTTAAGAATATTATCACCATACTTACACATCAATAACTATTTAAATAGCAACTGAGTATGTCAAGCAAAGGATTGTCTTTATTTGAAATAATTCCCTCAAGAATATTATCACCACACTTACACATCAATAACTATTTAAATAGCAACTGAGTATCTCAGGCAAACGATTATCTTAATTTGAAATAATTCCCTCACGAATATTATCACCATACTTACACATCAATAACTATTTAAATAGCAACTGAGTATCTCAGGCAAAGGATTATCTTTATTTGAAATAATTCCCTCAAGAATATTATCACCATACTTACACATCAATAACTATTTAAATAGCAACTGAGTATCTCAGGCAAAGGATTATCTTTATTTCAAATAATTCTCTCTAGAATATTATCACCCCACTTACACATCAATAACTATTTAAATAGCAACTGAGTATCTCAGGCAAAGGATTATCTTTATTTCAAATAATTCTCTCTAGAATATTATCACCCCACTTACACATCAATAACTATTTAAATAGCAACTGAGTATGTAAGGCAAAGGATTATCTTTATTTGAAAGATAATTAAGATCCATTTCATCTTCAAAGTGTGGTTACTACTAATGGCTCCAAAGTGTAAACTGAGCACAAATCATCTTGACAGAAAACATAGGTCACCAGATTTCAGCTAAGTCCAAATGATGACAAGGATAAAGAAGCCATTTTATGCCAAGTCCCCCAGTATAAATAAGGTATGCTAAAGATTAGCTGCATGCATTTCCATCTACTGAACTTCCATGTATGAAATTCTGAGAGTAGTCTTTACTCATCATTAGACAAACATTTTATTTGAATCCAAAATCAATTTTTGAGAATTCAACTGCTCAAATACTGACAATGTTGGCATTTTTACCTCTTGCTATGCATTTTTCTCACTTATTACATGCATACTAAAGGGCTCACAGTTTTGACACATTTTAAGATCAATTCATCCTGATGAGAGAGAGAGAGAAAGAGAGAGAGAGAGAGAGAGAAGCAAAAGCGAAACAAAATTGGTATTGCCACTATGGCAATGTATTTTTTTCTCCTCCTGGTATATTTCAATACCCCATTATGAAAAATATAACAAAAGCTGGCATGTTTTCATAAAAAATTAAAACATCTGATAACTTGAAAAAATCAGGTAGTGAAAACAAATGATAACTGGCTCAGGAAAGGGTTATGTGTGATGATATAAGGTGTGGTTTGATGAAGTGTAGGTATTGCAATGTGGAGTGGAATGGAGTGTGACATGGTGTGGTAAAACAGCAAAGTAAAAAGTAATGATAATGAACTAACCTGGAGGTGTCCTTGGGGTATCGGGTATAAATGGATTAGATGACATCATCAAAAGGGTATGAGGTGCAGGTGTATTCATCATCTGCCTGAAGGTTAAATAGAGGTCATGCAATATATATATTGCTCATATTTCACAGCATATCTAACATTAAGAGAGACCTAAAGTCAAAATTAAATTGTGTCTATTCATGGATCTTGAAAACAGTCAGACTGAAAACTATTTCTACATCTTATATTGGTTAGCACAGCACCTGTTGTAATCCATGGACAACATGGCATGTTTCTAATGCACTCTTATCAAAAGAATTTTGCATAATTGACTTGAATAAGAAAGCCCCTGTCAGATATGAGATATGTTATCTGATACAAATATTACTAGAATCCATTAACATACACGTGCCTTCATAAAGATGGGGTCAGGTGTTGGAAATCTTGGTCCAAGATACAGAAAAGATTTGCATCTGTAAAACGCCGCATATCAAACAAAATACTTATTTGTGAAAAACAGCGGAGACCCTAAAATGATCTATTCCCCAAAAATGTAAAAATCTAGACAAAAGTTTGAAAAGTAACTTTAACGGCATTTTTGAAACAAAAAATATCTAATTTCAAAACGTTCTAATATGAGCTTAACAACCAATAAAGGGTCATATCATAAGATCGCTTGGCCTTATGGACATATTAACTAAAAATCTGAACTGGACAAAATCGCTACAAGTGCCTGAAATTCAAATCATGTCATCTACATATATATATACATTTGCCTATCAAACTTTATTTTGTCTATTGTTATTTTTATTTATCTGTACCTTCAATGTTTTTGTAAAAAAAATGCACCATGTTCAAAAGAGTACAAAACTGCAAACAAAATTAAAACTTTTTATTGTTTGAGCACTTGTATATTGATAAAAATATGTATACCAAATGTCATTTGTTGACCTCAAGTAATTTTTGCATAGATATGCTTCTCAGGCTTTTGTCAATAAGTGGAAAAATTGTGTAAATTAAATCTGAAAAATTATGTCATAGTTGCTATAACCTAATCAGGTTGTAGAACCCAATCAAGGTATCTAAATATCAATTTGGTCTGCTTTCTCTCTTTTTTAAACTATACTGCTTACAAGAAAGTGTCATGAGTGTTGAGAGATGGAAGGACACCAATCGGTTTTGCGTGAACACATGAGAAACATAATTTTATAGAAGTTTTAAAATCAGGGACAAGATATATATATATATATATATATATATATATATATATATATATATATATATATATATATATATAACTGCTTAAAATCACCAACCTAGGTTACTAACTTTTCTTAAACAGATGCTTTTAATGTATATTCCAATTTATGAGCTCTGACATCTCATCTCAAAATCAAGATAATTTGAGAAAGGGCAAACTAATGCCAGTTGTCCATGAGCGCAAGCACACACATACACACACCTTACCTTCCAACCCCATTGCAATTATTTTAATATTGTGAAAATCACATTTATTTATGGGGTATGCCTTTTTGTGGGTTAAAAATCACAACGATCTGCTGTGATGACATCCAAATCTCTTTTCTTGAATCTAAGGATTTAAATACTGAAGGAAACATATTTTTTCCAAATCTGTGCAAGTATATGCCAATGAAAATGAATGAATTCACAGTAATTTTTATCTTTTAGGGCTTGGGTGGGGTGGGGATATAGGTAATATAGGACATTACTATCAAAAACATGGAAATCACTGCTGTGTATGGTGGCAAAAAGGGTAGTTGATGAAGGGGCTAGAAAATTAAGCGACCATTTATCATGCCTTACCTACTTTGAATTGATTAACAGATAATTCACATTCTCAGAGATAACATAAAACATGATCTGTCTCTTTGATAAGCCAAATTACAGGCAAAATTACATAGTTCCTTACACTTTGCTTGGCTCTGTCACTTGATCCTCAATCTTGAAGATGATAGCCTACATTTTAAAGTCAAATGCAACTGAGACTAATTCTGCCTTTTCTGTCAGTAGGAATCATGTGATCATCTGATCATTGATGACCAGAAACAGAAGACCACGAGGAATGAATGTTGTAGATACTCTAATTTAAGCTGGTACTTTAGCACTCAGTTTCTATATTGCAGATGACAGGCATCTACCTCTTATGGGTAGATGTATAATCTAATGTTGGTGTTTTAAGGAAAAATAATTTTCCATGTCAGCACTGTGTTGTTATGGCACTAATGCTGTTTTTCTTCCCAATGATATGACCAGTAAATTCTGGCACCAATGGAGATAAATAATGAGATACTGAATGAAGCAAATAAAGTATTTTCCAGTTAGCAAGCTGCACATTTTTTGACGAGAGTTGTTTGTGATAATGGGATGAAAGCAATTATCTTCTCTCAAACAAATCAAAATCTGCACTTGGATTTTGTAAAGCAAATCATGGTAATGCCCTGAAATTATTAAAGCCTTAAATGTATGAATGTATTAATGTTTAAAGGTGCTAAATATGAAAATCACAAAACTGGAACAGAAATATCTGGATTTCTTATATAACGTACAGTATCATAATATCATACCAAAATGGATAAGAATATCCTGAAATGTTTACAACTGAAAATTCTTATCTTTTTAATTTTTTAATTTTTAAATTCCCAACTTTCGCTCTCTGTTCCCCTGCACCCATATACCCTTAATTGGCTTGCAATGCATGTGACATTCAAGTACCAATGCAAGTTATCCCTCTTTAAACATTCCTCTGTAATACATGTAAAGAATCTTAGTAATAGATTATTTATAAATGGATAATGTATTGCCTTTCTCAACATGTAAACATTAAGTAATGGATACAAAAATGTTTCCCTCTTTTTATAAAGAGTTGTGGGAAGGTGAAGGTCATTTGCTGAAGATGCAGGCTGCATTTATATTTTCCTTTCTTTCTATGTTCTTATGTTAGCTGTTGCATTTCAACCAAAATTGCTTAACTGTTAACATGATTATGTCATGTCAAAATCAAAATACTGACAGATATCTGTTGTGTACAATCATAACACCTGGTGTACAATCAAACCAATGACACTGTGTACAATTAGAACTGTATCTGGCAAAGTAATAAGTAATCTTGCTAGTCATGGGAAACTACTAAGGATTAATTATTGTTTAGACAATATGCATCAGGGTCCATTATGGTGTAGTAAATTGTATTGGCAACGACCGACCATGTTGAGATCAAGCTACAGAACCAAAACTGCTAACTGGCCTGTGAAGAATACAGCAATTTGCCATTTGCATTAATGCTTCACTGCTGTTTTCCTGATTGTATAGTGTAAAATCTACCCGAAGCAACTGGTTTTAAGGCGCCAGTGGGCCGCCTTCACCCCTTCTCCTGTTAGTAGAAAACATGGTCTGCCGGGCTTCAAATCTAAGCCACTCGCGAAGGCCAGGAGCTGGATTTTAGTTGACAGAGGCAGTAAGAGACGCAGGCCGTATGGGGCATTTTGGAGGATTGGGGCGCTTGTCTCCCACTCCCACCCCGGGCAATGTCAACCTTAGACCAGGTAGATGGGACTCGTAAACCTTGGATGGTAGCTCATCTAGGAGAAGGAAAACTCCGATTCCAAACCTCTGCTGCCTTGTGGCTATACCCCACTCATGGGAAAGGCTAAGGGAGTAAACCCCGACAGAAAATCCGGAGATGGAGTCCCTAAGGCTGTATGACATTGACTTCAACGTCATTCCGGCAACTCCTGCGACGCCGTTGGTGCCAAGCTGTATCGGCATTCGTCGTTCCCTTGGGCACACCAGCTGCGTGGAGAGGGGGGATCTGCTGCATGGGCAACAGCTGATTCTCCATACCACCCTGCCCAGGCTTCATAGCTCCACTGGAGGGGACACTCCAGCGTCGTCGTACGGCGTCGGCACAACACGAGAAGTAGCAGTTTACCGGTTCTAAGTCAAAGCTCGATTGGCGTAGAGCTTGGCGCCAGGGGTTACTTCTGACGGTGGGAGAGATCATCAGGTCTCACTGGACAGCTACCGCCCGCCTCAAGCTGGGCAGCCCCCAGTCAGCAAGGTGCTGCCCGCCATGGCCTGCCTGCTTCACTGGGTGCGTGGAGCTTAGAGAACCATCTTGACAAGTGGGCCACAAAACTCTGCACCAGGAAAGACTAAAAGAAGAAATAAAAAGACTCCAACTCTTCGTTTTGCAACCTGGAACATCAGGACCATGTGTCCTGGATTGACCACTGACCTACAGCAGATCGACGATGCACGGAAGACTGCCGTCATTGACAGAGAACTCTCCCGACTGAACATCGACATTGCCTGTCTCCAGGAGACCCGACTGGCTGACAGCGGCACCATCAGGGAAGCCAATTACACATTCTTTTGGCAGGGGAAGCCCTTGGATGAACCTAGGTAGCATGGTGTAGGCTTTGCCGTCAAGAACACGCTAATCGCCTTCATTGAACCTCCATCATCAGGTACTGAGAGAATCCTTGCCCTCCGGCTGTCAACATCCTTAGGCCCGGTCAACGTCTTCAGTGTGTACGCCCCAACCCTCTACTCCACCTACGAGGAGAAAGACAAGTTTTATGAGGCTCTGGATCAGGCAATATCCAGTATCCCCAACAATGAAAGCCTTTACTTACTAGGAGACTTCAATGCTAGAGTGGGAGCTGACCATGAGGCCTGGTCCACCTGTCTCGGCTTTTACGGAAGGGGCAAGATCAACGAGAATGGTCAGCGACTGCTGGAGATGTGCTGCTCCCACAGCCTATGTGTGACAAACACTTTCTTCAAATGCAAGGAGATCCACCAGGTGTCGTGGAGACACCCACGTTCACGCCACTGGCACCAGCTAGACCTCGTCATCACCAGGCGTGCAGAACTGGCCAGTGTCCTCCTTACCCGCAGCTACCACAGTGCCGATTGTGACACGGACCATTCCCTCGTGGCCAGCAAGGTGCGAATATTACCCAAGAAGCTGCACCACGCCAAGAAGAAGGGTCACCCACGTATCAACACCTACTGTGCAAGCAACCCAGAGAAAACACAGCAGTTCATCAGCAAACTGAAGGAAGCCCTCACCAAAGTGACACCTGATGACACCATTGATTCCAAGTGGTCCCATATCCGTGACTCTGTGTACAATTCAGCCATCACAGCTTACGGGAAGAGGGAGCGAAAGAATGTCGACTGGTATGAGGCAAACTGGGAGGAGATGGAGCCCGTGACTGAGGCAAAGAGGAAAGCCCTCATGGCATACAAGGCTGCACCTAGCCCCAGAACACTACAAGCCCTCAGGATTGCAAGGAATAACGCCCAGAAGACCGCCCGCCGCTGTGCCAACACCTACTGGCTGAACCTTTGCAACAGTATACAGACAGCTGCTGACACCGGGGATACAAGAGGAATGTATGAGGGTATCAAAAAAGCGACAGGCCCCCCCAGCTACAAGACCGCCCCCCTCAAGTCCAAGACGGGCGAAGTCATCACAGACCAGGGGAAACAACTGCAGCGATGGGTTGAGCACTATCTCGAGCTATATGCAACCCAAAACAATGTCACTGGAACTGCCCTGGATGCCATTCCAGACCTGCCTGTCATGGAGGAGCTAGACACACAGCCCACCCTGGAAGAGCTCGGAAAAGCCATCGATTGCCTTGCCTGTGGGAAGGCTCCTGGAAGCGACGGCATTCCGCCTGAAGTCCTCAAGAGCGGAAAACCAGCACTGCTCCAGCCCCTACACACACTCCTCTGCCTTTGCTGGGAACAGGGATACATCCCACAGGACATGCGTGATGCCAACATCGTCACTTTGTACAAAAACAAAGGAGACCGTAGCGACTGCAACAACTATCGGGGCATCTCCCTCCTCAGCATCGTCGGAAAGGCCTTCGCCCGTGTTGCCTTGGCACGCTTGCAGATCCTAGCCTCCCGCGTCTACCCAGAATCCCAGTGTGGATTTCGAGCCGGCAGGTCAACTGTAGACATGATCTTCTCACTACGTCAGCTGCAGGAGAAGTGTCGCGAGCAGCGGATGCCCCTCTACACTGCCTTCATAGACCTGACAAAGGCGTTTGACATGGTTAGTCGGAGTGGACTCTTCAGACTCCTGCAGAAGATCGGCTGCCCCCCACGTCTGCTTGCTGTCATTATGTCGTTCCACGAGAACATGCACAGCACAGTGTGCTTCAATGGCGCAACATCTGAAGCATTCCCAGTTGTTAGCGGAGTCAAACAAGGCTGTGTCCTTGCACCGACGCTCTTTGCCATCTTCTTCTCCATGCTTCTCCAGTACGCATTCAAGGACTGCAGCGAGGGAGTGTACATCCATACCAGGGCTGACGGCAAGCTGTTCAACATCGCCCGTCTCCGTGCTAAGACTAAAGTCACAGAGGTACTCATCCGTGAATTGCTCTTTGCCGACGATGCAGCCGTGACATCACACACGGAAGATGGACTTCAGCAGCTGGTATGCTGCCTCTCCCATGCATGTAAGGAATTTGGACTGACCATCAGTTTGAAGAAAACAAATGTCATGGCACAGGACACAGACTCCCCTCCCTCTGTCTCCATCGATGGGTACAATTTGGAAGTTGTCGAGAACTTCACATACCTAGGGTCTAACATCTCCAGCTCACTCTCCATTGATTCTGAGGTGGGCGGCAGGATTGCCAAGGCAGCAGCAGTGATGGCCAGACTTAACCAGAGGGTCTGGAACAACCCCAACCTCACAGAGAAGACCAAACTGCGTGTCTACCAAACCTGCGTGCTCAGCTCACTTCTCTACAGCAACGAAACATGGACCACCTATGCAAGACACGAGAGGAAACTCAACAGCTTCCACCTGAGATGTCTGCGGCGCATTCTGCACATCCAGTGGCAGGACAAAGTACCCAACACAGAGGTTCTAGAACGCGCCAACATGAACAGCATGTTCTCCATACTCAGCGAGAGGCGCCTTCGCTGGCTCGGCCATGTCAAGAGAATGGACCCAGGTCGCATTCCCAAGGACCTGTTATATGGTGAGTTAGCAGAAGGTGCACGACCAACTGGACGACCACATCTGCGCTACAAAGATGTTTGCAAGAAGGATATGAAGACAGCAAACATCAATGTCAACGACTGGGAGAGCTGTGCAAACAACCGTTCCAGCTGGCATCTAGCTGTCAGGCAGGGAGTTCAAAACGCAGAGGAAAAGAGAAGAACAAAGCAAGCTGAAAAGAGAGCTAAAAAGAAGGATAAGCAAAAGCGTACTTTGGAGCTATGCCATCGTCTCTCGTAGACGGACGGATGCCAAGATAGTGTAAAATGTCTGTGTAAATTTGCAAATGTCATTATTAAGCAGAACCCCAGAATTTCAAGTTTCTTTGATAAAATCAGATCAAGGAAATTAAGGATTTTGCCCTGAGATTAAAAAACTGATACAGTGCTAACAAGAATCATAACTCTTGTACAGGGCAAATTACCTATTAACCCACAGGGTACAGGTAACTTACTGTAGTTGTTCTATCTGCAGTTTCTTCTCATCAATGGATTTCCTCAGCATATCACCATAAGATTTCTGAACATTTAAAAGCTGATGTAACAACCTAAAGAAATGAAAAAGTTTTATTTCAATAGGAGATACTGTAGTCATATCTAATGAAAGAATAAAATCATTTGTGTAAATTTAAAAGGCAAGATGCCATACTCACTAATGTACAATTTAGCCCAGGTCATCTAGTTAAAATATCAACTAAGGAGATGCAACCTCTATAATTTTCAATAAATTTAATTCTTGTTAGGAACCATTCTGCAATAATTTTACAAAAATAAGTATTCAGTTGTCATGGAAATATTTCTAAGGAGAGTAAATGAATAATTTTTTTATATTTGCTCAAACTTTGTCACAGATCAGGTTATTGTCTTAGGAGAACACTAACAATATCTTCATTGAACTTGCTGTTTTTGCATATATCTAGAGTACAATGGAAGGTAACAATTCTGGTGTCTACTAATATCTGCCCTGAACCAAAAATAAATGAGGATGCTAGACTGTTACACATGCAGATAATTTTAGTTGTAGTCTCTTCATAATGGAAGGAAATGTAACCACAGAAGAGACAAAAACTCTGCACTCCAGCAAACTTAAGATTCACTATTAATCAAAGGGTACCAATTTAAAAAAAATTCTAACTTTGCAGGAATCACAAATTTTAAGAGCAAACATAAAAAATTGAGACAAATGTAAAGCATATCACTTGCAGAGACAGCACAGAAAATCTTCTCACATGAAATTTTCTTCCTCCACTGACTCTATCTGATCACGGATTTCTTTGCCCATGGATTTCCTGTAGAGAACCTCGGCAGATTTTCCAGAGTTGGTGGACGGAACACCAGATGTCTCTTGGTCTTCATCTCCGCTGGCACCAGCTAGGTTTGCACCCAGTTCTTTTGTGTGACAGAAAGTATTACAACTGTATACTCAAGACAAGGAGTCACTACATATGAAAAACACTTTTATATCAATAAATATGGAAATTTGTGGTTTTAAGAAAATGATCTGTTATATCATTGTTTTTGGTCTCTCAAAATATTCCCATTTTGTTTCATGACATACTGTGGCAAGTTGAACTGTCAACAGTTGAAAACTGAATCTCGCAAGTAGAAATTACTTGTGTTCTAAATGCAACACCACCACCATCACCACCAACAGCCATCATCATCTTAGTAACTTCATGTTGCAAGGATCACATGACGAGTTACACATGACCTAATCCCGCATATTACTGAAAAATAATCATCTGGACAGTGTTCATGGAACTAAGTGATGTAAATGCAAAAGGATGGTGGAATGGATGGATGAATGGACACACAAAGATAGCACAATATACCCCATTCACATGCATCGAGGGGCACATAAATAGTCACTAAAGTTTTATAACAGAAAATTGATGACCAAACTTCTGAAATCACTACACGTTACTTTAAATTCCTGTATGTATAAATAATTTTTGTTGTTGTCAACTGTAATTTTACTTTGATTTCATAATCATGCTAATAAAACGTTTCTTCTTAATGTTTACATCACTTTTACCTCCAATTTAAAATCCATTTTACAAGTTGTAAGATATATACACTGTTAAACTGTGAAAAATATGTTGCATTCAAAATGTTGGATCAAAAGTAGCTTCTATGTAATTAATCAGCCATAGGACAATAAACTTGTCCTTGACAAATAGCTTGCAAGAACGTATACATGTTTCACTCATTCAAAGAAAATGCATAAAGTAACTTTTTAAAGGTACAGTAATTGTTGATACATCCTTGTGATTAGTGAAAAGTGATCCCCCCACCCAAACTATGATGCTGTGTGACACAGGCTGCCACAAGGAAAGGTTGTTGTCTTTATGTCAATAAGTTTGTTCATCACTACTGTCCTTGCATTGCCAAATCTGAGTTCCAAAAAATATAAAACAAATGGACACTTATCCATTAATAAAAGTAATAATTTTTAAATACATTTTCCACATTAAGTTAGAAATATACCATCCTTGATCAATGATTAGTCATAATGAATATAAGGAATTAAATGAAGGTTCCAGATTTTATTCTTGATGGTTACAAGTGTAGAAACTGACAGCCTTGATCACATCTATAATAATGCATCCCTTAATGCTAAATCTATTACTGCCCTATCTACAAGTATCAGAATGATCAATCCAGAGGATTATATTCAGTGAATACCTACCAGGGGAGAGAACTGTAATGGCAGCCTGGGTGGCACTCCTGAGAAGGTTGTCCAGTGCAAACATCCAATGAGGCTGAATATCATGCCTCTTCAGGTTTGCACTCACCTTAAAATATAAAAATGATTTTCACGCAAAAAGTAAATTATGCAAACAAGAGAATATTTTGAGATCAAAATGTGTATACTGATCAAACTAGGTAAAATCAACGAGTAAACTCCCAATGTCCATGCTAATATTTTTATTTTATCAGCAATGAGTTACACATGAAAAATTATGTCCTTTATCTAACTTTATATTTCTGGATGGCAAAAATAAAACTTTTTTGAGGTCTTACAACCTTATAAATTACTTCATTTCTGGCCCAACAACGAGATACCAATGAAGCAAAATTGGCAATTTTTTTTTACATATCTTGACATGCTCGATAATTAATCAAAAATCGACATTACTTGCCCAGTTATTTTATTTGGTAACATGTCCATCTACCAGACAACAGCACCATGACTGTGTGCTTTTCAAGTGAACCACCAAGCTACTGATCTCCCACTATACTTGGCTATGTAATTAGTGATCATCAAAACCTACACTACACATTCAAATTTTATCCTGTATAAAAAATACCAAAAAACTAACCAAGATTTCTGAAAGAATTATGATTTTGATGGTATTTAATACTGAAAAAGTAGGTGCATTTTCAGTATCAAGAATAAAAATATATGCATGGTTGTCGATCTTATGTAACACAAGAGACTTCTAAAGGCACATCTTGTACAAGTAAAATGTCATATATAATCAGTATTTTGAATGTGATTATTTTTGTTAGAATTCAAAAATAAGCACAAATTATTAGCTGTCATTTTTTCTTTCTTTAAGTTTACTTGTCAAATTAGTTTGCATTACTGATTAATGAGTAATGAATCAACTCAAAGAGTAACATGAAATTTGTTCCATACATTTCTTTTGGACCGAGACATTTTGGATTAAAACAGGAGCTTGTCTTTAGTTACATTTAAGGGAAAACTAATAAGCCCCTAAATTTAAGACCACCAAAAATATTAAATTTACCAAAAATGTAGGCGATGGATACATCAAATATGAAACCAATATAATCTCTCCCATTAATTCCATTTCAGGTTGCCAAATTTTGGTAACACAGACATAAACTGTTATTGAGTACAATAATGAACTCTGTCGATCAGGTGAAACTTTTCTATCTCAAGAGGGTCTATAAAAATGAAGATTTTCAAACATCTTCCAATAAGATACATCACATAACACTCACATAGGTACCTTAAGATAGTTTAACGTAGAAAGGAAATTCAACACATTATGCTGTCCTATTGGAACAGTTAATTTCCTTGTCCTTACAGTTGCAGAATTTTAATCACTAATTGACAATTACATTATTGTAATACAAATCCACGATTTCTGTAGTATTATGAACTGCGATAGTTTATGAAACAAATTGCTGATATGACTGGAAAATTGTGAAAAGCTATGTGAAAAATTCAAATCACACACACACACATATTGCTGAAAAGAAATTTCCTTAGCACTGTGATTTATTTTTTAGGAACTCTGGAAATGCAAAATTAAATCATCTGCTGTTTTGTTTCTCTGGGTGATGCACTTAATTTGTCTTATCTAAGCATTTAGTGGTCTTTCATGTGCTCATGTGCTGTTAAAACATCAATTAAACAATCTATCAACCTAAATCTCTCTTCAGATAATATCACAAATGTGTACTCACTGCTTCCTGAAAGACATAGAGGGCTAACTGGATCTCCATCAGAGCTGTGCTATCAAAGTCTAGTATCATTCGCAACTTATCTGAAATTGAATAAATTTTAATGCTAGTCTGTGAATGAGTACATTTTTCAAGAGAAATTTTTTTGACAATCATCAAATTTATTTTGAATTCAGGAACAAGTTTTAAAAAAAATGTTCTACAGCTTGGCTGGCCAGCTTCTTTGGCTTTAAAATGAAAAGAAAATTTGCTTGTTTTGAAGGAATAAATAGATTTCTTCTCATGAGTAAAAAACGTTAGCATTTTCATAAATGACAGAACTGCAATTAATATATTTGTCCCCTTTGGCCACGATGCAGCAAAACATGCATTCAAGCAAACAAATGACACACTGAGATTTTGTTTTTCAATTAAAAATAATTATTTTCTTCTTAATATTATACAGTTTATTTTACTCAAACAACTAACAATATAAATACAGTCCTACCCACTTATATCGACATCACTTATGTCGACAAGCTGTCTATTTCGACAAAAAAGCAAATAAAATACTACTACTATTACTACCAAAATTGTCATGCTTATGTCGACATCAAGATTAAAAATAAACATACATGTCAACAGAATCCCTTGGTCCCAGCTTGAACAAATCCTTTGTTTTCTAATCATATATGTTTGACAAGCTGCCAGTGCCGACCCATACTTTGTTCAACAATTAGTTGATCTTGCCAAAAGGCTTTAATTTTCCCACCTAATCATTTATGTTGGCAAGCGGCCAGTTCCGACCTGTACTTTATCCAACAATTAACTGATCTTGCCACCAGGCTTTAATGTCATGGTCGGATAAAAAAAACCAAGCTTTTGTTTGGTCCTATAAAGTTGGCCTCTTGCAGCGACTTCAATAAAAGCAATGAAATCTGATCGATTCTTCCATTTTCCAAAGTGATCAGTGATTAAAAACAAGTTTATTGTGCTGTGACAGTTTCCTTTTTAACTTTATTTAGCATGTGTCAATATGTACAATATTATGCCTTCATTAATCATATCAGCCGCACATCTCTTGTTCGCTTTTATGTACTTTTCACGATAACTTCTGTAATAAATACATGTACTGTTTAAACCAAGTTGTTGACAGCTTTTCCTTTCCCTGTGAATAGCCCCATCCCTTTGGTAGCCTCAGTACGATGAGAACAGAATGACCAAATTTCTAGGCCAATTTAAGTACATGTACTTGAAGCATATAAATAAAAACAAAGCAACCATGTGCTAATGCCAACATTGAATATCGACAATGAATATCGTAGTGAATGTTTTTCATTGCAGGATGTGACCAATGCAAAATTTTATTGTGGATTTTATTACACAAAGGTAACCAAAATGTAATTTGTCAATATACAAGTGTATTTCACACTGGTTTTGTCTTCATGTACTCAAAATTTCAATTGTTTGTTTTCTCAAAGTGTAAATGCTACTCACTGATGACAGGTTACCCCCTACTGATGAATTTAACTTGCATCTTTTTTCAGACACCCCACAACACTTATCTCGACATCCACCTATGTCAACAATATTTCCTCGGGCCTGAAGATGTTGACATAAACAGGTAGGACTGTACTATGGTCTGAATGCACCATGCTACAACGTAATGCCATTGTAAAGTCCTCTGTATGATGTAGCATATCTCAATAACCTCACATGCCACATTTACATGTCATGAGGTTGTGGCCTACTTCCAAGCTGTAATGTCAACATCATTTACAATACACAAACACTTGAACCTTTGCAAAAGGTATGATAAGTTTGAGAGTTTGAGTAAAATGGGACCAAGACATGAAAATTCTAGGTCCAATAAATTTCAACAATCTCCACATGCATAATGGAAATAGCCAATCAAATACTTCTTTTATGCACTTGGCTAACAAAAATCTCTTGGAAACAAAAGGGACTGGATGTATTTTGAAGCACCCCCCACAAATTCGTTTCATATCCCCATTTCAAGCAAAAACGACAAATCTCTGGAGGGTTAATGAGTTAATGGGTGAATTTTTATGTCACCAAATTTGAATACTCCTAGTGTACCTGATTATTTGTGTGTGTGTGTGTGTGTGTGTGTGTGATTAGGATTTTTAACGTAGCTTTAACAATTTTTCAGTCACATCGCTACAATATCTGCAGTGTGACAGTTTACAGTGATGTCTAGCACTGGGGCATCATATCACAGTCATGCAGTATGATGTCCCACCCAGTCACATTATCCTGACACTCGGCTGACCAGTCCTAATACTAACCTCCTAATGCTGAGTGCCTAGCGAGGCAGCTGTTAGTACCATTTTTGTAAGTCTTTGGTATGACTTGGCTGGGGTTTTCAAACCCACGATCTCCTGCTTCCGAGGCAGATGCTCTAACTACTAGGCCACTGGAGCAGTCTGATTATTTGTGCATTTCCACTGCACAGAAATAGCAAAAATAGCCATTCCTACATAATTTCTATTTTTTTAAAATCTTAAAAGTCCATTAACTCATTAACCAGGCTTATGTGTCATGATTCTGTAACATCAGAATCATTTATCATACACCAAAGCAGATGGTATTATGGAAAAGCAAAATGAAAAAGATGCAGTTCTGATATGATACCAAATAATGGAGACTTTCTACTCCCATAATAATAATAAAAACAGTGGCAAAAATTTATGAGATCAGACAGTTTTTACCTCGAAAATTGCTGGTTTCAGAACCAGAATTTGCACCTGGATTTTAGACTTTTTGTCCAAGAACTAAAGAAGACTGGTTCAAATTGCATATGGACAGATGAACCTTTGCAAATGGTAGGATAAATTTGAGATTTGGGTAAGAGGGGCCAGGATACAAAAACTGATGCTTCATTATGACAAAAAATAAAAAGTTAAATGTTCACCAATCTGCATATGTGCTGAGGAAAAAGAAAAACAAGAACTTCTTTAATACACCAACACATCCAACTTATGAAAATATCAGAAAAATGTGTTTGGATGCATTGAGAAGTAACCCCCAAAATGCATTTCCTACCTCCATTTCAGGCAAAAATGAAAAAAATCTCCAGGGGTCAATGAGTTATGAGATGTTGTCTTGCATACAGAGTTTAATATTTAAAGGAGTAAATGCATCAAAGTTTACAGTGAACAAGAAACTAGTATTTTACTTATGAAAGTGTGTACAAAAAAGTCACATAATCCGAATGTTGATTATGCAAGTCTCATCATCACTCACTACAGAAGAGTGTTTTCATAGTTTGCTCTTTTCATATAAAAGAGAAGGTATTACCAACTAATAAGATATTTTCATTTAAGCATACAATCTGTTTTTGTTGAGAAATTCTTCTGATGAAAAGAAGCCACTGACAAAGTGTTTAAAGGAAAGAACTTTTTAAAATTTATATTAGATACATCTAATTTAACTTCTTATGGTTCCAAAAATATGAATACTCTATGCACGCTACATAATTATTTGGTAAAATACATTATGTCTTGCTGAAATTTCCATTCTCAAATTAGCTTTAGGTCAAGAATATTGTGTGAACTATTAACATTTAATGAAAGTATCAATTTCAAAATTACCAAGTACATTCTTTATAACCGCTTCATTCTGGTCTTGTATGAAATCTCTCAAGGCTTGCAGTAACAGTAACAAATGTTCCTGAAAGAGAAAACACAGCAAAGCCTGATCTGAGTGACCTATTCTAAGATTGACCACCTGTCATAAACAATGAAAATTGTCATGTATGAATCACTTTTATTATATAGATGCACTGGTGTTTGCGACAACTGAACAACATAACCAGTGACCAAACTCATGGCAGGCTGAATGTCCATGATCAGAAATCTTATATTTTCATCTTAGCATATTTGTGATAGTCTTTTGTTTTACAAGTTGGTTCATTACTTATGGTTTTGGCCTCAGTTTTCTCACATTTGATTTAACAATGTATCAAAGTGTTATCTTACAGTTTTCTGTAATGCCAACTGACTATATGTGAACACAAAATAAAAAGGACATTTTATAGTAAATTACGTTTCTCCAAAAATACTGACAAATTAATGTTTCAAATTAATTCTCCTACCTCCAAAAAAAGTTGTCTTAATACAAAGCTTAAATCCATGATTGGTCCATATTTTAAAAGTTTGCTTTAAAAATTAAATAGAAATTAAGGTAAACTACCTGATTACTTTTAACGGTTTGCTTTAAAATAAGAGCAAATAGGCTTAATGTAAATTAGCTAATTAATTAAAAGGTACATCTTTTGGGAACAGATAATAACAACTCTGTTGACATCTATCCACATTTACAATATATCAAATAATAAAAAAATACTTACTTTAGAAATGCAATGTAATATTTTCTGAATAATAGCATCAATTCATTTTATTTCTTGACATGGATGGATTTAATAGTGTCCATTCTGTGTTACCAATTACAGTTTGTACTACTAAAAACAGTAACAAACTTTATGGTTCTACTAAAATTGTTAACAAATGGCAGGGTTCATACACTTGTAAACCTTGTAAGTACTAGACTTGGGTCTCTGAAATTCAAGGCCATGACAAATTCTTTAAAATTGACCTTGGAGATTTAAGGCCATTGAAAAGTTCTTGAAAATTATTTTGCTTCAGTCCATATTAATCTGGATTATTTTCAGCCATAATATTTTTGGAATATCTGCACAATCAGTTAATCTACAATCTTGCTCCGTTGTTTTGCCGAGCCCATTGCTACAAATTGTTTGGTTTGTATTGCTCATCATTCCATATGATCTTCAGTTTTTGCTGCCTATATTTGAAGTCCTGCAAAATTTGGAAAAGTATCTAACTTTTGTTTGAGTGGAAACATTCAAACCTTGTTGCAGTGTCTAGCTGGTCAAAAATGAAAAGGCTGCAAATCAATATAGCCACTGTGGAGGTCATTGTGAAAATCTTATCACTACTCCTCCTGACCTGAACAGATGGTCAAACTGACATGGGTTTTTCATCAAAAGGCTCCATACGATGTCTAGTTGGTCTTAAATCAAAATGTTGTCTTCATTCATTTATTTTTCCAATCCATCCATCCATCCTTGATCTATATTTTTCATCTCTGAAGCAAAACTCCAATAGTAATCAGGATATCATTATGCCAAGTCTTCAATTTCAATATCTGTAATGTTCTTATCATGTCTGTCTGTTTGTGTATCCACCCATCCACTTAAATAGTCCTAACATTGTCTGGGAATATGGAGGTATGTTACCAGTAACAATCTTGAAAATATTTTTATCAGTACTTCTCCTGTATGGACCAACATGTGGATTTTACTAAACAACTTCTTGTGAGTTTTTGTTGTTGGTCTTTAATGTGCTATTTTTGCTATTTTGTTGGTCTTTAATGTGCTGCTAAGACATACATTATGGCCACCACAGTGACTATGATGAAAATCTTGTTATTACAACTCCATCTTGAACTGTCATATCTTCAAATATTGTACTATAATGGGCATCTTGAAAATCTTGTCATTACTTCTCCTGGCTAGCAGGTCATAAAGATATTGAGATTTTGCCAAAAGACTTCCTATAATGTCTAATTGGTCCTAAATTAAAATGGTGCCAATATGATGCCAGCATGACCACCAACCATAGCAGCTGTCTTAAAATTCTTGTTATCAATACTTCTTTATAATGGAAAATTATATCAACATGTGGTTTCCACAACAAGACTTCTTATGAAACTTGTATATCCTCAATGAAAATGGTACTGATCTAACATCTAGTATGTCCACTATAGCTGCTAATTTCTAAATCTTGTTATTGGCAAAGAATATCAGAGATGGTTTAAACACTCAGCAGTAAAAAGAAGAAAAAAAATGGTCTGATCTTGAATTCTGGGAAATCCATTTTATCCAATATTTGAGGGATGCCTCTTTAGCTCTGCTGGCCACATACCAGAAGAATTTATTTTATGGTCCATCATCTATTAGCATAAGTTTGTTATCATTACTCCTAAACTACCTGAAGGATTGCCATGAAACATGACACACATTCATTCCATGGACTAGTGGGTCCTAAATGGAAAGGAGGCTGATCTGACATACTATATGATCAAAATAGTAGCCATATTAAAAATTCTTATCATTGCACCCCCTGAATGGATGGTCAAATCAACATGGGGTTCTTACTATAAGACTTCTTATAATTTCTAGTTGGTCAAAAGGAAAATTGTGCCAGTCTTAAGTAAAGTATAACCATGATAGCGGCCATCTTGAAAATCAAGTTATCACTCCTGCTCCTCCTTATTCAACAAGGAATTTTCACTAAAGACCTCTAATGATGTTTCGCTGGTCATACATGATGTTATCTGACATCCAATATGGCCAGCACAGCAGACATCCTGACAATATTATCAAAACACCACCCAAACAAAAAGTCATAGACATTGGGTTTTTAAACAAAAGACCCCTTATGATGTCCAGTTGGTCTTAAATTAAAATGGTGCTGATCTGACATACAATGGTCATCTTGAAAATCTTCCTGAATGGATGGTCCAATGAACATGGGGTTTTTACTAAAAGATTTATGATTTTTAGTTGGTCATAAACAAAAGTTGTGCCCATATGAAGTCCAGTATGACCAATGCAGTGACCATTTTTGAAAATCTTGTCATCACTACTCCTAATACTGGTACTCCTAATAGTCATATCACAATAGTATTCACTAAAAAGTTTCTCATGATGTCTATTTGGTTCTAAATGAAAATGGTACTGATCTGCTGTCCAATATGGACAACACAGCAGCCATCTTGAATATCTTATTTACACTACTCCTCCTGAACAGTAGGTCATGCTGACATGTTTTCTGAAGGAGACATCTTATCATGTCTTAGTCCTACAAATATGGTGCCAATCTAATGCCTAATATGGCTGCCACATTGGCCATCTGGAAAATCCGGTTATCACTACATCTCAGCATTGGCTGTACACTACAAGACTTCATATAATGTTTTCTTGATCCTAAATTAAAAAAGCTGCTGATGTCCAATATGTGGTTATCTTGAAAATGTTGTTTTCACTACAAGAAAAATTCAATAAAATTTTAATTATTTTTATTCTTCAAATGAAGAATGAAAAAATAAAAAAACAATTTCTCATTAGTCACCTTTTTCAACTTGGGATTGGAAATTGTTGCATCTCGATGAATCATATCCAGCCATGTGTCAACAATCTGTCAAAAAGAAAATGTTGTAACATTTTAAACTAACTTGCATGATAGAAAAAAACCAGCTCTTTTAAATGCTACAATTTCTCCATACACTCATATACACCCTTTTCAAAATGGACAGGACAAATCTGTGGCTGGATTGAGACTCAAACCCAAGACCTCCCTAACTTTAGATGGGTACTATGCCACCACCTGAGTCATCCAAGCCAATGCACCTAATTTGTTTCTGCAACATTTGCAAAATGGAAATAAAAAAACACAATTGCAACAGTTAGTGAAGACTTCAAATTGACTGAAAAAGGGCAACAACTCCATCAAAACTGAACCGGAAGGAAGAAAAAAACTTGAAAGGCACTATCTTTAGGTCAGCCCCAAATAAAGTTTGTTTGGTAAGAATGGTAGCTAATTTGAGGTCAAAAGTAATTTTGTCTTGTAATCTTCATAAGTTTCCTCTTTCTCCCAGTATGTATAAAAATTTTTACCTCCAAAGTATATAAAAGTTTAACTTTTATGGAAGGTTATAAACTGGCCAGAATATTAATCAATCAGATAGCAAGATTTTTCCAAATACATTTAAACACCATTTTCACTACCATCTCATACAAACATTTTATGATTACAGGGAAACATTGTAAGAGACACTTTGTTATAATACAAAAACAGGATACATTATTGCAACAAAGAATGACATTGCTGAATAAGTTTATTACCTGAATTACTGATTCAATTAATTAACTCAACTAATTAAGTAAATGCAAATCATCGAAATCATATTCAGTTGCAGATTTCCTAGTACATGCATGTTTTGCTTAATGTGTATCATTTTATTGACAATTTGAATCTTCAAGAAATATGGCAAACTTTCATTTCAACTTTATGAAGAGTAACTGTGACCAAGGAAGTGTCCGAAAATAAAATCTCATAAGTAAACAAAATAAAAAACTGTATTTGTTATGGAGATATTTTTACACAAGCACATGGACATAGCAAACTGAAAGACTATTGCTTTAAAAAAGAAATAGTAATGGAGCATATATATATATATAGAGAGAGAGAGAGAGAGAGAGAGAGAAAGAGAGGGCAAACTACCTTCTCCTTTATAAGTTGAGTCTAACTGCAAACTACACAGACTCAGATCTGCCATCACATAATGCACCAGCTGATATGGGTCTGTGCACTGTGATAATCAGTTAAACAAACAACATAAACCCTGATCTGCTGGCTCTGAGTCTATGCTGTTTGCAGTTGGACTCAACAATTAGGCAAGTATATAAAATTGATCATTGTCAACATGGTACAGATACCTCCAACCAATGTTACGTGATCTGAGAAGGTAAACAGAAGCCACAATTTTGTTCAATTCTGTAAAACTAAACTTGACCAAGGTCTTGGGTAATGTATATGACTTCAATCCTTTCAGTCCTTCTAAAGCCTTTCTGTGGAAACAAAATTTGCAACAGGGAGAATGATATTATGGGACAAGACAGAACTTGATGGACAAGTACAGGGAACTACATCCATTAAACCCCTCCCCCACAGTACTGTAGGAACATAAACACGACAGATGGAAACAGAAAAAAATGTAAAAGAGACACAAAAACAATATGACAGATAAGAGTCAAAAGACCACAGAGATTGAAAGAGTGGACAAAGGAAAGAACACCATTCCTGACTGATGGTGACTGACACTGTTGTCACTGACCACTGTAATATCTGTTTCCCTGGATAGAATCTGTACAAGTGTTGCACGGCGTTCTGAGTCCTTTCTAAGCAGGTAAAATCCCCCATCTTTGCAGACACTGTCATGTGACCCTGGTCCACTGTGAATTCCATCTGACTCAGGGGATATCATATCAATCCCATAGCTGCTAGTGGGGGAAGGAACTGGTGAATCACTGGAATTAAAAACATCACAAAGTAGGCTATACAATCTATCTGCTAAAGCTGCAAGGGTAAAATTCTTTTCAGATTCCAATCATATCTGCATGATAATGTGTCCTGAAAATTGATCCATCTAATACCATATTAATTTAGAATACCAGGGTCATATCCTGAAATATGCAGCCACATCTTCAAAAAACTTTGAGATCAGTTGGAATAGCATGTACTGATTGTCTATTTCTTTCTTTTGACTTAAATTCAAAATTTGCCAAAATCTATCTAACATTCATTTACAATTTTGATAGTTGTCATGAACTAATTAGCATAATCTTAGAAGTTAATAAACTACAGGTGAAATGCATTTATCCAAACTGAACAAGGGATACAAGTTTGGATAAGCTCTGCATTTAGACATGAGATAAAGTCATGGGACATGGCTTTGGTTCAGACTAGAGGGAGGTTTGGATATTGGGATTTCAGCTGAACATACTTTTATTGTAAGCACTGTCATGAAAAATTGTTAACTCCATCAAAAAGCATTACCAGGCACTTTCAAAATGAAATGTTTTAAAAAAAGAAAAAAGTTAAAAATGTGTTCTGTACTAGGATGTCTTTTGTGTCATACATGTATAAAATGAAAAAGTGTATAATAATATACAAAGATTATTCACTAAAACACTAAAAGCAGACACTAAAACACTAAAAGCATACACTAATGCACAAAGAGTATACACTATAGCATACACTAATGCACAAAGAGTATACACTAAAGCATACACTAATGCACAAAGAGTATACACTAAAGCATACACTAATGCACAAAGAGTATACACTAAAGCATACACTAATGCACTAAAAGTATACACTAAAGCATACACTAATGCACAAAGAGTATACACTAAAGCATACACTAATGCACAATGAGTATACACTATAGCATACACTAATGCACAAAGAGTATACACTAAAGCATACACTAATGCACAAAGAGTATACACTAAAGCATACACTAATGCACTAAAAGTATACACTAAAGCATACACTAATGCACAAAGAATATACACTAAAGCATACACTAATGCACAAAGAGTATACACTAAAACATACACTAATGCACAAAGAGTATACACTAAAGCATACACTAAAACACTAAGAACTGCTCTGGTGGCCTAGTGGTTAGTGTTTCCATTTTGCAAATGTTGCAGAAATAAATTAGGTGCATTGGTTAGATGCGGGAGGTCATGGGTTCAATCCCCGGCCGAGTCATACCAAAGACTTACAAAAATGGTACTAACAGCTGCCTCGCTTGGTGCTCAGCATTAAGAGGTTAGTGTTAGGACTGGTCGGCCTGGTGTCAGGATAATGTGACTGGGTCGGACATCATGCTATATGTCTGCTGCATGATGCCCCAGTGCTAGACATCACTATAAACTGCCACACTGCAGACACTGTAGCGATATGACTGAAAAATTGTTAAAGTTACGTTAAAAATCCAAATCACACACACACACACAAAACACTAAGAGTATACAAAGAGTATACACTAAAGTATTACAAGTATGCACTAATGCACAAAGAGTATACACTACAGTGTACATTAGAACACCAAGAATATACACTACAGTGTATACTAGAACACCAAGAGTATACACTAAAGCACTAAAAGTATGCCCTAATGCACAAAGAGTATACACTACACTAAAGCACTAAAAACATACTAGAACACCAAGAGTATACACTAAAGCACTAAAAGTATGCCTTAATGCACAATGAGTATACACTACACTAAAGCACTAAAAACATACACTAAAGCACTAAGAGTATACACAAAAACACTAAAAGCATACACTAAAGCACTAAGAGTATACATAAAAACACTAAATGCATATACTAAAGCACTGAAAGTATGCATTAATGCACAAAGGATATACATTAATGCACTAAAGTACACATTAATGCAAAAAGAATATAAACTAAAGCGCTGAAAGCATACACTAAAGGCATACAATAAAGCATTAAAAGCATTCACTAAAGCACTAAAAGCATACACTAAATGCATACACTAAAGCACTAAGAGTATACACAAAAACACTAAAAGCATATACTAAAGCACTACGAGTATACACAAAAACACTAAATGCATACACTAAAGCACTGAAAGTATGCATTAATGCACAAAGGATATACATTAATGCACTAAAGTACACATTAATGCAAAAAGAATATAAACTAAGGCGCTGAAAGCATACACTAAAAGCATACACTAAAGCACTAAAAGCATACACTAAAGCACTAAACATATCTACTAATGCACAAAGGGTACACATCAAAGCATAAAAGGTATAAACAAATACACAAGGTGCATCTGTTAAAGCACTAAAAGTATACACTAATGCACAAAGTATTACTTTTACAATGTTTTTAAGATATATAGATGCATCTGCAAATGCTGACTAAACTTAATATGTGACTTCATAATGTTCTAAAATGTTATTGCTAATATTGATGCCAAATAAAAGTGTATTTTTTTGATGCTGTTCCTATAGGTAAGCCCAAATCAAACTTAATGTAAAGGTTAGAATACACAGCAAACACAGCATGCTAAATTCAAAGGATTTCAGGGCTGGTACATCAGAATCCATTTATGTGCGAGTGTATCAAATTTAAATCAAACTATGGCCATCTACAATTCTAAAAGAACTGGACTATCTTTACAAAACAGACTGATGAAAAGGACTTAGTATATGTACAAGAGAAAGTTTATTGTCATCCCAACCCCAACCCCCACAAATTTGTGATGCTGGAAGAGGTACATAACTACTATATGAACATTAATTTTTTTTTAGGTCTGTCCTTTGTGAACAAAATACTTCACTTGGCAAATATCTGGGTTCTCCTAGAGCAAATTATTTTCTTTAAAAACTGGTATGAATAAATAAGTGTTACAAATATTTTGGTCCAATCTGGATTTTTGAACTGCAAAATTATTAATGGGAGATTTGTGAACAGAAAAGTTTCTAATCCTCATCAATTAAATATTCAACTATCTGCAAATACATATAAAGATAAAAAATAAAGTTCTGGCCAAATTTTAATTGAACCTCAGGTCATGACCCAAATCATTGTCATGGGGGTCCTTGGCAACATGTTTTTTTTCTTGACTTTGTAATGCTGAAAAGTAGCCCAAGAGTTGGGACATCCTGCTGGTGGCTATTTTAGGGTCACAGGAAAAATGGTTTGGAACCATTGCTCCAACCCATGCTATCAAATGCCAGGCAAATCTTGAATCACATATCTTGAAATAGTTGTAACTTGCTGCTTTAGCCATGTACCAGCATGCTGGGTCGGAAAAACTCAACATAAAACATTTGGCAAAAAGTACAAACAAAATAAATGGCACAATATATGAACAAACAATATAATGGCACAAAAAATGTAATTCATAAAAAAAACAATCATTTTGCGACTTGCATAAAATATGGAATATTTGGGCCCTAACGGTCAATTTCTCAAATGCAAAAAAGTACTGCAAATATAACTATTATGCCCACATCAGTGAAAAACAGTGTTTAGTGGTCTCAATGAACTCAACTTTTGGGCCTCGAGATCACTCACTTAATGCAATAGCTGTTGGCCATGAAACTTAGGCCAGTGAGATACTTCCTGTTGAAATTTCTTAAAATGCAATTCACTGTACATGTTATGAATAAAATTGTTTTAAGGCTTCTCCTGTTTCTGTATCTTCCTACACATCAGCATCATTTGTCCATTACTGAAGGGCCCCTATGCAAAGAACTTATAGTTCAAAGTTGTGCTCAGCATTTTGTTTGGATAAACTTGTGCAGATGTGTTTCTATATTTTGTTGTTGTTGTTGTTGTTGTGGGGTTTAACGCCATTTTTCAGCACGATAGGCTATACATGGCGGCCAGTATTAATGGTGGAGGAAGAACCCGGAAAACCCCGGAAAGAACCACCGACCCACGAGAAGCTACTGGCAAGCTTTCTCACATGCCCACATTGGCTGAATCTTAGACTCGAACCGCCGCAGACAGAGGTGAGATGGCAGTGATCCGTAACGAAGAGCGCTTTAGACCACTCGGCCTCTATATTTTGTAACATCAGCCCTATTTTATGGCAGATGGGAATCATCTGTATAAACTTAAAATCCCTTCATGCCAGAATGCTTTTTGTAAAATGTCTGTGTGTGTCATTTAGATTTTTAATGTAGCTTTAACAATTTTTCAGTCATATCACTACAATGTCTGCAATGTGACAGTTTTAGTGATGTCTAGCATTGGGGTATCATGCAGCATACATGCAGAATGATGTTCCACCCAGTCACATTATCCTGACACCAGGCTGACCAGTCATAACAATAACCTCTTAATGCTGAGCACCTAGCTAGGCAGCTGTTTGTACCATTTTGTAAAGTCTTTGGTATGACTCAGCCAGGGTTCAAATCCGCGACCTCCTGCATCTGAGACAGGCACTCTAAGCATTAGGCTAATGGAGTGCTCTTTTGTAAAATGTGGTCAAATTCTGATGACTAGTATTGGAAAAGTCATTTAAAGGATTTTCCATCTTTAAAAAGTGCAGCAAAATGTGATATGAAATTGGCTTCAACTATCAATTTAAAATACTATATCTAAATGCTTTTTGTAACATTTTTTGGTCAATTTCTGTTGTGTAGATTCTCAGAATAAACCGTTTTTATGTTTTTCTTATTTTAGTATTTAACAGCCATATCTGATTCTGAATGTCATCATTTGTACAAATGTGAAAGCCATTTATGCCAGGATGCTTCTGTAAATCTTTTTTTCAAATGTTTTGTTTAAAGGTTTCTCTATTTAACAACAGTGGCCAACAGTGGATTGACATAAGTTAAATAGAAATGAAAGCCTTCATTCTGTCAAATTTGGTCAAATTCCATTGAACAGTTTGGGTGAGAAAGTTATTTGGATTTTTAACATAGCTTTAACACGTTTTCAGTCATATCACTATAATGTCAGCAGTGTTAAAGTGTATAGTGAATGTCTAGCACTGAGACATCATGATGCATACATGTAGCAGGATGTCCCACCCAGTCACATTATCCTGACACTAGCACTAACCTCTTAATGCTGAGCGCCTAGTGAGGCATCTGTTAGTACCATTTTTATGCCTTTGGTATGACTCGGTAAGGGTTTGAACCTGCGAACTCCTGCATCCAAGACAGATGCTCTAACAACCAGGCCACCAGAGTAGTCTCTGATTTTTGTAATGGTTGCCATATTTAATGGTAGATCATCATCAGATGCAGAGTTCAAATTCCTCCATAAAATGATGCTTTTAATCAAATTTGATCAAATTATGCCGAGTGGGTTTTGACCAGCCATTTATCTTTCAAATTTTAGCAATGGTAGCCTATTTTATGGCATATCAGCATCAGTGTGTATATATTTGAAAACCTTCTATGCTATAATATTTTCTGTAAAATCTGGTCAAAGTCTGTTTGGTGGTATTGAGTCATTTACATGCATTTTTGGTAATAGTGACTACATCTGATGACATATTAGCATCATTTGTATAAATTTCAAATGTTTTCATACCATGATACACTTTATTAAGTTTGGTCAAATTCTAGTCCGAGGTGTTGGAGATTTTCTATCTTTAACAACATTGGCCATGTTTAATGGTTTAATGGCATCCTTTGTACAAACTTGAAAGCTTGTCATGTCAGGACGCTTTCTGTCACACTGTATTAAATGCTGTCCTGAATCAGCGGTTTTTGAGAAGTTGTTTTAAGGGTTAATCTACATTTGGTAACATATGCTGGTGATAGAAATCATTTGTACAAATATGAAAGCCCTCTGTACTAGGAAGCTCTCTGTGTCATAGTTTTTGAGAAATAAAAAACAGCAATTGCTGAGTGAAACAGGACAGAATGCCATACAACAAACTAAGAGTTTAGTTTATGTTTCATAAGATCGGCTTTTAATTCTGTATTGTTTATTGCTGCATGGCAATGGTTAAAGTTGATGCTACAGGTTCATCATCACATCATTTTTAAAAGCAGCAAATCAACCAGTAAGAGAAAGGATACACTGTTGTTGTCTCATGCTCATAGCGTTATGTGATACATTACTTCTTTAAATACTACATATTAATCTTTCATTCCTGCCATAATATATATCATGAATACAGCCATCAAACTTCATTCATTGAACCCAGCCGAGGTCATACAGAGACTCAGATCTGCCATCGCCTAATGCCCAGAAAGATTTGGATCTATGCTGATCGTTCAACCATTTTAAAATAAATAACTTATTTACAATATTAGCAGCAATAAAAATATATTTCATGTCTCTCTATCTCGGATGCCTAGTAAAATACCTACCCAAATTTGACAACTATTAAGTTTTTCATGACAACGATCAAACATACTTAGCAAGGAATACAATGACTGTTTGGTATATTCTAAACATGCATCCATATATTTTTTAAAGCTGTCTGAAACATGAAATTTTTATTTCAGTATGAAAAAAAGTGAATAAAAAGTAAATTTAAAAAGAAAACTGACAAAACAACACCTTAATCGTGTACGATTCTAATTTCTTATTATCTTTTATAAACAATGTAGATATTGTCTTATCTTTTTCACGCAAATAGAGAACAGTAAAAATATCTGATGAAGAATATGAAGCTGCATCAACAAAAACATGATAAATTTAATTAATTATGATTGCTATTGAAAGATGGTGCAGATATCTGATTTCAAATAAACAGTTATAAAGATACAGGTCTGCTGATACAATGGTAGACCTAAATCTATGTTGTTCACAGCTGGGTAAGCATAATGCAATGATAAAAACAGTACAATGTTTCCTTAATATAAAGCACCTCATTAAAGTGTAGTCCATCATATATGTATGAGTATAGCTCCCATTTGTGGGATGATTAGTTTGATATTAATTCTACCTCATTATAAGGTGACCTCATTTACAATATCATAACCTCTTAACCCTTTACCTCATACAGCATAGTTACAAAGTGTAGCGCGCTATAAATAGAACACCTGTTACCTATTCGACCCCATACGCATAGGCCTGCCTGTGAACTGTTAAGCAATGTAGTGTATGTTACGCTTAACAGCAATTTTAACCATTTTACATTTTTGGTACACATTTATTATATGTGGAAAAATTTAACAGTCAAGTCTGATTGTTATAGCCGTGTAATTATTTTTCAAGGAAGAATTTTCTATGTGCTTTAAAATCTTGAGAAAACTCGTTCACCATCATGTCAGTGAGGCTGTGTGACCAACCGTAGCTGCCATTTCTCATACTCGAAATTTACACGTTTTTCGTCTGTGTCTACATCACTAAGTCATCTGAATTTGATAATTTATAAAAACTAATTGCTGCATACATCAATATCAGAGCCTTTACCTAAGTTATTGAATCCTTCATAGTTGTGATTTTAATCGTGAAAACTTCGTAAGTACTGAATGAAATCCGCGACTGCCATTTAGGAGAGTGGAGATTATTACACATTTACTTTAAATAGCAGATATCGATCAGTGCATAAACAGTGACCATGTGATCTGACGTAATTGTCATTTGCAAAAATGAATGTAGTATCTAATAGGGAGGTTTCCCTGAAGGTGGTGCTATGAAAACCGTCTTAAAATGGTTGATGTTTACATCCTACGTCAAAAGGCACTTCTATGCGACTGGAGGCATCAATAGGTGCCTCCATGCGAATGATGTAGAGGCGTCTAAAGACGCTAGCTTGAGGTAAAGGGTTAAGACTCCCATTAATAAGTCTTATAGTGAGGGAAAACTGTAATGACAGGATAACTGTAACATGCTAAATTCACTTAATCACCATTACCTTCTGTCTGGAAATAAGATCAAACCTATGAAATATGCTCTAATTAAATCTGACTAACTGTGACAAAAATTAGTGTGGAACTTGTAAAAATAATTTCAACTCAATGTTAAAATAGCACAGAAATCTAGCTGAAAAGTAGAAGTGAAGCACAACTGCAATGTGGATAAGCTTACATGAAACACAGTCTACAATGCTTCTGCTATATATGAATATGTTCATATGACAGAATATGGACTACAGCTGGAAGACTAAACTTTCTATATGCATTACATTGAATGTGTACAAAAGGTATAACATAAGACTGGAAATAATTATTACAAGAGAATTCCACAGATAACATATATGAGACAAGATTAGGCTGAAAAGAATAACATATGTGGGATATTGAGATTGAGGAGTAAGAGAGTTTGTGAGATGTGCTAAGACAGGTAAAATATGTGGGAAACTGAGATAGGATTAAATTGAAGAGTATGTCAGACAAGAAGAGATAGGATTAGACAGAAAAGAATGGAGTGAGGAGTGAGATAGGATTAAAATGAAGAGTATGTCAGACAAGAGTGAGATTAGATTGGAGTGAAGAGCATGGCAGACAAGAGGAGTGAGATGGGATTAGATGGATGAGAAGAGTTTGGCAAACAAGAGGAGTGTGATAGGATTACTGGTAGATTGAAGAGTATGGTAGACAAGAGTGAGGTGATTAGAGATAGCATGAGATAGGATTAGATTGAAGAGAAGAGTATGGCAGGCAAGAGGAGTGAGATGGGATTAGATTGAAGAGTATGGCAGATAGGAATAGTTTGTAGAGTATGGAAGACAAGAGGAGTGAGATACAGTTAGACTGAAGAGTATTGTAGACAAAGAGTGTGATGATCAGATTGAAGATTATGGCAGACAAGAGTAAGATGAGATTAGAAAGAAGTGAAGAGTATGGCAGACAAGAATGAGATGATTAAATTGAAGAGTATGACAGATAGGAATTGATTGAAAAGTATGGAAGACAAACAGAAATAGGATTAGACTGAAGTGTATGGCAGACAAAGGTAAGATGATTAGATTGAAGAGTATGGCAGACAAGCGGAGTGAGAGTATATTAGATTCAACAATATGACTTAAGAATAGACTAAAGAGTATGGCAGACAAAATGAGTGAGAGAAGAACTGATTGAACAGCAAGGCAGACAAAAGGAGTAAGATAGGATTAGACTGAAGTGTATGACAGACAAGAGATTGGCTTAGACTAAAGATTATGGCAGACAAGAGGAGAGAAATAGGATTAAATTGAAGAGCAAGGCAGATGGGACTAAAGTGAAGACTTTGGCCTGTAAGAGATGTGAGATATGATTAGATTGAAGAGTATGGCCAATGGGTGCTTCTTAGAAAATTAGTACTTTTTTTAATACCCCCCAGCAATCGACTGGTTTTCTGATTATAAAATAATTAGTGGTCTGATATCTACAGTATCAGTGATTTTCACATTCAATGTAGCATCACTAAGAAATGGCCCAAGTTGCCAAGAGACTGGTTATAGTGCACATTACACAGCAGACTGATTTATTGATAATGCTGATACCCATCAGTCTGATTGATAATGCCGATACAAATTTCTTTAAACTAGTGTGTACCTTTAAACAATATGTTTGTTAATGTAACTTTGATTAGCAACTGATTGTAGTCACTGCAGATCCTATAATAACATCCTGTGTGCATGTTCAAATAGTATGTCCAGTTCCATTATTGATTTTATCATCATGTACATATATGTAAACATACAGGAACAATATTGTGACAATCTAAGGGTCCCAGTTGTGTTTCTTGAAACTGTCCAATATATTCAACAAACACGTACAAATTATGACAGATTCGGACAAAATATGAGGCCAAAAGACATACAGCAAATAAAACAATTTCAAGCTGAGTGAGGTATAGGTAGAATTTCTAAATGTTTCTATTAAATGGCACCAGTCTAGTTATTGTAAACAATGTACACATTCTGAAGTTTTTGTAAATGCTTAAGCCTTATATTTGATGTGTACTGGGTATCAGATACAGGAATTTGAGGAGGAATGTATGTGTGTGTGTGTGGGTGATTTAGATTTTTAACGTAGCTTTAACAATTTTTCAGTCGTATTGCAACGATGTCTGCAGTGTGACAGTTTATAGTGATGTTTAGCACTGGAGCATCATGCTGCAGACATGTACCATAATGTCCCACCCAGTCACATTATCCTTACAACAGGCCGACCTGTCCTAAAACTAACTCTTAGTGCTGAGCACCAAGCGAGGCAGCCGTTAGTACCATTTTTAAAAGTCTTTGTTATGACTTTGCTGGGGTTCAAACCTGCGAGAGGAGGAATGTAATGTTAGTTACTATATCTTTTGACATGGTGTATGGGATTTAACCAACCTCCTTTCATTTCCAGGTGTTAGCTGACAGTTAGGAGTGTGGTATATCCCATAATGAATTTGTTACCACTTAGAATATTTTTCTTTTCTGTCTAAGTAAATCTTTGGAAATGACCTTGCACTGAGTAATTTTTTAAAACCTGAATGGAGCTTGATAATTTGTTACATGTGATACATTTCTCACACTAAGCATTTCAACAATATCAGAGAACAGTGCATCAATATCCATTCAAGCTGAAATCATGAGAATTGAGTTTCTTCCGTTGAAGAGGGACAATATTCTGATAGGCAACACTTTGTTTGATTGGGTAGAGCCTGGTTTAAGTTCTGAGCTTTTCCCATCTTTTGTTGTTTGAGGTCATTGGTGTGCATTTCTCCAAACATATAACCAACACAGAGTCTGATTGGGCAAAATCCTATTGAAGTTCTTAGGGTTGTCTCTGAATATCCCATACAATAATCCACCTTACTTACCGATATGGACTTAGATGTTAAAGAATTTGTATTTTCTGTAGATTAAGAGGAAGCCTGCCCAAATGGCCAAGAATTATTTGAGCACACAGCTATTTGGATTTAAATCATCTGTCCCCATATACAGAGGAAGAATGATGATAAAGAACATATTACTTCATACTAACTTGTTGTTATCATCCTGGGCATATTCAGTAAATTTACTCCTTATCCTTTTTCTGTGTTTGTATTATCATCAGCCTATGCCCTATGGTATCAATTTAGACAATTTGATTTCTTGGGTACTTCTATGCTTCCTGTTGACATATTGCTGTAGCCTCACATCAGAATATTTCTATTTGCTTTAATCATGCTGAACAAATCCATAATACAGTATAACAAATATTTTAAAAAATATATATAATAATCAATTTATACTTTTCTAACTGACAGAATGGAGCCAGACATTTTCTTTATATTTTTGCCATTATCAGGGATGCTTTCATATGACCCAAAAATATGTCAATTATCTTTTGTACACCTCATCCAAATTCCATACACATTATGAGAACTGCAAATACCATATCCTATGCATAGGCTACTGACCAAACAAAACTGCCTAGATATTCAAATGGTAACAATGGCATATGTGTACATATGTATATTAAGTCTGAGATTAGATCAGATGATGGTCTCAAATGGTCACAGAATTAGGTCAGTATCTGACAGCGGATGATGACACTGAGATCAAACTGAGACAAGCTGCAAGATAAGACAAAACTAAATGATAGCTGTGAGAAAAGGAGGTAAAGCAGAGAGATAATATATCAATGAAATTATATTAACAGATAACAGATTACTGATTACCTAGGACTGCAGACAGTCAAGTAAGGGGAAGATGCCCTGAAAAACACAACACAATAAACATGCAGTTCATACACAAAATTTAACATAACAATCAATCATTAACTGAATAATACAAAACACAAACATTTTATATTATTATTACTGATGTTGGTTCAAAGATAAGACACATATAAACTGTGTAAAATGGTGGTCAACTAACAATGGTACTCGGGAAATCTGTGAGATGGTGACAAACAAGAGGCTATTATCATGCGACTCAGCAAAAAGAGAATATATTAGCATGCATGTTATTGATTAGTTATTGTAACATCGGAAAAGTCACCATAAATTTACCTATCTAAACTGCAATTTCATTGAACCATTCATAACCTAAGGGAACCCATGAGCCTGCGTGATCCCAAAGGGTACTACAGATTCAATGAAATTATCATCAAACTTCACCTTGGTAAGTATCATTTAATTTTCCGATCATCTTGTACATGACATTTGATCCTTTAGGAAACCCAACAGAATCAACTCTGAATTTCCTAAACTATCGTATATACCCTCTTTTACAAGATGGATCCAACTGAAGGCTGCACAGATCCAGATCTGCCATCACATGAAGTTTGGAATAATCAGAAGAACAAACAACATAGACCCTGATCTGTCATTGCATTATGCGAAAGAAGATCAGGGTCTAAGATGTTTGCAGTTGAATCTGATGTAGGCAACTGTAAATATGCATTTTTTGTTCCAAAATACATTTAAATACTGTAAATATGGATTACAGATATTTTTCATACATCTATAATGCCATACAATTCCAAATTCCCCCAAAAAACAAAATAAAATTCAAAGATGAAACAAATAAGCAATATTCCTTCAATTCATATGATGGAAATACCATATTCTGTACTAAAGGTGCTACATGTAACATTATATAATATTTATCAATAACAATTATTACATCTTAAACCATTATGTTCCGGTTTTGTTTCAATTACATAACTGGGATTAAAATCTTTTAAAAAAATTGTTCCTTGTCATGTAAGCTGCTCCTGACTGTATAACTAAATGTGCCCATTTAGGATACCTGATGTCATCTGAATGCTCTCTTGCAACTAATTTTCAATTTATTGTACATGTATTCACATAATAATAAATATTAATATGTTGCATTATGTATGACAACAATCAACTTTCACATATTGTAACAATACGACAATACAAATACAACAATACAAATACAACAAACATATTACAAAAATCCATACAGAATTTGTGGATTCATCTTCAATGCTAAAGTATTGTTGAGATTACTTTTAAACAAGGGTCATTCAAGTTTCAAAGTAAGCACATTTTCTACCTACATTCATGTCTTGTTTTTAGTTAACCATGGAAATCATGCTTGAATCTGAATTGAATGGCCAAGTGACTATGTACATCACTATGAATTCACATTCGGTCTTCCTTAGTAATTTTGTCATCAAACTGAAGTAGATGCAAAAATGCCACTTCCTTCAAAATTAGGACCTCAATATTTGGAATCTCTTGTATTCAGATGGTTAATAATTTAAAAAAAATGTGATTTATGAATAATGCCTAATTCAGTAAAACCCAGTTTAAGCGACCAATGCTATAAGTCACAAACTGTCCTGTACAACCAAAATTGTCATTCATTCATCAATTTTATAATATAAATGTATGTTGAACAAGACCAGCAGCCAAAATCATTTAAGGCAAAATATGTCTTTCAACACCGTTATGAGCAACTGCAACGTAGAACCAGACATAAAATACTAGTGACCTTTATTTAACCATTTTAATTAGGATTGGTCAGGACGATCAGCAGGTGGAATGCAGATCATTCTGAACCCCAACGAAATAAAAAAAGGAGTTGCAGTTTGTTCTGAACCCCAATGAAATAAAAAAGGAGTTAAATCTGTGGAACATTTTTTTAAAGTTAACAGGCAGCATCATATGTTACAGACAAACATGATTAAAGCACAGGTCACTAACCATCACTGAAGTGCCAATGTCATGTAAATCCCAAATATGATTAACCATACCTTATTGAAAAGGAAGCAGTCATTGACATATTAGTTCACAAGATCAAACGGTTTGCTTATCTGTTGTGAAAACATATCACAACGCTGATAAAGTCATGATGAGAAATCTCCTCACCTGGCTTTCACTCTAGCATGCAGAGTACATCAATTTTCTCTGAAGTCAATATGTAATACTTGGGGCTAATGAGGTCTTCTTCTATTACAAAGTGTTTTCCATGTCAATTAATTCTCTAGTCACTGCAAAGGTTTCTACTATTTGCTAATTTGTTGATGTGACGTATATTAAAACCCACATGCTAAGCCAAATGTGTCACTGTTGGAAATTATCTAGTATAATAATAATGCATCTGTTATGTCCCTTGTTTATGAGTTATCCATTTATGTAATGGATGAATTAAGGATTGGACTTTTGTCTCTAAATAAACATGTTTTCAACTGAGTTAATGCTTTTTTTGGGATTGAATTGGAATACATATATTCTGTATTTACTCAAGGCCTGATTGATTCTAGCCACAAGAATCATTTTAAAATTACCAGGGATATGTTAACATCATATAAATGTCAATGCTGTATGATAAGTGTGCACCTTTATCATCATTTAACATTATTTTGACATGTAATACTTTAATGAGAACTATCAATGCACAATAGATTATACATAAAGTGGATATTTTTCCTTTCAAACCAAGCTGATCTTTGACCATGACACCTGCCCCCCCCCCCCTGCACAGACCTGTTATAAGAGATCATCTGTCTTAACAGACAGCTTTTGTTGGCAGAAAGGGTGGTCTTTAAACACAGGTTTTACTGTCCCACTACTACAAATAAGAACATCACAAAAAGCCATGTTAAGCTTGTCCTTTTATTTTTAGACAGGTAAAAACTTTAATATGAGCTTAATCGGCATGGATGGATTAATTCGCACAGTGTCAAAGCAATCACTATGTCATACGTCTATCAAAGTGAGCTCAACAATTAGACATACATACTTACATAGTCACTAATGTTAATCTAATAGGTTAAAAAGAAAAAGGTACTTTTGTGCTATTATGGGTTAAATAAATATTCAGTGCACAAGTATAAAAACGAGGATTAAAAGACAGGATCCAAGGCTTAACAATATGAGCCCTCAACCAAACTAAATTTCAAATAAGGGTTTAATTGCTTGAGCAATTAAATACTGTATTGTCTAAAACTGTAAATACTCTCTAATGTCTCATACACTATCAATCCATATGAATTGTAACTACCTTCTGTCCTCTGATATCTGGTACACAGAACTATATTCTTAATTTTATTAAAAATTTGTAAATTTTTGGTACCTAGGAAAATGTTAAGCAATTTTATTTCACACAAATGATTAGTACACTTAAAAAAATTAAGGTGCAAGGAAGACTAGATAATTTAATATTGGACAGTTTGGCTGCTAGAAGTATATGTCAAAAAGCTACTGCATAACTAGTAATTTATACCGACTAATGTGGTTTGGGTGCTTGGAAAAGACCTTGTCCAATCCAGTGGGTCACCTAGATAGTTTCACCATATTCAAAGTAAGACCTATATATACTGTGTGCTCAAGAAATTAGTAGTCAAGTAAATTTCATGAGGTTTAAACAAATAAATTTGAAGTGCACATCAACAATATTTTGCATAATGTCTCCACCATGTGTACACACATACTAGAACAGTTAGGTGACTGTCCATGCCAGGAGCTCTCTTCACTGAGATGGGAAGGGGCATTATCTACCGAAATGGTCAGGTTGAATAAAGCACATTAGTTAGTATGTATGATTTGTTAGCGTGACCTGTTTAACCCAATAAGTTATAAGTGGTATTATGGAATCTCTAGTTGTACTACAAAGGGAAAAACCTCATTTTTTTGACCCAATTTTTTTCTACCCAAAATTCGCCCTGTGGTCGAAATCTGATTTCGTGTCAGATTTTAGACTTTTTGCATTCAGAAACAGCTTTCAAAATGTGTTTCCTACTCGAATTTCAGACGAATACGACAAAAACCTCCAGGGGTTAATGTGTTAAGTACCAACAAAATCATGATGATCAAAATGGATTTAAACAGCCACTTCCCCTCCTATCAGGCATGCTTGGATTGACAAATGAAAACTCACTTAGATAATTTTTTTGTGAGTTTTGGACCCAAAAGATCAATGTTTGCTTATTAATGGATGTGTGGGTATTATATCAAATAAGCTAAACAATTTTATAAAGTAGACAGTTTTATATTTTTATAACTTTTACATTTTTCATACAATTTTAATTACATTTTGAGTAACTGTACCAATATGTTCTGTGCCAATTACTGGAAATTATTTAAAATGAAAAATGCTGATCTTAAAGTTTGCTAATGGACAGGCAAAGAATTACAATATGTACTCACTTATAAGTCAAGTCAAACAGTAAACAACAAAGATCCAGATCTGCCATAGCATAAAGCACCAACATAACAGGACTTATGTTGTCTGTTCTCCTGATTACTCCTATTAAATAAACAGACCCAGATCTGCTGGCGCATTATGCAACAGCAGATCTGGGTATGTACAGTTTACAGTTTGGCACGTCTTGTGAGTACATATGCTATTGATTCTTCTGACAGGTCAATAACCATTAGACAAATAAACAGCTAGTTGTACTGCATCTGGTGCAACAGGTGATCAAGGTAAATGAACTAAATGATGGATCCTGTCTTCTAGTTCAATATATATTGTATACATACATACATCTTAATTAGCATACAATATCTATATTAAAAAAACATACATGCAAACTGAAATAATTTTGTTCATGAAGACATTCAACAAGATTTGCTAAATAAATCTGGAGAAATAGAAAATGATATTGTACACTGATGATGCCCAAACAATAATATATATAATGAAATAATAATGCACATAATGAAACTAAAGCACAACCCAGTGTTTGCATTATATATACACTAAAACCTGCCATAAATATGCACATTCACAAAGGTTGTAGAAAATCACAATCTCCATCCTCTACTATGTGCAAGTAAGAACAAGCCCAAGATTTTGGAAAAACATCAATGACAACATTAACCAACACCAGATACATACAGATACAACTTTAACCTTGACCCACATTCCACAAGTGTAGCTTGATAAACCAACAAGAGTCCACACTGAGGGGTCTGACACTCTACAGGTTGAAAAGAATTCCCAGGAATTCAAGACAAGTCCATTTCTACTTTTCACTACTGAACGTTGAAACCATCTTTGATAATCATCAGCAATAATAAGATTTTCAAATTAGCTGTTGTGGATATATCATACTGGATGCCAGATTGGCACCCTTTCCATTTAGAACAAAGTAGATGTCGTTAGAAGTCTTTTGGTCAAAACCCTATGTCAAAATGATCATTCATTCATGGCAGCCATACTGGACTGGCATCATTTTCAATTAGGACAGACTAGGTATCATAAGACGTATATTGGTGTAAACCCCAAGTTGTTATAGCCATTCATTTGGAAGTTGAGATAACAATATTTTCAAGATAGCCACAATGCTAGCCATATTAAGAAATCATTGTTTTCATTTAGGATCAACATCATAAGAACTCTTCAGGTAAAATCACCATGTTAAAACGACTTTCCCTTTAAGAGCAGTAGCTATAACAAGAATTGTCAAGATGGCCTGATAATGAATGTCTCCATTTTAACTTAAGATCATGTAAACATTACAAGAAGACTTTTAGTGAAAACCTCATGATGATATGTCATTCATTTAGAGTGAGTACTGATAAAAAGATTTTCAAGCTGGCCACTGTGGCAGCCATCTGACCCCAGATCAGAACCTTTTTCATTTAGGACAATTAGAAGTCTTTTGGTGAAAACCCAATATATATATATATATATATATATATATATATATATATATATATATATATATATATATATATATATATATATATATATATATATATATATATATAACCTTCCATACTGGAGGACTAGCTAATGAAATATTTGGATGGCTGTTGTGGCACCCATACTGGATATCAGATCAGCACCATTTTCATTTAGGACCAAATGGACATCACAAGAAGTCTTTTAGTGAAAACCTCATGTTGATATGACCATCCATTCAGGAGCAGCAGCAATAAAAAAGGCTGACTGTGGTAGCCATATTGTATGTGCGAGAAGCAGCACATTCATCTAGACCCAAACAAGACAATGGGATGAATGTGTGTGCCAAGTTTCATGGCAAACCTCCAGGCAGTTCAGAAGGAAAGCAATAATCAAACTTAAGCTAAGGGATAGACAGGCAATGGACAACACATAATCCCATAAGCTCTTCTGGTCTATGACCAGTAGAATTAAAAATATAAATGTCAGATGAAAAAAGGGGACAAAGTTGTATAATTAGACTTGTTACTCATTTTAAGGGAAGAAGTCACACAATACAGCAGCATTTTGCTTGGCTAGAGCATGGGGCAATATTTTCTATTATAATTTATTCTTTTATTTTAATTTTCAATGCATGATTCATCATATCCATAAGCAATCTTCTAAATGTACATCAGTTAGATTTTTATCTTCTTAAATATTGTTTTATACAAAGACAATTTTAGTCACTTTATTGCATTTGACAGAAATAAGAATGAACACTTAAAAGCTACCAAACACACCAAAAAACCCAACAAAATAACAAAACATGGGAGGGGATACAAGCTTTGGGCATTTTAAGGAAGGATTAAATACAAGAATCCCAAGTGGGCTTGATATTGCTCTCCTCCGGGTGTCTGACTAACAGACAAATGCAAGAGCAGTTGGCCTAGGAATCTGGGGCAGCAGAATGATTCCTGCTGAGATTTCTCCCAATGCTGTTCACTGCATTTGTTATGAAAGCAACTATTTCGATTGTTCTCAGTTTTCTGCATCTTAATCCATAGTATCATTATTCACTATCCTTTATCCAATACTGAAAGAGCCTGATGTCATGATTCTTTCTGATGAAGTTGGAATAACTCTACTGAGCTGTTTTGGGAAGTTATTTTTTTTTTTTTTAAATTTGTGAATTTTAGTAATAACATCCATTTGAGATAATGGATTGGCACCATCTATAAATTAGTGACTTGGAAGGCTTAAAAAGTTATACTAATTTATAAAAAGATTAGATGGAAGAATAAAACATTTGAATCATACTAGACCGTTCTAAATAATCATTCCAACTTTTCTTTATATGTCACAAGAAAATTTATATACTTCCATTTGAAAGATTTTTTTTGAGGGAATAATGACTGTGGTGGTTTCCCTTTAAAGGCATTTTTGATACTGATTTAATTATCACTATCAACTGAACAATATCCAAGGGAGATAGCTACTATATGTCTAATCATTAACGGGGTACTCTACAGATATTATGAACTTATGAGAGAGTGACAGGTGCAATTGACACTGGTGGTTCAAGGTATATAAACTCTGCACCAAAATGATGGTGATTAGACCCCCCCCCAAAAAAATGAATCAACAAAACCAATTCCCTCTGATGAATTACAAAGATCATTAAAATGGTCAAGGACCATGGGTGACTCAACTACCCCAGCAGATGGGAGGGAACACCTCCACATCCTATCAGGCAGCACCCCGTTTTAGTCTAAAATCCTACAAGCCTTAAACTGAAAGACCTTTGTGCAATGATGCTTTGTATCCAAAATTTGGTCAAATTCTGTGCAATGGATTTTGAAAATAAGTAATCTCAAGATTTGTATCTACTTTTAAATTAATTTTTTTATCAGCATCTGATGGTAGATTGACATTATTTGTATCAATATGAAAGACCTTTATGGCAGAATTTTCTCTGTAAATTTGGTCAAAGTTTGCTGAGCAATTTTCATATGTCATTTCAAGGTTTTCTTATTCTGAGTAATGGCAGTTTTATTTGATGACAGGTTGGCAAAATTTGAACAAGTATGAAAAACCTTGTCAAATTTGATGACAGAATGGCATTGTCTGTACAAGTATGAAAGCCCTTCTGACAAATTTGATCAGATTTTGTTGAGCTAGTTTTGAAGAAAATGTTTAAAGGAGTTTCTAATTTTAGAAAAAGCAGCCATATTTGATGGCAGATTAGCATCATTTGATTGTGTTTAGTGGTTTTAAGAAGAATTCATTCAAAGCTACATCCATTTTCGTTGTTGTTGTTCTAGGGTTTAACACCATTTTTCAGCACAAGATAGGCTGTACATGGCGGCCAGTATAACTGGTGGAGGAAGAACCCTCTATTTTTGTAATGGTGGCCATATCTGATGGCAGACAAGCATCATTTGATTGTGTTTAGTGGTTTTAAGAAGAATTCATTTAAAGCTACATCTATTTTTGTAATGGTGGCCATATTTAATGGCAGACCAGCATCATTTGATTGTGTTTAGTGGTTTTAAGAAGAATTCATTCAAAGCTACATCTATTTTTGTAATGGTGGCCATATTTAATGGCAGGCCGGCATCATTTGATTGTGTTTAGTGGTTTTAAGAAGAATTCATTTAAAGCTACATCTATTTTTGTAATGGTGGCCATATTTAATGGCAGACCAGCATCATTTGATTGTGTTTAGTGGTTTTAAGAAGAATTCATTTAAAGCTACATCTATTTTTGTAATGGTGGCCATATTTAATGGCAGACCAGCATCAATTGATTGTGTTTAGTGGTTTTAAGAAGAATTCATTCAAAGCTACATCTATTTTTGTAATGGTGGCCATATTTAATGGCAGACCAGCATCATTTGATTGTGTTTAGTGGTTTTAAGAAGAATTCATTTAAAGCTACATCTATTTTTGTAATGGTGGCCATATTTAATGGCAGACCAGCATCATTTGATTGTGTTTAGTGGTTTTAAGAAGAATTCATTCAAAGCTACATCTATTTTTGTAATGGTGGCCATATTTAATGGCAGACCAGCATCATTTGATTGTGTTTAGTGGTTTTAAGAAGAATTCATTCAAAGCTACATCTATTTTTGTAATGGTGGCCATATTTAATGGCAGACCAACATCATTTGATTGTGTTTAGTGGTTTTAAGAAGAATTCATTTAAAGCTACATCTATTTTTGTAATGGTGGCCATATTTAATGGCAGACCAGCATCATTTGATTGTGTTTAGTGGTTTTAAGAAGAATTCATTTAAAGCTACATCTATTTTTGTAATGGTGGCCATATTTAATGGCAGACCAGCATCATTTGATTGTGTTTAGTGGTTTTAAGAAGAATTCATTTAAAGCTACATCTATTTTTGTAATGGTAGCCATATTTGATGGCAGATCAGCATCATTTGATTGTGTTTAGTGGTTTTAAGAAGAATTCATTTAAAACTACATCTATTTTTGTAATGGTGGCCATATTTGATGGCAGACCAGCATCATTTGATTGTGTTTAGTGGTTTTAAGAAGAATTCATTTAAAGCTACATCTATTTTTGTAATGGTGGCCATATTTGATGGCAGATCAGCATCATTTGATTGTGTTTAGTGGTTTTAAGCAGAATTCGTTTAAAGCTACATCTATTTTTGTAATGGTGGCCATATTTAATGGCAGACCAGCATCATTTGATTGTGTTTAGTGGTTTTAAGAAGAATTCATTTTAAGCTACATCTATTTTTGTAATGGTGGCCATATTTGATGGCAGACCAGCATCATTTGATTGTGTTTAGTGGTTTTAAGAAGAATTCATTCAAAGCTACATCTATTTTTGTAATGGTGGCCATATTTGATGGCAGACCAGCATCATTTGATTGTGTTTAGTGGTTTTAAGAAGAATTCATTCAAAGCTACATCTATTTTGTAATGGTGGCCATATTTAATGGCAAACCAGCATCATTTGATTGTGTTTAGTGGTTTTAAGAAGAATTCATTCAAAGCTACATCTATTTTTGTAATGGTGGCCATATTTAATGGCAGATTAGCATTATTTATACAAAGACCTTCATGCTGCAGTGCTCTCTGTCAAGTTTGGTTTAAACTGGTCTGGTTGTTTCTTTGAGAACTTGGTAACAGCAATTGATGATGGACACACACTACACAACAAAAACAGGTCATGCCATGGGCTCACTTGATCATACTACACAACAAAAACAGGCCATGCCATGGGCTCACTTGATATTATGCCAGGTGAGGTGACAATAGCATAAAATACTGTCTGACAACCATTTTGGACAGCAAGAAACATGAAATGGTAGTCATTTGTGTTATTGATTGGTTATGCCTTGCCTTCCTTCAAAACAATCATAATAATCACCTAGACAGTGGAATATACAAAAACACAATAGAAATTTAGTTGTCCAGACAAATAATATTAAATGAATACCTCAACAATGCTCATGTGATTTTATAAGTATTTCTGATCCACTCCAACGAGTGAAAAGCTACAATAAATCTCCAAATTATCAAACATTTTGTGGCATTTTCTGATATAAAATTTTGTTCTGTTAATATATGAGCAAAAAAACCTTTAAGAAAAAAATCTACCAAGTTTCTGTTAATACTGTTATTAAGAAGGAAGGATGACTATCTCTCCAAGATGCTTGGCATTAAAGACAAATTTTGTTTCTGTTTTAACTTTAAGACCATAAACCTCTGGAAATTTCCAAACTGGATTTGAATTTTGCTGCCTTTTCTTTCTGGTTGCCATGCAGTATATCAATTGGTACGGGTAGGAAAAATGAGCTGTACAATATAAACTAAAGCTTGGGCAGACTAACCATCACATCATGCATCATACAATGCCTAACAACAGACTGGTTCCCTGTTTCTGTTACTCTGCTTATTGCACACAATGAAATTCAACATTTTTTAAAAAGATGTATTGCTTCTCGTTTCAATATTTTTTTAATAAAAAATCTGTAATTTTGTACACGTTTGTCATATCATGTTTGAACAAAATATCAGTAACTTTGATGAATTACTTTTCACAGGCTCAAAATTGAATATTTAAAAATTTCTGCTTAAATAAATGAGTTAAATCTGAAAATAAGTTTTCCAAAGCAATATAAACTTTTGGGATGAACAAAAAAAAAATTAAGGTAACAAAAAATTAAATAACTAAAGATAAAATATTCAGGTAAATTTTCTTTCTTTCAAAAAAGTGCAGTAAAATTTCAAGATAAAGTGTATGACTTGAATACAAATATCACATTATGACATGACAGAAACAAAAATAGAAAACAGAGTACTGCATTGTTTTAATACATTGTATTACTCGTTTAAATCTAAAACTGTTACAATCTACCACACTAAGTATATGAGAACAGGCTGGCCAAATCAGTAATCAAGTCTGCATAAAGAAATTGTTATGTCAAGTTTTTGTCACAGATACAAGAGATGCTTCCATTGATGCTGCACTATACCAAATATGGCAGACAAAGCAGCAAGTCCACATTAGGGCTGATTCAGAGGGAGCCGTGATGGTGATAACAAGCCAAAACAAGGGCATCAGCTCAAAAGATATTATATACCAGTAAAAATGCAGTATGGTCAGGATGGGGGTACCACATCCTACCTAGCAACCAAAGCAAATTCACCATTACCTGCTACCTAGGCAAAATCTCCTTCATATGTTCATATGTTTGAGTCACAAGTGACACATGAAATATTTTTATTTTGAAGAACCATAAGTACTCACTTATAAGTTGAAACAAGCTGAAAACAACAAAGATCCTCATCTGCCATAGCATAACATGCTGGGAGACCAGGGTCTGTATTTTTATTCTACTGATTACTTCTAACAAAGTGTACAGACCCAGACCTGCAATTGCATTATGCAACAGCAGATCTGGGTCTGTGCAGTTTGACTCGACTTAAGTGAGTATTTAGAGTAATAAGACTGGTAGTCACAGTCTTCTAGAAAATATTTCAAATTACAGTAAAATTTTTAAAACTTGAAGTGCTGCAGGTCTAATTGTTTTTGCAGAGTTTTCAGTTGTTTCAAGTTTTCCAAGGTCAAAGGCAAGTGAATACACTATGATAGTAATTTTAGTCATGGCAAGTTTGTGAATGACTGATTAATTTCAAGTTTGACCATGAGAGATAAAGATGAATAAAAACTCATTTTCCTTGTATGTTAGACCTAATGGTTCTGGATTATAATGAATAACAACAGCTAAATGTGCAAGAATTATTCCTTTCCTCTCATTTTTCTATACTCAACTCTTTATGAATTTTAGTTTCTAGCTTTGTCTGTCAAGCAGTAATACAGAGTAACACAAGAGGTGAACCAGACTGCAAACTCTGCCATATACACAATACCTTCTATTATTAGCCTGCTTCAGTGTGCTGGACAAATCACTTCAGACAAAAAAGGAAGGACAAAACAAATGTTATAACATTACCATACTCATAAATATACATTATACCCATTATAATTTACAGTGTAAAACTGACCATTCCAATTACTTTTCATGCACAGATAAATTTCAGACAAAAGAGACAAAGACATAATTGTTAAAATTTACTGGCCCTAACAATGGTAAAGAAAGCTCCATATCCTAAAAGCTATGAGAAAATAAATAAAAAATATAGTGTGAGTGCTCATTTCACATGAAATATAGCAAATGATTTCTACCCTGGCATGCTAAATTTTTTAATTACAGGATGAGTCTAATGAATCAATAAAATAAAGATTCTAATTGATCTCATGATGAAAAATACCGATTTCTATTTTGCCAAACTGCAGAATAGTGTAGCGATATACTCTGGAATAAATTCTGATGCCTTAGTCATTATGTTTTTTATTGGCATGACATTAGGACATCATTTGTGATGACATGAAGTATTATTATACCTGTTGCATATATGAAACTTATTAGGATATTAATAAAAATGTACTTAACGTACATACATTTGCAATATGTAATTAATTTCATCAACATCAAAAGATATGTGCCAAGCTGTATTAATCACAGACAACAACAAAAAAGTATAAAGTTTTGATAACACTATGTAAGCCGGCAACATTTTAAAAGATGTCTTCATTACAACTGCATTAAAATGGTATGCAGAGCAAATAACTGTTCATGACATCAGCAGGTGGTACAAAATAAAGAATCTTTTAAGAAAAAATGAAAAATAATTAGGGTGGTGCCTGTGGTACAATCAAATTCTTTCTTTTAAAACTTTATTCGCTTGCTTTTTTTTGTATTCCCTCCTTCTCATCTACCCCCAACTCTAAGAAAAGTTAAATTTTAATAACATTATGCACATCTACAGACCAACACCAATTACACCCCTAAGCTTGAAGTCACTTTCTGCTGGGGAAAAGAATGCATGTATTGGGCAGGTGAGAGTCTTCTTAGATTCTGTCCTAAATACTAATGTGAGACAGGGAAATCCAGACCTAGGAGATTCATCCATAGGTAGGAATGAGGCATTGCCAACTTCTCACCACAAACTATGACCAAGAGGGTGTGATTTCTGATCTCACAATAATACATGTTTCATTAGTTTTCCCACTTCACCAGGTCAAAATTGTAGATTATAAATAAAATGGTGCAACATGGACACAGACAAAAATTAAAGGACAATATATACACTAAACTGTTTTTATATATTTAGAAACAGCATGCAATATTTGAAAACAAGGAAATATTTGCTAAAAACACAGGAGCATGATGATGTGAAATCTTATAATGAATGATACGTCACAGTTGCAACATCATACAAACATGTCAGAGCTGCAATGCACCAATAAAAGTCTGACATCATGTGAAATACAAGAGTCACATGATATAAAAATCCTGCATAAGGGTTGCAAACTGGAAAATTCACTTTTTCACAGACAGGAATGTGAGAAATAACCTCAACAAACTCCTCAAATTAATGGGAACAAAAACCAAAGGCTCTATCACATTGGCCACAACTCACTTTATAGTACAAATCAGTATGTGTTTTGCTCCATGTCACTGCAAACAATGAGCTTGGTAAGATGTCTGAAAATGTAAGGCTATCAGACATTTCAAACTTTATCACAAAAATCATTTCCCTCGACTTGAAACAAAACAATTTGGTTTGCATTTAAATACACCCCTCTTTTATCATTTCTGAATAGCTTTAGCTACAAAGTGTGAATGAAAACCAAACCAATTGGGATTTATAAATGTACCTTACATCACTGCTTAAATGCAGAGTCTGCCATAGCATAATGTCTCTGCAGACCTGGGTCTATGTTGTTTGTTCTACTAATTACACCTGACAAATTGAACAGACCATGATATGCAGGCACATTATACGATGGCAGATCTGGGTCAGTGAAGTTTGTAGTTGGACTCATAAGTGAGAATATACGGTAAAATTTGATGCTTATAAATATAACGACATGCAGATGTTAGTGGAAACATCTAATCCCAATATGGCTGTATTGTATGGAAATATGGACAGGACTGCCATATCACATGCTAGATCAACCATGTAAGAGAGATGGGTATATAATAAAATTGTTTTCTCTTCACTTGGAGTGTCTTTTTTAACTCTAAGGTGTAAAAGGGATATTGAAAAAGGTCTGGAGTCTGGCAATAAAGCATTAACAGGTTCCTTCTACCATATATACATACCTTAAAGTCCAATTGCAAAATACACAGATCCAGATCTGTCTTTGCACTGCATGCTGGGAGAGCTGATTTTAAAGTTTTTTTTAGAAGAAATTGGTAGAACGAACAATACAGTGTTTTTTGCAGTTGCACAAGACTTATAAGTAAGTATATACAGTATGTACAGTGATACTTGTCTGTATACAACACTCAAGAGACCAAACAATTGTGTTTATGAACTCACGTCCTTTATGTAAAGGTTGAATCAGTGAAACAGGTATTTCAAAACATTTTTTTATAAGTGTCATTTATATTAGTACACAGAGATGTCTGATAAGGAGGGTTTCACCATAGGAACTTAGGTTAAAAATGATAGTTTTAGTTTTTATAAATATGAATGAGTGAAAACTATATCCAGCATTGCCGGTCTGGCTGTTACAGGACCCAATACGAAGTTCAGTCTAAATGTAATTATACACTTATTCAGAAAAACCACATGGCAATAGAATTTGGTCAGTGGTACACAGGATATCAAGCATATCTTGACTAAAGGTTGAGCAAGGAAAATATACATATGGCTAAATAACTCAACAATTGTAGCAAGGCAAATTCCTTTGCAAAAATTAAAAACAATTCTAGTATTACCTTACCGTTTAGAGATCAGACTTAATTATTCTAAAATGTAAACAAAATTAAACATGGCATAAATAATGGAGACCAAATTTCAAGACCTGGTTGAATATATTTCACTACAAAGTAAAATAGTGAAGGTACATTCAGCTTTCTTATAATATATAAGGGTAATAATATTAAAATGGTTATTTCTCTGCATCTAAGAGGCAAAGTTAGAAAAACAGATAGGAACATCATGCAAACCGTACTTTGCTTTTTCCTTTAGTGTGTTAAAATAAGCTAACAGTGCAAAATAATCATTAGTAGTAGACCTAGGTTTTGAGAGCAAAAAATATATTCATCTTTGTCAACCCCACCTTACCAGGCTACTACAAATGTAACATGATTTACCTGTTTTATGACCATTTCCACACTAATGACTTTGACCTCAAAGCTACAAACTTGGAAAGTTATATCAAATTATCTCTATCGGTTAACAACTGACAAACTGGATAAGGCAAATGGGCACCAACCTTTATTATTTGTTGTGGTCTTGACCTTTAGGTAGGTGGTACGACTCTGAACATAAGAGACTGTCATATCACAATATATAAAATGTAAAGATTTATTAAAATATCTTCATTGGTTTAAAAGTTGTAGCTATTAATGAATAGATATCACTCAGTTTTGTTTCCCTTTGCATTGACCTTGACCAAAACCTAATATGTGACAATGTATAATCATGATGTATAACTGGTTAAAGTTTCATTCTAATATCTTCAGCATCTCTAAAGCTATGTAACAGACATGGATACAAGTCACAAAATTACACTTTCCCTTGCCATGATAAAGGTAAATTATTTGTATTTTTGTATTGCCATAGCCTTGACCTTAAGACAGGTGGTATGCTATGGTATGCAACAAACCAACACATATGTAATATATAATTGGTTAAGTTTACTTAAAATATATTAGGTGGATCCAATGCTACACTCTAGACAATGAAACAAGTCGGATAATTTTATTTTCCCTTGCCATGACCTTGACCATATGACCTTGACATTAATGCTGGGGAGATTACTATGGTATGCAATACACTCTCTATATATGATACATAATTGGCTAAAATTTCATTATAATGTCTTCTTGAATCACATTTTCTCTTGCTGTGACATTGACCTTGATGAAAGGGGCTTGGCTATAGTACATACTACATCTTCTAGTCATGATGTATACTTCTGTAAAATTTGCTAAATATCTTCCCAACTATTATAGAGTTATGGTCCAAACAAACAAATGATAAAAAAATGACACAGACAATGCCTTCACATAATATACCCTTCTTAAATATGCATATGAAAGTGTGTGTGTGTGTGATTTGGATTTTTAATGTAGCTTTAACAATTTTCCAGTCACATTGCAAAGATGTCTGCAGTGTGTCAGTTTATAGTGATGTCCAGCACTGGGGCATCATGCCACAGACAATTAGCATGATGTCCCACCCAGTCACATTATCCTGACACCAGGCCAACCAGTCCCAACACTAACCTCTTAAATGCTGAGCACCAAGCAAGGCAGCTGTTAGTACCATAGCCGGAGTTCAAATCTGTGACCTCCAATATCTGAGGTATATGAAAGTAGCAAATTTATATTTTGGCATATTATGCTCTTTCATTACCCCTGACAAGACATAAAGCATGCATCAATTGTTACCATCTATACTTGCTTATAAGTTGAGTCAAGCTACAAACAGCATGATGCATCTTCAGATCAGAGTCTATCTTGTTTGTTCTATTGACTGCTCCTGACAAACTGCACAGACCCAGATCTGCCAGCACATGATGCGATGGCAGATCTGGGTCTGTGTTGTTTGCAGCTGGAATCATCTTGTAAGTGAGAATGTATGGTATGTTATAAAAACACATCTCCAACATTTCACCATTAAATCCACACGCAACAAACCATTCATGCAAGGCTGCACATCATAGAATAGTACAGTTACGGTGTCACTATCCTGATGACATTTTTCTTCAACTGTCATAAACTAGATTTCACCCTAGTAAAATGAATATACAAACATGGTTTTGCTTTGGGATGGTATATAGGGATATTCAGGTTTCTCTTGGGAAAATGGGACAAGCTGAATAAAGATAATATGTAATGACTTTGGCCAAAGGAGTTGGTGACTTTCAATTAAATTGACAATTTTAAATGATAGTGGCCATATTTGATGGCAGATCAGCAGCTGCTGTATAGATTTTGAAGGCCCTCCATGAAATGATGCTTTCTGCCAAAACTGACCAAATTCAGTCAAGCAGTCTGGGAAAAAGTAGTTTTAAAAGTTTTCTTTTTTTAGTAATGGAGACTTAATGGCAGAACAGCATCAGTTGTGAAAATGTGAAGCCCTCTATGCCAGGTTGCTTGCTGTCAAATTTGGTTGAATTCTGACATGCAGTATTTGAGAAGACATCACTTGAACATTCTTCTATTATTTAGATGACTCACTTCCTGTCAGAATAACTTTTACAGTTTTAGTGTGTGTTCATGTTTGTGTGTGTATGTGTATGTGTCTGTGTGACTTGGATTTTTAACATAGCTTTAATAATTTTTCATTCATATTGGTACAATGTCTGCTGTGTGGCAGTTTACAGTCATGTCTAACACAGAGGCATCATGCCACAGACATGTAGCATCATGTTCAACCCAGCCACATTATTCTGACACCAGGCCAACCAATCATAACACCAACCTCATAATGCTGAGTGCCTAGCAAGGCAGCTGTTAGTACTGTTTTTATAAGCCTTTGGTACGACTTGGCTGGAGTTCAAACCTGCAACCTCCAGCATCCAAAACAGATGCTCTAACAACCAGGCCACTGGAGAAGTCACAGTTTTTAGTAATGGTGACCATAGTTGCTGGTGGATAAGCATCATTTGCATAAATTGGAATTCCCTTCAAGCCAGGATGTTATGAGATTTTGTCAAAATTCATCTAGTATTTTTTAAATAGAAATTTATATTTGCAATTGTTGATGGTGCACGATATGACACATGATACACAAATGCTTGCGGTGTTACTATAATCTCACTTGGCCTTCAATCAGGAGAGATGAAATTGGTTCAAACACAGGTCCTAGTTGAAGAAACAGAAAAAATCTGACATATTTTGCTCGGGATGTGTTTAATATCAACATTAAAACACAAATTAAATCATCAAAGTTCATGTCTGTACAGATGCTCATTTTCTGCACAAACACAACAATCAATTTAAGGTTCAATGGGGGTCTAAACTGAGTCAAGCTTAGCTACAATAAAATGACAATCTAAACACTTGTAACCTACGGTCATTCCAATTTAAATACATTGAAAGTGTTGCACCTGGTTTGAGCTATCAGGTGAACATGTTATGAACCTATTTCCACCTTCATAGGGCCTTCCATTAGATTTAAAATCTGAGGGTGAGTTGCCAAAGTAAGCAGTGGGTTTAGTGGACCTTCCCCAAATGGGACACAGGTTTTGTTTGTTTTAATGTAGCCTGGCATATGGGGAAAGCAGCCTGGCTACTGGCTGATAAGGAAAGACTTGCCTTTGTTGACAAAGATACTAGGAATCTGTCAAATTAAAAGGGACACAGGTGGTGTTTAGTGGGAAAATGACACCCAGGATCAGGGGCCCAGAGTGGCTGAGTGTTCTAAAGCGCTCTCTGTTACCGATCACTGCCATCTCACCTCTGTCTGCGTGGGTTCGAGTCTAGGACTCAGCCAATGTGGGTATGTGAGAAAGCTTGCCAGTAGCTTCTCGTGGGTCAGTGGTTCTTCCCGGGTTCTTCCTCCACCATTAATACTGGCAGCCATGCATAGCCTATCGTGTGCTGAAAAATGGCGTTAAACCCCATAACAACAACAACAACAACGCCCACGATAATCATGGTGCAACACTCTTGAAACCATTCCTGAATGTACAGATGGACAAAAGGAAGATCTCAAGAAAAACAGATCAAATGGAAAATGCTGTCTTGATCTACTGGTCATGAAGTTGGGCTTAATAAACCAGTTATGATGTACACATTTACTATGGGTGAAATCAGCTGACTGACACCTCCACCTCTGAACATATCAAAATAATGAATTCCTATTTTTCCATTCTAAAGCTGGAAACAATTTAATAAATTAAGAGTACAATGTTAGAGTGACATGCACAAAGAAGACATGAGTGACATGCACTTAGGAATGAATACAAGTCTATTTTTACACAAAAAGGAGGTCACAAAGTTAAAGAGAGATTGCCTTTATAGTATTTAGCATATTACCAAACAGCTTAGAGCTTTTACAGTTTCCATTACAAAAGATATACTGTATAGCCAACTGTAAACAAGTTTCCACTGCATGAAAAAAGCTATAATTTAGCCAACTACATTACAGTTTCCACTGCATGCAAAAAGCTATAAATTTAGTCAATTACAAAAACAGTTTCCATTACATGCCATGAGTTATACTGTAGCCAATTTCACAAACAGTTTAACTTGGGTGCAGTCAGGATTTATGTCATTGGTTACTACTGGTGTTGCTAAACCTATTAAGAACAGAAGTGGCAACCACAAGCAGCATCATCAGACTGGCATACAGCCTGTCATGACAGATTAAACATGCCCATTCTGACATGCAATGGTGCAAGCACAGTCACAAGTACAAAAAGTTCCTTTTATTAAAGGGAATAAGCAAATATTACAATTTTTTACATACCCTCTGCTAAGCAAACGCCTGCAAATATCAAATCAAGGGCATTAATCAAAACAATTTCTGAAAATCTATTTCTCTCAATTGACATTAAAAGTTTGGCACAGTATTTTTTTGTTAAAAATGAATAGTTCAGTTTATCTTAGCAATGGCACAGAGACTTTATGCTTTTTATGCAATTTGTAACCTCTTATTTAGTACTCACATGACAGAACATACATATCCACTTTAAATTTCTTTTCTTCCCCCCACCTTGAATGTAGGTAAGACATGAGACTTATCAACATCTTACTAATCAAGTAAAATGATAAATATCAAATAATAATAAAATTAATAATAATAATAATAATAATAATAATAATAAAAATAAAAACAGAAGCAGCAGCAATAATAATAATGATAGTAATAATAATAATAATAATAAAAATTATGCTACCTTGATCCATGCTTACAAAAACATTGTAGACAGAGAGTTTATAATCTCATTAGGCATTACATTATTTTTCTCATGTTAATTACTATTCCTGTCTGCTTTATGTATAAAGTCCATACAATATTATATACAGCTGGTGACACCATCATAGTGATTACAATTTCATTACTCCGTAAGAAATTGCTTTTATAAATTTGTCACATTGAATGAACTATTAAGTACTGAACCATGAAAGATCTGATAAATGGTTCCCATTAATCCTGTTACACTATAACAAGGAATGGCTATATAAACCTTGTTTAAACAGACCTTATTCATCAGTATTATTAGTTTACTTAAATATATCTTATAAATTCATTTATTTCTGATATCATTTTTAATTTATTAAAAAAGATATTGTTAAAGTTAGTGCTTTGTAGCAACCAAAAGATCCACACAAATTTTGAAGAAACAAAATAATATATATATATATATATATATATATATATATATATATATATATATATATATATATATATATATATATATATATATATATATATATATTCACAGACCATGCAGATTTGATATAACACTCTTTAAACAGAAACTTGCATTCATGCTGACAATTTTGTTCCCTTTCCCCAGGAATCTGGATAAATGATGTTCTACCTTGAAATGATATCACATTTCCAAGACAAGACTGTACTGTGGGGTAAAGCAAACATGGAGACATGAGACATAAGCATGCGTGGTGAGACTGGTACACAAAGATTGATGTTGAACAAAAAGAAGATTTTGATGTGTATTGTCCATACTGGATACTGTGTGTATCCTTGTATAAGTGTTGTCCCTAGACTCATTGAAAAGAGTGATGTACCCTACTTTTCCAAGATGGCCCCCTGCCCTTACTGAGGCATTCACAGTACACCTTAGGATACAGAAGTGGCCCAAATCTGTGACTGTAGGATAAGAGTAACATTTCAGTCAAATAAAGCTAGTTCAAACTTTTTGCAGTGTTATTAACTGAAAACATAGAGCATTGAAATCTGAATGTAATAATGAAACAACACACTGATATACTTTATGATAAAACTTTGCAATACATGATTAATCATTTTATGACAGGAAGAAGTCAAACACCCACCACATCATGATGAAATGTCATAAACTGCAGAATCTTCATAGAATGGTTCTTCAGACACATTCAAATGATGGATCTTATCTTTGTCAACTGTGGTAACCAGTCTGTATTTAGTGGAAGACAACTGTGGCAATCTTATTTATTTATATCTTATTTATCAAAGCTTAAGAAAATCACTGAACTGTGTAGGGTCAAAGGTGCTCAAAATGCTCTGCAAGTATGCTCTGCACTCCTTGGGGCATACCTAACTTAAATCTCCATGGTTTTATAACATGGCATATAGAAACACTCAACATGTGCATTTTTGTCATAAACGTGGCATCATTTATCTTCACTGCTCACCTACAGGCAAATTAACTCTTAAATGCACAAGTGAGGTGCATACAAAAAGACATCTACTCAAGGAATAAATGTCCTAAGAAAAGAATTTACAGTGCCTAAAATGATCCAAGACAACCATTAACTTGCTTTGTCTAATGGTCTGGGGAAGAAATATAGAAAGTGCACCCAGTGACAAACACCTTAATCCCAGGTTTGCCATTTAAACATGACACTTAATAGTAGGACATTGTTCCTTCTAACATTTACTAAAAACAAACAGTGCAGACAGTGACGCTGTTCATAGAAGATCACTCATAATATAAAGAATACTGTACGTAGAAAATTATACTAATTATTCAGACAAAAAAAGACCTGACCATACTTTTACATATACAGTGTCAAAAAGACCTGTGCACCTCACTCTAGCATTTCAGACATGGTTAATATGTGTTGTGGCAGACAATATAGCAACTATGACACAAAGAAACTTTCATTCAACTGTCATCCCCTCATATTCACCTTGACCTGAGAAATGCAAATTCTAAAATTCTCAGATCTATCAAATCCACAGGCACAGACTGCTTGAGTTATGGACAGATGGATGTACAGACAGAAGGATAATGCCATGACATGCTGTATATGGTTATTTTTAACAATGGAGAAGGTTTTTTTAAAATCAATGTTGTGACCTCAGAAAGATTGCAAATCTAGTCTTGTCAAAACTTATCACCTTGCATAGTATAACCTTCAATAATTCTTTGTCATTTAAAATTACCATAATGAAAATATGCAGTGCTGAAATGGTTCACAAGTACTGTCAAGTATACAATGTGATTAAAGAAAACTCAACATAGACAAAAATGGTCATTTAAGCCACTCCACTGGATTTAAAAAACGAACATGACTATCTAGTTTTGAGATTGCAATAACTTTGTCACACCATAGGTGAGGAAATCCCTAGGTCCAGTCATCTGCCTTTCCTTAAAAATGAAGGTCTCCTTCCTCCCCATGCCTCTCAGGTGACCCCAATGGGCAAGGGGAGGTTCAAAATGGCATTGCTTTTTGGACAGAGGCTGTGTGGCTTTAACACATTAACCCTTGGCGATGAGTTAACATGGCAGTATAGCCTACTGCCGAGCTCTGCTGCGTCATGGTCATGCATGATACACTAAAGTGGTGGTATTATAGAAAGGTAGACAGATGTAGCTCTCCAATAATACCAAATAATCTGGAATTTCTAGTTGCACTGAAAAATACAGAGAGAAAATCTCATTAGTTGGACCCGATTTTTTTTTTACCCAAAATTTGCTCGTGGTCGGAATCCAATTTTGTGTCTGGAAATTAGACTTTTGCAAAAAGTAGGATAAGATGGGCATTTGGAATAAAGAGTGGCCTCGATGAAAAATAATGGGTTCATTTAGCAACAAAAATTTATCTTAAAAAAATTATTTAAAAACCCTCCAACTTTTACCCTTTATCTCAGGCGTGAGTCAAATAGCCTATGAAAAATGATGTTTCTAACACAACTAGGCAGTATTTTATTGGAAGATTGCCTGGAAGTTGGCGTTTTTGGATGTATTCAGAAGTAGCTTTCAAAATGTGTTTCCTACTAAAATTTCAGGCAAAAATAAAAAAAAACCTCCAGGGGTTAATGTGTTAAATAACATGGCTGATGATCGGGGGAAGGGGCAGGCTGATCATGCTTCCTGGTCAGTTTCAACTTACCAACAGTTGATATGTAAGACCTGTGTTGTTGGACCCTCAGGTCCTGGGAAGGAACAGATTGGACTTCACCTCTGAAGGAGGACTCTGCCTCCAGAGGAGCAGTCCAAAGGAGGTTCCTGAGTTTTAGTCAGATCATGGAAGAGTCCAGAGCTACATCCCTGAGGAGGTTGCAGCAACTCTACTTGACACTGATAGGGCATGGAAAGGTAAACACTGACCTAGACTTAAGCTCTATAGCCACCAGTGTCTTAAATGAAAAGCAGGTCTAGCTCCCCAATTATTGCCCACTTGTCATGCTACAGCATTCAAGGTGGAAGTTTTAAGGGGCCAGGCAACTGTCTGCAAGTTGTAACAAGCAGAAGACCAATGGTTTCATCATAGAGGTAAGGAACTGCCACTTCCTTATCTGCCTGGCCAGTTCTTGACCCATGGTAAACCTTAGAGGAAGTTTCATTACCACAGCTTAGTGGGGGAGAAATAATAGGTCTGGTTGGAATGTAGCCTAGTCGCTCCAGTTTGTGAGTGTGTGTGTGTGATTTGGATTTTAAACGTAGCTTTAAGAATTTTTCGGTCATAACACTACGATATCTGCAGTGTGGCAGTTTATAGTGATGTCCAGCACTGGGGTATCATGCCGCAGACATGTAGCATGATGTCCCACCCAGTCACATTATCCTGACACTAGGCTGACCAGTCCTGACACTAACCTCTTAAACCATTTTTATAAGTGTTTGGGATGACTCGGCTGCAGATCAAGCCCACGACCTACCGCATCCAAGGCGGACACTCTAAGCACTAGGCTACCTGAACAGTCCTCCATTTTGTAAGCCTTGGAACACAGATCCTGGGGCAGAAGACCTGATTTAAAGCCATGCAAACTGACACAGATTTCTTTCTATTATGCCTGAGTTGATTGGTGGGAGTGGACAATGGACAGTAAAAGAGGTGGTGCCACCTCCATTTGCTCAGTGTCAAATTCTTGGGAGTCCACCAGGACTGACAGAATGTTCTTGTTTTGATCCCACTGTGGGGAGGCAGGATTTTGTGACCCCATGTCTCTTTGTGGAAGGGATGTATCTTTTTCGTGTGACAGAAACCAAGGGGTAAAGAAGGCCTCATCACAAGACCCTGCATGTAGCAAGAGGGGATTGTATCAAAGGGCAGACTCAACTGGAGGACAAGAATGCCTCTCCTTTTTCCTGGCATGCTTAGTGGAAGATGGCCTGCATTTCTCCTTTCTCTTTGAATCCATGTTGTCAAGGGATGATGTCAGGCTTCGTCTGACAACATTCCTCCCTGCCTTGATGCCAGGGCTCTAAAGTCTCTAGCAGTATGAAAGGGAAGGATATTACTTGCAAGAAAAGGCTGACTGCAGAACCCATAGGAATTAATAGGAATTAAATTCACAGGAATTATGGGAAGAGGGAGAATGCCAATCTAATACTCTTTTCTTGTTGAATATATGTTTATCAACTCCCAATCCCCAACAGGGTTTACCCTAGCTGGCAAGGGTGGTGTGGTGTTTACACCCTAAGTTGGATCAACTGCAAATATAAATCCAGATCTGCCATCCCATAATGTGCTGGCACAGCTGGGTCAAGGCAGTATGTATGGAATAATCAGTAAAACTAATGACAAAGACTATGCCCTGATGGAGCATTAAGTGAAGGCAGATCAGGGTCTATGCTGTTTGCAGCTAGATCAGTCTTACAACTGAGCATACATGGTAAATCTACAGTAAAATGTGTAAAGGAAGGATACTTGTTCTTCTATCCTTTAAACAGCATCTGAAGAGTTAAGTTTTCTTAAAAAGTGGTTTACGATTTGCATTCTTTAAAAGTAGGTTTCTTTTACATGAAGGTTTCCTAGTAGTTTCAGGTTTGTAACCAATTTATTTCTTCATCATGCATTACATGTATCCAGTACTCCCTTACTATAATGCTCTATCCTGTGGGTGAGGTCCCCTTAAGGACCAATCAGGTTGAGGAAATATATATATATATATATATATATATATATATATATATATATATATATATATATATATATATATATATATATATATATATATATATATTCTGCATAAATGTTTTCTTTCTTCAACAAATATAATGGATATAAATTGTGTCTGGGATACAAATCAGAGCAAGAATAAGTTTTCAAGATATAAGAAACATCAAACATTTTTTTTAAAAATCCCTCCCACCCTGAAAATTAAATGGTTGGTCCCTTATGCATTATACATTTTATAACACTACTATCACATAATGAATCTGTGAACATACAATGCAATTAATAAGGATTACTTTATGCTGAGGTGCTCTACAGGGAAGGAGTAATATACTCAGTTTATATTTCTCATATGAATCCATAATAGCCCCCCCCCCCCGCAAATAAAAAAAATATGTGATTCCTACTGCACTGTTTTCAAAATTAAGGTAGATAAATAGTTTTTGTTGTTGTTGGATTAAACATTATGTATTAAAGTGATTAGTATATATAATGTACTATGCACTTCAAGTACTGGGCTAAACCAGCTCAATTAGGTGCACAAATAAATTTTGGATTTTTTTTTTTTTTTTTTAAAGCATTATAAAATTTATAATGCTTAGTATATATAGTGTAATAAGTACTTCAAGTACTGGGCTAAACCAGCTTAATTAGATGCACCAATCAATTTCAGGATCTTTTTTATGTTTTTTAAAAATTATTTATCTTAACCTGGGGGGAAAGTGCTAGGCTCAGCAACAAAAAACATGAAAACAGTCAGCCAACCAGAAACACTTTTTTGTGCCTAATATAATTATTATTTTTCAAAACATGCTAATATGTGGCCCATTTCGGTGATAACTATACTTGTAAATTTGTAAAACAAAGTACATTAAACAAAATAAACTCTGTTCTGTAGATACTATATTTGCAAAGCAATATTCATACAGTTTATATTCAATTCCCCTATTTCTGCAACTTGGTAACTCATTTTTAATTTTGAATCAACATTAATAAATTTTCAAGTCAAGCAAAGATCTCAATAATGGCAGACATGCTATAACACAGTCATTACAAAATATAATAAAGTCTAGTCTCATAAATCTTATGTCATTTGTGCTCATTCAAAATAGTAAATAAATAATACTGTAGAGGTCAGTGAAAATTCCTGTGCTTTTTGTTATAAACTGCCTGACCCAAAACCCGCTCCCCACCCTACTGCAGTTGATAGTGACTCTGGTGTCTTACACTAATAACCATATATACTTGCTTATAAGCCAAGTCAAACTGCAAACAACAATGGTCATGATCTGTTGTTGCATAATGCATCTGCAGATCACTGTCTATGTTGTTTGTTCTACTGATTATTCCTAAGAAACTGCAGATCCAGATTTGCCAACACATTAAGTGATGAAAGATCTGGGTCTATAAAGTTTGCTATTAGACTCAACTAATTAGTGAGTGTATATGGTACATTATGCATCATCTAATGTATTTTTCATGCAATTGAATTTTTTATAAAATGGTGTTCCAGATGACCTTTATTACTGGAATTTTGTGCTTAGGAGATTAGCTGACAAAGACATGGCTGGATAGTTGGATGAACTCACAGAAAGACAAACAGTGTATCACAATATTCCCAATCCTAAAGCCTGGGAAAGATGTATCATCATCCCACTCAATATAGCATCTGATTAAGCAACTGCTTTCTTATCAAGGTTTATCTTGGCAACAATTATCCCAGTCATGGTTCATTTTTGCAAAAGCCATACATTCATGGTTTATTATGAAAACAATCATCCCATTCTTGGTTAATTATGACAACAGCCATTCCATTCATGGTTAATTATGGCAACATCTATCCCATCCATGGTTAATTATGGCAAGAGGCATTCCATTCATGCTTAATTATGGCAACATCCATCCCACTGATGGTTAATTATGGCAAGAGGCATTTGATGCATGGCATTTTATTAAAGAAATAGTGATATAATTCATTGCATCTAGATGCAACAATCATCCCATGCATGGCATCCTTTTTATGGCAACTGCCATCCAATTCATGGCATCTTATTAAGGCAACTGCCATCCAATTCATGGTATTTGATTAAGGCAACAGCCATCTAATTCATGGAATCTTATTAAGGCAACAACCATCTAATTTATGATATCTTATCAAGGCAAAAGCCATCCAATTTACTGTATCTTATTAGGGCAACAGCCATCCAATTCACTTTGTTTTATTAGGGCAACAGCCATCCAATTCACTTTGTTTTATTAGGGCAACAGCCATCCAATTCACTGTATATTGTGGCAAAAGCCATCCACTTCACTGTATCTTATTAGGGCAACAGCCATCCAATTCACTGTATATTGTGGCAAAAGCCATCCACTTCACTGTATCTTATTAGGGCAACAGCCATCCAATTCACTGTATATTGGGCAAAAGCCATCCAATTCACTGTATCTTATTAGGGCAACATCCATCCAATTCACTTTATCTTATTAGGGCAACATCCATCCAATTCACTGTATATTGGGCAAAAGCCATCCAATTCACTGTATCTTATTAGGGCAACATCCATCCAATTCACTTTATCTTATTAGGGCAACATCCATCCAATTCACTGTATCTTATATGGGCAACCGCCATCCAATTTACTGTATCTAATTAAGGCAACAGCCATCCAATTCAATGTATCTTATTAAGGCAAGAGCCATCTGAATCAATGTATCTTATTAAGGCAACAGTCACTGAAATTAATGTATCTTCTTAAGGCAATAGTCATCCAATTTACTGTATCTTATTAAGGTAACAGCCATCCAATTCAATGTATCTTATTAAGGCAAGAGCCATCTAAATCAATGTATCTTATTAAGGCAACAGTCATCCAATTCACTGCATCTTATTAGGGCAACATTATCTTCTTAAGACAACAGTCATCAAAATTAATGTATCTTCTTAAGGCAACAGTCATCCAATTTATTGTATCTTATTAAGGCAACAACCATCCAATTTACTGTATCTTATTAAGGCAAAAGTCATCCAATTCACTGTATCTTCTTAAGACAACAGTCATCCAATTTATTGTATCATATTAAGACAACCCATACAATTCACTGTATCTTATTACATCAAAAGCCATCCAATTCACCGTATCTTATTAAGGCAACAATCATTATAATCACTGTATCTTATTATAGCAACAGCCATCCATTTCATTGTATCCTACTAAGGCAACATCTATCCATTTCATTGTATCCTACTGAGGCAACATCTATCCATTTCACTGTATCCTACTGAGGCAACATCTATCCATTTCACTGTATCCTACTGAGGCAACAGCTATCCATTTCATTGTATCCTATTAAGGCAACATCTATCCAATTCATTGTATCTGGTTAGGGTAACAGCTATCCATGTATTTTATTACAGAAACAACCATCTATTTCAAAGTATCTTATTAAGACATCAACCATCCAATTCATAGTATCCCACTAAGTTAACCCATCCAATTCATTGTATCTTATTAAGGCAACAGCCATCCAATTCATTCTATCTTATTAAGGCAACATCCATCTCTAGGATTTGGCCAATGTGGGTATGCGAGAAAGCTTGCCAGTAGCTTCTCGTGGGTTGGTGGTTCTTCCCGGGATTTTCCTGGGTTCTTCTTCCACCATTAATACTGGCTGCCATGCATAGCCTATCGTGTGCTGAAAAATGGTGTTAAACCCCACAACAATAAAAAAAGAACATCCATCCCACTGACAGTATCTTATTAAGACAACCCATACAATTCATGATATCCTATTGTTGTAACAGCCATCCATTTCATTGTATCTTATTAAGGCAACAGCCATCCCATTTATAGTATCTTATAAAGCTACAGGCATTAAATTGATAGTATTTTACTTTAAGACCATAGCTATCCACTTCTTTCATGGTACCTTATTAAGGCCAAAGCCATTCAATTTATGGTGTCTTTTCAAGACCATAGCATCCCATTCATGGAATCTTATTAAGGTAGCATGTCAGAAAAATGGAAATCAGATGAATGAGACTAGACAGTATTTAAATATGCAAATAAAGAGGTGATGGTGAATGCACATTATTGAAAGACAATATAGCAAGCAGGTTGGCTAGAACATGGAATTAGTGTCAATGTTCGACAATTCCAACAGTGTAGAAACCATAGCAAGCAGGTTGGCCAGTCTAGGAGTACACGGAATTAGGGTCAACATTCTACAATTCCATCAGTGTGGACAAAAATGTTAGGCTAAATGCATCACACTACATAAATACAATAAGTTGCGTGGCCACCAAAATAAATGTATCAAATTACTGGAATAAAATATCACAATACAATTAGTCTGCAACATTGCTAGATGTGACTATTTTTGCCATCAAGTACTTACATGGGATGATTCATTTTACTGTCAGATTGGGCACGCTTCCGGAAGGACTTTGGCCTAGAATAGGTATATTCTATATAGTCTACATACCGTATACACCTGCTTATAAGTTAGGTCCAACTGCAAACTGTTAAGACTCAGCTCTGCCATTATATAATCTACTGGACACATATCCACTGGTCAGCAGATATGTGTCAAAGCAGTTTATAAGTTAGGTCCAACTGCAAACTGTTAAGACTCAGCTCTACCATTATATAATCCACTCGTCAGCAGATATGTGTCAATGCAGTCTGTAAGGAGCAATCAGAAGAACAAACACAGACAGACCCTGAACTGCCATTACATTAGGCGACGGCAGATTTGGGTCTAAGTTCCTTGCAGTCGGACCTGACTTAAAAGAGAATACCTACAATATGGCAAAAGCATATTGCTGAGTGCTACTTTGTTCATTTTTTTATACAGATGGTGAGTGCCAAAATTAAACAGTGCTTTAAATAAAAAGATCTTTATTTACCAAAAAGATATCATTCTAGGGTTGTGTCTTGATATAAAAGCAATTTGCACCAATTATTATCTCAATGCTTCCATCTCTGAAACTATTAGATACTGATGCTACAGAAAGATAACACTAAAAGCAAATGACATGTTTAAGGAATATGTTTAAATTTGGTGACTGGAAAGATTTGGACATCAGGAGTTTCATCAGTCCCAGGGAATCAACTGTAAAATGACTATGCATCTATGTTGGACTTAAGAGGTCTTCTGCAATATGCAAATTATCATGATATTTACCATCTATTATAAATACTGGATTACCATTTGAACAATATCCAAGGTTTTTCCAGGGTCCACTTAAAAAAAGAACTTTTCTTACAATCAAGTCCTATTATTATTTTTAAGGTCTGATGATAGCAATAATTTTTGTGTTGGTGCACAGAAACTATGCTTTGCTTTAATTCTCAGCAAGTGCGTTGACACATAAAAAGCAACACAAGAGTATATTCTGTGCAATTTGATGTTATTAAAAATGTGTTATATATCTGGTAGTGAATCAATTTGCATGGCAATTGCACAGCAACGATACACAAGTATAAGGAGAATATAGTCAGTGACATTAGGGTTACATCTTTGATGAAATACATAGATGGCTATACTGAACCCAAGATGACATTTATACCTTTGTCCGTCTGCTGTATAAATTGATAACCACCAACATTTTCTAATGACAGATTTACTAGATTTCACGGACATAACCCTTTATAAGATGACACTGTCACATACTGATTTGTACAGTCTCATGGACATAACCCTTTATAAGATGACACTGTCACATACTGATTTGTACCATCTCATGGACATAACCCTTTATAAGATGACATGTAACTGTCACATACTGATTTGTACCATCTCATGGACATAACCCTTTATAAGATGACACTGTCACATACTGATTTGTACTGTCTCATGGACATAACCTTTTATAAGATGACATATAACTGTCACATACTGATTTGTATAGTCTCATGGACATAACCCTTTATAAGATGACATATAATAATGGTCACATACTGATGTGAACAATCTCATGGACAGAACAGTCACAAAGTCACAGTCACATACTGATTTACACAATCTCATGGACAAAACCCATTATAAGGTTATAGTAATTGTATCATACTGATTTTAACTGTCTCATGAACAGAACCATTTATACAGTAACACATGGTCACCGTCACATACTGATTTACACGATCTCATGGACATAACCCATTACAGTGAAACCTGTCTTGAGAGACCAATGCTATGAGAGACCACCTGTTTTGAGAGACCAGATTTTCCATGCACAGATTCATTGATTATTTAGTGTTATGACCTGTTATGAGAGACCACCTGTCTTGAGAGACCAGTATTTGTTGGCAGAAGGGGTGGTCTTTCAAGACAGGTTCTACTGTATAAGGTTATAGCATTGTATCATACTGATTTTTACTGTCTCATGAACAGAACACTTTATACAGTAACACATGGTCACCGTCACATACTGATTTACACGATCTCATGGACATAACCCTTTATAAGGTTATGTTAATTGTGACATACTGATTTTTACTGTCTCATGAACAGGACCCTTTATACAGTGACACATGGTCACTGTCACATATCTTGTGGATATAACCTTTTATAAGGTTATATATAGTAATTATCACATACTGTCACTTACTGACAGAACTCTATACACAGTGACACATGGTCACTGTCAATGATTTACACAGTCTCATGGACACTACCATTTATAAAGTGACATATATAATTGTGACACACTGATTTGTAATGTCTCATGGACAGAACCCTTGACATATAGTCACTGGCACATACATATTTTTTTATACTGTCTCATTGATTAGGCCATTTATGAGGTGATGAAGTCATTATCACATACAGACTTATACTGTCTTATGGACAGAAGAAATGTATAAAGGGACATAATCTCATTTAACTGACCGCTATGCATATGGCAGCTGAGCAGAACATAGCCTTAAAAAATTAACCAACTACCTGATGTCAAATTAAAAAAACATCCATAGCCACTGGCCAATACTATCACTAGAAAAGGAATTATGCATAATGTTACCACAGGCACAATGTTAAGCCTCATGAATATTCTAGTCCAGTCCAGTCCAGTCCAGTCCAGTCTAGTCTAGTCTAGCCTGTCGTGTCAATTAGTAGCATTGTGCAACATATACCAGTTCAAACATCACCATCTTTCAATCAATTTTTGTGAAATTTTCAGCATATACCTAGAATTCATACTAGTACATATTGGTTTATTTGTTAAATGATTTTGTATGTAATATGCTAACATCTAGGCATGGTTATATCAGCTCTGATGATAGGATTAACTGACCAATCTTGATATGGTCCATGAGTTTCATTTTTTACTGACATAGAATAAATCCACCCCCATCTTATAAATTTGTTAAAAATATTTTTCACAAAGAGCACTAAAAACATACTAATCTCTTTATGATCCCTTTAGAAACAAAAGTAGCATTAATGAAAAAACGTAATATCATACTGATGTCATTTACCAATATGGATCAAGTAACATATTTTCATGGTCTGATTATCCCACAGTAATGAAGACAAAGTAAGCACACATCATTAGATTACTAAAATATAAAAATGGCACAAGGATGAGCAGTGGGAACTTGGGTTCAGCAAACCTTAAGTTCAAATCAAAGAATAAACACTGGTATGTCCTTAGACAAAGTAATTAACACTGCTTGCCCCAGCTGTAAATTCAGGACTGTTTACATAAACATGATTGTCTCATAAACTGCATATACTTTTCTCCACTGTGTATGATGTGTTACAATGCATAATGTTGTACACTGCCTACTGTTCGATACTGTGTATGATTGACTGCAAGAACAAACTTAAAGACCTAATAATGTTTCCTACCTTAAATATTCTTAGTATGTTTTTTGATGTTTTCTAATTTCATGGTGTTTGTTTTTGTAATCATATCATTATATATTTTTTATCTTATAGGTGTTGTCTAATGTTGTAAAGCGCTTAGAGCTTCTTAAGATTAGGCGCTATTACAAAGTCCTCACTATTATTATTATTATTTTTATTATTATTATTATTATTATTATCTGTTACAATGCATAATGTTGTACACTGCCAACACTATTCTACAATGCATATACTGTTGTATACTGTGTAAAGCTACAGGACACAAAACACAACTCTAAACAATATTCAGGGGAGTGAAGTGGTTGCTTAATATGCAAATCTTTGGGTGATAACCACAACATTTTACAGTCTCATGACTATCTAATTGGAGGGGCCCCGAGTGGCCAAGTGGTCTAAAGTGCTCTCCATTACAGATCACTGCCATCTCACCTCTGTCTGCATGGGTTTGAGCCTCGGATTCGGCCAATGTGGGTATGTGAGAAAGCTTGCCAGTAGCTTCTCATGGGTTGGTGGTTCTTTCCAGGGTTTTCCCAGGTTCTTCCTCCACTATTAATACTGGCCACCATGTATAGCCTATTGTGTGCTGAAAAATGGCATTAAACCTCACAATAACAACAACAACTATCTAATTGTGCCAATGAGTTTGGATCACGTACTGGAACATAATGTGGCAAAACTCTAACACAAATTGTGGGAGCAAATTAATTTGTTCACGTGCACACCTTCAGGTCATGAATGCAATATTTACCATGTTTGATGGCAATCCAAATCTTTGGGACTGATTTTGCTCACAAGACTATAGCAAACAATACTGCAAAATAAAAAAGGGCTGGTTGTGCTAAAAGGATTGTATCATACACTGCAGCAAAATAAAAGGGCAATAACTTAACTAACATTTCAGCAGCACATTGACTTGCAGATATTCACACATTCAAGTGTCAGTCATTTTCTTTACCAAGGTTTGTGGCAATCCATACAAATCTGCAAACTAGTTGTGCTAAAAAGTGCAAGATAATAAAACATGTCAGAGTTTTAAAAAAAAACACTAGCAAGCTACCATTGTGCTTGTTACAGTTCTGATACCAGCTAACAAAACAGGAGTCCCTTGCAGGGACTAATGCTCTACCACAGGGGTCTCAAACTCAAACCACCCTGAGGGCAACATGAGTGCATTTTTGATGGCCCAAAGGCTGCACCACATTAGTTATCTCTCATGACATCTTGTAATACCAAACATTTTGTGGGTCACAGGATATGGCTTGGTGGGCCACATGCAGCCCACAGGCTGCATGTTTGAGATCCCTGTTCTACCAGCTAAAATTAATTTCCAGGCATTCAAGATAGGGCCTCTTCTTTTAAACTGCTGAGCACTGAAGCCATCTTGGATATTCTAGAGTAATAAGATTTTCAAATTAGCCACGGTAGCAGTCATACTGAATGTAAGATTAAAACCATTTCTTTTAAGGCAATGTGGACACTGTTAAAAGACTTATGGCATGGCATCAATTCTGGAGAACTAGGATCAAGATTTTTAATATGTTCATTGCAACAACCATATTTGGGATTAAATCTACACCTTTTTCATTCAAGACCAACTAGATAATAATAATGCGGACTTTGTATAGCGCCTAATCTTTAGAAGCTCTAAGCGCTTTACAACATTAGACAACACCTGTAAGATAAAAAACACATAATGATATCATTAAAAAAATAAACACCATGAAATTAGAAAACATTAAACATGCTGAGAATATTTAAGGTAGGAAACATTATTAGGTCTTTAAGTTTGTTCTTGCAGTCGAAATAAGTGAGTTTTGAGAGCCCTCTTGAATGTGATCACTGTATCTTTGTGTCTGAGTTCAGTGGGCAATTCATTCATCAAAATTATTCAAGTGAAATCCTGATGTTGATATGATTTGCCATTTAAAAAGGATGCTGCACCTAAATGACCTCATAATCTATAATTAAACTCATCTCAGTAATGCACTCTTAAGCTTACGTCCCAGTAATGCACTCTTAAGCTTTCATCCTTAAATCCAATCAGAAGTATGGCCTCTAGAACGTTCAAAAAGCTCAACCAATCAGATGCAAGATCTCATTTTAATGCAATGCTATCATTCATAAACAACTCATTGAGGCTTAAATTTTGAACTTGATCTAAATCAGATTAGAAATTACAATTCTAGCAAGTTCACAAGCAGGTCTTGATTGACAGATGGATGATGGACAATGAACAATGGACAAAAGGTCTTATTATAAACTTACTTGATCTTTTGCAGGGTTAGCTAAAATACACATTGCGACTCATTTTTTATATTGAAATTCATCAACAAATAACATTTTCATCAATACAAAAACTCGCGTTTCTTATCTTAGAGCAACAGTGACAAGAGAACCCCATTCACTGAAATTGTACAAATTAAATTTAGTTTCAAATTATCTGATTGGGCTAGGTCAGGGTTGGAGACACCTTTAACACGTTAATGGCTACATCATGCCAAAGAAATAGGAGCTAAAGTCTTTCCCAAGGAAATCCACAGGTTTTTTAGTTAACAAGGTGATCCATGGGGTATTTGCTCCAACAAGGAAAATCCAGTGTTTCTGCTGTAACAATGGAAATCCAGTGTTTTGCTGTAACATGGGAAATCATCAGTGTTTTTGCTGTAAGAAGGAAAATCCAGTGTTTCTGCTACTAAGGAAATCCACAGACATTATGACACAAAAAAAGGAAATCCACCAACAATCCGATATACTATCCAGTGTACTCTCATATGTCCCATTTTCGAGCCTATGACCACCACATAACAGCCTGTAAGAAATATACCTAGCAAAGCATGGTGAATGCTACAATACCTTTCTTCTATTTTCAATCAATTTATTTTTATCAAGAAGTTTATAAAGGAGTCAAAAAGCAAACAAAGAACATTTTAAGGTCACCATAATTACTCAAACACAATTAGGAAATAATTACCAGACACAAAAAAAAAACCACCAGACATATGTGCATGGAACATATTTGCACAATCATAAAACTTAAAGGCTGACAAAAATGCAACACTTACTGTGAATTCATTTATTTCTGAAGGTAAGAATCTTCAAAATTTTGACAAATTAAAGTTTCATATTATTTGTTGTTGTAGTTGTTGTAGGGTTTAACGCCATTTTTCAGCACACGATATGGCAGCCAGTATTAATGGTGGAGAAGAACCCAGAAAATCCCCAGAAAGAACCACCGACCCTTGAGAAGCTACTGGCAAACTTTCTCACATACCCACACTGGCTGAATCCAAGAGTCAAACCCATGCAGACAGAGGTGAGATGGCAGTGATCTGTAACGGAGAGTGCTTTAAACCACTCGGCCACTCTGGGCCACTTCATATTATTTAAAAACAAAAGATTATTGTTCATTCTCTCTTTAATTCTGTGGTTTACCAACCTGATGAAAAGCTGTCAATTCACAGTAATTAGTATTGGAATGAAACATATGCATAATACTGTATATCCTTTCTTAAAACAAATTAAATGACAGACTGCACAGACCCATATCTGCAATCATAATATGCCCCAGAAGATCTGGGTCTATGTAGTTTGTCTTGGGTAACATGTAGGACAAACAAAATACCGATCCTGAACTGATGGTGCATTATGTGATGGCAGTTCATTGTCTATGTTGTTTGCAGTCGAGTGTGTGTGTGTAATTTTAATTTTTATGTAGCTTTAACAATTTTTCAGTTATACTGCTATGATGTGTGCAATGTGGCAGTTCATAGTGATGTCCAACACTAAAGCATCATGTCACAGACATGTAGCATCATATTCTGCCCAGTCACATTATCCTGACACCAGGACAACCAGTCCTAACACTAACCTCTTAATGCTGAGCACCTGAGGATGCTGTTAATACCATTTTTATGTCTTTGGTATGACTCAGCTGGGATTTGAACCCATGACAACCCACATTCAAGGTGGACACTCTAACCACTCGGCCACGACAGCAGTCATTTGCAGTTAACACAACTTAGAAGTATAGTGGCAGACAAACAAGGAACATAATAAAAATCATTACTATTGTGGGGATTTCTGTCTCCTGATTTAAAAAATGCTGTATGGTACATTTTAATTGTGTTATGTGACAAAAAGACTGCTACTTGCATTGTTTTCAACCACATTCTGTTATAAAAGAAATTTTGCCTGTCTATTTATGTTTCATAAATGTTGGTTTCATAGTTTTTGGTCAGATTATAAAAAAATAGCAGTTGGCATTCCACCTCTGCCAATTCAAACTCAACTAACATTTTCAGAACTGGACACCTTGCGATTCCATCAGGCAGCAGCAAAGGTTTAATGGAATACAGTCTCACATCGGCATCACTCTCTAACCACAAAAACTGATGTGTAAACCCTTATACACAGAATCTTCATAAAGGATCTTAACTTCCATGCTACTGCTGTTGCCTCTGCTGCCAGGAAAAAGGTACATATGCCTTGTTGTTTGCTAATATTTACAGCTAAACATTTCAGGCTTCAGAGATGCAGTGTTCCTAACACTTTTAAACCTACAAAGCTAAAAATGTTGCTATTTTTCTCAAAGTAAAGAAATTTATCCATGCATAAATGCATGAACTTACAATTTACCTACAGCAAAAGGCAAAGAGTCATCTAATACTATAGTGGTTCACTAGCAGAAAATAAAACAGGTGTAAACAGAGCAGCAATTTTATTAAGCAAATACCAATAACCATTGAACATAGTTGTAAATCAATGTGAAGCTGTAATCAGACATGAATATCAGTATAAAATTAGTTTTGCTTACTTAAATACAGAGGACACGTTCTCCATAATTATGCCCTGATGGGAATATAAACATATTATGATCAAAAAATAATTCACTATTTAAAATCATATGAACAATAAGAAAGGTATCAAAGCCTCCATTTCAGGAAAAAATATGACAAAAGAGAAAAAGTAACAATAGCAAAAGCTGAAAGCAGAATAAAGCAAAAATCTGTTTATCTAGAAGATTATTGAGAGTGAAATGGTTAATAACGTATTAGAACCTGTGTTAAAGGGACCCTGGGAATTCTGATTGTCTTAAATCTGATGTATAATATATGGAAAAAATACAGTTTTGCTACATTTAACGGATGCCATGAATTAAGGGAGAATTTTAAACCCCAAATAAAATCTTAATATTTTAATCCTTTGAATTTTGTTTATGTTCTGTCAAATATGTGAATTTCACAAACTAGGTATGATTGTTTTTCTTACATAATCTATCACCCACACTAATCCTTTTTGTCTCAGCTCCATCACCATGGCAAAACAAAGTTTCTACTTTCCAGCAGTCATACCATCAATGCTCAAGTTTGTGTAAAAAGTTTGTTGTAGGGTTAAACATACCCACCTTAGCTGAGCCTTAGATTTAAACATACACAGACAGAGGTGAGATGGCACTGATCTGGAACAGTGAGTACTGTAGACCACTTAGGGACCTGTTACAATCTTTTAAGTTTTAGCATGTCAGAAAAAAAAGGGCATACAACAAAATGTGCCTGCAGGTTTTATTTTATTTTGTTTTACTTTGTTGTTGTGTTTTACAGAACAGCAATACCTTGGATGGTTTTGACGTGCCATACCGTAATCAGGCAAGTAGAGTGCCTTGTCCAATGACATACCACAGTAACTCATCTAGGCTGACCTAATGGTGGGAATAGAACCCACACATTCTAGTCACATGTCCAATTCCTTGACCACTGTGCCAGCTCAGTTATCAAATGCAGGTGAGACAATGGTTTCTGTGGAATATGTTTTTAATTATCTACAAACAAGAGTTCCAATTAATACAGTTCATCACATGCGAATGTCATCATAATAATGTAGCTTTGTTTTTATGCAGCATATCTCATTATGAACTTTTTGTCCCATAGAAACATCACAGAAAAGTTTCAAATGACTGCTGCAACTGTTGTAAAAGGTGATGACCTTCAACAAATTTATCCCAGAATCTTAAACTGTTGAGGACAACATTGATGTCACTGCCATTCCTGCTGGAAAATGAAACCTATGTTTAGCGTGAAAAAAGGAGTTGTCTCAAAACAGTCTCACCATATAATGGTGAGACAAACATTAAGTTTTCATTAAATACGTATCATTATACAAAAGGTGAGACAAAAATGAAGTTTTTTCTTTAAAACGTCTCACTATGCAAAGGTGAGAAAAAAGGTGTTTTCTAAAAAAAAAATTGTATACTATCATCCTGTGAAATTTCATAATTTGAAATTGGGTGTTGATAGAAAACTGTATGTGCCTTACACTCACTGGTAGTGATCATCAACAAGGTAATAACCTTGATTATCTGGAGGTCCAATCAATCACTGCATGTATGATCAAAGGCAAGGGGACTTCAAACAAAATTATGTAAGAATCCATACATTCCTTCACACAGGTTCAATGATAAAAGTGTTATGTGTCAAACATTGAAAGAATGCTATAGCAGTCTATAATGACAATTTCAGACAGGTCAAATGTGCTGCTTTTTTGGTCTCAAAGGCAAAGCCAGTTAGAAGTTAGATACTGAAATATACATAGAAAATCACCCAAATCACCCTGATAAAATAATCCATGATATTTCAACTGTCTTTGTCCTTGGATTGTATTATCAGTGAAAATTGCTGTTTGATGGATTGATGTTGTTCATAACCAAATCAAAGATTTAGTTTATTAGTTACTTGGTTGGTTTACTGGCACTTTCAGCACTTTATCTGGAGATATTGTGTAGAGGAAATGGGAGTTATCTACCCTTTTCTAAGGATACATCAAGGCAGAAAACCAAGATAAGCCAGGTCAGATATCTAAACTGCAATCTTGAATCACGAGTCGAAAGCTTAACTAAATGAACCACAACAGTTCCCCGAAATAAAAGCTCTAATTATTAGTTTTTACATTTAAAGTGCATTATTATTCTGAAAAGTTTCACTTATCAATATCACCTAACTATGGACACACGAACAGAAATCTGTGGCTGAAATACAGAATGCCCAGTGTTTTGAGACAGGTCAAAACATTTTACTGGACAAAACATTTTGTGCAGCTTGACCGTAATTTTATACATGACAGAAAAGTAAAAAAATGTACACCAATTTAATGAAAGTCTCCAGTTCTAGTCAAAAAGTGAAGATTCGTCTAGCCCTGGGCATAAATTTTGATTTGCACTTGTAGCATAAAAACACTTCTCATAAATATGACTATTTTATCAGGGTGGTAAAAGAGAGCTATGAGGTTTTATTTAAAATTCTGGCAATGTTCATGTCCCAGTCCCTGTTACCTGGCCATAATGTCAAGTCCACCAAAGCTTTGAGTACTGCGGGATCTACGATGCCCTGGTTTCCAGCTGTAAGCATAATTGTTGGTTAAATACACAGACAGAAAGATACCACACCACCCAATGCATGGCATGTGACATGCAATCATATAGGCAGATCTATTCTAATCAGAAGCAATTCTCCTTGGATGTGGACAAATTTAAATGTAAATCATTCAATGTATGCTGAGGTCTCTCAATTCCAAATCCTGAGAAGACCAAATCCAATCAAAGCTTAAATATTGTTTTAGTCCCCCGTTTTCTTTCTTGACTCAGCAAAATTAACTCATTAATTGCATGCCCCTTTTCTTTGAAAGCCTAATGAAATTTTGATTCAGGTATCATTTTCTACAATAAAAATAATACCATAAAGGACACAGACAACTACATCACTCCCTCAATAACTCACACCCTGACAACTTGTCAACCCAACCCACTTAAAATAAAATATCAGGCATGGATCCAGTTTTTCTAACAATATCCCAAAACTGACCCCTATTTATTGAACATGAAGAAAATCATGATCAAAATTGGTAACTGAAATCTTAATATATTGTTTGTTTTGTTGTCAAAAATGGTAGATGGGACCTGGAATTCAACTTTTAATAAGAAGTCATATTTTTTGTTAGAATTTCTTTCCAAACAACTTATATATAGTACACCTTAACAATTCAAAGAAATTCTGATAAATGAAAATGTCACTAACACAAACTGGAGGCAGCACTTTAATAAATAAGTACCAATTAAATAAGTTTTATTGAGTGAAACTCATGTTTTCTATCTTTTAGTTCAGTTTAAGTATAAACATCATAAATGTGATGTGCCCTCGTGTAATAAGAAACATGACATATGCTTATCTACCTTAACAGCTATGCCTGTGAGTGTTTACTTGAGAATCTAATTAAGTGACAATTACTCTCAACATGATTATAAAATGATCATTTAGCAATTAAAGAGTTCAGATGCCCTAAGCCCCACACGAGGTTTTCTTGATGTTCAATGGGGATACCATCTTTTCTTATCTTTCAGAGGTCCCTCAATAACTCATGTTCTATCTTATAGCACAGTCTATTTTTGGAACTTGTTGTACACGATTTATTGAGGAAGTGGTGTAATTCAATTACCCCATATAGTACATGTAATATTAATAGTTGGCTAAATTACTATACATCTGTGCTAAGACTGTCAAACACACTTAAATTCTCTAGGGAAGCTTTTAAAATGACAATGATATGCTGCAAGCCTGTTTTGAGAGAAATTCTGATGCAAGTCCCACAATAAAGTCTGGTCCAGAAAGAACTACCCAATAATATAAAACAATATCTTAATCCCTGAATGCATAAATGTGCTTAAACATAATCAGTAGAACTTGTTGTTCCTCTACATAAGCATGTCCAGCAAATATATATGAAAGCAGAGCATGTGCTGTTATTGCCATAGAAAAGGAAAGTAAATCTTGGAATTTAAATTTCATTTTTCAGCGACTTCACTTTTCATCACTTTAAAGAGACTAAATTGTAACTTGTAGTGTTAGTTAAGTAGTGTATCAGTACCAAAGAAAGATGTTTCCTTGACAACTTGTGTCATCATATGATAAAAGAGATTCACTTTGATAACAACAAGTCAAACATTTGATCAAAGGAAGGAAAATGTAACAAAATGAGAAAGCAAATTTCATAAATTGTCAGGATACAGAAGCAAGATATGAAATTTAACAGATCGTGGTCATGTAATCTCATTTACTGCTCTGGTGCCTCGGATATACACATATTGGGAGAAATCCAATATTTTTAGACAAACTTAAAAATGGAACATTTTTCTTCCCTAACTTTTAATAATTATAACCATCTATGTCCACTTTTGAAAGCCAAGCCTTGGTAATCCTTTTATTTATGTGCTCAAATAGTAGAGATTTTGAGACAGGCATTATTAACAGCACTGATGAAAAAATTAATTACATGGCATTTTATGAAGCTATCACAAGATACCAGTTTTTAAAATCCAGCAGGACTAAAAACTGGTACATCAAGTGAAAGTCTATGAAATTTGCATTACAGACCATTTATTCCTAAAGTGTGAGAAATAGGTTGGTCATATTTTATCCAGGTCCTTTTTGACTGGTTGCATCTGTTGCTATTAGACACAGACAATGGGCTGTAATGTTAATAACTAGCCAAATTACCATACTTCTTGTTAAGACTAGCAAAACGTGTGCAGTCTGTGAACGACTGATCCAAAGGGAAACTTATGATTAAAACGACATGTCATGCACCTTTGTAAAAACTGTCTTGTAAGTGCCCACTATAAAATCCAGTCTTGTGAAATCTCCTTGATGACAGCCATTGTTTCACTGTGCAGAGACAGTGATGCAACAAAAATGGTCTTTTAGTTTCAAGCCAGCTGTTATGTAGAACTTATCCTTATATTGGCTTCTTCTAAAAAAAAAATTTCTCTTTTGAGCCAATCAATGACCATCATTCTTATAAATATATGGGAAGAATAGCAACAGGGATACATTTTCTTAATTTAAGCAATGAAGAGCTGCATAAAATGGTAAAACGTTTAAATTCCCCGAAAAGCTACAGGAGGAAATCATGTTCCTGGTAAACTGCTACAAGCTGGGTCGCCAATCATTGTGGGACATATTACAGATCTTATTAATAAAGCTATACAATCAAATATATTTCCTGATCATCTGATGGAAGCTCAAGCAGTTCCAATTTTCAAAAAGAACAATCCTTTTGATAAATGTTACTACAAACCTGTCAGCATCTTATCCATCATACCCAAACTGTTTGGGAAATCAATTGAGACCCAGTTAGCATAATTTTTTAAGGCTCTTGATGAAAACATACGTAGATGAATTCCTGATGGACTTATCCAAAGCTTTGGACTCCCTCCCTCATGACATTTGATTTGCAAGTTAAATGCTTATGGCTTGTCAGATGACTCAGTAAGGCTCTTACTAAGATATGTGTTGAATCATTAGCAGCAAATTATGTTGCAGGTTATCCTGAGTAGTTGGTCTGAAATTCAAAAAGGGGTTCCTCAGGGATCGATCCTTGGACCATTACTTTGTAATGTTTTTAAATTGTTAAGCTGCTTGGAACTGACATAGACTATCAACTGCAATTCATTCACATGTAAATATCTCTGTAGGAAAGCTTCAAAGCAACTATCTGTCTTGAAACGTACTGGTCAAAAACTAACAAGACTCAAGTAACTAACAATATTATATACATTTATCCTCTCGGATTTCAATTTCTGTTAAGACTAAAAAGTGTTTAAAGGTCATTTCAAAGTTTTGTTTAATGTTTCAGAGCAAACCTAACTTTTACAACCTGCTTCAAGGTAAAGACATTTTCAATGGTTGTTTGAAATCTACAGCAAAATTCACAAGTCATTCTAACTTAACATGAAAAAAGTAAACCTCATTATGCACTGATGCTGGACAGCAATGTTCTCTCTGGGAAGGGAGGGGAGGTATTTTTTCTAGATATTTTTAAAATATACCCATATTTAATGAACCTTAATAAAATCATCATCAAAACTGGTGAATGAAACCCTGATATCTCAGTCATTTTATTGTCAAAATCCAGTGGTTAGTAACTGTAAACTGAATCGACATCATAAAGTTTACAACTTTAATAAATAGAAGCATATTTCGACTATTGGTTTAACAATTGAAGAAATAAATGTCAATTACAAAAGTCTTGTGAAGTGAAATTTATGTTCAATTTTATCTTTTAATTCAGTTTAAGTGTAATCATCCTCAATGTGACATGCCCTCATATTCAAATATGAAAATTGTCTGACAACCTTTAGAGTAATGCCCACACGTAGTTCCATGATAAAACCTAATAAAAGTGCCATGTTTTGACCTTTAGCTTTGCAGAAATGATTAATGCATTGTTAGTCAATTAAAAATAGACCTGCTTTGTATTACGACATAAATAATTTTTTTAAAATCAAATCAAGAGGGCAGAATGTGAAATCCTCCCTGCAGAAGAGTTAGCAGTTACAAGTCAACTCATTGTAATTGACCATGTAAGCACGGCTTTAAATATTGCCATAAGTAATATCATTAAAATATGTAACATTATTCAGTGGCTTATCCATATCAGTGACAGATGTGATTAGAGATAGAAAAAATCTAGCTAATAGCAAACTTGTTGCATGAAAAGCAGTTTCAAAGATAGAGTTCATCATGGAGAAGTGAGATCCAATGTTGTTAGTGGGATGAGCAAAAAGTAATTGCAATGAGATAATCACCTCAATATTTTACTACCAGTAAAGCAAAAAATGGAAAACAATTTTTGACATTCATAATTCTCTAAATGAATGTCCACCTTATTTTCTAAAAAAATCTATTTCTGTTCTGAATCAACTATAACAGAAATGTAGCCACATTCTACATGCAAAAAGCAGTGATGTACACAGTATTTTTACTAGTACATGTGATGCGTATTGAAACCTTGTGAGTAATGATTTTAACGATCTGTCAAAGATCAGTTATCTTGAAAAATAATTTACACAAAATAGACAATAACTTCATCAGAAAAAAGAAACAATTTGTTGACAATTATTTGCAATACAATTATAAAACATGTATTCAGCTAATTAATTCCACCTCCCCACTCTCAACCTTTCTTACTTTTCAGAGATTCTTCAGTAACACATGCTGAAACTTATGATGGCAGTTTATTTTGGGACCTGTTGTGAAAGAATTATTGATGGGAGAGGTGTATTTATTGAAAGACCAATTTTTTGGCCCCTCACCATGATTCATGACTAGAAATCGATCAGTTGCTGTCATGGAATTATGTGTACTTAATGTCTATGCATTATACCTTAACTAATATGTGTTAGGGTTTATTTCCTGCATACAGCATTAATCAAGAGTGGTTTAGTTAAGTCTTAATTCAAAATACCAAGTTTGGTTCACCCAAGGCTGTATGAGCACAGTGCTTGCAGTGAGAAAGCCAATAACCTTTGGCCGTGGATTGTTCCATAACCAGGGTACTTACAGAGTCATGTCAGATATTAATAACACAACAAAAGTTTTGTCAGAAAGCTGTCCAGCTTGTGGAAGCAATATTCAGCTGTAGAGGTATGTTAAATACAACATCCCAAATCATTTTTGCTATTCGTATTATGTGATGGAATTGTCAGCTACACTGGAAATTCCAGCATTTATTCTAAATTTTACAGATAGTCAGACCTGTCATATAATGCTATGTCGTTAGACTATAGTTTGCTTTTAAGTCAGCCATTTTAAAACTGAACAAACAGAATTCAGTGAAATGTTACATGTATTAAAAAATGTGAAAATGTCGGAGTTCTTAAAATTGTGCGAGATTATTCTTGTTGGATACAGCTATACGTACAAACCTAGTTATAATCTTGTATGGTAGTTCTGATGAAATGATTTAATATGCAACAAAGTAACTTAATGTGCATGCATGTGTAACATGCATGATTGCATTTGTACTTGACCTTGTCTAATGTAAGAAATGGCTCTCAACATCATATTTTCAGGTAGAGTTGTAGAGCTGATTTGGATGCTGAGCTGATATCTTGGATGTGTAATCATATGACTCAGTTGGATTTTGTACAACCTGTATGCTGCATTTGGTGGTGATGCTGGTTCAGAGAAAGATAGTGGTTTTCTCTTGGTGAGCGACCAGAGATTCTGGACCAACAGTTCTGCAGCAAACAAGGGGGCTATTGAGTTATCATTTGGCAGGCGGGGAGGGATGGGACATACATGGTGGTTTTTTGACCATCTGACAGCAGTGTGACTGAAAATACTTTGTGGTTATCAATTGGACAAGAGTTATATGTTCTGTTGCTAAATTATTCAGTATCACTTACTGAAAATCAAATCAACATATTCTGTCTCACTAAATGAGTGAAAATCGAATAATTTTGTATACATTCTACTTGTAGATGAAACATTATTCATACCTGTACAAATTCTATACTTTATTCACCCTTGGTGAATAAACATAACTCATTGAGAGTTGTGTATGTGTGTGTGATTTGGATTTTTAACATAGGTTTAACAATATTTCAGTCACATGGCTACAATGTCTGCAGTGTGGCAGTTTATAGTGCTGTCTAGTACCGGGGCCACAGTCATGTAGCATGTTGTCCCACCCAATCACATTATCCTGACACCAGGCCGACCAGTCCGAACACTAACCTCCTAATGCTGAGCACCAAGGCAGCTATTAGTATCATTTTTATAAGTCTTTGGTATGACTTGGCAAGGGTTTGAATCCGCAACCTCCTGCATCCAAGGTGGACGCTCTATTTATTCCACTAAAGTAGTTGATGCTTGTGTAAATCCATGCTTTGATACCCTTGGTGACTGATGCAATAGTGTTCATTTTTGTGTTAATTTACACAATGATCATCCATTTTGATAGATCCATAATTCAATCATATTTCTTTATGAGTTCCATCCATTGATTCTTGTTCGCTAATCATTTAAGTTACATACTTTGATTAGTTCTAGTTAGGAACAATATCATTTCCTTACATTACCTGTTTAACTTGGGGCTCATAATTATGTTAAAAGCATTGTCGGATTTTATGCGCACAAGTTTGGTGTCAGAGTTAATCATTTTTTAATCACATAAATAAACATCTCATTTCAAAATTGCTTTACGTGACTATGTTATAAACTAATTCCAACCCAGTGAGTTTGCTATAATCTAATCCCAATACAGAAAATCCTGTTATAGTGGCATGAATTCAGTTTGCTATAATCTAATCCCAATCCAGAAAATCCAGTTACAGTGCATGAATTGAGTTTGCTATAATCCAATCCCAACCGTGAAAATCCTGTTATAGTGGCATTGATAGAGATTGATATAAGCTAATCCCAATCCAGAAAATCCTGTTATAGTGGCATGAATAGAGTTTGCTATAATCTAATCCCAACCGTGAAAATCCTGAAATAGTGCCATGAATGCAGTTTGCTTATATCTAATCCCAACCCAGAAAATCCTGTTATGGTGGCATAAATGTAGTTGCTTCTCAGAAAAATATAAATCTTCATATATGGTTACCTGCCAGTCTCATCCATTTGAAAGATGAAAGAAAGATTGGTTGGGCTACCTTTGGTTTCTGGTTCTGATGATCACTTATTTAATCACCTGTTTTTGTTCAAACATTCCCACATTTAATTGCAACTTACATTTAACTTGTTGATGTAAATAAATGGAGGATCAGGATGATTTGATTCCTGATCGTAGTTATTAAAAAAGACCCACCCACCCCCAACACACATACACAGCTTACATGGGCTCTTGAACTACAAATGGCAAGCCCTAATACAAATTATTTTATTACAAAAACACAAATCCATTAAAATTTGCGACAATGAAACCAACCCATTAATCAGTATATCCATAATTTTACAAATACCATCTGAATTCCAAATTCCCTCCTAAGACTAAATCCCATAAACACAGACTGTGAATGACTAAAAGTTCATGATGCAATGGACAGTGACATAAGTAGTCTGAAACATGGGGAAACTAACTTGTGACATTTGACCCCAAAATCAAAAGGAATTTCCTTGCCCCAAGTACAAGCCATCCACAAAATTGAGTCCAGGTCTTCTGTACTGAACTGATTTTATTTTGCACAAACCAATTTGATTTTGTCAGTAACAGTGAAACTGTAACCTGTGGCTTTTTGACCACAAAATCAAGAGGATTCTTCCTTACCCAAATACAAGCCATTCACAAAGTTTGGTCAACATATGTAGAAATAATATTATAGTACAGAAACCATTTATATGCTTTCTGTCACAGTGACCTCTACCACTGACCTTCTGACCCCCCCTCCCAACTGAGATTTACAAGACAAATGCAATAGCAGTTGGCCAATAAATCTGGGTCATTATAATGTCTGTTAGCATTTAAATGCCTCAAGGACAAATGATCTAAAAATCCCCAAATTTAATTGTTGGTACTGACAATGCTTTGTCAAAGCCACCAATACCTGTATCTTGACTACAATGAGAAACAGATTCTATTAGCTATTTTGTTGCTTATAATTCATGTGTAATTCAGACCTGAACCAAGTATGAGATTATGTTAATACACATCGCAAGATCTTTATGCACATACAATCTCCCTTGAAAAATACTGTATTTAATCTAATAAATACCCAGGGCACAAATAAATTTCATTGTTGGTGCAAGTTACTCTGGCTGCACTATACAAGCAGTACTAGAGACACCAGCTGCAATTTTTTATATATACCAATGCATAAATAATGTTGATGAAAAATCGGCAGAAGAAATATACAAATAAAACCTAATTTACCTCCTAAATGATAAACAAATCTTTTAATTAGAAGAATTATGCTAATGGTCTCAAATAATGATTCACAATGGATAGTGTGCCTAAGAGCTGGGGCACTTATTAGGTCTTATACAGTATGAAGTAGAAATCAACAGTTTACATGCAAGAAGGTACACATATCTGAGGTACACAAAAATCTAAATCTGCTGTATGCACTGGCACCTTCACATTATTCTTTCAATCAATACTCCTAATTAGTGTTACAAAAACATACTTTGTTGCATCTCTTAAGTAAACAATATGCACATATGTAGCTTTATCAAAATAACCTTGTGGCTTGAACTATCACTGGATTATTGTGAATAAAATCATATTCATAGGTACCAATTTCATACACTCTGTGGCTGCTGAAACAACCACACAAATCTGAAGACATAGTGTAAAATGACATGCATACAGTTTGCAACAGGCCTATCCATTGATTAAAGTATAAACATGAATGACAATCTTTGTTAAACAAAAATAAAATGTGATAGCTATCCCCCTCCTTTAAGCCTCCCTTCCCTGTCTCCCCTGTAGTTAATTTACAGTAATCTGCTCCAATCTTCACAATAAATATACAATGCATTGCATGCACATGCAATATGTACGCACATCATTGAACAATTTTTTTAGCCAGGTCAAACAAGCATCTATGATAATTCTACTTAAAGGTCAAACCACAGGGTTACTTTGAGTAAAGTTCTATCAGATTTAAAACTTTCATCATGTTACAGAGGTAAATATGTCTAAATCCAACTAGCAATAACATAAACTTGAAGGAAATACTAACCGTTCTTCCATCACAGTCTCCAAACCTTCTCCTTCTAATAGCAGATTTTCCATACTTCCAGTAAACATACTACCCTCCATGTTCTGATCGGACTTTTGGCTGTAGGGGAAGCACACATGTATATGATGACTATTCCTTTCCTTCTGTATAAACCATGTCAATATAAATTCACAAATAATTTGAAAGAAAGAGTAAAATGTGCAAAATATATCCAATTCAGACTCATGCATTGAAGAATATTGAACTTCTACAGCAAAGTTGAAGTATCTTGACTTTTTGGAGTGTGCTGTACCTTTGATAAGCATGTACACATTTTGCCTTGTGTGGGGTTAGTGTCAACAGCCTAGAAAGTTAAAGGATTTATCTACCACCTGACATCTCTCAATCTAGCAGTAGATGGTTGGAACCCACACATGACAGTCATGTTTTTATTTTATCATACTTTACTGAAATTTAGTTTCAAGAACTGCAATCACAACAGCTAAATTAACAACAACATCAACTAATTAGTCCTCATAGACTACAGGTAAAAATCTGTACCCCTGTACGGATCAAGATATGAGAACCATTTGCATTGCTTTTCAAAAACATTCATTCACTTTCTGAAATGTTCCAAAGGTTATGTAATATTAAATCTGTGACATCAAACATGCACCAGCATTAGGTCAAGGACAAAAATTGCCTTATGCTTCAAATATTTTAATGCAAACACCTGGATAATTCTCAGTTTTGCTGAAAAATGTATTTTAAATCCAAATCATAGATTTCTTATTGGTATTAACAGTACTTTTAATACATTATTAGCATTATCATGCAAAGGAAATGGCAGCCATGTGTCTTTCCCATGAACATATTGAAGCTGCTGACTTTGGATAGCATGAACAGGTACAGAACTCATAATCCTTGGATCAAGAGTCCAATGTTCTACCAACTGATCTAACATGGCTCTATCATGAACATATGATCAGCTGTAATAGTAAATTTTTTAAGAGGAAATTTTTTTATTCTTGGATTGCAAATATTGCTGTGAAACAAACAGAAACTGCAGCGATTTATAATGATGATCACAGAAATAAAACCATCTTCACTAGCCAAGATTCTGATATGTAAACCCTATCTAAACCTTGGCATATTCAATAGATATTTTTAGCGCCTTGTCATAGCAACATCTCTTGGATTTTCTGAGTTGCCTCTCTTAGTATATAAAGCCAACTAACCAACAGTGTGTATTAGTGGTGTATTGTACATCAGCAGAAAATGGGGGAGACAATTGATTTCAAAAGGTCACTTTGTAAGTTTATCATCAAAAGTATGATTACATACAAGAGAGAACCCATTACAGATGTAGTGGCAGTGGAAAATTGATTATTAATGAGTCCATTCAAGTTGTCTCCCCTTGTCTCGATCGTGAAGGATCGATGTTCAAATCTGAACTTAATTTTGATTGGAAGCAGTGGCTTGATGCTGCATCCAATCAAATTCACAGACCCGAAGCACAGAAATATCTGCTCAGTCCATCAAGGTGTAGATAGGGTTAACATATTGGAACCTCAGCTAGCGAAGCTGAAATAAACTAAGCTATGTCTGTACAATGTACAGTGAAGCACACTGAGTCATGATACAAGCTAAATAATGACATTGATTCTTTCTGCTGGCTTTCTGGGAAAGAAAACTGAACACATCCATTTACTCAACAATGAAATAAATTTTCTGTCCTTTTCTATTAGGCAAAAAAAAAAAGGATAAACTGAAAAGTAATAGAATTAAAACTGCTACAAGAAATTAGTGAAATCATGAGCAAATTATTTTATGAGACATGACAAAGAATCAGAACAAAACAATAAAGCATCATTCCTCAAGGTTCATGCACATAAGTCAATTGAATGTACAAGCAATATATGGACCAGACAATTAAATAAAAGATGAACATTTCTGGATCTGAACAACAAACAATGCTTCCAGCAATGACGGCTAAAAAGGCACAACATGCATAGGATTATTTATATAATGGATGCCCTTCAATGGGAAGACCAATCAATCTTAAAGAATAGCCAACAATCTCAATGCCACATCTACCTGATATATTTACCCCCAAAGATATTAAATTTCCTCTCCTCTAGAAATATAATTGGGAGATGTATCACCATAGCATAGACAGAAAAGAAACAACAGAATGATATATTAGTTTAAGGATTTTCTTTGTAATTTGCATAATAGGTAGCTGGAATGTCTGAATCATTGGAAATCCTTTGAATAAAGCTTGTTAGTTATATGTTAAGCACTTCACTCCATAAAGAAACTAACATATCAAACTATTATAGTTGACTGAGAAGTCCACCGAGTCATTTGTCCTACCTTTTCTTTTTTGGCAACTGCAGCCGCATGTTATTCCCATTAGTTTCTTTCCCAATTGGCACTGAAAGAAAAATATCAACATATTACTGCATCCCAACACATTCCATGGTAATATACAAGTGTGTAAATTCAGAGGAATAACAAATTCATTTCCAGTATTCAGTAATGCAAATATCTATATAAATCATAAATGATATCCAAGGTTCTCACTAGCATTTCAAATACTGGAATCCTGGAAACACAAGTCCAAGCTAAAACAAGTCTGGCATACCACTTGCAAACTAATGCATCATCTGCGAGACTTTTGTATGCTCTAAGCATTCATACATTAATGATTCACCAAATTTAGAATTTTATTTCTCCCTTTAATATTGGGTATGGACAAATATTGGTAATTTAGAAAATAATTTACCATAAGTACTCATTTATAAGCCGAGTCACACTGCAAAACTTTATTAAAAAAACCTGACAAGTATAAACATTGTGCCAAATTATGAAAAGAATCATAAGATCAAATGAAATGGACAATAACACAGTCAAAACAAAATGAAAGAATGGCTGAAAACATGTCACTCAATCAAGACAACTGAGTCACAGTGACCTAGTTTATGTGTAAGCTACCAGACCTGACATGATTCCAATTATCAACTAGGAGGGATACATGTATGTTTCCATGGAGCCTGACAGAAAGATAGGAAAAGTCTAGCAACATGGATAAATTTGGTTAGGAATGGGATATATAAAATTCATGGATTATAGTCTCCTCTCATAATATCAAAATAGTCTGGTCAGTTTAAGCAGCATGTAGAACGTTCAGCACAATATTAGATAAGTTTAACAGTCATTCCAAAAATGGATCCAGGCGCTTACATCTTGGACCAAAATAAAATTATAAAAGATTTAATGACCTGGCAGTGAATGAGTTCTCTTAAGATTTTAAAGCATATAAAAAAATTCTTCCATGAAAAATAATTATACAGCTATAACGATCACATTTTGCTCTAAAATCTTTTTATGTATAATAGATGTGTATCACAAATGTAAAATGGATAAAACTGATGTTAAATGTAACATATACTAGACTGTTGTAACAGTTAACAGGCAGGCCTATGTGCATGTAGGCAATAGGTACATGTGTTTTATTTATAGTGCACTGCACTGTGTAACTTTAGTATATGTATATAAACTGTCTACACAGACTATATATTCAATGAGGTAAAGGGCAATACAAATAAGAATACAAAATTTAATTCTTCAATATCAATGATCTCTCAGATTCGGTCAAAGTATCGAGAAAGATTGCCTATAGGTTCCCACAGGTCAGTGGGTCACGTTTTCCTGGGCTTCCTCTGCCATATACACAGACCACCATGTATGGCCTATCGTGCGCTGAAAATGGTATTAAAACCACAACAGCAACATAATGATCTGCCCTTTTTGTTTGACATCATCCAGAGGCAGACTTCAGGATCTACATTGTTCATCTAATATCAAATGAGGTAAATGTCTGATCTACCCTCTTTGCCTGATATCACACTTCAGATCTACATTATTTATCTGATATCATACAAGGTAAATTTCTGGATCTACCCTGTTTACTTGATATCACACTTCAGGATCTACATTATCTAATATCATACAAGGTAAATTTCTGGATCTACCCTGTTTGCTTGATATCACACTTCAGGATCTACATTATCTGATATCATACAAGGTAAATTTCTGGATCTACCCTGTTTGCTTGATATCACACTTCAGGATCTACATTTTCTGATATCATACAAGGTAAATTTCTGGATCTGCCCTGTTTTCTTGATATCATACTTCAGGATCTACATTGTTCATCTAATATCATAGGAGGTAAATTTCTGGATCTACCCTGTTTGCCTGATATCACACTTTAGGATCTACATTATCTGATATCATACAAGGTAAATTTCTGGATCTACCCTGTTTTCTTGATATCATACTTCAGGATCTACATTGTTCATCTAATATCATATGAGGTAAATTTCTGGATCTACCGTTTTCTTGATATCACACTTCAGGATCTACATTGTTCATATAATATCATATGAGGCAAATTTTTGGATCTACACTGTTTGCTTGATATCATATACTGAAGCAAACATTAAGATCTGACCTGCTGGTGCTGTTGAGTGACAGCAGATCTGGGTGTACCTTCATCACCTCAATTAGCCAGATCAGATGTACCATACAAGTCTTTAAAATTTCTATAGAAAGAAAAAAATCAAGACAAAATGCTCAAATGTAATGAAAATAATATTCCACAAACCTGATGTGCTTCTAAGGTACTCAATATCTGTCACCCTTTTCTTCTTCTTCTTTGGGGCCAGAGTTCTGAGAGAAAACATAATCAGCAATAAAATTCTTTCGACTTGATGCTGTTGTACAGTACAGGTGTAATAATTCATCAATAATCACCACATTTTGACCTCAGTAAAATGCACGAATCATTTGTCTAGTAATTAAATCCTTCTAAAATTACAGCAAACCTTTAACATGTACATTTTCTGACGTCTTTAATCCATACTGTCTCACTTCCATGCTCATACTGCTAAAACTACCCACCTTCAGCTGAGTAATTGTCTGCACTGAAATTGAATACACAGAAATAAAAGTTTTGAATGGCTAATGAAGACATGTACCAAATCCAAACTCATGTTTCCATGCTTGGGGTTGACATGCACCATTAACCCTTCCTCATATACAAGTGGATCTGGATGAACCTTCCTTATTTGAATGCAAGCATGTTTTAATGTCATTGGTAAACAACTGCAGTTTGCAGTCATTTCACTGCACCATAATGGAAATATCACTGATAGTAAAATAGCCAATCTGCTCGGGGCCCCGAGTGGTCAAGTGGTTTAAAGTGCTCTCCATTACGGATCACTGCCATCTCACCTCTGTCTGCGTTGGTTCGAGTCTAGGATTCGGCCAATGTGGGTATGTGAGAAAGCTTCCCAGTAGCTTCTTGTGGGTTGGTGGTTCTTCCCGGGGTTTTCCTGGGTTCTTCCTCCACCATTAATACTGGCTGCCATGCATAGTCTATCATGTGCTGAAAAATGGCGTTACTCTCGACACATGACATTAACATTTCAACAACCACCATGTAATTCAGAAGATATAATCTAAAAATTCGAAATTGGACATCAAATTTTCAACCAGCGCCGTGTAATTCAACAGATGAAATCTAAATACTCCACATATGAAATGGCAATTTCAGCGTAAACTCTTTGAACCAATTCATAAATTAGGAATTCCCAATGTATGATATTGAAATTTCAACCACTGCCATGCCGTGTAATACAAACAGCACAATCTAAAACCTCAACACAGAAAAATAACTTTCAACCACTACTGTTTACCCCAACAGATACAATTTAAAATCTCAACATAGAAAATGGATATTTAAGGATAAGCATTTTTGATACAGCAGATGAAATTGAAATGCTGGACACATGACAATAAAATTACAATGGCAACGTTTTGATTGGACCAGCTGTTGTCCACTATGGATCCTCAGAGAATGTTACAGTTCATTATTTTATATTTTAGAAATAAACAATAAACACTAAAGGGTTAACGTGATAACTTCAAATAGACATAAATCAGTGTGCATTTTTCTCAGCCTGCCATACTGGGATACGATCAGCTGATTGCATACGGTTCTATTCATTATACACTGTGGCAAGATACATTTATGCCATATATAACTGCTTATAAGATAAGTCAAGTCAAACTACAAAAACAGCAAAGGTCCAGATCTGCTGTATCATAATGTGCCTGAAGATCAAGTTCTAGGCTGTTTGTTGTACTGATCACTCCTAACAAACTGCACAGACCACAATCTGGTGGTGCATTATGTGATGGCAGATTTGGATCTGTGCAGTTTGCAGTTGGACTCGTCTTGTAAGCAAGTACATACAGTATTAAGCTGCAGTTCAGTGTCAGGAAAGGATCAAGTTAAAGAAATTTGAAACATGTAAACAAAACCATTTTAGTGAAATGTCATAAATTCCTGATAAAATTTTCTTTTGTTTCATTCTGTCTGTATTTACAAGTTTGCCTCCACTGCCTTGTTCTGCTGTTGAAATACAGCACAGCTTACTGGAGAATGAAATACTTTAGAGCGTGGTCACACAAAATTTTAAACAATTATATTTAGTCTCTAATATTCAATACTTTTAACAGTTCAAAGTGTATATCAGGCTAAATACTATTAAATAATTACAGAATTCTGTTTATTAAATTTGCTTGATAGGAAGTTGATTTTTCTGTAAACAATATTTCTATCACATAGCCCGACTTTAATGTGCGTGTGTGTGTGATCTGGATTTTTAATGTAGCTTTAACAATTTTTCTGTCATAATGTCAGCATTGTTCAAGTGTATAGTGTTGTCTAGCACTGAGGCATCATGCCGCAGACATGTAGCATGATGTCCCACCCAGTCACATTATTCTGACACCATGCCGACCAGTCCTAACATTAACCTCTTAATGATGAGCGCCAAGCTAGGCAAGTTGTTAGCACCATTTTTTTGTAAGTCTTGGTATAACTCGGTTGGAGATCGAAACCCATGACCCTCTGCATCTGAGGCGGATGCTCTAACCACTAGGCCACCACAGCAGTCTGACATTAATGTGTAGTACAGGAAGATAGTGATATGTATTGTATTGTGACCTGTTCAATGTAATACATTTTGTATCATGACCATACAATAGCATTACACCATTAATGCACATACAAGTCAAATTCAGGCTACAATACATAATAATCAATCATCATAATGATTATTTTGTTTAAAATAATTTTTTTAAAATCCAGAGGATAAGTATAAATATCGCCAAATTGTTTGGATTATGTAAGACTTCTTGCTTTGTAAGGGTATAACCCAGCTTTAGATGCATCACTTACATTTCATGTTTCCCTTGCTCACAAAGAGAAAACTATTCAGATTTTGTAATATCTTAAAGTCATTTATATTTGTAAATAATTCAAACTTGAGAAGCAAGCTTTTGGATGGTTATTCTCCAACACTGTCTAGTCATCAAAGATTACATATCTTCCCTTTGGCAAAATTCAGGACTGATGTGGAAACCTCACAATGAGCCCAGATTCAGAAGACTGTTGGATGGCAATGTAATTCTGTAATGATTTAAAATTTTGTATGTCCATGTTGAATTCTGAAATCCTAGAGATCTTTTACATTTTGGATGTCCATATAATTTTGTACTACTAGTCATTTGTAAATTTTGAATGTCCATGTAATTATGTAATCTTTGTTATTTTAAATTTTGAATGTCACTTAAATTTTGAAATTCTGGTGAGTTTTAAATTTTGGATGTCTATGCAATTTAGTGATATTAGTGACTTATAAGTTCTGGATGTCCATACTGAATTCTGTAATCCTTGTTCTTTTTAAAATCCAGATATCAATTTAATTCTTTAAACCTGATGATTTTTCCTGGTTAAAGAGTTCCATGTAAGCATTGTATTTTACACAAACATATTTACAAATAAAAAAAAAAAAAAAAATGAGGTCAAATTATGCAATATATTTTAATATTAAGCATATTCAACCCAAACTTGTCCATTCATTGCTCCTGTCATAAACACTGTCCATGTTTTATAATGGCAAAGTCAATCAATTTAACTATACTACCAGGACAAGTTCAGATGTTTCATACATGTTTAAATTAATAGTACTTGATCATTGAGAGCAGTAACTCAAACTGAGCCATATAATCAAATACACCCTGATAAAGTTTCAGTCAATAAACCATCAGAGGGAGTCTTGGGTATATTTAATATGATGGTTATTAGGATTCAGAAGGGTACCATTAAATTTGTGATTTGCAGAAAATGCAATTAGTTTAAAAATCCAATTCATTACATTATCTTAAATTTAAAAGGTCCTCCGAGTTCATAATAAACAGGTGGTACTTTATTTGGGAATTGGCAGTGAAACCAAGAGAAAACAACACAGTAGGAAGGGCACTTCTCTTACTCTTTGATAAAAGGATGCTCCAGTAATTCTACAGCTGTTGCTCTCTTATCAACATCTGGGTCAAAACATCTGGAATCAAACAAAAACAAAAAATGAAATCAATAACTGTAAAACAACTTTCTCTGACAGGCCAGGTTATGTTCCAGAATTAAACGTAACGGCAGCGGGTCAAGAAACACTGTACCCAAGACAACTACAACAATAAAATTTTAACTGGACAGACAAACATGATATATTTTGGGTGGTCTGGATTACACCCAACACCCAAATTTACTTGAATTTCATCCTATCAATAATGAAACTCCCATTCTATTAATTCTATAACTGCCATGAGTACAAGTTTACTTGAAACTCAAATTCTAATAGGGTAGCTGTTTAGCCACTAATATCCTCCAATCTTTAAAGTCAACCAGTCAAAGTATAGCATAGCTGCCAACCTTCCAGGCTCACATTTAGTGAAAATAGGGATAAAAAGTCGTGAATTTGGACATAAATTCGTGAAAAATACCATGACAATAACTCCATCCACTCTGACCACTCCGACCATCAATACTATACTATATCAAGTTCGCAAAATAAAAATAAAACACTACATATGTGCAGAAATATTTATTTATCAAGACATGATACTGTGGCAGACTTGAACTTCCTCAACTGCTTGATCGTAAATTTGTTTTCTAAACAGTTCCAACTTCTTGCCTGCTGGTTGATCTTGGGGACTAAAATTGCTGACAAATTTTCTGCAGCTAAGGAGGCCCTAAAGTCTGTCTTATTTTTCCTCACTAAAGAAAATACTCTTTCATTGTCACTGTTGCTGTGAGGAATGCACAGGAGCTGCAGCATTTTTTGTTCTTCCACAGGAAAATATGGAAGCGATTTTCTAGTCCGGGAACGTTTGTCAGAACAAATGTTTAGAAAGGTCTCCAGCTGATAAAGGTAGATTGTGTTCGACAAGAAAACTCACAAATAATGCTTCAGCATTGGTAGCGTGCAGGTCTTCAGCCAATGGTTTAAAATATTCCAGAGCTGAAATCTGCGAATTCTTAATTTTCCCCAACTTCTATGTGTTTTTTGCAACCGACATTCTTCCTCACATCGCCTTTGTGATGGCACACTGAGTGCAAAAAGCATGAATGAAGATCAATGTTTAATGGCACAATGCACAGCCAATTTTTGACATATTCCAAATTAAACTTCACTTTTTGAGTAATACAATTCTTTTTCCTTGGTGGTGAAGACATTTTCAAGATCTTACATGCGATGCTGAACGGCAACTCAAATCAGTGTTTTGACACATGCGCGGAGCAAATTTCTGGTTAGGGCCCAGTTTCTCTCTAAAGCATTTGTAAAACTACTCTTATACATATAGATTAAAATTGGCTAAAATGCTTGCTACAGGGCCAAATGTACTAATCGGCTGTAGATCTACTAATAAAGCCATTGAGGACTACAGTATTTCATCTAGGGCTTGGAACTACAAGGGCTTAAGTACACTTTTTGCTGTGTTGTGCTAATTACCATGACCAGACTAGATACCTTCCATGTTTAATTTTGTGCAATACAGATCAACATTGTGCAGTATTGCTAAAAAAAAAAGATTTGTTTATATTAGTAAAATTTAAATTAAATTAAGCTTCCACATCAATGTTTCATTATAATAAGTGTTTGTTGTAATGAAATGTTTTAATCAGCAATAATACAACTATTGAATTAAAAACATGGTGTTTGAAATATAGAGAAATCATTCATAGTGACATTACATATTAAGTAAAGTGCAATATCTAGGGCAAAATAAATACTTGTTCAGCATAGCTACCATAGATTGTCACTCTCACATGTCATCATCCTGGGGAAATTAATACAGAATCACCTCTTTATATGAATTAAAATTATCCATTCCTGCAGTTAAAACAATTTCTTTTCAATTGGAAAATACAATTTAAAAGACTGGCCTTGAAAACCAAGCATATTGCTTGTGTGCTTGTTTTCTTCACTATATGTAGTTCTGAGTGCAATTTGGTTCAAGGTCATAGCTTTCTCTTTCTCCAGCTTCCTCCACACTCAAAACCACCTTACACTGCCAGCAAAGACATCAATAATGCTTTAAATTGTAAAAGTAATTAAATAATGTATGATTTACAAAAGCAAAGGTTAAATCTTGGAGATACAGACCTGAGAAGAAATTCTTTGGCATCTTGAGACATGCTGTCTGGTATTTCAGGATGCATCTTATAAAAACCAACTTTGAACATGGCTGCCTCAGGACTTCCCAGCTGAAAAACAACAAAAGTTGCTGAAGTTACTGACATAATCCAAATACTGTGGTTTCATTTATTTTTGTGTGTATACAATTTTATGATTCAGCACAAAAACAAATTTTCATGAATAGCTAAATTCATGGAGAAGCATCTGTCAAAGTTGGCATATTTTGTGGTAACTTACTCTACTGAGTAACCTCTACAAAAGCAAAAAGAAATTAAGAGTAGAAAGGAACAAAAACATGCCGACAAAAAACAGTGGACACTTAAATAGTTCAAACATTGCTACTGCTAATATAAGCACATATCAAACACCTAACAAGATCAATCAGTGTTCCAGAAACAGAGGGGTCCTCTGCTGCACACCTTAAAACGCCTGTACTTCGCCTGTGATCTCCCACATCCGAGGTGGACACTCTAACCACCAGGCCACCAGAGCAGTTGGCATCACTGCATGTTGTCTGTCTTGGAAGCATCTATCTCATTAAAAGTTCAAGATGACTTGTTCTTTCTGTCACATTAAGTATTAAGTGTTAAAGTCCAAATATTCCAGGCACAATCCATTTTTATATAAAAAAAAACCAATATAACCATAAACCTTACTACTTTCACAAAGATTTCATGGTTTTATACTCATGGTACAACAGTATCAAGTGAAATACTTCCAACATTGAAAATCAGGCAAGAAACATTGCAAAGCACATCCATCCAAACAAAAGCTCTTTCAGGAAACCATTTGGAAATTAAAGTTTACTGTTATGTACCATATTACCAAATACATAATCTGGCATTTAGCCTCATTCTGACATGGCATGAAGAAGCTAGTGAGGTTGTACATGTACTTGAGAAGTATGATGTAAAATATTGCATTGATAAATATACAGAAAAGACAGAACCACAACCATTTACATCACATAATTTAAACTGGGGATTAAATACACCCATCATGAATAAAAGTCAACTACTACTTTATATTACAATCATGGTATATTGTAGTTCTGGACAGAACAGTTGATGTTTACAGGCAAAAAAATACTTCCTTAATGTCTATTCTGATATTGTACAGTTTTTCCTCAAGTATTCACTTACATTCCAGGCAGTTTGTAACCCCTGTGAATTTTAAAAACAAGAAGAATCAATGACATAAAAAAATTAACAAAACATAGTCATTTCATTAATTTATAATATCCGACATGATTAGCACTAGGGGGGCTCCAAAACATTGTAATCTTGTTTGTATTTCAAACCAAGTGTAGGTTTTCAGTATAAACAATTAGCCTGCTAAATTTCCTTTTCTGGTTCCTGGGATCATTTTCAGTAAAGTGGTAAGGGTCCTAAGACTGAACATACAATGAAGAGAAAAACCTGTGTTGTCTTCACCCAATATTCGCAATGTCAAGTTTTAATATTTCTCCCAGGAACCAAACAAAATAAAAACAGCATGTGGTTTTTAACTCCTGTGCGCCTGGTTTCAAAGGGATGTAACTCATTAAAAATAACAGAAATTTATAGAATTACTTGAAGCTTATCAAATTCAAGGAACTACATCACTCCTGTTGTCTGAAAAAATACCCACACATATGTGGACACCATATTAGTAAAGAAACTCCAATTTAGTTGCAAGCACAGACAACATGGCACTCTTAGAGATTCCATGGTAACAATAGGTTTAGAAATTATAAATTAGTAAAAGAAATGACTACATTTTGTACATATTTTATATTGTTAAATGTTTTCATTTTTAAAATCTGTTGGAGCATACTAATTACCAAGGAAGTGGGCAAATACTTTAGTTCATCTACAATGACAATGGTACTGAAACCACCCTACTTTTTGGTGCGTATATGCCATGTATGATAATTTATACTGCATATGGATAACTGTGTAGGAATTTAATTAAACCCATAATATTTTCTGTGTCTAATAAATATTATTATTTTATAATTTTATTGTTATCATTTAATGATAATGTGTAGGAAGTAATCCATCCACTATGACACAAAAAAAAAAGTTGACATACTGCTCTTTTTCAAACTCCTGATCTTAAATTTTAAAAAAATTACAGATCTCAGACTTGCCAACCCTAACAAAACATTCTCAGTAAGACAGTCAATTATTTTTCTCAGTAATGTGTAACAAAATATCATGTACTGCTGTTGTCAAGCTGGAAAACATGCATTTAAAAGTTATAATCGAGACTAATGCTTCAATGGTAAATATTATGTTCAACTAAAAGATCTATAAAGTACACCAAGACCAAAATTACCTCCAGTACAGTTTCTAAAACTGCAATTCCAAACACTATGCAGCTCAATGGCTTCTTGTTATCTCTAAACTTTATGTAGTTCTTGCATTTGTTTTGTTTTATTATTTCACATGACAATCATATCTACAGCTATGAGACATACTCAAATTAACACATAATAAACATTTATTCTTTTGTACTGACTATTACCACTTTTCAAAAGGCTTATTTTCTCTTTTGTCTTGAACAGGTATGACTTGTTGTTCTTGAAAATTCTATAAGCAAGAGCTTGGTCATACAGACATTTTGCATCCAAAACTTATGTGCAGTTTAAAGCATCTGAGGTACTCCTGTCAAGTTAGTCTGGGTCGAAGATACACTCTACTAAATCTAATACGAAACCCAGATCCAAATCAAATGCAGACAAGACAGTATCCCAATTTTAGCACAACAATCATATTTGCAGCATTTCTGCTTTTACTTCCATATTTCTGTATTTTAAGGGTCAATTTTGTAAGACATACAGTCAAATCATAAGGTTGGCAGGGTTGGTTTATAAATTTCTACATGTTCGATTACTGAATGAGAAGAAATATGTATGTAAATTATCATTCTCAAATCCTAAATATTATTATAACATCACAGCTCTTGACAATGACCCCGTTCCCACAAATTAGTGCCCTTACAGCTGGAAGTGCTTATCTATTCACCCCTGAAGGATCAATGTAAATAAGTATTCAATCTAATTTGGGTTATTCAATTAATTATTCATTCTTGGTAATACTAGTACTTAAATATGTTCTTTCTCTTTTCTCTCTATCCTTACTAATCTTGCAACTTCACAATTCCTTTCTTGACAGTACATTCTCTCTCTCTTAAGATAGATTCCAAAACAGAAAGTGTGCAGAACGTGTTGAATCAAGCCAGTAACCAGTCAAATCACAATTAAACAGAAGATTTTACAATGGTGTAATTTTCTTTGTTTGTCAAATAGTATCACATTAATAATATTTAACATATTATACTTTATAAATATAATCTAATGAACAGAACAGTCTTAAAGAGCTGAAACTTGACCATTTGATGTGTACTTTGTTAAGCTGATAGAACAATGAAAATAACCTCAATAAAGGGCGGCTTGCCAGTAGCCATCTCTATTACAGTACAGCCAAGGGACCAGATGTCAGCCTGAAAAACAGAAAAATGTTAACATCGTAAGTTGAATGAATCAACTGTGTCTGTCTATACATCAAAGAAAAGCTGATTCTAGCATAAATGGCATGCAAAATGTATTTGGAAGGTATACGATGATGAGGCAAAATAATATGTGTTTCTGTTCAGCTGACTATCCGTTTTTTGTTGCCAACCATAGCCATAGCACTTCTCCCCCACCCCACCCATAAATTACTAAATTCTCAAAACTGATTTGTTCATCTAACTGAGCTGGTTTGTCCCAGTACTTTAAGTGCTCAGTACATTATATATGCTTATCATAATGTATTACGAGTCCCTCCACTACCTCACCACAAATCCCACCCTCCCAGATTAAGAAAACCAAACAAGCAACACAAAATATGAATAAGATCTGGATTGTTTGAGCATTGGAAGTGCTACAATGTTGTGTAACAAGACAGGAGACAGAACAGGGTGTTCTCCCTTGGATAGAATGCTTGCTGTTTGTCTAAGATTATTTTACAATGATATCTTGGCTTCATGTATATAAAAAAAAACAGACCTTAGTTCTGCATTTCCCATACAAGTACATTTAAACATTCATAATGTGTGTTTGGCGGGTCAGAAAGCAGATAACTTGATAAAGAATCGTAAAAGGGCTGAATTTTATCCAAATGAATTCCACACAGCTGTTGTGAAACAGCAAGTGTTCTAAAGTCTGTCTGTTTTCATTTGGAATATGTATATGTAACTGGTTTTCTACATTAATGAAATTCGCTTCAAATGGATGTGAAACCGTCTATTGCTGAATTTCCAATCCTTCAAATAACATAGGTTACCTACGCTGAAATATGTATGTGACATAATTATAAACTAAATATCTTTCAACTTACTGGAGGCCCATAACCCCTTACACCTTTGTCTATTACTTCTGGTGCCATGTACTGCATTGTTCCTGAAAGCAAAAATGTAATTACTTTACCATACAGTTTATCTGATGGCAGACACATCATAATACATCTTAACTACTGTGGACATTAATATCATCATCATGATTACTATAACATCTAGGCACTATTTACACGATAGACACATCACTACGTATTCAAGATTACAATATCTAGGCACTATTTACACTGATAGACACATCACTACGTATTCAAGATTACTATATATAGGCACTATTTACACTGATAGACACATCACTATGCATTATGGATTACAATATCTAGGCACTATTTACACTGATAGACACATCACTACCCATTCAGGATTACTATATATAGACACTATTTACACTGATAGACACATCACTACCCATTCAGGATTACTACATATAGGCACTATTTACACTGATAGACACATCACTATGCATTATGGATTACAATATATAGGCACTATTTCAGACATCATTTTGGTCTTCCATAAAAAAAGCTAAAAAAATGTTACGGGGGGTATATGTGGGTCTTTCAACAATGGGGTCTCGAGGGGCAGTGCCCCAGATCTGGGGGTCGAGGGAGCCAAAACCCCTGGCCAAAAATGCATTTTACGCTCATAAAAACTGCTTCTGGTGCAACTTATGATCATAAAATAAACCAAAATAATCATTTAAAAAACTAATAAACTTACCAAAAAGGTTCAACTCTACTTCAATAATTTCACAATATTTATAGTCACATGATATTGTTCTCCAATACTATTGACGCTGAAGTTATTTCATGTGCATGTTGGTGTCACATCGTAATTAAGTCACAATAATTTGTCAATTTTTGTAGCAAATATGTTAAACTTCTCTCTTTTCATAACAAATCTGTAAAATAAATTACATCAACTATATACAAATATTCCCATACATTCACTTGTTTTTTCTCCACTGGACACAACCTGTTGATATGCCAGTCAAGCTCTTTTTGCAGCTTTGGTAAAGAATTGTTTTAGCCTTCCTTTTTGTCACCACTGATTTTTTTGGTCACAATGTGCAATAATTTCTTTTCCTTCTTGATGAGAGCCTTTTTCCTTACAAGTTGGTGCTTGTATTGGCAACATGCCATGCGCATATTCTAACAGAGGGCTACATCTGTTCTCTGATGCAAGAAATCTATCTTCTTATAATAATCAACTGCACTTTTTCCAGATGCTTTCAGAGCTTCAATTTTTCCGTATGCTACTTCTTTTGTAGATGCTGTTCCAAACCCTTCCAACTGTAATTCAGATCTTTCTTAAGAGGTCACAAAATGCCAGTCCTCTAGTGTTCAGTTTTCTTATAAACTGACCGACTAAATTTCCATCAACTTATTGCTCCAGCCATTCCCATTTCCATACGTTTTTAATACCTTTATCTAAATTTTTTGTGTCATTGTCCCTCTCAACAACTTGGGATGCCATATTTTGCAAGCATGCTTCTTCTTTCCATTGCCATCAGTTTCCATTACACGAAGATTCACTGGATGAATTTAAACCTTTGACCAATCAGAATCTTTACAAGAGTTGTGTGCTAACTAACATATGAAACAAATAATTTACAAGGGTCATTGCAGAATGGGACTGGAAAGACTGTTTTTAACAAACCAGATCGGAGATGATATAAAAAGACTATATAAAAAAATCTGATTCAAATCAGAAGAAAAGTGAAATTCCACTTTAAAATGAAAAAAATTATGTCTGCTATCTACACCGCTAGACACATCACTATGCATTTTAGATTACAATATCTAGGCACTATTTACACTGATAGACACATCACTATGCATTTTAGATTACAATATCTAGGCACATTTACACTGCTAGACACATCACTATGCATTCAGGATTACAATATCTAGGCACTATCTACACCGCTAGAGACATCACTATGCATTTTAGATTACAATATCTAGGCACATTTACTCTGACTGACACATCACTATGCATTCAAGATTACAATATCAGTGCACTATTTACACCAACAGAAACATCACTACGCATTCAAGATTACGATATCTAGGCTATATTTACACAGATAGAAACATCACTATTCATTCAAGATTAGTACATAGTAAGCGGAACTATGAAGAAATTCCAAATACTGTGAGATCAATTTATTACAAAGTCAAATTTACCGTATGTACTCACCTATAAGTCTAGTCAAATTGCAAACTGCACAGACCCAGATCTACCGTCACATAAAGTGCTGGCATATCTGGGTCTGTACAGTTTGTTAGGTGTCATTAGTAGAAAAACAATTCAGTAACTGATATGCTGGTACATTATGCTATGGCAAATTTGGGTGTATGTTAACGTGAAGATGATTGGACTATGGTGTTAATTTTCAGATATGCAGTGATAAAAGAACAAAAGTGATAAAACATTGACATATTTACTAAAAGAGATATTTGACATATTTACTAAATGAGATATATATATATAGGCTTTAATTTTTTCCACGTCTCCCTGTGCCATTGTGGTTCAAACCACAGACAAATAAGCAGTATTACTTTATTGATGAAAAAATACCTCTAAATTTAATGAAAAGGATACTAACATGATCATTTTTTTGGTCCTACAATAATGCATTCAAGTGTCTTTTGTTTAATTAATTACTAAACAGGTTATTTGGTGCCAAGGCATTTGAGGTAAAGTACCCTGCCAAAGAGACACCATGGTAGCTGACCCAGGCTGTTCTAAGGGTAGGAATCAAACTGTCACACCTATCAAGTCTGGCACACTAACTACTGAGCTACTATGGCATGCTAAAAAAAAAAGAGTTCATGGTAAATTCAGTCAATAATCATTTATATGATGCATAAGTTGATACTTAAAATATACCTTTTTTTTTGTGGATAATTTTAGAGTAGATATTTTTAACAGGCACAACCTGATGTTGTTGATAGGATATTTTTTGGTACAGGCATTTTTGACTGGCACATCCTGATGTGGTTTGTACCATATTTTTAGTATATACACTTTTGACAAGCACAATCTGATGTGGTTGATAGGATATTTTTTAGTGTACATGTTTTTGACTGGCACATCCTGATGTGGTCCATAGGATATTTTTTTAGTATTGTTATTTCTGGCAGGCACAAACTGATGTGGTTTATAGGATATTTTTTATGCAGTTATTTTTTGCTGGCACATCCTCATTGCTTCACAAACTCATACATGTATAGTGTAAACATTTTATGATCTGTTCATGCTGTGTAGAAAAAGACAAGTAGAAGAAAATAATTAAATATGGAGAATGTACCTTATCTATGGGTAAATATAATTCCAGACCTATCATCACCATAGTGACATTTCAATTTTTGTTGCCAGTGAGGTGATATTAAATATGCTCACACCGATTCGTAAAGGATATGTGGATTTATCGTGTAGATATTAGGTATTTATTTGACAAATGAAGTGGAAGCATTGTCTTTTAATGATTGGCAAATATATTTTAAAAAACCCCGATTTTCCATTATATATTTTTTAAGGCAAAAGGCATTGACCTGCACAAATTCTTTTGCCACTCTCCACCAATGGGTTACTGGATACACAGTGTAACTACGTCAATAAAATAGAAGTTTATAATTTTTTTATAGTCAGCATTATACTAATGCCAGAGTTTTTCTCTAAAAACATTTAGTAGCATGTTGTAGAGTATAACAGGAATGGGTTACACTGAATATGAAATAGAAACAGGTCAACTTCAGTCAATAACAATCTTCACAATTCATGTGGTAAAATGGTTTAAATAAGCTAATAGTTGTTATTTAAAGTATGTTTTCATGGCACCTGATTGCTTACATAAATGTACAGTGTTGGCTTACTTTATTATATATATGAGAGAGAGAGAGAGAGAGAGAGAGAGAGAGAGAGAAATATGCAAATACAGCATCCAAAGGGCATATATATTTCCTAAAGGGGAATAGAAAGTAGTTCCATAGGTGATATCACAAATGTGATAATACCACCTTTAAAACCTGGGACCTTGGTAGCCAAGTGGTCTAAGGCACTTTCTGGTATAGAGGGCATTGGGTGGCTGAGTGGTCTAAGGCACTAGCTTTTACAGATCACTCACATCTCACCTGTCGATGTGGGTTCAAGTCACTGTTTTATCCAGCATGGGTATATGAGAAAGCTTGCCTATGGCTTCCCATAGGTCAGTGGTTCTTTCTGGTATTTTCCTTTGTTCATTCTCCACCAAATATACTAACCACCATGTACATCCTATCATGTGCTAACAAATGGCATTAAACTCATAGCAGCCTTTGGTAACAACCATAATGGTGATATCAATTTTTATTACACTGATACATTTCAATATTCCATTATCATTTAGTTTCCATGTATATACAATCTTTGTGCATTTTTCTCCTGTTTAATGATGAAAATATGTTACTTCAATGTGGTCATGAAGCCAAAGATTTAAGAGTTGGGCGTTACCTGCAAAGGTGTCAGCACAAGGGTTTATGCCAGCTAGTCTTTTGGATGTCCCGAAGTCTGAAATTTTCAGCACACCACTATAGGTGTTGACCAATACATTATCACCCTTGATATCTCGATGCACAATCTTGTTATCATGCTGAAAGAAATGGGATAAATATTAAACAAACCAATGTCACATCCAAAAACAAGTAGCAGGGTAATAGTTGTTTCCATCTTCATTTTTAAAAAAATGTTTAAAGTTTAAAACCACAAACAATATTACATGTACACCTAAATTCACTTACATGCATACAATACAAATATGAAATCATCTAGAAATCCAAACATATACTACAAAAGAATGTTAATGACACAAAAGTCCCTCTGCCCCAAATGGGAGATAACTCCATATTTCTACAGTGTCATCTGCTTCAGGTTCTCAGTTACTTATGGGTACTGACACATAGATGTTTTCATCTTAGTAACACATAACCAAACAACCCTTGTGACCATCAACCTGACATCACAACTCTCTATTTATTTCAATGAAGTAAAATATGATATAATCTATGTATGGATATAGAAGATACCGCCCAATCTGTATAGCTCTCAAAACGTCACCCAAAAAGTTAAACAAGTCATCCTCTGATCTTGACCATGGATCCTTCAAATCCACTGGATGCTCAATCAACAGCGGTAAATCTGGTTCTAATGCCAATCTACAGATACATAAATTATTTTTGTTATCTGAAAGACTTCAACAAACTGACAACTATGACTGCCACATTAGTATTAAGATCTTGTACCCCATGGTAAAAATATTCACTATAACTGATGATAAATGTAGATTGTACTGCTAAACCCCAAAACTATTCATTAAACACCTAAAATATAAACAACTGCTCTCATGACAGTGACCTTTGACCTTCATGAATTTAAAGCCATATCAGTGCTTCTCAAATCCTGCCACCCCAGCAATTATTTTGTGAACGAAGTGAGATGATGATCCACTAATACAAACGGGAGATATTGCCCTAAATTAAAAAAAATTAAAAAACATTAACCAGAAAGCTGATGCCATATGGACAGAAAGACATTGTGACCACTATGGAAAATCTTCTACAACTAAACAAAATTCATGGTCTTTTAAGAGAGAATTGATTTATTTTTTGCAAGTGATGGAAATGTACATGTGAATTTATAAAAATGAAGAATGACTCTAGACCTTTCCACTAAATTCCAAAAGTTTGCATATTAAGCAAGAAGAATCCATTAATATGAGATTTTCATTTCGATTCTGCTTGTTCAAAAGTGCATCATCATCATCTATTCCTATACCATCTGTATAAAAAAAATCAAACATCCAATTATAATAAAGAACATTTTGACTTACCAAATATTTCAAACCTTCCAATATCTGCTTGGTATAAAAGGCAATTGTGGCTTCATTGTCCTTCAGAGGTCCCCATTTTGATACTAGCAGTTGAGACAAGCTTCCTGTGATTTAACAAGAAAATCATGTCTGAGTAAAGAATGTTTTTTCCCTTCTTGCTAATCTGCTTTTTCCCCTCTTGCTAATCAGATATTTTCCCTATTGCTAATCAGACTTTTCCCCTTCTTGCTAATCAGCTATATATAAAAAATTTATCTTTACAATGCGAACAAACTTGTATCCCTGTTCTGATCCAAAATACTTCTACAAGCAGAAAGAAAAAAAAGAATGTGACAACATTTTCATTACAGTACCAATCATACACATTTACGTATGGTAAACACTGTACAGTCATAGCATACTGCTTTAAATACAAAGCGAAAAGGTCCATGTTCAATGAGTGGGCAACATGTTCATTGAGTGGGTAACATGATACAGTCATAGCATACAGCTTTAAATACAAAGCCAAAAAGTCCATGTTCATTGAGTGAGCAACATGATACAGCCATAGCATACTACTTTAAATACAAAGCCAAAAGGTCCATGTTCATTGAGTGGGCAACATGATACAGTATAGCATACTGCTTTAAATACAATGCCAAAAGGTCCATTTTCATTGAGTGGGCAACATGACACAGTCATAGCATACTGCTTTAAATACAAAGCCAAAAGGTCCATGTTCACTGAGTGGGCAACATGATCATTGAGTGGGCAACATGATACAGTCATAGCATACTGCTTTAAATACAATGCCAAAAGGTCCATGTTCATTGAGTGGGCAACATGACACAGTCATAGCATACTGCTTTAAATACAATGCCAAAAGGTCCATTTTCATTGAGTGGGCAACATGACACAGTCATAGCATACTGCTTTAAATACAAAGCCAAAAGGTCCATGTTCATTGAGTGGGCAACATGATACAGTCATAGCATATACAATATGTACATTAATCATACATGTATCTTACTAATGATGTCACTAGGTGCACATCATTTTATCTCTCTCATAGGAAACATGTATTTATCTGGCCAAGGAGAATTTTGGGGATATTCCTGTCCAGTAGGCAAGAAAATCACTTAAGGTTACTAGGTATAATATGACATCCTATTTCCACACCATGCCTATTGTCAAGGCATTTAAACATTTCTGAAAACCACTAAATTCACACAAATAAATTGATACAGAGAATATATTCACCTTCATCACGAACATTAAATTTGACAAAGTTATGACATTTTTCATTGCTCATGTGAGATTTTGGATAATGTTGGCAGACTTCCATTTGGGTATGTTATTTCAACACCGTCTTTCAATCTCATCTAGGTCATCTTGTAGTTCTGTCTGTACTCGATAGACTGGTTTTGTTGCAATCGTGTTATCAGCATACAGATGAGAAAATGCAGAATATGAAGTATATTATATATATATATATATATATATATATATATATATATATATATATATATATATATATATATATATACACTTTCATATCAACTAAGCGCCTTAACAGGTGGCATGTTTTAGTCTTTCCCCATAGAATTTACAAGAATTATTCCAATTTCTCATGAGTATGGATGCAAAATACTGGCATTGTAACAGTGAAGCTCATTTCAAATTGACGTAAATCTTGTAGTAGAAGAGTTTAATCCTTTGTTTCTGAAGAACAATAATTCCTGATGTAGTGCAAGTTAAAGTATTCACATAACGACAAGGCTGCCATAGGAAGCTATTTAGAAAGAAAGTCAACTGCTTGCATGACAAGGCTGACATTGGCAACTATTTAGGAAGGAAGTCTACTATTTGCATGACAAGGCTAACATTGGCAGCTATTTAGGAAGTCCACTTCTTGCATGACAAGGCTGACATTGGCAGTTATTTAGGAAGGAAGTCCACTAATTCAGTAGTAAGAATGACATTGGCAGCAATTCAGGAAGGAAGTCCACTATTTCAGTGGTAAGAATGACATTGGCAGCTATCTACAAAGTAAGCCTGCTAATTCAAGACAAGGTTGAAATCAGCAGCTATTTAGGAAGGAAGGAAGTCCAGATACTGTCATAGTCAAAAACTGTTTGGTCCTACCCTGATGTAAAGCCTTGTGCAATATTTAATTTGAGTTAATGATTTTTTGATTGTTGTAGGGTTTAATGCCATTTTTCAACACATGATAGGCTATACATGGCAGCCAGTATTAATGGTAGAGGAAGAAAACGGGAAATACCCAGAAAGAACCACCGACCCACAAGAAGCTACTGGCAAGCTTTCTCACATACCCACATTAGCCAAATCTGAGACTCAAACCCATGCAGACAGAGGTGGAATGAGAGTGATTTGTAATGGAGAACACTCTAGACCACTCAGGGCCCCTTGAATCAATGAAGTCTTTAAAACGTTTATGAGTGAAAAATGTAGGGAAATGTTCAAAATCAAACATGAACCATAATTCTGAAAAACAAAATTAAAAAATGGTGAAAACTAACTGGTCCTTGGTTTTCTTAACTTAAAACCTCATAACAAATTTAATTGCTGTCTATGAACTCCATAATAATAATACTGAGTTGAAAAGTAAAGGAAAAATTCAGAAGTGAAACAAGAGCCATTACTCCATACAATGCTGCCACAAAACAATGAAAATGAAACTTTATCAAGGTCATCTTAGTGTAAAGCCCCACTCAAAAGTCATTTGCAAAAACAAAATTTTCAAGGGACATGATATAACATGATATGAAAGGAATCAAGGGCAAGGTTTACATTACAAGTCCCTTCCACACATATGGCGAAGGCATAAAAACATTTGGATAACCATGAAAATATTCAATGTGTTTTTGAACTATACAAAGTCTGCACATATTTTAAATAAACCACATCCTGGGTTATTTTTTTCTTCTTTTTCTCTTTGCTTTAACAGACCTTTTAACACACTAATGGCTATATCATGATAAGGAAATGGAAGCTTGGTGTCTTTCCAATGGACACACTAAGGCAGATAACCTGTGTAGGTATTGAAACCACAATCCTAGGATTATGAATTTGACCTACTGAGCTAATGTTGCTCTGCTTCACAAACTGGAGAAATGAACTTCACAACCTGAACAAATGAACTACACAACCTTGGACAAATGAAATTCACAACCTTGGACAAATGAACTTCACACCTTGGACAAATGAACTTCACAACCTTGGACAAATGAACTTCACATCATGGACAATGAACTTCACAACCTTGGACAAATGAACTTCACAACCTTGGACAAATGAACTTCACAACCTTGGACAAATGAACTTCACAACTTAGCCAAATGAGCTTGAAGAAATACAGTTTTACTGTAAGAGAAATGAGCTTCAAGAAACGTTGCTATACTGTGTTAAAATGGAAATTTACCTCCTGGCACTTGCTCCATGAAGATCTTAAAGAATCCATCCTCACTTATGGAGCCAAGATACTTCACAATATTCTTGTGACTCAGTCGTGAATGAAGCTTAATCTCTTCGTGCAATGGCTGAACCTCCCTGAAATAATCATGATAAACTGGACTCTCAAATAATTTTTATTATATATGACATTTATGAGAAAAGTTTAACAATAGAAAAATGATTATCTTCATGAGTGAAGGTGAAATCAGCTGAAATATTATGGTAAATGAATGGAAAAAACAGTGGAAAATACACAAATTACACTAGCATAGAAAGCTGACACAGTGACCTAGTTCTGGTATGGCCTAGGTACTCGTTAGGAGACATATCCACATATAAATTTTCTAAAGTGGTAAAATATAGTCCAAGATATTGAGGGCATAATGAACAGATAACTGAAAATATAAAAGTAACTCAAGCATAAATAATGGGTTACAGTGACCTAATGTTCATACAGTTTAGTTAATCTTCCTGATAATTATCCACATAACAATTTTCAGGAGTGTATGAGAAACATGATCCATGATATTTAGGATGTAATGAATGAATAGCTCAAATATATGTCACTCTAGTTCAAAATTATGACGAGGAACTTGTGCTTGAACAGAAGCTTTACTGCAAAACTCATGTCTTCGAGCCACAATGACCTTGACTTTTGACCCCAAATTCAATATGCTTATTGCATGCCTGAAGTACAAGTTTTCCAAATTTTGATAAAGGTAAATGGTCCAAAAATAAAATTAAAAAAACATGCTTTTCCTTCAGTTACAGTGACCTTAACATCTGACCTCTGACCATACATCTCATCATGGAACATGGTTGGGTACCTGTCCCTCAGCAACTGCAATTACTGGCACTTACTGTTTCTGTTTTTCTGGCACTTCTTTAACAGCTACTCTGACCTGTGTCCGCTTGTCACGGGCTGCATAAACTACTCCATAGGAACCTCGACCCAAAACAATTCTATTTCCCTTCTCATCCAGTTCATACTCAAACTGAAAGCAAGCAGACATTGATATTATCCAAGACAAATTACAAGAAGAAAAAAATCATAATTAAAAGTTGACAAAAATGTCAATACATCAATCATATAAACACAAGGCATTCTAACAGATCACAATTTAAGCAAAATTTCCTGGTTTAAGTTGTTGTATTTTTAAGCTGAAGAAGAAATCAATTTGCAAAATGAAACTTATGATCAATTGTTAAAAAATTACTTTTGTACAACAATTGGCCATTCTATCATTCTATTTTAATATTCTTCATGCCAGTGACACTATAGTAAAATCATGAGTATCGTCTACTTCATTATACAACTCATAGTACTAATAATATGGATGAATGGAATTCAGAATGGAAATGGGTGAACATAGAACTTGAGTACATATGGGTTTGGCTGGCCAGGATTGCTTGATAATAAAGTAAAATTATGTTTTATTGATGGAGTTGAAGTCCTTTTAGTTTTTCGTTGGAAAACTCATTCCTGAAATTAGCACCAGACTCTTTGGTGCAATGAAAACACATATTTCAAACACCCGCAGATCCATAAAATGCCATGGCTCATATGGGTGTCTGTACTAAGAAGCTGTCATCAAGGACATGTATATACTGATAAATATAATTGTATCATGACCATTCTAAAAATGTAGTTATTGATTTTTTAATATCACAGTGTTTGCAAAGGTTTACTATCAGAGTTGAATTAGTACTGTAAGTCCTATAAAGCAGTCACACTACAATGGATCCATGGACAGCATTATAATGACGGAGTACTATACTCTGGAATTCACTGTACTTAAACACATGGACAGCATTATAATGAAGTACTCTACTCTGGAATTCACTGTACTTAAACACATGGACAGCACTGTAATGAAGGAGTACTATACTCCAGAACTCACTGTACTTAACACATGGACAGCACTATAATGAAGGAGTAATATAGTCCGGAATTCACTGTACTTAAACACATAGACAGCACTATAATAAAGGAGTACTATACTCTGGAACTCACTGTACTTAACACATGGACAGCACTATAATGAAGGAGTACTATACTCCGGAACTCACTGTACTTAACACATGGACAGCACTATAATGAAGGAGTACTATACTCCAGAACTCACTGTACTTAACACATGAACAGCACTATAATGAAGGAGTACTATACTCTGGAACTCACTGTACTAAAACAACCTGTCAATAATTTCTGTACATAAAATTACATTAGAGGCACAATGTACACTGGAAATATTTGCACATGTAAACCAATGCAGTAACTTGAAATGTAAAGTTACACTTTGAAAATTGAACTCCCATTTTGAGAATAATCCTAAGCCCTTCTAATGACTCAAAAGTAAATAAAAACAAAATTAAACAGATCATCCTTTACAATTATAAATGAGTAGAATTTACAATCTATAAGTAAAAACTTATGTGTCAGATGACAGTTTTAGTCTATGAAAACAAATATTGTTGAAAATCTTCAGCAATAAATTGATTATCAAAGATTTGTTTCATAAGTGAATTTAAAAGTTCAAATAACCCAGGCCCTACCTCTATTTCTGCTTCCATTTCATCTAAGTCGGCTTGGAAGTTGTAACCACTGCTGTGCTTACGCAGCATATCACACACCTGGTCATGAAACCTAAAACATGTAAACATGGTTACTAGGTGTCTTACAAACTACAGCATTACCACAATATTCTAGTTATGAATCTGGTATTGTCATGGAACCCATTTCATTATGTGGTTTAAAATGTGTATTATGTACTTCATTATAAGGTGATTTCACTACAATGCAGCATTAAACTCTCCTGCATTATAAGCAAGTACAGTCGTGTAATATTTTAATATTTTGCATTAAATTTAAGCTGATTGTACAGAAATGGTGAGAGTAATGCGAGAAACAGAATGAGAGAAACAGGTGGACAAATCAACAGAGAAAGAGAACCAGAGAGAGAGTAAGTAAGTACAATATGGAACACTGCTATACCTTCCAATCAATCATGCTATGATTAACGTTGCACAACTTAAACCATGCAATGGGAACAAAGCTGCTTAAGATGTCAATAACGGAAGGTGAATAAAGCTAGAAGAACCACAAACACCACTGTAAAAACGAAAGGCCAATCTGAGCCTGAGATCTCTCACCTGCATACAACTACTTAAAACCCAAAATGCAAAAGCAGCTGGCTAAGAAATCTTGGTCAGTATTATGCTTTCTGACACTTATCTGTACCATTTGTTATGTTTATCTGTAATGGCACCCCAAATGGATGGCATATCATCATCTTTTGTGAAAGCTTGAAAGGCCCCAGTGTGGTGACCATGCCTTATATCAGACTGGCTCCATTTTCATTTAAGATCAATTAGACATAAGACTGGTTCCATTTTCATTTAGGATCAACTAGACATAAGACTGGCTCCATTTTCATTTTGGATCAACTAGACATAAGACACCTTTTGGTGAAAACCCATGTTAATATAACATTTCATTCAAGACATAAAGCAGTAACAAGAATTTCAAGATGGCCTCTGTGGTAGCCATACTGGATAACATATTTGCACATTTTTAATCATAAGAAGCCATTAAATGAAACCCCTATATATTGATATGACCATCCATGTAAGAGAAGTAGTGATACATTTTTCAAGATGACCAGTGTGGTGGTTATACTGGCATCAGATACAGCAACATTTTCAACTAGGCATCACAAAAAGTCTTTTCATTGAAAACCTCATGTTCATACAACCATTCATTCAGGACAAATAGTGATAATGTGATTTCCAAGATGGCTGGACAAGTGGCCATATTGTATTCAGATTGGCACCATTTTTATTTCACAGAAGTATCTGAGTGAACACTCCATGTTGACATCACCATCCATGTTGGATTAGCAATAGCAAGATCTGAAGATGGCCACTGTGGCGGCCATATGCGCCATTTTCATTTAAGACCAACTGGATATCATAGGAAGTCTTCCGGTAAAAACCCCATGTCAACGTGACCTTTTGTTCAAGATGATATATCTTGAGATTTTCAAGACTGCTGTAATGGTGGCCATATTGGACATCAGATCAGCAGGAAGTTTACTGATAGGACCATCCATTCAGAATTTTCAAGATGGCCACTGTGGTGGCCACAACAGATGTCTGAGAAGCATCATTTTCATTTAGGATCAACCAGACCATGGGATGGATGTGTGTGCAAAATTTCTAGGCAACCTTCAAGAAGGCTCTTTTGGCATGTGACCAGTAGAGCTAAAATCAAAATTTATGTCAGGTCCATGAGCATGAAATATTGGTGATAGTCACCTATTTTGTGATGAGACTGTAGTACTCATCAAGACACATCCCTCATTAGGCTCCATGTTATCATGTGTTAAATGCAAAACCTTAACATAAGCCTGTAAAATGTGGAATATCGGTCACAGTTATGCTCTTTTGTGGTAAGTATCTGGTCCTAGCAGATGCATACAATCAGCTAGTTTGGTGATTCTAGCATGAACAGAGATTTAAAAGTAAACTTAAAACACAAAATTTAACCAGACAGTGAAGCTATGAATGCAAATTAAAAACTGAACCACGAAAGTACAACTGATGTACATAGTTAACCCCCTTTGCCCCCTCACTTTCTGGGACAGGTGCTTTGAGTTTTAAGCCAGTTCAACTGAAGTATTCAGGATGACATTGCTGTTCTTTTTTGGATAGTTTTATCTTGTTATTCTTCTGCTTCACATTAATTATTAGACTGATACTACTACCCAGTAGAAGAAATTACCAGTTTTGGCAACAAAACACCAGAATCATATTTATTTAGTCATATATGGTTATGTGATATAATATATAGAATCTATATTGGGGTTTGGACTAAGACAAGGAAATCCCAGCCAAGGGGTTACATTATTTGTCTCCCCATGAGGTAAACCTCGTTGGGAGACATATAATGTAACCCCATGACTGGGATATCCTTGTCTTGGCCCAAACCCCAACTTAGATTATTTTTCTCACCCAATATTTTCCTTTAAAGTAAAAAGAAAAATATCACAGAAGCATTGTATTGGCTGTTAACTGTATCATACATATGATGGTTGTATTGACTGTCAACTGTAGCATACATATCATGGTTGTATTGACTGTTAATGGTATAGTACATATCATGGTTGTATTGGCTGTTAACTGTATGGTACATATAATGGTTGTATTGGCTGTAACTGTATCATACATATCAATTGTTGTTTTGGCTGTTAACAGTAGCATACAAATCATGGTTGTATTGGCTGTTAACTGTATGGTACATATCACGGTTGTACTGGCTGTTAATTGTAGCATACATATCATGGTTGTATTGGCTTTAACTGCATGGTACATATCATGGTTGTATTGGCTTTTAACTGTAGCGTACATATCATGGTATGTATTGTAATGCCGTTAACTGCATGTACTGCCACAAGCATCAAGATTTGTAACATATTGCAACCAAGCACAGCCATGACATCTAACAAATAATGATTCATTGTAAATTCATCATGTAAATTTTAAGAATAATATGTAATAATATCTATAAAGATCACTTACAATCTTCTTTGAGTCTCTGATGAGAAGAATATATGAAAATCATCTGAGTTTTCCATTACATACATGAACACTGCCCTGCAATCACGCTTGTATGTACTGCAATAAATAAAATAAATCAGATTACACACCAACTAATCAACAGTACAGAGTATCATAACTAGTATGCAAAAGAAATGTTGTTTCCCATCTGAAAGAAAATTATTATACATAAAATAGAAACAAAAACACCTCAAGGAGACTGATATTTTACTGTCCAAAAAGAATTTCAAGATAAGACCAATTCTTCTTTATAACTTCTGTTTTGAAGCCATCTCTGATATTGTTGAGTGGAAGAATTTTCATATTAACCACTGTGGCAGCCATATTGGATGTAAGATCAGGGCCATTTTCATTTTGGATGAACTAGACACTATTTGAAGACTTCTGGTGAAAACGACATCTTGATCATCTTCACCAGCCTTGGTTCGATAACCCTATCTACACCTTGGATATCAAACAGAAATTTCTGTGCTTCGGGTCTGTGAATTTCATTGAATGCAGTGGCAAGCCACTGCATCCAATCAAAATTAAGTTGTTCAAATCTGAACACTGTACCTAAGTGATGGAGACAAGGGGAACACACAAACTGTATGGACTGAAAATTAAGCAATTTTTCAGCGTTGGTTCGTATTTGTACAAATACCTTACACTCAAATACACCTGTAATGGCTTCCCTCTGGTACACAGTCATACATTCGACGTTAAACTTACAAAGTAACCTTTTTAGTTAATTGCAACCAACATTTTTGCCAATGTACAATGAACCATGGTATTGGTCAGTTGGCATTATATATACTAAGGGAGACACCACATGAAATCCAATAGATGTCACCAGGACAAAGCACCAATATAGCTGTTTGATCCGCCAAGGTGCAGATAGGGTTATCGGAACCTTGGCTAGCAAAGATGCATGTTGATATGACCATGCAATTATGAGAAATGGTGGCAAGTTCAATATGTTCAATGTGTCATCTATATCTGGTCAGATGAGCAACATTCCATTCAGGTTTAACTATATATCATAAAGTGTTTTCTGGTGAAAACTCCATTTAGGAGGAGTAGCAATAACAAGATTTTCAAGATAACTGTCATGGTGGAAATACTAGATGTCAGATTGGCACCAATGTCATTTGGTACCAACTATGACATCATAAGATGTTTTCTTGTGAAAAAAACAATGCTGAATATACGTTTCATCCCAGAGGAATAGCAATACTATATTCAAGTTGGCAACTGTGACAGTCAGATCAGAACAGATTTTTGATTTAGATCAATGCCATAAAAGTCTTCTGATGAAAATCCCATACTGATATGACTTTTCATTCAGGAGGAGTAGCATTAACACGAGTTTCAATATGGCAGCTATGGTGGACATATTGGATGTCCAGGCAGCATCGTTTTCTTTTGGACCAGCCACACATTATAAGAATTCTTTGGGTGAGGACACCAAGCTTATATGACATTTCATTCTGGAGCAGCATGAAAACATATTCAAGCCGTCATATTAGACAGATCAACAAAATTTTCATTGAGGATCAAATTAGCATCATAAAAAGTATGGATCACTGCCATCTCATCTCTGTCTGCGTGGGTTCGAGTCTAGGATTCAGCCAATGTGGGTATGTGAGAAAGCTTGCCAGTAGTTTCTCGTGGGTCGGTGGTTCTTCCCGGGGTTTTCCTCCACCATTAATACTGGCCACCATGCATAGCCTATTGTGTGCTGAAAAATGGTGTTAAACCCCACAACAACAACATCATAAAAAGTCTTCTTCAGCAAAACCTCCATTCTGATATGATCACCCATTCAGGTGGGTTAGTGACAACACAATTTGAATGATGGCTGCTGTTGTGAGAGCCATACTGGATGTACAAGCAAAACGATTTTTATTTAGGACCAATTTGACATCATCGCTTCAGATGGAACTCCAATGTCAATATGATTATTGATTCTGAAGGAGAAACAATAACCAAATTTTCAAGACAGGTGTCAGTTCTGCACCATTTTCACTAAGGACCAACCAATGTCTTTTCATGAAACCTCCATGTTGGTACATCCATCCATTCAGAAGAGTAGCAACAAGATTTTTAAACTGGCCATTCTAGCAGGCATATTTGATTCCCTAGCAGAACTGTTTTCATTAAGGACCAATTAACATCATAAGATGAAAGAATTAAGAAAGTATCTACATCAAGTGCCATTGATCCACTGATTAGTCGATACCCCCATCTATAAGCCAACAGTGCTAAGTAGTCTGCACAAATGGTCAAGGTTACAATTCTTCTTACATAGACCATCTCAGAGCCTGCATTCTTCTGAAATATTCCACAGAAATAATGGTTAAATCAGAGCAGTAAACAACTCTGGTAACACTATATGCCCTTATGAATATCTTGGTGGAGTGCATACATGTATATCATTTTGAATGTTTGACTGAAATACCAATCAGGATGATTCATCAGTTTCAAATGCAGAACTTACCTGACTCCTTTTATCGAGGAGATTGGGAAATTCCACTCATGTTGCTGTTTGTCCTTCCTAGGACTAATGTTCCACAGAGACACAGACTGCAAAAATACAGATGATATGCAATGTTTGTGTCAGATGAGGAATCAAACACAAATATAAAGTATTTTACAAATATTAAATTATTTTACAACTTACAATAACACTTGCAAAATTATGTTGTAACACTAAAGATCTGACTGCAAGCTTAATGGTTACTTAAACACCGTAGTATCCATAATATTTTATTTATCTGTGGTCAAGATATTAAGTTTGTTACTTGATTTTTTGAGTGAAAAATTTGTTTTATTGATGTTGATATTAGGGTGGGTTAATGCATATCCCCAATAAAAAACAACACAGAATTTGCTTGAACCACATGATAGCAGCATATGGTATTTATATTACACTCTGACTAGCAAACTTCAGCTATCCAGGTATTGAATCCTACCTAACTGAAATCCATATTCAGATTATGTATCTTCTCATTCAAAGGTCAAAGCATATTTCATCCCTTTAATAAGTTGACACATGAGCCAAAATTAGTCTGACGCACTGAATCTTACAGATGGCCACTTCTCACAATACTTTGGTCAGATGATCCTAAATATTGTGGCCTACATGTCAGAGGTCAAATAAATCACATAATGCAAACAAGCTTATGTAGTGAAAAAGACAACTGCATTCAAATACATTGGCTGTGAGATTTGGCAATCATCAGACATCAATTTGGCTTCTATAAAAAAAAGACTGAAAAACTTCCAAGGGAGGTTTGGGGTTCCTCCCCCCCAACAGGGTCTCGAGGGGCAGGGCCCCTGATTCGGGGGTTCAGGGGGCTAAAGGCCCCTGGTTAAAAACACATTTTACGCTCATAAAAAAATGCTCCTGGTACAACTTATGATCATAAAATAAACCAAAATAATCATTTTAAAAACTAATAAAATTACCAAAATTGTTCAACTTGACTTCAATTATTTCACAATATTTATTGTCACATGAATTTGTTCTCCAATACTATTGATGCTGAAGTTATTTCATGTGCATGTCAGTGTTCACATTGTAATTAAGTCACAATAATTTCTCAATTTTTGCAGCCAATACATTATACTTCTCTCTTTTCATAACAAATCTGTAAATTAAACAGCCAAGTACATCAACTATATACAAATAATCCCATATATTCGCTTGTCTTTTTCTCCACTGGACACAACCTGTTGATATGTCAGTCAAGCTCTTTTTGTAGCTTTGGCAAAGATTTCTTTAGCCTTCCTTATTGTTACAAACCACTGACTTTTTTGGCAAAATGTACAATCATTTCTTTTCCTTCTTGATGAGAGCCTTTTTCTTTTCAAGCTTGTGCTTGTATTGTCACATGCAGTGTGCATATTCTGACAGGGATTTACCTGTTCTATCATGCAATAAATCTTTCTTCTTATAGGAATTAATTGCACTTTTTCCAGATGCCTTCTGAGCTTCAATTTTTTCATATGCATCTTCTTTTGTAAGTGCTTTTCCACTCTTCCAATCGCGATTACCGTAATTAAGATCTTTCTTAAGAGTTTATAAAATAAAATGCCAGTCCTCTAGAGTTCAGTTTTGTTATAAACTGACCAACTAAATTTCCATCAACTTTTCACTCAAGCCATTCCCATTTCCATTCATGTTTAAACCTTTATCTAAACTTGTCATGTCATGGCCTCTCCCAACAACTCAGGATGCCATGTTTTGCAAGCATGCGTCTTCTTTCCACTGCCATCAGTTTTCACTACACGAAGATTCATTGGATGAATGGAAACTTTTGACTATTCAGAATACTCTTTATGAGAGTCATGTGCTAACTAATATATGATACGAATAATTTACAAGGGTCATTGTGGAATGGGAGCAGACAGACCGTTTTTCAAAAACAGGATCGGAGATGATATAAAAAATGGACTATATCAAGAAAAATCTGACTGAAGTCAGAAGAAATAAAAATGGAAAAAAATCATGCCTGAATTATGTGACTGCTTTGCTGATTGTAAACTGTTCATAAATACTGGAAAACTGAATCAGCATATTAAAGTTAAAAATTAGGTTTGAATGTCACTTCTGACAAGTTTTGCAGTGGTTTGAAACAAGGTCACTTAATTTTCTTAGCACCTGTTCCAGGTGACAGCCCTATGCTACTACCACATAGTTTCAATTAATTCCATGTTTTGATATGCACCCTAACTTCCCCTCCCATCCCATCAAACCTGTCTAAATATGTATTTATTGATTTAGAATACAATATAGATATAATCAAACCTACCCTTATGGTTGACTTTTTAGAGTGGTCACCCTGTATTAACGGCCATTCCCATTTCAACCATGTAAAATTTGCTCAGTGAAAGCCATGTATTTAGCTGTCCCCAGTGTTCAATGGTGAACAGTTAGGCATTTAGATGTTTCCAAACCAAAGTCATTTAAGTGTTCTGACCATGCAGCTTTTGTTTTCTCAAGAAAGGTAAAACCTGTTTCGGTAAAACATGTCATGTAAAATAGATTATAATCACCATACTCAAGTCAGTCTGTCAGCTGAACTTTAAATTAGCTAACCTCTCCATTGTTATTTTAAGGATCTGAATAAAACCTGAATAGTGTTTAGAAATTCACTGTTGGGTAAAGTAGTTGAAGTAAACAGACATTTTTATAGTTCCCACCCCACCCCCAATTTGCTTCAGTTTCTCATATTTGACATTTACAATAATATGTACCAGTATACTGCATAATTATTTTTGATGGGTGGGTGGGGAAAATAAGATCAAGATCGTGGAAAGCTCCTTCTGGGTATAAATGCAAAAACACAAATACAGCTTTCAGGCAATGCTTATTTCTGTAGTTACTGTAAGCATACCCAAAATACCCATGAAGTACTATAATATGTAAAAAGTCCGCACAAATCTATATGTGCAAAATGAACTGTGGTCTGAGACAAATTAAAAGATTCTGACATAATACATTTTCATTAAATATCCATCCAATCTCATTTCTGAGATGAAAAGGTGGACAGACAATGGACCAACATACCAAATGCCAACTGCCAGAAATATTACCAATAACAACAACAATAATAATAATAGCAGTAGTATTCTGTACATGGTATTTATTGACCAAGTCTGAAAGACAAACCTGCAGTCAAAGGTGACCTGTGCAGAGGCCAGTAGGGCCTTTCCCATAGGAGACTAATGCTGACAGGCTCGACTGCCAACATTTACTGTATTCAGTTCAATTAATCTGTTTTTATTTCACCTCGATTTCAAAGCACTTTAATTTTGTCAAAAACTATTGTCATCATCTATTAATATAGACATGTCTGCCAGCAGGTCCTTTACTATAAAATCAGCACCACCAAAAAATAAATATTGCAATGGATTGTACTCTCTCTCTCTCTCTCTTCTGACACTCAAAAAACTATATTGTACTTTTTTTACAAATATAAACAACTGCACAGACATTCATCATTTAGTTTCACAAACCAATGATAATGTTATTGGTGTCACACTGACCATATTATCTTCATCATTGTTGATTTGCACATAACTTGGCATGTAGATTTTTGTAGGCTCTAATACAAGTACCTGGAATGAAAGAAAATAAACATGTCAAAATAAAGTAAGACCATTTCTTCATCCGCGTATCAGCTTTAAAAGCCTGGTTTAAAAATGTATGATCACCTGATTCTCCTTCAAATTCTGTGAGAGCAATATTCAGTCTCGAGTCAGTGTGGCCTACTGTGTATTAAGGATCAAAAGGTTGCTGGTTCAGGTCCCACCTAGACCAGTGATTTGTGCCTTAATCAATGGAGCACCATACACTCCGAGAGAATTCATAATGTGGCAACTCTCAATCACTTCATAACCACGGCAACTGGGGCACTACTAATGAGGTACTTGTAAGGACTCTATTTATATGCACTATTAATACCGTAAAACATGGATAATAAATATACACACTAATTTTTTAATTAATAAAGATCACACAGTTTTTTATATGCACTTATAAACAGTGACATACATTGCAAAACAACGATGTTTAAAATATGAAAAGCAGCGTATTATATCAATATTCTAGTAATGGATTAGAACAAGAGAATAGTGCAACAAAATTAAGAGGCCCAAGTTTGTCTGATATCACTCACCTAAGTAACAGACAAATGTAAGCTGTGGAAAGCAAATTTAGACATGTAGTTAATCTGTGTAGTGGAGTGAGAAGTTTTGAGCTCTTAGTTACCATACTGTCTATTAGGCATAACAAAATATGTCTGTGGTTTCATGCAAAAAATGTGATTGGTTGACTAAATTAAGATGTTTTAAAATTAGTTTATCCACCTCCATTTACTGAAAGTGAACTATTCATATCTGAAAAGACTGAGCCAGCTGTACTCAATAACATGACAGATACACACTCTATATTATTATTTGTGGCATGAAAACTGCTGTAAAATTTGAACCAACCACAATTAGCAAAATGATCACAAAAGTAGAAATTACTGAATCAGGCTTTTTACGCTGGAAGGCACTAAAAACATTGGAAGAAATAGTAAATTTTTAAATAGGCATCATCTCCAATACTGTTACTCATTAACCAAATGAAATGCCATTTGGCCACAACATTAAAACAATCCAGAATCTGTTTATTATCTGTGTTTTTTTGGCGCTAAATTCTGTTTTATGGTCAGACAATTTGTATGGTCTCCATGATATAATTGGAAGATCCATATATTTAAGTTAATGATGGCAAATAGATTTGGAAGTGGTTCAGGAGAAAAGCATATTGCATTATACTTTTTAATTTTATTAAAGGTAAAACATATCATATATATAAACAAATCTGAATAATTAACAATAACTACATAGTTTTAAACTCAACACAGCAAATTCATTCCAATCATTATAGATACAATATTAGGTACTTAAGATTTAATTTTTATTTAAAACTTTTATTTTTTTATTTTTATGTTGTATCTTTATTTAATATATTTTTCTTCAGCTTCAAATTATAGATTATCCAATCTAATCCCTGAAGTACATTATTTTGCTAATTTATATGACTTTAAGTTTTTCAATATCTGACCAGGAGCTGGCCTCTCGTCCAAACACAAAACCTGTGAATCTTAATAGGTCTGATCATATGTTATTTTCATTCTTTATAATGCAAACTACTATTTTGGCCTTCACTGTGACAGCATGGTAAACCAATCTGATGCAAGATCAAATCATAATACGATATGCTCAAATGGTCCTAATGACAAGTTGGTTAAAAAGAAAAGCCATAACAATATTTCTTTAAATAGATAAATAGTTGCACAAATCATGTAAAAACGTAGGACTGAATAATCATCAGAAAAACAAAATTTACATCTCTGAATCTTCATTTTCTTATACAAACAGAACAGTACTTAATTTGGCCACAGAAATAGGTAATATATGAAATACCATAAATTGGTTATTTTTCCAGATTTTATAGTATCACCTTACATGTCTCATCTGATTCATTTAACTCAAACTGATCCAATTGAAAGCTTTGGAATAAACCAACAATGTAACCCTTTTATTACTTTTTAACATGGTGTGCATATACTATAGACCTTTTGGTTCTCTGTTACCAAAATTGTGTGAATGAACAAAGCTGATGAAAACAGAGAATAAGACAAAAATTCCTGAATACACTCATGCCATCTAGTGAGAGAAACAAGTGATGGATAAGTTCCATTTGATACACAAACTGAAACTTAAACTGAATTAAAAAGTTGTTTTAAACTATTTTGCAAAATTAAAATCATAAACAGACAATTAGGGTACATTTAGCAAGCTTAGACTGTAAAGAATCACCTGTACATAATATTTCCAGAATATTACTTGTCAATTTGCTCTATCTGAACAAATATCCATTTCCATCTTGTCTGACAACATGAAAATAAACACGTATCATCTGAACTCTTTATCTCCTCGATAAATTCTTTAAAATTATACTGTTTAAAGAACTTACAGGGTAAAGTATTGAAGAAACTTCGCTTTTTGTGGCCTCCATGAAAAATTCAATCCAGAAGTGGAACAGTGACAAATCATTACTGTCCTCTCCACTTTGCTGTGGCTTCCTACGAAACTGGTTAATCAGCAAAATGTTCGTCAATGTGGATTTCAAATACCTAATAAAAGAAGATTGGAATAATTATTTATGAATTACTTTCAACCAATTTAATTTTGTCGATGCAATTTTCAAGTTTTTGTGGAAAATGGCATCTTTTGCAAATAATTACATTTGTGGATTGAGTAAAATGGGTGTCATTTCCTTGGATATTTAAATCTGTGGCCTGTAACAAGGATGAAACTTGAAAATGGATACCTTGGATACCTCATGAATAATAGTGAATTTATTCCATCAACTAATAGGGTCAGTGCTCATCATGAACACAATTCCAGAGATACCCCCAGGATTTTATCATAAGGGAGATTTCACCCCTTGTCAACAAAATAAAAGGAGAGTATAAAAAAGGGGGAAGAGGAAATGGACACAGTTCAGTATTTACCAAACACTTAAATATTTGTCTCTTTCTTCCTGCTCCACTCTGTTCGGGCTCAATTAAAGTCAAAATCTTCAAATGATGTCCCCTCTAGCTGTATAAAATTCAAACAACCAATTTCTGATTTAAAAATACCAAAAATAATTTGAAGTGCCAGACAGCATTTACATTTTTGCATATATATATTCTAATCTGCTCTTTCTTACCCTTAATACAAATGTGGCTAGGCAGCTAATTGTACAGAATACTTTTTCCTGATTGAATAATCAAATCATGTTTCTGTGAAATTTTAGATTAAAATAGGTTGTCAAAGTATTTTGCAAGACTTTCAGTTTATTTAAGGAATAAGTAAACATAACAGAACTGCATCCAACAAAGATTTTCAATATGGCCACCATGGCAGCCATATTGGATGTCAGCTTGGCATCATTTGCATTAAGGACCAACTACATGGTTCCTTAGGGTTCCTTAACTAGAGGGTTCCTGCAGACTTAACAAAAACAACTTCCATGACTTTTCCAAAATTTTCCAGGGCCAATTCACAAAATTCAAGAACCACAATATCTTGCATTGTCAACCATTTATTGATCATAAGTGTGTTGTGTTTGAAAAATATTTTTGAATCGGTGCTGGGAACTTTATAAAATTAGCAGTTATCAATTTTTTTAACTTCAGTCAGAAATTCCATGAAATTTCCAAACCTTGGCAAGGTTTTGAAAAAATCCATGACTTTTAAAGGCCCTTGAAATTTATTTTTTAAATTCCAAAACTTTTCCAGAATTCCAAGACACACAGGAACCAAGCAACTAGATACCACATGATATATTCTAGTTAAAGTTTCATTTAGGATATTTTTTGTGAAAACCTCATGTCAATTTGACCAGTCGTGTTAGTGGAGTAGCAATAACAAGATTTTGTTAAAATGTGCACTTTAACAATTTAGGACCAACTAGGCATAAAAATGAAGCTGTCTGGTTGCTTTTGTTCTTTTGTTCTTTTGTTAGCACCATTTTTCAGCACATGACAACCAGTATTTGGTGTAGGAAGAACCCATGTGAACCCCCAGAAGAACTCCCAACCCATGGGAAGCTAACAGTAACCTTTCTCATTACACACACTAGCCAAGCCCAAGACTCAAACCCAGACAGACAGAAGTGAAATGTCAGTGTGAGAGCCTAAGACCACTCAGCTTCCAGAGCCCCAAGAAGTCTTCTGGTGAAAACTCCATGATGAAGTGAATTTCTGTTCAAGAATAATAATGATAAGATTTTCACAATGGCTGCCCTGGTGGCCATGATGGATATCATCATTTTCATCCTGACCAACTAGACATCATATGAAGTCATTTCATAAAAACCCAAGTTGATATCACAATCCCTTCAATGAAATAGTGATAAAAAGTTGTAGACATAACTGCTATGGTGGCTATATTGGATGTCTGAGCAGCACAACTGACAATTGAGAAAAGACAACAGGCCATCTCACATGCTCTTCAGGCTGATGACCAGTAGAGCTAAATAGGAGACACAATTAGGACTTCTGTTTGTTTCCCACAGCTCTGGCATAATTTTATATTAATTCACAAACATCATGGACACTTAGGGTTGTACCCACCCCCTTGGCACTTCACTTGGTTGCAGACATGTCTACTTTTTGTTTTCACTGATCTGAAAACTTCCAAAGTCATTGATGTTTTCTGACTTGAAAAAAAAAAGCATGCTATAAACATCCATATTCTTGAGATTGCCTGGTGAGTACTTACTGATACTGTTGCTACATATTGAGAGTGCCAATTGTATTTTGACAGATTATGTTGTTACATGATGAAAGTGCCAGGTGTATTATGACATATTGTTGTTACATATTGAGAGTGCCTGGTTTATTTTGACAGATACTGTTGTTTTATGTTGAGTGTCTGGTGTATTTTGACAGATTATGTTGTTACAAGAGTGCATGGTGTAATTTGACAGATATTGTTGTTACATCTTGAGAGTGCCTGGTGTATTTTGACAGGTACTGTTGTTAGATATTGAGAGTGATTGGTGTATTTTGACAGATATTGTTGTTACATATTGAGAGTGCCTATGTATTTTAACAGATATTGTTGTTACATATTGAGAGTACCTGATGTATTTTGACAGGTATTGTTCTTAGATACTGAGAATGCTTGGTGTGTTTTGACAGATATTGTTGTTACATATTGAGAGTATCTCAATTATTTTGACAGATTATGTTGTTACATGATGAAAGTGCCTGGTGTATTTTGACAGATATTGTTGTTACATATTGAGAGTACCTGGTGTATTTTGACAGGTATTGTTGTTACATCTTGAGAGTGCCTGGTGTATTTTGACAGGTACTGTTGTTAGATATTGAGAGTGATTGGCGTGCTTTGACAGATATTGTAGTCACATATTGAGAGTGCCTTATGTATTTTAACATGTATTGTTCTTAGATATTGAGAATGCTTGGTGTGTTTTAACAGATATCGTTGTTATATATTGAGTGTCTCATGTATTTTGACATATTGTTATTAGAAGATGATAGTGCCTGGTGTATTTTGACAGATATTGTTGTTACATATTGAGAGTACCTGGTGTATTTTGACAGGTATTGTTGTTACATCTTGAGAGTGCCTGGTGTATTTTGACAGGTACTGTTGTTAGATATTGAGAGTGATTGGCGTGCTTTGACAGATATTGTAGTCACATATTGAGAGTGCCTTATGTATTTTAACATGTATTGTTCTTAGATATTGAGAATGCTTGGTGTGTTTTAACAGATATCGTTGTTACATATTGAGTGTCTCATGTATTTTGACATATTGTTATTAGAAGATGATAGTGCCTGGTGTATTTTGACAGATATTGTTGTTACATATTGAGAGTACCTGGTGTATTTTGACAGGTATTGTTGTTACATCTTGAGAGTGCCTGGTGTATTTTGACAGGTACTGTTGTTAGATATTGAGAGTGATTGGCGTGCTTTGACAGATATTGTAGTCACATATTGAGAGTGCCTTATGTATTTTAACATGTATTGTTCTTAGATATTGAGAATGCTTGGTGTGTTTTAACAGATATCGTTGTTACATATTGAGTGTCTCATGTATTTTGACATATTGTTATTAGAAGATGATTGTGCCTGGTTTGCTTTGACAGATATTGTTGTTACATCTTGAGAGTGCCTGGTGTATTTTGACAGATATTGTTGTATGTGATGTGCATCTTGTACAGCTGTCTCACCAGTTTGGAGGCTCCAGTTCAAACATCCGCTGGGCAGCCTGGCATGCCTTTCCATAATCCTGAGCTAAGACAGAGATTTCAAAAAATGTAGCAATGTCCCAGTAGTCCTTCAATGTCTGAAGACTTCCCTTCTTCCCAATTAGGTTATTTAATAATAAACCTGCAAATTGAATAGGATTTTCTATAAGGACACAGGAAATGCAGTACAACTCCAACACTTCAAACAGCAAGGACTCAGAGTAATCACTTTAAGAAACCAGAAATTCAAGTCACTGAGGTAAATGTACCATAAATACTTGTTTGTAAGTAAATATTCAACTGCAATCAACATAAAGACCCTCATCTGCCACTGCATAGTGCAATAGCAAATCAGTGTTTATGTTGTTTTTCCTAACCAACTGCATAATCCCAGATATGCCAGCACATTATGCAATGGCAGTGATCTCGGGTGCTTGAACCAAGCTGGTCTCAGCTATCAATGTTTTATTTTGCATAAAAAAGGCTCTGACAACTACCATGTCTTACCTGCAAGCTGTGTTATAATGTAAACTATTTCTTTCAAAAACTATGCCTAAAGATTTACCACCACATATTAATATTGTGGAGAAAAATAATTAAGACTTAAAATTTATTTTATATGTATTAATGGGATTGTGAGCTAAAAAGTGCAAAAATGTTATATCACTGCTACAACAATTTTCTTTACCTATTTATGATATATATATCTGCCCTCTGTGGAGATATATTTTCGTATTTGATTTTCCATTTCTAACTCTCTCTGTCACTGTTCCCAAACAGACCTATATTTATGAGTATATAATGAATTAATGAAGACGGTGTTGGTTAAAAAAGATGCCTAGAAACTTGCTCCAAAGCACAAGTAGATTTTCACATAAATTTCATTTTCCCACATGAACTTCACAAATTATCACTGAATATAGTTAACATGACCTGTTTCTATTTTATATTTAACACCACCAATGGTTAAAATTACCCCATTCACTAACTTTGATTAAATATAACACTAAAATTTGATTCTTTAGCGATCTTAAATCTCAAAATCCTCAGAAAGTCACATCAACTTCTTGAAACAATTGTTAGATTTTGTTTCGAGATGTTTTTGAACTGTGTATGTAAACTTTTAATTCATATTTTGGTTTAATTTGGTGCTTTATGGCACAACAACAGAAGTAGGTTATTTAGAGCCAAGGCATTTGGAACAAAGTGCCTTTTCCAAGGATAAAAACAATGGATAAATCAGGCATGCTGAGTGTTGACTGCAAACCAACATTAAACAACAATTGAAATTTGGGTACAGCATCCCTTACTTAATCAGAATGCTAGCTTTTCAAGGCCATTGGATTAATGTTAGAAAAACCCATCTTGAAAGAACACCTGTCTTGAGAGACCAGATTCTCAGTGCATAGATATACTGATTATATCGTGTCATGGCCTGTCTTGAGAGACCATGATAATTTGGCAGAAGGGCTAATCTTTCAAGACTGTTACCTAGTAATCATATATGTCAGATTTGACCATGCTGTGACATTACCCACCCATGAATAATCCAACAATCTTCATGGTTTTAATGCACACTGAAAATGGATTGAAGAACAAGAGTTTCTTGAGGGAACTGATGCTCATATGACTGGAAAGAATTTCCTGGAGTTCAAGATAAGACCATCCCTTTAAATGCTGAATGTTGAAACTATCTCTTATAGTTTTCAGCAATACAAATTTTCCAAATTAGCTGCTTGAGTGGACATGCTGGTTGTCAGATTGGCAACATTTTTCATTTAGGACCAACAAGACATAAGTCTCCAAATTCTGATAAAAGGAGTAACAATAATATGAATTTCAAGGTGTCTGCCATTGCGGCCATACTGGATAACATATTGGCACCATTTCCATTTAGAATCAACTAGACATGACAAGAAATCTTTCAGTGAAAACACAAAACTGATATGACCAGCCATCTAGAAGTAGCAATAACAAGATTTTCAAGATGGCCATTTATGATGAAATAGACATCGCAAGAAGTCTTTCAGTGAGAACTCCATTCTGATTTGGCCATTAATTCAAGGGAAGTAGTGATAAGATTTTCAAGTTTGCCACTGTGGCAGCCATATTAGATATTTGAACAGCACTGTTTTTATTTAGAACCAACCAGACATTATAAGAAGCTGTTTAGTAAAACACTACACTGATATAAACATTCTTTCATAAAGGATTAACGATAACATGAATTTCAAGGTTGCCACTGTGGTAGCTATAATGGATGTCCAAGCAGAAACATTTTCATTTAGGACCAACCAGACATCATTAGAAGTCTTCTAATGAAAACCCCATGGCAATATCATGTTTTGTTCGTTCAAGTGGAGTAGCAAAAAGATCTTTAAGATGACGTCTGTGGTGGCTATACTGGACATCAGACTGGTACCAGTTTAATTTGGGAGCAACTAGACATCATTAGGCGTCTTCTAGCAAAAACACTATGTTGATATAACCATCCATTCAGGATCAGCAACAAGAAGATTGTAAAGATGGTGGATGTTGTAACTTTATTGGATATCTGAGCAATACTATTTTTTTAATTTAGGACCAACTAGATCATGGAATAAATGTGCATAATAGCAATCCTTCTATTACTTTAATAAGAATATCAATAACATAATTTTCATGTTGCTGTGGTAGCCATATTGGATACTGAAGCAGAACCATTTTCATTTTGTATTAACAAAATGATGGGAATGAATGTGTGTATAAAGTTTCCTACAAGTAGTTTAGGAGGAGGAGTAGTGATAAAAAAAACTGTGCTAATGGATGAATGGATGTCAGAATACAGGCCATCCCAGAACCTTTTCTGTGATGTGTGATGTGATGTGATTTTGATTTTTAACGTAGCTTTAACAATTTTTCAGTCATATTGCTACGATGTCTGCAATGTGCCAGTTTATAGTGATGTCTAGCACTGGGGCATCATGCCGCAGACATGTAGCATGATGTCCCACCCAGTCACATTATCCTGACACCAGGCCGACCAGTCCTAACACTAACCTCTTAATGCTGAATGCCAAGCGAGGCAGCTGTTAGTACCATTTTTGTAAGTCTCTGGTATGACTCGGTCAGGGATCGAACCTACGACCTCCCCCATCCGAGGCGGACGCTCTAACCACTAGGCCACCGGAGCAGTGAACCTTTTCTGACAATACTTGAATAGTACTAGGCAGGGAGGGCATTTATAGAAGATAAAGTGATATAATTTTTCTGGCTTTAAATTTTCTTTCTTTTATACATAAAAATCTACTGAAAATCATAATATTTCATAACTATATTTAATCTGAATAATGCAGGCATATAGCACATTTTTGGAGACTAAACTTTTCATGCATAATTGATCAACAGCATTGTTTGATGATTTTTTTTCATAATTTTAAATTTTTGCAAACTTGGAGTTTCCTTAAACTTTTGACCTCATGTAAGCACCTTGGATGCCTATACTCCATTTTCATTGAAGCACCTTTTGACACCTCTACCTGATTTGCATGGAGGCGCCTTTTGACGCCTCTACAACATTCTCATGGAAGCACCTTTCAACACCTGCTGTAAACATCAGCCAATCTGAGCAGGTTTTTATGTGCCACCTTTGCAGAAAACCCCGTATTAGATACTACATTTGTTGGTGTGAACGACCATTACATCCGATCACATGGCTGCTGTTTAAGATCTGGTCAAAATCTGCTATTAAAAAGTAACTGGGTCATATTCTCCACTCTCTAAATTAGAGATTTTGTTCAGTTCTTTCCACGATTAGAATCAAAACTATGAAAGCTTCAATAACTTAAGTAAAGGCTCTGAAACAGATGTAGGCAGCAATTAGTTTTTATAAATTATCAAATTAAGATGATTTAGTGATGCAGATGCAGAAAAAGAACTTGTAAATTTCGAGTATGAGAAATGCAGCTACGGTTGGTCATGCGGCTTCACAGTGAATGAATTCTCTCAAAATTTTAAAGCACATAAAAAAAAATTCTTCCTTAAAAAAATTATACAGCTAAAATGATTGGATTTTACTGTTAAATCTTTCTATATATAATATATGTGTAGCCAAAAATGTAAAATGGTTAAAACTGATGTTAAACATAACATATACTACACTGTTGTAACAGTTTACAACCAGGTCTATGAGTATGAAGTCAAACTGGTAACAGGTGTTCTATTTATAGTGCACTGCACTGGGTAACTTTGCCACATGTATATTGAAGGGCTAAAAAGCCATACACTCTATGAGGTAAAGGGTTAAATTTGATTTAATTTGTTAGCCTGTATATAAAGAATTAATGAATTTATAAAGTAGTCTTCAATGACAAATATCACGAGACAATCTGGACATTTCCATCCAAAAGAATTTACCATGCCCTGAATGCAAACTTCATTGAGATCAAAATCAAAGAGATAAAATTTTCTCCAGGATGCCCATTATACTAAGGAGTACTTTAACATCATTAAGGCTTGCCTTACAACCATGGTATCTCCTTTTACATGTAATTGCCCTACAGGATAAGTATATTAACATCATTAAGGCTTGCCTTACAACCAGGATATCCCCTTTTACATGTAACTGCCCTACAGGATAAGTACATTAACATCATTAATGCTTGCCTTACAACCATTGTACATCCTTTTACATGTAATTGCCCAACAGGTTAAGTACATTAACATCATCATGGTCTGCCGTCTGGCCATGGTATCTCCTTTTAAATGGAAATGTTTTGGATATTCTTGTTCAAGTGACATTAAAAAGCATGTGATAAGAGTGCAATAGAAATAAATTGCTGTAGCAGGGAATACTGCAATATCCTCCATCTGTCTGTCCATCTACTACTGGTACCTCTAACTCCTGAACTGCCAGGAGGAAATTCTTTCTATATCAGTTACAAATATGATAACCATTTGTTTGAGGGTAAAGTTTTTGGGACACCATAGGAGAGGTTTTGAGGTGAAATGTACACAAGTAGTATTTACAGTGACTGACATCCTTTTAACATAAAATGTAAAATGAACATTTTACTGGCAATCACAGCAAGGATAAATAACACTTATAATAAATTTTGGGTTGTGATTCATATGCTATGCTCAAGAAACGAATAGTTGGGCATTGGGATATGAAATGAATTTTGGGTTGTGATCCCTAGGTTATGTTCAAGATGTGAAAGTGCAGCAATAGATATGTATGTAATAAAAAGCATGGGGATTGCTTTAACTGCCACACCACCGAAGATCTACACCACATATTCAATATATGCCCAAAATATCAACCCGCTAGGAAAATATTTATCAAAAACCAAAAGGAGATTGGATCACCACACACATACCCAGAGTTACTTATGGACTCTAATAAAAAACAAACAATCAGCATATAAAATATAAATAAAAGGATAGATTCAGCAGGACTTAGGAACAAAATATAATTACTATCCTCACAAAACCAAAAGACCCAGTAACTAGCTAAATAAATTTAGAAGCCCCCACATAAAAACCCATAACATATCATTCAATTTTATAAAAATATTAATAAATAATTCACTTACGAGGCACCTATAAAAAAACTAAGGAAACCGCAAAATCGGATGTCCTAGATGTCCTTAACAAACTGTGTAATCTGCTAGGACTCTGGTCTCTTGCTAAATAAAGTATAAATAACATTCAATCTCTAAAAACATTAATAAATAAATAACTTAAAGAGGCAATATCTAAAAACTTATAAATAACATAATGTAGGAAGCACACCCTAAACACCTCGACTAGTAATACCATAATAACCTTGAAAATCTCTCTTCATATATGATTTTTACTAACAACCTCTATAAACAGCATAGAACCCCCCCCCCCATTTTTTGAACATTTTGAAGAAGAAAAAAAAAAGAAACAATGGGCAAATGCAATAAGAAAGCAGCGATGTGAAGCAACAAGGACTGTTCCCAAACTCTCCTTCCCACTAATGACAGCTAACCATTCAACTGTAAGGGACCTTTATGGACCCACATATTGAGGCCAAACTATCAGGGTTCCTTGAACCCATAAAAGCCTGGGGGAGGTGGCACCATTCCCTTCCCCAGGAACAACTAGTAGGCTGCAGTGCAGTCAGAAAAAAGTGGCATATGCACAATGGTGCACACACCACTATAATTAAACTCAACAAAAAAAAAAAAAATGGGATTGGCCATTACAAGATAAAAATAATAGTTCAAGTTACAAGTGTTAAGACTCACCTATTCTTTGAAGCTCTGAGCAATTACTGAAGTCCTTTCCAGAGATGACAAGTAGAGTGGCCAAGTTGATCCCTGCATATTCATTTGGTTGTACCTCAAAGCCTTTCCTGTACCTAATAATACATCCACTCATTTTTTTAAAAAAAGGATTAAATCTGTCCCTTCAATATTCATATTTTATTTCATTTATGACTCATCAGCCATTATGATCATAAATGTATTTGTTATAATTACCTGTGGCCTTCAAATATTGCTTTTGTTATCTGCACTTAATGTGCATTTAATGTGGTTTTATTAACCTGTCATTTCCTGAGGTCTTTAAACTTGTCAGGTTTTTTTTCTTTGCAATTAATTTAGCTTAATTAACTTAAGTTTTCATTGAACATCCTCATATTTAAAAAAATATATAAAATTTTAATCTACAACTGCTTCAAGTTTATTGGTCAACACTAAAGCTCCATCACAAACTGGAGCAATGTATAAACCAAGCAAGGGAGATACCTCTCCTACAAAGGTGTAAGAAATATGAAAATATATACGCAGTTGATCTAAGTAGGAAATACACAGTTCATTATCATTATGTCCCACACAAGTAACTTTTACCTTTAAGAATACTGGAATAGAAAGTTACTGGATGCAAAAATTTCAATTAGCTTTCAGTAAATTGTTTCATTCATTGTATGCTGTCAGCAAAAAGACCACATGGGCATGCTACTGTTCATGTGACTTGTGCCATTTTTCCTATGATAAACCCAAGGCACCAGCATAGTAAATCTCTGATAAAGTAGACCAAGAAATGGGTAAATTTACAGTGAAACAAAAATACAATCCAGTCTGAATTAAGAATGAATAGAAAACTATGAATTGATGCAAACAGAATGCACAATGAAAGTAAATAAAATGACGAATATATTGTGAAGAAAATGGCGAACACAAATTAAAAAAATGCCAAATGCAGAATGATGAAAGATGACAAAAATGGAATGAAATACACATTCACTGAATGGATTTGAAAATCTATTGTTTTGCATAATGCCACTGACTTTCCAAAGCTGAAATACCTTGCCATGATAATGCAGGATCAGATCCTTTACATGACATTTTTCAACCCTATCAAGCCATGTTCTTGTGTAGTAAGATATAAACCATCAATTAAAGTTATGATGCACTTCTACAATCTTTATTTGGAAGACATGTCTTTCTTCTAAACTGCTAACAAATTATCTACAACTATGTTAACATCTACTGCAGCTTCAATTATATATTTATTTATAATAAATTAAATGTGTCCCTGGCATTTAATGCATTTGCCATTTTCTTAAAGCAAAATTTTAATAAAACCAGATAGAAAGGCAAGTTCTCACCCTTACACATTCCTGGAACTGTAAAACCTGATTTTGGTAAATACATTTCAATTTGGTTCCAAATAAACAAGAAAAAATGGGAATGATGAACAGAAGAAAAAAAATGTAAAATTGTAATTTAATTGAGACTCTAAACAAACAAGAAGCTCAAGTGGGCATGATATTTCCATCTTTGCCAGGCAATTAAGTTTGGTTATATTCTCAAGCAGATCTTGAGAAGTCACTGAAAGTTTTTCTTAATCTAATAGTGGCTATCTTTGATGGCAGATGGGCATTATTTTAATAAATTTTAAAGAGGTTAACACCAGGATACTTTTTTTCAGATTTGCTAACAGACTGACGAGTGATTACGAGTAGTCATTTGTAAGAATTTGTTTATTTTTAGTAATGATAGCCATATTTGAGAGCAGAACAAAATCAGTTGAACAAATAAGGAGAAACCTCAGACCAAAATGCTTTCCATTAAATATGATTTGCTTCTATTTACCAGTTCTTGATAAAAAGTTATTTGACTGCTGTTCTAAGAAATGGCACCACATTTTCTGGTGAATCAGCATCATCTGAATAAGCCTGAAGGAAATTATTGAAAGGAAACCTTTCAAATTTAGTCAAATTCTGTTGAGTGATTCTTGGGAAGTTGTTTAAACATTTTTCAATTTCTACATTTTCTGGTGGATAGGCATCAAGTTAACAAGTCTGAAACAACAGCAAGCCAGAATCGTTTCTGTCACATATGGTCAGAATCTGTTTTGTACTTTTTGATAAATTGTTTCCAGGTTTTTTCTATCTCTAGTAATGGCAGCCATGTTTGATAGTGGATCAGCACAGTCTAATCTGACAGAGCTTCATGCCGGTATGTTTTCCGTCAAAGTTGATGAGATTCTCTTGAGTGGTTCATGAGAAGATGTTATTTAAAGACTTTAATTTCAATGTTTAATAATCATGGCCATATATGATGGCAGACTGGCACTATTGGAACAAATCGTGTCAGGATAATAAGTTATTAAAGGTTTTTATGGTTTTTTTTATAGCTATGCCCAATGGTAGATCAGCATCACTTGAACAAATCTGAAAGACAATCATGCCAGAATACTGCCAAATTTGGTCAAATTCTGCTGAGTGGTTCTGAGAGGATGACATTAACAGCAATGGTGACATAAGGAACATATCATAAGCTAACTTAGAAGCATGACCATGTGAGGTAAAAACTTGTCTGTAATTAACAGTTACAAACATTTATGAAAACACAGGATGGTTTTCTCATTAAGCATGGCCATATCAATATATAAATATGGTGACATCACTGAACATGGACATATCATCACATTAATATGGCAATATCATCAAGCATAGACATATTTAAATATGTTGATATCATTAAGTATGGACATATGATAATATAAATATGGTGATATCATTAAGCATATAAATATGGTGATATCATTAACCATGCTTCATGGTGATATTAAGCATACACATTTAAATATGGTGATATCATTAAGCACTGATATAATATTTAACATGGTGATATCATTAAGCATACACATATTTAAATATGTTGGTATTATTAAGTATGGACATATGATAATATAAATATGGTGATATCATGCTTCATGGTGATATCATTAAGCATACACATATTTAAATATGGTGATATCATTAAGCACTGATATAATATTTAACATGGTGATATCATTAGGTACTGATATAATATTTAACATGGTGATATCATTAAGCATACACATATTGTCATATTAATGTAGTGAATAACTGAATTTCACCATAAAATTTGGCATTCTTATAGTTTCCTGATTACGTATTATTCTGTAAACTTGTCAAGGAAGGTGTGCAGCCTGTCAATATACAGAGTGAAAATTCTGTCTGACCCAAACATCTATTCAATCTAAAACCAAAGAAAATTCTGATAACATTAATTTGCCACATAATTATATTATTTTACTTTTTTGTACGCTGTTGAAGGCAACTTTCCTTACCAATGACCACATCTCTCCCTCTTTCTCTAACTTAAAACATCAACAAAGCATCAAAAGACTAAGCTGGCTGATTTTAAATTAAGCAGGTTTTGTGGGATTAGAATGCTCAATTTTAAGGCAGGACTTCTTTCTGGACAGCCGTACCATTTTATTGCATTTTCCAGTGAAGCCTTGTCCGTATACTCTGATGCAATGAAGAAATCCTTATAAATCCTGCCAGCAAGGCACAACAGATCCGGGATGGGATTATCAGACTGGTCAATCACCTGAAAAATACATAGATTAATTAAGTATGTTATAAGACTGAGTACACACTGTCAGAAGATTCCCTTGTCTAGCAGCCTGGAAAAAGTCAAAAGCCATTCTGGACAAGTAAGTGTTTTAATTATACCAGAAAAGAATTTCATACAAAATATCAATTACAGTGCTTCCAAAGAATGTTAATGTCTAAAACATGACGGCATACATGCTTCCAGTGTAGGACATAAAAGAAACATGTAACAATAATAACCATGATAAATCAAAGTATTGGAATTTTACAGTCATATAAAGGATCAAATTTACTACCCATTCCTCTACAAAATGTAACCAAAAGTACACTTGCCCATGTTAACTAATAGAAAATTAAGATATTTGGAGAATGGAAAAGTTTACTGTAGCTGTACCAATGAGGAATTATTCAAAACAGTACAACTGTAAATTCACTACTTATCTTGGTGTATCAATTTTCATTGATTTTGTTGTTGTTGTTGTGGGGTTTAACGCCATTTTCAGCAAACGATGGGATATGCATGGCCATGGCGGCCAGTATTAATGGTGGAGGAAGAACCCCCAAAACCCCAGGAACAACCACCTATACACTAGAAGCTACTGGCAAGCTTTCTCACATACCCACATTGGCCAAATCCTAGACTCGAACCCATGCAGACTGAGGTGAGATGGCCGTGATCCGTAACGGAGAGCGCTTTAAACCACTTGGCCACTCTGGGCTCATGTTGATTTTGTGATTGCTACAAAGCAACAACTTAAAGACCCAACAAACAATGATCCTTCTGTGAGACTCATAGAACAACATACAAAATGTTAAACAATTATGTACCAATGACAATGTAATTAACACAAAAAAAAAGAAAAAAGGAATGCACCTTAACTGAACACAAAATATATAAACCATACAATATCAAAAGCAATCAGTCCTACCAATACCCTAACTTTTATCTTGCCGGAAATTATTTAAAAAAGATTGAAAAATGTTTGCTTTTACATGCTTTCAACAGCAAAACTGAAATTATTTAAGTTTTTTTTTTAAAAAAATCATTTAAAATGTGCCCTAATGTAAGATGGCAAGTTTTACATGCTATAAATGACTGCTGTATATACTCACAAGTAGTATCCAGCTGTAAATAACTAAACCTGATCTGCGGTCACATGTCAGTAGATCAGGATCTAGGTTGTTTATTCAACTGACAACTCCTAACTGCACAGACTCAGATCTGCTGGTGAATTAAGCAATGGCAGATGAGGGTCTTTATAGAGTTTGCAGTCAGGTCCAATTTATGTGAGCACACTGGGTAAGTATTGTAGACGAATTTCTCTAAAGTATATTTGGAAGTTTCTGACCTTATGTCTTTGTTCTATATGACATAATAACATTATTGTTATTGTCACAAGAAAATAATTAACATAAGTAACACTGAAAAATATCATTGGCTTAGGGAATATCATATTAATGATGACATGTGATAAAGTCACTTTAAAATTACATCTGTATCTATACAGAAATAAATGTTTTATTTACCTTGGAAATAACTTCTAATGCCTTCTGTCTATCACCACCCTTATTTCTCCTGGAAAAAATGAAAATCAATTCATTAACTGAAATGTGTAGACATTAGTAACTAACCAGTAAAGTAGTTAATTTTGCTAGAAATCTAGTTACATAAAAGTAGATGACAATAACTATTTTAATATAATAAAGAAAGAAAATAAATGCATCTTACTTCATAAAAATATATACATACTGAAAGCATGTTATATATATATATATATATATATATATATATATATATATATATATATATACACACACACAGAGTAGTTGGGGGCCATATATACACAGTAGTTGGGAGCCATAGAACCTGACCATGTTATAAACCGAACCATGTTATAAGCAACCAAGTCAGCTGAATAAAATGATGCTTGTACCCCAAAAAATTTGCCGGGTGGGTGAGTAATTATAGGTAATAAATCCGGGTGTAAAAATATGTGCTTCATTGGCACAGTTATGATCTTAAATTGATGCAAATTAAATGAGAAATACACTTGAGGTGAAAACAGAGAAGGCATTTATAGTATTTTACTTAATTCAGAGACCCACACATGTACAGTATATTATATGTACATGTCTAATATATAGCACGAACAGAGTATGAATACCATATACTCAACTGCGAATCTCATCAGATACAATAAATCTACAAGTAATTCCATTGAAAATATGCACATAAACTGATTTAAAATAGTCAATAATTTTGTCATATGTCACATAGGTGTGAATTCAGTGGGGAAAAAAAAATAGCACAATCACCTAATGAATGATGAAGCACATTTACTTTTCAGTACTTCCCAAGTCGGTAAAAGTTAGTTTTAGCTTTTAGCTGCTGTTGGTAGCATTCGTAAGCATAAACTTTCTTCCTGCAAAAAGGAAACTTTCATGGCACAGTTAACTTGTTCCAGTCATGTTGGAAAATGAAACAATCCATCAGATTCCACTGCTTTTATTTAAATTTGGTACTGACTTCCTTTGAAGAAAGGTTCTTTGTTTTTATTGAAGACTGCAGTCAGCTTTCTTTGATGAAGGGTGCATGTGTTTTTGAAGTAACCACTAAAGGACAGCTTTGGAGAATCAAACAAATGCCCATTTCTCATTGTGGCTGCAACAAATTATTGTATCGCATGACTGAGACTGATTTTTTTCCACCCCTTTGCTTAGTATGTTTTCAAAACAATTGGTGCTTCAAAGGTTATCTGTTTTCTTTGAAATTTCAGCAAACTATTTTAACTGAGTACATTTTTAAAAAAGGAATTGGCTGTCATCGGATCGATTGTAGATACTGTACCTTCTTGCTGATAAAATAGTGCAACAAGTAAGATTTTAGTTTTTTGGTGGTTTGTTTTACATTTGTGGTAGAAGAGTGTTCCAATCTGATGACAGGGGTTACTACAGAAAATGTGAGTGTTCTGAAGGATTTAATTCTGAGTGAAAAGAAGAGGAATTTTACTTACCACCCATATACAAATGTCAGTCTATGTAAATATATTAATAACTAGCAAGAGGCAGAAAATCCGATGGAAGATAGATTATGAGATAATGCCTCATCTGCTACCAGAAATGTAAAAAAAAGCTGATATCTCACAACATACAGTACTCATGCAGATGTCAACATAAGTGGATTATGATATAATAATACACTGTTAAGATGGTTTGTCAACATGGATAAAGAATTTGTCTAGGTAACAAATGATAAATTTCAGTGCATTTTGTATCAAGTTTTGCGACTTTCTTTCATGGAGCCGCTGAATTTCTCCACTCCAAACCAATGGTAATAATTACAAGTTTAAACAGTCAACAATGTCACCAATAAAAGACAAAAATCATTAGATGGTTTATTTTGCTGCCAATAAAGAAAATAAAACACAATTTGCGACATTAGAGAAGCCCTTTGCGATCGCTGATTAAACATTTTACATGTTATTTGTTTTGTAATTTTAAAAATTAAAGAAATATATTCATTTAAAATTTCCCCATGTTAGTACTTTTCAGACAATATATGTAACAGACAAAGATAAATAATTATCTCTTGTGATCTACAAAGAGCGTGCAGAAATCTCTAAATGAACCGTCTGGAATCAAACAAAATAATCCATGAAATTACTGGAAGACATAATTTTTACTGATACCTTCAGAAAATCCATATATTGGCAATGCCCAATCAGTCAAAAAAAATCAACACAGCGAGGAACTGAAGAATGCCTTTGGCAAAATAAATTTGTGAAATTTTGAATGAACTTCAGCTTCATTTATTTATTCATGTAATTTTTCATCAAATTACAACTCTCCCAGCTGAAATATGTCTCTTTCCATTTACAATCATTATCTCCCTCTTATTGGAAACAATTTGATTTCACCGTTTCTGAAATTAAGAGCCTCTGAACGATGCATATGATGCAAATCATATATTCATTCAAATGAAAAGAGAACATTTCTATTTGTAATTTTTCTTTCTTATTTCCTCATCTTATTCCAGATGACCTGAAACATAATATTCTTTTTATAGATGGTTAACATATACATATAAAATCTCAGAAGCCATGCAACGATCGTCTTGTATTATTCTTATGCGATTTCTTCCTAATAATGACAATAACATTTTTACATTATTTTCATATTTGTAAGAAATATTTTCTTTTCGTGTACAATACATGCACATGAAATTTCATGAATCACACCATGACAGTGTTATTTCCGAATTTGTCTTATAACAGAGCATGCTATACAGAGTCACAATGTGTGTATATACATATATACACCTCTCCCTCGATAACTTGTGAAAAACAGGGTCCACAAACATAGACCACACCATAAGCAAGGTACAAGTTACAGAGGGACCTAAAACAATCGGGGGAAAATGGGGGGGGGGGGAGAAGCGTTAGGGAACCAGGTTGTTTAGTGACTGAATCCTCATTTTAAAAGCATGTTGACAATAATATTTAATAATGAGCTTTTCTAATGAAGTTGTTCGTTATTCTGTTTAAATAACTTTTTTTCTTCAAAATTTTCAACTTAAGATCGTTCCAACTGGTTTCAACAACTATCATGTGTACACAAAAAAATATGTGTATTACAACACTGCTTTCTGTTTTCTTGATGAGATTGGTTCCTGTAGTGGTGTTTAATATTATCCTGCCAAATCGGGAGTACACAGAGCAAGGAACTAGACTAACTGTTGATACACTGCCAAACAAGGTTCCTTTTTTTTTAAAAAACATGCGAGATTTATTTCTTGAGACAATAATCTAAGTCAAAACTAAATTTCTGTATTGCTCAATTAGTACAATATTGATGTCGTGATTTCATTGGAAGTAATAATGAAACTTCTTATCATCCTTGAGGATATCTCTAAGTGCCAGCTCAAGAATTCTCTGAAACTCGCTTGCCCACAATGGTCCGTATCCGTGAAATCAAGCTCTTTACTTTACGAAGTATTTATTTCGCTTGGCTGCATTGTTATCTTTGATCACATTTATGAAAGAGTCGGTTAATTTAAGGTAGTATTTGTTACACACACAATAACATTTATAAGTGTTCAATTGATCAAATGAAGTGAGTTCACCCGACATATGACCGGGGCCACTAGATTTTAAGTTGGTTGGATTTTTGTCCCATTTAACTTTTGTTTTAATTCGACCTCCTTTATTTGATTCGAAAGACATAATTAACATGATAATACAAAAGAGGCCAGATTTTAATTCAGTGCAGCAAATACAACAAATACTTCCAGAAGTCAGTTACCAAAACACATTCAACACTTACATTAGTTTCTCAGAGAAATGCTCATGGACATAGCTGTTACGGTAAGTTGACGCATTTTACATTTAATTTCAAGAGGACCCATTCCATTTATGATGATTACACTTGAAAGGAACTAAAAGATAGAACTAGGACACAAATTTCAATTGATAATTTTTTAAATTTAATTTGCATTAAAGTACTGCCTCCACTTTGCGTAAGTGACATTTTCATTGATCAAAATTTCATTACATATCATTATGTGTACCAGGAATGTCATTTGGAAAAAAATATAAAAAATTGTATGACCTTTTTTAAAATATGATATTTCGTAGTGTTGATTAAAATTTGCAGGTCCTATCTACCGTGCTTGACGATAAAACAAGTGGTTTCATGAAAGTTTCTGTTACCAATTTTGATCACGATTTTCTTGAAATTCAACATATATGGATCAATTTTTGGTGTATTTTCTGGTTAAAAAATGGTATCCATGCCTGACCCCGCTTTATAAATGGGTTCGTGAGTTATCAGGGCACAAGTTATCGAGGGAGTGGTGTGTATATATATATATATATATATATATATATATATATATATATATATATATATATATATATATATATAAAAGCTTCTTGAAATCAACAAATTTCTATTTTCATGCCCTTTGAACACAAGTTTAAGATTTTAGTATAGCTGTCACATAATGTCCAACTTTTCATGTTACTCAATGCATTGCTATCTTAAATTCTTCTATTCCTCTTTAAGCAATGCTTACATAGGAAACTCCTTATTAATGGGATATACCATTCAATGTTACAGATTTTCTTTGGTCCACATGGTGGACATTGTTAGTTTCTGCTTCCATATTTGTGTTATGTGACTTTGCAATGACTCATCCTGGTAACAGTTGGTAGCACTGCTATTGGTCACTATTCAGGAGATATGTAGGTGCTGACTTAGGTGACACTGTACAATTATTTATGCCAGTAACATCTAGTCAATGATCAAGAGATATGGAGGTTGTGTGTTCGACTGGTCACTGATCAAGAGATATGGAGGTATTGGCAGAACTATTAGCTGCCAAGTGCTGAATCATTCTGTGACATAAATTGCTGTTAACAAACGTTTTGAGCCAATTTGACAAATTCTCTAGGGCTACTTATCACAGAGCCAAGAGTCTGCCAGATTTGTATATGAATCTATTTTTTTGTGTTAGAGTTTGTCTGTTCATGTGTCTGTGTATATGTATCCATCTTTGGCACAGAAGATGCTTCTCTAAGAAAAAGGATTGTATTGATTCTGTCCAGTCATGATGCCTTCTATCTTTTCAGAGTCTGAACGTCTATTTGCCTGCACACACACAAATATATACAAAATTGAGTACAATATGAGATAAAACCTCTAACTTGTAAGATAATATTCTTTCTCATTACTCTTTATAAAATTCACTTTATGTTATCACACATCCTCCTGTAAATATCCAGAGATTGCAATTTCTTCTCTGCATGGTGTATATTTTATATATATATATATATATATATATATATATATATATATATATATATATATATATATATATATATATATATATATATAAGGGATTCTTAAATTTTCCCCAAGTGCAACCAGATATTTTGATGCAATTTATAGGCACACATGACTCTTGACTCTCTACTGTTAGGAATACAAAAATATTTCAACCCCTCCAAAGTGTGCACAAGGAAGTAACAGCAAACTATAAGTTTATCCCTATGATTTTGCTTCAGTTTTCCCACACAGTGTGCTCTTTTTTTTAACAAAACATTTTTACTGTGCTCCTATCACTGATCATAACAATACCACATTTGTACTATGGTAAATCTATTTACTTCCATTGCATCAGTTTGGCAAATGCCTTCTCGTTGTTTTGTTGATGAATGTGTCAAGTTTGCTTCCACTTCCTGACTGCCAGCATGAAATCAAAGTCTTTAATGTCAACAACTTACTGCACTGCAGCTTTAATTTTGATTAAATTATGGTATGAAAATTGTTGCCCGCATTACAAGTCTGGCATTGAGGTTACCTGTGAAATTACCATCAAACAAATCACATTTGGATCCTGTGAACTGTTCTCTCTTGGTTTATCATAATGAGCAATCATACTGCTTTTGTGATCTTTATCAATCTGGCATGTCACTAACATTTTCAGGATAAATATTACACTCAAACACTGTGAATGCATTAAAACTCTTATTGTGTACATTTGCATGAATAATCCATACACACTGTGCTGCTTTAGCTTGCACATCATTGTCATGTGACAAACTCTTATTGTGTACATTTACATGAATAATCCATACACACTGTGCTGTTTTAGCTTGCACATCATTGTCATGTGACAAACTCTTATTGTGTACATTTACATGAATAATCCATACACACTGTGCTGTTTTAGCTTGCACATCATTGTCATGTGACAAACTCTTATTGTGTACATTTACATGAATAATCCATACACACTGTGCTGCTTTAGCTTGCACATCATTGTCATGTGACAAACTCTTATTGTGTACATTTATATGAATAATCCATACACACTGTGCTGTTTTAGCTTGCACATCATTGTCATGTGACAAACTCTTATTGTGTACATTTACATGAATAATCCATACACACTATGCTGTTTTAGCTTGCACATCATTGTCATGTGACAAACTCTTATTGTGTACATTTATATGAATAATCCATACACACTGTGCTGTTTTAGCTTGCACATCATTGTCATGTGACAAACTCTTATTGTGTACATTTACATGAATAATCCATACACACTGTGCTGTTTTAGCTTGCACATCATTGTCATGTGACAAACTCTTATTGTGTACATTTACATGAATAATCCATACACACTGTGCTGTTTTAGCTTGCACATCATTGTCATGTGACAAACTCTTATTGTGTACATTTACATGAATAAGTCACACACACTGTGCTGTTTTAGCTTGCACATCACTGTCATGTGACAAACTCTTATTGTGTACATTTACATGAATAATCCATACACACTGTGCTGTTTTAGCTTGCACATCATTGTCATGTGACAAACTCTTATTGTGTACATTTACATGAATAATCCATACACACTGTGCTGTTTTAGCTTGCACATCATTGTCATGTGACAAACTCTTATTGTGTACATTTACATGAATAAGTCACACACACTGTGCTGCTTTAGCTTGCACATCATTGTCATGTGACAAACTCTTATTGTGTACATTTACATGAATAATCCATACACACTGTGCTGTTTTAGCTTGCACATCATTGTCATGTGACAAACTCTTATTGTGTACATTTACATGAATAATCCATACACACTGTCCTGTTTTAGCTTGCACATCACTGTCATGTGACAAACTCTTATTGTGTACATTTACATGAATAATCCATACACACTGTGCTGTTTTAGCTTGCACATCATTGTCATGTGACAAACTCTTATTGTGTACATTTACATGAATAATCCATACACACTATGCTGTTTTAGCTTGCACATCATTGTCATGTGACAAACTCTTATTGTGTACATTTATATGAATAATCCATACACACTGTGCTGTTTTAGCTTGCACATCATTGTCATGTGACAAACTCTTATTGTGTACATTTACATGAATAATCCATACACACTGTGCTGTTTTAGCTTGCACATCATTGTCATGTGACAAACTCTTATTGTGTACATTTACATGAATAATCCATACACACTGTGCTGTTTTAGCTTGCACATCATTGTCATGTGACAAACTCTTATTGTGTACATTTACATGAATAAGTCACACACACTGTGCTGTTTTAGCTTGCACATCACTGTCATGTGACAAACTCTTATTGTGTACATTTACATGAATAATCCATACACACTGTGCTGTTTTAGCTTGCACATCATTGTCATGTGACAAACTCTTATTGTGTACATTTACATGAATAATCCATACACACTGTGCTGTTTTAGCTTGCACATCATTGTCATGTGACAAACTCTTATTGTGTACATTTACATGAATAAGTCACACACACTGTGCTGCTTTAGCTTGCACATCATTGTCATGTGACAAACTCTTATTGTGTACATTTACATGAATAATCCATACACACTGTGCTGTTTTAGCTTGCACATCATTGTCATGTGACAAACTCTTATTGTGTACATTTACATGAATAATCCATACACACTGTCCTGTTTTAGCTTGCACATCACTGTCATGTGACAAACTCTTATTGTGTACATTTACATGAATAATCCATACACACTGTGCTGTTTTAGCTTGCACATCATTGTCATGTGACAAACTCTTATTGTGTACATTTACAAGAATAAGTCACACACACTGTGCTGCTTTAGCTTGCACATCATTGTCATGTGACAAACTCTTATTGTGTACATTTACATGAATAAGTCATACACACTGTGCTGCTTTAGCTTGCACATCACTGTCACGTGACAAACTCTTATTGTGTACATTTACATGAATAATCCATACACACTGTGCTGCTTTAGCTTGCACATCATTGTCATGTGACAAACTCTTATTGTGTACATTTACATGAATAATCCATACACACTGTGCTGCTTTAGCTTGCATGTCATTGTCACATGACAAACTCTTCAGCTGTATCCCTTTGACACAACTGCTTCACATGTGGCTGCAAGACTTGCATTGCTGAGGGGCCCATAATGGAGTGCAACTAAGGCAGTCAGCTTTCAGTGATGTCAAAAATTAACTGGGGACCCTGGTAGCCAGGTGGTGTACAGTGCTGGCCTTTATAGATCATTCACATCTCACCTTTGTCCTTGCAAGATCAACTTTAAGTCTCTGCTTTGACAAAGACACAATCATAGTCACAAGCAGTGTGGCTAGTTAAAAATGACTGTGCACTGTTCAGTTTATTGCATTTATATTTATCAAACTCCTGAGACATGCAATCCTATGCTGGCTCTAGTGCACTTAATTTTTTTTATTTGCCATATGATTTGTATTGGTTATATATATATATATATATATATATATATATATATATATATATATATATATATATATATATATATATATATGGATAGAGATAGAGACAGTGTGTGTATCTGTTAAGGGCAAATGCATATATATAAGTGGAAAGAGATACAGACAGTGTGTGTGTACCTGTTAAGGGCAAATGCATATAGGTTCTGTACAGCCATTGTGTTTGCAATCTTGTTATTTGGAATATGCTCCAAATCCTCAACCAGATGCACCATGGAGTTGTAATCCTGCAACAGAGAAACGCTTTACATGTAATTGTAGATAATGTAAATACAGTTAACTTTAGCAGCCACTATTGGGTCAACAAGGGCAGTACATAGGACAAAATTTACAGGATATCTTTCTTGATTTCTACTAAATATTTACCCTATATATAAAGGACATATGCAAATAATAGACATTCTATTATCCATTGAATGTCCTTCAGAGGCAGGTTTCAAGGTATAAATTATATACCATCTCCAATTCTATAAGACAATTTGGTCCTGCTTGGCATGAAGGTGGCAGTGTGGTTCTGTTATTAATATGATGGGCCAGTAACCAAAATGGTGTGGTTTGGAATCTTACATTCAGATCAACATAGGCTGAGGTTGGCCACCAGCATGTCTTTTTTGGGCAAGGCACTTTACAGCAACTGCCTCAGTTCTAAATAATCAAATCGTGTTTCACCCCCAAAAAATCACTCAATACCCAAGACAGGTAACATAATCAGAAATGTTGTGCTTGTAGTCCTTACCAAAATCTGAAGCAGTAATTTCTTTATGCCACTTTACATTTCCAATAAGGACCAGTTTTTGCATACCATCTGAATTGACAGTTAACTAAAGCCACTTAAAGGTGCAATTTCATTTGCTTTTGGATCTGTTGCTGGTTTTGAAAACTTCTCATGGCATTTCCCATTCAAATATTGCAATATCTGACATTTTCCTGAAGACTAACACTAAGATTCGATATCTAAAATAACCTTGGAAATCTTCCCTTCTCTTCTTACACCAATCCTTGCCCATACCAATAAACAGTCTGAGCAGCTAATAATTGCACATAACAGGGTCTAAAGTTCTGTGTAAGGAACATCAGAATCAACTTGCCATAAAGAAATGGTGCATGTCTAGAATCAATTCACTATTATAGAAATATAAAAGCTGACGATATTAATGACTAAAATTCAATCACGTGAAAAATTGTTTTTTGAAGTTTTCCTTAACTATAAGACTTACTGGAGGAAGGATTGTCAACAATATAGAACCAGCAGAATTTTAAATATTTTTTTAGTTTTTAACACTGCTAGGACCCTGAATAAGGTAAAGTTTGATGTCACACAGAAACAAGGCAGGATCTTTCTCAATCCAAAATGAAAATGTTTTTCTTGGATTCAAACGTCTGCATAAATGAGAGATCTTTAACAAATAGTCACTCCAAATGTTATGTATATTTAATTTAATTTCATTTTTTTTTATTTCACTACATGTTATTGTAATGTAACATGGTTTGCTAGACTTGACCTTGTCCAAAACTGAGTTCATTTCTGCTTGACCTGATTGATTTGTCTTAAAAAAATTTTTCCCATTTACGTAAGCAACTAATAATAGCTTCATTATTCTCCATGTATATGATCTTATTATCAGGAGTATTATTCTGGCAAACAAAGGAGGAGTAAATATGCTGATCAGTGTCACGGTTTTGGAGATTCCCAAGTGTAGGCTATTGTATTGTAAATAAACAAGGCTCACTAGATCATTCTAGATGGCTATTTTCCATTAGGTAATGGTTGTTTTAAGAAAATGCTAATTGTGACCTTGAGGTCAAGCAGAGATCTATATTATTTTATGACTGAGGATTTTACCAGTTGTGCTTTAACATCTAGCATATTAAGTTGTATTATGTTGTGACCAGTTTGGGCTAAATTTTATTTTCTTCAAATTACTGAATTCAAGTGATTATTTTCTCTGGAAATACAAAAGTGCCCTGACAAAATTCTTGGATAAAGACATTCATTGGCATTAAAATGAATTCAAACCTAGACTATTTCTGCGATTCAACAAGAGACTGCTGGCACATCAGCACTTTGCAGACCATAACCAGGGATCGTCCTGGGCTTCGCCAATGTCGCAAATTGCGATTTTTTTCTTCTTATTGGCGACAAAAATATGCCATCTGGCAATTTTTTTGGCGACATACTTTTTGGTTATTTAATTTGTACATACAATCATGGATTTGGACTGGATAAATTAAAAGGCAGAACGAAAGGAAGCCACAAACTTGACTAAGCAATGCATTGGAATCAATCTGTTACACAAATGATCCTTTGCTCTTATTGACAACCCCATCTTTACAGTGCACTGTTACATCATAATCTGCTTATGCTGACATCTGGGCTGAGTACTGTATGCTGTGATATAGTCAATCATGCTACCGCACTATACCTACAACTGACCGACTTCTGAAGACGCGAATAGAACAGATACAATTAATTGTATGGTTAATCCTTCTGTTTTTTTTTTTATACATATACCAATACAATAGTTTTGCTGAACCTTCATAGAAAACTGATAACCTTTGAAGTACCGACTACTGTGTATAAATACAAAGCAAATGGAAAAAATCTCAATCACAATTACATCTGTCACCCGTACAGCATTTTACTCATTGATCTTTTCCTTTTGCCATCAGTCCCGTGTTACGGCTGCAGAGACTTAAACTCCGCAACAAGAAATAGCACAAAAAAAAAACAGTTTTGCATAATTAATAATTATTTATTTCTCAAAATACAGGAGTGAAAGAATCCCTAAATTGGGTGTGAATTTATGCTTATATATACGGTCCAATATTGCCAGGTGTTGACTCGTGTCAGTTTCATTCGTGGGAATGGAGATCCTATTTTTCTTGTCGAGAAAATTTATACAGCATTCTGTGATCATTCTTGGGATTTAGGAAGCAATTCGCTACAAGCTTTGTGAAGCTAGCCATAAGGGGGGGGGGGGGCTGCTGAGAGACTACTGGTGTCACCTGTCAGCACTGAGGACTGTGAACATGGATTCAGTAAGATGAACCTCATAAAAACTGACATCAGAAATAAGCCCTGCATCTCATCTCTCAAGAATTTAATGAGAATCAGCATGTACAGATGTGAAAAATTAGACTTTGAAACTGCATTCAACAAGTGGGCAGCCCTAAAATCGCGACGGATCTTCATGTAACACTTTGTAACATTTTGTTAATGCTTGTTGTAATTAAAGTATTAACTAATCCATCTTTTGTAATTTTCATTGCCTGTTACATTAATAGACTAAATTAACACTTGGAAAACTGTACACTACTTTTTTTGGCGACACTTTTTGAAAATTGGTGACAAAATATTGAGGTTGGCGATTTTTTTGGCGACAGCTTTTTAAAAGCCAGGACCATCCCTGATAACAGACACATCATCGCCTCCAATTCTGGATTTCTTCGGGACTTGAACTGAGCTTTATTCAGGACTTTTTATTACAAGGACTTATGTCTTTAATTCTTGGATTTAATTCACAATACCATGAGTTCTTGTTTCTCATTTTTCACTTTATATTCCAGGGAAATAAATTATTTGTTAAATTTTACAAAGCTTGTTGTCTTCACACTGTTCTGTTACTTATTTTAAGAGCATGGACTCGTAACACAACAAAATCGTTCAGAAGATACAGAGGTTAATCAGCTGGACTTCCTAAACTTAGATTTGTTGAAACATTGAACATCCAGGTAAATACTAACAAAAAGCAAACTGTAGGTCCTAATGAAGGTCCTGTAAGTATGGACAAATGGGGAATATGTTTCAACAATTTACTGCATTTTCTTTAAACTGATTTGTGGTCATGGATACCAATTTTTGTTGCTTGTTTGTTTTTAATTATATTTCTGTTGGTCTTTAATTCACAGATTAAAATCTTATTATTGGCAAAATTCATGATCTGCTACAACACAAACAGACAAAGATTTATATCCAATATAAAATACTGAATTCATAGTATTTTAGGAAATATTAAATAACATCTGTTTCACCTTACCTGTATCTCTCTGTATGAAATAAGAAGGTTGACCACAACATCTACTGACAGTAATTGTGGATCATCCAGTCTCCTCTTCATTCCTTCTAATACCTTTAATAATGACACAAACAGTCATGTTAATCCAACTTTAATTTAGCCATATCTTTAATAAAGACCATACAAATACTGTCTTGTTAATCCAACTTTAATTTATCTCAACCTTCAATAATGACATAAACATACAGTTTTGTCAGTACAACTACATCCATACCTTCAATAATGACACAAGCATACAGTTTTGTTAATCCATCTTTAATTTATCCAACCAAAGTTCCAATAGACCACAAGATGCATCACTGATCCTAACTTACACCATATATACTTACTTAAAAGTCCAAATGCAAATAATATACACCCTGATTTGTCATTGAAAATTGCACCACTGTACCCAACAGTACACATTTAAAAAACTCACTTAAAAGTCCAACTGCAATAACACTGACCCTGATGTGCCATTATATAACACACTAGTAGATCAGGGTTTATGATGTTTGTTCTACTGATTACTCCTAAAAAACTGCACAGACCCAGATCAGCTGGTGCATTATGTGGCAGCAGGTCTGGATCTATGCAGTTTGTACCTGGACCAGACTTATAAGCAAGTGCATGCAGTATTACTGTCAATAACTTTTATACTGATTGTATTACAAAATCTTAAAGCTTACCAATCTGCAATTTTATCATTGCTGCTCCTGCCACCTGAAGAAAGTTGCTTAGTCATAGACTGATAAGAGTTCACACCATACTTAAATTTTGATTTATTAAATTACATTGCAAACTTGATCATTCATTCATGGACCTCATAAATGCATTAGCACTGATCCTAAAAATGTGTACATGTACAAGAATTGTTGGGAGTCGGGGCTGGACAAATTTCAAAATGGTTTACTGGACACATTTGTATGAAAATACAGAATAATTTGGATTTTTCCTTTGTACTGTTTAGAAAATTCTTGGCAAACATTTTCAACTTGTTCTTGGGTATCAAATAATGGATCTTTACTTCCCTGAGGATAAAATGCATCTTCTTTTCACCAAAAAACCCACCGCTTTAATGTCAGGGTCAAGCTGGACTAAAAATTTAGGATAATGCGACTTCTCCCTCCCTGTTCAAACAGGGTGAAGTGACGGGGAAACAGTGAAGTTAGCAAATGCAGCAATCCAAGTTTGTAATATAGCAAACAAGGTCTTCAGCCTCTGAGAAGTTAAATATTATTAAATAAACAACATACTCATCATACTTTATGAAAGCATTATTTCCCTTGAATCGAAGTAAAATTGGGCATAACTTCATTAATAGCACTCTATGGTTACCTCAGAAATATATAATGCTAATGATAATTGGTGACTAATAATCATCACATGGAAGCAAGCTCATCAAAGTTTTCAGGTGAATTATTGGATACATTCATTAATCTATTTATAGCTTTTAGTCTCAAAACATCTTAAAGATATAGTATTTGGTTTGGGGTCTGATAATGACTCAGATTGCAAACACTTTCAAAGTTGCACATTTGTATGGTTTTGAGTTAAACTGTAGCTCAGAAAGATGGCAAAACAATGCAGACAGGCCTCAAAAGACTCCAAGTCTGGGAAAAATAACGAGATATGCACTTCAATCCCTCTAAATATTTGGTCTAATATATTACTCATTCTGTGGACAGTTATTCAAGTTAGTTTCATGTGCCAAATATCTATGTGACCTTATCCAGCACTCTTTTGTGAAACTAACCGACAGACCATATTATAAATAAAGCAAGTAGAACTCAAGGCTTTATTAAAATAAATATAGAGACAGAAAGAAGTAAAATTAGAGAAAAAGCCCATAAAGCTAATTTGTCGCCAGTTCAACAATGGCTGCTCGATCTGCAATCACCAAGCAAAAGAAATTATGAGCAAAATTAAAATGGTTCATTATCATGCTGCATACTGTACCCTCAACAATTCTTCTTCAAACTTAAGTGTCTCAGCCATTTCTGATATGCGGAACAAAGCCCAGATGCCCACCTGTGTCTCTTCTACAAAACAGCATAGAAGTAAATTGTTGTATCCCTTCCACATGACATCCTTCCATCTAACCTAACTTCCCAATGAGTCAGTCTATGGCTTTTCGTGCAAGTGAATCACTGTCATTCTATGACTTTTGAGTAAGTAAATTATTGTCATTCTATGACTTTTGGGCAAGTAAATTACTGGAATTTTATGACTTTTGGATGAGCAAATTACTGGAATTCTATGACTTTTGAGTAAGTAAATTACTGGAATTCTATGACTTTTGGGTAAGTAAATTACTATTATTTTATGACTTTTGGATGAGCAAATTACTGTAATTCTATGACTTTTGGGTAAGTAAATTACTGGAATTCTGTGACTTTTGGGTTGTAAATTACTGGAATTCTATGACTTTTGGGTAAGTACATTACTGAAATTCTATGACTTTTGGGTAAGTAAATTATTGGAATTCTATGACTTTTGGGTAAGTAAATTACTGGAATTCTATGACTTTTGGGTATGTAAATTACTGTCATTATATGACATTTGGGTAATTAAATTACTGTCATTATATGACATTTGGGTAAGTAAATTATTGTCATTCTATGACTTTTGGGTAAGTAAATTATTATCATTCTATGACTTTTGGGCAAGTAAATTAATGTCATTTTATGATTTTATCATGCTGTTGTTGTAGGGTTTAACCCATTTTGCAGCACAAGATAGGCTATACATGGCAGCCAGTACAAATGGTGGAGAAAGAACCCGGGAAAACCCTGGAAAGAAACACAGACCCATGAGAAGCTACTGGCAAGCTTTCTCACATATGCACATTGGCCAAACCCAAAACCTGAACCCATGCAGACTGAGGTGAGATGGTAGATATATGCACTTTGGATCACTTGGGGCCCCTGACTTTATGGTAAGTAAATTAATAATCATTTTATGATTTTTGGGCAAGTAAATTATTGCCATTCTATGACTTTTGGTCAAATCAATATATCTAAATATTACCCATACCATTTATACTCCCATGTCCAGTCAATGCAGTTGGAGATGACTTATAAGGGAGTATGTATGGTAGTTTTTGTCCCAAGAACCTTAGTATATTTGGTTTCTCTGTGAGACACTACTGTGTTGCTGACTGATATAGATTAATTTAGCTTGGCAGTTAGCCAAGAATACAAATCACATCATAAATGCTTCATGTTTTAACGTGCTTTTACATGCACCAAACAGACATATGCATCTTTCATGTTTTTCCCCCCTCAACTATTATCTTATTATTTTAACTACAAAAACACTGAGATGCACAACTGCAAAAAATCCCCCTGAGGGGATATAGCAGTACACTGACAAAGATGGATATTTTAAGAGCAACACAAGCTATAAAATTAGCATCAAACATGATATTAAAGATTGTTTCTACTGTTTCATGCATATAAACACAAGTTTTGTATTTAAAAAATCATGAAAGATTCACTGTTTTGGACTAAATATCAACTGATTCAACTAGAAAAAGAGGTAGAAAGCAATCAACTGCAAAGGCCAAGTCAGGTTAACTTTTTGGTGGTGATGAAACAAAATGTCACTGCCAAAGTTAACTTAATCATGAATCCAACCCCTCTTGCAAGACCCCTATTACTAGTATTAAGTTGCATTACTAGCATTAAGTTGCATTTATATGATAAGTTGTTGTTGTTGTTGTAGTAGGGTTTAACGGCATTTTTCAGCACAAGATAGGCTATACATGGCGGCCAGTATTAATGGTGGAGGAAGAACTCGGAAAAACCCCAGAAAGAACCACCGACCCACGAGAATCTACTGGTAAGCTTTCTCACATAACCACAGTAGCCGAATCCGAGACTCGAACCGACACAGACAGAGGTGAGATGGCAGTGATCTGTAACAGTGAGCGCTTTAGACCACTCGGTCACTCGGGGCCCCTATATGATAAGAAAAGGAAATATAGTCCTTGAACTTACCTGTGCTAGCTCTTCCCCTTTGTATTGATCACGAGCTTTTCTCAGATCAGCCAAAAACCTCTCCTTTATATGGACTCTGAAATATGGAATACAAATGTAACTGATCAATACAGCAGTAACATGTATACTTTCCACCTGTACAGACCTGGATTCAATACCTTGCTCAGGGGATGACAATCCCAATAAGTCTGAAATCATTATTGTGGGCAAGAGACATTTCCAGGTTCTTTACCACACTTAGACGAACACAAATCCCTAGCCCAAATAGCCTGCCCAACTAAACATCATTAGTATGCATGGGAAATTTCATGCAATTACTACTAATGTATATTCCCTACATCATCCTTCACAGGATCAGAAGTATAAAAAAATGTTATTTTGTTTGGGTGTTAAGTTTTATTCTATAATACTTACCTGCTACTATTGATCAGTTTACTTTTTGCAGGTCTCCAGTCTAAGCTAAATATTTCCTTCTTCAACTATTATTAAAGGGACAGAATTGATAAGAACATGATCCCAATTCTCTTGTGAACTGGACCAAGGCAACAGGACATACAGCCAGCTGGGAAGTCAGAATCTTTTTAATTCTAGATGTTAAATATAACATAATTAAAATTAGTTTTACTCCCCCAAACTAAATTATAATAAAAGCAACACCTGTTAATATTGTATTGCTGAATTTTCCAGTCAGGAGGAAGGTTGATGACCTGAAAAAAACCAATACCAAAAATAATTACAGTAGAAGTGTGTGTGTGTGTGTGTGTGTGTGTGTGTGTGTGTGTGTGTGTGTGATTTAGATTTTTAATGTAGCTTTAACAACTTTTCAGTCATATGGTGCATTATGCTGCAGACATTTAGCATCATATTCCACCCAATCACATTATCCTGACACCAGGCCGAACAGTCCTAACACTAACCTCTTAATGCTGAGCACCAATCAAGGCAGCTGCTAATACCATTTTTATGTCTTTGGCATGATTCAGCTGGGGTTTGAACCCTTGACCTCCCACATCCTAGGCAGACATTATAACCACTTAGGCCAGCGGAGCAGTCTTACCACGGAAGTGCTCACCATGTACACAGTTACAGGGTTATACCACATGCTGTGCCATCCCTGTAGGACACAATGAAAAATATGCATTTGTTCTGGCATGCAAAAGATGGAAGGTAAGAGAAAGAAACTGCCAATAGGCATCTCTCATAAATTATGTTTCAGAGTGATTCAAATTTGCTCAAGATGCAGCAATAGCCCTAACCTCACGGGCTTTAATTCTCATGAAAGAATGGTTCTTCTCAAGAAGGGACTAATGAGCTTTTTGATAATGAGGACAATCCACCTGGAAATTAAGGCCACCAAAATATCACAGGAATCCTTGAGAGGTAAAAAGATATGGCTGTCAAAGTGACATTTTTTCCAGTAAAGGTAGCTGATTCTTAGCCAGTAACACATAATGGCAAAGAAGAGAAACTGAATCAAAGTTACATTTGCTATGACTCTAGGTCTTAAACTGAAAGAAACAAAACCAACAAGCTTAGTAAAGTTCAAAAAACAATTTATTTCTCCAGTGAAAATATAAAAGACACATTATTGTGAATTAAATCCCAACTACAAGTAATCCAAATTGTCCTATCACAAGTCCAGAAATATAGAATGTTCCAGATGAATTCCAATCTTCCTGAATGCCTTTATATGCAGATGATCTGCCTGTTGTACAACTACCAGTACTTTGTACCAGCAAGGATAGAAAAGTCATTCCAATGCCAAATTTTATTTGTTCAAATGCTACTCAGTCAATCTTAACAATACTTGGTTTCTCATATAGGGGAAACTATGTTGTAAACAATACTATACAGAAAGAAAATGAATGAATCAGACCTTTACAGGAGACAACTTGATAACAGAAACATAAATGAACACAAGGACAGTAGTGTAATCCCACCCCTATCATCACCGTCAGACACTAACTTAACCAACAGATAACAATATTGGTTCAAAGTTCACGTACAAAATCAATAGTCAAAATGTTTAAATTTAGTGGCTTGGTTCAAGTGAAAACCTTCAACTTCAACATGGCTTACGAGATCACACTACTAAAGGTTATCTACAATTATAGAGCAGCAAAATCCAAACCAAGCTGGTCCCTCAGCAAACAAACATCTGGTTAATAATTTGTTTTGATCAAGAAGAAATAAAAGCTTGGATTAAAAACTATAAAGCTTGTTTTTATTGTTTTGCACACTAGCAATTAGTTACACACCCAGCACCAGAAGGAATGTCAGCTTACTTGTTTGATGGCTTCAAGCATAGTATTGATAGTAACCACACTGAATAAAACTGGCCTCTAAGCTACCTCATTTGTTAAGCTGCAGCAGCAATACATTACTATGTTGCAGTAATATGATAACCATAGTAACTCCAGCTCTATGTGTAAGTTGTCTATTTTAATAGGCTAGCAAGGTGGTCTTGTACTATATATACCATTAAACCATCTGAATTCATCAAAGAGAAAAGCGAACTCTTCTGGTGCTGTCTTGTTGCTATCACTGATCAAATCTGGTGAGGATTGTTTGAAATGAACAGGTCAGCTTTTAACTGAATTTGATGTTGAGACAGTTAAAACACATTTTAGTTTGTTGGTATACAAATACCAACAATCTCCTTTTTTTCCCAGTACAGAGACATATTTTGCTTGTAAAAACCACCATATACCAGCATAACAGAATCTCTGATATGCCACAATGACTCAATCAAGAATGTCTTTGAATAAGTTCCCATTAATCCTAAAGTAGTTTTTAAGTCCAAAAGGGCAATGAGTATTTTGTAATTCCAATGAATAATTTGAACAAATAATTCCTCAAGAGTTATATCCAAGCAAAAACACTGATCATAAATGCACAAAGACTGATATGAAACAGGATGAATACATTTTTTTTTATCAAACTTCCATGTATACATAAATTTCACATGACCAGTGGTGCAACAGACTGATCTGGAATTCCCAAATTTTGGATGAAAAATTGCACCAGATTGTCAAAAGTCTGCTTCCAGAACATTCTATACTCATAAACTCAGTTTTGGTAAAGATCTTAAAAAAACGTGACAATAGTTGGGTAGGCAAAAAGGTCAAGCACATTATAAATTAAATATATGTAATGGTACTGAACCATACAACTCTTTCACTGTGCTTTAGGCTTGTACCACAATTCAACTCATCAAGGGAATATCAACTTGCAAATACAGTGTGACCCCGCTATAATACGGTAGTTGGGAGTCATAGAACCCAACCGCGTTTATAGACCAAACCGTGTTATAAGCAACCAGGTCAGTTAGCTGAAGAAAATTATGCATGTACCCCCAAAAAAAAAAATTGCGGGGAAAGGGTGTAGGTAATAAATGCAGGCGGTAAAATACATGCTTATCGGCACAGTTACCATCTTAAACTGATGCATCTTAAACTGATGCATATTAAATGACAAATACACCTGTAGTGAAAACAGAGAAGACATAATAGTTTACCTTATTTAGAGAACCACAAATTGGTACATATATGTGAATACTGTTTATATTTACATGTAAATGTATAGGATGAATAGTATCAATATCGTGTATTCACCCGCGAACCTCATCATATACACTGAATCCACAATACAAGTGATTCCATAGAAAATATGCACACACACACACAGCTTTAAAATATTCAATAGTTTTGCCACAGATCATATTGGTCTGAATTCAGTGGGAAAAATATAGCACAATCACGTAATGAATGACAAAGCACATTTACTTTTCAGCATGTCCCAAGTTGGTAAAAGTTAGTTTGCATTTTAAGCCGCCATTGGTAGTGTTTGTAAGCATAAGCTTTTTCCCTACAAAAAGAAAACTTTCAAGGCACAGTTAATGCGTTCCAGTCACATTGGAAAATGCAAAAATCCATCAGATTCCATCACTTTTATTTAAGTTTGGTACTGACTTCCTTGGATGAAAAGTTTTTGTTTTTATTGAAAGACTGTAGTCACCTTTCTTTGATGAAGGGTGCATGCATTATTGAACTCACTGCCAAAGAACAGCTTTGGAGAACCAAGCAAATGCACATTTCTTATTGCAGCGGCAACATTAAATAATTGTACTGCATGAATGAAACTGATTTTTTTTCTCCATCTGCTGAGTGCATTTTTATAACAAGCGGTGCTTCAAAGGTAATCTGTTTCCTTTGAAATTTCAGCAAACTATTTTATCTGGGAACATTTTTAAAAGGAATTGGCTATCATTTAGACTATTCTAGTTACTGTCCCTCCATGCCTTTTGAATAAACCAAAAAGTAAGATTTTTTAATTAAAAAAATCAGCAGTGGGATGCTGCCTTCCACGCACGCATCTGAAAATTAACAAAGGGTCAACAGACGATAGAGACACAGGTGTTCTGGTTTGATGACAGGGAATTATTACAGAAAATGTGAGTGTTCTGAAGGATTTAATTCTGAGTGAATAGAAGAGGAATTGTACTTACCATCCACATACAAATGTCAGTCTTTGTAAATATATTAATTACTAGTGAGCAGCAAAAATATGATGAAAGATAGATTACGAGAAAATACCTCATCCGGTTGATCTCCGTTACCAGGCATGTCAACAACAAAAAAGCGGATATTTCACAACATACAGTACTCATGCTAGATGTCATGATAAGCGAATTATAATATAACAATGCACTATTAAGACGGTATGTCAATATGGACAAAGAATTTGTTTATGTAACAATAGATCAATTTTAGTGCATTTTATATCCAGTTTGTGGCTTCCTTTCATGGGGCCTCTGAATTTCTGCCCTCAGAACCAATGGTTGTATATTAAAGTTTAAAGAGCCAAAAACGTCGCCAATAAAAATAAATCGCCACATGGTATGTTTTGCCACCAATAAGGACAAACAATCCAAGTTTACTACATTGACAAAGACCAATGCGATCACAGAATAAACTTTTTGTTATTTTTTTGTACCTTTAAGAAGAAAAAACAACTTTTTCATGTCCGAGAAAAATACAAGCAAAATTTCAGAAGCCATGCCATGATCGTCTTGTATTATTCATATGCGATCTCTTCCCCAAAATGATAAACTTTTTACGTTTTGTTTTACTTTTAAGAAAGAATTTTTTTGTGTACAAGAAAAATACATGTATATGAAACTTTGGAAGCCACATCACGACCGTGTTATATCAGAGCACGCTATAGAGGGGCCACACTGTATAAAGAATCAAGCAGGCCAGCTGTAAAGTAACAGTCCTTGTACTCTCTAGGACTTGCACATGCTCCACTCTGCCTTCAAATTACACAGCTGTGGTTTTGTCAGAGTACTGAAATATACTTCATCTAAAGTCTCATTCAGGTGGACTTTGCACCTATGCTTTTTGGGTTGTATTTACAAGAATGGTATTTTCTCTGAACCTGTGCAATCAAAAAGCACTTTTCATTATTAGAATCATGAATTTGCTATTCATCAATTTTTTATTAAAAAAATTCCCTTTTAATACCATAAAAAGCAGCACATACCTTTGAAAAAAAGTATATAAGGTGAACCTGAGAGATGGGGACCTATACTTACTTATTAAGCTGAATCCAACTGAACAGACCCTGCCCTGTTACCACAAATTGCATTGACTGATCTGAGTCTATGCAGTCTGTTAAGAGCAATTTGGGGAACAAACAATGGAGACATAAATCTGCCTGGATGTATAATGCAATGGCAGATCAGAGTCTATGTTGTTTGCAGTTGGATTCAACTTATAATTTAGTATATGTGCTAGTATACTGCATGAAAATAATATTAGTCCATCTTGTAAAAAGCATAAGTACCAACCATAGCTATATACACTGAAAATTTTAATGCAATTAATTGACATGCCCATTTTTTATTTGTCTGATCCAATTCTGGTTTGATTCTATATGATTCCAAAATTAAAATGGGGCCCCAGGTGGCTGAGTGGTCTAAAGTGCTAGCCTTTACCGATCAGTGCCATCTCACCTCTGACAGTGTGGGTTCAATTCTTGGGTTCGGCCAATGTGGGTATGAAGAAAAAAAAAGCTTACCGCTACCTTCCCATGGTTTGGTGGTTCTTCCCGAGATCTTCTTGGATTCTTCCACCACTAGTTATACTCGCTGCTAAATAGTGTTAAACCCACAGCAACAACAACAAAACTGTAACTGTTACATGATGATAGACGACAGTCACAAGCTTATTTTTAAACCCAGCTTCTCTGAATGTAATTCAACTGAACCCAAAAATCTGAAAATCAATTCCACGGCAGATTTTATGGAACCCCCAATTAAAACCATTTTGTTTGGTGTAAAACTGATGCTGAAAGCTTTTGCAAATGAAATTAGTATAATAAAAAAAAGGTGCAACTTACGTATTTTCTTCTGCCACATCATTAAAAGCCTTTTTCAGCTTGTTATAAATGGAGGGCCCAGTATCTGGGTTGATGCAGAGTTCAGTACCTCTTCTTGACGTGCTTGAGGCATCTATCACTGCACAAGTCCCCTCAGCATCCAGTTGGTATGGGAAAAAAGCCACATCTGCACCACAGGATAGCTGCAATAATGACAGAATTTTAAATTAATCATTCTCATAGCAAACTTGACTTGCTGGTACAGATGTCATATTTTTACAGGAAGTCAACTGGGTGCCCAACGATCCTAATGATCTGTTACCCGATCAAAGGGAAATTATATTAAATGTGAACCTGAACTGCTTTGTTTTAAGTTCAAACGTGCCAACCCCTTGAGAGATATAAGCATAATTATTATTAATGTGAAGAAAAAAGTTCAATCTGAGCATACAAAAGAGTAATCTCTATATTACATGCCATAATTACAGAAAACCGTTATGAAAAAGGTATATTTATTTCTGCTACTTACCTGGATCTGCAGTTAGTTAAAATTCTTGTCACAAATCAGCTAAATCCATGTGGATTAGTACGAGAATACAGACACAATACAAAATGATAAGTTATTTATAAAACAATATTCACTTTAATCGGTCAACAACACAGGTTTAACTTTAGCTCAAAGGTGGTAAAGTCAAGTCCATAAATTCTGACTGCTGTATTATAACAATGTAGAATTCCTCTATAAAAATTTGTAAAGTGTTAATGATTTGTCCTCTTCCTAATGCAACATGCTCTTCAATTTAACAAGGTCCTTCTCCTCTAACATTTTTCAATCACATAACACCCATGAGTCACATCGATAAAGCCATGTCACTTGATAATATCGGGCGCCATGTTTTTTTTCAATATAGACTGGTCTGCTACATGCATGTTTATAAAACTATAGTTCATCTGTGACACATGGTTTCAAATTCAAGAAACCCGTCTGTGTTTTCTTCTAAACATTATATGTACAGTTACTATAAACAGAAAATAAGGAAACTGTTCGAGTACATAGACAAATGGTTGCACACATCAACAATATGAAGATGATCAGTAGATAGCGGTCTATGATGGGTCAATGTCACATGACACGAGCATCCAATTGGACTTGTTATTTTGTGTCTCACTTGCTCCTGGCATTACCAGATATAATAATCCTTGATCTGAACTTGGAAACATTTTTTTTAAACATGAATTAACGGGTACCCTATAGCTAATTTTATTAAATGGGTAATTATGAAAGGGCAGGTACCCTGAGTACCTGGTTACCCACTGATACCTTTACTTGCTGGTGTTCTGAATTAAGACATATATTAAATGAATCTGTGGGACCATCAATGGATAATGGTTGTAGTTTTAAAATGAAAAATGCTATTCTCACAAGAAACAACACAAAATACATTCTTTTTATATGAATAATATGGCCAGATAATCCCATAAACACCTTGTATAAACTCTTGTTTAATCCTTATCTTACACACTTAAAGAAAATAACAAACTTTTGTCTAGCAAAGGGGCATCATGCCACAGACATGTAGCATCAAGTCCCACCCAGTCACATTATCCTGACAACAGGCCAACCAGTCCTAACAGTAACCTCTTAATGCTGAGCACTAAGTGGGTCAGCTGTGAGTACCATTTTTTGGTATGACTCAGACAGGGTTCAAATCAGCAATCTCCCACATCGGAGGCTCTCAATAAGTACATGCACAATCATAATTCTTGTTGTGTACCATACTAGCATGTGGTTTAATGGCTAAACAAATTACACACATGGAAGGTTAACATTTCCCTGACAGATCAGACACAGGATAAAGCGTGTTGGATTAATGATAACATGAACTGTAATGATAATTCTGATAAAATATAGTCATGTTTCTTGTCAGGGCTGGCAAATTTCTGAGGCTGATGGACAACAAGACACCATGAAAATGGAAACATCTTTTTTTGACCTCAAAAAATTCTACACAAGTGTAAACTTTTGTGGCACTTTCTATTTGCAGGACTGATAGTGAATACGAAGACAGTGTGCAATTAGAACAATAAGAGGGCAAAGGTTTCCAAAAAAGTTGATTATAGCAATCTTGGTACATATGCAGTCATTTACCTGGAAACCAGAAAAATAGTGCTGGGCATACAAAATTTTAAAATCACACTGTCATGGTATAACAATGGATTTTCTAAATTTGTCCACCTCAATATAATAATAATCTTGTTACTTATATTCTATCCAATATATGACTGTTTGCTGGTGAACTTTTGCTTCCAATAATGGTTAAAGACCCAACCCTGACAACTGGTTTTCTTAACTAAGACATACATAAAAACATCAACTTGTGGGCTGTTAGTTTGTTTTATTAGAAATCAAACTGAATCAATGTCCATATCCAGAAAATCTCAAAGGAACATAACCCATGACTTTCAAAGAAAGACATGGTTACTAGAAATGTCACTTCCTGTAAACAGTTGGTTCTAAAACTAGATGAAATGCAACCCTGCCATAAGCAGATACACAAAATAAGGAAAAGGTTAGATATACTAAAAAATCTGATATTTAAACTTAAGAAAATTCATTTGAGCTTCTTTATTTTTGCCTTGATGAGCAGATTAAATTACAATATCAATGAAGTATCCTATACATTTTCTCCTGGTATAAAGTTTTCATGTCAACTGATCCTTCAACCAACTTGTGACTGACAATGAGCTTGAAGCTTACTAAAACATCTTTGAGTGTATATTTAAAATTTTTAAAAACTGTCTCGTTCATAAATCATATCTAATTACAACAAAACTTTAAAAAATCGATCATCAATCACTCTAATTGACTACATCACTCCAATGACATCAATGATCTTATCATTAAGACCCTTCTTGCCTGCAACCTCATAAAACTCCAAACAACCAAAATCTTTCACAATGATTTTGAGTCCACAGCTCTGTATGTTGTTGAAATTCTATTGTATACAAAATTCAACCAGATAAGTTGGTATGTATGTATCGAGTTATTCACACAGCAGCACAATCCAGACTATCCACAATATAGTAAGGTAAATTATCCAAAATGAACAAGGCACACTGTAAATACTCGCTTATAAGTCAAGTCAATCTGCAAACAACAAAGATCCTGATCTGCCTTATCATAATGTGCATGCAGATCAGGGTCTATGTTGCTTTTCTACTAATTACGCCAAACTGCACAGACCCAGATCTGCTGGCATATTATGTGATGCCAGATCTGGGTCGGTGCAGTTTGTAGTTGGACTCGTCTTTTAAGCGAGTATATACAGTACAAAACAAAGATGAAGCCAAGAAAAGGTTAAAATCCTTAAAATGCAAACTTTAGTATATAAACTGTGGGGTTTCTTAAAGAAAAGTCTATAACTTTCTTAGAGCTGGAATATCATTAGTGAATGCATCCTGGGACAAAATGGTTGCCTCTGTTACTTGCTTCATACAATATGCCTATTCTACATCGCTAGATTTTAACCACATACTAGCAAGGTACACATATGCTTACCTTCATAGAAATCGTGGCCTCTGGGTCACTATCATAAAAGATTATGATGTTATTTTTCATCTCCATACTTTCCCGCACACCTAAGTGATAGAAAAGGGAGGACTGCTGGACAGTAACTGACATGTCAACCACCACCACATCTGCATTGTAGAACGTGTCCAACACTACCAGTTCTCCAAAGTCCAGCTTTTGGAAGATAACCGACTCATGCTTAGCATCCATGCTGCAATAAATAATGTACAGTGAAGATCTGAACTGGACTTGGGTTATAACCAAATATATACAGAAGGCTGATGGACCAAAGGAAGTTGTTTTTAAAAATTATATATATACATTCTCGTATAATGCACCAGATCTGTCTATGCAGTTTGTTAGTGGTAATCAGTAGAACAAACAACACAGACCCTAATCTGCTTTCACATTATGCAACAGCAGATGAGGGTCTATATTGTCTGCAGTTGGAATCAACTTAAAGGTGAGTATATATGTTAAGAGAATGATGGTTTTCCATTATATTATTGAAACTCCCACATACTTGTCGACATTTATTCACGTTATTTGTAATCTGATAAACCCCCTGCTTTGGAATAAAGCAAATGCATTTCACTGTTTTTGTCAACACAGCATAGCATGTGAGGACACATTTGTTATTTTGTGGGGGAGAGCACTGGCAGTCTGCTGACAATTTATGCCGCTAATCTGCTGAAAGTTAAAATTTTATGAAATTTACTGAATCGAAAAAACTGATTTTCTGTAAAAAACATTGCATCTCAAGGAACAATGAAATTCTTACATAAAATAAACCTACATTAACTTTAATTTGTTAAAGTTTTGTATGTCAATCAATTTTTAAGTAATAACATATCAAGAAATTTAATTTGAATGCATTTCAATTTTAGGAGTATCAAATCTTACCAAAAAATCTGACCAATCCAAAAGTTGCTATTTAACATTTGAATAAATTTTCCAAGTCAGGACTGACATTTACTGTAGAATCATTATTTTCATTGGGTACTAATTCTGGGGGATTTGTTGTTGCCTTGAACCATGAATTTAAAGACCAAATGAAAAATTAGCAGCATATGACAAAGCCCCCAATCCCAAACCTTGTTATTTTCTTACTATGGTTCATTCCTAGAGATCTAGAATGCTATTTGATAATTCAGCATCATTTCTGTAATCTGGTATAAAAAAACATCAGCATGTTTGTTTCATTATAATATTTAAAAAAAGAAAAAGATTTTCATAAATGTTGTGAGACAGGGTTCAATACATTCAGGGTGTAATGAATGAACAGCATTAAAATACAAAAGTCATTCAAGCATGCTAAATGGGTCACTTTGGTATGGTTTTGTTACGGCCAAGTTATTGTCCTTGAAATGCATCGACATAACAGATTTTGTGTGTTGCTAAAAAAGGACCCAAAATAATGAGCATAACAAATGAATAATTTTTACATGTGAAATATGTCCAAGAAACTGAGGGTGAAACAATGAATTGAAGAAGTATATATACACACATATGTGCTAATGAATAAACACACAAAAAATGGACAAAGTGTTATAACCCATTCCAGCTATGTGATTGACAGGGTGATCAGTGGAAATAGTGAAAAAGATTAGTGTCTACTATATACAGTATAATGTATAACTCACATAGGGTATGCATTTGCTCTGCATCATTTTTTGCAGCTATAAGTGTCATTTTGATGAATGTGATTAAACACATCTTTAAATGGCATTTATTCACATAACACCTCTCCCTAGATAACTCGCGCACACTGGGGTCCACAAACATAGACCACACTACAAGCGACGCAAGAGTTACAGAGGGAACTCTAAATGTTGAAAACAATTGCTGTCACATCGAGAAAACTGGGGCTGGGGGGTAGCATGAGTGAACGAGCTGTTCAATGACTGAATCCTCTTTTTACAATCTGTCGAATAATAAATTTTAATAACACACTTTTCCTAATGAAGTTGTTCGTTATTCCATTAATGTTTTCAACCTCAAAGTCAGTTAACCAACCCATCCATAAACATGGTCACATTTTAGACTGGATTCTTCATAGACCTGACGATAATATTCTACAGTCCTCCCTGGTATCCCACCTACTTGCATCAGACCACCTCTGCATTATATGCCATCTTGACGTATCAGTCCCTAACCCTCCCCATTTATTTGCTACTAAGAGAAACCTCTGCATGATATATAGAACCAAACTAATGCATGACATCCAAGCAAACCTAACAACTTACTTCCTACAGCAGAACAACTTGATAACTGCCTGCATTCATTGCTTAGCAAACATGCCCCAGCCACCAAGTGCAGAGTATCAATTCAGAAGTGTTCTTCATGGTATAGCAGTGTTAGGGACCAGCTTTGCACTGCTAAAAGAGACCGCCGTAAAGCTGAGAGGCTTTGGCTTTCCACCAGACTCACTATTCATAAGCAAATCTATGAAGCCGCTAAAAAGAAAGCCACATAGTCCATGCAGCGAAATCAGCCCACTACAGTACTAAGATCATGGAAAGTTCCAGCTGCGAAGAGTTCTTCGAGATTACTAACAAGCTAATGTCAAGGAACAAATGTACACCACTTCCAGTCGACCTTCTGGACCTGTTTGCAAATTTCTTCCGTGACAAAGTACAAACCATTAGAGATAAGCTTGACAACACAACTTCAATTGACTTGTCATCACCATACAGTTGGGATACAGAATTTCAGTGGCAACCATTAGCAGCATTTGAACCTGTCTATGGATTTAGTATGTACAGTCATGATGAAGAGTGCACCAAAGTCATGTGAACTTAATCCAATTTCAACATCACTGCTGCTTGAGTGCTTAGATCCAGTGTTGCCTTCACTAACTGATGTTATTAATACCTCTCTCATCCTGGGAATTCCCATAATTTTTCAAAACTGCCATTGTAAAGCCTCTGCTGAAGAAACCAACAATCGACCATAATGATTCAAAGAACTACCTCCCAGTTTCTAATCTCCCATTCATATAAAAAATCTTAGAAAAGGATGTTCTATCCCAGCTTGTATCTCATCAAATTCAAACAGTCTTTTTAGCAATGTACAATCTGCATATCGCCCTTGCCACAGTGCTGAAACTGCTCTTCTAAAAGTAGTTAATGACATTCTCTCTACTTTGGATAGTGGAAAGATTACAGTCTTCACTCTCCTTGATTTGTCTGCAGCATATGACACAACAGACCATGATATATTACTTTACCATCTCCAGCATTTATTTGGCATTCATGATACAGCCTTACTGTGTTCAAGTCCTATTTGGTCAACATGACACAAATTGTGTCTGCAAATGGAATACACTCCAGCCCAGTTAATCTATGTTGTGGTGTTCTTGGACTTGCTCTTTTCATTCTATACACTCAGCTGCTCTCAAGTGTCATAGATCATCATCCAGTGTCTCACCAATTGTATGCTGATGACACCCAAATATACAAATCCAGCCACCCAACTGAAGTTGGTGCTACCATCCAAGGTGTAGAGAGGTGCATTTCTGATGTGAAATCATGGATGACAAGTAACAAGCTGCAGATAAATGATGATAAAACTGAGGCCATTCTGATCAAAACAAAAAGACTTTGTCATTCATATCCTTTACTCCAAACATTAAATATCAGCAACACCAACAATAAATTCACACGGTCAGTGTGAAACCTATGTGCTACTCTGGACAATACTCTCACAGTGCACCAACATGTCATGAACATATGCAAGGCTACATATCTTGAGCTGAGACGCATCAGCTCCATTTGCAAATATCTTTCAGATGATGCCACTAAAACACTTGTGTGTTCATTAGTACTTTCAAGACTGGACTATTGTAACTCAGTTCTGTCTGGTTCATCTCAATATCTACTCCAGGAACTTCAAAACACAGCTGCTTGGATCATCCTTAGAGTAGCATGATCAGAGCACACCTCCTCACTGCTCTGTACCCTACACTGGCTATCCATTTGATCCAGAATCAAACACAACATTTCTTCTCCACGCTATGTTTCACTGACTGACTCCAGTCCATCATACCTATTCGACCTCACCCATGTGTAGATCAGCAAGATACTTACACTCCTTTTCTGACAATCATATACTCATTATTCCCACTATGAAAACAAAGTCATATGTACAGTGTTATTTTGCATACCAAGGCCCAGCAACGTGGAATAAATTGCCCACTGAACTTAAACACAAAGACACAGTGATAACATTCAAGAGTGCTCCTATAACTCACATATTTCAACTGCAAGAACAAACTTAATGACCTAATAATGTTTCCTACCTTAAATATTTTCAGCATGTTTTTTATGTTTTCCAATTTCATGATGTTTCTTTTTGTAATCATATCATTACATATGCTTTTTATGTTATAGGTATTGTCTAATGTTGTAAAGAGCTAAGAGCATCTAAAGATTAGGCGCTATACAAAGTCCTCATTATTATTATTATAAATAACATTTATTTTCAAAATGTCCAACATATGAAGGATTGTTCCAAATGGTTTAAAGTACACAAAAAATCTGTGTATTACGTAACTGCTTTTTATCTCTCTTGTTCCCGTAGTGGTATTTAATAGTATCCTGCCAAACCGAAGTCCACAGAGCAGGGAACAGAACAAGACTAACTGTTGATAAAACAACAAACATGATTCCTTTTCTTACAAAAATACACAGCATTTATTTTGCAAGACAATCGTCTACGTTGAAACTCAATTTTTGTATTGCTCAATTAGTGCAATATTGATGTCGTGATTTCATTGGTAGTAATAATGAAACTTCTTATCATCCTTGTGGATATCTCTAAGTGCCAGTTCAAGAATTCTCTGAAACTCGCTTGCCCACAATGGTCCATATCTGTGAAATCAGTCTTTATTTTATGAAGTATTCAGTTCACTTGTCTGCCTTGTTATCTTTGATCACGGTTATGAAAGAGTCGGTTAATTTAAGGTAGTTTATGTTACATACACAATGACATTTATAATAGTGTTCGAATGATCAAATGAAGTGAGTTCACCTGACATATGACCTGGACTGCTAGATTCTAAGTTTGTAGGATTTTTGTGCCTTTTAACTTTTCTTTTATCCCAGCCTCCTTTATTTGATTCAAAAGATATAATTAACGTGATAATACAAAGGAGGCCAGTTTTTAATTCAGTGCAACAATACAACAAATACTTTCGCAAGTCAGTTATCAAAACATGGTCGGCATTTAATTAGATTCTCAGAAAAACGCTCGCAGACATAGCTGTTACAGTAAATTTATGCATTTTATGTTTAATTACAAGAGGACACATTGCATTTATGACGATTACACTTAAAAGGAACTAAAAGACAGAACTAGAATACAAATTTCAATTGATAAAAAATATATTTAATTTATATTTATTTATTGAAGTACTGCCTTCACTCAGCGTGACATTTTCATTGTTCAAAATTTCCTTACATATCGTTAATTGAGGTGTACTAGGAATGTCGTTTGGAAAGAAAATGTAAAAAAATTGTATGATCAAAGTGTTGATTAAAATGTCCAGGTCATATCTACCATTTTTGACGATATAATGAGCGATACATCAAAGATTTTGTTACCAATTTTGATCGGAATTTGCTTGAAGTTTAACAGATAGGCATCAATTCTGGGGGTATTTTCTGGTTTAATAAATGGGATCCATGCCTGAACCTGCATTATAAGCGGGTTCACGATTTAACAGGGCATGAGTTATCGAGGGAGTGGAGTATTTTGGTCCTTGTCCATCAAAGTTCCATTGAAGATTATTGTATAAATTCCTTGAGAAATGCTGAACAGCAAATTCAATGATAACATACGTCAACATTTTAGACAGTCACCCAAGGTGATCCTGTTTCAACTGGTTCTGTCATGCACTATGATGGAAAAGCACCTGCTGATGGGAAGAAGTTTTAGAACAAACATAAACAGAGATGCAACAATGTTGTCATTTATATTCAAAGCCTGGGGAAAAAATAAACTGGAGGTAATTATGTAACTTCGTATATATATATATATATATATATATATATATATATGTATATGTATATGTATGTTACATTGTGTCCTATATTTCAACTGGTATATAATAGTTATTTTTCCCATTTAAATATCTTCCTTCATATATATAAAAGACAGAAGGAACATGGCTGTCAATTCAGATTTATTTTGTTTAAATTTTAAATTATGCTTAATTATAATTTTGAAGAAATGTCACAAGTACAATGTAAAAAATATACATACAAAAAATGTCTCTTACTCCTCTATCCCATTCACAGTTGAACATCCATATGGGAGATAAATGTAAATCATGAGACTTTTTTTTTAACGCGACTATCCAATGATACCCCATGCACTAATAACAGTTCCATCCATTATCAACCATCTTGACCCAGCCTAATGCTGCATTGCCATTATTAAAGTCCACAGCAATCAATAATTTTCAGCAGGAAATTTTGTTATGACAATTATTGTTCAGATCACTCAAAAAAATCACAACTGAGTAAACTTTGTTAGAACTATATTATGATTATATTTTAAAACTAAAATTAATTTCTACATTTATATCAGTATTTGTGATTACTTGACCCAGGTGACTTTACTATAGACTTAGAGACCTGTCAATCAAAACTTGAAACCATGGTCATTGCCACAAGGAAAAAACTTACCACAAGGTTCCTCAACACAAGACGTTTATATTCCGATAACCTACTCACCTAGCACAGGCTCTTTTTACTTCCTCTAGAGCTTTCCTCCTGGCTTTCAAGGACTGCAGTACTAATGCACCTGCCTTAGCATCAGAGGCTGTATTACCTGTGGTCACATTGGCTCTGACAGCAGACTCTGTCACATCAATAACTGATACAACCTTCATTTTCACTCAATCTGGAATGCAAACAAGTTGGTTGTATTAATGGGTGGATGCAAGATTTCATGAGGTGAAGTAAGACATGTTTGAACCATATGAGGCCAGGTTCCGAAGCAATGTTTGCTTTTAGTTGGTAGGGACCATGTCAAGATTTAGAATGGGTTGAGGCTGATTACCTAGTCTAAATCCACAACTGGTATCCCTCCAACAGGTGCACTTGAGTACAGCAAAAATATATAAATATATTTAAAATATACAATCTGCCCTTAAGTAAAACAAGTTTACCAGTTCTAATTAAAATCATTCTATGACAATAAATTGAATAAGAAACTTTCATTGGGCTAGAAGTTTCAAAATATTCATGGAATTAGAAAAACCACAAAACCTAGCAAAATATTTCCCTATTGCAAACTTGTCCAGTAGACCATTTACATAAGATCATGGTGATATAACCCTTTGTTTTTTTCCATCGTAACATACTCAGAGGTCTCTGAAATGCTTAATCATGCATATCTGGATGCCAATTTTTAATCAGGGATGCAAAAAATCATTAATTGGGAGTCCTCCATATGCATATAATAAGTGGGTGACAAACAGACTTGCCAGTCTTGCTTCAGCCACCTGCTTAGAGGGGAAATATGCTGATCAATTAGCCATGCTGATTTACAATGACAGAATTCAGATGTACATGTTGTCATTATAAGAGTACATGGGTCCCCCCTTATACGGTCATCTTTAACGATCTTGTTTATTTGAGTCCTCCCAATATAAAAATGTTTTAGTAAGTGAACTCTACCCATTGAAGTCAAGTCGAATAACTTTTCTTCTGAAGTATTATGTCTTTGTTTACGTGATGACATATTAAAATTTTGTAAAGATTTATTCCCATGCTGCTAATTGTACAGTACTATTATTTAATTTTGCAGAGTAAACTTTTGAAAACGAAATGTCTTGTTATAAAGGAAGTGATACATATACTGTCACGTAATTTTTCAGTCTTTGTTGGGTACCCTGTTTATTCAAGGTTAATTGTTTGTCTGTGTGTTATGGTAATCCACAAAATCTATTTTTAGCCTATCTGACCATGTTATCATCTTAACAATTACATCAGCCGTAATAGTTAATTTTTAAAAAAATCCAATGTATGACGCCTAAGATCTATCAAAACAATGATGAATTCATTTCCTGCAAACGTTGGCATTAAAGCATTAATGTTATAATAATAACCTTAGTGGTACATGTACTTTAGCCAAAACTTCTTTCAATAATGAAAACCTGACAACCAGAATGAGACACCATGAAAAATAATCGGATTACTAACCTTACTGTAATTAAATATTGGTTCTGGACACATATTAGTAATAAAATGTGGTCGTCTGTGAGGGGTAAATTTTACACAAGCATGTTGGCCACTGGTTGCATTAGATGTGGCCCTTTTTGAGGGGTACTTCTGAACACAAACTCATCAGTGCTGAGGGCCGTAAAGAGTGGCTGCTGGTCAGGGGGGCTGTTCATGAGGGGGACCACTGTGCATCAAACGAAACATGATGCACTAACTGGGTGGCAAGTTCAAAGACTCTGACTGGCTGTTGGGTTGGAGAATCTGCTGAGTATATGTTGCCATTATAAGAGTACATAAAAAGAACATGATGCAATAGCAGGGAGGCTGGTTCAAAGGCTCTGACTGGCGGCTTTGGGGGGAAATGTGCTGATATTTACAATGACTGAATTCAGAGGCAGAAAGACCCAGAGATATACATGTGGTCATTTATAAGAGTACATCAAATGAAAAACTTCAGCTTTCATTATTGTGTTCATTTCAGAGTGTAACTGAATAAGTAGTGCACGTGACTTCAGAATCAAGACATGTTCAGATGTAGACAAAATGCCATTCACAAATCTGGATAAGTATTTTGCGGTTAAATGACAAATTGATGGAGATTGTACAGAAATTTAGAAGAGTGCTAAAGCTGCTAGAACTGATAGTTTGGACGGGACAGTAGCCAAGTGTAATAAAGTGTGTGATGCCTGGCTTAGTGTTTGGAATAAGACCTTTCCTTGGATTTACAAAAGTCAGTTTCACTCTGATGGACAAACAAGACCTATATGTCAATATTATAAAGAATGTAGAAATTAAACTCAATGGCAACCAGTAGTTCTTCTAATCTGCAAAGTTTTCTTTGAGGGACTGCAACTTTTGTTGATGTGACTCCTATTTTTACCAAAATGGGAGTCCTGGACTCCAAGTTTTAAAATCCTAGCACTGCCCTATTTTTGTTCCTTTTATGTCACAAAAGAATTTAAACTAACATCTGAAATATTATTTTAGCAATGATTATAAGAATATTCTTTAAAAGTAGTCCAGAAACCAATGGATATATAGAATAATAAAAGCACTATAGAAGAAAACCTTCATCTGAAGTATAATCTGTGACCGTAATGCCAATATTTAAATATTGGCATATCTTCTAGAAGCTGAATTTCTGTGACCTCGTATGCAACATTTCCTCACCTATCAGAATACTTTTGGGATGTGACATCATAGTAGCGACTACAGCAAGTGAGAGTTGCCAAAGTAAAAGACAATGCCATTTTGCGCTGCTTACGGGTGTAATAGCACGTCATGAAAAGCATGTGGACAACATTTGTTTTCTTTTCCAAAAGATAAAGGCATAAAGACAGTATGGATACATTATTACAAGTGAGTCGATTTCAAAGCAACAACATACAGCACTCTGTGCTCATTACATTTCTCAAAGGAATATTATGAGAGGGATCCTGAAAAAATGGCAGCTCTAGGATACATAAATGCTAGGCCTAGACTAAACGTTGGCGTTGTTCCAGACATACCGTTGGATATTTTGAATCCTAGGAAAAAGTGTCAGGTCCATCCTGTATTCAAAGTGAGGTACCCATTGGGATAAACAAAAATTGTGTGCCTAAGGAAACTTTAATCACACTGGTGAAATGAGTAAATGTATTTTCAAGATGTTGACATACATGCCGTAACATGGCACAATTTAAATCAAATCACCACTGTCATAGGTGAAATTTAGATCTGATTTTAATCAAATGTGGAAGCTTTGCTAAAAATAAGATTCTAACCCTGTCATGTTTTGAGAAAACACAATATTCAGTAATCTTTAAAAAAATATAAAACAAATTATTCACTCTATGCCTGTTACATGTAGCATGTATAAACTGTACTCCAATGATTGGAATTCATGTAAAACTATCTCTTGGGCAGTTTAAATAGCAGCAATTAAAAGAAAAGAGGTCAAAATTTCATAATAACTGGATGACAATAGAAATTGGGGGGAGGATACTACTGACCCCACCCCTTGCCCCAATGTGTGAGTGTCCATGGGACATGTCATTTCTCCCTGTGATACACCTTATTATTACCCAAGCCAGGACAAGACCCTTTTTCATATTCTGGTCAGCTCTGGCTAAACTGCTAAATAGCTAAAGTTTTGGTTTAAGTACGCAAACAATAAAGCCAGTGTGACTAATTAACAGTTAATCCTGAGAAATGTTTCTAGGCTTTTTCTAAAAAGTCATATTCTGAACATGTATTTTTGCTAATTAAGCATACCAAATGTAATTGGGACACTTTTTCTTTCCTTTATTCATCTCAAAATGCAAGCTAAAATTATAATCAGGACATACACAATATCTGGGGTTTTCACTTGCATTTTGCACAAATAAACTGGGTCCAAATACAATTTTGAAGAAGCTATTTAGAATTATTTCCTCATTGAATGAGCATCACATAAGTGAATGCCAAATAAATACTTTTGGTGTTCTAAAATTTAATACTGATTTAGTTTAACCAGTCTATTCAAACCTGGTTGCTGAATGCTCTGCATTTTAGATGTCATCAAAAATTTACAGACAAAAATTATTGATAGCTATGGACTTTTAAAATGGTGGAGAGGTACTAAACTGGGTCAACAAAAAAGAATATTGGGTCACCAAGACAAATAACATTTAAAACAGGTTTGTACTGAATCATAACATCATGTTTACCTCATCCAAAAATATCACGTCCTTTAATATTGATTCTGACATGGCCTTCCAATAAATATGGATATGTGAGGATCAAAATATAGAGAATAACTGCCCCAGAAAGTTAAGTGTAATCAAATTTTACAAATTACACCCATCAATGAAATAGTCGCTATGGAACGTCTACATGACCTTATGACTTCTATAGTGATAACAGGATATATTTGTCTCGTTATCTTCGTTTAGATAAAGGAACAGAGTAAAATCAGAAGGAACAATTATTTACAAAAAATATGAACAAAGAAAATGTCTCTATCCCATATTTAGTTATACGGATGCATTAATGTGTCATCCTCGGAAATAGGTAATTCTTCGAAAACGTGTTGTCAGATGATACCCAAAGCTGCACTTAAGGATATGCATGCATTTTCCAACAGCGATTACGATACAACTGACTTTTAAACTTGCTACTAATGAACACTCATTGGAAATGTGCTTTCCTACACACATAGCCTTCAAGTTTAAGGTTGCAATGCATTGTTTTGCTGCAGGCAATTTACGGTATTGGTTGAAAGAAAACAACAAGTGATGGGCGTCCCTAAATATGACCCAGTTTGCTTACACCATGCTATACTCCTAAATTAAGAAACGTGCATGCTGAAAATGCGCGACAACCAAAACAAATACCTTAGTAATAGTAACTACGACTGTCATTTTGGATGCAAATAATTCATGAATGTATTCCTTTCTCATGCAGGTACGAGGACAACCAGTGCGTAAGAAACTGTAGACCAATTAAAGGGTCAAGGGCAAACGTTGACTGTACAAATAATGTACAGAATTAAGATCCAGTTGGACAAATATATATTAAGGTGGAAAGAAACACGATCTATTTTATGTGAATTTGTGACATTTCGCTTTTTTTCTGTTAGATTCAATAAAATAAATATTTACAAATAATTAAGCAAAAAATCTTAGGGAATGCAAACAAAGAAGCACACACGAGCTCTAACTGCATGTTAGCTGTGTATTTAAAGAAAAAAAACATTTGATGATTAAAAAACAACTGTTTGCATAATGATAGTTTGTGAAAATTGACCAATGAAACAAAAATATATGTTATGAATCGACCATGTGACACCGGCAATCAAAGCAACAAAAAAAAAAAAAGAAAAAAAAAAGAGAGAAAAAACAAAGAAAAAAAGAAAATAAACCCCACCAATTCAGGTTTAATCCGTTGAAATGATTGGGTACAGTGGTGTACTAAGGGTAACTTGTACCAGAGGTGACGATGAAGACCCAAAGAGGTTTTGGCGCCCCAGTGCCTCGGGCACCCGTTGTTTTGTGCTCCAAGACCTCTGGTGCCCGGGCAACCCCCCTGTCCCCCTCCCATTATTAAAGCTACTTAGTGAGTGCTAGATATGATACAAAAAGAGAAGACAGTAAGTACTGGGTACTTGACGATACAAGAATATAAGACAGTCAAGTAATGGGTACTAGATGATGCAAAAAAGAAAAGACAGTAAGTATAGGGTAATAGATGGTACAGGAAGGGAGAGAAAATTGGATGCGATTATTGTAATGATATGCATACTATTTTGTATTTTTTATTTCATTGTTTATCTATCATCCTTGTCCAGTTGTGGAATATATTTATCATTGTCCTCATTAGTCTTTGAAAGTTCGTTAAAAATGAAATGAAATTTAGATTATTTGCTTGCCAAAGTGGAAAGTATTTAGAGCACGACAATGAACAACGTGGGAGTAAGTGAAAGAAGTAGTGAAGTAGGATACCCTAGCCTCAATGGGGAAAATACATTACAGACGCCCCTGGGACACTCTAGCCTCAAGTATTTTTAAAGCACACCATGGGACACTCTAGCCTAAAGGGAACTGACCAGGGGGAATAGCGGGTCTGTATAGCATCAAAGGAAAGTGGGGTTGTTGTATAAGGACAATATGAATGGAACAGGTGAGGTGACGTCACGGTACTGAAGATTGGTAACAATGTTGCAACAATTATAGGAACAGGTGAGGTGACGTCACGGGAAGAAAGAAAAAACCTAGAACGCTTGGCGGAAACGGGACTGGCGGTACACATACATTGATAACACATACAACATACATACATAAAGAACTATACAACCAACGAAAAATAATTTGTAGGCAAGAAAGGAAATCGTTTCTAGATTTATAACTCATACAACATACATCATACAAACACAAATAACTATACAACTAACGTTAGGCAAGAAAGCAAATCTTTTCACGGCAAATGAGTGACCCTGAAAAGGGCTTTTCAGTTTATGTTAACATTATTCCGTTAACATAGAAGGCATCGCATAGGTCTTCCTTTCTTCCTCAAACTTTTTCTGACGTCTGGTCCGTAGATAAGGCCTTTCCTCAAACAGCTTTGTCTCTCCACATAAATTCTGTTTTCCAAACGCTTGTTTCGGTGATCCGGATATTTGTCCACGATGATTTCACACACATTGGTAAGTCCGTACGGAACAGCATCGACGATACGAGGGTAGATGATTCTACGTTTGTCCACATCTTGTGACGAGAACAGATGAAAGGAATGAACTGAACGGGGTTATTTATAGTGGAAGAGCGGATCGAAACGGATTGAGTTTTTTCAACAATCCTAATACACGGTACAAAATTCAATCATACTGTGGAGTCTGTCTTCCAATCCGAAGAGAGCTACCCGTGACGTCACATTCCCTATATATGTGCGCTAGCGTCTGTGTGTATTTAATCCATGCGACAGAGTTTTTCAAACATGACATAAACTAAGAAGGCACTGAATTGGGTTGCACAGGCCGTGGAGACGAGAAGCGATGGTATAGCAGCGGCTACCAAAGTCAACACAGTCCTACTTCCAGAAGAGGTCGATTTTAATCGGGATTTAGTCAATTTTCTTTCTTCTTCGCAAGAATTTGTTCCGGTACCAGTAACTTCGCCACCTTCTCCTTCTTTACCACACGTCGAGGATTTTAAACAGAAACAGAAAGAAGAATTGGAGGAATTTTTACAAAAGCAGAAAGAAGCAGAACATGCTTTTCTCCTTCAACAGCAACATCAACAGCGAGAAGAAGAGGCAAGAAGAAGGATACGAGAAGAAGAAGAAGAAACATCATCAGCAGAGAAGAAACAAAGCCTAGGAGAGAAGGAGGACAGTGAAAGTCAAACGGTGACGGTACTCTTAGACATTTTAGCAAAGTTAAGGAGTCTGAAACAAATTTATCAGACTTATTTAATACGACCCAAGAGAAAAAGACCTTCCCAAACCAAACAACCAAGCTCTGTTACTACGTCTACGATACCACCCCTAGTGATTTCTACCAAATCATCGACAAGAGCAAGTCCAGAAGTAGGCCTTGGCCGTGGCAAAGGCTTAAGGCAGTTAAAGCTGATTACGTCACGTTCCTGATATTTTTTAAGACAAACAAATACCCATCGGTCCAAACATCCACTTCTCTCGAAAAGAGATACCATTCATTTTGCCAAAACCAATTCAAACTCAAGATCTCTTTTTTCTGCCCGTGATGTACGTGTGTGAGTGAGTGCGTGAGTGCAAATCCATATTCTAAAAAATCAAAAGCAAGAAACACTTGCGTTTTCTATCTGGTCTATTCTGGTACATATTTAAAATTCCAATTCACAACACAACACAACACTTTACAAAGTTCATAGACTTCTTCTGAGCCTTTGCTCACTCTCTCTCTCTGTGTTTTGAATTTCTTCACTTTCATAGGTTTTTCCTCCTCTTCTTCCTCACTTTCTCGTCGTCTTATTTTCTTCTCTTTTTTCTCTTCTTTACGTGTCTGAATTCTTCCGTTGGGGTTGTACCTTTTCTTCCTGTTCGGAACCATTCTCTTCCTCTTGCTCCTGTTGTTTCTTAGGGCATTATGAAGACCAATGTATTTTCTCTTCACAATGATAACGGGTATCTTGGCTTATGTCTCTTCTGTTAAACGTCTTGCTCAATGCCCTTTCTTCTTACAGATATATCAAGTATCTTGACTTTGATCTCGAAAGGAGGGGGAGTAGTCCATCGGCATGTCTGAAGAAAACTTTCGTATGAAACTTCGCAAAGCTCTGATCAGAAATTCGATCTGTGTGGGTTCTGGTCGGTTTGAGAGCGAAATGAATATTGGAAGGGAAGACACTGACCTTATATATATATACACTGGTCCTAACTACATATAAAGGGGTCCATGGCGTTTAAAATTTAGTCACTTGACTTTTTGCAGTCAAGATGAAACGATCTCATCATGTCACAGATAAAGGAGAAGAAAGTAAGTGGCAGAAACGTGATTTATCGCCTCGCACAGTAGCTGGCACAAATGAATGCCAGCGATTTGAAGATGACACGAGTCAGCCAGAATCCAGACCCAGAGAGTCTACAATTAACCAAAGCTCATCACCATTAGTAAACCCTGAAAACTACTATCACATACGAGAGACGGAAAAGCGCTCCTCTAGAAAACTTAGAACGACGGCTTACACGTACACGGTGAAGTTTAAAGATTTCAAGTCCGACGTACCGTTGGAGAAAGCAGAGGGTTTCATCATTGTTTGTTAAGCACACTGAAACAGTAATGTGAAGCCAAATAAGACGATTTCTTGAGACTTTCTATTCATCAGGACAGTTGGAAGTCCCCCGTTTGGATCGAGTTTAGTAGTCAGGCAGAATTGACACCTTCCAAAGTCATCGACAAGATTCAATGCGTGCAACAATCCAACGACAAGTTTATGATCATCAGTGGAAAAGCAACACTGTTCATGACCCATGTTTCTCTTCTCCAAGGGACCGGACGCAAAAAGGTGATATTGGTGGACGAACATCGCACCACCAAAACGAGCCTCGTTCGAATTAACAACCCTCAAGACCAAATGTGTTTAGATTGTGCCATCGTGGTGGGACGAACGTACGCCGACAAGAAAGACACGGCAGAATGGAAAAAAGTCTGGAAAACTATTCGACAACCGGATCGAGCCAAACAACGAAGAGAAGCAGAACTCCTGTTATAACAAGCGTGGATATCCAAAGACACACATTGTAACATTTCTAAAATGCAAAAATTACAAGACGTCTTGGCTCCATGCTACACGTTGAAAGTGCATCATCAAGAAGTGCGCGGACCTCTGTTGCTTCGAGGCAAAGATTTTAAAAACGCAAAATACATTCACGTCTATTATCACGATGAACATTTCGATGCTATTGCCAGTATCACCGGATTCCTAGTATACGGTTATTACTGTGAGAAATGTGACTATGACTATAACAACAACAAACGAAAGAGCAACACAAACATTATGGATTGAAATGCTCATGATGTTTGGATTATCAACCCTGTCTGGACAAAGAACAAGAACGAGTGCATTGCCATACTCGTCAGCGCCCTTTTGTCACTCCATCCTGGTACCAACAACATCTGAAAACGCAAGGTTCATAGCAGAGAAGTGCTTGTCAACTCCTAAGGTTGTACATTACTTGTTGACAAGTCATACGCAGCAATAATGCCAAGGCGCACGTATGTTCAGGAAAGAAACGATGTCACATTTGTCACCAAATCGTGGACTAGGAACACAAATGCTACATTCAAAGATATCAGCCCCAACATGAAGAAGATCACCTGAAGAAAGTCAATTTCATCAGTTTTGATTTCGAATTCATGCAAAGACTGGCATTCACGTTCCTAATTTCTGCGTGGCTCATCGAGTGTGCGAGAAGTGCATCCAATAACCTATCTTTAGTCATTGCCCTCACTGCAGCAAGATTCCTGAAGGACGTGAAAAAATATTTTGGGTACCAAACGCGCTAGCCGATTTCGCCCAATGGATCTAAGACCGCATCGACGAGACTTGGAGCCAAAAGGACATCGAACGCTATGGAGATTGTCATCGCCATGCCACGGTGATGGCTCACAATTCCTCGGGATACGATAGACAATTTTGTTTAGATAATATACGGAGGAATGTACCGAACGTCTGAAAGTGATTTTGAACTGAGCTACAATCATCATTTCCATGCAAGCGGGACGAGTGCAGCTTAAAGATTCGATGAGTTACTTAGCCATGCCTTTAAGTTGGAATGACAGAAATAGCTAAAGGTTATTTTCCACACATTTTCAATACCTAAGCCAATTAAAATGCTGTTCCACCCCATTTGCCTGAGGCTCACTACTATGACCCCGACAACATGCTTACCGAACTACCAGAAGCTTTCTACGCTTTGTACCAGACTCACGCCTCAGACCCTTTCGACGTTCAGAAAGAAATGTTAAAGTATTGTCGCTCCGACGTGGACATTTTACGTCATTGCTGTGGAAAAGTTCGAGAATTATTCATGGAGCACGGAGGGATAGATCCTTTGAAAGAAGCATGCACCATCGCCAAAACGTGTTCCTTAGTATACAGCCAACGATTCATGCCCGAAAACACACTGGTTGTCATTAGCCCTCAAACGACTAACTTTGTCAAACGTCAATACTCGGTCAAAGACCTACGCTGGCTACATTACTTGTGCGACAAGAGTGACAAATGGATCCAGCATTCCCGCAACGGAGGAGGCGAAAAGATCATCAGAAGGTATTCGGTGGATGGCTGTGACTTAGAAAGCCCCAAGATCGTGTATGAGTTTAATGGATGCTTAATTCGCGGATATCCCATTTGGTACCCTCAGTGTGACACTAAAAATCAGTTTTACAACGGACCATGGAAGACTTGTATCAGGCCACTTGTCAGCGGTGACTGAAATTAGAACAGCAGGGATATCAAGTGGTGGAAATGTGGGAGCACGACTACGATCACCGTTTGAAAACCGATCCCGAGTTTAAACACATCGTGGAAAGTTACAAGTTGATGGAGCCGCTGAACCCACGGGATAGTTTGTACGGAGGACGGACAAATGCCATCTGTTTGCCGTACCACGCTGACGAAGAGAAAGGAGAACAAATGAAATACCTGGACGTGTGTTCGCTTTATCCATATGTGTGCAAATATTGTCACTTTCTGACAGGGCACCTGCAATTGATGACGAAACACAACGACCTGGACAACATTCAACAATACGAAGGATTGATCAAGTGGAAAGTCTTGCCTCCCACGGACTTGTACCACCCCGTTTTACCTCACTATTGCCAAGGAAAAGTGATGTTTCCCTTGTTCCGTACTTGTGTCGAAACGTCTGTTAGAAGTGTACGAAATCTACCACTTTCCCAAGACAGAATAGTACCACAAGGGCGACGAGACTCAGAAAGGTATTTTTGCAGACTACATGGAGTCAGCAGCTATCCTTACTGGTGCCATACTCCCGAAGACCAAACGAAATTCAAAGTGAAATACTGATAGCAGCAAGGCATCACTTAAGACCACGTGGAGAAAAACGATGGAAGGCGATCGTTTGCCACAGTGATGCTAAATCGCTTGTGGTGTAAAATGGCACAACAACCGTGTTTACCCAAGACGTAGTATTTGACAGAACGTTCCCGTTACTTTCAGATGAGTCACGACAAAACTAAATACATGAAACACGTGGACGTCCTTCCTGAGGACTTGATCTTAGTTAGTTATGAAAAAGGACTGGACTTTGTACAAGCCGACGAATTTGGAAATGTCATCATTGCCGCTTACGTGACAGTTCATGCTCGTTTAAAATTGTACGAAGCTTTAGAACTGTTAGGAGATCGCGTCCTGTACTTTGACATTGACAGTTGCATCTACATCGATTGCCTGGGTCAACGTCACCCTGACATCGAAGGAGACCGTTTAAGAGCCTAGTGGGACGAGCACCCAGACAATAAGATTCTACGTTTTGCTAGTCGTGGCCCTAAAAATTACGGCTACGAATACCGGGACAAACAAAGAGAAGTGCATACTGAGTGTAAAGTGAAAGGATTGACTCTCAACCCACCAGTCGAGTGGTGAAATTTGGGGTATTGAAAGAAGCATTGAGTCTGGAGAGGATCGAAATTGTAGTCACCACCTACGAGCCGCACAAGATTGTACGTTTACCCACACACGAAATTGTCAGTCGACCTTTGGAAAAAGTGTATCAAATTGTGTACCAGAAGCGAGGGTGACTTCTCAACCAGTTCACTTTACCGTACGATCACGTCGATATTGGTAAGCGTATAAAAAGGAACAACGTCCAAGACCGATAGTTCATTGTAACTACAACGACTACGCGAGAATGATGAACCCTTTCAAATAGACATAATTTAAGTTTGTCGATTCTCAAGTGGAGTGTAATGCTGTGGCTTACGATGAGAGCGATGCGGTACGTTGTGACCACATCATGGGACATTTGCTATAACTACTACTTCAATACCTACCATGAAAAGTGATGCTGTACGTGTTAAACCTGACGGATGCGAAAGCGATGCCACTCGTTATTGTAGGCTCTTTACTGGTTTTCATGGTGGATGTCATTCTCCACGTGACACCATGCAGCTACCACCCGACGGATGTCATCCAAAAATAAGCAAACCCCTGCATATTTCACTCTACGCTCATCGAAATGAACCTGTGAAAGACGAATATTCGTTCCCTGTGCGTTTGCCTGAATATTGCGACTTTGAAAGTCGGTTCTAAACCTTCCAAGGAAAGTGGCCTAAATATCTGGGAGGACTTACCCCCAAATAATTAGCCTGAGTCGGATTTTTCTACTTGGGCGAAAGGGATAAGGTCAAGTGCTTTAGTTGTGGTTGGTTTGTCACTACAGAAGGATTATGCTTACGCAATGTGACGTGCAAGTTTTGACTAAACCATTTAGATTCGCCACTGGATCATCTCTGATGGTATGATCATCTCTGTGCAGAAAGTACATGTATTACCTCTGACAAGATTGGGTATAAAAACAGAATGCAATGCCGCAATCTTTATCACTCGTGATACAACAAATTCCATGGAAGGAAATCAATGAGAGTATTCAGACGGTGGAGGATTACCAACACTTATTACATGAACTGTGTCCATTGAATTGGGTATCGCCGTGTGGTGTTTGTCTTAGTGACTTCCTTTCTGGGTTTTCGTTTAAAAGCCGATTCCTTGTGGGATCTTTACAAACAGTACTTGCCCCCCAAAAAAACATGAAAATGGTCCCTTCAAATGTCCACGAGAAACTCATTTTGTTAAAAGCCTTGCGTTTTCATTTGGATACTTCTCAGCCTCTACGGAAAAAAAAGATTCGTCAACTTTTAGGTACTGAAGATGTGTACGACGATGAGTGTGTAGCTTGTGACGTACGCCCTCACTGGACAGCTGTACGTGACTGGAAAATTGGGGTTTCGAGGTTTGGACCAAAGAGTTGCCAATTATCAGTGGCGTCGCTAGGGGGTGCAGGGGGGGGGGGGGGGTGCTGACCGCACCGGTTGACACAATTCTCAGACGGGTGACACCAAAATGAAAAATTGCAAATTTTACAGAGCACACACTGCTCGGTCTAGTCGGATTTCATAAGCGGATAATCGATCATAGTTAAATACATGACTAGCAGGCGCAGGGTGCCACCATGCAGTCTGCAGAGCGTCTGGTGCTTATTATTGTCATTTTTATACTGTGGACTTATTTTAAGAAGAAGAAATCCATGGTGGAAGTCTGGAGGGGTGGCACCATGAGTTTACCGCACTGGGTGACACCAATCCTAGCGACGCCGCTGCCAATTATACCCAAGAGTTGTGATCCTCAATTCAAACGTCCAGTGAAAAAAGTAACTTTTAAACCTGTGTTATTGAGAGTGCTAGAAGAACCCATCCACTCCCTTCAGGACAGGACAGTCATGGCCATTCCCGAAAGACCATTCCGTGAGGACACCTGTGTGACTGTACCCGATGCAGAGACTCTAATAACAGTACACTGCCCCGGGACACTTTGTTTGCCAAAAACATGTACAATCTCTGGTTTATATTCCACTTTAATGGTTTCGATGTGATTTGTATTGCTGTACTTAACTATTTGGCTTTTATGTATTTTTGTCTTTCGTGTTGTTCCATTTTAAAATAAATAAATGTGTCCTGAAGAAAAGTATAACAACTCTTGTCTTGTTTGTTTTTGTGTCAAAAGTGACAATCCTTGCACTATGGCTACCTCTGCCTGCTCTGCTCCCACCTCCTCCACTTTCAAAATCATTGACGAACACTTAGATCATGCCAGTTGGGAGGCCTTGCATCTTCGCCATCCCTTTAACAAGGTAATTGCCGGACCTATCGGTTCAGGCAAAACCGAAAACGTTTGATCTAATATAAACATCATTTGATCGATTGTTCACCTCAACGAATCGCGTGGTGTTACAAAGAGTGGCAATCGGCGTACAGCTTCTTGCGAGAAAGTCAAGGCGATTCCATCGTGTTTGTGGAAGGCATTCCTAGCGCAGACGACTGAATCATGTCTGACCCCAGTAAACCAATCTGGTCATTATCGACGACATGTTAGGAGAAGACGAAGAAGAAATTAAACTGTGGTTTACGCTCAAAGGGCATCATCGTAATGCCAGTGTCGTTTACATTACCCAAAAGTAAAGCCCATCGAGCCATCAGTCTCAATGTTCATTACGTATTCTTTAAAAACCCTAGAGATAAATTGCACTTGCAAGTTTTAGCCAAACAGTTTGGAACGCATTGGCTGACTCATGCGTACGACGATGCCACACAAACCATCTCAAAGTATCTTTCCAACGCACGACATTTTCTTCCACCATTAGTTACACACAATTGTATTTTTCCTTTAAAGCCAACTCCACAAACAAGACAATGTTTTAGGCCGGTACTTTCAGGTTGAACATTCTGTAAATGAAGCGCACAATAATCACTGCCACATTTTTTTTTTTTACAAGGTGTAGACGACCCCATATTTATCCACTTGCATCTGTTATCCATTTGGTTGATCATTATACTATCAATAAAAGTCTAATTAGATGAAAGCCTACTTAGAGAAATACTATTATGTATATTAAAGAAATGTACTCATATAACATGGGAAGAAGCTAGATTACTGCAACAAAAATGTAAAGATCTTGCCAGGAACAAAATCTCATTACCAAAATCAAAAACAGATTTAAATCTCATTAAAAATTACACCAGATCACTAGAAGCAACACAAGATGAGTTTACAAGGTTATCTGAAATTGAGCCAGAGCACATCACCAAATCGGATTTTGACAGATTACCGGGTGACAGAAAACGAACACCATTTGAGTTACAACTGTATGATTTTATCAAACAAGCAAAGAAAGAATTGATCAACGATGGCGCGCCCCACGGTTTTTCAACATTTAAGATTGATGTCGATGTAACATTTACTGATTCCACTTTGGACAACAAACGAGCATCTGCTAACGTAATGATCTTGTTGATGACAGCAATTACATATTCAGAATACAATTTATTGCTGAAAATGTTAGTCAAGATGGTCCGACTTGGAGTATTCGTGATATAAACTCAACCCTGTAAAGGATTCACGGCAACATAACAAAGTCGTCATTGTAGATAAAAAAAAATATAAAGTAGGTATTTTCACCGGAGTTGACAACAATACTACAATAACGCATATCCAGTTTCCGCGGCTGTTTATGCGCTTTATGCTCTTGCTCCGATGAAAACATGCTAGCTATTTTGGCGGGCTCATCGTGTCAGAGAACATTTTGCAAACTCGAGACGAGGAAACGGACTTACAGAATGAAGAATAAAAAAAAAACTAACAACTGGGAAACGCCCTTATTAATGGAGCTAAAATAAAGTGATGTGGTTATTTTTAAAATAAAAACAACCCACACTGATGATTCCAATAACTATAAAAACAATAAGCAATCAGAAAAAATTTCTGGTAAATATTGTAATAAGGGTACTCCAATAATTTTATATGACCATATTTCTCATGCGTGGAGCGACTCGGTGACAAAATTTCCAAGAGAGAGAATAATACGATGTTATGACGGAGATATTTACGAAGAAATCTACCGCACGAGGAAGCGTGACACTGTATCGGTCTGGTTATTTCTCGGAGATGACTCTGAGTCGGATGAATCAACATTTGATTAGCTTCTTCTTCCATCTGATGTTCTTTATCGGAAGGAATCACTCCAACGTGCGATGAAACATAATGTGTATAATATGACGACGACAACGCTGATTTACTTGTTAACTGTTTTACACCATCATCTGTTTAGGCTCATATAGCGCAACAACAACAAAAATGGCGTCCAACTCCATTGCTGAGTTTGGCTATGGTGGTCTTTAGAACATAAAACATAACACATCAACATTATTTCTGTTGACATTATCGGTGCTTATCCCGCTGCTTACGAGATCACTAGAGTTGCAATAAACCGGCCACTACCAAATATCGATCTTACTGGACTTGTGGAGATTGAATCATTCGAGTTTTCAGCGAGTATTCATCCTGTGATACCAATTTGGTCTGGTAGAAACTTTCATAAACCGCGTCAATCTCAATGACTGTTTCATCAAAAAATCAGTGCGGTTGGGCTCCAGTAGTGCTATTACGATACTTGCTCGATGCCAAGATCCTCGCATTGTTGACTGTAACATCTGCGATAATTTCGTACAAAGAACAAAAACAACAAGTTTGGTTACCACAAGACGACAAAGATATCTGCAGAAAAATTATCGGTAAGTTCACTCATGGTTCACCATCTGATAACGCACAAGATTAATCATGAATCCAGCCGAATAAGATTTTGTTGTCAAGGACACAAATTAAACAAAAGTACATTCAGGTCCATTATCTGATATAAGTATTCCATGTTATGTATATTTACTTTGTTAGTTAGTTGCATTTATTTTTTTAAATTTATTTCATTTCATGCTATTGATAATGTGACATTGTATGTTGGACTTGTCTTTATAAAAAAATAAGTTCATTTTCTACATGGCCTGAATTATTGATTTTGGTTTTGTAGTAAACATGTTTATCTCAATCTGTGTCTTTAACTGTGGAAATTCAGTATGAACTGCCAGGTCTATCAGTTGTTTGCTACACATTGTAAATTACAATGTTTAGTAACGGACTGCTAATTATAAGTAATATTTTATTCTGCAAATATTATGAACCTTCCAGAAGGTTATTTTCCATTAGGTAATGTTTTGTTTTATAGAAAATGTTAATCGTGACCTGGGGTCAACCAGAAGACTAAATAATCTTGTTAGTGGAAAATTATTAATTCATGATATAAGCTCTTGAGGCAGAATCAGTTGTATTGTTGTTGTGTTAATTGTACTGGAATTTTTTCTTCAAATTGTTCAAGTGAAATTGCACTGAAAATACAGAGTACTTATTAAAAAATAAATATTCTTGGACAGAGGCATTCACTGGGATTTATAGTGAATTTAAACCTGGAATTATAATACTGTGATAAACTAAAGACTGCTGCTACAACACAGGAATACACGCCACCACAGACACGTCAAAACGTTTAGCGTTGGATTTAATTTGGATTTCCACTTAAGTTTATTCAGAACTTAATTATTAGAGCTTGTGTCTCTAAGTCTAGGATAATTTTGGAATTTAATTGGCAATACCGTAATTTTTTTTCTTCCATTTTCACTTTGTATTTGAGGGAAATAAATTATTTGGTTAATTTAACAAAGATTGTTTCTTCTCACTCTATTACTTTGTTAGACCATATAGTTGTGATACTCAGGAATAACATGCCCAGAAAACATAGACTTAGGGCTATTGATGACAGCTTCAGAGCTTGTAGTCCATAGCTTCTGTAGCTCCATAAACCTTACAACAATAATCTACAAACTCAGATATTGCAGTTCTTTAGATTACAACAATTCATTACCAAATTTTCTCAAGGCCTATCATGAGTTTTGGAAGGTATTAATGGCTCTGCATGATCAAGATTGTGTATTTCGCAAGTTTCACAATCTTCAAACTTAGCCTCAAGCTGGTTTGACAGCCCCATTTCTCAACCGGATGACTTGGCCACCTCTTAGCACTTTGAAATTTCTTGGTGCCTGTAATGGTGCCAAAATGTTATTGAGATAATTTCATAGTACATTCTGTCGTGGTCAGCATGGCACATAACCATTAGGTTTGATGTATAGGCTGGGCTCGCAATACATTGTTGACTGCGAAGGATGAAATCAGTTCTGTTTGGGGGCATGAATCGAATTTTAATTAGAGTCCATTCAATAACTATCCGACAGATATGACAGTGCAAGATCATGTAGCGGTAAACGACAAACGTTGAGACAATCCAGAGAAATTTTAGGAAGTCTTATGCCATTTGAAACAGATGCCATTGAATTATATTTTTTCAAAATGGGTGTTAATAAAGGCATGTATGAGAGGATTATTCTAACTTAGATGGGAGTGTTAAAAGTGGTTGGCAGTTAGAGAAAGTTATCCTGATTGCTTAAGCTAAACAAGATGGGTGTTCCCCAGACGGAATTCAATGTTTTAAAGTTATTTTCCCTCGCGATATTAGTCAATCCAAGTTTTCTGCCGAAAGGCGAATTCTGAGGGACTTCGAGGAAACTCAGTAGGTAATTTCTCTATTAAATAAATCGTCCAGGTGACAAGGATGTCTGGAAATGTGAGAAACCCGTAACTAAAGAAGAAATTATCCGATGATAAGCGAAAATATATTCCTTTTATATTTATACTTCAATTTTTCCTTAGTTCAAAAGTTAATTATTTGAAAACATTTTGTCTCAAATGTTATATGACTCGTGTATTATATGAATGACTCCGGATGCAGTTGATTTGTTTGTAATATAAATCATGTATCATAAAGATTTCATACATTTTTCGGATACGCATTATGAGAATTAATTTATCTATCCTAAATGATTTGCATTTTGTATGCTGAGATTTGTTTGTTGTTTTTGTGGGAGTGTGTCTGAAAATGTACGCCAATGAATCGCTAATTAGTAAAGTAACGTCGTTAGGATCAGGAGTGAGGTCCATAAATTCGCTGTTTAATTCAGTTGTGAATTTTTCTCAACCGAGAATCGAGTGTGTGAATATTAGGTACGCGTGTTGACAGGCATAATTCAGATGGTAAGGTATATGCACAGCTAGATGCAATGCTTTATCGGATATGTATAATTATGCCAGGTTCTCAGTAGGAATACCAGCAGTGGCTAGAAAAGACATTAATTTCTGATAATAGGATGAGGGGTGTCAGGTGGCGAACTGACCATAGCTTAGTTCTGCTGAATTACTACAGAACATATCTGACGAAAACAAGTGGGAATATTGTTTGATCCCAGGAGGAAGAAAACCCATGACATGTATCTATCTTGGATATTATACAGTATTGTTATTTGAAAGGGAAAATATCTTCATGGCCCGAAGCTGCCATAGAAGAGAGAGAGAGACAGAGAGAGAGACAGAAGTAAAAGAAATACGGCAACGCCGACCCAACACCAACAGTGATTTGGAAAAGACCGGAATCAACTAGGTGATGCTGACATGTCGTCAATTTGAGTTCGATCAGTCACTCGATTACATGATGAAATTGGCTCTATCAATATAACAAACGGCTAATTGAATTTCTCATAAAGTCTGTAACGCTATCTCTCAGGGAATTTGAATCATTCCAATGTCATGTTTAATTTAATTTTGTTTAAGTAATTTATTAAATTATTATATTTTGCTTTAGGGGGCTCACGTTGTTCCATTCTGTATATTTGCTCAAATCTGTTTTTCCATCCATTAACTTACATATTTTATTTTGTTGTTTACTCGATCCTGGCAATAGCACCATGGTCGATCATCTCCTAGATAACGATAACAAAAGAAAACAACAACAAAAAAAAAAAAAATAGGAATGGGGTATCTCACATCATTTCATCATATCCTGACAAGAACTAATCCCGATTCTCCTTGTAAAGAGAAAAATATATGGAGTCTTCTAACATTGAAATATACGCGTTATTTGGAAGTCTATAGCATAAGCCTGCAAGAATTTTGTTTCTAAATGAATGTGCAATCCATAAGCATTCGAAATCATTTGGGTGGAACTTCTGTCGTTTATGGATATAAATTAATTCTTCCACATATATTATGAAATCAGCGTGAGTATCACATACACGATCTTTCTTAATTGGGTTGGGGTAAAATTTGGGATAGGCCATCAAAAGAAATGAATTGGACAAAGTTGTAGAGAAGGTCAAAATGTTAACTTCCACGAAGTCCGCACATAGTGTATTTAATTTTGTCAAATTGTGTTCAACATTATGGTGTGTAAAATCACGTATACTACAAGAAGAAATTGACGAGCTAGATGTATCGTGTGAAGAAGTACTAAATAGTCTGGTCGCGGTTTAGGATTAATGTCACCTTCTAAGCTCATGGGGTAAATATAGTATATACAAGAAAAAGAAGTGAAATGACATTACTTAAATAAAACATGTTTGCCAGAATAAGTCTAGAGCTAAATGTCAAGTTACCTGAATATGGAAACAGTAAGGACATACGCATTTCAAACAAACTAGATGCAGTACTATCCTCACATAATATATGGATCATGAACATAACCGAAAACAAGAAGCGCGGTAGTGTATATTTCATATTAGCAGCAGCAGAGGGGCTGTACAGACCGAAACTTTTTGCACAATAAACCCCTCCAGGAAACTATTCCTCGATAGAGGGCTTATTTCGACGAAATAAACCCTTCTATTCAGAATACAGGACAAAAAAAAATGTCCCCCGAAAACTCGAAGAGTTTCCAGGGACAAACTCGTTGAGTTTGCACTGACAACTTGGGTTACTTCAATAAATCTGAAACAGTTTCCGTGGCGGGGTCGTTATTGAAAAATCCATGGGTCGGGTCCATCCCCTCTGCTGCTCTGGGAAATGAGTTTCCAAGGAAAAACATTTTTATGTTGCAAATAGTGTATCAAGTCCAATACGGTATCTTGTTCTGGGATCGTGTAAATTTATTGTCACAAATCCGTGAGGTTTTCTTTGAGCATGACTGAAGAAATTTTTAAATTTATTTAAATCCATATCGCCACCACACCAGGTTTGATGAATATTTCTCAGTGTATGTGTATCAACTCCATTGAATATCGCAAGAAGATTACAATTATCCCTGATTACTTTAGGAATTTGTGTATAACGCTGAGTAACATAAATCACATCAGTGTTTTTGTGACGTCCCCGGGAAAATATTCTTGCGGGATTTTTTTGCTTGTCCAACATAACATCATCATACACTACTAGGTTGTTAATTGATTCATCAAGATCCTAGACGCTGGGGGCTTCTTCGATATCAGTGATAAATTCAACAACATCCTCACCGTCTTTACTCAGCGCGCTTGCACTCTCATTAAAATCTTTTATAACGTTATAGCATCGTTGATCATCTACAGATGGAGCTATCAAATACAGTTTATCCCATTTCATCCACTTCATTATCAAGTTCAGCAACAGCTGTGTTTTACCTGAACCGGATGGCCCAATTATAATCGCGCGGATAGAGTTTGGTAGCACTGAATTATGCTTAACTGGCTCTTTCTTTTTTGTCGCAGAAAAATCTGTAATTTCCATTTGTATATAAAGAATAATAATTATGGATCTATATTGTGTGAAGTGTAAGGCACGAACCCCTACGAATGATCTAACAACCATTACAACAAAAAATAACAGACAAGCACTTTCTGGTAAGTGTACGCGATGTGGCACAAAAAAATTTAGATTTCAAAAAAAAAGCGAGAATTTAGCGGAGGTGACATTGCAGCCAAACTTGGAAAGCTCCCCGGAACTCCCTGGGCAAAGTATCCCGGAGAAAAACATCTCCCAGGATACAATTACTGCGGTCCAGGGACCCGACTAGATATCAGACTTGATGAACAATCTAAACCAAAACCGGGAGAGTATCCGATAAACGCTATCGACGCAGCGTGTCACATACATGATGTTGCTTATCGAAGTAAAGATCTACAAGACAGGCATATCGCGGATGTGAAATTAATTCATGCACTAAGCGCCATAAAAAATAAATCATTTAAGGAGTCACTCGCTAATTGGTTAGTAAGATCAGCGATGAAATCTAAATTAGTATTAGGCGCTGGATAATTAAATAAAAATGCAAGCGATTTATTATTCCCCAATCGGATACTGGAGAGGTAACTCAGCAATTAATAAACTCGCCAACGCGGCATCAGTAACACGCGAGGTTGCCAAAAATTGGCTATCAAAACAAGCAATATGGCAAATCTACTTACCACCACCTCGACAAATCAACTTTGCACATTTTGATGTTAGTGTGCCCAATGAAGTTCATCAGGCTGACATACTATTCCTGCCTCATGATACTGTCCGTAGAAAAATATACAAATACGCGCTAACAGTAGTTGATGTTGCCAGTAGATACAAAGAAGCAGAACCGTTAGCGACTAAAACAGCGTCCGAAGTCGCCTCTGCGTTTAAACGAATTTATCAACGAGGACCTCTAAACTGGCCACGATTATTACAAGTTGATCCTGGCAAGGAATTTCAGGGCGCGGTGTCATCACTGACAAAGCAGCATAACGTTACCATACGACGAGGACATACTGAAATTCATCGGGATCAGGCAATTGTTGAGCGATTTAATAGAACACTCGCTGAGAGATTATTCGGATACCAGTACGCGAGGGAATTCATTTACGATACGAGATCTCGTGAATGGGTTGCAAGACTGCCAAACGTGATAGCCGCACTGAATAATGAAATTACCAGAACAACAAACATGAGACCTGTAAATGCAATCACAAAAAAATATATACCCCGCGTCAGTGAACGCGGACAACAGCAACAAAATGTTTCAACGCAGCCAGGGACGCTAGCGTCCCCACTGCTGGGTAATGTCACCGTTAGGTATTTATACGAACCAGGCGAACTAGAAGGAGGAAAAAAAAGAGCAACCGATCCCACATGGAGTGTTACTACACATAAGATATCCAGCATAACCAGATCAACTGGGAGAAACGCAATCTACAGATTAGATTCGACTGCTCCTCAACGCGGATTTAAACGCGAGCAACTTCAGGTGATTCCCGAGGATACACAATTACCACCCCGATCACTAAAGTGATCCGCACTGAAGTGATTCAATCATTTAAATAACTGCAGCAACACCTCTGCGTCGGTTACACTCAAGACAGGTCAACATCACATTTTCACGTGTATGACCGCGACTGCTATCTATTCTATCTACGGTGAATTGCCTTGGGTCGTTTTTCGAATACTGCCACAGCAATAAACAATTACAACTCGCACAGTGATTATTCTGCTGTTGTTGTAATTGTATTACAAATTCAACATCCAAACTTTGTTTGGGATCAAACTCTCTACCATTTTTTTTGTCGCTCTGTTTGTAACCGGCTAATTTCTTTCTTATTGTGTCATCAGCGATTGAGCTGTCGTTGACAACATCATCTAATACAATTCTTCGTAACTGACCTATCCTTCTTACTCTTGACACGGCTAAATAAACTAAATTTGACCACTCGATGCGATCATCAACAATCCAAACTGTTGTATCTGAAATAGTTAGTCCCTGCGAACTGTGGATGGTCATAGCGTATCCTAGCGTCCACGGGGATTTGCTCATTTTCAGTGCCTGTTCAACAGCATCAACATCAACTGTGACAATATCATTTAATACTAAATTCTGTTTCTCCGGACCCGACGCAGTCAGGCGCCCTGGAATATCAACATCAATATTCTGCAATCGCGTATCAGCTGGTCTATAACACAACGGCACTGGCAACATGGGAAATTTCTTCTGATGTAACTGAAATAACCGCTGCTGAAGTGTGTCCCTGACTATCTTTCTACTTGCCACAATTAAATCACCTGGTTTCCACGTTTCCCAAAAGTCGCTCAGCGAAGTCTCTGGAATTATTTCACGCATTATCTCACACTGGACTTTATTGGTTTGTAGTCTGATCAGTGCCTTAAACTCTTTCAGCGTTTCATCGAGTGCTCTAACATCGTTAGTTATTTCCTCATAATAATCTACAAAAGTTTTCAGCCAGTCGTGTGGAGATTCACCTGTAAATGGGGGTGGTTGACCATGATCGCCGCACATCACCACTGCGGTATTTTTCTTTAGCAGCCAATCCAGAAACTGTTTTAATGTATCCAACGGCACAGTGTCTATCTCATCCCAGATGATTTTCTCGGGAATATATTTCGTTCCCATTCGTTCAGGTGTCCACGTGCCGCCGCTGTATTTGAAAAAACTGTGATACGTGCACGCGTTAACATCCCGTTGTCTCATCTCCCTGGCAAGTCTGTGTGTGGGTGTTAGCACAATCATGTCAGAGTTTCTAAATAATTCAATCGCTCGAGTTGTTTTACCAGAACCACCAGGACCGTTCAGATAAACTGTTTTGTGTCTTGTAACAGGATCGTGCACCGGCGGCAACAACGAAGTTGCCCCCGACGAAACCATCGAAGATATTTCTGCGCTGCGATACTCATCCTCGATTTCAACATCAGCCGATTTACAATATCCGTGTAACATTTCATTCTTTATTCTCCACGAGCCCCACGATGGATCATCCGATATAACATTATCCAACAGCGCTGAGTGTTTTTTATCAATATAAAATGAATCCGTTGCAACTCTCACTGCGGCAACAGGGAATCTATTGATCATCGACAACAAATTTATGGATACATAAGCCAGCATCGAAGATCTCAAATGTATGTACTGAGATGATTCTCCGTCAATATAACTAAAAACAGTCCCTAGTTTTTCCCCGTTTGACAGAAACACATCTTTGCGGTTACAGAACATGTTGTTCGTGGCTGCATCAGCGACAATAAGATCCAATTCAGTCTTGTCCATGATTAATCGACTGTGATGTTGTTTATGATCATACGCTCCACCTTGAGTGAATTTCCCTATTATTCTTCGTCCTAGATCTTTTGCTGTGCTTTCATCATTTCTGAGTTTGCTTTTAAGTACTTCAGGAGCTTTCTTGATGATAGCGTCGATAGAAGTTTCTGGATATTCTCGTGACCAATCTTCGATGACTTCTTCTAACGTAACCGGCGTTGGAGTTGGCAACCAAACTTCGGTTTGACGACAATAACATATAATCGCTTCGCTGACCGTCAGCGACAACAGTATTCGACTGTCAAGCATGTATCGCAATAACACTATCGGTGCCCATCGCTTCTCAACGAAATGTCTGCCAAACCAAACATAACACACAGGATGTAAATCCTTAGCGAATTTAAACGACGACACACAAGCAAATCCGGTCAAGTCAAAATCGGGTAAAACACCGTTGACAGCTACTCTTGTCATGGTATTGCCAGCGTGGCCAAACCGTTTAAAATATTCGCTGCATTCTCCACGCCCAAGGAAACTTCCTGGATAACACGCCGTCATGTCCACGGATATCATACCGCGGTGATCATACTGAGTATTCCACAAACCGCCGTGTCCGTATTCGACACAGCTCTGCTGGATATCAGCAAGAAAACTTTTCGGAGTTGGTCTCCATGAATTTCGTTCCCGGGCTACATGCGCGACAACACCCGGGACAGTAAAACAGTGTGTCAGTAACGTATCAGTGTTGCCAGCATGATATTTTTCTGCGAGTTTTTTCATTTCCTGCTGTAACGCCATTGTTCTGTATATTTCCCCGTTGGGTCTCACAAACTGATCATATTCTCCATCTTCGCTACTTCTGAATAACCACACAGACACTGGATCGGTTTTACTTATCTGATAAATAAAATCAAACATGCTCCCAGAATTGCTTTGCAATTCCGGATAATACTTCACAACACGGTCTTGCGGAAATATCCTAACCGAGTCAGTCCAGGCGTGACTGTTATGATCGATAATAGTTATTGGTGTTCCACGGGAATTGTATTTACACTCATACAATACCTCACCGGTTAACGATGAAACCGTTATAGGAAATTTTAGTAATCGCTCTAGCTCAGCAACATCATTTATTGACGCTCCTTTATCCGCTACTCGTGTCGCCCACGCTGTTATTTTAGTTTGTCTTAGCGGTGTTAGGCCGTTTCCTCGCATTGCATTTTTAAAATGTTCCATTACTCGCTCAGCTACACAATTCAACACCGACACCTTCATCGGTTTGAGTTTATCAACGCGTGGTTTCTTCATCGGATAAATTCCATAAACAACTGCGGTCACAGGATACGCTCTGGCATAATATGGTATATCAATCCCAACAAGTACTCCCGGTTTTGAGTCTTTACTTAACAGAACGGTTTTTCCACGAACGCCTCTGGCATCAAGAACAGGGTCTAGTTTGTCTCTGATAATCCACGTTCCCTCGCCGACTCCAACAATAAATTTTATCTGTACGAAATATCTTCTATCGTCGAGATACCCAATTATGTTACGCGCGATTGTATCGTTCATGGTAGCATCAATGATACGGTCACGAGAAATGCTTTGCATTTCCCGAGAAACGCTCGCGTTTCCGAGGATAATTTTATACGAAGACCACGTGTGTGCGGCACCATCACGACGAAACTCTTCTTTGGCATTCTTGATAACACCAATTACCTCTGCTAACTCTCTTCGTCGTGGATCAGCGGTTAACCGGTCAAGATCGAATCTAGAACCTGATATGGGTTTTATTCTGGATAGTCTTTCAAAACCCATTATTATAATTAAGACAAATATTTAAATAGACAAATATATTATATGATGAACCAATGCAAGTGGATCAAACTAAATTCATCAGCGCCGTGTAGCAAACCCTGCAGAGGCGAATACTGTGGACAACATGCTCAACAGGTCCGCGGTGGGAGTCTAGGACCGATACCGTGTATCAGATGCGGCATTGGAGTACGAGGAAAAACGCAATTATGTTCAGCGTGTGGTGGAAAACGCTATCGAGAACTAAAACGGTATTATGATAAAAAAAATCCAGACTGTGATAACGCTCTCAAATGCGAGCGTGATTACATAAATAAGTTTTCAGACAAATTATGAATTAGACAATGATTTGCTTATAGTATAATGAATCAAGAATTCGTCCGACATCCAACTATTCCAAATTATGAGGCAAACCGAGATGGCATAGTGAGAAACTACAGGCTGAGGAAACAAGTTGGTACAGTTGATAATGCTGGTTATTTAAGATTTACTGTTAGGAAAGGGAGGTATTTATGTCATCGTTTCGTCTATGAGGTTTTTAACGGAGAGATCCCTAAAGGCCTTGTCATTGATCATATTAACGGGAACAGACTTGATAACAGTATTGAAAACCTTCAAGCGATCACTCAGAGCAAGAATACCATACGAGGAAGAGTTAAATGTAAAACAGCTATAAGAAGAGCAGTGAAATCTGTGAATGTTGAGACTCGTGAAGAAATAATATTTCAATCAATGAGCGCAGCCGGTAGGTATTTCGGTATTTGTCCACCTTCTGTACAGCATGTCGCAGATGGGATCTACAAAACAGCATTTTCAAAGAAGCTCAAACAGAAGATTTCATTCTGTTATATAACTCTTATCGTTGACACAAACGACGATAACTCCTCCGAGAGTGTGTAACGCTTTGCAGAGTTGTCGTTGCTGGTCAGAGGATTTGCTCCCCCTAAGAAAGCCACCTTGATAAAATATTTTATCGAGTTCATAACATGTAATCATTTATTTACCGTAGAATATATATTTTTTTACAAACAATATCCTCGTTTTACTGAATATATCCGACTGTTTTGCTCTTCTGTGCTTGTTATATGACCGCGCTTAAGAAAACATACAATTAAAATATTTTAAACAAGTCCCGCCCACTGCTAGAGCGAATTTCCAACTCGCAAGTAACAGTTGGGTTATATACGAAATCGCTCCCTAAGACCTTTGGGTCGATCGAAAGTCAGCACGCGCAAGCAAAACCATAAATTTAATCCGCCAATGGCGGGTGTCTTTTGTGCACCATCCAATGGTCGATTCAATGGATGGTTTTGCTCTGCTGCTGACCGTAGAAAATGACCCACCTGTGTATGTTTGTGTCGTCATAGGATAAGGTCTTAGGATAAGTTAGGATAAGATTACATGTTCATTGTGCCTTTACTTGCTGTCATACTCGAATCAGAGGTTAAAGGTTGTCTGTTCTGTACCGTCTCTTAGGATAAGATTACATGTTCATTGTACCTTTGCTTGCTGTGATACTCGAATCAGAGGTAAAGGTTGTCTGTTCTGTACCGTCTCTTAGGATAAGATTACATGTTCATTGTACCTTTGCTTGCTGTGATACTCGAATCAGAGGTAAAGGTTGTTTGTGTTGTCAAATAAATGTTTGCCGGGCCTGCTAGAGAACTCGATCCTAGAAGCCAGGGCTGTCTCGTCTTGTAAATAAATGTGCCTCTGAGTCACTTGGCAGTCAGAGGGGTCCGTCCTTAGGATAAGTTACGTGTTATATGTTTGTCCTTGTCAATTCACTAAACACGTCCTCTTGAGCCTATAGAACGTTATTTGACGATCTAGAGGCTCTTGCAGGGGATAAAGTGTTTCGTGTTACATGTTGTATTGTCATGTCGGAAGCAGTCCTCGTGGGGTTCTAGAACGTTATTTGACGATCTAGGCCCTTGCAGGGGATAAATGTTTCCGACTGTCTCGTTTTGTTTTGGAAAGCTAGCGTTTCTCATGCAAAGTGTTTCTATTAAAAATATAAAAATATATAATAATATGAATCACGAAAATATAAATACCATACTTGTTGAAATTAAAGAATTACAACAGCGAGGTTTTAATATTTTACTAGACACTGAAACAATTATGTCAGATTTTGAATCCTTGAATGAGCTATCACGCTTGGGGAAGAACAATCTCCCTGCTCGTTATAGGTTCATTAAGGGTTTGCAAGATCGTGTTTACAGATCACTTGCCGGGATAACTGAAAATCAGGTATCTGAATTTATTCCACTGTGCCGTGCAGTTGAGAAGATTCGTCTTGGATTGTCACAAGAGTATGAGACTCGAAAATTAATTAGCACCAGGGTGAGACGGTTAAAAGGTTATATAAAGAATCTAGACACGGAAATGCCTTGCATTTCTGACAAAAATACTAGTGTTTCTGACTACGAGGCCGACAAGGAAGTATAAACCGCATAGCGTGTGACTCACAGCACAAAGTGAAAGTAGAACCTGAGAACGCTAGCGCCCCCCCCCCCCGCTTGGAGTGTAAAGCACATTTCCACGGGTAAAAAAAAAGTGTATTATTTTTTTTGCCCTTGGAAACTCAAAGAGTTTCTCAAGTGAAGGGCGCTTTCAGATTTTCAGGATTTGCTTAAGCGTTTCAACATCAATACAGGAATGAGAATAGTTCATAATCTGTTCTCGTTGACACCAAACTATGATCATATGATTTTGCTGTAGCTCTGTTAATTGTGACGGAGTTAACAAGAAGTCTTCGTCACCATACACGTCAATAACTATTTTAACGGGGAAATACTGTTCTGGGAATGTCTGTATTTGAAATGCGGTTTTTATTGCCTCGTAAAGAATTTGCTTATCATGAATATGAACTCGTGCATGAATGTACTCGGGTTGATACATTATACACAACCGTTTTTTTTTAAATGCGTGCTAGCACTTTCAACGATAACTTATGCTGGTTTTGATAGGGTATTTGCACGATAAAATGACGAAAATGGATCAGTGCAGAAAAAAAAACTATTATAAATATTATGGATCCCTTGACTTAGGACTTCACCAGTAAGTTTATACTAACAGTCTCGTCACGCAGGTCCAACAAATTCCCCCTCTGGTCGGTGAGTTTGAAATTTATCGTTGACAACCACGGGTTATGACACCGTAGATAGACCGGATTGATTGGTTCTTGCACAATCAGAAAACCAGGGGGGTCTCTTGGTGTGAACGTATACAGGATAAACCCCTGTTGTGCCGTCGTAGTATCTGATGCGCTGTAACTGCCATCGATGACGTCACATACAAGATTGACCGCAATAACATCTGTGATATTTACGATCCCGGGTGAGATGTGTCTGCCATCGGATGCTGTACTGTTGTCGTGCTTGAGAATAACAGGTTGTGGTTTTATTCGTTCGTACGCGGCAAGAATATCTTCGAAAGATTGATCGATGAGATCAGAGACTGATTTTCTCAGCTCGGGCACGTTATATCCAGGAAATTTAAAATCTGAAATATCATTCACTTGAATACCATATTTAATTGCAAAATCTGCTCTGGCTATCTGTCTATAATTATCATCGATATAGTCTTTAAGATCCAGTAAAGCCTGAATTATTCTTAGATTTATAGTTTCCATGGCCGATGCGAGTTTGTTTAGTTTTTCTATGGTTGTGATAATATTATCACGCGGACTTGTTAAATCAGAAATATAATCTTGGAAATATACTCGCAGGAGTTGTAGCTGTTGTTTATGTACTAGATTGATCGGAATAAATAATTCAGATTCTATATCATCTAGACGGTAAACACGGAGCTCCTGCCCCCCCTTAACACGTGGAGCTTCTATACTCCAAGTATCGGGCATTAAAGTACTTTTTCTTGCTAGTAATTGATCTGCAAGGAGTAAATAATAATTGTACTCGAGGTCGTGTAGTGCTTCTTTATAGGTCATAAAATCCGATTTTTCAGGTTTTGGTGGACGAGGTTTAACCTCGGGGGCCTTTGGCCATCCTAATAATGTTCGGATTGAGCTGTTATAAATATCCACGGCGTATCCTGGCGTTGAGATTTCAATGACCGCAGACAGCGTTGGTTCATGAGCTGTTATAGATATTTTGGCTTCCTTGCCGGTGATTCGTTTTATTTGGCGTTGTATCTCATTATTGATTTCTTCGATCTGATAACTCCCAGTGGGAAGTGTAATTGTATTCCAGTCAAGTTCACCCTGTTCGCCGGAGTCGGCTTTGCTTTTCCCGAACACGAATGAATTATTTGGCTGCAGACCACCAAATGATGCCGACCTAACATTGGGCCAGCTGTGATACACACTGAGCTTTGCTAACGCGATTTCACTCACTGGAATTGGAGTTCGAAAATTAATACCGAATTCTGGTGTCGTCGAGGACACTGAGATCATTGTGGTCCTTACCGGTGTTGTGTTTGTGACTATTTGTTGAAGCAGTTCTATTGACATTATTTATTTGTTTAGTTTTCAAATAGTCATTGTACGCATCTGACATTAGTTTGAATTCAGAATCTGATATCGTAGCGTCGCTACTTTGCACGTCTAACGATGATGATATCAGCGATGATAATTTCTGATATGCGGTCGTGGCTGTATTTAATTTTGTCGTGTAATCGTGTAATTTTGTGTTAGCACATGATGATATTTTTTTTGCTATGATGCCGAAAACTTCAGCTGTTGTTGTGGCCGCGGAAACACAGATCGTGGCGGCGACTGCTGCAGTTACCGGAGTGACCGCTGATAGTATTGCTCCGGCAGATGCAACAACGGCAGATACTGAATAAACCATAATATCCAGCACTGTTATGCGGCGCTTGTATTTTTTTACTTTTTGACTAGTTACTTCGATGACAGTTTTTAACTCAGATTGCCACTCACGGACTTGATTGTATCGATATTGTTGAGCATCTGGCGTCGTTGACATTATTCAATTACGCGGTAACCAATTGAGGCGTTGCAGCGACGAATTCCAAACAAAACCAGTAAGATGTTGCTGTTAAACTATCGTCCTCGGCTTCAAGCATAAATGTTTCCTCGGTTCCGCTGTTTAGTATTACAGTGCAAACCCCGGAATACTTATCGGTGGAATGTCTCCAAGGATATGTTGTGAAGATTTCAAATTTAGCGGCTGAAAACACAGACAACCTGTAAACACCGGTGGCTGTTGCTGTATATTTGATAGTGTTATTTTGTCGTGACCATGTTGCGAATCCCGATGATACCGTGAATACGATGTTGGTGATATGCCCCGGAGTAACTCCAGTGGGAACTTTAATCAAACTGGTTTTGTTAACGATATCAGGAATACCCGATACGATATCCTGCTGTGTTTGTTTGATCGTGTTAATGTCGGTCTTTACATCAGCGAGTTTTACATCGACGACTGGAGGAGTCCCAAAGAACTTATCCACGACCTCATCAGTTTTTACGAAGTTTCTTCGAAATCTTGTAAACGCGCCCACGTGAACATCATGCTCTGCACGCAGCGTATTTAGTTTACCGTTGACGATGTCCACGTATTGTTTGTTTGACGCATCCTGGTCGGATTCGGGATTCGCTAACGCGGTTATTTTGTTGCCGCTCATGCTGAGTTCGCCTGTCATCGTGTCACCGGCTTTTTTCACACATTTATCAACACCTTTATCAATACTGTCTTTGATGCTTGCGATTGATATATTCGAGTCCTTGATCCGGCCGCCATCACTAAATGCAACGAAGTTATCCTTGGTAGCTCCAAGAACTCTGCGAATTATATCATTCCACTTAATGTTGCTCGTTCTTAGTTTTCCTTGCCTGTCTTGGAAAATAGCAACTTCATCTGGGTCAACTCCAGCTATATTCAAAAGATTATCGACTTCATCTTTGGTCGCATATTTTGAGAGATCAGCATCTGTGCTTGGTTTACCTCCTCGTGTGAAAGGTCTTCCGTAAATATCCACCATTATTCTTATTGCTGTTTTTCAAATGCTAGCATTTCTCGATGCGGTATATTCATACACTACTTTATGAGGAGGAGTTGCTGGATTTCTTGAGATTGCATCAAGAACATTTAAAACCTCCCTCCCACAAATGGGCGGATCAATTAATGTTTGTGTTGGTAACGTCGACTGCCACACTGGAACATTAGAAAATCTGCTGACATACTTGAGAAACTCAACTGGCGGTGCTAAACCGTACGAATCAAAATAGATAATTCCACGTGGATCGATCGCGTAAGCAACCCAGTGAGTTCCCGGACCATCTTTGTTGTCGAGATTGATAATGCCAGTTTCTGGATTATTCGGTCGTTGCGGTAATTGATCTCGCATAAATACGCCTCTGAAATGTTTTACACGCAATTTTTTAACAGCATCGAGTAAATCAAAATTGCTCAACGGCGTTAGAATTTTTTTGGATACCATGATGGTGGAGTTCCTGGTAGTCTTAGACCGCGTCCCTTTTTTTTCTTGTATCCTTTTCCCGTTGCCTTTTTTAGTGCCATTCCAGCTGCAGTTCCAACTGCACCGAGTGCTGCGGCTTTTGCTACGGCTGGTGCTGCCGCGGCAATCAACGCCGGTATTGCTGCGAGAAGAGGAAATATTCCACCGGTTTTAGTCATGTCCTTGATAGCTGCAGCAGAGAAATCAAGTCGGACACCGGTTTTTGCTGTTAGTGCCTTATTAAAATGTTTAAGCTGAGTATTAGTCAACGACAATTTGTTTGGACCACCAGTAATCTGATCTCGTTTTAGTGTTATTGATGTCCCGCACGTGCTTGCGTTCTTTGATTGAAATTTCTTCGTTTGACCGGAAGTCAAGGTGACATTAACATGACTGTATGACATTATATCCTAAGTTTGATTTTAATTGCGTTACATATTCTCGATTGGAGCGTCGATGACCCTCATTCGTCCGCCAACACCTTCAAGCAGCATTGCTTTATCGGAGAGTATGACAGCAATCGCTCTGTAACCACCAGCAGGAACACCTACACGAGCTCGGAAATGTAGGTCGACAACAGATTGTTTAACCAGATCAAGATGTTCCAGCGAAAAGTAATAAATCGGATATAAACTCATAAAGTCTCGCTGTGATATTTGCAGGCCAGTGTCTACATTAAGGTCGCGCCCCATAAATGACATCAGACGATGATACGCGCGTGCGACACGATGATGTTCGAAATCTATTAATATATCCTCAGATGGCTCCTGATGCCCATTTATTCTCAACGAAACTTCAGAAACTCCAAGTGTATCAAATACCATTGGATTTCTTTCCTGGCTATCTGTTCTAGCACGGTATTGAAATGCAATGAAAATATGTCGTGGTGCTGATACTCCTTGTTGCGATGATATATGCCATGTAAACAACCCACCATTATCACCCTGAATAACGTCTGTGGTTGTTGTTTTCCAGGATAGCAGTGATTTACCGCCCGTGTCCATGAAAGACAACAGTCGTTGTTCTTCGGTGATTGACGGAGACAACACTGGCATCCACAACCACAGTTTAGTTAGTATTACCTGACCAGGGGCAACAGCAGCATCTCGCCAGATAGCGTCATTATCATCAGGTTTTCGCACAAGTACAACTGTGTGTTTGGCACCGAATATGACCTTGTGGACATCTCTGCAGAATCCAAAGATGTGAGACAATGGAATCACACCTGAGAACTCTTCATCTCCACTTAACATCGATCTACGTGTTGCAAAACCCAAATTAAAATTTTCGTTCATCGATGCAACTGCGTCACCGGCATTATTCATTGTTACATTCCTGTTCTCGGGGCTGTCGGTTATATCCTTTGCAAACATCATTGATGGTCCGGCTGATCTGGTGTAATCATCCGAGTATCTCGCCAACCCGAGAATTGTTGTGGCAACGTCGACGTTATCATGAATTGTTTCAATTTCTTTTCCATCTATCATGTAAATAGCGGATTTAAATAACGCCATGATGCCGTTGTTAACAAATCCAACTCGGTCGCCGATTCCGTAGTTAGTGTTATCATTCTTTAAAAGCCTACCTTCAACTTCGATGAAGGCCTCAGCGGGCAAGAAGTATCTACTTGTATCCTGGACCTGTAGTTCAATTCTTCCGCGTTGGTTAGGATCACGTGCTTCATAAGAATAATATTGAAAATCACGTACAGAATCATCTTTAAGTACTGGTTTGGACATATCAAACGCGTCATTGGATTTTCGTGCAAACATTATTATTATTTGTGATGATCTAATTAAAATGTTATCGTCACCGGAAACCACTACCAGCTATCAAATTAGCAGTTACACTATCTTGCAACGCTTTGGAGGTAATTCCTGCTGTTGCGATCTCAGCTAATTTCTGATTTACGGCCTTATTTACTACGCTACTAACATTTGCCGGCATAGCTTCAGTGGATGGTAGTTTTACTGGCACCAACCTCTCGACTGGGTTTTTTTTTCGTATCAGCTGTGCTAGTCGATCCTTGATTGATTGAAATGCTTTCCCGGCAAGACTACCAACAGTGCCAATGGCTTTATCCTTGACAACATCAGCGGCTTTCATCGCGAATTGTTTTGCTAACGGTCCAGCTTTCGGAGCGATTCTTGTGACTAAATCCCTAACAACATCACCGACTCCATCTCCGTAAACAACCTCGTATACTGGTAATCGTGAGTTTACTACTCTGACACTTCTTGGTCTGCGAAAAGAATCGTGTAGTATCATTTTATTTAATTATTGTTTATCTAACTGAATTTGCTAGCAAATTTAATTATTAGTCGCTGTGGTAACCGTCTGCGAGTTCATCAATGAGCCCCCGGTAGATGCTGATATCCATGATGCCACGCTGAAATAGTCTCTGACAGATATCTGCGGCTTCATTTATAATTTCCGGAGAATTGTTTCCGGCACGTCTTCCTCCGATGAGAACTTCCAACCGTGATACATCATCGATGATATTATTAGGGCAGGCAATAAAACCGGATCCTAAACCCTCCCCTGTTGATGGTACAATTCTTGGGGATAAAATGTCTTGAGGCAAACTTTCAGAAGATGTTGTTAAGCTAATTATCGGCGACCTAGTTTGTTTGAATTTTTGGCCACGCGGACTTCCTTCAGATGCAGCCTCGTATTCACTTAACGGAGTTAGGTCAGGATCTATTGCTCTTCGCCGTGAAGGATATTGTTGTCGTTCTGTGTGTTGCAACGGTGATTTTTCTTCTTGAGGTTGCGATGGTGGAATTTCAAGTTTACGTATAGCATCTACAAGTCTATCGTATTTTGTATCGTCCCTGCTGATTTGTTTTTTATTTTCACGTATACGATACGAATATTTGATAAAATTATCATCTGTCATAGAACCGTGTTCTGGGTTTAAAGACACATCTCTTCTAATCAATCCTAACAGTATTGTCTCAGGTAATTTCTCTTCTGGTACATTTTTAAGAAGTTCAATATAATCCGGCGTAAATCTTTTGGCGGGGTCAGTAATTCTCCCTGTTACTCGCTTACCAGCAGGTACTGACACAACAACTTCATCGGGTGGAGGCGGGGGTTTAAGTCCAGCTGAAATATCCTGTAAAATTTTCCTTTGCTCTATTAAAGCCTCTTTGGTAACAGCTGCGGATTTTTCAGTAGCTTTGGTCACGGGTTTAAATAATTCCTCCGTAGTCTCTGCAAAGCCTTCCCGTGCTTGCTGTCTTAGTTGTAATTTTTGTCTGACACTATCACGGACAGGAAGAAATTTCTGAATTGCTTCGAGACGTTCTCGAGCTAATCTAGTCGTATGTGCTTCTCCAATATTTGCCATTATTTATTTGTCAATGATTTAATTCCGCTAACATAAAAATGTTTTTCCTTGGAAACTCATTTCCCAGAGCAGCAGAGGGGATGGACCCGACCCATGGATTTTTCAATAACGACCCCGCCACGGAAACTGTTTCAGATTTATTGAAGTAACCCAAGTTGTCAGTGCAAACTCAACGAGTTTGTCCCTGGAAACTCTTCGAGTTTTCGGGGGACATTTTTTTTTGTCCTGTATTCTGAATAGAAGGGTTTATTTCGTCGAAATAAGCCCTCTATCGAGGAATAGTTTCCTGGAGGGGTTTATTGTGCAAAAAGTTTCGGTCTGTACAGCCCCTCTGCTGCTTTAGCTCAGTAGAACCTCAATGACATTTTAAGCAACTATCACAAGCCCTCCCGAATTTAAAAAAAAACAAACAAAAAAACCCCACAAAAGCCCTAAATGAAAAAAACAAACAAAACAACCCCAAGCCCCACCCACAACAACAAAACCCTAGCTGCCACCTTGAGAATTAGTCCCGCCAAATTAATTCCGCATAAACATTAGAGCTGGGTAACACGACAAATTTTGTACCGCGGCATACAGCGATATTTATGAACATAATGCTTTACGGTATACCATACGGAATACAGCATTTATATTAGCACCAACAATTTAATATTCTATGACAAGGACTTAAGGGACCCCGAGAGGCCGAGTGATCTAAAGCGCTCTCCGTTACGGAACACTGCCATCTCACCTCTGTCTGCGCTGCGCTGGTTAGAGTCTCAGATTCAGCCAATGTATGTATGTGAGAAAGCTTGCCAGTAGCTTCTCGTGGGTCGGTGGTTCTTTCCGGAGTTTTCCCGGGTTCTTCCTCCACCATTAATACTGGCAGCCATGTATAGTCTATCGTGTGCTGAAAAAATGGCGTTAAACTCCACATCTACATCTACAAGGACTTAACTGAAAACTAACTAAACAGAGATGATTAAGCTTACACTGTAGATGACATCCTGTAAAAGACAATGTGCTGACAGAAAGCTGATCGATAAAAATGGGAAGTGTTGACAGCGAAGCCTAACATTTCCTAGCTATACTACTGATATAATATGCAAGGAAACTTTGAGTGGGATGCAAACACCTGGGCAGGGAAACTTTGAGTGGGATGTAAACACCTGGGCAAGATATGTGTCGGATTAGGTCAGTAAATAAGAAAACGCTTACTCAGCAAATGAGAAAATATTTAGTAGACTTGAGAAATTATGTTAATTTCAATCAGAAAACAATTGCTTTCTTGAAGATCTTAGGATGCTTTTCGGTCTTCAAAAGAATACATATCCTTAACATATTAGCATAAGCTAGTAACTAACTAAACAAATGACATTTATTTTTTTCTAATCAGAAAATATTCCAAAATGTGAATTTTGGAACCGAATATCTTTCACAAAACCCATCGAATGTTGGCATACGAGACAAATGTTACATATATGACGAATGGATCATCAGTATAATTATATTTGTAATATTCAAAATAAATTTGTGACAAATACAACTTTGTAAATAAAAGTAATAATTTGCTGAATTATTTTGTAATATCAAACGAAAGCATGTCAATAGCTGTAAATTCGTAACAAGATTACTCGGGATTTGTCGTACGTTCCTTACATGCGGAAACCACCTAAGTACCGAAATAGTGAAAAAGTACTGTGGTACGTTTCCCCGGAAAATTACCAAGGTAAACCGGTATACAGGTAATGCCCAGCACTTCTAATAAATATTGCTCTGTTCTTTGACACATCCCAACCCGCATTATTTCCATAAGGATGAGGGGCGCAGTAAGGAATAAATGCAATCTGAATTGAAAAACAAAATATGCAACACAGGAATAACAATGAGAAAATCATGTCCAGTGAAGGTCTCTAATCTTTAAGTTGTTAACGACGTGCGTGTTTTGTTCAACAAAAACTGTGTACGTTAATGCGAATGATAGCGTTGTAATATAAACTATAAGTCTTGTTGATTGTAGTTTTGAGTTTCAAATAGATCCTATCATCAAGTATATATATATATATATATATATATATATATATATATATATATATATATATATATATATATATATATATATATATATATAGTGATATTATCAGATAGGACTAAAGTAGTATATATTAACAAAGATACAGTACACCATTTAGTTACCATACACTTCACAGACACCATAAGCGAATGCTTACATACGATATTTGTCTAGATACATTACACAATTTAGTTACCATACACTTCACAGACACCATAAGCGAATGCTTACATACGATATTTGTCTAGATACATTACACAATTTAGTTACCATACACTTCACAGACACTATAAGCGAATGCTTACATACGATATTTGTCTAGATACATTACACAATTTAGTTACCATACACTTCACAGACACTATAAGCGAATGCTTACATACGATATTTGTCTAGATACATTACACAATTTAGTTACCATACACTTCACAGACACTATAAGCGAATGCTTACATACGATATTTGTCTAGATACATTACACATTTTAGTTACAATACACTTCACAGACACTATAAGCGAATGCTTACATACGATATTTGTCTATACTGAAACCAAGTCATATATGTATATTAGGAATTACAATTTAGTATTAGTAAAGGTTACAGTTACTTAAAGATAGTATTTGTCCATCACGAATTTCTATACGGGTGTTGAACTAGTGGCAGATACTATAATTTATAGCACAAATTTGTATGCATTCCTTTCTAACAGTGATATGAGAAAATAACAATCAACATATAATCGGCAGAAAGAAACTATCAAACATAAAACAGTAATATAGGATGAATGATTATGTATTTTTGTCGGGGAAAAATAACTAAGTATCAATCCTGCGAGGGTGCTTGGGCACACGCTATAATATTAGAAAATACAAAATCAGCAAACTAAAGTAAAAAAGGGTTCATGCAGCATGTATTAATTGGATTATAGCACACTTATGTTATGACTAACTGTGATTGTCTTAGGTAAGATGAACAAAGGCAGAAGATGCAAAATTATATAATGAGGAATGAGAAGCTATGGTCTGTAAGATGTCTTTTGTGGCTGTAATGTGATCAAAGTAAAATGGTAACAGAAATGTGCATAATAGCTTTGTAATATAAAATACGTGTCATTGCTATCACATTCTAATATAAAATACGTGTCATTAATATCACATTATAATATAAAATACGTTTTATTGCTATCACATTGTGAGTTTCAAAAGCATCTTGTACGATTGTAAAAACTGAATGCAACGATATATATAATGTTGATATTTTTTGTGACTTTTATATATAGCAAGTTTGATTTGATTATCTATGGAAGCTCGGACGTTTTACATGTACTCCATTAGTGGGAAAGTGAGACAACAATTTGCTTGAGTTTATTTTATTTCATTTATTTTTTTTTTTTTATAATAAAGAGTTTTGCTCCTTCAGTGGAAACATAAAATGGGAAATCCCCTGTTCTATCAGTAGTTACGTACCAGGAACTCTAAAATACAATCGCTTACTTCGAGGTCAATCCTAAGGATCGTATTTATGTATCACTGAAATAGCCGATGTATTCCGAATGCTAAACTAGTATTGATATTATATAAGAAGACTATAAAAATAAAAGTAAATATTAAACCACAAGCTAGATGAAAATAAAGGAATCAGCAGAATTAATACAAATTGCAATTGTAAGAGTATTAACTATATATATATATATATATATATATATATATATATATATATATATATATATATATATATATATATATATATATATCTATATATATATATATATATATATATATATATATATATATATATATATATATATATATATATATATATATATATTAATTAAAATAATTGTAGCCATGAGGTTCGTGGTGGTTGTGGTTATCATTACCTAGAGGATGATAGACCACCGTGTTATTGCCCTGATCGAGTACATAATAAAATAAAATATAATCCATTCAGCGTCGAACTGAATACAGTGCTAAAAGCACGCTTGCTATGTTCACCTGATTTATTGGTAACCTGCAGAGAGTAAATATTAATTGGCTCAATAGATCATGTATGTACAAAAGAAAAGCGGACATGACACGCCCTTTGTCAACTCCCCTTGCTGACGGAAATGTGTTTAATATACGTCCCCTACACGATACACAAGCACTTTACTGAGTGTAAGAATGGTGTGTATGTGAGTGTGTGTGTGTGTGTGTGTGTGTGTGTGTGTGATTTGGATTTTTAACGTAGCTTTAACAATTTTTCAGCCATATCGCTACGATGTCTGCAGTGTGACAGTTTATAGTGATGTCTAACACTGAGGCATCATGCCGCAGACATGTAGCATGATGTTCCACCCAGTCATTCTATCCTGACACCAGGCCGACCAGTCCTAAAACTAGCATCTTAATGCGCCAAGCGAGGCAGCTGTTAGTACCATTTTTGTAAGTCTTTAGTATGACTCGGCCAGGGATCGAACCCACGGCTCCCGCATCCGAGGCGGACGCACTAACCACTAGGCCACCGGAGCGGTCCCGTGTGTAGGAAAGGGTAATTAATCTACTTTTTTCTTTTTTTTCTTCATTCATTCGCGAATATTACGATATGTTCCATAGTCAACAATGCCAGTGTAACGAAAAAACAGCATTTATATTAGAAATATGATTTATATAGTGCATCATACATTCTTGAAGGCTAAATGCAGCAGAGATAACTCCAGCTTCCTGACAAAACTAGTAAGGATGTGGAAAGTTTATTTTGTCTAAATACTGTTTAATTCTGGTAATCAGTATATTTTCAAACACTATTCGCAGACAAGATGTCAGTGTTATACAACGTTAATTCACCGGATCCAGTTTATCTTTACCATTTTGTTTGTATATGTAGAATCATCCCACATCTTTATGCATTGGGAAAATAATCAAACTGGATCATATAATTAAAAAGGGCAGTTAAATGCCTGATTAGATGCTTTCCATCATGCTTTAAATGGTGTTGGACACGAAATAAATTCTTTTTATTTCTAGATATTTGATATGCTGTAATATCTCCTCCTCTTTAACAGTATCACATTTTATTCGCCTCTAATTTGCTTTGTTCGTACATAGTATTCATCTTGACAAAATCACTATATTCATCGCCTGCTGTATCACTTAATTCAGTACAATATAATTTCCATCATCAGTTGACACATTCAACCGAATAATTTGATTCTACTCCACGGATTACCATATTATCATAATCTGAATTATCTTGCCTACTTTCCCTTATGACTGCGTATAATTTCTCGATTCCCAATCCTGCAATCGTTTCTATTTCTTCAAAAAAGCACTCTATATATACCCTTTTCTCTAGCCTGTGTTTTTGTCTGAGTTCTCTTTGTGCATCTTTATATTTTCTGTTGCTGTTACAGTCTGTGCCTCTAACGTTTCTTGTTTGTATCCATTGTCAGCGCGCTTTTCTCATTTCTTGATGTAACTTCCAACGAACGAAGCCTTGGCAGGGTGGTATGGAGATCAGATGTTACCCATGCAGCATATTCCCCCACTCCACGCAGCTGGTGGACCCAAGGGAACAACGAATGCCGATACAGCTTGGCACCAACGGCGTCGCAGGATTTGCCGGAATGAAGTTGATGTCAATGTCAGACCACCTTAGCGACTCCGTCTCCGGATTTTCTGTCGGGGTTTACTCCCTTAGCCTTTCCCATGAGTCGGTATAGCCGCAAGACAGCAGAGGTTTTAAAATAGGAGTTTTCCTTCTCCTAGATGAGCTACCATCCACAGTTTACGTGTCCCATCTGCCCGAAGAGACTGGTTTTAAGGCGCCTGTGGAGGGAAATCCTTCAGTGCATATACATAGCGGGACCATTCCCAGACGAATTTGCTGCAAATGTTTTAGCAGGCTCTTTTGGGTATTTCTTTCTTACAAGATACTACATCTACTCTCCTTGCAAGCTGATAAAACATGATTTTCTTTCAGTTGTAAGTTTACTATTCTTCCACTTCCTCCGTTGTTCTGATTGTATTAAAGCTTCAGTCTTATATAAATTGTGTCTAACTTTCCCTCATTACAGTTTATCATTTTCAGGATCTCATCTAAATGTTGGTATACCTATGAAGTGATTCCTTTTATCTTGTTTTCCAGGGTTGCCATTGTTGACATCTGAACATAATGATTCCTGTTATCTCGTTTTCTCGGGTTGCCATTGTTGGCATCTGAATATACATTCCTTTGGTATCATCGATTATTTTTCCTTTTTTTGTTTAAGTTGTTCTATATGAGTGTTAGCTTCTTGACATTTCTACGTTTTTTCCCCAATTCAATATGTCTTTAGTCTCTGAATCTCATTTTCTCTCTATGTGGTGATATCATCTAGCTGGTTTTCCAACTGAACAAATTTTCGTCGAAATTCTCATTCATTATCGCTAGCTGCATAATTATTGTGCACATTCTATCAGCATCTTCATCTGTGCTTTGGAAAGCGTTATCATTGACTGAAGCCTTCGGACTTTCGGTATGAAGTTGCTGCGAAGAGAATTCAGACGTTGAGATGAGCTAAGAGTCATAATTACGTTTCAGTGCACATTTAGATATGCAGGCTTTCATGTCCGTGTAATTGTTCTCTACTTCAATGAAATGGTATATATTATAAATTTCTTCCGACAACTTTTTTGCCAGAGGAACAGTACTTGTTCGAGGTAAACGTTCCACTAATCGACAATCATTACAGTCATATCTTTTCTATTTTGGCAGATCAAACAGAGCCTACCGAGCATCTTTGAGACCTTTGACATAATGTGATGATTTTTCCTTGAAAGCACGTTTTTAAGAGTTCCACACTTGGATCTGATTTGCGCATAAATTCCTTCATTTATTTCTTCTACATCTAACTCTTGTTCCGCCTGCGACTTCTGCGAGATGAATAGCACATCATCAGCGGCATCATCGTCTTCAATAACAGCATCAGGGACAGTTTCAATATTCCTCTCTTTTCTCTTTTGTATTCTCCACATGATTCATATTTCTGAAGATTTTAAGATAAATTTAAGAAACGCAATGCAATATATGAAAGCAGGAAAGTAGGGAATTCGTTACTTATTAAGCCCTATGAGTGGGGCGATTCAGCGTCAATGGGAATTAGCATTACAGACCCCCTGGGCCTGCTTAGCGTCTATGTAAATTTAACATGGGGAAAAAATCGTGGGCCTGTTTAGCGTCAAGGGAATTTAACATGGGGAAAAAATAATCTTAGGCCTGTTGAGCGTCAAGGGAAATTGAACAGGGTGGGTCTGTTGAGCGTCAAGGGGAAATGGAACATGGGAATAAATCGTGGGCCTGTTGAACGTCAAGGTTTAATTGGGTCCCGACCGTATGGGTCTATGGAAATGGAACAGGGGAGAGGGATAGAACACACACACACACACACACACACACACACACACACACACACACAAAGGGGTAGGCAATGAAAGTCAAGGTCTTTTCGGGACCTATGAGTGGCCCTGGTTTTCTTCTTCTTTTTCTTCTTCTAATTTCTTCTATTCCTCCACCAGCTTCTTATTTTCTGTCCTACATTTTTTCTCTTCTTTTCTTTTTTCTTCCTCCTTTTTCTTCATTTTCTTCTCTTTCTGCTTCTCCTCCTCTTCTTTCTACCTCTTCCCATTTTCTTCTTCCTTTTCAAATTTTTTCATTCCAAGCTCTCATCCTTATCCTTTCCTCTTCATCCTCCTTCTCCTCCTTTATTTCTTTCAGCAGAGCACTGATGATTTCCTTTAGTTGTTGATCTCCATCTTTATTCTATGTGGACTGTAAGAATAGCGATCCTCGTCCAGTCTTACTAATATTTGCTCCATTATTCCTAAATTGTCCAAAACGTCTTGCAATTTTTTCATTTTGTCAAGGTGGTTCGAAGCCATCTTCTTTTTTTTATTCTTTGTAGAATGGTGCGAACGAGGGACCTTGTGGGTTCTTATACGAAAAGCGTTGACGTGAAGGAAAACATCCCCCAAGTCCCAAATCTTATTTTACCTAGATCATCACTTAAAACGCGCGGACGTGAAGGAAAACATCCCCTACTTTTGTCATCTCATATTATCTACTATCCACACAAACGTACTTTAGCACTTACAAAACCCAAACTATACTATCCACACACGCTAAGCATTCAAATCAAGCTCAATAATCTACTATTCACACAAACCTACGTGAGCGCTAACAAACACACAATCATGTACATAAACACATACAATCTTAACAGGAAAAGAGTGAGTGTTTATAAATACACTACTCTACATACACACATTGGCAAATTGATTACTATTTCTTTTCTAGAGGTTTGGGTAGCCATGAAAAGGGCTGTTTTTTTCAACTCCACAGACACCTGTTAGTGGTTGCACCTCCCCGGTCTGCCACCGCAAACGCATCTTCTACTCCAGTCTCCTTTCACTCTTTTCGCCGGGAGTGCAGAGGCGGGATGAGTGGCTTCAGAATCCCAATCTTCTGTCTCTGGGATTCTGAAATTTCCTTGTTGTGGCTGTGGTACAGCCATTCCTCTCTCCTTTTCCTCCTCTTCTTTTTTTATTCTCTCCTCCTCTTCAATCCTTCCTTCTTCCACTATAGCCTCTGCAGCCAGCTCATTCAGTATGAGCCTGGCATATTGCAGGTGCACATGAAGTTCTAACAGTTTGGCTAGTCTGGTGTTCATTCTCTAGTGTTGATCAATCAACAAGAGTAGCTAGACTCCCTAGCGATTTTCAATTTATACGAAAAGCGCGGACGTGAAGGAAAACATCCCCTTAAAACCCTAAACTTATATTACCTACATTATGGTCTAAAACGCGCGGACCTAAAATAAACACTCACTTTTTTACTACCCATCACTATTCTAAAAAGTTTTCATTAAATAAATAATATACTATCCATATACGTAAAGCAGTCAAATCAAACCCACTATTCCCACACTTCAAACAACAAAATTTTTTTTTATCATAATCTGCTATCCACAGAAACGTACGTGAACGCTTACAATCACACACACTTTCTAAGCAAGATAAATAATTCATGTGCTTATACACGCACTTCTATTTTTTAACTTATTATAAGCAATCGATTCTTATTTATTTTCTAGAGGTTGGGTAGCCATGAAAAAGGCTGTTTTTTTTTTGTTTGCTATGGCCATCTTTGTTTAGGTTCTAAGATGGCGGTCTCCTCTGACGACAGGCTTTCTCACAGGAAAAGGTCTGCTTCTTCGGAAAGAGAAGAAGAACTCTTTGGTGTCGATACGACAGTCGACAAAGCCTGTCAGATTCACGTTGCTGTTGCTGCTGCTGTTGTTGCTGTTGCTGCTCTCTCTCTGCTGTTTCTGAAGTCTGTACTTCTCTGTCCATTCTTCTTTCTCCCTGTTAATTTCTTCTCTGAAGAGCTCTTCTATCAGGTCTTCAGTGACTTTTAACATTCTCACATTCTCTATCTCTTCAGGCTTCGGTATCAGACTGTGTCTGACCCTATGCAAATTCACGTAGGCTTCGTTTAGCTTAGCTAGTCTGGAGCACATCTTCGTAGGAGGATGAGTCGATAATGGATGGTCAGACTGGAGACTACCCCCGGTTTTAAAGTCAAAGCGCGGACGTGAAGGAAAACATCCCTACATGGTTTTCGAGTCGGAACGTACAATGAGTATCATGGGAGGGAAAGTAAGCAGTCAAAGAGCATGAATCAGGATTCCTATAGCCAAACAAACTACAAAGACATTTTTTCTTCCAAACACAACATTTTTATTCAAAATCATTTAACACTAACAAGTAACTATAACATTTTAACAATAACCTAACAATATAACATCAAACATTTTTTTCAAATCACAAACATTTTGTCAACTAACACATTATTTTGGACAGGGCAAGGTTGTGAATGAAATTGTGATTTCCACTGTTGGAAGTCATTAGGCCATTGATGGACACTACGTTTCCTAGCTTGAGACAGAAGACCAGTATAATGGTCACAAAACCATCGATCTACTTTCACATCGTTTCTAGAAGAAGAACGACGATCAAAATGAGTTACTAAATGTTCTAAGGAATAGCCCAGGTTGCGATGATGCAGAAAATACACACAATATTGTCCATACACCAAGAAATCTGTGCCTTGTAATTTCACATTATTGAATCGGGTGGTCTGAGCATATCTTTTCATAAAGTCAATGATATCATCTCCCAAAGGGGGCAATCCATACGAATCAAAATATTCCACGCATCCTTCTTGAGGAAAGTAGACGGCTACCCAGTGGTTTCCTGGGAGATGACTGTCGTCCGTGTTGATCACATAAGCTTGATGGTCTTGAGGTTTGCGATGAGGGAGTTTATCTTTAGCACAGACGACAGGATTCCAAGAACAGTGTACGAACTGTGGTACAAAAGATAATAAAGTTCCCAGGTATCCATTTATTTGTGTGATTTTTTTCTTCACAGGTAATGATAAGTGATCAATTCGATCCTGACTTTTTGCTTGAAAATGTCTGACAAGTAAAAGGCGTTTAGCTCTGACTTCGGACCCTGGTTCACGAGAGTGTCGATGAGACGGATCTCCAGAGGTGTTAATGGAGGACAAGAATGTTCACGCAAGCCTTTATACCACTGATGCAACACGATTTCGTTCGAGATGAGACCCCAAACTTCGTCCAGATACTCGTCCAATTTTTCTTCTTGACTCAGCATCAGACATTTATCGTGTTGAATTTGACTGGGATGATCGTTTTGACATCCATAACACTCTTCCTTGATCAATTCCTTCATTTTTTTGCCAGGACTGTAGCAAAACAGGAGACTAAATGGGCTTCCTGTTCTGGCCATCGAGACTTCATCATGATGACTTCTTTGTCTTTGTCTTGAGGTTCTTCTTTCATGGTCTCCTCACATTCCATGTCCAAAGTTTATCCAGTAGGTAAAGAGGGATAACAGTCCTCCATAGCTTCTAATAATCTAGAATGACTTCTCTCAAACTGTTGATTTCTATCGTATTATCAAATTCTGCATACAGGACGACGTTCACTGTGTGATCTGGAGGTGGATTTGCAAACTGAAGTTCCACACGAATCTGACCAAATTTCATAGGGTGGAAATATTCCTCGTAGCTGCCTTGGTCTGGAGTGAAATCAAAACACCACAAAGCATAGCCTCCTGCATAATCGTCGTACGAAATACCGTGACATGTTTTTTCCTAACTGTCCGGTGGCTTCGTACAGGGACAAGTACGATCTCAAATAATTCTTCGCGGCACCAAAGTTAGGCTCAAAGGGTCGGGTACACAAGGACTTGCCGTCGCGACTGACTTCGATATTGGACACATTGTAATGTTGAAACTCAAAAGGATTTTGATCGTAGGTTCCGTTGAAGGCTGAATTCCTGACGATGCCAACGATCAAACGCTTGGGTAACTTTCCTTGGAACAGATGATCTTCGATCATGGATCGCTGTCCAGCGGGAATGGTGAACGTTTTTACTTCCACTCGTCGGATCGGATACTTGGCGATCGTTCTGCTCAACGTGTGACTGATGTCGTTTCCCACTTTAGGTAACACTTCCACGCGTCGTACGTAGAGTCTGGCTTCTTCGATTTTGGTTTTGTAAGTGGCACCAGCAGCAGCCATCAAATGGAAAGCGCCACTACTACGATTCAGTCTCAGACGGATATCCACACCATTCAGCAAATACTTCTCTTGTAACCACATGTCTAGATGCAAGCGATCCATCAGTTCTATACTACAACTTAGTGCAATTTTCGTTCGTCGTTCTACAAATCCCGTTGAATTTGTAGCATCCCCAGCAACTGTAATGCTGTTGAACTTAGTCGCTTTGTCAGGTTTCCATACGACGCAAACATCCAGATGAGTGTTCTTAGCTTCTTTTCCGTAGGTCAAGAGATTTTCCAGGTACGCTCGGTAAGGGTAAGTATTCATGCTGCTGCTGACCAGTTTGTTATTCAAGTACAAATCCACTTCGCTCAACAAGGAATGCATGAAATTATTGACGGGAGCTACTACATCATCGCCGTCTATGGGACCGTTGTCCGCTTCGGTTACTTTGACTTTCAAATACAGGTAACTGCTATTCAGATCGATGTAATCTTCGGGTTGTCCTTTGATTTCAAACTCGATGGGAGCGGAATCCGTCAAAGAGAAGACGGGATGAAATTCCACCCATTGGGATTCTTGCATGGTCGTCATGGTGGGGGGCATGGCAAACAGATCCAGTTCCGACTTGGAACAGGCGCAAGACTCTCGGTGCATCATTTTGTTCTGTTTCTCAATAATCGAAAACGTCTAAGGCTCGAACGGTTCTTCTTTTCTTTGCCTTTCTAGCTTTAGAAGTGTGAAGTCTGGTGAAAGGGTGTTTTCGTCGTCGTCTCTTTCTACCTTGTCCTTGCTGTGGCTTCAAGGAAGTAGGAATGCCTGACTCGGTAGCGTGCAGGGCATTTACAGGTGTTTCTCGTCGACCTAAAAGGTCTTTTCCCAATTGTAGCAAAACATTTTTGCCAGCCCTCAAGAAGGCTTCTTTGGGGTTTTGTTTGTCGATGATGACATTTTGGAGAAATTCTTTGCCTTGCGTCAGAGTGGCATCTTTCAAGGCGTGCAATCCGCGGGTCACCATCGGTTTCAACACCGGTGCCACCGAAAGAAAGGCCGATTTGAACATATCTCCTAAACCGTGTCCTCGCTGTCGAGCAACCCCTCGGTACACTGGATACATGACTTACAACTCGTGAGAGAACCGTTTTCGAAAATGGAGTTTCACCGTGACTTTTCCTTTGGTGAATGGAATATTTTGTCCCCGATCTCCTTTTATAGCAATGTTGACCGTGTCCAAATAAGACTTGCTGACAGGCAAATAATGAGGATGTACAAATTCGCGGTGTACGTGATAGGTGATTCCACCTTCCTCGTCAGCGGCCGTGACAGAATCCACTTTGAAAGGAATGACACGCAGTAATGGCACAGAGGTGGGTCCCACCACGTTATACTCCACCACATCGGAGTACACAAAGATCAAATTCAATCCTTGGTTCAGTTCTACCGGGGCACGAAAAAACTTGGCAAAAGAATCATTGTCGGAACTGACTGCTAATTCGACTTTTTGTTGTTCTAATTTCTTCCTCAGCTCCATGTCCCCGCCCAACATGGCAAACAATTCAGGACAAAATAAAATGGACATGATTTTACCCCCCTCAGAAAATGTCATCAGGAAGCGACGAGCTACTTTATGGTACTCCAGGTGACACTTTTTTGACACTCTCCAAAGCTTTAAGAAACACGACATTAAACCTGGAGGCTATGGTGCTCACCAAATGTTGACCACTAAAATAATCGCCTGGGGGAATGATCAAGCGATAGGTCGTTTTCTGAGTTTGTGAGTTATATATTTTGTTATCATATTTGATGTTGGTATTCAAGTACTGTTATATTTGCTCGTCATGAACTTTCACCTGAAAAGAATTTTGATTCGGAAGGACATTGAGGACTTGGGTCGGGTGAATGATTTCTACTAAAGCCACTTCCCAATGGGCTTCGTGATCTAATTGGATGGCCTGAGGTAATTTGGCGGTGTAACAGCACAACGTATTCTTGGGAAACACCTCCATGGAACTGTCGCTGGGTAAGGTTAAGTAAAACTGGTTGTTAGTGTGACTCATAATTCCAGAGTTCTGTGCCTGTCCGAGGGGTTACTGGACGTCAAAGGAGTGTCTCCGCCCAAAATGGGGTTGTTATTGTTATTGGATTGGTGACTGACACTGGCACTGGATACAAGGTTCCCGTTGTTCCCGTTCGAGGCGAATTTCAGGGAGGGATTGGGAAGCAGGTAACCAATGCAACTGCTCAATAAAATGGTCCACAATTGTTTGTCTCCTTATTGCAAACTCAAATTGTCAATGGCTGCACCGATGATACAATACACCACGAAGATTTGGCAGAAAAAGACGATTTGCGTTTAAGGCACACGTTCTCCACACCACACCCACAAGGGTTGTTTCTGTAAATCTTGCAGAGAAGAACTGGGTGAAGGAGTGGTCGCCGTAGCTGCGTCTGTGTGAAAGGGCATGATGGTCACTTCTTTTTATAGTCGATGACTTGCGAAGCGTCGATCCAAGAATCAAGACTGGGTGGATATCCTTTCCAACGTACTTTGACTTCTTTCACACGTCGTTTGCCCACTTTACGGGTTCCGCGTTCGAGAATGCTTTCGATGTCATACACGTCGTCTTCTTTTTCGGTGACACGTTGTAACTCGGGCAAATAAAACGTACCTTTGAGTACTTCTCCGTTCATGTCTTCCAATTTATAGACGGCAGGATGACGGCCATGCACTCGTCCAGTGACGCGAAACAATTCGGTGGTCCAGTTAGGTAAGTAACCTTTGTCAAAAGTGCGTTTCGTTTTGCCAATGCGCACCCAATCTCCTACGGCCAACACTCCACTTTTCTTGGGGACAGCTCTCGTCGGGGACGTACCAAACAGGCGCTCAAACACCAGCACTTCGTTGTCGGGAATCACTTCTTGCGGGGCACGTCCAATGCTTCGATGGTAAGCTTGGTTGTACGCTTGCACCAGCTGCGGTAAGATGTTGATGTACTTCAGAGTGTGGTGATGCGTAAAATATTTCCACATGCGTTCTTTCAAAGTACGTTGAAAACGTTCCACGATGCTGGCTTTGGTTTCAGGATTCTCGGTGGTAAAAAAATAAATGTCACGTTTCTTTAATTCTTTTTGGAAAACTTGGTTCAGAAATTCGGTACCTTTGTCCATTTGCCATCGAAGAGGGTGACGACCGCTTTGTTTCAACACTTGTTGCAGGGCTCGCACTAACTCACTGCTCGATTTGGAAGTCAAGGGCACAACCCAGGCAAATTTGGAAAAGACGTCGATGACACAAAACAAATATTTGTAGCCGCGATTGTAGCTGGCCAAATGAGAGACATGGGCTAAATCGGCTTGCCATTGATGATCGATGTCTTCCACTTGGGTGCGACTTCTTGAAAACTTGCGTCGAATGGGTTTGTGTAAAGTGTAAGTAGCTTGTTCTTGTAACCATCGTTGCACTTGAGGTAAACTGAGACGTTTCAGTCGCGTTTTGGCAGCACGATACAATTTTTGAACTCCTGCGTAACCTGCAGGATGGGAGGGATCGTATTAAATGCTGGCTAACACCTTCTCCATTTTCTGTGTGTTAATAAGTCACCCACTCTTCGGTGATGCTACTTTGGGTGGGACGAAAGGGTGGTTTGGAAACGGATTTACGTGTCCGATGGGCTACGGGAGTAGAAGTCGAAGGTAGTGGAGGAGGTGGCAATGGAATGGCTTTGGTCTTCTTTTCTTTTCTCACTTCTGGTTTCCTTTCTTTCTTTTTCGCTTCTGTCGAAGGAGGAGTGGACATCATCTTTTTAACCCAAGCTTTCATTTCTTCTCGTTGGGGTGTGGGGGACAGGGTCAACAAGGATGCTGAAATCTTACTAGACATGGGAGCTGCTGACGGTGTTTGAAACACTTCTCGTATCTCTTCTTCCTCAGGTCTTCGTGGGGTAGCATCTATGGTGACCCCTGGGGATGGTAGTAGTGGTGGTGTTGATAGTGATGATGGTGATGGACTTTTCATCAAGGTCTTAAAATTTTTCAGAGTGGGAATAGTTATTTCGTCCAAAGCTTTCTGGCGAAAGAGTTGCAGTTGTTGCAAGAGTTGCCCATACTTTTGCGATTTTTCTGTTTCGGACAAATCTTGGCGATCCATTAAGGACTGCAGTTCGTGTTGTAACTCTGGCATCTCGCTCAAATTGGGATTGGGAGGTAAATGCGGGGTGTATTGTTCTTGCCAAAGGTGGTATTCCATCCATCGTTTGTAAGGCACTAAAGCTAGTTTTCGTCCTTCCATGGGATGTCAGGGGTCAATTCTGAGATCTTGGGACTCCACAGGGCCTTTTTATCTTGCTCCCACCAGGCCTCCCAACACGGTTCCCAAGACTCCTTTCAGCAACAGGCCTAGCAAGAGGGGTAAAATTCCTCCACGTTGGACCAACATCTTCTTCTTTTGACGAAGGGGAATTTTCTTTTGAACCATTTTGGCGAAGAACGTAACGATGTTTGCCTAAGCATTGTTTCTGGTGTTTGGACAAAGGGATCGTGCCTTTCAACACGTTCAAACAACATTCGCACACGGTATCTATGACCTCTATGGAGGCTGATTGAATGAGTTTTTTTTCGCAGGGGTGGAGAAGCTTTGGACAGGACATATAACATGTCCCCATGTTTGACTAAACGTGGAGGCAGTCCTTTCCTTTTCTTTCCTTGGGGTTTAGAAGAGGAATGTTTTCTGGAGGGTGACATCTCTGCTTGTGGGTTCCTGGACATTCCCCAAAAATGCACTAACGTCGATGACTTAACACACACCCTTTTATCTTTTTTTTGGAACTATCGCTTTGTCATAAAGGTGACAATGTTTTTTTCCAAAATTGCCAAGGAATCCTCCCCTTTGTTGACGCCTCTTTTTCTTGGAGCGACTGTGTCTTTTCTTAGGGCAATGTCGATGCTTGGCTAAGCGCTTTGTCGGATGACGAGTCTGCCTTTGTCTCTTTCTTTTTTGACTTCTTTGAGGTGAAATCTTTTAGAAGTTCACTGATACCCCTACTTGGTCGCAGGCTTTTTTATACTGGAACGCGTCGCCACTGATTGTCTTTAGTCGTATCAAATTGAGGACAGGCATGACACGTCGTGCAGGGGTACGCAACGGACTAAATCGAGCCAGTTCTTGCTTGGACAAATCCAGTAAACTATGTAACATGCCCGATCTCTCTTGGACTTTGATTTTGGGAGAAGGTACTTTGTGAGCAGCGGCCATTGCCGCTAAATTGGAGGGTCCTGCCACTGGGGAAGTTCTTGGGGTCATCAACGGAGAAGTTCTTGGTGTGATCAACGTCTCCATTTACTTTTCAGTTCTTGGTGTCATCAACGGAGAAGTGGATGAACCTGAGGCTACCGGAGACGCGGTCACCGTCGTGGCAGGTCGTGGTTTACGAGTGTAAGGTTGCGTCCTGGCCGAAGTGCCTCTCTTGCGACTAGTTTTCTGTGGGCTTTTCTTTTTCTGGAGACTTTTTCTCTGTTTCTTTTTCTGGGGGCTTCTCTTTTTCCGGGATGGAGACTGGTAAGAGGAGGGTCCCGCCACTGGAGAAGTTCTTGGAGACAGTGGTCTCCTTGGGGACTTGGTCTTGCCACCGTGGCTCTTTTTCTTCTTCTTGGAGCTTCGTTTCACTTTTTTCTTGGGGAGAACTTTGGGAGCATTAGGATCCCATCTTAAGAGGGAGCGAATGATGATCCCTCCTAGAGTACCGCTCCCTCCAGGTTTCAAAAAGATTTGTTTTTTGGTCTGAGTGTCAATGCGGGGATCAGCCAGTTGGGTCAAAGCGACTTTGTTTCGATCAAAAAAGCGTTTGGATTGATGAGGACTCTGATCCCTTGTAGTAATTGGCGTGCTGTCACCGTGAACCATCGTAAGACTTCTTTCAGACTAGCTTCTAAGACACGAGCCCGTATTTGTGGATTTTTTCTCGACTGATGCCATACAAGGCACGAATCAATTTGACGGGAAGATGCGACTGAAGGGACGTCATGTTCAAACTGTGAGACAATTGAAAAGTGTCTGAGGTTTTTATAGATTTTTTTGGTGGGATTAAGTCGAAGACGGAGACTTGTACAGGACAGGCTCTCCGTCTTGATACCAGTGGTGAAACAATTGGCTACGAAATCCCAAATCATCGGGGGTCGTAGGTTTCAAATCGACGAGTAAATAGGCGTGTGGAGTTTGAGTGGCATCGTCGTACGCCTGAGTCAGCCAAGGCGTTCCTAACTGTTTGGCTAAGATTGCACTTGCGATTTATCTCACGGGCTTTTAAACAAGACCACGTAATTAGCATTGAGACTGATGATGCGATGGGCTTTACTTTGTTGAAACAAATTATGAGTGATGTAAACGACACTGGCATTACGATGATGCCCTTTGCGCGTAAACCATAGTTTAATTTCTTCTTCGTCTTCTCCTAACATGTCGTCGAAAATGACCAAATGGGTTTGACGGGAGTCAGAGACGATTCCGTCGTCTTCATTAGGAATGCCTTCCACAAACACGATGGAATCGTCTTGACTTTCTCGCAAGAGGCTGTACGCCGATTGCCACTCTTTGTAACACCACACGATGCGTTCGGGTGGACGATCGATCAAATGATGTTTATGTTCGATCAAACGTTTGACAAATTCGGTTTTGCCTGAACCGCTAGGTCCAGCAATGAGCATGTTAAAGGGATGGCAAAGATACAAAGCCTCCCAACTGGCACGATCTAAGTGTTCGTCGATGACTTTGACAGTAGAGGAAGAGGGAGCAGAGACAGCAGAGGTAGCCATAGTGTCAGGAATGTCACTTGTGACATGAAAACAAACAAGACAAGAGTTTATATACTTTTTTCAGGACACGTTTATTGAATGTTTTAAACATGAACACGAAAGACACAAATACATAAAAGCCAAAGGCTTAAGTACAACGATAAATGGCACATGAAAACCATCAACTTGGAATAGAAACAAGTGTCTGTACAACATGTTTTGGGTAATGTTCTGACCAGTTCTATAGGGGGTAAGGTCACACAAGTGTCCTCCCGAAAGGGTCTTTCAGACATGTCCACGACAGTCCTGTCCTGAGTGACGGGTTCTTCTTCTTCTTCTGACACCGTCACTAACACAGGTTGAAAAGTGACATTTTTTCTTGGACAACTCTCGTGCATACTGGGCCATTTCATGGGTCCAAGCCTCAAAATCCCATTCTTTCCAGGCACGGACATCTGTCCAATGGGGGTGTAAGTCACAAACTACACACACATCGTCATACACGTGTTCGGTAGCTAAAAGTTGACGAATCTTTTTTTCCCGTACAGGCCGAGAAGTATCCAGATGAAAACGCAAGGCTTTGAGCAAAAGGAGACTTTCGTGACCATTTAAAGGCACCACTTTCATGTTGAATGGGGTGGTAAGTACTGTTCGTAAAGAGTCCACAAGGAATCGGCTGGTAAACGAAATCCCAGAAAACAAGTCACTAAGACACACATTATGAGTCGTCCCAAATTGATTGGATAAAGTTCTTGTAATAATTGATGGTAATGATCCACGGTTTGAATATGGTCATTGAGTTCCTTCCACGGAATCTGTTCAGTCACTTGTGACATAAGCCGTGGCATGGATTCCTGTTTTTATAGTCTCTTTATTTCGGAAGCCATAAAGGGACTTTCTAACAAGAGATTTTCGTTCTCCAGTTGGGAATCTAAATCTTGCATACTGTAACCTACACTTCAGAGTTCGTTTAAAAGTTTCCTCTTCCGCTAAGCAGATTCCACGTAAAATATGTTGGTAATCCTTTAACTCGTCTTCCTCAATGCGTTGCTCTAGGTGAATCTCGAAGTAACCAAAATGATGAACATTTCGTTCATTCACTAACTCAAAGTGTTGAACACGGTCTGACCACTGAAACAATTTCTGACGAATCAGTCCTCTTATACCATTCAGGTACCAGTGGTTAAACATCTGGTGACGTAACGGATGCAACTGTTCTTTACGTTTGACTTGTATTTTGACCAGCTCTCGGTAAATGCGTTCTCTCAACTCCACAGGCAAAGCACGAATGTTCTCTTGTAAAGTATTCATGAATAGGTCATACTAAATCCTTTTTGTCTCTCACAAGAAATGTACGGTTTGCAAAGACATAGTTTTACTTCAGTGTCGAATTTAAATCGTTTAGTCACTAATTTACACATTACAATTCGTTCAGAAGTTTCCTCTTTCACTAAGTTGACACTGTGTAAAAGATGTTGGTAAGTCTTTAACTCTTCCTCTGGAATTCGATGCAGTAGGTTTACAATGTAGTAGATAGAATCATCAATAGCAAACCAATTCTTTTTAAAACCAGGGGGTCGTTGATCAATGTCTGTCCAATGGAACACTTTCAATTGAATCAGTCCTTTTATGGTATTCAGGTACCAGTGGTTCAAACACCGGTGACGTAACGGATGTAACTGTTCTTTACATTTGACTTGTATTTTGACCAGCTCTCGGTAAATGCGTTCTCTCAACTCCACAGACAAAGCACGAATGTTCTCTTGTAAAGTATCCATGAATAGGTCGGTCAGTACAAATCACAATCTTCTCCTAAAGCAAAAGTAATCCACATAGTAGGTAATTTCTGACCACTGCCATTCAGGGTAACGTCCAATAATCTCACTGAAATCTTTTCATGTAAACGGTCTAGAGTGATATAATAGGATGAATGCACACTTGACCCAGAGAAATCTAACACACTTGTTGACTTTTTTCACTTTCCTCTTGTGAATTTCTCGACACAAAATTTCTACAGTTACCCATTGAGATTTCACTCTGGCAAGTCCCTGCCAAACTTCCTTGTAAATCTTCTCCTGCAGTTCTTTAGGTAATGATTCAATAGCGTTTTTGAAATGAAGTTTAAATACTGGTCTCGGTGATGCCCAACATTTGACTCCTAGCCAATCTGGTTTCTTCTTCAACGACATGGTAAGTTACTTTAATGTCTCGGTCCCACTAAGGGTAAGTAATGACAATTCGGTGACCATCGAGCATGTTCTAGGTAGGCCGAATCTTGCGGTTCCCAGTGGTAAAGTGACACACCGCAACTGAAGCACTTGACTTTATCCCCTTCACCCAAGTAGAAAAATCCGGCTCTGGCTAATTCTTCGGGGGTCGGTCCTCCCAGATACTTATGGCATTTTCCTTTGAACGATTGAAGACGATTTTCAAAGTCGCAGTATTTCGACAAACGCACAGGAAACGAATATTCGTCTTTCACAGGTTCGTTTCGATGAGGGTTGGGTGACATGGACAGGAGTTTGCTCAGGGCTGGATGACATCCGTAAGGGTGTAGACGTGAAGGTTGACATCCACATTTAAAAAGAAACCCAGTAAAGTGTCCAAGAGGACGAGCGGCATCGCTTTCGCATCCCTCAGGTTTGACACGCACATCATCACTTTCCATGATAGGGGCAGTGAGAACAAAGTTCCCATGATGCTTTACGGCATCGCTAAGGTCACAGCGTACAGCATCGCTCCCATCGCAAGGCTCACAATCGCATTCTACTTCAGAGGCCCCAAACATGAATTGTGCCTGTCTGAACTTGTTTTGTGTTTCTCTGAAAGTATTCATCTTGTTCGCTTGGTCTTGCTAGTCACAATGAACTATCGATCTTGCCTAGGGTTCATTTTTATACTAGTCGCAATGAAGTCTCAAGCTTGTACATCGTTCCTTTTTATGTCTTGTTTTGGAAGGTACCGTCTCTAAGGCGCCGTCATAATTGTACCGTAGTGTAATGGGTGGAAAGGCCATAGAAAGGTAAGGACAGTGCGGAGACCATCGAGTATATTCCAGAATAGCTGAATCTTTATAGATACATAGATCCATTCGTAACTTCAGGCCACAGCTGAAACACTGTACTTCGTATCCCAATCCAGTCTCAGGTCCCAAGAAGACAAATCCTGTTCTAGCTAAAACATGCGAAGTAGGTAATCCTTCCCTATCCGTAGGCCATGCTTGAAACGCGTCCAATCGACGGGCATAATCATAATAGTCAGGTAAGAAGACTGGAAAATGGTAGGGTTTGAACTTGGAGTTCTCACTGGATTTCTCACTCAATTCTTGCTGTGGCGAAGTCATACTTCTGGTGGGTGGCTATCCTCTTACACCCAATGTTTTATATCGCCACGTCCATACGGCAAAGTAAAGTGGTTGGGAAGCCGCACTCGCTTCTGGTACACGATTTAATATACTTTTTCCGAGGGTCGACTGACGATGTGGTGAGTGGATAAACGTACAATCTTGTTCGGTTGATAGGTGGTCACTTTAAAGTGGTCATCTTTTCCAGAGTGCAAGGCTTCTTTCAATACGCCAAAGTTCACCACTCGACTGGTACGATAATTCAGAGTCAATCCTTTCACTTTACACTCCTTGTGCACTTCTCCTTGTTTGTCCCGGTATTCGTAGCCGTAATTTTTAGGACCACCACTGGCGAATCTTGTCGTCGGGGTGCTCGTCTGTCCAGGCTTCTAAACGGTCTCCTTCGATGTCAGGGTGCCGTTGACTCGCGTGATCGATGTAAATGCAACTGTCCGTGTCAAAGTACAGGACGCGTTCCCCTAACAGTTCTAAAGCTTCGTACAATTTTAAGCGAGCATGAGCTGTCACGTAAGCCGCAATGATGACATTTCCAAAAGGGCCGGCTCCTACAAAGTCTAGATCTTCTTCGTAATTGACTAAGATCAAATCCTCGCGAACGACGTCCAGGTGTTTCATAAATTTGGTTTTGTCGTGAATCATCTGAAAGTAGCGGGAAGGTTCTGTCAAATATTCCGTCTTGGGTAAACACGGTCGTTGTGCCATTTTACCCCACAAACAATTTAACATCACTTTGGCAAACGATCGCCTGCCTTCGTTTTTCTCGATGTGATCTAAAGTAATGCCTTCTTGTGCCCAGTATTTCTCTTTGAATGTCTTTTGGTCTTCGGGAGTGTGACACCAGGACGGATAGCCGCTGACTTCTTGCTTCAGTTTCAAAAAGGCATCCACGTAGTCTGCGAAAATGCCTTTCTGCGTAGGGTCACCCTTGTGGTATTGGTTTCTCTTGGGAAAGTAACAAATTTCGTATACTTCTAACAGTTGGTATCCCATTTCCAAAGCTTTGAACAATTCCACGCTGACCCAGGTTCCCGTCAAGGCCCGTTCTTCCTGGGTGTGATGACAATGCTGGTCTTGATTGCACGTTTCGGCACAAGTAGGGCACAAAGGAAACATCAGTTTGTCTTGGCAATGGTGAGGTAACACGGGATGGTTCAAGGCGGTGGGAGGCAAAACTTTGCACTTGATCAAGCCTTCGTATTGTCGAATGTTTTTCAGGTCGATGTGTTCCGTTAACAATTGTGGGTACCCTGCAGGAAAGCGACAATATTTGCACACGTGAGGATACAGCGAACACACGTCCAATTATTTGATTTCTTCTCCTTTCTCTTCGTCGGTTTGGTACAGCAAACAGGTGGCATTGGTCCTTCCTCCGTACAAACTATCCCTCGGGTTCAGGGGGTCCATGAACTGGTAACTTTCCACGATGCGTTAAACTCGGGATCGGTTTTCAAACGGTGATCGTACTCGTGTTCCCACATTTCCACCACTTGGTATCCTTCCTGTTCTAACTTGAGGCGTCGCTGACAAGTGGCCTGGTACAAGTCTTCCATGGTTCGTTGTAAAAACTGATTTTTAGTGTCACGATCAGGGTAACAGACAGGGCATCCGTGAAATAAGCAACCGTTAAACTCGTACACGATCTTGGGGTTTTCTAAGTCCCAGCCACCGACAGAATGCGTTCCGATGGTCTTTTCGCCCCATCCGTTGCGGGCATGCTGAATCCATTTGTCTTCCTTGTCGCACAAGTAATGTAACCAGCGTACGACTTTGACCGAGTATTGACGTTTGACATAGTTGGTCGTTTGAGGACTGATGACAGCCACGATGTTTTCAGGCATGAATCGTTGCCGGTACACTAAGGAACACGCTTTGGCAATGGTGCAAGCTTCTTTCAAAGGATCGACCCCTACGTGTTCCATGAACAGTTCTCGAAATTTTCCACAGCATCGCCGTAAAATGTCCACGTCGAAACGACAATACTTTAACATTTCTTCCTGAAAGTCGAAAGGGTCGGAGGCATGGACCTGGTACCAAGCGTAGAAAGCTTCTCGTTGTTCGGTACGCATGTTGTCGGGGTCGTAATAGTGAGCCTCAGGCAAATGGGGTAGAACGACATGTTGATTGGCTTCCGTATTGAAAAAGTGTGGAAAGTACCCTTTAGCCATTTCTGTCATTCCAAACGTTTTAGGCATGGCCAAGTAACTCATCGAATCTTTAAACTGCACTTGTCCCACTTGCATGAAAATGATTTTGGCTCCGTTCAAAGTCACTTTAGGACGTTCGGTGCCATGTTCTGTATAGTATCTGAGAAGAAACTGTCCATCGTATCCGGAGAAATTGTGAGCCATCACCGTGGCATGACGATGACAGTCTCCGTATATTTCTATGTCCTCTTGGCTCCACGTCTTGTCAATGGGGTCTAAGACCCATTGAGAGAAATCGGCTAGCGTGTTCGGTCCTCGAGATATTTTTTCACGTCCTCCAAGGAATCTTACTGCAGTGAGGGCAATGCCTGAAAATAGGTTCTTGAATGCGCTTCTCGCACGATTGATGAGCCACGCAGAAATTAGGAATGTGAATGCCGGTCTGTTGCATGCATCGAAATCGAAAAAGATGAAATTCCCTTTGTTCTTGTGACCGTCCTCTTTCTCTGGTTGGGGTTGGTATTTTTGCACGGAGCATTGGTGTTCCAAGTCCACGATGTGGTGACAAATGTGACATTTTTTCTTTCCTCGACATACGTGTGTCTTGACATTATTGGTACATAGACCTTGTCCACACGTAGGGCAGAATCTCAGGAGTTGACAAGCACATTTCTTCTGTCAACCTTGCGTCTTCAGATGTTGTTGGTAACAGGCAGGGCTGAAAAACGTGCGCAGACAAGCAGGACAATGCACTCGTTCTTGCCCTTCGTTCAGACAGGGTTGAGAGGCCAATTATCCTGAGCATTTCGATCCGCGATGCTTGTGTTGCTTTCGATTGTTATAGCCATAGTCACATTTCTCACAGTAATAACTGTATCCCAGGAATGCGGTGATACTGGTAATGTTATCTAAATGTTCATCGTGATGATAGAGGTGAATGTATTCTCCATCCTTAAAGTCTTTCCCTCGAAACAACAGAGTTCCGCGCACTTCTTGAGGGTGCACTTTCAAGGTGTAGAGTGGAGCTAAGACATCTTGCAATTTTTGCATTTCAGGAATGCCACAGGAGTTCTGCTTCGTTTCGTTGTTTGGCTCGGTCCGATTGTTGAATAGTTTTCCAGGCCCTTTTCCATTCTACCGTGTCGTTTTTGTCGGCATAGGTTCGTCCCACCACGATGGCCCTGGCTAAACACATCTGGTCTTGAGAATTGTGAATTTTGAATTTAGACGAGGCTGTTTTTGGTGCTGGAAGGTCGTTCGCCAATAACACCTTATTGCGTTGTCCGATCCCTTGAGTAGGAGAGACGTGGGTCATGGACAGTGTGGCTTTTCCATCGGTGATGTCAAACTGGTCATTGGATTTTTGCACGTGTTGAATCTTGTCCATGACTTTGGAAGCGGTCAATTCTGCAGGTCTGCTAAACTCGATCCAAACGGCGGATTTCAAACCGTCCTGTTGTATGGAAAGTCTCAAGCGATCGTCTTCTTTGTGTTGACATTGTCGCTTGAGTGAGGTGAGGAAAGAATCCCAAACCTCGGTGATGAACCCTTCTGCTTTCTCTAACGGTTCGTCGGACTTGAAATTTTTGAACTTCACCGTGTATTTGTAAGCCGTGGTTCTAAATTTTCTAGAGGGACGCTTTTCCGTCTCTCGAATGGAATAGTATTTTTCAGGGTTGACTAAAGGTAGTGAACTTTGTTTGAAGGAAAACTCTCTGGGTTTGGATTCTGGTTCACTCATGTCCTCTTCAAAATCACTGGCATGAATTTGTGCCAAGACTTCAGCCCTGGTACGAGGCGATAGATCACGTTTCTGCCTCTTACTTTCTTCTTCTTTCTTCTTGAATGAATTGAATCGTTTCATCTTGATAGCAAAACGTCAAATGACTAAAGTTTAAACACCATGGGCTACTTTATAGTCATGGCAGACCAATGTATATAAAGGGTATGTGTCTTGTCCCTTCACTATTGATTTCACTCTCTAACCGAACACAACGATGGACGAGACTACACAAATCGAACATTTCATCAGAGCTTTGCGAGGGGTCATCCGAAAATTTTCTTCAGACCAGTCGAGGGACTACTCTCCTTCCTTTCGAGATAAAAGTCAAGATACTTGCTATATCTGTCAGAAGAACGGGCATTGGTCTTCAGAGTGTCCAGACCGTCAAAAAAGCAAAACAGGGGCTAAAAGAGACAAAAGTCAAGATACCTGTTATCAATGTCAAGAAAAAGGACATTGGTCTCCAGATTGCCCTAAGAAACAACAGGAGCAAGAAGAGGGGAGTGATGGAGAGGAAGAAGAGGAGGAAGAAAGCAGACAGGTGAAGAAAAAGAAACAGGAGAAGAAAAGAAGAAGGAAGAAAGTGAGGAGGAAGAGGAGGAAAAGATTGTGACGGTGAAGAAATTTAAAAAACAGAGAGAGTGAACAATGAGACAGAAGAAGTCTTTGAACTTTTTAAAGTGTTATGTTGTGAATTGTGAATTGGATTGTAATATTTATAAAAGAATAAATTAGGTATAAAAGGTAAGTGTCTTTGGGTTTTGATTTTTAAATAAAAACCTACACTCACGCACTCATACACAGACACGTACTATAGGGTAAAATGGGGCTTTTTTTAGTTTGAATGGATGTTGGCAATTGAAAGACTATCTCTTTTCGTGAGACATGGTGTGAAGTTCTATGTGACCCATTGTTATGCGTTGGGGTGGGGTGCTCCCAATATTTATTTGAATCACTGTGGAATTCCCACCCTGGGTCGTTTTTGTAGGAAGTGAAATTAGTGATAGAGAGAGGTAAAGCTCAGAGCCCCCAGTCAGCAGCACCGACAATTAAATTATTAAGAACACAAAGGTGAAATCCAAAAGAATAACAATTTAATACAAATTAAACGATATTAATTTCTCAACCAATCTACTTCCTCTCGACCGTGTGACAACCTATTTCATCACGTGATTATAGTGTGAGATGGCTTTCCCCTGTACTTGGTTTCTACTCATCTGTGTTTACTACGCCGATTGCTTTCCTCCTTCCGGCGTTCTCCGATTCTTCCTGTCCTCTTCCCCTTTTGTCTTCTTTCCTCCTCCTCCTTTTCTTCCTCTCTTCCACCTTCAACGAGGCTTGTTCCCCGCCTACTTCTATTCTCTATTTCTCCTTCAACGAAGCTTGTTCTCCGCTACTTCTATTCTGTCTCTCTGAGACTCGGGACTTCACTACTCTGTCCCCAAAAGCTTCCTATGAAAAACACAAGGACGTTAGCATTTGTGTTAGCCATCTCGCTCACACTAAATCAGCAATCAATCAATCATCAGATCAAGGTTATCTACATCTTTGGTCACGCATTCGTGCACATCGTAAAACGCACACGTTCTTATAAAAACAACGTTGCAATAAGAGCGGTATCCAACTTATCATACAGAAATCACTAAATTGCGTCACATCAATATATATATATATATATATATATATATATATATATATATATATATATATATATATATATATATATATATATATATATATTCTTAATCTCATTATTCTCAACAATATTACAATAATCCGACGCATTTCTGTACATTTACACTCCCACAAGTGTACACAAATATTCAAATATCCATATTATTTAAATTTATACACTGCAACCATTTAACAAGCTACCATTTAATTCACAATGGCAAAATCTAGAATATCACATGAATAAATACACTAGTTTACTACGAAGTAACTAAATAGCGAAATATAATATTAATTCTGACAAGCGAACAATCTACATAATCATAGCTCCTTTCTCAAGTACGCATGTAAATTAAACAATACAAGCGTACTTCTACGTGCTAACGATTCTAGTAAATAAATATACATACTGCACTTAATTACAATTACAATGCCGTAACATTCTGCAACAATCGAACAAATAACTCACTGACCTTTACGAAGCTTTCTGTCCTTAGAAAGTACTAAGAGTTTTCCCGCAGAGTGAGAATATTCTGCTTTACCAGTACGACGGCTTACAAATCACTACTTCGTTATCAGCTCAAATGACTGTTAAGTTCTGATTCGAATTGATGGCCCCACCCTCCTCAGTTCTGATTGGATATCAATTATACCCCTAGTCGGTCCAGCTTAACAGACGAGCCTCAGGCCATCTGTCAAAGCGGGGAGATTTACAATAGCGTTGAGGGTCCTTTGTTCTTAGAACAAAGCTTCTAAAATCTATATGCTAGTGTTAACACCTAACGAAGGGTTCTTGTACAAACAAAATCGCCGTAAAAGTGCAGGGTCGACATACTCATTGCGCTAACCCATTCTTTTGTTCCTGACTTATGTAATCGCGGGCAGGCAAACATGACACATGGGTGGCCCTGAAAAGGGCCTTTTTTGGTGTAGGGGTGAGTTTAAAAAATCAATTTTAACTGCCTTAAGCCTTTGCCACGGCCAAGGCCTACTTCTGGACTGCGTACTGTTGATGATGATGATGATTTGGTTGAAATCACTTCTCTTCGGTCGTAATAAAGAAGTCTGATACATTTGTTTCAGACTTCTTAACTCCGCTAAAATGTCTAACAGTACCGTGACCGTTTGATTTTGACACCCTTGTTTCTTTGCTGCTGCTTCTTCTTCTTCTTCTTGTTTTTTTTCTTACCTCTTCTTCTTGCTGCTGTTGCTGTAGGAGAAAAGCTTGTTCTGCTTCCTTTTGCTGTTGTATAAATTTCTCCAATTCTTCTTTCTGTCTCTGTCTAAAATTCTCCACGTGCGGTAATGAAGGAGAAGGTGACGAAGGTTCCGGAACAAATTCTTGCGAGGTAAGAAAATCCACAAAATCCCAATTCACCTCTTCTGAAAGTAAGTCCGGGTTCCTTGGGTGGTCTCCACGGTTAGTGCACCCCAATTTATCGTTTTCTGAGTTTCCGTCATGTTGAAAAACTGTCGCATGGATTGACTGCGCGAATCTATATAGGACATGTGACGTCACAGACTGCTCTCTTCGGATTTGACGTGGGCTGACTGAATTTTGTAACGCGTGTTTGGATTGGTCAATGAACTCAATCCGTTTCAATCCTTCCTCTCCCTATAAATAAGTGCAGTTCACTGCATTCCTTCACCTGTTATCGGCACCCCCAACATGTGGACCGACGCGCAATCATCAACTCTTGTGTCTTCCATGATGTTCCGGACGGACATACCGATGTTATGTCCGACCCAAGTGGACAGTTGTCCACAGGACAGACACCAGCCTGTGGATAAGAAGAATATATGTGCAGAGGCAAGGATGCCTAAAGAGAGTATTAGTATATGGCCCTGCAGTCAGGTTCAGCTTGAGAAGAAGAAGATCTCACAGATGCCCTTTATGTTAATATTAAGGGTATATTAACATAAAACCAAAGACCCTTTTCAGGGCCACTCATAGGTCTCGAAAAGACCATGACTTTCATTGCCTGCCCCTTTTTTAAAAAAATTGTCTGTTGTCTATAGTGTGCGTGTGTGTGTTCTATCCCTCTCCTCTATTCCATAGACAAATAAGATCATGACCCTATTAAAATAGGGTCCCGACCCTGTTCCATTTCCCTTGACGCTCAACAGGCCCACGATTTATTCCCATGTTCCATTTCCCCTTGACGCTCAACAGACCCACCCTGTTCAATTTCCCTTGACGCTCAACAGGCCCAAGATTATTTTTTCCCCATGTTAAATTCCCTTGACGCTAAACAGACCCACGATTTTTTCCCATGTTAAATTTACGTAGACACTAAACAGGCCCGAGTGTGTGTGTCTGTAATGCTAATTCCCATTGACACTGAATCGTCCCACTTAACTACTCCTATGAATTTATTCTAAATCAAGAGTTTTTATGTCAGTTCCTACTAAACTAGCTAATTTACAGTGTTTCAACTTCTGAAGATAGAATTACACAACACAATTATTATCCTACTCGCCTTTCAGTTCAATACAATTATTTCTTGCATAATAGTATGTGCAAGTTCTCTAATCAATCGAATATATACTTTACTTTCTCTTAATGAAATACTTGGTAGATGGGTCTTCTCACATAAATCCACGACTCGACTTCCATTCATTCTGAAATATCATAGAACCCCACCAAGTAGCATACTCAGTATATTAACATCTCACTGATCACAGAAATTACGGTAAATCTCCAGCGGCATAAATGACAGATTTTCCATCGAATGGTTTCTCCATGCAAGGTCAAGGGACAACATTTTTAGAGAGTGTGAGATAAAGAGAGAGAGAGAGAGAGAGAGAGTGTGTGTGTGTGTGTGTGTGTGTGTGTGTGTGTGTGTGTGAGAGAGAGAGAGAGAGAGAGAGAGAGAGAGAGAGAGAGAGAAAGAGAGTGCATATAAGAGCGAGGGAGTGTGTACGAGAGTGAGAGAGTGTGAGAGAGTGTCTGAGAGAGAGAGAGGGAGAATGTGTGAGTTAGAGAGAGAGAGTGACTGCGACTGACTTAGAGAGTGTGAGAGTGCGTGAGAATAAGAGATAATGAGAGAGACGGAGCTTGAGTGAGTTCTTGTATGAGAGAGTGAGTGTATATGAAACATAGTGTGTGTGAGAGAGATAGTATGTTTGTGAGAGAGTGTGTGTGTGTATATACATATAAGTGGGATACAAATATATCTTACGTTTTACTGGTGAAAATGGTATTAATAGATAAACTCAGGCTGCGTAAGCACTCGAAGTTTCTCTGCCAATACTATTTGAGTCACCCATACTACGATATGACTAGTCACACACGTGTGATGATTGTCTATAAATTGTATAACAGAAGTTTTCTTCCAATTTTATTTAATCCGCTCTCTCTTAACATTCGGGTCGCATATGTTTCCGTTAGTATGCGCCTCTTTCTTGGCATCCAGGTTGATTTTTTTATATCTCGATTAAATGTTGCATCATCTATGATGATATGTGCAGCCACTCATTTCGACCGCTGACGTAGTTATATTAGCATCGTTTCCAAATTTATCAACGCATTATAACAGTAATGTTGTTTTATTTGAACAAGGCCATTCTATATAACTTTGTCGTACGTTTGGACAATTCTGAAGACAGGACAGGTGGTGAAAATATCTATATTTGAAAATTTTCGTAATTTAATTTATTTAGACAGTTCCTAGTGAAAATATGACTGCTTCTTGAGAGTTTTACGCTGTTAAACAAAACCATTCATGAGTTCATCTGTTACTTGATTTTAAAGTGCGAATCATTATAGAAGTCCAACCTAAATTTACCTACAATATTACATTCTTATTTGATCTGTAACATATTCATAGTGTGTTATTTTGAGGTATTGATATATATACATTATTATAAGGATATGTGCAACTGAATATACGGATGAGTATAATATAGTCTAATTCTTGATTTTATTGTTCATTTCAAGATGGCACAATGAATGTAATAAGTTTTCAATGTCCCATCGTTGCATTTTAATCGGTGAATCTCTCTCTCTCAATTAGTTGCTTATAGATCGAAATAAAACGTAAAAATATTGTTGGAAAATGGTATTAGACAACGCTAATATTTATTCCGGTGAATTTGCAGAAATCATTCAATTTGTCTGAGGACTTTTGATTCATTGTACCAGGAGAAGAAATGTAGAAATATCTAACAATATACTGGAAGAGAGCGAACCTTTATCTGATGAAACTAATATATCTATTAAAAAAGTGTCGACATTTCTAAAGCTATTATTAAATTAAAACTGACAAAAACTTTGGTCATGATAAAATGTTGAACGAGTTTGTAATATATGGTTGAGCAGAGATGCTGCCTTATTTGCAGCCTTTATTTAGTATCAATTTTGATACTGGTATTTTTCCACAGTAATGGTCAGAACGTTATATCGTATTCTTACATAATAGGAGCCCGGTTAGTGACCTTGTAAATTATATATACATCGTAGCTTTGTCTGGACTCAGTTCCGATATGCCTACTACTGATAATATATTTACAGTCCATATGATAATTACGTATCTAATTAATTCAAGTAGGAAAATATTTATTACATTTATTGACTGAAAAAGGTTTCTTCTAGAACACCTTTTAGGATACTAAATACAGGTTAAAATTATAAATTATAGCAGGAGAAAATATATATAAATTGAGTATGACGTTTCCTAAACGCATAGTTGTAACAAGGTGTTGGGAATGTGAACTACTACATACGATGATAATTGTATATTTTTACCTGTGAGGTTTTACTTGCTTCTGCGTACCCAATTTCACCATTTAAAAAAAATGTGATTACAGTTTTCCTTTTTCATTCTTTACTTTATTTTGTCTTCTTCAGATTGTTAGCTATTTCCTTTGTGGTTATTCGACACAGATTCAAGAATGATAAGGATTCATATTTTGACGCATACATCTAAAGTTTTGTTTTTATTTGATACTATTTCATTTTCAATCACAAAATGATATTCAAATATACATATCTATATTGCTGTAGTTTTTAATATGTGTCTGCTATTACTTAATTCTGGTGTGAGTTCATGTGCATATTTTATATATTTGCAAATGGCTAGCATGCGATAAATATAAATTATTATCCCAATAATGAGATTTTGATTGCTAGGTCACCCTGAGTTATCAGCATCAGAAAATCTGGATAATTACGATACGAAAATGGATATATCATTTTTATGAATGAGGAGTGTATAACAACTCATTTCACTGATATCATTGTTAATAACTGTTGTTCTTTGACGCATGACGGCAGCTGACACGTATAGGACTCATGGTACTAATTCATCTCCTATAGTAAACCTTTGCAAAATTCACGATATTAAATTCAATAACTTTAAAGTTCTGAATGTTTATGATCAAACCTATATTTATCAGTATAGTCATATCCTTGATGACGGATTCTGTACTGAGAAAGTCATATGAGCCGCGGCATTTTTTTGCTCTACATGTGTTTGAAGCATGTGCTTTCAATTCCACACCACAGTCAGGTGCTAATTTCACTGATGATTTTTCGGAACTCGTGTCTGTAAATAGACTGAAATTTCATCAATAAAATATTGTATCTATTATTTTAAGTTAAAACCAGGACTAACTCTCGAAAGATTATTTTCACTTTATATATATATATATATATATATATATATATATATATATATATATATATATATATATATACATATATATCTGTGTGTGTGTGTGACAGCTAAATAACTAAAACTGTTTATACCCGAGTTGTCATATGGCTTCACACAGAGTCAGACAAGTTTTCAAGTAATACTTCTAGGCAACATTAGGTCCAAAGGGTTTGGTATATAAAGCAGTATTGCGGACAAAACCAGCCAACAAACGTTTAGATATTTGTACTTAGAAGACTTGATCTTCGATCTTGGATCCTAGTCAAGAGGCAGGTGTGAAGGCTTTAACTTCCACTCATCGAAGAGAGTACTTGGCTGCTGTTCTGAATCGCGGTTGATTGATGTCGTTTGCCGCTTTAGGTTAGACTTCAATACGTTGCATTTAAGGTGTTCGTTTTGTATCAACCATCAACCATCAAAAGGAACATGAAACTACTTCACTTCAGACACACATATACATGTACACCATTCAATAAATGCTGATATCGCAACCACATATGCAGGTATTAAAGGATAAAACATTTCTCTTGTTTGACTTTTTTTTTGGCGGTCCTTAAACATTTTATTGTGAGGATCGTCAACATGTGTCAGTTCTGAACCATTGAAGACATCCAGGGTGTCGGGTTTCCACACCAATGAGGCATGTAGAAGTGTATTATTTTCAGTACGTCAATAGTTTTTCCAGGTAAATTTGGTTAGTGTTCACTATCGCTGAATAGACGTCTATTCAAGTGCTAATCCAATTTACCGAATAACGAATGTGTCTGGAGGTGGTGGAGATTTGTAATCTCCCCAACGAATTATGGTTTTTAGTTATCGTTATCTAGGAGATGATTGATCACACTGTTATTGCCCGGATCTACAAATGAAATATAAAATGAATCGATTAACAAATAAAATATGAAATTAATAGATGGAATAAACGAGATCGTAGCAGAGATATAGATTAGAATAACACGAGCCCCCGTTAGTAAAATATAACAATTTAATCAATTATATAAACAAAAGAAATCAAACATGACATTATTTGAATGACTCGTTTTTTTTTTCTTCTTCAGAAATAGTTACAAAATTTGTGCGAAATTCATTTAGCCGTTCTGTTATACTGATATAACAAATTTCATCATATGATTGAGTGACTGATCGAACTCAAATTACCGGCATGTCTGCATCACCTAGTGCTTCTGATCTTTACCAAATCGCTGTAGCTGATAAGTTGGAGTTTCAATATTTATTTTCCTTCTCTCTCTCTCTTCTAGCCTCTTCAGGTAATCAACTTCTTGGTTGCAGACTGCACTGTCTTTCTGCTGTGCAGTCAGGTATGGGGCTGTGTTCTTTCAAATGCAAAAACAACACCCAACCGAAATACGTGTCAGGTGTTTGTTCTACTGGGATCAACCAATATTCCCACACTTCTGCGTCATATATCGTCTATCGAAATTCAAGAGAACTAGCTAGGGTCATTTTGCAAAATAATACTCAATCGCAGTCCTATATCCGTGCATAAATCTATTTATTTTTGTACCTGCTGTCACATTCCTACTGAGACCATAACATAATTAGCTCTCTCAGATACTATTACAGTCCCACTGTGGCTATACATTTACCCGCTGATCTAAGCAGTCGGCACACGTTCCTTGACTCTCGGTTGAAGAGAATTTACAACTTAATTACACACGAATTAATGGTCTTCACTAATGCCCTAACTATGTTACTTTTGCTAATTAGCGATTCATTGACATATGTTTCAGACGTAGTAAAATCAATTCTCTGCATACCTTATATAAAGCTAGTTAGAATAATTCTTTTTAGACCGTCTTTATTAATAGCTATTCAGGAAAATATAATGATATGACTCCTGTTTCAAATGACCCACGACGTCCTAAAAATTTCCTTTGTTCCTCTCGACTCTTGTCATTTGACCGCTATTTTCCTTGCATTAATATTGCACTCTTATCTGGCATAACCATTAACCGAGCGAATTCTAATTAAAATTCCATTCATGCCTAAAACAGAGTAGATTGTGTCACTCGCAGTCAACAACTTATGACCAGTCTAACCCATACATCAAACTTGATGGTTAAGTGCCAAGCTGATCACGAGAGAATGCATTGTGAAACTATTCTATTGAAAGTATTCTACAAAAATTGGCACTTCTGAATTCCTCAGCACTCTCTGTTTTGACAACATTGACTTTCACGTACAACCATTCGTCATTCACATCAATGCAACGGTAGGTTTGTCTCTTAATTTTGACACGATTACATAAGAGTACACAAATATTAATTCAGTCCATCGTTCAATTTGATAGGAGAAATAAACTGTTGTTATGGATGTTTTTAGTTGGAGTACAAATTGTATTTCCACCGAGAATAACATCTAGAATAACAAACAAACTTGGAGAAAAGTGATAATCAGCATTTTTTGGAGTCTGTAAAATCTTTTTTTGAGACGATGAAAATTTAGATAGTATTCTATCTATCCACTTAGACCAGTTTTATTTAATATTTTGCGAAATGGATCATTAAACATTGTCGAAATTGCCGAGCATTACAATAATATCCTCAAGAAATTCATATGGTATAGATTTTCAGATGGAGATTCATAAGTGCTGTTGTTTTAGATTCATAAAAGCCAGGCCCATTTTTATATTTATATTCTTGAACTAGTTCGCTGGGCATTCCTACTACAAAAAAGGTTTAGTCGTCAACATTATTCAGACTTGGATGTGATAGACATAACGTAGTTTTGTCACAACTGACTGATCCAAAAATCGATACACAAACCAAAAACAAACCATTTTGAGACCTGCAGGAAGTAGCTCTTTATATGGTGTAATTATTAGCTCACTTTTAAAATGGGATCCCAATGCCAACTTTAAAAAAACAACAACCTAAAATCCGACCAAACGAAGAGAGGTATATTTCACACTCAAAGAAGATAACTAAAAAGAAACGACCCTTTCAAGAAAAAAGGGTACTGCCGCAAAAACGCACACGACCTCCTAAAAATCTTGCTCTGTAACTCTCTCTCTCCTTCTCAGATGACAGTTGCCACATGTGATGAAAAAAGTGGAAACCTATTTATAAAAGCATTGACACTTCAAAAGAAGCAATTCATGGTGTAATGAATGTATATATCCACAAACATGTAGTTCATGGTAGAACATAAATGTACATTTAAAACAATACGGTTCAAAACACCAAAGATAATTAAATATGTTTTAAAAACACCACGACTTCACATCACTTGCCTAGAATATTTTACTAGCTGATCAGTTTCTGTATAGGTTAAAATATATAAATACTATTTATTCTACGTTTTGTGTGAATTTTATTTGTATTATTGGTGCTGGAAAGGACTAAGATTTGAAATACGAACTAAAGATTGATCACGAGTGAACCAGATATTTTGCTTACATTTTCTAAATAATTCTATGTAACCTTAAACACTTGACCTTTATCACATCAACTCATATGTTTAATCAAAAATTCAAATATCTGATTACAGTGGTTGTCATAATATGGAATAGCTCAACATTAGTTAGTGCCTAACAACTGTACAAAATCCACCTGCTGAACCATTCCACCTTTGCCTGCTTTCATTGCTTGATAAGCATGCCCCTACAACCTCGAGTCAAGTCTCAGTGAAGATATGTCCTCCATGGTACAGCATCATAAACTTCATGCTGCATGCCGCCAAGAGGAAATGTCGTAAGGCCGATAGACAATGGCAGTCATCTGGTCCAGCAGTACATGAACAGATATATGAAGCTGCCAAAAGGAACGTTACAATTATTATTCATGCAGCAAAATAAAGTTATTCTAATATAAACACCACTGAGAGTACCATCTGAGAACACCAATTATGCATCACATACAAATTATTAGCGAGGAACAAATCTAAAGTCAAGCCACAGCCTCACCAGACAGTCTAATTTCTTCCACGACGAAGTGAAAACTATAAGATATTACATCGACAACATCAGACAACCTGAACCATCCTGATTTTACATCTATTGTAAAGCATTTCACCTACTCCCATGCACAACATTTCAGCCTATATCAACGGATTTTCTACGGACAATCCTAAAGAAGTGTGCCTGTATGTCATGTGAACTTGATCAAATTCTTGCATCATGGTATTTGAGTGTTTGGATGCTGTGCTACCTCCTCTGACTGACATCATACACGTATCTCTTTATGCAGGTGTTTTCCCATCACATTTTAAAACAGCTATTATGAATCTCCAATAAACGTCAAAAGTCTTAGAAAAAGATGTGCTGTCTCAAATAGAACCTCACTTTAATTTACGTTAACTCTTCTGTAATTTCCATTCGGCATATTGCACCTGCCACAGTTCTGAAAATGCTCACCTAAAAGTTGCTAGTGACCTCTGCTTTTGGATAATGGTAAAGGTTTAGTTCTCACATTCCTTGAATTATCCACACCTTTCGATACAATTGACCATGATATCTTACTTCACCATCTGCATCATGCTTTTGGCATCGACAGTACTGCTTTATCATGGTTCAAGTCATATCTAACTGAAAGAAACCAGACTGTTTCCTTAAATTGTAAACTTATCAGCATGATAGATACTCTTTGTTATGGTGTCACACAGGGTTCTGTTCTAGGACAAATTCTCTTTATTCTGTACACAATGCCCTTTAAAGTGTTATAAATCATCATGCTGTGTCCCACTCGGCTGTACAAATCTAGATGTCCAAATGAAGTCAATTCTACTATTTAAAGCATAGAAACGTGCGTCTCTGACGTTAAATAATGAATGATGCGCAATAAGCTATAAATGAACAATCATAAAACTGCAGCTATGCTCGTTGCCTCACAAATCATTTCTTAGGCTCAACAATTACTTGAATCAATTAATAACAGTGACACTCCCATTAAATTTAGACAATCACTTAGAAATCTGTTACCTTTGAACACACACACACACACACACATATATACACACATACACACCTAACCCACATGTCCTGAACACTTGAATTGCAGCATATCTGAAGATGAGACGCATTAGCTCTATTTGCAATCTTCTCACAGCTGATGTCACATAAACCGTTGTGTTCATTAGTACACTCTAGACTTGACTACTCTTCTTTCTGTCCATCCACTGTGTCTTCTATAGAATCTTCAAAAATATCAAGATCACACTGCTGCTAGGATCATTTTTAGAGCACCAAAAACTGGTCATATCACTCCACAGGCTACCTGTTCGCAGTACAATCAAACACAAAATGTATTCTCTCGTTTACATTTGTTTGACTGCCTCTGGTCCGAAATACCTCTTAATTTCACCCATGTGTATACTCCTGCTGGAAGCTGACCCTTCTATATTCTTAGCATTCCAACCGCTCCGGTGCCAAAGTGCTTAGAACGTCTTCCTCGGATGCGGGAGGTTGCGGGCTCGAACTCCGGCTGAGTAATACCAAAGACTCAGCATTAAAAGTAGTGTTAGGACTGGTCGGCCTGCTGTCATGATAATGTGACTAGGTAGGATATGATGCCAAATGTCCGCGGCATGATGCCTCAATGTTAGACATCACTATATACTTCCAGACTGCACACACTATAGCGATATGGCTGAATTTTTTTCAAAGCTACGTTAAAAATACCAAATCACACACACACTTAGTGTTCCCAATGTAAAAATTAAGTCCTACGGACAGCGTTCATTTTGCATATCAGGGCCCATCTACTTGGAATGAACTGCCTTTTGAACTCAGACATAAACGGAATATGATCACATTCAAAAGTGCTTTCCACCAGCAAGAATAAAATTGACATTCATCCATTTGTCATTATTTTTAGATTACAACTGTATTGTAAACTCATTTTTTATATTATTTTGTTAACCAATTTAATTTTAATGGTTACTGAGTGTCATAATTCATTTGTTTTTATACATTTCATGGTATATCATTCATAATGCAAACATACTATATATATATATATATATATATATATATATATATATATATATATATATATATATATATATATATATATATATATATATATATATATATATATATATATATATATATATATATATATATATATATATATAATGTGTGTAGTCTTTGTAAGTCGCTGCCATTGCTGCTTATAGGTTACTAAACAGTATTTAAGACCATGGAAAGTTCGTATAAGTACCCAGTAAGCTGGTGCCAAAGTGGCAAGACTACAAAGCGTGTGAAATTCAGATTCCTTGCGTATGCACAGCAGCATGTAAAAGACAGGTTTAAGAACCAATAAAGCAAGACATGGGTTTCCCTTTTAATTTTATTTTTCGTGTTTACTTCCAACATTTTTCTAGTATTTATTCTGGAATTTTCGTTATTGTATTAAGAATTTCAGATTTAAGATACATATTGCTAATCTGGACTGTTGTTTCAGTACCTAAATGTAGAAGTTCAATTTCTCGTATTTCTCTAACAGTAATATCTTTACTTCCTTATTTCATCTAGGAACCATTATCAGGATTTTTAAATGTTTAATATTCAACATTTAGTAACTGTCTGACATTTGTTTACAGCTCTCAGCTGTATAAATGTAAAGGAGTTGCCATTGGAATAGGGGCCCCGATTGGCCGAGTGGTCTAAAGTGCTGTCCGTTACGGATCACTGCCATCTCACCTCTGTCTGCGTGGGTTCGAGTCTCAGATTCAGCCAATGTGGGTATGAGAAAGCTCGCCAGTGGGTCGGTGGTTCTTTCCGGGGTTTTCCCAGGTTCTTCCTCCACCACTAATACTGGCCGCCATGTATAGCCTATCGTGTGCTGACAAATTGCGTTAAACCACACAACAGCAACAACCATCTGAATACACTGCAGTTCTACAGCTTAGTTTGGGTAGTCATTGGTGACGTTTCGTTACCAATATTGCCTTTCTTATTAATTTCTGCACTGCAATTTAACCTTAAGCTAAACAGCAGTGGAACCAAATTTCTGGGGGAAAAATATATTGAGTATAAAAATGCATCTGCAATACAGATAAATTGTGCTAGGGCAAATCTGGGTTTATAATGTTTGCAAGGCGCGGTTATACAACAAAAAAAGTTTATTCATGTTATTTGGCAAAAGGTACCATTTGATGAACAAATGTGTGATAGTCTCTCTTCCTTGGTTGGCTTCAAACCATTATCTTTGTTTGTTTTTATTGTGCAGTTTTGTAGTCGAGGAGAAATAAAGTGAATGTTATGTATATTTAATTTATATTGTTTGTTGGCTTTTCTCCACGATTATATATTATGCAAATATTACATTTGTAATTGGCCTTTGTCCAAAATCAAGTTTTTTGAATACATGAATAGCAACATTTATTTTGTAAACAACGTAATATATAGGTATTATTTATCTATGATTGATTAAACATTCAGATCTTCATCAATGGAAGTAGCCATGTTTTTTTGAATCTAGGACATTCGTTTTTCACTTGGAAATTCCTAATCTTGTTGACAACTTTGTAAGTTTTAAAATGGACATACATCCTGGATTCGTTATCGTGTCCTAGACGTTTATATTAATATTGTTTACTTCAAATTTATAAATTCATACCAAAACATTTGAAGTGGAATCAGTCATATTGTTGTGTTCAGTTTTTAATTTGATTGGAATTGTTTATTTAAATTATTCACTGGAATTACAAAATGCGCATTCATAGTCTTTGGTCTAAATCATTAATCTGGAATTATACTGAATTCAGTTTACAATATGTTGGATTATATTATTGTGAGACATCAAAAGTCTTAACACATCTCCATATTCCAGGTCATTAGCACATTGGAGGCTACAGGCATATAAGCACATTTAAATATTGGATTTTATTTGGAACACCACTGGATATAAAATGGAACTTCTTACAGTTAGACTTGTGATACACTGTCTGGTACATATGGGGATTTAATTCACAATGCTTTAAGTTCTTTTTAAATTTTCCCTTTGTATCACAGGGAAATAAATTATTTGTTGAATTTAAACAATATCTGGTTTTCATGTTACTTCATATAAGAACACAGAGCCGTGGCAGGATGAAATGAATTACAGAAATTAAAGAATGAAATTCGTCAATGGAGAAAGTAGGTTGCTGAAATTATTTCGAGTCTCCATTTCAATCAATTCGAATTTATTTTTAAAATATGAGCGAATGATTGTAATTATGAAATAACATATTAGTCAGTCTATTGAAGAAGCATCCGTGTTGAGGAAATGTTCAAATATGCTTATTAATAGCTTGTTACTCAGAATGCATCTTGGACTGGTGACTTTTTTGTTGTAAACGACTTGGTTCTTGTCCTCTTTCATAGTTTAAGTTTCAACAAAATTTATTCAAAAAATATCTTCACATATAATTTAAAATGATGCAAATATATCTGATTTCAGTACAAATCTGGAAGCTTATTAAAAGCTGTCTCCATTGTAACAAATAAACTCCAACATTTTTGTCTACTGATTGAATATGTATAGATCATATGGAAATAAAAATATGTACGAGATGAATTTGAGTATTATGTCATTATTGCAGAAAGATAATGAAAAAAGATGGGGTAAACATGTTCTGATTCATCGTTTAATCTTAAAATGTTTTAATATGTTAGCACAAAATTGCCGAATAACAATTTCTTAAATTGTAAGTTGATCCAGTAGTGTGAAAATAAATGTATTAGAGCTGCATATTTTTGACAATCTAACATAAAGTATTCATCTGGTGCGATATGTTTGCATGTACAGTACCTATTGTTCAAAATATGATTTACAAGATAAATCATTTAAACAACTACATTTAGTTCCGAAATGGGCTTGAATCACCTGATCACCAACCTAAGAATACCAAGCAGTTAAATATTTATCCGTATCTGGGTAAGCTTTGAGATATTGAATAGATGGGTTATTTATTTTGTCTTATATAAAGCTTCCCCTTTTTAACTGTAGAAGATATACAGTAGTCCCCCTCTTGAACGGCCCCCCTGACCAGCGGCCACCCGCTCCCTACGGCTAGAATCCGTTGGCACCGACGAGTTTGTGTTCAAAAGTACCCCTCGCGAAAGGCCACCCGGCTAACGCGACCAGCGGCCAGCATATTAGTGCAAAATCATAAAATTTACCCCTCACAAGCGGCCGCATTTTATTTGAATATGTATCCAGAACCAGTATTGTATTCATAACGTGTGTTAAGTAATCCGATTTCTGTTTCCCGATGTCAGGTTTTCGTTACTGAAAGAAGTGTTGAGTAAAGTACATTTACCACTAAAGTTAATATTATATCATTTACGCCTCACGAGAAGCCAAATTTATTCCATAAAAACCGAGAAAGACTCAAATTTTAATCCAATCAAAAGGGTACGTACATGTAATCCAATTAGCCCTACTGCTCTGTTATCATAAGATGTCCGGTTTAGTCACTCTGATAATTGTTAAGAATACAATTATCGAACAGTAGAAACAGCTGAGAAGTGGCAGTATCGATGTACAATACCCAAGTCAGCAGGAAAATGGTTTAATAGCCTTTATGGCTTCCCTTAGTAAGATGTTGAGCTTGTTCTCTTTGGTAATCGGTGGCTATTACTACTTACAATAATTGTCAAAATTACGAATCCTAGCGGCCGCGAGGTCAAATCTGCGTGATGTTAATGGTACATATCGAAGCCGTTTTGGCTTCTCTCATCTAGTTTCAAGAAATGTATAAAAACAATAGGGTACCAGACTGCGACTAACGAATCACGTGACAAGATCACTTCCTTTAAAAACACACGGCAATTTGTTTAGATGCATACAAAATTGTTTTATGAGTATTGTAGTTGGCAACATGAATAACTTACTGCAAAAAGATCAACATGTCATCGAGGAAAATAAAAATTCTCAGTTTAGAGAAGAACGTGAAAGTAATTCAACTGACGGGGGGGGGGGGGCGGCGCGTCAAGGACCCTTGCAGAAAACTAACGTCGGGAAGACTCAGATAAACAATATCGTGAAAGATAATGAAACAATTCTGCAGAAGTGGAAAGGTGAAATGGACAGAGAAAGGAAGATTGTTTGAGCCAGGAGACGTTTGAATCCTGATTTGAAAGACAAGAAAAAGCAAAAATTTTGTCAGTTGAACTGGGATATGACGACTTTACCGCAAGTAACGGATGGTTGCACAGATTTCAAGTGCGACACAGTAACAAATGTTCTGTCATTAGCGGCGAATCAGCTGATGTTTTTAAATGAAGTTGTCGAAGACTGGAACAAAAGACTAAACGATATATGCAGGGGATATGACAGCAAGGATATTTTTAATGTGATGAGACTGGTTTATTTTTTAGATTGTGGCAACAAAGTGACGTGATGTGAACTGTAACATAATTATAAAGACAGTGTTAAAACTGTATCAATGGTTATTCATAGCATTCTTTTGCAAATGATGACAAAGTTTGTTTTACGTTTATTTCACATCATGCATGTAATTTTTTAATTAAAATATTAAATATTTAAAATTAAATGTACTTGTGACTTTTTTCATATGTATTAACTATTCGCATTTGTCATCCCCCTCTAGCAAGGCCACCCGCATTATAAGGCCACTTCCCTGCTGCATTAGGGGTGGCTTTATAAAAGGGGGACTACTGTAAATCAGGTTTGATACAATGCAGTTCTACAAAAAGGGGGCCAAATAGTATTTGATGACGGAGTGGTGTGGGTCTCATTGATAACAAACTTGATCTTGTAAGCTGTGTGGAGGAAGGCACTGTACATTTTTAAACAATTAAGTTAATTTATTTCCTGTAACATCGATAATTAAAGTTCTTCCGCCTGGAATCCTTATATAGTAGTATGCATTCTTGGTACACCTGTTACTATTTTCATTGCCTCCAAATTTTTTTCTTCAAATGATTCTTGTTTTGGCTCAGTACAATTATCCCAGATACAAACATAATAGTCAAGCAAGGGACGTATATACAATTTATAGATTCCTGCCAAGGACAAGCGATCCAATCTACTCTTGAATTGCTTCAAAGTATTAAGTTTCTACCAAGCCTTTTCAGACAAATGCTTAACATGTATATGACAAACGTTATCACCTAGCAATGGAATGGACACGTTTATATTGGGACACTTTTTTGAACACCTCTACTATTCATTTGCATCACGGGATTGTTGTTTGGATTATATTTTTGCATTATAATATGGACCCTTTTCATCCAGCTTAAAAGTTTGTAGCCACTGACTGTACTCATCATGTACTTTTCGAATATCAAATTTCAGATTTCGTCCAGCTTCACTTGGATTTTCAATTATTATATATAGTGTAGTATCGTCAGTGGATAGCCTAACTGATGACTGCTCATCATTTAATATATATATATATATATATATATATATATATATATATATATATATATATATATATATATATATATATATATATATATATATATATATATAAACGTATTATTGAGGGCCAGCAAATTGGGACAACCCTTGGATTTTGTAGTGGTCATAATTTTTAACCACAACAGTACACCCAGTCTTGAGTGCCAATCATGGCAAAACAATTGAAGACAAAAGATGTCAACACATCCGTTTACACTAATTATGTGATGGCAACTAGTTTTAACTTCTTAAATGTTTGGTACCTGACGTGAAATTCTGTTCTTAGCTTTGTTGCACGACTTCCTTGTGCCATCTATTTTTGATACTTAGATGCAGATGAAAATTTATTTAAAACTTGCATTTTATCTCCTTGGTGTAGAATAATATCTCAAGTCCCTGTTATAACTCCTATATTGCATTAGAGTTAACTGTCGATGTCAGATAATGTCAGATCTACCAATATTTACATGGCTTGTTTGTTTCTAGTTGGATTTGAAGAAACTCGCCAGTTATGTTTTGTTATCTTAGCTTACAGGCAATGTATGATCGACCCAAAATACTTTTATCCCCAATGTTAGTTTTGTTTTCAAATAGCATCTCACGCAAAGTGCCCATTATATTTCTTAAGCTACATATTATTGGAAGTAAGCTGTCCAATTATGTCTGACCTGCCGAATAGTTTAATAGTTTCTACTAATTTTCAATAGTATCTAAAACAAATAAGTGCCTGCTTAATTTTGCATATATTTTCCGGTGGATCTTATTGGATTATGTGTACTGGTGCAGCTCTATAGTTTCAGACGACGGCATTATTTTAAGAATAGGTACTGAGTAATGCGTGCAACTTTTCTTCAGCTGGGCATTTGTGTGATCATTCTAATCGTAATTAAGTTCCTTCTATGTGTTCTTTTTCTACATGATCATTGTTGTATTTCAAGTTTTTTTTATCTCATTTAATTAATATGAATTTAATTTTAAAAAATATGGCTTTTCCACTTGCCCTGACAGTGGAATGACAAATGTATATCTTCTGATTATATATATACCTTTAAGATGGACATTAGTTTCTTATGGCCTGGTTAGGGTGCTGCGGTCAAACTATATTTTGCCCTACTTTTATCCGCCCCTGCCGGATGGGAACAGACAGCTGCTTATGGCATTTTCCATCATGCACGTTATTTGCCTGTATATTTAGCATTCAACGCTATTTTGTTGTCGGACCTAATTATCTATTATTTTTAGAAAACTGGACTTGTTTAATTCAGCAATTTCAGGTTTATTTACCTGACATTTTTGTGTACCAACTAGACTTGATCAACAAGACATCGATTCAGTGGATCTGTCCGAAAATCAATGAACTGTGGGCTCCAATACTCTGTTTTAAATAATATATCACTGGACAGAGCACTTAAGTTGGCTCCTAAACATGCCATCCTCTGTCAACCCCACATCTCTCGAACAGATCCCCCCCAACAGTCTGGGAGGAACTTGATCTACCACCTTCAGCTGTACGAAATCAAGAAAGCCACACGCCAATTGATGTAGGACAGGGTTCCAGGAAAGTAAGCAATCCCAGCGGAAGTTTACAAAGAAGCAAGACCCACTGCAATCAAAGCTTAACGTGATATATTCCAGAGCATCTTGAAACATGCAATGAGGCCGGAAAACTTCAATTATGCATTGCTCGTTTCCCTCTTTAAGAGCATAGGCAGCAAAGCTGACTACAGCCAGTACAAGGGCTATATCCATGCTCTCCAACACTGATATTTACCCGAGTAATCTTGAACCGACTAATTACTGTCAGAGGCTAACCTACTTGAGGCCAACTGCAGTTTTTGTCCAGGACACAGTACGGTGGGCATGATCTTCAATGTCAGGCAGGTCCAGGAGAAATGTATTGAGCAAAACATGGACCTATACTCCGTCTTCATCAACCTTACCAAGGCCTTCAATGCAGTCAACAGATAGGCCCTCTGGTCTGCACTAGCAAGGTATGGCTGCCCGCGTCAATTTCTCCAGATTATCCGGCTCTTCCATCATGGCATGAAAGGACCAATTCTTGCAAATGGCAACCCATCTGAACCTTTCAGGAACTTGAACAAGCTAAAACCGCTTGCATCCTGGTACCGGTCCTCTTCAACCTCTTCTTTACCTGCATCCTCAACCACGCCATTCAGGATTTCCAAAAGGGAGTGTATATCAGATACCAGCTTTGATGGTTCACTCTTTGACCTGCGATGAATCACTGCAAAATTGAAGATGCTGAAATTTCTCATCTAAGAAGCCCTATTTGCTGAAAACTGCCCTCATTGAAAACAATACAAGTGAGCTGGAGACAATGCTCAACAAGTTTTCCGACGCCTCACAGTTAGTCTTGGCATGAGTGAAGTTCTTCTTTAGCAAGATCCAAACACCAGTGTACCACAATCACAATCGACATCACTCACCTGAAAATTCTGGGCAATTTCAACTACCTAGTGTCATCTCTAATGATGGTTCGCTTCACAATCTCGGCAACAATCACTAAAGAAGGTCAATCACTCAGAAGGCGTTGCAACAGACTATTCGACCATCACAAAGTAACCTTATCCACCAAGTTGAAGGTCTATAATGCAGTGGTACCTCCCTGCTCTACAGATGCGGGACCTGTACCATATATCACAGATTAAGCAACTGGATACATTTCATGTGTAGGCTCTCTGGTCCATCCTTGGGATCTGATGGCATGATAAGGTTACTAACCTCAAGATCATGGATAAAGCCAAGACAACAACTATCAAGGCAATGGTGCTCAAGGCCCAATTTTGCTGGTCAGGCTATGTCAAAAGAATGGATGAAACCTGCTTGCAAAAACAGATCTTTGGAGAACTGAAGAAACCTGCCATCAGTTGTCTTCCATGCCCATAGAACCCATTCTTCTTTGGACTCCATCCATTACCATCAATCATATGTGTGTGTATATATATATATATATATATATATATATATATATATATATATATATATATATATATATATATATATATACACACACACACACACATGATGTGAGTGTGTGTGTGTGTGTGTGTGTGTGTGTGTTGTGTTTTATTAATACTTGTGTTTCAAACAATGGTTTTTGTGATTTACTTATTAGGATAAAGCATTCATGGCTAAATCAGACAGGCTTTTATTGAATTAAATATTTCTACAACATTTTCACTTCAATGAAAACTTGATCATAACATGTATGAAACTTAATTTTCATATACTAGCATGATTTATTGTTCTTTATTTCATTTTCATTTTTACTTATCTGAGAACATATTGATTTAAGGTAATGAGTTGAAATTACAGCTACCAGATACCGTATAGATCCGCGTGAATTGAAATAATATAAAACGCTAACTAATTCTTTCTTTTAAAGAGTTGAAATAAAACAAACATATGTAAAAGTTATTATTTTATTACCATATTACAGAAATACTGAATTATCAACTAACGTTGTTGAACTTTTGGAATGAAACATAGTACGAAAATGGGGGTGTTATCAATTTGCATTTGGGGGACCACAACAAATTCCATGAAACTTGGTACCCCATAAAAATTAGTGAAATTACAGTAATAGGCTGTGTATTATGGTGGAGATGTAAAATCGATATATTCATGTACCTTATGTCTTCGAAACATTTTGTGCACATGGTCCAAATAAACGATATCAAAGCAGTAAGCCATAATATATAAAACAAGGTTGCATTTAACAACAATCCACCTTTTCTACTGTAATGCAGTCTTCTTTAAAAATGACAAATATTGTTGAGCAAACACTGTGATCATGATTACACAAAATCATGAATGTCCCATGTGTAAACAAAATTATGAATGTCCCATGTTTACATTAAATCATGAATATCCCAGGTGTACATAAAATCATGAATGTCCTATGTTTACACCAAATCATAAATGTCCCAGGTGTACATAAAATCATGAATTTGCTATGTTTACACCAAATCATAAATGTCCCAGGTGTACTTCAAATCATGAATATCCCATGTTTACATCAAATCATAAATGTCCCAGGTGTACATAAAATCATGAATGTCCTATGTTTACACCAAATCATAAATGTGCCATGTTTACACCAAATCTCAAATGTGCCATGTTTACACCAAATCACAAATGTCCCAGGTGTACATAAAATGATGAAAAAATGCCATGTGTGCAATAGCTGGGTTCCACAGAAAATTTGTCACTGCAATATTTCTGAACATAGCGATACATACCACAGTATACTGCAACTATCTTAGGGACCAAACAATTTAATAGTTTTGGCACTGGGGTCAGAGTTTTAAAAAAAATTAAGGCTTTAAAGTAGGTGGAAAAATTATATTGTCTTCATTTATAGCAAAGTAACACAATATAATATTCAGTTAATGAAACTTAGGCATCATTTCTCTAATGATGGCAATGTGATAGGGTTGAAAGCTAGGGAGACAGAATCTATTTTGCTAAAGAAAGGTGTATGTTCTTAGTTTTATTAACTGTAAATGGCTGTAGCAGGTAACAATTCATTCTAGAGTATTATATCCATTATCTTTAATTTGAAAAAATAATGAGATTTAGAGGAGAAAAAATAAACTATCTCAGCTCAAACGAAAATTGTAGCCACCCCCAATCTCCGAAAATTAAATAGTATATGAATTTGCTTTGTGTATGTTAATTGTTCTATAAGCTGTCACCTAAAACCTGTAACTAAAATGGGATGATTAAGCTAACATTATACTGACATTAGAGAGCTTGTTGATAAAGAATAGTAAGTACTGACACTGAATCCTATTTACTAGCTACACAATCGTTATAATTGGCAGGGAAACTCTGAGTGGGAAGCCAACTCTTGCGCAAGATATTTAATAGTGAGGGCCAGTAAGGTTTAAACACAATGCCTGAACATGCAAGAAATGTTTTCTGTGAAATAAAAAAGTCATGGCAAATTTCAAAAGAAAACTGTTTTCCTGAAAATATTAGGATGATTCTCAGTCTCACAAAGGAATACATGTACAGAACTCCTATACACATTCCTCTTTTTTTTCTCCAAAAGTTTGATATGACCCAAATATATCTAACAAGGTCCAATATGCTGCCATGTTGGCATATATGACATATATTGAACAGCTTAAAGGTTCATACATATAATTATAGATGCAAAACATGATTAATTTTTGGAATTATTTTGTCATGAAAATAAGAACATGCCTTAAATCTCACTAAATTTGTAACAAGATTACTCAGGAGTTCCTGTACATTCCATACTAATTTGTACAATGATTACTTTAGAATTTCTGTACATTCTATACTGATGGGAACTACTGAAGTACCAGTACAGTGAAAAATTACATCCTAGTAAATCAGCAATTCCATGAAATTCTTATGTATACACAAAATCATGAAAAAGTCTCATATATACACAAAATCATTAATGTCCAATGCTTGCACAAAACTATGAATATCCCATATATTACAAAATTATAGAAAAGTTTCATGCACACACAAAATGATTCAACATGTGCATATCATTTGTCCGTCACGCCATTAGGTACCTTCTGAATCAATAATATTTATAGGAATCAATGCAAATAATGACTGAGTCAATATACTATGGATTGTTTGATATTTACAGCCAAGATTAGATTTTCATGATACATGACCTCAAGCATTTTATTCTCTTCTTGTATATTAGACTATATTAGACTTAAACATATTGCTGCTAAATAATACATATACGAAGTCAGAATTCTTTTAATGAATACTGAAGGATCAGGAGCATGTATAGAAGGCATTAAATGCAGTTCCTGGATAAAAGAATGTGTCATTTTGCAATATTCAATAAATAAGCATCTACATGAATGTTCTTGGAGAACAATTTAAATGTTGCACAATTACAGGTATGGAACTACTCATTATTTTAAAGCCAGAGAACCAGTCTACTGAACGGGGAGTACAAAGGACAATACTAAATACTGAAATGCACCCACTTGCTTGTAAATAGTTTTTAATTTTTCCATTATATATTTCATAAACTTCAATCTATGGACTACAGTTGACAACAATATATCTATTTTTAATTTTGATATCCCGTATCTAATTTCTCTACTGAAAAATAACATATGGATGCTTGGTGCAAGACTGTTATTAGATGCAATTCAGCGAGTTTCATGTTCAGCAGCACGAGGCAGAAGGAAATGCTGCAAAACACATATTTTGCAAGGCTAAGAAAATCCTTTAAATCTAATGAATGGAAGCATGTGTGGTTTTCATATCAATCTAATGAAGAAATTAGTTTTAGTTTTTTTAAATATAATTAACAGTAAGTTCTGTGGGAAATGAATTAATAGTGTGATCCTACAGTGCAATCAAAACCCATCAGAATTATTCAAAATACCAGAAAGAGACAATCAGCTGTATTTTTGTCATGCTGCAGTGTATATTTCAAACTGTCTGCAATAATAGTAATGTCCAGTGTCAGATTTCTAGTGAGAAAGGTTCAATATACACTCCTTTTCAGAATATTGGGATTGATATCACCACTAATCTAGAGTGCCAAGTAGAAGGCAAGACATTCAGTGTTATGTAAAAAGGCATCAAAATTATGTTAATCTGTAATTAATATAAAAACAATTTAAGTTAATTTTACTGATATCATTCAATATCTTCTGATATATCCACAAACACAGCTTTGTTCTATAATAATAAGATCCTCTACAAGATTTCTTGTCAGAAAGGAACAGTTTATACTCTGCTTCAGAATATCAGGATTGATACCAACACATCTGAATGCCTGCTCCAGATTCCTGAATGCAGCCTGCATAGCCTGCATTTGCCTTATCTCTTTCAAAACTTCCAAACATCCTTTGCATGTTCCATAAGAATATGTTCAATTCTGGATAATGGGACTTCCACTTCAATGCTCAGCTGCACATGTCCTGTCCCTATTATGCTACAGATCCATTTCAGATGACTGATCTTCTGGTTGCTTGTCTAGCATGCTAGGTTGATGGGAAGGCACTCTGTCCTCTGTAAGGTCATCAAAATGAGTGTTATGCTTCATATAGAAAAATTCTTCTCCCAAAAAATATTCAAAACGGGTATATATTGCTAAATACATTTTCTTTAACATTTATTCTTGAATCTGCATTTCAATTTCTGCAATTTATTCAATGGTTTTGCAGTTTTATTCTACACCATTGCTTGCAATATCAGCATCTCATAAAAATAAACAAACGCAGCAATAATGTAACAGAAAAAAGCATTCAATATTACTATCAAATTAATCTAGACTATCTTTGTCAGCTGACTCTAATCTATGATTTCAACTTAGGATTTTTAAAGTAAAATAAAAACAATTTATCCATTCTTCAAATTTGTGTAGTTTACATGTTCAAGTTTCTTGCTGGAATTGTTTGAACAAACAAGCATGGCTAATGGAAGGAGAAAAATGACTTTGTAGCCATTTATACTGTTGTCGGGGTCAATATTTAGAGTACATTGTAGAAACTGTTTTTATATAATACTTACCATCTGTTTTGTGAAGGATATTATGTTACAAAATACAAGACAATCAATAATATGCTACTACTGATTAAAATCAGTACAGACAGGAACATGATTTGTAATGGAGAACTTGCATTAACATTACTTCACAGGTGAATCCTCTACAGGAATAAGACTGAGTTCCTAACATTGAACAGACATGTATGGCTATATTTCTTTCACTCTAGCAAGTATTATTAGATTACAGCAAACATCTACTAATACAGTAGGATATCCTGATATTTAAATGCACTTTTAAATGTATCTATCCCTGTTAATGCATATAATTGCATGTTTCTAACCATGAAAATATGTATTTTAGTATGAATTCTTGGTTATCGCTGAGTATAAACTAATTTATGATAAAAATCCATGCTAAGACTTCATATACTGCTGCATAGCACTCAAGTTTTAGAAATTATTACAAAAAAAATTACAGAAATAAAATCAGAAATTGAATTATACAATAAATCGTTGTGTCTGCACACAGGCTTCCCATTCTCATAGATATCACGTAACCTTGGGAATGTACTGAAACAGAATCTGAGCAATTCAAAAATCTAATATTCATCCTGATGAGATCTCAATTCCGTCAGGACCATGTTGACTTCATCACAAACTGACCTCAAAATTAAAAAAATGATATGGAAATTAAAATGCTCTATTATAATGAAACACAAACAAAACATAATATTATTACAGAAATGAAATTCAACATAACATTACTATTAAATTCATATGGAATTTCTTTGCTATCTGATCTCTATAATACCAATTTATGTTTCTCTTTACTAAAACAAAATTCATTCTTCATTTTATCAAATTTTCTTCAGTTTACTTCTAACAGTTTCTCTTAGGGACCATTTTACAAAGAAAAGAATGAAAAATGGAAGGGGAAAATTGATTTTGTACTCTTTTGTACTGTTGTGAGGATCACTTTTTAAAGAAAGTAGTTAAAATGTATTCATATAATACTTACTGACTGTTTTGTCAAGGATACGATGAAAAAGAAATAAAAAACAACATGATACTACTGATTAAAATCAGTATATATAGGAATATGATGATACAAATTGTTCCTAGGATATGCTGACATTAGGATGATTGTACGTTTCTATGGACGTTTATGTGTATCAATGCATGCATCTATACATGAAGATATATAATTTGGAATGAATTACTGGTTATTAATCAATCTAAAACAATTTATAATGAAAATGCATGTTATGTTGCACAAAGGAATGAATCTATTTCCTTAAAGTTTTCATATCCTGATCATAGCACTCAGTTGTTGGGAAAATCAAAGACAGTAGACAAATAAAATCTGAAATTGAATTATACAATAAATCATTGTGTGCACTAAGGCTTCACATTCATCTGGATATCACATAACTCTGGAAATATATTCAAACAGAATCTGAGCAATTAAAAAAGTCCAATATTCATCCTGACGAGATCTCAATTCCATCGCATTTGTTGACTTGAGCACAAACTGATCTCAGATTCTATAATTGTATGTTTCTATAGAGGTCTGTGAGCATCCATGCATGCATCTATACATCAACATATGTAATATGGCATAAATTCCTGGTTATTAATCAATCTCAAATAATTTATGATGAAAATGCATGTTTCATTACACAAATGAATATCCTGATCACAGCACTGAATTGTTGGGAAAATCAAAGAAAATTTGAAAAAATAAAATCAGAAATCGAATTATGCAATAAATCATTGTGTGTACACAAAGGCTACACATTCGTCTGGATACCACATAATTTTAAACATTTACTCAAAGAGAATCTGAGCAATTAAAACAAATTGAATATTCATCCTGATTAGATTTCAATTCCATCACATCATGTTCATTTGAGCACAAACATGAAATTCAATGAATGATATCAAAATGACAATGTTCTGTAATAAAGAAAAATAAATAAAACATGATAATGTTACACAAACAAAACTCAAGATAACAATATAACTATTAAAGTCATCTAGAATTTCGCTGTTATCTGAGTGTAATATATCATACACACTTATCTCCACTTCAGTAGAAAAAAATCCATCCTTCCTTGTATCACATTTTGTCAGGTATGCTTCTAACTTTTTCTCTCAGGGATTAATTTGCAAGCAACATAATGCACAGGGGACAGAAAAATTTGATTTTCTACTAACAATGAACAGGTTATGTATAGCTGTAGTTCTTACAGTATATTTGTTTCCATGTATAATAGCCAACTTGTTCCTAGGGTATGCTGACATTAGCATGATTGTATGTTTCTACGGATGCTTATGTGTATCAATGCATGCATCTATACATGAAGATATATAATTTGGAATGAATTGCTCGTTATTAATCAATCTCAACCAATTTACAATGAAAATGCATCTCATGTTGCTCAATGGATTTAAGCTATTTCCTTAAAGTCTTCATACCCTGATCATAGCACTCAAATCTTGGGAAAATCAAAGGAGATTAGACAAATAAAATCAGAAATTGGATTATATAATAAATCATGGTGCACTAAGGCTTCACAGTCGCCTGGATACCACATAATCTGGAAACTTTATTCAAAGAGAATCTGAGCAATGAAAGACGTCCAATATTCATCCCAATCAGATGTGAATTCCATCACATGATGTTGACTTGAGCACAACCATGAAATTCAGTGAAGGATATCAAAATCGCAATGTACTATGATAAAGAAATATAACAAAACATACTAATGTTACACAAACAAAAATCAAGATAACAATATAACCATTATAGTCATCTAAAACATTTCTGTCATCTGCCTCTAATATATCACAGCAACTTAACTTCTCTACAGTAGAACAAAATCCATCCTTCCTTGTATCAAATTAGGTCCAGTATGCTTGAATATTCATCCTGATTAGATTCCAATTCCATCACATGATGCTGACTTGAGCAAAAACATGAAATTCAGCTTAGGATATCAAAATCGCAATGTTCTATTATAGAGAAAAATAACAATGTGTGAGCAATGTGTGAGCACTAAGGCTTCAGTCACTTGGATACCACATAATCTTGAAACATCATTCAAAGAGAATCTGAGCAATTAAAAAAGTTGAATATTCATCCCAATCAGATGCGAATTCCATCACATGATGTTCACTTGAGCACAACAATGAAATTCAGTGAATGATATCAAAATTGCAATGTCCTATTATAAAGAAAAATAAATAAAACATGATAATGTTACACAAACAAAAATCAAGATAACAATATAACTATTAAAGTCATCTAGAATTTTTCTGTCACCTGCCTCTAATATATCACACCAACCTAACTTCTCTACAGTAGAACAAAATCCATCCTTCCTTGTATCAAATTTGGTCCAGTATGCTTCTAACTTTTTGTCTCAGGGATTACATGTAATTTGCAGACAACATGATGCTCAAAGGAAGGAACAGATTGATTTTCTACTTTTGTGTACTGTTGCAATGGGGACATTTTAGAGAAAGTAGTGGAAATGAATTCATATAATACTTACCAGCTATTTTGTGAAGGATATGATGAAAAAGAAGAAACACAAAATAACATTACACTACTGAGTAACATCAGTATATATAGGAATATGATGATACAAATTGTTGTAATGGAGAACTTGCATCAAATTTAATTCATAGCTAAATCCTCTCTAACAATATAACCAAATTCCTAACAATGAACAGGCTATGTATAACTGTAGTTCTTACCCTATATTTGTTTCCATGTACAATAGCCAACTTGTTCCTAGGATATGCTGACATTAGCATGATTGTATGTTTCTATGGATGTTTAATCTATCAATGCATGCATCTATACATGAAGATATATAATCTGGAATGAATTACGCGTTATTAATCAATCTCAACCAATTTATAATGAAAATGCATCTTATGTTGCACAAAGGAATTAATCTATTTCCTTAAAGTCTTCATATACTGATCACAGCACTTAGTTGTTGGGAAAATCAAAGAAAATTAAGACAAGTAAAATCAGAAATTGAATTATATAATAAATATTGTGTGTGCACTAAGGTTTCACAGTCACCTGGATACCACATAATCTTGAAACTTTATTCATAGAGAATCTGAGCCATTAAAAAAAAATGAATATTCATCCTGATTAGATTTCAATTCCATCACATGATGTTGACTTGAGCAGAAACATGAAATTCAGTGAAGGATATCAAAATTGCACTATTCTATTATGGAGAAAAATAACAAAACATAATGTTACACAAACAAATATCAAGATAATATAACTATTAAAGTCATTTAGAATTTCTCTGTCATCCGAGTCTAATACACCATACTAACTTATCTTCTCTACAGTAGAACAAAATCCATCCATCCTTGTATCAAATTTTGTTCAGTACGCTTCTAACTTTTTCTCTCAGGGATTAATTTGCAGACAACATAATGGGTAAAGGAAGGAAAAAATTGATTTTCTACTTTTATGTCTGTTGCATTGGGGACATTTTAGAGAAAGTAGTAGAAATGTATTCATATAATACTTATGGACTGTTTTTAGAAGAATATGATGAAAAAGAAGAAATACAAAATAACATGATACTACCGAGTAACAACTGTATATATAGGAATATGATACAAATTGTTGTAATGGAGAACTTGCATTAAATTTAATTCATAGGTAAATCCTCTCTAATAATATAAACAAATTCCTAACAAGGAACAGGCTATGTACAGCTGTAGTTCTCACAGTATATTTGTTTCCATGTACAATAGCCAACTTCTTCCTAGGATATGCTGACATTAGCATGATTGTATGCTTCTATGGATGTTTAATCTATCAATGGATGCATCTATACATGAAGATATATAATCTGGAATGAATTACACGTTATTAATCAATCTCAACCAATTTATAATGAAAATGCATGTTTTGTTACAGAAAGGAATTAATCTATTTCCTTAAAGTCTTCATATCCTGATTATAGTACTCAATTGTTGGGAAAATCAAAGAAAATTAGACAAATAAAATAAGAAATTGAATTATACAATAAATCACTGTGTGTGCACGAAAGCTTCACATTCATCAGGATACCACATAATCCTGAAACTTTATTCAAAGAGAATCTGAGCAATTAAAAAAAATTGAATATTCATCCTGATTAGATTTCAATTCCATCACATCATGTTGACATGGGCAAAAACAAGAAATTCAGTGAATGATATCAAAATTGCAATGTTCTATTATGGAGAAAAAAAAACAAAAACATAATAATGTTACAGAAACAAAAATCAAGATAATATAACTATTAAAGTCATCTAGAATTTCTCTGTCATCCGAGTCTAATATATCATACCAACTTATCTTCTCTGCAGTAGAACAAAATCCATCCTTCTTTGTATCAAATTTTGTCCACTATGCTTCTAACTTTTTCTCTCAGGGATTACATGTAATTTGCAGACAACATAATGCTCAAAGGAAGGAACAGATTGATTTTCTACTTTTGTGTACTGTTGCAATGGGGACATTTTAGAGAAAGTAGTAGAAATGTATTCGTATAATACTTACCATCTATTTTGTGAAGGATATGATGAGTAACAACGGTATATATATATATAGGAATATGATGATACAAATTGTTGTAATGGAGAACTTGCATCAAATTTAATTCATACCTGAATCCTCTCTAATAATATAAACAAATTCCTAACAATGAATAGGCTATGTATAGCTGTAGTTCTTACACTATACTTGTTTCCATGTAAAATAGCCAACTTGTTCCTAGGATATGCTGACATTAGCATGATTGTATGTTTCTATGGACGTTTATGTGTATTAATGCATGCATCTATACATGAAGATATATAATTTGGAATGAATTACTGGTTATTAAACAATCTCAACCAATTTATAATGAAAATCCATGTTATGTTACACAAAGGAATTAATCTATTTCCTTAAAGTCTTCATATCCTGATCATAGCACTCAGTTGTTGAGAAAATCAAAGAAGGTAGACAAATAAAATCTGAAACTGAATTATATAATAAATCACTGTGTGAGAACTGAGGCTTCACAGTCACCTGGATACCACATAATCTTGAAACTTTATTCAAAGTGCATCTGAGCAGTGAAAGACGTCCGATATTCGTCCCAATCAGATGTGAATTCCATCACACGATGTTGACTTGAGCACAACCATGAAATTCAGTGAAGGATATCAAAATCGCAATGTACTATTATAAAGAAAAATAACAAAACAAAATAATGTTACACGAACAAAAATCAAGATAACAATATAACTATTAAAGTCATCGAGAATTTCTGTCATATGAGTCTAATATATCACAACAACTTAACTTCTCTACTGTAGAGCAAAATCCATCCTTCCTTGTATCAAATTTTGTCAGGTATGCTTCTAACTTTTTCTCTCAGGGATTAATTTGCAGACAACATAATGCTCAAAGGAAGGGAAAAATTGATTTTCTAATTTTATGTACTGTTGCAACGGGGATATTTAAGAGAAAGTTGTAGAAGTGTATTCATATAATACTTACGGTCTGTTTTTAGAAGAATATGATGAAAAAGAAGAAATACAAATTAACATGATACTACCGAGTAACATCTGTATATATAGGAATATGATACAAATTGTTGTAATGGAGAACTTGCATCAAATTTCATTCAAAGCTGAATCCTCTCTAAAAATATAACCAAATTCCTAATAATGAACAGGTTATGTATAGCTGTAGTTCTTACACTATATTTCTTTCCGTGTACAATAGTCAACTTGTTCCTAGGATATGCTGACATTCGCATGATTGTATGTTTTTATGGATGTTTATGCGTCTCAATGCATGCATCTATACATGAAGATATATAATTTGGAATGAATTACTCGTTATTGATCAATCTCAACCAATTTATAATGAAAATGCAGGTTATGTTGCAGAAAGGAATTAATCTATTTCCTTAAAGTCTTCATATCCTGATCATAGCACTCAATTGTTGGGAAAATCAAAGAAAATTAGACAATTAAAATCAGGAATTGAATTAGATGTGTGATGTGATGTGATTTTGATTTTAAACGTAGCTCTAAAATTTTTTCAGTCATATCGCTATGATGTCTGCAATGTGGCAGTTTATAGTGATGTCTAGCACTGGGGCATCATGCCGCAGACATGTAGCATGATGTCCCACCGAGTCGCATTATCCTGACACCAGGCCGACCAGTCCTAACACTAACCTCTTAATGCTGAATGCCAAGCGAGGCAGCTGTTGGTACCATTTTTTAAGTCTCTGGTATGACTCGGCCGGGAATCGAACCCACAACCTCCCGCATCCGAGGCGGATGCTCTAACCACTAGGCCACCGGAGCGGTGAAATTGAATTAGATAATAACTCATTGTGTGTGCACTAAGATTTCACAGTCACCTGGATACCACATAATCTTAAAACTTTATTCATAGAGAATCTGAGACATTAAAAAAATTGAATATTCATCCTGATTAGATTCCAATTTCATCAGATGATGCCGACTTGAGCAAAAACATGAAATTCAGCTTAGGATATCAAAATCGCAATGTTCTATTATAGAGAAAAATAACAAAACATAATTTTACACAAACAAAAATCAAGATAATACAACTATTAAAGTCATTTAGAATTTCTCTGTCATCCGAGTCTAATATACCATACCAATTTTATCTTCTCTACAGTAGAACAAAATCCATCCTTCCTTAGATCAAATTTTGTCCAGCATGCTTCTAAGTTTTTCTCTAAGGGATTAATTTGCAGACAACATAATGCTCAGTGGAAGGGAAAAATTGATTTTATACTTGTGGGTACTGTTACAATAGTGACACTTAAGAGAAAGTAGTAGAAATGAATTCATAGAACACTTACTTGCTGTTTTGTGAAGGATATGATGAAAAAGAAGAAATACAAAATAACATTATACTACTGAGTAGCATCAGTATATATGGGAATATGATGATACAAATTGTTGTAATGGAGAACTTGCATCAAATTTAATTCATAGCTAAATCCTCTCTAATAATATAATCAAATTCCTAATAATGAACAGGCTATGTATAGCTGTAGTTCTTACACTATATTTGTTTCCATGTACAATAGACAACTTGTTCCTAGGATATGCTGACATTAGCATGATTGTATGATTCTATGGATGTTGATGTGTATCAATGCATGCATGTATGCATGAAGATATATAATTTGGAATGAATTACTCGTTATTAATCAATCTCAACTAGTTTATACTGAAAGTACATGTTATGTTGCACAAAGGAATTAATCTATTTCCTTAAAGTCTTCATATCCTGATCATAGCACTCAATTGTTGGGAAAATCAAAGAAAATTAAGACAATTAAAATCAGAAATTGAATTAAATGTGTGATGTGATGTGACTTTGATTTTTAACGTAGCTTTAACAATTTTTCAGTCATATCGCTACGATGTCTGCAATGTGGCAGTTTATAGTGATGTCTAGCACTGGGGCATCATGCCGCAGACATGTGGCATGATGTCCCATCCAGTCACATTATCCTGACACCAGGCCGACCAGTAATAACACTAACCTCTTAATGCTGAATGCCAAGCGAGGCAGCTGTTAGTACCATTTTTTAAGTCTCTGGTATGACTCGGCCGGTTATTGAACCCACGACCTCCCGCATTCGAGGCGGATGCTCTAACCACTAGGCCACCGGAGCGGTGAAATTGAATTAGATAATAAATCATTGTGTGTGCACTAAGATTTCACAGTCACCTGGATACCACATAACCTTAAAACTTTATTCATAGAGAATCTGAGCCATTAAAAAAATTGAACATTCATCCTGATTAGATTTCAATTCCATCACATGATGTTGACTTGAGCAAAAACATGAAATTCAGCTTAGGATATCAAAATTACAATATTCTATTATAGAGAAAAATAACAAAACATAATTTTACACAAACAAAAATCAAAATATAACTATTAAGGTCATTTAGAATTTCTCTGTCATCCGAGTCTAATATACCATACCAATTTTATCTTCTCTACACTAGAACAAAATCCATCCTTCCTTGTATCAAATTTTGTCCCGCATGCTTCTAAGTTTTTCTCTCAGGGATTAATTTGCAGACAACATAATGCTCAAAGGAAGGAACAAATTGATTTTCTACTTTTGTGTACTGTTGCAATGGGGAAATTTTAAGAGAAAGTAGTAGAAATCTATTCATATAATACTTACACCCTGTTTTGTGAAGGATATGATGAAAAAGAAGAAATACAAAATAACATTATACTACTGAGTAACAACGGTATATATATAGGAATATGATGATACAAATTGTTGTAATGGAGAACTTGCATTAATTTTAATTCATAGGTAAATCCTCTCTAATAATATAAACAAATTCCTAACAAGGAACAGGATATGTACAGCTGTAGTTCTCACAGTATATTTGTTTCATTGTACAATAGACAACTTGTTCCTAGGATATGCTGACATTAGCATGATTGTATGATTCTATGGATGTTTATGTGTATCAATGCATGCATGTATGCATGAAGATATATAATTTGGAATGAATTACTCGTTATTAATCAATCTCAACCAGTTTTTAATGAAAATGCATGTTATGTTGCACAAAGGAATTAATCTATTTCCTTAAAGTTTTCATATCCTGATCATAGCACTCAATTGTTGGGAAAATCAAAGAAAATTAAGACAATTAAAATCAGAAATTGAATTAGATGTGTGATGTGATGTGATTTTGATTTTTAACATAGCTTTAACAATGTTTCAGTCATATCGCTACGATGTCTGCAATGTGGCAGTTTATAGTGATGTCTAGCACTGGGGCATCATGCCGCAGACATGTAGCATGATGTCCCATTCAGTCACATTATCCTGACACCAGGCCGACCAGTCCTAACACTAACCTCTTAATGCTGAACGCAAAGCGAGGCAGCTGTTAGTACCATTTTGTAAGTCTCTGGTATGACTCGGCCGGGGATCGAACCCACGACCTCCCGCATCCGAGGCGGATGCTCTAACCACTAGACCACCGGAGCGGTGAAATTGAATTAGATAATAAATCATTGTGTGTGCACTAAGATTTCACAGTCACCTGGATACCACATAACCTTAAAAGTTTATTCATAGAGAATCTGAGCCATTAAAAAAATTGAATATTCATCCTGATTAGATTTCAATTCCATCACATGATGTTGACTTGAGCAAAAACATGAAATTCAGCTTAGGATATCAAAATCGCAATGTTCTATTATAGAAAAAATTAACAAAACATAATTTTACACAAACAAAAATCAAGATAATATAACTATTAAAGTCATTTAGAATTTCTCTGTCATCCGAGTCTAATATACCATACCAATTTTATCTTCTCTACAGTAGAACAAAATCCATTCTTCCTTGTATCAAATTTTGTCCAGCATGCTTCTAAGTTTTTCTCTAAGGGATTAATTTGCAGACAACATAATGCTCAGTGGAAGGGAAAAATTGATTTTATACTTGTGGGTACTGTTACAATAGTGACACTTAAGAGAAAGTAGTAGAAATGAATTCATAGAACACTTACTTGCTGTTTTGTGAAGGATATGATGAAAAAGAAGAAATACAAAATAACATTATACTACTGTGTAGCATCAGCATATATGGGAATATGATGATACAAATTGTTGTAATGGAGAACTTGCATCAAATTTAATTCATAGCTAAATCCTCTCTAATAATATAATCAAATTCCTAATAATGAACAGGCTATGTATAGCTGTAGTTCTTACACTATATTTGTTTCCATGTACAATAGACAACTTGTTCCTAGGATATGCTGACATTAGCATGATTGTATGATTCTATGGATGTTTATGTGTATCAATGCATGCATGTATGCATGAAGATATATAATTTGGAATGAATTACTCGTTATTAATCAATCTCAACCAGTTTTTAATGAAAATGCATGTTATGTTGCACAAAGGAATTAATCTATTTCCTTAAAGTTTTCATATCCTGATCATAGCACTCAATTGTTGGGAAAATCAAAGAAAATTAAGACAATTAAAATCAGAAATTGAATTAGATAAGGAACACGGTTTGGCAATGGTGCAAGCTTCTTTCAAAGGATCGACCCCTACGTGTTCCATGAACAGTTGTCGAAATTTTCCACAGCATCGCCGTAAAATGTCCACGTCGAAACGACAATACGTTAAGATTTCTTCCTGAAAGTCGAAAGGGTCGGAGGCATGGACCTGGTACCAAGCGTAGAAAGCTTCTCGTTGTTCGGTACGCATGTTGTCGGGGTCGTAATAGTGAGCCTCAGGCAAATGGGGTAGAACGACATGTTGATTGGCTTCCGTATTGAAAAAGTGTGGAAAGTACCCTTTAGCCATTTCTGTCATTCCAAACGTTTTAGGCATTAGACTCAAAGGCATGGCCAAGTAACTCATCGAATCTTTAAACTGCACTTGTCCCACTTGCATGAAAATGATTTTGGCTCCGTTCAAATTCACTTTAGGACGTTCGGTGCCATGTTCTGTATAGTATCTGAGAAGAAACTGTCCATCGTATCCGGAGAAATTGTGAGCCATCACCGTGGCATGACGATGACAGTCTCCGTATATTTCTATGTCCTCTTGGCTCCACGTCTTGTCAATGGGGTCTAAGACCCATTGAGAGAAATCGGCTAGCGTGTTCGGTCCTCGAAAGATTTTTTCACGTCCTCCAGGAATCTTACTGCAGTGAGGGCAATGCCTGAAAATAGGTTCTTGAATGCGCTTCTCGCACGATTGATGAGCCACGCAGAAATTAGAAATGTGAATGCCGGTCTGTTGCATGCATCGAAATCGAAAAAGATGAAATTGCCTTTGTTCTTGTGACCGTCCTCTTTCTCTGGTTGGGGTTGGTATTTTTGCACGGAGCATTGGTGTTCCAAGTCCACGATGTGGTGACAAATGTGACATTTTTTTTTTCCTCGACATACGTGTGTCTTGACATTATTGGTACATAGACCTTGTCCACACGTAGGGCAGAATCTCAGGAGTTGACAAGCACATTTCTTCTGTCAACCTTGCGTCTTCAGATGTTGTTGGTAACAGGCAGGGCTGACAAACGTGCGCAGACAAGCAGGACAATGCACTCGTTCTTGCCCTTCGTTCAGACAGTGTTGAGAGGCCAATTATCCTGAGCGTTTCGATCCGCGATGCTTGTGTTGCTTTCGATTGTTATAGACATAGTCACATTTCTCACAGTAATAACTGTATCCCAGGAATGCGGTGATACTGGTAATGTTATCTAAATGTTCATCGTGATGATAGAGGTGAATGTATTCTCCATCCTTAAAGTCTTTCCCTCGAAACAACAGAGGTCCGCGCACTTCTTGAGGGTGCACTTTCAAGGTGTAGAGTGGAGCTAAGACATCTTGCAACTTTTGCATTTCAGGAATGCCACAGGGTTTGTCTTGGGGCAAGCTGGCTTGTTGTAACAGGAGTTCTGCTTCGTTTCGTTGTTTGGCTCGGTCCGATTGTTGAATAGTTTTCCAGGCCCTTTTCCATTCTACCGTGTCGTTTTTGTCGGCATAGGTTCGTCCCACCATGATGGCCCTGGCTAAACACATCTGGTCTTGAGAATTGTGAATTTTGAATTTAGACGAGGCTGTTTTTGGTGCTGCGAAGGTCGTTCACCAATAACACCTTATTGCGTTGTCCGATCCCTTGAGTAGGAGAGACGTGGGTCATGGACATTGTGGCTTTTCCATTGGATGATGTCTAACTGGTCATTGGATTTTTGCACGTGTTGAATTTTGTCCATGACTTTGGAAGCGGTCAATTCTGCAGGTCTGTTAAACTCGATCCAAACAGGGGATTTCAAACCGTCCTGTTGTATGGAAAGTCTCAAGCGATCGTCTTCTTTGTGTTGACATTGTCGCTTGAGTGAGGTGAGGAAAGAATCCCACACCTCGGTTATGAACCCTTCTGCTTTCTCTAACGGTTCGTCGGACTTGAAATTTTTGAACTTCACCGTGTATTTGTAAGCCGTGGTTCTAAATTTTCTAGAGGGACGCTTTTCCGTCTCTCGAATGGAATAGTATTTTTCAGGGTTGACTAAGGGTAGTGAACTTTGTTTGAAGGAAAACTCTCTGGGTTTGGATTCTGGTTCACTCATGTCCTCTTCAAAATCACTGGCATGAATTTGTGCCAAGACTTCAGCCCTGGTACGAGGCGATAGATCACGTTTCTGCCTCTTACTTTCTTCTTCTTTCTTCTTGAATGAATTGAATCGTTTCATCTTGATAGCAAAACGTCAAATGACTAAAATTTAAACACCATGGGCTACTTTATAGTCATGGCAGACCAATGTATATAAAGGGTATGTGTCTTGTCCTTTCACTATTGATTTCACTCTCTAACCGATCACAACGATGGACGAGACTACACAAATCGAACATTTCATCAGAGCTTTGCGAGGGGTCATCCGAAAATTCTCTTCAGACCAGTCGAGGGACTACTCTCCTTCCTTTCGAGATAAAAGTCAAGATACTTGCTATATCTGTCAGAGGAAAGGGCATTGGTCTTCAGAGTGTCCAGACCGTCAAAAAAGCAAACCAGGGGCTAAAAGAGACAAAAGTCAAGATACCTGTTATCAATGTCAAGAAAAAGGACATTGGTCTCCAGATTGCCCTAAGAAACAACAGGAGCAAGAAGAGGGGAGTGATGGAGAGGAAGAAGAGGAGGAAGAAAGCAGACAGGTGAAGAAAAAGAAACAGGAGAAGAAAAGAAGAAGGAAGAAAGTGAGGAGGAAGAGGAGGAAAAGATTGTGACGGTGAAGAAATTTAAAAAACAGAGAGAGTGAACAATGAGACAGAAGAAGTCTTTGAACTTTTTAAAGTGTTATGTTGTGAATTGTGAATTGGATTGTAATATTTATAGAAGAATAAATTAGGTATAAAAGGTAAGTGTCTTTGGGTTTTGATTTTTAAATAAGAACCTACACTCACGCACTCATACACAGACACGTACTATAGGGTAAAATGGGGCATATTTTTAGTTTGAATGGATGTTGGCAATTGAAAGACTATCTCTTTTCGAGAGACATGGTGTGAAGTTCTATGTGACGCACTGTTATGCGTTGGGGTGGGGTGCTCCCAATATTTATTTGAATCACTGTGGAATTCCCACCCTGGCTCGTTTTTGTAGGAAGTGAAATTAGTGATAGAGAGAGGTAAAGCTCAGAGCCCCCAGTCAGCAGCACCGACAATTAAATTATTAAGAACACAAAGGTGAAATCCAAAAGAATAACAATTTAATACAAATTAAACGATATTAATTTCTCAACCAATCTACTTCCTCTCGACCGTGTGACAACCTATTTCATCACGTGATTATAGTGTGAGATGGCTTTCCCTGTACTTGGTTTCTACTCATCTGTGTTTACTACGCCGATTGCTTTCCTCCTTCCGGCGTTCTCCGATTCTTCCTGTCCTCTTCCCCTTTTGTCTTCTTTCCTCCTCCTCCTTTTCTTCCTCTCTTCCACCTTCAACGAGGCTTGTTCCCCGCCTACTTCTATTCTCTATTTCTCCTTCAACGAAGCTTGTTCTCCGCTACTTCTATTCTGTCTCTCTGAGACTCGGGACTTCACTACTCTGTCCCCAAAAGCTTCCTATGAAAAACACAAGGACGTTAGCATTTATGTTAGCCATCTCGCTCACACTAAATCAGCAATCAATCAATCATCAGATCAAGGTTATCTACATCTTTGGTCACGCATTCGTGCACATCGTAAAACGCACACGTTCTTATAAAAACAACGTTGCAATAAGAGCGGTATCCTACTTATCATACAGAAATCACTAAATTGCGTCACATCAATATATATATATATATATATATATATATATATATATATATATATATATATATATATATATATATATATATATATATATATATATATATATATATATTCTTAATCTCATTATTCTCAACAATATTACAATAATCCGACGCATTTCTGTACATTACACTCCCACAAGTGTACACAAATATTCAAATATCCATATTATTTAAATTTATACACTGCAACCATTTAACAAGCTACCATTTAATTCACAATGGCAAAATCTAGAATATCACATGAATAAATACACTAGTTTACTACGAAGTAACTAAATAGCGAAATACAATATTAATTCTGACAAGCGAGCAATCTACATAATCATAGCTCCTTTCTCAAGTACGCATGTAAATTAAACAATACAAGCGTAATTCTACGTGCTAACGATTCTAGTAAATAAATATACATACTGCACTTAATTACAATTACAATGCCGTAACATTCTGCAACAATCGAGCAAATAACTCACTGACCTTTACGAAGCTTTCTGTCCTTAGAATGTACTAAGAGTTTTCCCGCAGAGTGAGAATATTCTGCTTTACCAGTACGACGGCTTACAAATCACTACTTCGTTATCAGCTCAAATGACTGTTAAGTTCTGATTCGAATTGATGGCCCCACCCTCCTCAGTTCTGATTGGATATCAATTATACCCCTAGTCGGTCCAGCTTAACAGACGAGCCTCAGGCCATCTGTCAAAGCGGGGAGATTTACAATAGGGTCCTTTGTTCTTAGAACAAAGCTTCTAAAATCTATATGCTAGTGTTAATACCTAACGAAGGGTTCTTGTACAAACAAAATCGTCGTAAAAGTGCAGGGTCGACATACTCATTGCGCTAACCCATTCTTTTGTTCCTGACTTATGTAATCGCGGGCAGGCAAACATGACACATGGGTGGCCCTGAAAAGGGCCTTTTTTGGTGTAGGGGTGAGTTTAAAAAATCAGTTTTAACTGCCTTAAGCCTTTGCCACGGCCAAGGCCTACTTCTGGACTGCGTACTGTTGATGATGATGATGATTTGGTTGAAATCACTTCTCTTCGGTCGTAATAAAGAAGTCTGATACATTTGTTTCAGACTTCTTAACTCCGCTAAAATGTCTAACAGTACCGTGACCGTTTGATTTTGACACCCTTGTTTCTTTGCTGCTGCCTCTTCTTCTTCTTGTTTTTTTCTTACCTCTTCTTCTTGCTGCTGTTGCTGTAGGAGAAAAGCTTGTTCTGCTTCCTTTTGCTGTTGTATAAATTTCTCCAATTCTTCTTTCTGTCTCTGTCTAAAATTCTCCACGTGCGGTAATGAAGGAGAAGGTGACGAAGGTTCCGGAACAAATTCTTGCGAGGTAAGAAAATCCACAAAATCCCAATTCACCTCTTCTGAAAGTAAGTCCGGGTTCCCTTGGATAGTCTCCACGGTTGGTGCACCCCAATTTATCGTTTTCTGAGTTTCCGTCATGTTAAAATACTGTCGCATGGATTGACTGCGCGAATCTATATAGGACATGTGACGTCACAGACTGCTGTCTTCGGATTGGACGTGGGCTGACTGAATTTTGTAACGCGTGTTTGGATTGGTCAATGAACTCAATCCGTTTCAATCCTTCCTCTCCCTATAAATAAGTGCAGTTCACTGCATTCCTTCACCTGTAATCGGCACCCCAACATGTGGACCGACGTGCAATCATCAACTCTTGTGTCTTCCATGATGTTCCGGACGGACATACCGATGTTATGTCCGACCCAAGTGGACAGTTGTCCACAGGACAGACACCAGCCTGTGGATAAGAAGAATATATGTGCAGAGGCAAGGATGCCTAAAGAGAGTATTAGTATATGGCCCTGCAGTCAGGTTCAGCTTGAGAAGAAGAAGATCTCACAGATGCCCTTTATGTTAATATTAAGGGTATATTAACATAAAACCAAAGACCCTTTTCAGGACCACTCATAGGTCTCGAAAAGACCTTGACTTTCATTGCCTGCCCCTTTTTTAAAAAAAATTGTCTGTTGTCTATAGTGTGTGTGTGTGTGTGTTCTATCCCTCTCCTCTACTCCATAGACAAATAAGATCGGGACCCTATTAAAATAGGGTCCCGACCCTGTTCCATTTCCCCTTGACGCTCAACAGACCCACCCTGTTCAATTTCCCTTGACGCTCAACAGGCCCAAGATTATTTTTTTCCCATGTTAAATTCCCTTGACGCTAAACAGGCCCACGATTTTTTCCCATGTTAAATTTACGTAGACGCTAAACAGGCCCGAGTGTGTGTGTCTGTAATGCTAATTCCCATTGACACTGAATCGTCCCACTTAACTACTCCTATGAATTTATTCTAAATCAAGAGTTTTTATGTCAGTTCCTACTAAACTAGCTAATTTACAGTGTTTCAACTTCTGAAGATAGAATTACACAACACAATTATTATCCTACTCGCCTTTCAGTTCAATACAATTATTTCTTGCATAATAGTATGTGCAAGTTCTCTAATCAATCGAATATATACTTTACTTTCTCTTAATGAAATACTTGGTAGATGGGTCTTCTCACATAAATCCACGACTCGACTTCCATTCATTCTGAAATATCATAGAACCCCACCAAGTAGCATACTCAGTATATTAACATCTCACTGATCACAGAAATTACGGTAAATCTCCAGCGGCATAAATGACAGATTTTCCATCGAATGGTTTCTCCATGCAAGGTCAAGGGACAACATTTTTAGAGAGTGTGAGATAAAGAGAGAGAGAGAGAGAGAGAGAGAGAGTGAGAGTGTGTGTGTGTGTGTGTGTGTGTGTGTGTGAGAGAGAGAGAGAGAAAGAGAGTGCATATAAGAGCGAGGGAGTGTGTACGAGAGTGAGAGAGTGTCTGAGAGAGAGAGAGGGAGAATGTGTGAGTTAGAGAGAGAGAGAGAGTGACTGCGACTGACTTAGAGAGTGTGAGAGTGCGTGAGAATAAGAGATAATGAGAGAGACGGAGCTTGAGTGAGTTCTTGTATGAGAGAGTGAGTGTATATGAAACATAGTGTGTGTGAGAGAGATAGTATGTTTGTGAGAGAGTGTGTGTGTGTGTGTATATACATATAAGTGGGATACAAATATATCTTACGTTTTACTGGTGAAAATGGTATTAATAGATAAACTCAGGCTGCGTAAGCGCTCGAAGTTTCTCTGCCAATACTATTTGAGTCACCCATACTACGATATGACTAGTCACACACGTGTGACGATTGTCTATAAATTGTATAACAGATGTTTTCTTCCAATTTTATTTAATCCGCTCTCTCTTAACATTCGGGTCGCATATGTTTCCGTTAGTATGCGCCTCTTTCTTGGCATCCAGGTTGATTTTTTTTATATCTCGATTAAATGTTGCATCATCTATGATGATATGTGCAGCCACTCATTTCGACCGCTGACGTAGTTATATTAGCATCGTTTCCAAATTTATCAACGCATTATCCAGTAATGTTGTTTTATTTGAACAAGACCATTCTATATAACTTTGTCGTACGTTTGGACCATTCTGAAGACAGGACAGGTGGTGAAAATATCTATATTTGGAAATCTTCGTAATTGAATTTATTTAACAAATATTTAGACAGTTCCTAGTGAAAATATGACTGCTTCTTGAGAGTTTTACGCTGTTAAACAAAACCATTCATGAGTTCATCTGTTACTTGATTTTAAAGTGGGAATCATTATAGAAGTCCAACCTAAATTTACCTACAATATTACATTCTTATTTGATCTGTAACATACTCATAGTGTGTTATTTTGAGGAATTGATATATATACATTATTATAAGGATATGTGCAACTGAATATACGGATGAGTATAATATAGTCTAATTCTTGATTTTATTGTTCATTTCAAGATGGCACAATGAATGTAATAAGTTTTCAATGTCCCATCGTTGCATTTTAATCGGTGAATCTCTCTCTCTCAATTAGTTGCTTATAGATCGAAATAAAACGTAAAAATATTGTTGGAAAATGGTATTAGACAACGCTAATATTTATTCCGGTAAATTTGCAGAAATCATTCAATTTGTCTGAGGACTCTTGATTCATTGTACCAGAAGAAGAAATGTAGAAATATCTAACAATATACTGGAAGAGAGCGAACCTTTATTTGATGAAACTAATATATCTATAAAAAAGTGTCGACATTTCTAAAGCTATTATTAAATTAAAACTGACAAAAACTTTGGTCATGATAAAATGTTGAACGAGTTTGTAATATATGGTTGAGCAGAGATGCTGCCTTATTTGCAGCCTTTATTTAGTATCAATTTTGATACTGGTATTTTTCCACAGTAATGGTCAGAACGTTATATCGTATTCTTACATAATAGGAGCCCGGTTAGTGACCTTGTAAATTATATATACATCGTAGCTTTGTCTGGACTCAGTTCCGATATGCCTACTACTGATAATATATTTACAGTCCATATGATAATTACGTATCTAATTAATTCAAGTAGGAAAATATTTATTACATTTATTGACTGAAAAAGGTTTCTTCTAGAACACCTTTTAGGATACTAAATACAGGTTAAAATTATAAATTATAGCAGGAGAAAATATATATAAATTGAGTATGACGTTTCCTAAACGCATAGTTGTAACAAGGTGTTGGGAATGTGAACTACTACATACGATGATAATTGTATATTTTTACCTGTGAGGTTTTACTTGCTTCTGCGTACCCAATTTCACCATTTAAAAAAAAATGTGATTACAGTTTTCCTTTTTCATTCTTTACTTTATTTTGTCTTCTTCAGATTGTTAGATATTTCCTTTGTGGTTATTCGACACAGATTCAAGAATGATAAGGATTCATATTTTGACGCATACATCTAAAGTTTTGTTTTTGATTGATACTATTTCATTTTCAATCACAAAATGATATTCAAATATACATATCTATATTGCTGTAGTTTCTAATATGTGTCTGCTATTACTTAATTCTGGTGTGAGTTCATGTGCATATTTTATATATTTGCAAATGGCTAGCATGCGATAAATATAAATTATTATCCCAATAATGAGATTTTGATTGCTAGGTCACCCTGAGTTATCAGCATCAGAAAATCTGGATAATTACGATACGAAAATGGATATCATTTTTATGAATGAGGAGTGTATAACAACTCATTTCACTGATATCATTGTTAATAACTGTTGTTCTTTGACGCATGACGGCAGCTGACACGTATAGGACTCATGGTACTAATTCATCTCCTATAGTAAACCTTTGCAAAATCCACGATATTAAATTCAATAACTTTAAAGTTCTGAATGTTTATGATCAAACCTATATTTATCAGTATAGTCATATCCTTGATGACGGATTCTGTACTGAGAAAGTCATATGAGCCGCGGCATTTTTTTGCTCTACATGTGTTTGAAGCATGTGCTTTCAATTCCACACCAGAGTCAGGTGCTAATTTCACTGATGATTTTTCGGAACTCGTGTCTGTAAATAGACTGAAATTTCATCAATAAAATATTGTATCTATTATTTTAAGTTACAACCAGGACTAACTCTCGAAAGATTATTTTCACTTTATTTATTTATTTATATATATATATATATATATATATATATATATATATATATATATATATATATATATATATATATGTATCTGTGTGTGTGTGTGACAGCTAAATAACTAAAACTGTTTATACCCGAGTTGTCATATGGCTTCACACAGAGTCAGACAAGTTTTCAAGTAATTCTTCTAGGCAACATTAGGTCCAAAGGGTTTGGTATATAAAGCAGTATTGCGGACAAAGCCAGCCAACAAACGTTTAGATATTTGTACTTAGAACTATTTGCACTAGTGCAAGGATATTTGTGATGAGAGGTGAATGGATCTTGTTATGCAATTGAAACAAAGCAATATTGACCATTGGGGGGCCAGCTGAGCAGCAGGGGGGGGGGACGAATCGGACATTTTGTCCAAACGTCATTTGGCTTAATTAATACTTTCTGCACTCAGCGGATCCGGTGTCGTCAGCGCCCGGTAAAAAAAAAGACGACGTCGTCGTCGGGGGATCGTCCAAACGTCATTTGGTTTAATTAATACCTTCTGCGCGCCGATCCCCAGCGTCGTCAGCGTCCGGTAAACACAGCGACGACCGCGTCGATGTCATCGCCCCCCCTGCTGCTATGATTTTACAAACAGAGTGATCACTAACTCCTCCTCTTGTAGATCAATTAGGTTATTTGACTGATCGGTAAGTCTAAAATTAATTCTCGTTAAAAACCGATTATGGCATCTCATATAGACCGGATTAATCGGACTCTCAACGATTAAGAATCCCGGAGGGGCTGTTGGTGAAAATGAATAAAGGATATACCCCTGTTGAGCCTGATTTGATTGCTTGGTATCCACCTGGTAACTCCCTTCGATAACATCGCACACTAGATTGATTGCTATCACCGATCCGATATTTACGTTGTACGGGGCAATATGCCTACCATCATCTCCGTTATCGTGTCTGAGGATAGTTGATGGGGCGAAAAAATCATTAAGAGACTTTCTTAGTTCTGGCACGTTGTATTCTGGAAACTTGAAATCGGGTAAATCGGCTTCTGTGATATTATACTCGGTTAGGAATTTTTGCTTATTATCATCGCTGTTAGCAGATATTGTCTCAACGATTCGTTTATTAATATATTCCATGTCTGATATAAGTTGATTTAACACCTCAACGTGTTTTTGTGCTTTTGTTTTCCGTAGCTGTTCTAGTTGTGATTGGCAAATACGATTAATCTCGGCAAACATATCAATGATATCATTTAAACTAACTGTGATCACGACGGATGATTCAGAAGTTTCCTCATGCTGAAAATACCATTGCATGGTATTTCTGTTTTGAAATATAAACCAACTGGGCAATAACGTGCTTTTCATAATAGACAAATTATCTTGATACCGGGGGGTAATCTCATGATACGATTGCGCATTCGTGGGGGGGGGGGGGGGTCCGCGGCGATTTCATGAGGTGGATTCTTAGGCCATCCTAGTATGGTTCTTATTGAACTGTTATAGATATCAACCATATACCCCGGTGTGCTTATTTCAATCGTCGACGATAACGTCGGTTCATGAACCGTAATAGCGATTTTTGACTCTTTTCCTGTGATCGATTTTATCCTGCGTTGAAATTCTTTATTGATTTGTTCTATTTGGTATGACCCAGTTGGTATTGTAACCTCCTTCCAGTCTGGGGTTCCATCGGGTTTACTTGTCCATGCAAAAACCAGCGAGTTATTAGGTTGTTGTCCGTTAAATGCGTCCGCTCGAATATTAGGCCAACTGTGATATACTCGCAATTTTGCCAGCGCTATTTCCTTCACTGGAACCGGTGATGGGAAGTTCACACTGAATTCGGGTTTCGTTGACGTTATCGATATCATATTTGTTTGTACCGGAGTGGTGTTCTCCGCGATCCGCTGAAGTAATTGAAACCCTTCGGGGTTCAGCGACATTATTATTATTCGTTGTTTTTAGTGTTTAATTTTGACACCGAATATTAACAACCTGCTTGTTTTTAGGTCATTGAAGTGGTTCCGGCTTCCAGTTGAAAATCCTCGATTTTTGACATCGCGGAGCTATACAACTGGACCATCGTGGAGAATTCAACATCGGATATGAACAAATTATCAATCGACAACGAGATCAACCCGGATAATTTCGAGTACGCGTCGGATACTATTTGATGTTTTACTGTATACTCGTTGAGTTTTTTCTAAAAACACGATGATATTTTCCTAGTGATTGCGTTGGCAACTCCAGCAATTGTTGTCATTGCGGAGATAGCGATTGGAACAGCGATCGGGGCTATCGTGGTCACCGTGGATAAAATAACACCGGTACCGGCTACTATACCTGACACCGAGTACACGACCGCGTCGATGGCGGTTATTTTTCGGCGGTATTTTTTTATTTTTGCGCGGTATTGTTCGGAAAGCGTTTTCAAGTTCGCGGAGAATTCTTTTGCGGTATCGAATCGATATTGATGTGACGTCGGTGATACCTCTGATTCAATTACCCTGGTGGTCATTTTATTTTAAAAGAGCTAGTGTTTTTAATTACTTAGATTCGCTACAAATTCCACATACCATGTAATGTTTGCCTTGGTTAAATTTCTATCAACGGCATAAATTGTAAACGGTTCAGTTGCGTCCTTGTCTATAATTGTTGATATTGTATTGTTAAACCCGGATGAACTCGACGATAATATATTAAACTGCATCATTGAAACCAGTGTCAATCGATAAATGCCCTTAACAGTCGCGGTAATATTTACTATATTCTGTGTAGGAGTCCAAGTGAATGATCCATGCCGAATCGTGTATACTGTGTTGATGGTGTTCTCATGAGGGATTTTTATTTTTTCGAGTTGCTCTGTTATATTTTTTTTGTTCGCTGCAACATCAAGTTTGATCGTTCCTATTTCCTGTGTATTTTCGGTCATACTAGTTCTGATCGCTGCATTATTAGCAGCGAGTTTAACTATTTCCCTCCAATGCCCGCTCATACCTCTTTCGTTCGCTTCAACGTAAGTTTTGAGCGTTATTATTTCCCCTCCATACGCGTCTACACTAGTTTTGACCGCTGAAACATCAGTTCTGAGCGTTATTATTTCCCCTGTATGCGCGTCTATATTATTCTTGTTCGCTGCAACATTAGTTTTGATTGTTTCTATTTCCCGTGTATTCTCGGTCATACTTTTTTTGTTCGCTGCAACATCAAGTTTGATTGTTCCTATTTCATATGTATGCACGTCTATGCCTTTTTTGTTCGCTGCAACATCAGTTTTGATTATTCCTATTCCCCGCCAATACGCGTCTACATTTTTTTTGTTCGCTTCAATATCAGTTTTGATTGTTCCTATTTCCTGTGTATGCGCGTCTACACCCTTTTTGTTCGCTTCAACATCAGCTCTGATTGTTATTATGTCCTGTGTGTGCGCGTCCACATTATTTATGATCGTTGTAACATCAGTTTTGATTGTTTCTATTTTCCGTCCATGCGAGTCTACATTATTTATGATCGTTGCAACATTAGCGCCGATTATTTCTATTTCCCGTTCATGCACGTCTACACTCCTTTTGTTCGTTGCAACATCAGTTTTGATTGTTTCTATTTCCTGTCTATACGCAGTGATATCATTTATAGTTATTGTAATCTCATCCGGTTTGGTATTTTTTTTACCAAAGAATTTATCAAAGTTGTCATCGATCCTGTTAACATTTTTTCGTAACGTGTAAAATTGGCCCGACAGCGTTGTAAACTCCGAAATAGTAGTTTTTATCCCCGCAAGATTCGGTTCGGTTACCGTCGGGGTCCCAAAAAAACTAGCGGTAGTGAGTTGTATATCGGTGACAGATTTTTTCACCTCGGTGACAGATTTTTTCACCTGCGCGTCGAGTTCGATCACCAATCCATTCAACCTTATAAAACCGTCTTGGACTAATGTTACCCTATCCGTCACCGTCGACAGATGTTCACCCGGTTTGAGTCGTCCGTCGCTGGTATACAACGCGATAGTGTTCTCGGCGGCATCACGCCGTCGTGTTAAAACATCGTCGAGTGACACATTACTGGATTTTAATTTACCCTGGCGGTCTTGAAATACAACTATTTCGCCCGGGTCAACACTTGTTAAATTCAACGTATCGGCGATTTCATCCTCGATTAGTTTTTTTATGTCATCGGTGGCGGGCGTTTTCGTGGACTCTTTCAGCGCCGAGATAGGTCGTCCCTAAATATCAATCATCGTTATTGTAAAAAAAAACGGTGTTTTTAATTAACCCGCCGGGCCTCTACGACCCCACTAGTGTATTCGTTTACAACCATATGAGGTGGTTTCCGCGATGGTGAAATCGCCGCGAGTACGTTCAATACCTCACGGCCACATATCGGTGGGTCACTTAATCGCTGTGTTGGCAGCGTGGAATAAAAAACCCGGGCTGAACACGCCCGGGCTGAACACACCCGGATATACCGCATGAACTCTTTCGGCGGAGCTAACCCGTATGAATCAAAATAGACAATCGCACGCGGATCAATCGCGTACGCAACCCAATGAGTTCCCGCTCCGGAGGACCCATCGAGGTTAATTATGCCGGTTTCAATATTCCTTGGTGCCGCCGGTAATTGATCCCTCATAAAAACACCTCTGAAGTTTTTTATCGCTAGCGCGTTTGCGGCGTCTATTAAATCAAAATTAGACATAGGAGTTAATAAACGGTTCCCGGTAGTCTTAGACCCTTTCCCGAGTACCATGAATACGGGGTCCCCGGTAGTCTTAGACCCTTTCCGGCTACGGGTCGTTTTTTTTTATAGCCTTTCCCGGTTGCCTTTTTCAATGCCATTCCCGCCGCGGTACCAACGGCCCCCAACGCCGCCGCCTTAGCCACCGGTGGTGCGGCCGCGGCAATCAACGCTGGAATCGCAGCTAACAGCGGAAATATCCCACCGGTCTTTTCCATGTTTTTAATCGCTGCGGCTGAAAAATCTATTTGAACACCCTTTTTATTCTTCATCGCATTATTGAAATGTTTTATTTGACGCGCCGTCAACGATATCTTATGATTACCACCTGCCATCTGTGACGGCTTCAGCGTTATTGTGGTCCCGCATTGTTTAGCCGACTTTGATCGTAATTTCTTGACTTGACCATCAGTCAACTCTACACTGACAACACTATACGACATTTTATTGTAAACGCGTTTGTGTTTTCAATTACATGTTTTCTACTGGCGCATCAACGATTCTCATTCGTCCACCAACACCTTCTAGCAGCATTGATTTATCGCTGAGAATGACAGCAACCGCTCTATAATTGGCACCACCCGGGGCTATACGAGCTCGGAAGTGTATATCAACGACGGATTGTCTCGTTAAATCAAGATGTTCCAACGAAAAATAATAAATCGGATACAGTTTTTTAAAATCAAATTGTGATATTTGCAAACCAGTGTCGACGTTTTGATCACGACCCATGTATGACAGCAATCGATGATACACACGTGCGATATGGTTGTCGCCGTAATTAAGCTGTATATCCTCGGATGGTTCCTGTTGTCCGTTTATTCTCAGCGAAACATCCCTGACTCCTAATTGATCAAATATCATATGGCTGCGTTCTTGACTGCCCAATCGTTCCCTATTCTGTAGCGCTATGAATATATGACGCGGGGCTGAAACACCCTGTTTTGATGCCAGGTGCCATGTAAACGTATCGGCGACGTTATCCTCTTTAGCATCAGTTGTTACCGCTAGCCAACTCAACAACGATTTTCCTTCCTGTTCCATAAATGCTAACAATCGTGCTTCCGTGGTAACTGATGGAGTCAGCACCGGCATCCACAATGCCATTTTAGTTAAAATGACTTTACCGGCAGCGACGCCAGCAGCACGCCATATTGCATTGTTATCATCGCCCCTTCGCGTCAGCGCGATTGTATGCTTAGCCCCATAGATGACTTTTCTAACATTTCTGCAGAATCCAAATATGTGATGGAGTGGAATCGCGCATGAAAACTGCCGGCGTGGTCTTTGCAACATTCCTACTCGTGTTGCGAATCCTAGATTGTAATTATCGTTAAGACTTTTTATAATATTGAAATTAGCGCCTGGTCTTGCTCTGCGGTCTGGGTTATTTGCTTCAGCCTGTGGGTCAACTGCGGTATCTCTTTCCACCAGCACGTTGACGTACTGAAGATGATCAGCGTTATTAGTGGTGTCCTTTGCGAACATCATAGATGGGCCCGCCGATCTTGTATAATCATCCGAGTATCTCGCTAACCCAATTATCGTTGTTGCAACATCAACCTCGCGTTCTATTGATTCAATTTCTCGCCCGTCAATAAGATATCTGGCACTCTCAAATAACGCCATGATACCGTTGTTGACAAAACCAACTCGAACACGATCGTCATCTGCGTACGGTGCATTATCGGCAGCATTTGTCACGAGTTCTCCCTCGATTTCGATAAACGCTTCACACGGCAAAAAATATTTACTGGTATCTTGGACTTGAAGTTCAATTCGCGATCGTAGGTCAGGTTGCGCTGCATAATAAGAATAATATTGATAATCACGGACAGAATCATCCCTGCGCACTGGGGCGTCCATATCAAACGCGGGGTCAGCGGTTCGCGCAAACACTTCTATTATTATTCATGTCGGTGTTTTCAATTGCGATTTTTTCGTCGTAGACCACTTCCCGCTATCGCGTTCATGAGCGCGTTGGTTGCCGCATCGGCGGATGACTGAGCCGCCAACGACGGAGTCGTCATCAATGACTGAGCCGCCAACGACTCTAGTTTTTCTTCCACGGCGTTATTTATTACTTTACTGACATTTGCAGGCATCACTGTCGTTGATGGCATCACCGGTGGTTTCTGTTTTCGTTTTCTCACCAACGACATTAGTTTGTCCCGCGCGGCTGAAAGCGCCTTTCCGGCAACATCTCCAATAGCACTAATACCCCTATCACGAATAACATCAATAGCCTTCATTCCTAATTGTTTGGCTAACGGCGCTACTTTTGGAGCCATTCTTGTGAATAACCCCGCAATGGTGCTACCGAGACCATCTCCATAGTACGCGCGGTAAACAGGCAATCGCGAGTTTACCACGTAGACGAGTACTGGTTTATCATGGTTGTAGTGTATGATCATCTTTATTATAAAAACACCAGTTTTCCAATTAGTGATTGATCACCCCCCCCCCCCCCACCGAATTATAAATTTTGTCAAAAACATCGATTTTCTCTAAATGATTTCCTGGGGTTTTCATCGGCGGTAAAAATCCGCGTTTTTTGTCAATTTTTGTCGTTTTTTGTCGATTTTTGGTCGTTTTTGGTTGGTTTTTGCCGGTTTTTGGTAAAAAACATCGATTTTCTCTAAATGATTTCCTGGGGTTTTCACCCGTAAAAACCGACCAAAAACGACCAAAAAACGACCAAAAACAACCAAAAACGACCAAAAAACGACCAAAAACGACCAAAAATTAACAAAAATTGACAAAAATTAACAAAAACGACAATTTTATAATTTTTTTAATCATCCACTAACTCGTCTATGAGCGTTCGATACGCACTAATGTCCATGATACCGCCCGTAAATAACCGCTTGCAAATATCAGCGGCCTCATTGATTATTTCCGGAGAGTTATTTCCGGCTCGTTTTCCTCCGATTAGTACCTCTAGCCGTGATATATCACTGAGAACACTATTAGGACAGGTAACGCCGTAGGATTCTTTACCAACAGAGTATCCTTTTCCTTTTTTTAGTTTTACCCTTTTTTCAACTTCCTTGTGGAATGCGTCGTAATCGGGATCACCACGATATGGTAATGCATTCTCGTGTTTACTCGCTAAATACACTATTCTTGTCCAATCCTTTAACGTCTTTATATTTTTCTCGTAACCGCTATTGATATGCTCCTTATCTCGTATGCTCTTAGCAAAATTAGAGGCAGTAAAATCAACTAATTCTTCCCTGCTGCTGAAGCCTCTAATTTGATCTATTGTGCTCTTCTTGAGTACATTACGGGGTATATTCCCCCCTTTCTCTTTTTCTTCCGGTATTTCTTCCGGTATTTCTTCTGGTATTTCTTCTTCTGGTTCTCTTGCGGTAGCACCTAGTTCTTCTTCGTCGGCCATTGTAACATAAGGTTCTTGTGGGTCCATTATAGCGAGTGGTGGTGGCCTCAAAGACCTCTTCGTTTGTTCGGTCTGAGCCGCTATCTTTTCAAGTACGCCAAGCAGTGACACCTTTTTCTTTCTTTCTTCGTCGGGAATATCCCCGTATATCGCTGTTTTCACGTCTTTGGTTGCACTCGTTATCGGAGCAAAGAGTTGTTCGCTTCCAACAGTAAAATCGGTTTGTAGTTGCTGCCGCGTTTGAAGTTGTTCTCGGACCCTATCTCGTAACGGTATGAACTTTTTAAGCGCCGCTAGCCGCTCTCTGGCTAGCCGAGTAGTAAGTGATTCGCCTACCATTATTGCAAATTGCTCCGCAATTTCTAATTTCCCGCCGAGTGTACCATCGGGGGCTCCACGGAGTTTTCGTCTATAATCCTTCTAATGTTTTTGATCTTACTAGAAATCTCCCGGCGTCGTTCATAAACACGTCCGAGTTTTTTTCGTATTATTTCAACAGCAGTGAATAGTCCAATGAATGCATTTGCGTCATTGTGGTACAAGTTTTCATTAATCGTATGTTGTAATCGTTTTATAAAAAAGTACTCGCGGGCCAGGGTAAAACGCCCCCGTTTCGATTGTTCGTTAATAATCTCATAATCGGATAATATTTTTTCGCTGTCGAGACCATCAGATAATTCAATTCCTTGATTTTTTAATTTTGAAATCTCGGCTAATATATTATTGATGTCTTCGATATTCATTATTCTTATAAAACATCTTGTTTTTAAATAAAAAAAAATGAACTCTGCGCAGTGTGTTAACATTCGTTTTCTTCCGGAATGGACAATTTATTGTCATGGCGACTTCGTCAGCGCCATAGGCGCCGGTGACTTCGTCACTCGCTGATATTTACATATGAAAATCGAATTCTATGCCCGGTCTTTTTTGAGATTGCTGTTTGATATACTCGTTCTGCTACTTTTCGTATTGAGGCGATACAAATGTCAAAGTATCTACTGGCTTCATTCATCGACTGAAAAGTTTTTTCTTCGTGAGTTGTTGTATCAAATGACTTTACGGGTTTTGCTTTCTTTGAGTATTTACCAGTTTTGCCTTTTTTGGTATTCTGACTTTGCAAGATAGCTTGCAAGTTTATAAGAGAATTATCAGTCTTATTATTATTAATATGATCAATCACAAGTCCATTCTCGATTAATCCGTTGAATACTTCAAATACCATCCTATGAACATAATACTTCTTCTTTCCGGCACCAAACATCAAATACCCCTGATTATTTACGGTACCAACCGGCTTCTTCAGTCTGCGGTTTCGAACAACGCCGTCGCGAGATGCCTCGTAATTAACGAGCACAGGATGCGGCTGAAATTCTTGGTCCATTTGTATAATAATACTACTTGTCTAATTCATTATTTGGTTTAATTATGAACCTTTCAACGTAGTCTTGGGGGGTTTTGATGACGAAGTCGGCGGTGGGGTCAATGACGGCGTTTTTAATTCGCTTGTCGTAATAACGTTTTAACTCTCTGTATCGCTTTCCGCCACAATTGATACACAACTGCGATTTTCCTCTTACACCAACGTGACAAACCAAGCACGGGAGGGGGCCAAGAGAACCATTACGAACGCTTTGTAAATGATACCCGCAGAATTCACCTCTACATGATTTATTGCACGGGGTTATCGACCCAATCATTAACCATTTGCAGTGATTCATTATACTATATTCTTTTATTTAAATACTTGTTTTAATTATATGGATGAGTTCGAGAGATTAGCAGCAATTAAGCCCTGGAAAAATATTAAATTCAATCTCGATAGAGTCCTCAAGGACACACCAAAAGCGTTAATAAACGATAAAACCCTGTTGAATAAAATACGCGATTGTATCGATGAATTCAAGCGTGATGGTGCATCTCATAGTTGGTCAACATTTCGAATTGATGGTGTTGTTGATGCTACCATGAACGACAACCGCGCAGCAACGATAATATCACAACTTGGCTCCAGCAAGTATTTCTTTAGAGTAAAATTCATTGTCCGGGTGGAATCAGGTAATTGGATCATACGTGATAAATTTGAACCAGTTCTCAGCGACAAGAAAACAGTCATTGTTAGCCGCGAATCCAAGCCGGGGCTGTTAACCGGAATTGACAGACCATACTATGAACGAGCGTATCCTGAAACAGCAGTTGTTTATGGAATATACCCGTTAAATAAGAAACCTGATATCGGAAAACTAGCGCCGATGAAACAGTCAACGGGGATAAATTGTGTAGCAGAACGAATAATAGAGCATTTTACAAATGCATGTCGAGGAAACAAGTTGACTGATTTACGACGTAGCAAAATCAACCGGTGGGAGGAGACAGTGCGCGAGCGTGGAGCAACCATCAGCGACATAGCGAGATTAGAAACGTCGCTGAGATTTCCAATAACCGTTACAACGATAACCGGTGAAGTATTACACGAATCAAAGTATAAATCAAAGGGAGCCCCAATCAAAATTATTGATCATAACGAACACGCGTGGACGCCCGCGATCACAGTGTTTCCACGGGATAGAACGGTAAAGTATATCCCGGGGGAATTTATACAAGATGGTTTTCTCGCGGAGAGGAAACTATTTGATGCTATCGCTTATTTGTGTAAAAACGACCCTGTATCAGTGTGGTTACTTCGCAGCGCTGAAAACGATACGGATACCTTTGATCAGTTTGTAAGACCAAACTGTGAATTATACCGCACTGAAGCGTTTCACAACAAGATGAAAAAAACCGCCATGGAATTTGAAGAGCATGATGAACAACTGCTAACAAATTGTTTCACGATTCCATCGGTTGCGGCTCATGTTGCAGCAAGGAAAAATGCGTGGAGTCCAACACGCAAGGAATTTCTACCAAATGTACAATCCAGTTGTTTGGAATATTATCACGGTGGACTATGGAACACTGAATACAGCCGCGACGCTATGATTTCCGTTGATATGGTTGCCTGTTATCCAGCGAGTTTTCTCGGGTATGGATCCGCCGCTGAGTATTTCAAACGATTTGGACACCCCAGACATGAAATGACTCGTGTTGCTATTAATGGACCACTGCCTGATTTTGATTTAACCGGATTCGCTCGCATAGTATCATTTGAATTCGCGGCAGGACTTCATCGCTGTTGCTATATTTGGATCGGTAGACACATGTCTGAAAAGAAGTGGCTGCCAATAGCGCTGCTACGGTATATGATTGATTGTAGCATGCTTGTATCGTTGATTGTCAGTGACGCGATTATATCATACCGGGCACAGACTGAAGTCTGGTTACCAGAACCGGAGCGTCTAGATAGTATAATTGACGAATCCAGAAAACAGATTGATGCCGACGAGGAATATATCATCGAATGGTCCAGGAGGATATTCAACCAACGAAACCGCGAGGCAAAAGATCTCGGTAGAAGAATAATTGGTAAGTTCACACAAGGTGGAAAAAACTGCGATTACAAACGATATTGCTCACGGCTGATTATAGATGACGCAGAATATGATTTCGTAATCAAGGACGCAGTGGCGAAAAATAGATACGTGAACTGTGAAACAGCTTTCTTGTCCAATGGAACAAGGTTGGGTACAGTTGTTACCTACAGCGACGGAGACAGCCCAGCATACCCGCATTTGAGGGCGTCTATGCTGGGTTATGCTTGCATAAATTTATTCTCGATGATAAATAGATTTCCTGACACCGCGGTTAGAGTAGCCGTTGATTCATTTTATATTGACGTAAAGTATAAGGAAAACATAGCCGAGTTTACTAGTCCGGACGAGAGTTGGGGCACATGGAGAATTAAAAATGAAATACGACGCGATTATTCCCCGTCAGCAGATGTCACCGTTGAAAACAATTACCTACGCGGTAATGATCTATCAGAATGGTCTAATGCACCACCGTGTTCTGATCCAATTTGTAGACACAAAACAGTTTATTTAAGCGGCTGTGGCGGGTCAGGAAAGACGACTCGGGCAATTGAATTATTTCGAACGCGGGCAAGTATAATCGTGCTTACACCGACCCATAGACTAGCGCGAGAGATAAAACAACGAAATGTTGACGCCGTTACTTATCACAGCTTTTTTCGATACAGCGGTGGTGAGTGGACTCCTGATCGAATGGGTGAAAAATTTATTCCTGAGGTTATCATCTGGGATGAAATATGTACTGTTTCGTTAGACGTTTTACAAATGTTTCTTGAGTGGTTGCTGCGCGCGAATACAGCGGTAATCATGTGTGGGGACCATGGTCAACCACCACCATTTGTCGGCGAGGGCCCACATGATTGGTTAAAGGGTTTTGTGAACTATTATGAAGAAACCGATACTGATTACCGAGCACTTGATGAACAACTGCGCGAGGTTAAAAAATTAATCAGATTGCAGCCGGATAGAATTCAATGTGAAATAATCCGCGAGGTGATTCCGGAAACGCCGTTAAATGAATTCTGGGAAACATGGAGACCAAACGATTTGATTGTAGCGAGTAGAAAGATAGTCAGAGACACACATCAGCGGAAGTTGTTTACGTTGCATAAGGAAAAGTTTCCAACGCGCCCAGTGCCGTTATGTTATAGACCCGCGGATACACGGCGGCAGAACATTGAAGTTGAAATCCCGGCCCCGACAGCGTCGGGGACAAAAAAACAAATTCTTGTGCTGAATGATATCGTGCTCGTTGATATCAGCGTCGTCGAGGACGCGCTACGTGCTGATAAATCCCCGTGGACGCTAGGATACGCAACAACAATACATTCCTCGCAGGGACTAACTATCACGGACACAATTGTTTGGATAGTTGATAATCGCATCGAATGGTCAAATCTAGTCTATCTTGCAGTGTCCAGAGTACGGAGGATAAATCAGCTTCAAAGAATTGTTGTTGACGGAGTCACCGACGGAGTCACAGACGGAGTCACCATCGATGCAAGCGTCATTGATAGAAAACTCTCGGGTTACCGCCAACAGGATAAAAAAAACAACGGCGTTTTGATATTGATGCCGAATTAATAATTGCGTTACGACAACAACAGAATAATCACTGCGCGAGTTGCAATTGTATAATGAGTTGGCGTTATTCGGATAAAGACGCTCGCCAATTTACCGTGGACAGGATCGATAACAGTCTTGGTCATGTCAAAAACAATGTGAGGTTGACCTGTCTTGAGTGTAATAGACGCAACGGCGCTAGTTAAGACCACGCGGGGGCAATTGAGTATCGTCAGGTATCACTTGTAGTTGCTCGCGTGTAAACCCCCGCTGTGGGGCAGTTGGATCCAGTCTATAGATCGGTGGTCTACCAGTTGATCGTGTTATCGTTGATATGTTATGTGTGGTAACACTCCAGATAGGATCAGTAGCTCTTTTTTTACCGCCTTCAAGCTCTCCTGGTTCATACAGATATCTAACAGTGACATCGCCGAGAATCGGCTTGGAAACGCTATTTATTTTTGATCTTCCGGGTATATACTTGTATTTAATCGCGTCGCTGGGCTTCATGTTGATTGCTCGGGTAATCTCGTTATTTAACGCGGCAATTACGCCTGGCAACCTTTTGACCCATTCACGAGATCGTTTTTCTTGGATGAATTCCTTCGCGTATTGATATCCAAATAACCGTTCAGCGAGAGTCCGATTGAATCGTTCAACAATTGCCTGATCACGATGTAGCGCAGTATGACCTCGTCGTACCGCGACGCTATGATGTTTCAGCGTTGATAAAACAGCGCCGCGAAATTCACTACCAGGATCAACTTGTAATAGATTTGGCCAGCGCAGAGGACCTCTTCGATAAATCCGCTCAAACGCATCGGCTACTTCAGTTGCTGACTTTGTTTTTAACGGCTCCGCTTGTTTGTATCGACTCGCAACATCAACTACGGTTAGCGCGTATTTGTAACCGTTGTCATGCGGCAGAAATAGTATATCAGCCTGATGAACTTCATTAGGTACGCCGACATCAAAGCGCGAGAAGTTGATTTGTTTAGGCGGTGGTAGATAGATTTGCCATATAGCCTGTCTGGATAACCAATTAGCCGCAGTGGCCCTTGTTACCTTTGCAGCGCTTGCAAGCTTACCAATTGCGGACTTCCCCTTCCAGTATCCTCTTGGAGAATAATAAATGGATTCCATGTTGTTATTATAAACGCTAGCGTTTTCAATTACCAGCGCGAGAAGCTCCGCTTCCAATCATTAATTTACCTTTCATAGCCGATTTTACCAACCATGAGGCCAATTTTTCTTTGACGGATTTATCAGGAATAGCATTTAACGCGTGAATTAATTTTACGTCCGCGATATGACACTGTTGCAGATCGCTACTTTTGTAAGCAACATCATGAGCATGACACGCCTTATCGATAGCGTTTATTGGGTACTCACCGGGTTTGGGCTGATTTTGATCATCGAGTCTAATATCTAATCGTGTTCCGGGGCCACAGTAGCTATATCCTGGGAGGTGTTTTTCTCCTGGATACTTTGCCCACGGGGTTCCGGGGAGTTTTGATAACTTGGCTGCGATGTCACCTCCTCGCTTTTTTTTAAAACATCTCCGGGTCTAATAGAAATAAATCTAAATTTCTTTGTACCGCATCGTACACACTTGCCAGTAAGCGCCGATCTGTTATTTCTTGTTGTAACGGTTGTCATATCATTTGTGCCAGTACGCACTCTACACTTTACACAATATAGATCCATAATTTATGTATAGAGACATGAATATAATTGACTTTTCAGCGACTAAAACAAGAGAACCAGTTAAGCATGTTGCAGCGTTACCAAACTCGATCCGGATGATTATCATCGGACCATCTGGATCCGGCAAGACGCAATTGTTACTCAGTTTAATAATGAGATGGATGAAATGGGATAAATTGTATTTAATCGCCCCTAGCGTAGATGATCAACGATGCTACGAGGTGTTGAAAGATTTCAACGAGAATGCATCAGCGATCGCTGAAAAAAATGTCATCGAGTTTATTACGGATATTAATGATGCACCGGGTATCGATGATATTGATGGCGACGTTAACAATCTAGTCGTGTACGATGATGTTATGTTAGACAATCAAAAAAACCCAGCTAGGATATTTTCCAGAGGTAGGCATAAAAACACTGACGTGATATATGTCACTCAACGATACACTCAGATTCCAAAAGTAATCAGAGACAACTGTAATATTCTTGCTGTATTCAACGGCGTCGATACACACACGCTACGAAATATTTGGCAGACATGGTGCGGCGGTGACATGGACTTTAATGTTTTTCGAAACTTTTTTAGTCATGCTCAGTCGACCCCACATGGATTTGTAACGATAAATTTACATGATCCTCGGACACGATATCGTATCGGACTCGACCAAATATTCAGTTAAATTGTAAGTAACCTCTTAGCAGCAGGGAGGGCGATGACATCGACGCGGTCGTCGCGCTTTTTTACCGGACGCTGACGACGCTGGGATCGGCGCGCAGAAGGTATTAATTAAACCAAATACGTTTTGACGATCCACAGCGTCGACGACGTCGTTTTTTTTTCCGGGCGCTGACGACACCGGATCCGCTGAGTGCAGAAAGTATTAATTAAACCAAATGACGTTTGGACAAAATGTCCGATTTGCCCTCCCTGCTGCTAGCTGAACCCAGGAATGAGGTCACATGACTCGTTTAGCCAATGGAAGATAGTTAAGGAGTATGAATATATGGGTCAGCATCCTTAGCGTCACTTGCAAAGAATTCTTGGAGATACGGGTAGTATATTTAGAGATCATAAATTTTACATTTTTCTTTTTTTTCCTTTCGATCCTTTTAATTGTTCTTGTTTTATTGCACAATTATTTCTCATAATTCTGAGGATCATTTTCTTGCTCGCACTTTGGAAAGAAGAAGGTTAGTAGAATTTTCTTTATGTACATAGCCATCGTTTAAATTTTGGAAAGACAATGACAAAAGCAATCATTATGGGCCATTCACTTTGTAAATGGTTAGATCGGTATTTGAGGTCCGGGACGGATCTTAGACTAAGTCCGTCTTTTAATGTAACGGAAGTTTGTAATGTAAACATGAAGGGTATCGGGGGGCGCACAATCGATAAGTTTTTGCGCCTTGACATGAATGAAGTCCGCTTAAGAAACCCCGATATTGTAATTCTTCTGATTGGGGACAACGATGTAAACGCAGAGACATCGCCAGAGGTAACTGCACATAAGATGGTCGCATTGGCTACGCTTTTACATAAGAAATATAAGGTTAAACAGATCGTTCTGCTTATGCCTAGATTCCCGGCAACGTTACACCAAGTTGGGGTCGCGGGAATACTAAACCATAACAATGAAACAGCCGATAAAAACTATAAGGAGATGTACTGTCACTTAGCAAAGGAGGTCAATGATATTGTGCGATCTGAAGTGTCTGCTTATCCTTATTTAACATTTTGGAACCATAATAGCAAATTTGCCTTCGATAGGCCTCATGTGAGGGAGAAGTTTCGTTCAGATGGCATTCATTTGTCCCCTAAAGGACAGTGGCACCTTTATAAGTCACTTCGGGGAGCTCTTCTCAATGCATGTTATAAAATAACGCACAATCATTCAACGATAACTAGGCTAGGTTAGCTCTTGTACTAATTTTGCTTTCAATTTTATTTGTATCTGCCCACAAAGGGAGATATCAGGCCAGGTCCCGTACCTGTTCCTTTGTTTTTCGTAAACAACCTTAGTGTCTGCCATTGTGGAGGCACTGGGTCAGGTCCCGTACCTGATCCTTTTGGGACTTGTTCCTGGCAAGCCACTCTGTTCTACATAATAGGGGTTCCCCTTAATATATTTGGTGCCCCCCCCCCCGTTAAATAATTATATACCAAATCCTTGTTCGTAAGTATTAATTATTTCACAAGGGGTCCTTTTTGAGTGGCTTCCTGGAACATGTTTCAATATCTTTTGTTATCTGCTCACTTTGGGAGATAACAGGCCAGGTCCCGTACCTGTCCCCTTTTTCTTTTGCACTTTTGCATCAGCCGGTTGGCCTGATAACAGGTCTGGTTGCATACCAGACCGCCACCTTCTATACATAAGCCATTTTGCTAAGGACAAAGGGTTTATATGTATATATATGTATGTATATTTGTGTCTATCAATGAAGAAATTATATCAGGTAACCTTACATGCATTGGTTTGCCAATGATAATATGTTTGTGCATTGTTCATTAAATAATAACATGCCTTGTGCATAGGACCATACGTGGTATTCCATTTTACTTCTTTCTTACTATTTACTATTATGTTTAATACATTCATTTTTCTAACCTAACCAGATCATGCCACCCAAGCGCAAACTGCTACAGTCTGATAACACTCTGCCTACAAAAAACAAAAATGACGCTCCTTAATCTCCAATCCATAATTGGTACACTCAATTTTGCATGTGCAGTTGTCCTGCCAGGCAGAGCTTTCTTGAGAAGGTTGATTGATCGGACAGTGGGTGTGTCAAAACCACATCACTTCATACGCATTACGAAGGACGTTCGGGCTGATCTGCAGCTGTGGTACACATTCCTAAGAGAATTCAATGGTAAATCTTTATTCCTCCCTGATCGCTGGCTGCACTCTGATGCCATTCATTTGCACACTGATGCATCAAGCACAGTTGGCTATGGCGGTGTACTAGGCAGCAAATGGTTCTATGGCACATGGAATAAAGAATGGCAAGCGCTAGATATCACAGTCCTTGAGCTATATCCAATTGTTCTAGCCATCAAAATTTGGGCTCCTCAACTTGCAAACAATTGCATTTACTTTCACACTGACAACAAGGCATTGGTTGATATTGTAAATAAGCAAACCTCAAAGAACCCTTCCATTATGTACCTTGTTAGAGACCTGGTCCTTGCATGCCTCAGATACAACATACTATTTCAAACCTGTCACATCCCGGGAAAGAAAAATGTTCTGGCTGATGCTCTTTCTCGATTGCAGGTGCACAGATTCCGGACCTTGGCTCCACATGCAGACCCAGAACCAGTGTCAATACCGGCACTTCCCAACTTGATTCACTAACAAACACACTTGATACGCTACTGGATAGTACATTGACACGAATGTCAAAAGCAGCCTACCGACGCAGCTGGAACTTATATCGAGCTTTCACTGCAGAATATACATTGGAAACCTCAATCCCAGTCTCTCAGGCTAATATGGCACTTTTCATCTCTTATCTGGTGAACAAGCACTATGCCTCAACAACAATATCCTCATATGTATCTGCCATTGGGTTTGTACACAAAATCAATAATTATACAGACCCTACAAACTCTTTTCTAATACAGAAACTGCTGCAAGCATGCCACATAAATAAAGTTTCTTGTGATGTGAGATTGCCAATTGATAAGTGTATGTTAGAAAAACTTATCCACGCTACAACTTGCACTATAACTTCTTGGTACAAACAGCTCCTATTTCGAGCTATGTTTTCCTTGGCATTCCATGCCTTCCTGAGAATTGGGGAGATCACAGTGCAGTCCCTTAGCCTCCATAACCCTAATCTGTTGCACATTGATCAGTTGGCTCTTGATCACCATTCCATCACTCTGATATTTGACACCTTCAAACACAGTCAGGGTCAGAAGTTCACTTTAAAAATTAAAAAAAACAATAATACTGCAGTGTGTCCGGTCTCAAATCTCCAGCGATACATCCAAAAGCGAGGTATGGGTCCAGGCCCAATATTCATGTATCTTTCAAACACACCTATAACTCGGGCAGAATTCAATGCACAGCTAAAACTCGCTCTGCAGTTCTGCAGATTTGATCCAAAATGCTTCAAGAGTCATAGCTTTAGAATCGGAGCAGCAACAACTGCTGCTGCGCAGGGCTTGTCCGATAGTCAGATTCGTGAATTAGGGCGATGGAAATCGGATGCTTTCAAACGATATATTAGATGTTCTGAACGTCACTCCAACCTCTAATTTCTTTTGGGGTTTCAGTTAAGTTTGCACACAAAGAGGTATGAGGTGTTCTCAGTTACATTTTGTTTAAAATCCATCTTCAAGTAAATTTTCCATCATAATCATAACCTGGGTAAATATCAGGTTCACCACTAATCCCAACATTATATATAGATATGTTATATCACATTATTTTCATGTCACATAAATACTTGCGCAAACATTTCTTTCCATTTCAGGTCTAGTGAGTTCACAGACCTGAACACTCTGTATAATCACATCAGAATAGCAAGTGGGTTCACTGCTGATAAATATGACAGGAAAAGTACACACGTTGAAACCTCAGCTGAAGTCAAGAACAATATAACTTAAACATGAATATAACAGCATTGATATTTGTTCACTAGGTGCAATCTTCACAGTTGGCACTTCTATCATTCTCATGTGGGAGTCACAAATGTCGGGGAGCAGGCTGAGAAAGGCACGGTTGATGCGGGCCACTGTCCATTTTGGGGCTGCACAGGCCCCATGCAAAGTGGGTGACTTGCATGGTTCCTGTGTTATGGCGGTCTCAGCTCCCAAATGGATTGTTTTTTGGTTTGATGGTTACAAATTTACATTCAGGTCTGAATTTAAACTATGTAGTTTATCACATACTATGTTAAAGTAATTTTGTAAATAACCTTATGCATGTTAGATCATATGAATATATTATTATTTTCAATACAATTGTCACTTATGTGGCCTGCATCAACAAATCGTTTTCAGTGTTATTCATTATGTTCAAATTCTTACTTTCCTCCTTAATTTTGTTATCCTCTCACACACACTTCATCACAAAACTATTTGCACTAGTGCAAGGATATTTGTGATGAGAGGTGAATGGGTCTTGTTATGCAATTGAAACAAAGCAATATTGACCATTGGGGGGCCAGCTGAACCCAGGAATGAGGTCACATGACTCGTTTAGCCAATGGAAGATAGTTAAGGAGTATGAATATATGGGTCAGCATCCTTAGCGTCACTTGCAAAGAATTCTTGGAGATACGGGTAGTATATTTAGAGATCATAAATTTTACATTTTCCACCACCACCCCACCAACCGCCTTGGGTTATAGCTCCCTAGGTGGTAGTTAAATTTGATAAAATAATTGTAGACAGGTTATATCATTTGACGTAACTGGTTTTAGCGTCATATGAATTTTTCAGCAGTAGGCGGTCTCAGCTCCAAAATGGATTGTTTTTTGGTTTGATGGTTACAAATTTACATTCAGGTCTGAATTTAAACTATGTAGTTTATCACATACTATGTTAAAGCAATTTTGTAAATAACCTTATGCATGTTAGATCATATGAATATATTATTATTTTCAATACAATTGTCACTTATGTGGTCTGCATCAACAAATCGTTTTCAGTGTTATTCATTATGTTCAAATTCTTACTTTCCTCCTTAATTTTGTTATCCTCTCACACACACTTCATCACAAAAGACTTGATCTTCGATCTTGGATCCTAGTCAAGAGGCAGGTGTGAAGGCTTTAACTTCCACTCATCGAAGAGAGTACTTGGCTGCTGTTCTGAATCGCGGTTGATTGATGTCGTTTGCCGCTTTAGGTTAGACTTCAATACGTTGCATTTAAGGTGTTCGTTTTGTATCAACCATCAACCATCAAAAGGAACATGAAACTACTTCGATTCAGACACACATATACATGTACACCATTCAATAAATGCTGATATCGCAACCACATATGCAGGTAATAAAGGATAAAACATTTCTCTTGTTTGACTTTTTTTTGGCGGTCCTTAAACATTTTATTGTGAGGATCGTCAACATGTGTCAGTTCTGAGCCATTGAAGACATCCAGGGTGTCGGGTTTCCACACCAATGAGGCATGTAGAAGTGTATTATTTTCAGTACGTCAATAGTTTTTCCAGGTAAATTTGGTTAGTGTTCACTATCGCTGAATAGACGTCTATTCAAGTGCTAATCCAATTTACTGAATAACGAATGTGTCTGGAAGTGGTGGAGATTTGTAATCTCCCCAACGAATTATGGTTTTTAGTTATCGTTATCTAGGAGATGATTGATCACACTGTTATTGCCCGGATCTACAAATGAAATATAAAATGAATCGATTAACAAATAAAATATGAAATTAATAGATGGAATAAACGAGATCTGAGCAAAGATATAGATTAAAATAACACGAGCCCCCGTTAGTAAAATATAACAATTTAATCAATTATATATACAAAAGAAATCAAACATGACATTATTTGAATGACTCGTTTTTTTTTTTCTTCTTCAGAAATAGTTACAAAATTTGTGCGAAATTCATTTAGCCGTTCTGTTATACTGATATAACAAATTTCATCATATGATTGAGTGACTGATCGAACTCAAATTACCGGCATGTCTGCATCACCTAGTGCTTCTGATCTTTACCAAATCGCTGTAGCTGATAAGTTGGAGTTTCAATATTTATTTTCCTTCTCTCTCTCTCTTCTAGCCTCTTCGGGTAATCAGCTTCTTGGTTGCAGACTGCACTGTCTTTCTGCTGTGCAGTCAGGTATGGGGCTGTGTTCTTTCAAATGCAAAAACAACACCCAACCGAAATACGTGTCAGGTGTTTGTTCTACTGGGATCAACCAATATTCCCACACTTCTGCGTCATATATCGTCTATCGAAATTCAAGAGAACTAGCTAGGGTCATTTTGCAAAATAATACTCAATCGCAGTCCTATAACCGTGCATTGCTGTATTTCTACCTGCTGTCACATTCCTAATGAGACCATAAAATAATTAGCTCTCTCAGATACTATTACAGTCCCACTGTGGCTATAAATTTACCCGCTGATTTAAGCAGTCGGCACATGTTCCTTGATTCTCGGTTGAAGAGAATTTACAACTTAATTACACACGAATTAATGGTCTTCACTAATGCCCTAACTATGTTACTTTTGCTAATTAGCGATTCATTAACATATGTTTCAGACGTAGTAAAATCAATTCTCAGCATACCTTATATAAAGCTAGTTAGAATAATTCTTTTTAGACCGCCTTTATTAATAGCTATTCAGGAAAATATAATGATATGACTCCTGTTTCAAATGACCCACGACGTCCTAAAAATTTCCTTTGTTATTCTCGACTCTTGTCATTTGACCGCTATTTTCCTTGCATTAATATTGCACTCTTATCTGGCATAACCATTAACCGAGCAAATTCTAATTAAAATTCCATTCATGCCTAAAACAGAGTAGATTGTGTCACTCGCAGTCAACAACTTATGACGAGTCTAACCCATACATCAAACATGATGGTTAAGTGCCACGCTGATCACGAGAGAATGCATTGTGAAACTATTCTTTTGAAAGTATTCTACAAAAGTTGGCACTTCTGAATTCCTCAGCACTCTCTGTTTTGACAACATTGACTTTCACGTACAACCATTCGTCATTCACATCAATGCAACGGTAGGTTTGTCTCTTAATTTTGACACGATTACATAAGAGTACACAAATATTAATTCAGTCCATCGTTCAATTTGATAGGAGAAATAAACTGTTGTTATGGATGTTTTTAGTTGGAGTACAAATTGTATTTCCACCGAGAATAACATCTAGAATAACAAACAAACTTGGAGAAAAGTGATAATCAGCATTTTTTGGAGTCTGTAAAATCTTTTTTTGAGACGATGAAAATTTAGATAGTATTCTATCTATCCACTTAGACCAGTTTTATTTAATATTTTGCGAAATGGATCATTAAACATTGTCGAAATTGCCGAGCATTACAACAATATCCTCAAGAAATTCATATGGCATAGATTTTCAGATGGAGATTCATAAGTGCTGTTGTTTTAGATTTATAAAAGCCAGGACCATTTTTATATTTATATTCTTGAACTAGTTCGCTGGGCATTCCTACTACAAAAAAGGTTTAGTCGTCAACATTATTCAGACTTGGATGTGATAAACATAACGTAGTTTTGTCACAACTGACTGATCCAAAAATCGATACACAAACCAAAAACAAACCATTTTGAGACCTGCAGGAAGTAGCTCTTTATATGGTGTAATTATTAGTTCACTTTTAAAATGGGATCCCAATGCCAACTTTAAAAAAAACAACAACCTAAAATCCGACCAAACGAAGAGAGGTATATTTCACACTCAAAGAAGATAACTAAAAAGAAACTACCCCTTCAAGAAAAAAGGGTACTGCCGCAAAAACGCACACGACCTCCTAAAAATCTTGCTCTGTAACTCTCTCTCTCCTTCTCAGATGACAGTTGCCACATGTGATGAAAAAAGTGGAAACCTATTTATAAAAGCATTGACACTTCAAAAGAAGCAATTCATGGTGTAATGAATGTATATGTCCACAAACATGTAGTTCATGGTAGAACATAAATGTACATTTAAAACAATACGGTTCAAAACACCAAAGATAATTAAATATGTTTTAAAAACACCACGACTTCACATCACTTGCCGAGAATATTTTACTAGCTGATCAGTTTCTGTATAGGTTAAAATATATAAATACTATTTATTCTACGTTTTGTGTTAATTTTATTTGTATTATTGGTGCTGGAAAGGACTAAGATTTGAAATACGGTCTAAAGATTGATCATGAGTGAACCAGATATTTTGCTTACATTTTCTAAATAATTCTATGTAACCTTAAACACTTGAACTTTATCACATAAACTCATATGTTTAATCAAAAATTCAAATATCTGATTACAGTGGTTGTCATAATATGGAATACCTCAACATTAGTTAGTGCCTAACAACTGTACAAAATCCACCTGCTGAACCATTCCACCTTTGCCTGCTTTCATTGCTTGATAAGCATGCCCCTACAACCTCGAGTCAAGTCTCAGTGAAGATATGTCCTCCATGGTACAGCATCATAAACTTCATGCTGCATGCCGCCAAGAGGAAATGTCGTAAGGCCGATAGACAATGGCAGTCATCTGGTCCAGCAGTACATGAACAGATATATGAAGCTGCAAAAAGGAACGTTACAATTATTATTCATGCAGCAAAATAAAGTAATTCTAATATAAACACCACTGAGAGTACCATCTGAGAACACCAATTATTTATCACATACAAATTATTAGCGAGGAACAAATCTAAAGTCAAGCCACAGCCTCACCAGACAGTCTAATTTCTTCCACGACGAAGTGAAAACTATAAGATATTACATCGACAACATCAGACAACCTGAACCATCCTGACTTTGCATCTATTGTAAAGCATTTCACCTACTCCCATGCACAACATTTCAGCCTATATCAACGGATTTTCTACGGACAATCCTAAAGAAGTGTGCCCGTATGTCATGTGAACTTGATCAAATTCTTACATCATGGTATTTGAGTGTTTGGATGCTGTGCTACCTCCTCTGACTGACATCATACACGTATCTCTTTATGCAGGTGTTTTCCCATCACATTTTAAAACAGCTATTATGAATCTCCAATAAACGTCAAACGTCTTAGAAAAAGATGTGCTGTCTCAAATAGAACCTCACTTTAATTTACGTTAACTCTTCTGTAATTTCCATTCGGCATATTGCACCTGCCACAGTTCTGAAAATGCCCACCTAAAAGTTGCTAGTGACCTCTGCTTTTGGATAATGGTAAAGGTTTAGTTCTCACATTCCTTGAATTATCCACACCTTTCGATACAATTGACCATGATATCTTACTTCACCATCTGCATCATGCTTTTGGCATCGACAGTACTGCTTTATCATGGTTCAAGTCATATCTAACTGAAAGAAACCAGACTGTTACCTTAAATTGTAAATTTATCAGCCTAGATAGATACTCTTTGTTATGGTGTCCCACAGGGTTCTGTTCTAGGACAAATGCTCTTTATTCTGTACACAATGCCCTTTAAAGTGTTATAAATCATCATGCTGTGTCCCACTCGGCTGTACAAATCTAGATGTCCAAATGAAGTCAATTCTACTATTTAAAGCATAGAAACGTGCGTCTCTGACGTTAAATAATGAATGATGCGCAATAAGCTATAAATGAACAATCATAAAACTGCAGCTATGCTCGTTGCCTCACAAATCATTTCTTAGGCTCAACAATTACTTGAATCAATTAATAACAGTGACACTCCCATTAAATTTAGACAATCACTTAGAAATCTGTTACCTTTGAACACACACACACACACACACACACACACACACACACACACACACATACACACCTAACCCACATGTCCTGAACACTTGAATTGCAGCATATCTGAAGATGAGACGCATTAGCTCTATTTGCAATCTTCTCACAGCTGATGTCACATAAACCGTTGTGTTCATTAGTACACTCTAGACTTGACTACTCTTCTTTCTGTCCATCCACTGTGTCTTCTATAGAATCTTCAAAAATATCAAGATCACACTGCTGCTAGGATCATTTTTTGAGCACCAAAAACTGGTCATATCACTCCACAGGCTACCTGTTCGCAGTACAATCAAACACAAAATGTATTCTCTCGTTTACATTTGTTTGACTGCCTCTGGTCCGAAATACCTCTTAATTTCACCCATGTGTATACTCCTGCTGGAAGCTGACCTTTCTATATTCTTAGCATTCCAACCGCTCCGGTGCCAAAGTGCTTAGAACGTCTTCCTCGGATGCGGGAGGTTGCGGGCTCGAACTCCGGCTGAGTAATACCAAAGACTCAGCATTAAAAGTAGTGTTAGGACTGGTCGGCCTGCTGTCATGATAATGTGACTAAGTAGGATATGATGCCAAATGTCCGCGGCATGATGCCTCAATGTTAGACATCACTATATACTTCCAGACTGCACACACTATAGCGATATGGCTGAATTTTTTTCAAAGCTACGTTAAAAATACCAAATCACACACACACTTAGTGTTCCCAATGTAAAAATTAAGTCCTATGGACAGCGTTCATTTTGCATATCAGGGCGCATCTACTTGGAATGAACTGCCTTTTGAACTCAGACATAAACGGAATATGATCACATTCAAAAGTGCTTTCCACCAGCAAGAATAAAATTGACATTCATCCATTGGTCATTATTTTTAGATTACAACTGTATTGTAAACTCATTTTTTATATTATTTTGTTAACCAATTTAATTTTAATGGTTACTGTGTGTCATAATTCATTTGTTTTTATACATTTCATGGTATATCATTCATAATGCAAACATACTATATATATATATATATATATATATATATATATATATATATATATATATATATATATATATATATATATATATATATATATATATATATATATATATATATATAATGTGTGTAGCCTTTGTAAGTCGCTGCCATTGCTGCTTATAGGTTACTAAACAGTATTTAAGACCATGGAAAGTTCGTATAAGTACCCAGTAAGCTGGTGCCAAAGTGGCAAGACTACAGAGCGTGTGAAATTCAGATTCCTTGCGTATGCACAGCAGCATGTAAAAGACAGGTTTAAGAACCAATAAAGCAAGACATGGGTTTCCCTTTTAATTTTAGTTTTCGTGTTTACTTCTAACATTTTTCTAGCATTTATTCTGGAATTTTCGTTATTGTATTAAGAATTTCAGATTTAAGATACATATTGCTAATCTGGACTGTTGTTTCAGTACCTAAATGTAGAAGTTCAATTTCTCGTATTTCTCTAACAGTAATATCTTTACTTCCTTATTTCATCTAGGAACCATTATCAGGATTTTTAAATGTTTAATATTCAACATTTAGTAACTGTCTGACATTTGTTTACAGCTCTCAGCTGTATAAATGTAAAGGAGTTGCCATTGGAATAGGGGCCCCGATTGGCCGAGTGGTCTAAAGTGCTGTCCGTTACGGATCACTGCCATCTCACCTCTGTCTGCGTGGGTTCGAGTCTCAGATTCAGCCAATGTGGGTATGAGAAAGCTCGCCAGTGGGTCGGTGGTTCTTTCCGGGGTTTTCCCAGGTTCTTCCTCCACCACTAATACTGGCCGCCATGTATAGCCTATCGTGTGCTGACAAATTGCGTTAAACCACACAACAACAACAACCATCTGAATACACTGCAGTTCTACAGCTTAGTTTGGGTAGTCATTGGTGACGTTTCGTTACCAATATTGCCTTTCTTATTAATTTCTGCACTGCAATTTAACCTTAAGCTAAACAGCAGTGGAACCAAATTTCTGGGGGAAAAATATATTGAGTATAAAAAATGCATCTGTAATACAGATAAATTGTGCTAGGGCAAATCTGGGTTTATAATGTTTGCAAGGCGCGGTTATACAACAAAAAAAGTTTATTCATGTTATTTGGCAAAAGGTACCATTTGATGAACAAATGTGTGATAGTCTCTCTTCCTTGGTTGGCTTCAAACCATTATCTTTATTTGCTTTTATTGTGCATAGTTTTGTAGTTGAGGACAAATAAAGTGAATGTTATGTATATTTAATTTATATTGTTTGTTGGCTTTTCTCCACGATTATATATTATGCAAATATTACATCTGTAATTGGCCTTTGTCCAAAATCAAGTTATTTGAATACATGAATAGCAACATTTATTTTGTAAACAACATAATATATAGGTATTATTTATCTATGATTGATTAAACATTCAGATCTTCATCAATGGAAGTAGCCATGTTTTTTGAAATCTAGGATATTCGTTTTTCACTTGGAAATTCCTAATCTGGTTGACAACTTTGTAAGTTTTAAAGTGGAAATTGACATACATCCTGGATTCGTTATCGTGTCCTAGACGTTTATATTAATATTGTTTACTTCAAATTTATAAATTCATACCAAAAAATTTGAAGTGGAATCAGTCATATTGTTGTGTTCAGTTTTTAATTTGATTGGAATTGTTTATTTAAATTATTCACTGGAATTACAAAATGTGCATTCATAGTCTTTGGTCTAAATCATTAATCTGGAATTATACTGAATTCAGTTTACAATATGTTGGATTATATTATTGTGAGACATCAAAAGTCTTAACACATCTCCATATTCCAGGTCATTGGCACATTGGAGGCTACAGGCATATAAGGACATTTAAATATTGGTTTTTTTTTGGAACACCACTGGATATAAAATGGAACTTCTTACAGTTAGACTTGTGATACACTGTCTGGTGCGTTTGGGGATTTAATTCACAATGCTTTAAGTTCTTTTTAAATTTTCCCTTTGTATCACAGGGAAATAAATTATTTGTTGAATTTAAACAATATCTGGTTTTCATGTTACTTCATATAAGAACACAGAGCCGTGGCAGGATGAAGTGAATTACAGAAATTAAAGAATGAAATTCGTCAATGGAGAAAGTAGGTTGCTGAAATTATTTCGAGTCTCCATTTCAATCAATTCGAATTCATTTTTAAAATATGAGCGAATGATTGTAATTATGAAATAACATATTAGTCAGTCTATTGAAGAAGCATCCGTGTTGAGGAAATGTTCAAATATGCTTATTAATAGCTTGTTACTCAGAATGCATCTTGGACTGGTGACTTTTGTGTTGTAAACGACTTGGTTCTTGTCCTCTTTCATAGTTTAAGTTTCAACAAAATTTATTCAAAAAATATCTTCACATATAATTTAAAATGGTGCAAATATCTCTGATTTCAGTACAAATCTGGAAGCGTATTAAAAGCTGTCTCCATTGTAACAAATAAACTCCAACATTTTTTGTCTACTGATTGAATATGTATAGATCATATGGAAATAAAAATATGTACGAGATGAATTTGAGTATTATGTCATTATTGCAGAAATATAATGAAAAAAGATGGGGTAAACATGTTCTGATTCATCGTTTAATCTTAAAATGTTTTAATATGTTAGCACAAAATTGCCGAATAACAATTTCTTAAATTGTAAGTTGATCCAGTAGTGTGAAAATAAATGTATTAGAGCTGCATATTTTTGACAATCTAACATGAAGTATTCATCTGGTGCGATATGTTTGCATGTACAGTACCTATTGTTCAAAATATGATTTACAAGATAAATCATTTAAACAACTACATTTAGTTCCGAAATGGGCTTGAATCACCTGATCACCAACCTAAGAATACCAAGCAGTTAAATATTTATCCGTATCTGGGTAAGCTTTGAGATATTGAATAGATGGGTTATTTATTTTGTCTTATATAAAGCCTTCCCCTTTTTAACTGTAGAAGATATAAATCAGGTTTGATACAATGCAGTTCTACAAAAAGGGGGCCAAATAGTATTTGATGACGGAGTGGTGTGGGTCTCATTGATAACAAACTTGATCTTGTAAGCTGTGTGGAGGAAGGCACTGTACATTTTTAAACAATTAAGTTAATTTATTTCCTGTAACATCGATAATTAAAGTTCTTCCGCCTGGAATCCTTATAACGTAGTATGCATTCTTGGTACACCTGTTACTATTTTCATTGCCTCCAAATTTTTTTCTTCAAATGATTCTTGTTTTGGCTCAGTACAATTATCCCAGATACAAACAGAATAGTCAAGCAAGGGACGTATATACAATTTATAGATTCCTGCCAAGGACAAGCGATCCAATCTACTCTTGAATTGCTTCAAAGTATTAAGTTTCTACCAAGCCTTTTCAGACAAATGCTTAACATGTATATGACAAACGTTATCACCTAGCAATGGAATGGACACGTTTATATTGGGACACTTTTTTGAACACCTCTACTATTCATTTGCATCATGGGATTGTTGTTTGGATTATATTTTTGCATTATAATATGGACCCTTTTCATCCAGCTTAAAAGTTTGTAGCCACTGACTGTACGCATCATGTACTTTTCGAATATCCAATTTCACATTTCGTCCAGCTTCACTTGGATTTTCAATTATTATATATAGTGTAGTATCGTCAGTGGATAGCCTAACTGATGACTGCTCATCATTTAATATATATATATATATATATATATATATATATATATATATATATATATATATATATATATATGTATATATATATATGTATATATATATATATATATATATATATATATATATATAGATATATAGATATAGATATAGATATATATATATATATATATATATATATATATATATATATATAAACGTATTATTGAGGGCCAGCAAATAGGGACAACCCTTGGATTTTGTAGTGGTCATAATTTTTAACCACAACAGTACACCCAGTCTTGAGTGCCAATCATGGCAAAACAATTGAAGACAAAAGATGTCAACACATCCATTTACATTAATTATGTGATGGCAACTAGTTTTAACTTCTTAAATGTTTGGTACCTGACGCGAAATTCTGTTCTTAGCTTTGTTGCACGACTTCCTTGTACCATCTATTTTTGATACTTAGATGCAGATGAAAATTTATTTAAAACTTGCATTTTATCTCCTTGGTGTAGAATAATATCTCAAGTCCCTGTTATAACTCCTATATTGCATTAGAGTTAACTGTCGATGTCAGATAATGTCAGATCTACCAATATTTACATGGCTTGTTTGTTTCTAGTTGGATTTGAAGAAACTCGCCAGTTATGTTTTGTTATCTTAGCTTACAGGCAATGTATGATCGACCCAAAATACTTTTATCCCCAATGTTAGTTTTGTTTTCAAATAGCATCTCACGCAAAGTGCCCATTATATTTCTTAAGCTACATATTATTGGAAGTAAGCTGTCCAATTATGTCTGACCTGCCGAATAGTTTAATAGTTTCTACTAATTTTCAATAGTATCTAAAACAAATAAGTGCCTGCTTAATTTTGCATATATTTTCCGGTGGATCTTATTGGATTATGTGTACTGGTGCAGCTCTATAGTTTCAGACGACGGCATTATTTTAATAATAGGTACTGAGTAATGCGTGCAACTTTTCTTCAGCTGGGCATTTGTGTGATCATTCTAATCGTAATTAAGTTCCTTCTATGTGTTCTTTTTCTACATGATCATTGTTGTATTTCAAGTTTTTTTATCTCATTTAATTAATATGAATTTAATTTTAAAAAATATGGCTTTTCCACTTGCCCTGACAGTATATTTCAACCATGTATGACAAATGTATATCTTCTGATTATATATATATACCTTTAAGATGGACATCAGCTTCTTATGGCCTGGTTAGGGTGCTGCGGTCAAACTATATTTTGCCCTACTTTTATCCGCCCCTGCAGGATGGGAACAGACAGCTGCTTATGGCATTTTCCATCATGCACATTATTTGCCTGTATATTTAGCATTCAACGCTATTTTGTTGTCGGACCTAATTATCTATTATTTTTAGAAAACTGGACTTGTTTAATTCAGCAATTTCAGGTTTATTTACCTGACATTTTTGTGTACCAACTAGACTTGATCAACAAGACATCGATTCAGTGGATCTGTCCGAAAATCAATGAACTGTGGGCTCCAATACTCTGTTTTAAATAATATATCACTGGACAGAGCACTTAAGTTGGCTCCTAAACATGCCATCCTCTGTCAACCCCACATCTCTCGAACAGATCCCCCCCCAACAGTCTGGGAGGAACTTGATCTACCACCTTTGGCTGTACGAAATCAAGAAAGCCACATGCCAATTGATGCAGGACAGGGTACCAGGAAAGTAAGCAATCCCAGCGGAAGTTTACAAAGAAGCAAGACCCACTGCAATCAAAGCTTAACGTGATATATTCCAGAGCATCTTGAAACATGCAATGAGGCCGGAAGACTTCAATTATGCATTGATCGTTTCCCTCTTTAAGAGCATAGGCAGCAAAGCTGACTACAGCAAGTACAAGGGCTATATGCATGCTCTCCAACACTGATATTTACCTGAGTAATCTTGAACCGACTAATTACTGTCAGAGGCTAACCTACTTGAGGCCAACTGCAGTTTTTGTCCAGGACACAGTAACGGTGGGCATGATCTTCAATGTCAGGCAGGTCCAGGAGAAATGCATTGAGCAAAACATGGACCTATACTCCGTCTTCATCAACCTTACCAAGGCCTTCAATGCAGTCAACAGATAGGCCCTCTGGTCTGCACTAGCAAGGTATGGCTGCCCGCGTCAATTTCTCCAGATTATCCGGCTCTTCCATGATGGCATGAAAGGACCAATTCTTGCAACTGGCAACCCATCTGAACCTTTCAGGAACTTGAACAAGCTAAAACCGCTTGCATCCTGGTACCGGTCCTCTTCAACCTCTTCTTTACCTGCATCCTCAACCACGCCATTCAGGATTTCCAAAAGGGAGTGTATATCAGATACCAGCTTTGATGGTTCACTCTTTGACCTGGGATGAATCACTGCAAAATTGAAGATGCTGAAATTTCTCATCTAAGAAGCCCTATTTGCTGAAAACTGCCCTCATTGAAAACAATACAAGTGAGCTGGAGACAATGCTCAACAAGTTTTCCGAAGCCTCACAGTTAGTCTTGGCATGAGTGAAGTTCTTCTCTAGCAAGATCCAAACACCAGTGTACCACAATCACAATCGACATCACTCACCTGAAAATTCTGGGCAATTTCAAATACCTAGTGTCATCTCTAATGATGGTTCGCTTCACAATCTCGGCAACAATCACTAAAGAAGGTCAATCACTCAGAAGGCGTTGCAACAGACTACTCGACCATCACAAAGTAACCTTATCCACCAAGTTGAAGGTCTATAATGCAGTGGTACCTCCCTGCTCTACAGATGCGGGACCTGTACCATATATCACAGATTAAGCAGTTGGATACATTTCATGTGCAGGCTCTCTGGTCCATCCTTGGGATCTTATGGCATGATAAGGTTACTAACCTCAAGATCATGGATAAAGCCAAGACAACAACTATCAAGGCAATGGTGCTCAAGGCCCAATTTTGCTGGTCAGGCTATGTCAAAAGAATGGATGAAACCTGCTTGCAAAAACAGATCTTTGGAGAACTGAAGAAACCTGGCATCAGTTGTCTTTCATGCCCATAGAACCCATTCTTCTTTGGACTCCATGCATTACCATCAATCATTTTTGTGTATATATATATATATATATATATATATATATATATATATATACATACACACACACACATACATACACACACAAACACACATGATGTGAGTGTGTGTGTGTGTTGTGTTTTATTAATACTTGTGTTTCAAACAATGGTTTTTGTGATTTACTTATTAGGATAAAGCATTCCTGGCTAAATCAGACAGGCTTTTATGGAATTAAATATTTCTACAACATTTTCACTTCAATGAAAACTTGATCATAACATGTATGAAACTTAATTTTCATATACTAGCATGATTTATTGTTCTTTATTTCATTTTCATTTTTGCTTATCTGAGAACATATTGATTTAAGGTAATGAGTTGAAATTACAGCTACCAGATACCATATAGATCCGCGTGAATTGAAATAATATAAAACGCTAACTAATTCTTTCTTTTAAAGAGTTGAAATAAAACAAACATATGTAAAAGTTATTATTTTATTACCATATTACAGAAATACTGAATTATCAACTAACGTTGTTGATCTTTTGGAATGAAACATAGTACGAAAATGGGGGTGTTATCAATTTGCATTTGGGGGACCACAACAAATTCCATGAAACTTGGTACCCCATAAAAATTAGTGAAATTACAGTAATAGGCTGTGTATTATGGTGGAGATGTAAAATCGATATATTCATGTACCTTATGTCTTCGAAACATTTTGTGCACATGGTCCAAATAAACGATATCAAAGCAGTAAGCCATAATATATAAAACAAGGTTGCATTTAACAACAATCCACCTTTTCTACTGTAATGCAGTCTTCTTTAAAAATGACAAATATTGTTGAGCAAACACTGTGATCATGATTACACAAAATCATGAATGTCCCATGTGTAAACAAAATTATGAATATCCCATGTTTACATTAAATCATGAATATCCCAGGTGTACATAAAATCATGAATGTCCTATGTTTACACCAAATCATAAATGTCCCAGGTGTACATAAAATCATGAATGTGCCATGTTTACACCAAATCATAAATGTCCCAGGTGTACTTCAAATCATGAATATCCCATGTTTACATCAAATCATAAATGTCCCAGGTGTACATAAAATCATGAATGTCCTATGTTTACACCAAATCATAAATGTGCCATGTTTACGCCAAATCACAAATGTGCCATGTTTACACCAAATCACAAATGTCCCAGGTGTACATAAAATGATGAAAAAATGCCATGTGTGCAATAGCTGGGATCCACAGAAAATTTGTCACTGCAATATTTCTGAACATAGCGATACATACCACAGTATACTGCAACTATCTTAGGGACCAAACAATTTAATAGTTTTGGCACTGGGGTCAGAGTTTTAAAAAAAATTAAGGCTTTTAAGTAGGTGGAAAAATTATATTGTCTTCATTTATAGCAAAGTAACACAATATAATATTCAGTTAATGAAACTTAGGCATCATTTCTCTAATGATGGCAATGTGATAGGGTTGAAAGCTAGGGAGACAGAATCTATTTTGCTAAAGAAAGGTGTATGTTCTTAGTTTTATTAACTGTAAATGGCAGTAGCAGGTAACAATTCATTCTAGAGTATTATATCCATTATCTTTAATTTGAAAAAATAATGAGATTTAGAGGAGAAAAAATAAACTATCTCAGCTCAAACGAAAATTGTAGCCACCCCCAATCTCTGAAAATTAAATAGTATATGAATTTGCTTTGTGTATGTTAATTGTTCTATAAGCTGTCACCTAAAACCTGTAACTAAAATGGGATGATTAAGCTAACATTATACTGACATTAGAGAGCTTGTTGATAAAGAATAGTAAGTACTGACACTGAATCCTATTTACTAGCTACACAATCGTTATAATTGGCAGGGAAACTCTGAGTGGGAAGCCAACTCTTGCGCAAGATATTTAATAGTGAGGGCCAGTAAGGTTTAAACACAATGCCTGAACATGCAAGAAATGTTTTCTGTGAAATAAAAAAGTCATGGCAAATTTCAAAAGAAAACTGTTTTCCTGAAAATATTAGGATGATTCTCAGTCTCACAAAGGAATACATGTACAGAACTCCTATACACATTCCTCTTTTTTTTCTCCAAAAGTTTGATATGACCCAAATATATCTAACAAGGTCCAATATGCTGCCATGTTGGCATATATGACATATATTGAACAGCTTAAAGGTTCATACATATAATTATAGATGCAAACCATGATTAATTTTTGGAATTATTTTGTCATGAAAATAAGAACATGCCTTAAATCTCATTAAATTTGTAACAAGATTACTCAGGAGTTCCTGTACATTCCATACTAATTTGTACAATGATTACTTTAGAATTTCTGTACATTCTATACTGATGGGAACTACTGAAGTACCAGTACAGTGAAAAATTACATCCTAGTAAATCAGCAATTCCATGAAATTCTTATGTATACACAAAATCATGAAAAAGTCTCATATATACACAAAATCATTAATGTCCAATGCTTGCACAAAACTATGAATATCCCATATATAACAAAATTATAGAAAAGTTTCATGCACACACAAAATGATCCAACATGTGCATATCATTTGTCCGTCACGCCATTAGGTACCTTCTGAATCAATAATATTTATAGGAATCAATGCAAATAATGACTGAGTCAATATACTATGGATTGTTTGATATTTACAGCCAAGATTAGATTTTCATGATACATGACCTCAAGCATTTTATTCTCTTCTTGTATATTAGACTATATTAGACTTAAACATATTGCTGCTAAATAATACATATACGAAGTCAGAATTCTTTTAATGAATACTGAAGGATCAGGAGCATGTATAGAAGGCATTTAAATGCAGTTCCTGGATAAAAGAATGTGTCATTTTGCAATATTCAATAAATAAGCATCTACATTAATGTTCTTGGAGAACAATTTAAATGTTGCACAATTACAGGTATGGAACTACTCATTATTTTAAAGCCAGAGAACCAGTCTACTGAACGGGGAGTACAAAGGACAATACTAAATACTGAGATGCACCCACTTGCTTGTAAATAGTTTTTAATTTTTCCATTATATATTTCATAAACTTCAATCTATGGACTACAGTTGACAACAATATATCTATTTTTAATTTTGATATCCCGTATCTAATTTCTCTACTGAAAAATAACATATGGATGCTTGGTGCAAGACTGTTATTAGATGCAATTCAGCGAGTTTCATGTTCAGCAGCACGAGGCAGAAGGAAATGCTGCAAAACACATATTTTGCAAGGCTAAGAAAATCCTTTAAATCTAATGAATGGAAGCATGTGTGGTTTTCATATCAATCTAATGAAGAAATTAGTTTTAGTTTTTTTAAATATAATTAACAGTAAGTTCTGTGGGAAATGAATTAATAGTGTGATCCTACAGTGCAATCAAAACCCATCAGAATTATTCAAAATACCAGAAAGAGACAATCAGCTGTATTTTTGTCATGCTGCAGTGTATATTTCAAACTGTCTGCAATAATAGTAATGTCCAGTGTCAGATTTCTAGTGAGAAAGGTTCAATATACACTCCTTTTCAGAATATTGGGATTGATATCACCACTAATCTAGAGTGCCAAGTAGAAGGCAAGACATTCAGTGTTATGTAAAAAGGCATCAAAATTATGTTAATCTGTAATTAATATAAAAACAATTTAAGTTAATTTTACTGATATCATTCAATATCTTCTGATATATCCACAAACACAGCTTTGTTCTATAATAATAAGATCCTCTACAAGATTTCTTGTCAGAAAGGAACAGTTTATACTCTGCTTCAGAATATCAGGATTGATACCAACACATCTGAATGCCTGCTCCAGATTCCTGAATGCAGCCTGCATAGCCTGCATTTGCCTTATCTCTTTCAAAACTTCCAAACATCCTTTGCATGTTCCATAAGAATATGTTCAATTCTGGATAATGGGACTTCCACTTCAATGCTCAGCTGCACATGTCCTGTCCCTATTATGCTACAGATCCATTTCAGATGACTGATCTTCTGGTTGCTTGTCTAGCATGCTAGGTTGATGGGAAGGCACTCTGTCCTCTGTAAGGTCATCAAAATGAGTGTTATGCTTCATATAGAAAAATTCTTCTCCCAAAAAATATTCAAAACGGGTATATATTGCTAAATACATTTTCTTTAACATTTATTCTTGAATCTGCATTTCAATTTCTGCAATTTATTCAATGGTTTTGCAGTTTTATTCTACACCATTGCTTGCAATATCAGCATCTCATAAAAATAAACAAACGCAGCAATAATGTAACAGAAAAAAGCATTCAATATTACTATCAAATTAATCTAGACTATCTTTGTCAGCTGACTCTAATCTATGATTTCAACTTAGGATTTTTAAAGTAAAATAAAAACAATTTATCCATTCTTCAAATTTGTGTAGTTTACATGTTCAAGTTTCTTGCTGGAATTGTTTGAACAAACAAGCATGGCTAATGGAAGGAGAAAAATGACTTTGTAGCCATTTATACTGTTGTCGGGGTCAATATTTAGAGTACATTGTAGAAACTGTTTTTATATAATACTTACCATCTGTTTTGTGAAGGATATTATGTTACAAAATACAAGACAATCAATAATATGCTACTACTGATTAAAATCAGTACAGACAGGAACATGATTTGTAATGGAGAACTTGCATTAATATTACTTCACAGGTATATCCTCTACAGGAATATGACTGAGTTCCTAACATTGAACAGACATGTATGGCTATATTTCTTTCACTCTAGCAAGTATTATTAGATTACAGCAAACATCTACTAATACAGTAGGATATCCTGATATTTAAATGCACTTTTAAATGTATCTATCCCTGTTAATGCATATAATTGCATGTTTCTAACCATGAAAATATGTATTTTAGTATGAATTCTTGGTTATCGCTGAGTATAAACTAATTTATGATAAAAATCCATGCTAAGACTTCATATACTGCTGCATAGCACTCAAGTTTTAGAAATTATTACAAAAAAAATTACAGAAATAAAATCAGAAATTGAATTATACAATAAATCGTTGTGTCTGCACACAGGCTTCCCATTCTCATAGATATCACGTAACCTTGGGAATGTACTGAAACAGAATCTGAGCAATTCAAAAATCTAATATTCATCCTGATGAGATCTCAATTCCGTCAGGACCATGTTGACTTCATCACAAACTGACCTCAAAATTAAAAAAATGATATGGAAATTAAAATGCTCTATTATAATGAAACACAAACAAAACATAATATTATTACAGAAATGAAATTCAACATAACATTACTATTAAATTCATATGGAATTTCTTTGCTATCTGATCTCTATAATACCAACTTATGTTTCTCTTTACTAAAACAAAATTCATTCTTCCCTTTATCAAATTTTCTTCAGTTTACTTCTAACAGTTTCTCTTAGGGACCATTTTACAAAGAAAAGAATGAAAAATGGAAGGGGAAAATTGATTTTGTACTCTTTTGTACTGTTGTGAGGATCACGTTTTAAAGAAAGTAGTTAAAATGTATTCATATAACACTTACTGACTGTTTTGTCAAGGATACGATGAAAAAGAAATAAAAAACAACATGATACTACTGATTAAATTCAGTATATATAGGAATATTATGATACAAATTGTTCCCAGGATATGCTGACATTAGGATGATTGTACGTTTCTATGGACGTTTATGTGTATCAATGCATGCATCTATACATGAAGATATATAATTTGGAATGAATTACTGGTTATTAATCAATCTAAAACAATTTATAATGAAAATGCATGTTATGTTGCACAAAGGAATGAATCTATTTCCTTAAAGTTTTCATATCCTGATCATAGCACTCAGTTGTTGGGAAAATCAAAGACAGTAGACAAATAAAATCTGAAATTGAATTATACAATAAATCATTGTGTGCACTAAGGCTTCACATTCATCTGGATATCACATAACTCTGGAAATATATTCAAACAGAATCTGAGCAATTAAAAAAGTCCAATATTCATCCTGACGAGATCTCAATTCCATCGCATTTGTTGACTTGAGCACAAACTGATCTCATATTCTATAATTGTATGTTTCTATAGAAGTTTGTGAGCATCCATGCATGCATCTATACATCAACATATGTAATATGGCATAAATTCCTGGTTATTAATCAATCTCAAATAATTTATGATGAAAATGCATGTTACATTACACAAATGAATATCCTGATCACAGCACTGAATTGTTGGGAAAATCAAAGAAAATTTGAAAAAATAAAATCAGAAATCGAATTATGCAATAAATCATTGTGTGTACACAAAGGCTACACATTCGTCTGGATACCACATAATTTTAAACATTTACTCAAAGAGAATCTGAGCAATTAAAACAAATTGAATATTCATCCTGATTAGATTTCAATTCCATCACATCATGTTCATTTGAGCACAAACATGAAATTCAATGAATGATATCAAAATGACAATGTTCTGTAATAAAGAAAAATAAATAAAACATGATAATGTTACACAAACAAAACTCAAGATAACAATATAACTATTAAAGTCATCTAGAATTTCGCTGTTATCTGAGTGTAATATATCATACACACTTATCTCCACTTCAGTAGAAAAAAATCCATCCTTCCTTGTATCACATTTTGTCAGGTATGCTTCTAACTTTTTCTCTCAGGGATTAATTTGCAAGCAACATAATGCACAGGGGACAGAAAAATTTGATTTTCTACTAACAATGAACAGGTTATGTATAGCTGTAGTTCTTACAGTATATTTGTTTCCATGTATAATAGCCAACTTGTTCCTAGGGTATGCTGACATTAGCATGATTGTATGTTTCTACGGATGCTTATGTGTATCAATGCATGCATCTATACATGAAGATATATAATTTGGAATGAATTGCTCGTTATTAATCAATCTCAACCAATTTACAATGAAAATGCATCTCATGTTGCTCAATGGATTTAAGCTATTTCCTTAAAGTCTTCATACCCTGATCATAGCACTCAAATCTTGGGAAAATCAAAGAAAATTAGACAAATAAAATCAGAAATTGGATTATATAATAAATCATGGTGCACTAAGGCTTCACAGTCGCCTGGATACCACATAATCTGGAAACTTTATTCAAAGAGAATCTGAGCAATGAAAGACGTCCAATATTCATCCCAATCAGATGTGAATTCCATCACATGATGTTGACTTGAGCACAACCATGAAATTCAGTGAAGGATATCAAAATCGATATGTACTATTATAAAGAAATATAACAAAACATACTAATGTTACACAAACAAAAATCAAGATAAAAATATAACCATTATAGTCATCTAAAAAATTTCTGTTATCTGTCTCTAATATATCACAGCAACTTAACTTCTCTACAGTAGAACAAAATCCATCCTTCCTTGTATCAAATTAGGTCCAGTATGCTTGAATATTCATCCTGATTAGATTCCAATTCCATCACATGATGCTGACTTGAGCAAAAACATGAAATTCAGCTTAGGATATCAAAATCACAATGTTCTATTATAGAGAAAAATAACAATGTGTGAGCAATGTGTGAGCACTAAGGCTTCAGTCACTTGGATACCACATAATCTTGAAACTTCATTCAAAGAGAATCTGAGCAATTAAAAAAGTTGAATATTCATCCCAATCAGATGCGAATTCCATCACATGATGTTCACTTGAGCACAACAATGAAATTCAGTGAATGATATCAAAATTGCAATGTCCTATTATAAAGAAAAATAAATAAAACATGATGATGTTACACAAACAAAAATCAAGATAACAATATAACTATTAAAGTCATCTAGAATTTTTCTGTCACCTGCCTCTAATATATCACACCAACCTAACTTCTCTACAGTAGAACAAAATCCATCCTTCCTTGTATCAAATTTGGTCCAGTATGCTTCTAACTTTTTCTCTCAGGGATTACATGTAATTTGCAGACAACATGATGCTCAAAGGAAGGAACAGATTGATTTTCTACTTTTGTGTACTGTTGCAATGGGGACATTTTAGAGAAAGTAGTGGAAATGAATTCATATAATACTTACCAGCTATTTTGTGAAGGATATGATGAAAAAGAAGAAATACAAAATAACATTACACTACTGAGTAACATCAGTATATATAGGAATATGATGATACAAATTGTTGTAATGGAGAACTTGCATCAAATTTAATTCATAGCTAAATCCTCTCTAACAATATAACCAAATTCCTAACAATGAACAGGCTATGTATAACTGTAGTTCTTACCCTATATTTGTTTCCATGTACAATAGCCAACTTGTTCCTAGGATATGCTGACATTAGCATGATTGTATGTTTCTATGGATGTTTAATCTATCAATGCATGCATCTATACATGAAGATATATAATCTGGAATGAATTACGCGTTATTAATCAATCTCAACCAATTTATAATGAAAATGCATCTTATGTTGCACAAAGGAATTAATCTATTTCCTTAAAGTCTTCATATACTGATCACAGCACTCAGTTGTTGGGAAAATCAAAGAACATTAAGACAAGTAAAATCAGAAATTGAATTATATAATAAATCATTGTGTGTGCACTAAGGTTTCACAGTCACCTGGATACCACATAATCTTGAAACTTTATTCATAGAGAATCTGAGCCATTAAAAAAAATTGAATATTCATCCTGATTAGATTTCAATTTCATCACATGATGTTGACTTGAGCAGAAACATGAAATTCAGTGAAGGATATCAAAATTGCACTATTCTATTATAGAGAAAAATAACAAAACATAATGTTACACAAACAAATATCAAGATAATATAACTATTGAAGTCATTTAGAATTTCTCTGTCATCCGAGTCTAATATACCATACTAACTTATCTTCTCTACAGTAGAACAAAATCCATCCTTCATTGTATCAAATTTTGTTCAGTACGCTTCTAACTTTTTCTCTCAGGGATTAATTTGCAGACAACATAATGGGTAAAGGAAGGAACAAATTGATTTTCTACTTTTATGTCTGTTGCATTGGGGACATTTTAGAGAAAGTAGTAGAAATGTATTCATATAATACTTATGGACTGTTTTTAGAAGAATATGATGAAAAAGAAGAAATACAAAATAACATTATACTACTGAGTAACATCAGCATATATGGGAATATGATGATACAAATTGTTGTAATGGAGAACTTGCATCAAATTTAATTCATAGCTAAATCCTCTCTAATAATATAATCAAATTCCTAATAATGAACAGGCTATGTATAGCTGTAGTTCTTACACTATATTTGTTTCCATGTACAATAGACAACTTGTTCCTAGGATATGCTGACATTAGCATGATTGTATGCTTCTATGGATGTTTAATCTATCAATGCATGCATCTATACATGAAGATATATAATCTGGAATGAATTACACGTTATTAATCAATCTCAACCAATTTATAATGAAAATGCATGTTTTGTTACACAAAGGAATTAATCTATTTCCTTAAAGTCTTCGTATCTGATTATAGCACTCAACTGTTGGGAAAATCAAAGAAAATTAGACAAGTAAAATCAGAAATTGAATTATATAATAAATCAATGTGTGAGCACTAAGGCTTCACAGTCACCTGGATACCACATAATCCTGAAACTTTATTCAAAGAGAATCTGAGCCATTAAAAAAGTCCAATAATCATCCGAATCAGATGTGAATTCCATCACATTATGTTCACTTGAGCACAACCATGAAATTCAGTGAATGATATCTAAATTGCAATGTCCAATTATAAAGAAATATAACAAAACATACAAATGTTACACAAACAAAAATCAAGATAACAATATAACCATTATAGTCATCTAAAAAATTTCTGTCATCTGCCTCTAATATATCACACCAACTTAACTTCTCTACAGTAGAACAAAATCCATCCTTCCTTGTATCAAATTAGGTCCAGTATGCTTCTAACTTTTTCTCTCAGGGATTACTTTGCAGACAACATAATGCTCAGTGGAAGGGAAAAATTGATTTTATTCTTGTGGGTACTGTTACAATAGTGACACTTTAGACAAAGTAGTAGAAATGAATTCATATAATACTTACCCACTAGTTTGTGAAGGATATGATGAAAAAGAAGAAATACAAAATAACATTATACTACTGAGTAACATCAGTATATATGGGAATATGATGATTCAAATTGTTGTAATGGAGAACTTGCATCAAATTTAATTCATAGCTAAATCCTCTCTAATAATATAATCAAATTCCTAATAATGAACAGGCTATGTATAGCTGTAGTTCTTACACTATATTTGTTTCCATGTACAATAGACAACTTGTTCCTAGGATATGCTGACATTAGCATGATTGTATGATTCTATGGATGTTTATGTGTATCAATGCATGCATGTATGCATGAAGATATATAATTTGGAATGAATTACTCGTTATTAATCAATCTCAACCAGTTTTAATGAAAATGCATGTTATGTTGCACAAAGGAATTAATCTATTTCCTTAAAGTTTTCATATCCTGATCATAGCACTCAATTGTTGAGAAAATCAAAGAAAATTAAGACAATTAAAATCAGAAATTGAATTAGATGTGTGATGTGATGTGATTTTGATTTTTAACGTAGCTTTAACAATTTTTCAGTCATATCGCTACGATGTCTGCAATGTGGCAGTTTATAGTGATGTCTACCACTGGGGCATCATGCCGCAGACATGTAGCATGATGTCCCATTCAGTCACATTATCCTGACACCAGGCCGACCAGTCCTAACACTAACCTCTTAATGCTGAACGCCAAGCGAGGCAGCTGTTAGTACCATTTTGTAAGTCTCTGGTATGACTCGGCCGGGGATCGAACCCACGACCTCCCGCATCCGAGGCGGATGCTCTAACCACTAGACCACCGGAGCGGTGAAATTGAATTAGATAATAAATCATTGTGTGTGCACTAAGATTTCACAGTCAATTGGATACCACATAACCTTAAAACTTTATTCATAGAGAATCTGAGACATTAAAAAAATTGAATATTCATCCAGATTAGATTTCAATTCCATCACATGATGTTGACTTGAGCAGAAACAAGAAATTCAGCTTAGGATATCAAAATCGCAATGTTCTATTATAGAAAAAATTAACAAAACATAATTTTACACAAACAAAACTCAAGATAATATAACTATTAAAGTCATTTAGAATTTCTCTGTCATCCGAGTCTAATATACCATACCAATTTTATCTTCTCTACAGTAGAACAAAATCCATCCTTCCTTGTATCAAATTTTGTCCTGCATGCTTCTAAGTTTTTCTCTAAGGGATTAATTTGCAGACAACATAATGCTCAGTGGAAGGGAAAAATTGATTTTATACTTGTGGGTACTGTTACAATAGTTACACTTAAGAGAAAGTAGTAGAAATGAATTCATAGAACACTTACTTGCTGTTTTGTGAAGGATATGATGAAAAAGAAGAAATACAAAATAACATTATACTACTGAGTAGCATCAGTATATATGGGAATATGATGATACAAATTGTTGTAATGGAGAACTTGCATCAAATTTAATTCATAGCTAAATCCTCTCTAATAATATAACCAAATTCCTAATAATGAACAGGCTATGTATAGCTGTAGTTCTTACACTATATTTGTTTCCATGTACAATAGACAACTTGTTCCTAGGATATGCTGACATTAGCATGATTGTATGATTCTATGGATGTTGATGTGTATCAATGCATGCATATATGCATGAAGATACATAATTTGGAATGAATTACTCGTTATTAATCAATCTCAACTAGTTTATAATGAAAATGCATGTTATGTTGCACAAAGGAATTAATCTATTTCCTTAAAGTCTTCATATCCTGATCATAGCACTCAACTGTTGGGAAAATCAAAGAAAATTAAGACAATTAAAATCAGAAATTGAATTAGATGTGTGATGTGATGTGATTTTGATTTTTAACATAGCTTTAACAATTTTTCAGTCATATCGCTACGATGTCTGCAATGTGGCAGTTTATAGTGATGTCTAGCACTGGGGCATCATGCCGCAGACATGTAGCATGATGTCCCATTCAGTCACATTATCCTGACACCAGGCCGACCAGTAATAACACTAACCTCTTAATGCCGAATGCCAAGCGAGGCAGCTGTTAGTACCATTTTTTAAGTCTCTAGTATGACTCGGCCGGGGATTGAACCCACGACCTCCCGCATCCGAGGCAGATGCTCTAACCACTAGGCCACCGGAGCGGTGAAATTGAATTAGATAATAAATCATTGTGTGTGCACTAAGATTTCACAGTCACCTGGATACCACATAACCTTAAAACTTTATTCATAGAGAATCTGAGCCATTAAAAAAATTGAACATTCATCCTGATTAGATTTCAATTCCATCACATGATGTTGACTTGAGCAAAAACATGAAATACAGCTTAGGATATCAAAATCGCAATGTCCTATTATAGAGAAAAATAACAAAACATAATTTTACACAAACAAAAATCAAAATATAACTATTAAAGTCATTTAGAATTTCTCTGTCATCCGAGTCTAATATACCATACCAATTTTATCTTCTCTACAGTAGAACAAAATCCATCCTTCCTTGTATCAAATTTTGTCCTGCATGCTTCTAAGTTTTTCTCTCAGGGATTAATTTGCAGACAACATAATGCTCAAAGGAAGGAACAAACTGATTTTCTACTTTTGTGTACTGTTGCAATGGGGACATTTTAAGAGAAAGTAGTAGAAATCTATTCATATAATACTTACACCCTGTTTTGTGAAGGATATGATGAAAAAGAAGAAATACAAAATAACATTATACTACTGAGTAACAACGGTATATATATAGGAATATGATGATACAAATTGTTGTAATGGAGAACTTGCATTAAATTTAATTCATAGGTAAATCCTCTCTAATAACATAAACAAATTCCTAACAAGGAACAGGCTATGTACAGCTGTAGTTCTCACAGTATATTTGTTTCCATGTACAATAGACAACTTGTTCCTAGGATATGCTGACATTAGCATGATTGTATGCTTCTATGGATGTTTAATCTATCAATGCATGCATCTATACATGAAGATATATAATCTGGAATGAATTACGCGTTATTAATCAATCTCAACCAGTTTTTAATGAAAATGCATGTTATGTTGCACAAAGGAATTAATCTATTTCCTTAAAGTTTTCATATCCTGATCATAGCACTCAATTGTTGGGAAAATCAAAGAAAATTAAGACAATTAAAATCAGAAATTGAATTAGATGTGTGATGTGATGTGATTTTGATTTTTAACGTAGCTTTAACAATTTTTCAGTCATATCGCTACGATGTCTGCAATGTGGCAGTTTATAGTGATGTCCAGCACTGGGGCATCATGCCGCAGACATGTGGCATGATGTCCCATCCAGTCACATTATCCTGACACCAGGCCGACCAGTAATAACACTAACCTCTTAATGCTGAACGCCAAGCGAGGCAGCTGTTAGTACCATTTTGTAAGTCTCTGGTATGACTCGGCCGGGGATCGAACCCATGACCTCCCGCATCCGAGGCGGATGCTCTAACCACTAGACCACCGGAGCGGTGAAATTGAATTAGATAATAAATCATTGTGTGTGCACTAAGATTTCACAGTCACCTGGATACCACATAACCTTAAAACTTTATTCATAGAGAATCTGAGCCATTAAAAAAATTGAATATTCATCCAGATTAGATTTCAATTCCATCACATGATGTTGACTTGAGCAAAAACATGAAATTCAGCTTAGGATATCAAAATCGCAATGTTCTATTATAGAAAAAATTAACAAAACATAATTTTACACAAACAAAAATCAAGATAATAGAACTATTAAAGTCATTTAGAATTTCTCTGTCATCCGAGTCTAATATACCATACCAATTTTATCTTCTCTACAGTAGAACAAAATCCATCCTTCCTTGTATCAAATTTTGTCCAGCATGCTTCTAAGTTTTTCTCTCAGGGATTAATTTGCAGACATCATAATGCTCAGTGGAAGGGAAAAATTGATTTTATACTTGTGGGTACTGTTACAATAGTGACACTTTAGAGAAAGTAGTAGAAATGAATTCATAGAACACTTACTTGCTGTTTTGTGAAGGATATGATGAAAAAGAAGAAATACAAAATAACATTATACTACTGAGTAACATCAGTATATATGGGAATATGATGATACAAATTGTTGTAATGGAGAACTTGCATCAAATTTAATTCATAGCTAAATCCTCTCTAATAATATAATCAAATTCCTAATAATGAACAGGCTATGTATAGCTGTAGTTCTTACACTATATTTGTTTCCATGTACAATAGACAACTTGTTCCTAGGATATGCTGACATTAGCATGATTGTATGCTTCTATGGATGTTTAATCTATCAATGCATGCATCTATACATGAAGATATATAATCTGGAATGAATTACGCGTTATTAATCAATCTCAACCAATTTATAATGAAAATGCATGTTTTGTTACACAAAGGAATTAATCTATTTCCTTAAAGTCTTCATATCCTTATTATAGCACTCAACTGTTGGGAAAATCAAAGAAAATTAGACAAGTAAAATCAGAAATTGAATTATATAATAAATCAATGTGTGAGCACTAAGGCTTCACAGTCACCTGGATGCCACATAATCCTGAAACTTTATTCAAAGAGAATCTGAGCCATTAAAAAAGTCCAATAATCATCCGAATCAGATGTGAATTCCATCACATTATGTTCACTTGAGCACAACCATGAAATTCAGTGAATGATATCAAAATTGCAATGTCCAATTATAAAGAAATATAACAAAACATACTAATGTTACACAAACAAAAATCAAGATAACAATATAACCATTATAGTCATCTAAAAAATTTCTGTCATCTGCCTCTAATATATCACACCAACTTAACTTCTCTACAGTAGAACAAAATCCATCCTTCCTTGAATCAAATTAGGTCCAGTATGCTTCTAACTTTTTCTCTCAGGGATTACTTTGCAGACAACATAATGCTCAGTGGAAGGGAAAAATTGATTTTATTCTTGTGGGTACTGTTACAATAGTGACACTTTAGACAAAGTAGTAGAAATGAATTCATATAATACTTACCAACTAGTTTGTGAAGGATATGATGAAAAAGAAGAAATACAAAATAACATTATACTACTGAGTAACATCAGTATATATGGGAATATGATGATACAAATTGTTGTAATGGAGAACTTGCATCAAATTTAATTCATAGCTAAATCCTCTCTAATAATATAATCAAATTCCTAATAATGAACAGGCTATGTATAGCTGTAGTTCTTACACTATATTTGTTTCCATGTACAATAGACAACTTGTTCCTAGGATATGCTGACATTAGCATGATTGTATGCTTCTATGGATGTTTAATCTATCAATGCATGCATCTATACATGAAGATATATAATCTGGAATGAATTACGCGTTATTAATCAATCTCAACCAATTTATAATGAAAATGCATGTTTTGTTACACAAAGGAATTAATCTATTTCCTTAAAGTTTTCATATCCTGATCATAGCACTCAATTGTTGGGAAAATCAAAGAAAATTAAGACAATTAAAATCAGAAATTGAATTAGATGTGTGATGTGATGTGATTTTGATTTTTAACGTAGCTTTAACAATTTTTCAGTCATATCGCTACGATGTCTGCAATGTGGCAGTTTATAGTGATGTCTAGCACTGGGGCATCATGCCGCAGACATGTGGCATGATGTCCCATCCAGTCACATTATCCTGACACCAGGCCGACCAGTAATAACACTAACCTCTTAATGCTGAATGCCAAGCGAGGCAGCTGTTAGTACCATTTTTTAAGTCTCTGGTATGACTCGGCCAGGGATTGAACCCACGACGTCCCGCATCCGAGGCAGATGCTCTAACCACTAGGCCACCGGAGCGGTGAAATTGAATTAGATAATAAATCATTGTGTGTGCACTAAGATTTCACAGTCACCTGGATACCACATAACCTTAAAACTTTATTCATAGAGAATCTGAGCCATTAAAAAAATTGAATATTCATCCTGATTAGATTTCAATTCCATCACATGATGTTGACTTGAGCAGAAACATGAAATTCAGCTTAGGATATCAAAATCGCAATGTTCTATTATAGAAAAAATTAACAAAACATAATTTTACACAAATAAAAATCAAGATAATATAACTATTAAAGTCATTTAGAATTTCTCTGTCATCCGAGTCTAATATACCATACCAATTTTATCTTCTCTACAGTAGAACAAAATCCATCCTTCCTTGTAGCAAATTTTGTGGAGCATGCTTCTAAGTTTTTCTCTCAGGGATTACATGTAATTTGCAGACAACATAATGCTCAAAGGAAGGAACAGATTGATTTTCTACTTTTGTGTACTGTTGCAATGGGGATATTTTAGAGAAAGTAGTAGAAATGTATTCGTATAATACTTAGCATCTATTTTGTGAAGGATATGATGAAAAAGAAGAAATACAAAATAACATTATACTACTGAGTAACATCAGTATATATGGGAATATGATGATACAAATTGTTGTAATGGAGAACTTGGATCAAATTTAATTCATAGCTAAATCCTCTCTAATAATATAATCAAATTCCTAATAATGAACAGGCTATGTATAGCTGTAGTTCTTACACTATATTTGTTTCCATGTACAATAGACAACTTGTTCCTAGGATATGCTGACATTAGCATGATTGTATGCTTCTATGGATGTTTAATCTATCAATGCATGCATCTATACATGAAGATATATAATCTGGAATGAATTATGCATTATTAATCAATCTCAACCAATTTATAATGAAAATGCATGTTTTGTTACACAAAGAATTAATCTATTTCCTTAAAGTCTTCATATCCTGATTATAGCACTCAACTGTTGGGAAAATCAAAGAAAATTAGACAAGTAAAATCAGAAATTGAATTATATAATAAATCAATGTGTGAGCACTAAGGCTTCACAGTCACCTGGATACCACATAATCCTGAAACTTTATTCAAAGAGAATCTCAGCCATTAAAAAAGTCCAATAATCATCCGAATCAGATGTGAATTCCATCACATTATGTTCACTTGAGCACAACCATGAAATTCAGTGAATGATATCAAAATTGCAATGTCCAATTATAAAGAAATATAACAAAACATACTAATGTTACACAAACAAAAATCAAGATAACAATATAACCATTATAGTCATCTAAAAAATTTCTGTCATCTGCCTCTAATATATCACACCAACTTAACTTCTCTACAGTAGAACAAAATCCATCCTTCCTTGCATCAAATTAGGTCCAGTATGCTTCTAACTTTTTCTCTCAGGGATTACTTTGCAGACAACATAATGCTCAGTGGAAGGGAAAAAATGATTTTATTCTTGTGGGTACTGTTACAATAGTGACACTTAAGAGAAAGTAGTAGAAATGAATTCATAGAACACTTACTTGCTGTTTTGTGAAGGATATGATGAAAAAGAAGAAATACAAAATAACATTATACTACTGAGTAGCATCAGTATATATAGGAATATGATGATACAAATTGTTGTAATGGAGAACTTGCATCAAATTTAATTCATAGCTGAATCCTCTCTAACAATATAACCAAATTCCTAACAATGAACAGGCTATGTACAGCTGTAGTTCTTACACTATATTTGTTTCCATGTACAACAGAAAACTTGTTCCTAGGATATGCTGACATTAGCATGATTGTACGATTCTATAATGAAAATGCATCTTATGTTGCACAAAGGAATTAATCTATTTCCTTAAAGTCTTCATATACTGATCACAGCACTCAGTTGTTGGGAAAATCAAAGAAAATTAGACAAGTAAAATCAGAAATTGAATTATATAATAAATCATTGTGTGTGCACTAAGGTTTCACAGTCACCTGGATACCACATAATCTTGAAACTTTATTCATAGAGAATCTGAGCCATTAAAAAAAATTGAATATTCATCCTGATTAGATTTCAATTCCATCACATGATGTTGACTTGAGCAGAAACATGAAATTCAGTGAAGGATATCAAAATTGCACTATTCTATTATAGAGAAAAATAACAAAACATAATGTTACACAAACAAATATCAAGATAATATAACTATTAAAGTCATTTAGAATTTCTCTGTCATCCGAGTCTAATATACCATACTAACTAATCTTCTCTACAGTAGAACAAAATCCATCCGTCCTTGTATCAAATTTTGTTCAGTACGCTTCTAACTTTTTCTCTCAGGGATTAATTTGCAGACAACATAATGGGTAAAGGAAGGAACAAATTGATTTTCTACTTTTATGTCTGTTGCATTGGGGACATTTTTGAGAAAGTATGTATTCATATAATACTTATGGACTGTTTTTAGAAGAATATGATGAAAAAGAAGAAATACAAAATAACATGAAACTACCGAGTAACAACTGTATATATAGGAGTATGATACAAATTGTTGTAATGGAGAACTTGCATTAAATTTAATTCATAGGTAAATCCTCTCTAATAATATAAACAAATTCCTAACAAGGAACAGGCTATGTACAGCTGTAGTTCTCACAGTATATTTGTTTCCATGTACAATAGCCAACTTGTTCCTAGGATATGCTGACATTAGCATGATTGTATGCTTCTATGGATGTTTAATCTATCAATGCATGCATCTATACATGAAGATATATAATCTGGAATGAATTACATGTTATTAATCAATCTCAACCAATTTATAATGAAAATGCATGTTTTGTTACACAAAGGAATTAATCTATTTCCTTAAAGTCTTCATATCCTGATTATAGTACTCAATTGTTGGGAAAATCAAAGAAAATTAGACAAATAAAATAAGAAATTGAATTATACAATAAATCACTGTGTGTGCACAAAAGCTTCACATTCATCAGGATACCACATAATCCTGAAACTTTATTCAAAGACAATCTGAGCAATTAAAAAAAACTGAATATTCATCCTGATTAGATTTCAATTCCATCACATCATGTTGACATGGGCAAAAACAAGAAATTCAGTGAATGATATCAAAATTGCAATGTTCTATTATGGAGATAAAAACAAAACATAATAATGTTACAGAAACAAAAATCAAGATAATATAACTATTAAAGTCATCTAGAATTTCTCTGTCATCCGAGTCTAATATATCATACCAACTTATCTTCTCTGCAGTAGAACAAAATCCATACTTCTTTGTATCAAATTTTGTCCACTATGCTTCTAACTTTTTATCTCAGGGATTACATGTAATTTGCAGACAACATAATGCTCAAAGGAAGGAACAGATTGATTTTCTACTTTTGTGTACTGTTGCAATGGGGACATTTTAGAGAAAGTAGTAGAAATGTATTCGTATAATACTTACCATCTATATTGTGAAGGATATGATGAAAAAGAAGAAATACAAAATAACATTATACTACTGAGTAACATCAGTATATATGGGAATGTGATGATACAAATTGTTGTAATGGAGAACTTGCATCAAATTTAATTCATAGCTAAATCCCCTCTAATAATATAATCAAATTCCTAATAATGAACAGGCTATGTATAGCTGTAGTTCTTACACTATATTTGTTTCCATGTACAATAGACAACTTGTTCCTAGGATATGCTGACATTAGCATGATTGTATGATTCTATGGATGTTGATGTCTATCAATGCATGCATGTATGCATGAAGATATATAATTTGGAATGAATTACACGTCATTAATCAATCTCAACCAGTTTTTAATGAAAATGCATGTTATGTTGCACAAAGGAATTAATCTATTTCCTTAAAGTTTTCATATCCTGATCATAGCACTCAATTGTTGGGAAAATCAAAGAAAATTAAGACAATTAAAATCAGAAATTGAATTAGATGTGTGATGTGATGTGATTTTGATTTTTAACGTAGCTTTAAAAATTTTTCAGTCATATCGCTACGATGTCTGCAATGTGGCAGTTTATAGTGATGTCTAGCACTGGGGCATCATGCCGCAGACATGTAGCATGATGTCCCATTCAGTCACATTATCCTGACACCAGGCCGACCAGTAATAACACTAACCTCTTAATGCTGAACGCCAAGCGAGGCAGCTGTTAGTACCATTTTTTAAGTCTCTGGTATGACTCGGCCGGGGGTCGAACCCACGACCTCCCGCATCCGAGGCTGATGCTCTAACCACTAGGCCACCGGAGTGGTGAAATTGAATTAGATAATAAATCATTGTGTGTGCACTAAGATTTCACAGTCACCTGGATACCACATAACCTTAAAACTTTATTCATAGAGAATCTGAGCCATTAAAAAATTGAATATTCATCCTGATTAGATTTCAATTCCATCACATGATGTTGACTTGAGCAGAAACATGAAATTCAGCTTAGGATATCAAAATCGCAATGTTCTATTATAGAAAAAATTAACAAAACATAATTTTACACAAATAAAAATCAAGATAATATAACTATTAAAGTCATTTAGAATTTCTCTGTCATCCGAGTCTAATATACCATACCAATTTTATCTTCTCTACAGTAGAACAAAATCCATCCTTCCTTGTATCAAATTTTGTGCAGCATGCTTCTAAGTTTTTCTCTCAGGGATTACATGTAATTTGCAGACAACATAATGCTCAAAGGAAGGAACAGATTGATTTTCTACTTTTGTGTACTGTTGCAATGGGGACATTTTAGAGAAAGTAGTTGAAATGTATTCGTATAATACTTACTATCTATATTGTGAAGGATATGATGAAAAAGAAGAAATACAAAATAACATTATACTACTGAGTAACATCAGTATATATGGGAATATGATGATACAAATTGTTGTAATGGAGAACTTGCATCAAATTTAATTCATAGCTAAATCCTCTCTAATAATATAATCAAATTCCTAATAATGAACAGGCTATGTATAGCTGTAGTTCTTACACTATATTTGTTTCCATGTACAATAGACAACTTGTTCCTAGGATATGCTGACATTAGCATGATTGTATGCTTCTATGGATGTTTAATCTATCAATGCATGCATCTATACATGAAGATATATAATCTGGAATGAATTACGCGTTATTAATCAATCTCAACCAATTTATAATGAAAATGCATGTTTTGTTACACAAAGGAATTAATCTATTTCCTTAAAGTCTTCATATCCTGATTATAGCACTCAACTGTTGGGAAAATCAAAGAAAATTAGACAAGTAAAATCAGAAATTGAATTATATAATAAATCAATGTGTGAGCACTAAGGCTTCACAGTCACCTGGATGCCACATAATCCTGAAACTTTATTCAAAGAGAATCTGAGCCATTAAAAAAGTCCAATAATCATCCGAATCAGATGTGAATTCCATCACATTATGTTCACTTGAGCACAACCATGAAATTCAGTGAATGATATCAAAATTGCAATGTCCAATTATAAAGAAATATAACAAAACATACTAATGTTACACAAACAAAAATCAAGATAACAATATAACCATTATAGTCATCTAAAAAATTTCTGTCATCTGCCTCTAATATATCACACCAACTTAACTTCTCTACAGTAGAACAAAATCCATCCTTCCTTGAATCAAATTAGGTCCAGTATGCTTCTAACTTTTTCTCTCAGGGATTACTTTGCAGACAACACAATGCTCAGTGGAAGGGAAAAATTGATTTTATTCTTGTGGGTACTGTTACAATAGTGACACTTTAGACAAAGTAGTAGAAATGAATTCATATAATACTTACGAACTAGTTTGTGAAGGATATGATGAAAAAGAAGAAATACAAAATAACATTATACTACTGAGTAACATCAGTATATATGGGAATATGATGATACAAATTGTTGTAATGGAGAACTTGCATCAAATTTAATTCATAGCTAAATCCTCTCTAATAATATAATCAAATTCCTAATAATGAACAGGCTATGTATAGCTGTAGTTCTTACACTATATTTGTTTCCATGTACAATAGACAACTTGTTCCTAGGATATGCTGACATTAGCATGATTGTATGCTTCTATGGATGTTTAATCTATCAATGCATGCATCTATACATGAAGATATATAATCTGGAATGAATTACGCGTTATTAATCAATCTCAACCAATTTATAATGAAAATGCATGTTTTGTTACACAAAGGAATTAATCTATTTCCTTAAAGTTTTCATATCCTGATCATAGCACTCAATTGTTGGGAAAATCAAAGAAAATTAAGACAATTAAAATCAGAAATTGAATTAGATGTGTGATGTGATGTGATTTTGATTTTTAACGTAGCTTTAACAATTTTTCAGTCATATCGCTACGATGTCTGCAATGTGGCAGTTTATAGTGATGTCTAGCACTGGGGCATCATGCCGCAGACATGTGGCATGATGTCCCATCCAGTCACATTATCCTGACACCAGGCCGACCAGTAATAACACTAACCTCTTAATGCTGAATGCCAAGCGAGGCAGCTGTTAGTACCATTTTTTAAGTCTCTGGTATGACTCGGCCAGGGATTGAACCCACGACGTCCCGCATCCGAGGCAGATGCTCTAACCACTAGGCCACCGGAGCGGTGAAATTGAATTAGATAATAAATCATTGTGTGTGCACTAAGATTTCACAATCACCTGGATACCACATAACCTTAAAACTTTATTCATAGAGAATCCGAGCCATTAAAAAAATTGAATATTCATCCTGATTAGATTTCAATTCCATCACATGATGTTGACTTGAGCAGAAACATGAAATTCAGCTTAGGATATCAAAATCGCAATGTTCTATTATAGAAAAAATTAACAAAACATAATTTTACACAAATAAAAATCAAGATAATATAACTATTAAAGTCATTTAGAATTTCTCTGTCATCCGAGTCTAATATACCATACCAATTTTATCTTCTCTACAGTAGAACAAAATCCATCCTTCCTTGTATCAAATTTTGTGCAGCATGCTTCTAAGTTTTTCTCTCAGGGATTACATGTAATTTGCAGACAACATAATGCTCAAAGGAAGGAACAGATTGATTTTCTACTTTTGTGTACTGTTGCAATGGGGATATTTTAGAGAAAGTAGTAGAAATGTATTCGTATAATACTTAGCATCTATTTTGTGAAGGATATGATGAAAAAGAAGAAATACAAAATAACATTATACTACTGAGTAACATCAGTATATATGGGAATATGATGATACAAATTGTTGTAATGGAGAACTTGCATCAAATTTAATTCATAGCTAAATCCTCTCTAATAATATAATCAAATTCCTAATAATGAACAGGCTATGTATAGCTGTAGTTCTTACACTATATTTGTTTCCATGTACAATAGACAACTTGTTCCTAGGATATGCTGACATTAGCATGATTGTATGCTTCTATGGATGTTTAATCTATCAATGCATGCATCTATACATGAAGATATATAATCTGGAATGAATTACGCGTTATTAATCAATCTCAACCAATTTATAATGAAAATGCATGTTTTGTTTACACAAAGGAATTAATCTATTTCCTTAAAGTCTTCATATCCTGATTATAGCACTCAACTGTTGGGAAAATCAAAGAAAATTAGACAAGTAAAATCAGAAATTGAATTATATAATAAATCAATGTGTGAGCACTAAGGCTTCACAGTGACCTGGATGCCACATAATCCTGAAACTTTATTCAAAGAGAATCTGAGCCATTAAAAAAGTCCAATAATCATCCGAATCAGATGTGAATTCCATCACATTATGTTCACTTGAGCACAACCATGAAATTCAGTGAATGATATCAAAATTGCAATGTCCAATTATAAAGAAATATAACAAAACATACTAATGTTACACAAACAAAAATCAAAATAACAATATAACCATTATAGTCATCTAAAAAATTTCTGTCATCTGCCTCTAATATATCACACCAACTTAACTTCTCTACAGTAGAACAAAATCCATCCTTCCTTGAATCAAATTAGGTCCAGTATGCTTCTAACTTTTTCTCTCAGGGATTACTTTGCAGACAACATAATGCTCAGTGGAAGGGAAAAATTGATTTTATTCTTGTGGGTACTGTTACAATAGTGACACTTTAGACAAAGTAGTAGAAATGAATTCATAGAACACTTACTTGCTGTTTTGTGAAGGATATGATGAAAAAGAAGAAATACAAAATAACATTATACTACTGAGTAGCATCAGTATATATAGGAATATGATGATACAAATTGTTGTAATGGAGAACTTGCATCAAATTTAATTCATAGCTGAATCCTCTCTAATAATATAACCAAATTCCTAACAATGAACAGGCTATGTACAGCTGTAGTTCTTACACTATATTTGTTTCCATGTACAACAGAAAACTTGTTCCTAGGATATGCTGACATTAGCATGATTGTACGATTCTATAATGAAAATGCATCTTATGTTGCACAAAGGAATTAATCTATTTCCTTAAAGTCTTCATATACTGATCACAGCACTCAGTTGTTGGGAAAATCAAAGAAAATTAGACAAGTAAAATCAGAAATTGAATTATATAATAAATCATTGTGTGTGCACTAAGGTTTCACAGTCACCTGGATACCACATAATCTTGAAACTTTATTCATAGAGAATCTGAGCCATTAAAAAAAATTGAATATTCATCCTGATTAGATTTCAATTCCATCACATGATGTTGACTTGAGCAGAAACATGAAATTCAGTGAAGGATATCAAAATTGCACTATTCTATTATAGAGAAAAATAACAAAACATAATGTTACACAAACAAATATCAAGATAATATAACTATTAAAGTCATTTAGAACTTCTCTGTCATCCGAGTCTAATATACCATACTAACTAATCTTCTCTACAGTAGAACAAAATCCATCCGTCCTTGTATCAAATTTTGTTCAGTACGCTTCTAACTTTTTCTCTCAGGGATTAATTTGCAGACAACATAATGGGTAAAGGAAGGAACAAATTGATTTTCTACTTTTATGTCTGTTGCATTGGGGACATTTTTGAGAAAGTATGTATTCATATAATACTTATGGACTGTTTTTAGAAGAATATGATGAAAAAGAAGAAATACAAAATAACATGAAACTACCGAGTAACAACTGTATATATAGGAGTATGATACAAATTGTTGTAATGGAGAACTTGCATTAAATTTAATTCATAGGTAAATCCTCTCTAATAATATAAACAAATTCCTAACAAGGAACAGGCTATGTACAGCTGTAGTTCTCACAGTATATTTGTTTCCATGTACAATAGCCAACTTGTTCCTAGGATATGCTGACATTAGCATGATTGTATGCTTCTATGGATGTTTAATCTATCAATGCATGCATCTATACATGAAGATATATAATCTGGAATGAATTACATGTTATTAATCAATCTCAACCAATTTATAATGAAAATGCATGTTTTGTTACACAAAGGAATTAATCTATTTCCTTAAAGTCTTCATATCCTGATTATAGTACTCAATTGTTGGGAAAATCAAAGAAAATTAGACAAATAAAATAAGAAATTGAATTATACAATAAATCACTGTGTGTGCACAAAAGCTTCACATTCATCAGGATACCACATAATCCTGAAACTTTATTCAAAGACAATCTGAGCAATTAAAAAAAACTGAATATTCATCCTGATTAGATTTCAATTCCATCACATCATGTTGACATGGGCAAAAACAAGAAATTCAGTGAATGATATCAAAATTGCAATGTTCTATTATGGAGATAAAAACAAAACATAATAATGTTACAGAAACAAAAATCAAGATAATATAACTATTAAAGTCATCTAGAATTTCTCTGTCATCCGAGTCTAATATATCATACCAACTTATCTTCTCTGCAGTAGAACAAAATCCATACTTCTTTGTATCAAATTTTGTCCACTATGCTTCTAACTTTTTATCTCAGGGATTACATGTAATTTGCAGACAACATAATGCTCAAAGGAAGGAACAGATTGATTTTCTACTTTTGTGTACTGTTGCAATGGGGACATTTTAGAGAAAGTAGTAGAAATGTATTCGTATAATACTTACCATCTATATTGTGAAGGATATGATGAAAAAGAAGAAATACAAAATAACATTATACTACTGAGTAACATCAGTATATATGGGAATGTGATGATACAAATTGTTGTAATGGAGAACTTGCATCAAATTTAATTCATAGCTAAATCCCCTCTAATAATATAATCAAATTCCTAATAATGAACAGGCTATGTATAGCTGTAGTTCTTACACTATATTTGTTTCCATGTACAATAGACAACTTGTTCCTAGGATATGCTGACATTAGCATGATTGTATGATTCTATGGATGTTGATGTCTATCAATGCATGCATGTATGCATGAAGATATATAATTTGGAATGAATTACACGTCATTAATCAATCTCAACCAGTTTTTAATGAAAATGCATGTTATGTTGCACAAAGGAATTAATCTATTTCCTTAAAGTTTTCATATCCTGATCATAGCACTCAATTGTTGGGAAAATCAAAGAAAATTAAGACAATTAAAATCAGAAATTGAATTAGATGTGTGATGTGATGTGATTTTGATTTTTAACGTAGCTTTAAAAATTTTTCAGTCATATCGCTACGATGTCTGCAATGTGGCAGTTTATAGTGATGTCTAGCACTGGGGCATCATGCCGCAGACATGTAGCATGATGTCCCATTCAGTCACATTATCCTGACACCAGGCCGACCAGTAATAACACTAACCTCTTAATGCTGAACGCCAAGCGAGGCAGCTGTTAGTACCATTTTTTAAGTCTCTGGTATGACTCGGCCGGGGGTCGAACCCACGACCTCCCGCATCCGAGGCTGATGCTCTAACCACTAGGCCACCGGAGTGGTGAAATTGAATTAGATAATAAATCATTGTGTGTGCACTAAGATTTCACAGTCACCTGGATACCACATAACCTTAAAACTTTATTCATAGAGAATCTGAGCCATTAAAAAATTGAATATTCATCCTGATTAGATTTCAATTCCATCACATGATGTTGACTTGAGCAGAAACATGAAATTCAGCTTAGGATATCAAAATCGCAATGTTCTATTATAGAAAAAATTAACAAAACATAATTTTACACAAATAAAAATCAAGATAATATAACTATTAAAGTCATTTAGAATTTCTCTGTCATCCGAGTCTAATATACCATACCAATTTTATCTTCTCTACAGTAGAACAAAATCCATCCTTCCTTGTATCAAATTTTGTGCAGCATGCTTCTAAGTTTTTCTCTCAGGGATTACATGTAATTTGCAGACAACATAATGCTCAAAGGAAGGAACAGATTGATTTTCTACTTTTGTGTACTGTTGCAATGGGGACATTTTAGAGAAAGTAGTTGAAATGTATTCGTATAATACTTACTATCTATATTGTGAAGGATATGATGAAAAAGAAGAAATACAAAATAACATTATACTACTGAGTAACATCAGTATATATGGGAATATGATGATACAAATTGTTGTAATGGAGAACTTGCATCAAATTTAATTCATAGCTAAATCCTCTCTAATAATATAATCAAATTCCTAATAATGAACAGGCTATGTATAGCTGTAGTTCTTACACTATATTTGTTTCCATGTACAATAGACAACTTGTTCCTAGGATATGCTGACATTAGCATGATTGTATGCTTCTATGGATGTTTAATCTATCAATGCATGCATCTATACATGAAGATATATAATCTGGAATGAATTACGCGTTATTAATCAATCTCAACCAATTTATAATGAAAATGCATGTTTTGTTACACAAAGGAATTAATCTATTTCCTTAAAGTCTTCATATCCTGATTATAGCACTCAACTGTTGGGAAAATCAAAGAAAATTAGACAAGTAAAATCAGAAATTGAATTATATAATAAATCAATGTGTGAGCACTAAGGCTTCACAGTCACCTGGATGCCACATAATCCTGAAACTTTATTCAAAGAGAATCTGAGCCATTAAAAAAGTCCAATAATCATCCGAATCAGATGTGAATTCCATCACATTATGTTCACTTGAGCACAACCATGAAATTCAGTGAATGATATCAAAATTGCAATGTCCAATTATAAAGAAATATAACAAAACATACTAATGTTACACAAACAAAAATCAAGATAACAATATAACCATTATAGTCATCTAAAAAATTTCTGTCATCTGCCTCTAATATATCACACCAACTTAACTTCTCTACAGTAGAACAAAATCCATCCTTCCTTGAATCAAATTAGGTCCAGTATGCTTCTAACTTTTTCTCTCAGGGATTACTTTGCAGACAACACAATGCTCAGTGGAAGGGAAAAATTGATTTTATTCTTGTGGGTACTGTTACAATAGTGACACTTTAGACAAAGTAGTAGAAATGAATTCATATAATACTTACGAACTAGTTTGTGAAGGATATGATGAAAAAGAAGAAATACAAAATAACATTATACTACTGAGTAACATCAGTATATATGGGAATATGATGATACAAATTGTTGTAATGGAGAACTTGCATCAAATTTAATTCATAGCTAAATCCTCTCTAATAATATAATCAAATTCCTAATAATGAACAGGCTATGTATAGCTGTAGTTCTTACACTATATTTGTTTCCATGTACAATAGACAACTTGTTCCTAGGATATGCTGACATTAGCATGATTGTATGCTTCTATGGATGTTTAATCTATCAATGCATGCATCTATACATGAAGATATATAATCTGGAATGAATTACGCGTTATTAATCAATCTCAACCAATTTATAATGAAAATGCATGTTTTGTTACACAAAGGAATTAATCTATTTCCTTAAAGTTTTCATATCCTGATCATAGCACTCAATTGTTGGGAAAATCAAAGAAAATTAAGACAATTAAAATCAGAAATTGAATTAGATGTGTGATGTGATGTGATTTTGATTTTTAACGTAGCTTTAACAATTTTTCAGTCATATCGCTACGATGTCTGCAATGTGGCAGTTTATAGTGATGTCTAGCACTGGGGCATCATGCCGCAGACATGTGGCATGATGTCCCATCCAGTCACATTATCCTGACACCAGGCCGACCAGTAATAACACTAACCTCTTAATGCTGAATGCCAAGCGAGGCAGCTGTTAGTACCATTTTTTAAGTCTCTGGTATGACTCGGCCAGGGATTGAACCCACGACGTCCCGCATCCGAGGCAGATGCTCTAACCACTAGGCCACCGGAGCGGTGAAATTGAATTAGATAATAAATCATTGTGTGTGCACTAAGATTTCACAATCACCTGGATACCACATAACCTTAAAACTTTATTCATAGAGAATCCGAGCCATTAAAAAAATTGAATATTCATCCTGATTAGATTTCAATTCCATCACATGATGTTGACTTGAGCAGAAACATGAAATTCAGCTTAGGATATCAAAATCGCAATGTTCTATTATAGAAAAAATTAACAAAACATAATTTTACACAAATAAAAATCAAGATAATATAACTATTAAAGTCATTTAGAATTTCTCTGTCATCCGAGTCTAATATACCATACCAATTTTATCTTCTCTACAGTAGAACAAAATCCATCCTTCCTTGTATCAAATTTTGTGCAGCATGCTTCTAAGTTTTTCTCTCAGGGATTACATGTAATTTGCAGACAACATAATGCTCAAAGGAAGGAACAGATTGATTTTCTACTTTTGTGTACTGTTGCAATGGGGATATTTTAGAGAAAGTAGTAGAAATGTATTCGTATAATACTTAGCATCTATTTTGTGAAGGATATGATGAAAAAGAAGAAATACAAAATAACATTATACTACTGAGTAACATCAGTATATATGGGAATATGATGATACAAATTGTTGTAATGGAGAACTTGCATCAAATTTAATTCATAGCTAAATCCTCTCTAATAATATAATCAAATTCCTAATAATGAACAGGCTATGTATAGCTGTAGTTCTTACACTATATTTGTTTCCATGTACAATAGACAACTTGTTCCTAGGATATGCTGACATTAGCATGATTGTATGCTTCTATGGATGTTTAATCTATCAATGCATGCATCTATACATGAAGATATATAATCTGGAATGAATTACGCGTTATTAATCAATCTCAACCAATTTATAATGAAAATGCATGTTTTGTTTACACAAAGGAATTAATCTATTTCCTTAAAGTCTTCATATCCTGATTATAGCACTCAACTGTTGGGAAAATCAAAGAAAATTAGACAAGTAAAATCAGAAATTGAATTATATAATAAATCAATGTGTGAGCACTAAGGCTTCACAGTCACCTGGATGCCACATAATCCTGAAACTTTATTCAAAGAGAATCTGAGCCATTAAAAAAGTCCAATAATCATCCGAATCAGATGTGAATTCCATCACATTATGTTCACTTGAGCACAACCATGAAATTCAGTGAATGATATCAAAATTGCAATGTCCAATTATAAAGAAATATAACAAAACATACTAATGTTACACAAACAAAAATCAAAATAACAATATAACCATTATAGTCATCTAAAAAATTTCTGTCATCTGCCTCTAATATATCACACCAACTTAACTTCTCTACAGTAGAACAAAATCCATCCTTCCTTGAATCAAATTAGGTCCAGTATGCTTCTAACTTTTTCTCTCAGGGATTACTTTGCAGACAACATAATGCTCAGTGGAAGGGAAAAATTGATTTTATTCTTGTGGGTACTGTTACAATAGTGACACTTTAGACAAAGTAGTAGAAATGAATTCATAGAACACTTACTTGCTGTTTTGTGAAGGATATGATGAAAAAGAAGAAATACAAAATAACATTATACTACTGAGTAGCATCAGTATATATAGGAATATGATGATACAAATTGTTGTAATGGAGAACTTGCATCAAATTTAATTCATAGCTGAATCCTCTCTAATAATATAACCAAATTCCTAACAATGAACAGGCTATGTACAGCTGTAGTTCTTACACTATATTTGTTTCCATGTACAACAGAAAACTTGTTCCTAGGATATGCTGACATTAGCATGATTGTACGATTCTATAATGAAAATGCATCTTATGTTGCACAAAGGAATTAATCTATTTCCTTAAAGTCTTCATATACTGATCACAGCACTCAGTTGTTGGGAAAATCAAAGAAAATTAGACAAGTAAAATCAGAAATTGAATTATATAATAAATCATTGTGTGTGCACTAAGGTTTCACAGTCACCTGGATACCACATAATCTTGAAACTTTATTCATAGAGAATCTGAGCCATTAAAAAAAATTGAATATTCATCCTGATTAGATTTCAATTCCATCACATGATGTTGACTTGAGCAGAAACATGAAATTCAGTGAAGGATATCAAAATTGCACTATTCTATTATAGAGAAAAATAACAAAACATAATGTTACACAAACAAATATCAAGATAATATAACTATTAAAGTCATTTAGAATTTCTCTGTCATCCGAGTCTAATATACCATACTAACTAATCTTCTCTACAGTAGAACAAAATCCATCCGTCCTTGTATCAAATTTTGTTCAGTACGCTTCTAACTTTTTCTCTCAGGGATTAATTTGCAGACAACATAATGGGTAAAGGAAGGAACAAATTGATTTTCTACTTTTATGTCTGTTGCATTGGGGACATTTTTGAGAAAGTATGTATTCATATAATACTTATGGACTGTTTTTAGAAGAATATAATGAAAAAGAAGAAATACAAAATAACATGAAACTACCGAGTAACAACTGTATATATAGGAGTATGATACAAATTGTTGTAATGGAGAACTTGCATTAAATTTAATTCATAGGTAAATCCTCTCTAATAATATAAACAAATTCCTAACAAGGAACAGGCTATGTACAGCTGTAGTTCTCACAGTATATTTGTTTCCATGTACAATAGCCAACTTGTTCCTAGGATATGCTGACATTAGCATGATTGTATGCTTCTATGGATGTTTAATCTATCAATGCATGCATCTATACATGAAGATATATAATCTGGAATGAATTACATGTTATTAATCAATCTCAACCAATTTATAATGAAAATGCATGTTTTGTTACACAAAGGAATTAATCTATTTCCTTAAAGTCTTCATATCCTGATTATAGTACTCAATTGTTGGGAAAATCAAAGAAAATTAGACAAATAAAATAAGAAATTGAATTATACAATAAATCACTGTGTGTGCACAAAAGCTTCACATTCATCAGGATACCACATAATCCTGAAACTTTATTCAAAGACAATCTGAGCAATTAAAAAAAACTGAATATTCATCCTGATTAGATTTCAATTCCATCACATCATGTTGACATGGGCAAAAACAAGAAATTCAGTGAATGATATCAAAATTGCAATGTTCTATTATGGAGATAAAAACAAAACATAATAATGTTACAGAAACAAAAATCAAGATAATATAACTATTAAAGTCATCTAGAATTTCTCTGTCATCCGAGTCTAATATATCATACCAACTTATCTTCTCCGCAGTAGAACAAAATCCATACTTCTTTGTATCAAATTTTGTACACTATGCTTCTAACTTTTTATCTCAGGGATTACATGTAATTTGCAGACAACATAATGCTCAAAGGAAGGAACAGATTGATTTTCTACTTTTGTGTACTGTTGCAATGGGGACATTTTAGAGAAAGTAGTAGAAATGTATTCGTATAATACTTACCATCTATATTGTGAAGGATATGATGAAAAAGAAGAAATACAAAATAACATTATACTACTGAGTAACATCAGTATATATGGGAATATGATGATACAAATTGTTGTAATGGAGAACTTGCATCAAATTTAATTCATAGCTAAATCCCCTCTAATAATATGATCAAATTCCTAATAATGAACAGGCTATGTATAGCTGTAGTTCTTACACTATATTTGTTTCCATGTACAATAGACAACTTGTTCCTAGGATATGCTGACATTAGCATGATTGTATGATTCTATGGATGTTGATGTCTATCAATGCATGCATGTATGCATGAAGATATATAATTTGGAATGAATTACACGTCATTAATCAATCTCAACCAGTTTTTAATGAAAATGCATGTTATGTTGCACAAAGGAATTAATCTATTTCCTTAAAGTTTTCATATCCTGATCATAGCACTCAATTGTTGGGAAAATCAAAGAAAATTAAGACAATTAAAATCAGAAATTGAATTAGATGTGTGATGTGATGTGATTTTGATTTTTAACGTAGCTTTAACAATTTTTCAGTCATATCGCTACGATGTCTGCAATGTGGCAGTTTATAGTGATGTCTAGCACTGGGGCATCATGCCGCAGACATGTAGCATGATGTCCCATTCAGTCACATTATCCTGACACCAGGCCGACCAGTAATAACACTAACCTCTTAATGCTGAACGCCAAGCGAGGCAGCTGTTAGTACCATTTTTTAAGTCTCTGGTATGACTCGGCCGGGGATCGAACCCACGACCTCCCACATCCGAGGCTGATGCTCTAACCACTAGGCCACCGGAGTGGTGAAATTGAATTAGATAATAAATCATTGTGTGTGCACTGAGATTTCACAGTCACCTGGATACCACATAACCTTAAAACTTTATTCATAGAGAATCTGAGCCATTAAAAAATTGAATATTCATCCTGATTAGATTTCAATTCCATCACATGATGTTGACTTGAGCAGAAACATGAAATTCAGCTTAGGATATCAAAATCGCAATGTTCTATTATAGAAAAAATTAACAAAACATAATTTTACACAAATAAAAATCAAGATAATATAACTATTAAAGTCATTTAGAATTTCTCTGTCATCCGAGTCTAATATACCATACCAATTTTATCTTCTCTACAGTAGAACAAAATCCATCCTTCCTTGTATCAAATTTTGTGCAGCATGCTTCTAAGTTTTTCTCTCAGGGATTACATGTAATTTGCAGACAACATAATGCTCAAAGGAAGGAACAGATTGATTTTCTACTTTTGTGTACTGTTGCAATGGGGACATTTTAGAGAAAGTAGTTGAAATGTATTCGTATAATACTTACCACCTATATTGTGAAGGATATGATGAAAAAGAAGAAATACAAAATAACATTATACTACTGAGTAACATCAGTATATATGGGAATATGATGATACAAATTGTTGTAATGGAGAACTTGCATCAAATTTAATTCATAGCTAAATCCTCTCTAATAATATAATCAAATTCCTAATAATGAACAGGCTATGTATAGCTGTAGTTCTTACACTATATTTGTTTCCATGTACAATAGACAACTTGTTCCTAGGATATGCTGACATTAGCATGATTGTATGCTTCTATGGATGTTTAATCTATCAATGCATGCATCTATACATGAAGATATATAATCTGGAATGAATTACGCGTTATTAATCAATCTCAACCAATTTATAATGAAAATGCATGTTTTGTTACACAAAGGAATTAATCTATTTCCTTAAAGTCTTCATATCCTGATTATAGCACTCAACTGTTGGGAAAATCAAAGAAAATTAGACAAGTAAAATCAGAAATTGAATTATATAATAAATCAATGTGTGAGCACTAAGGCTTCACAGTCACCTGGATGCCACATAATCCTGAAACTTTATTCAAAGAGAATCTGAGCCATTAAAAAAGTCCAATAATCATCCGAATCAGATGTGAATTCCATCACATTATGTTCACTTGAGCACAACCATGAAATTCAGTGAATGATATCAAAATTGCAATGTCCAATTATAAAGAAATATAACAAAACATACTAATGTTACACAAACAAAAATCAAGATAACAATATAACCATTATAGTCATCTAAAAAATTTCTGTCATCTGCCTCTAATATATCACACCAACTTAACTTCTCTACAGTAGAACAAAATCCATCCTTCCTTGAATCAAATTAGGTCCAGTATGCTTCTAACTTTTTCTCTCAGGGATTACTTTGCAGACAACATAATGCTCAGTGGAAGGGAAAAATTGATTTTATTCTTGTGGGTACTGTTACAATAGTGACACTTTAGACAAAGTAGTAGAAATGAATTCATATAATACTTACGAACTAGTTTGTGAAGGATATGATGAAAAAGAAGAAATACAAAATAACATTATACTACTGAGTAACATCAGTATATATGGGAATATGATGATACAAATTGTTGTAATGGAGAACTTGCATCAAATTTAATTCATAGCTAAATCCTCTCTAATAATATAATCAAATTCCTAATAATGAACAGGCTATGTATAGCTGTAGTTCTTACACTATATTTGTTTCCATGTACAATAGACAACTTGTTCCTAGGATATGCTGACATTAGCATGATTGTATGCTTCTATGGATGTTTAATCTATCAATGCATGCATCTATACATGAAGATATATAATCTGGAATGAATTACGCGTTATTAATCAATCTCAACCAATTTATAATGAAAATGCATGTTTTGTTACACAAAGGAATTAATCTATTTCCTTAAAGTTTTCATATCCTGATCATAGCACTCAATTGTTGGGAAAATCAAAGAAAATTAAGACAATTAAAATCAGAAATTGAATTAGATGTGTGATGTGATGTGATTTTGATTTTTAACGTAGCTTTAACAATTTTTCAGTCATATCGCTACGATGTCTGCAATGTGGCAGTTTATAGTGATGTCTAGCACTGGGGCATCATGCCGCAGACATGTGGCATGATGTCCCATCCAGTCACATTATCCTGACACCAGGCCGACCAGTAATAACACTAACCTCTTAATGCTGAATGCCAAGCGAGGCAGCTGTTAGTACCATTTTTTAAGTCTCTGGTATGACTCGGCCAGGGATTGAACCCACGACGTCCCGCATCCGAGGCAGATGCTCTAACCACTAGGCCACCGGAGCGGTGAAATTGAATTAGATAATAAATCATTGTGTGTGCACTAAGATTTCACAGTCACCTGGATACCACATAACCTTAAAACTTTATTCATAGAGAATCTGAGCCATTAAAAAAATTGAATATTCATCCTGATTAGATTTCAATTCCATCACATGATGTTGACTTGAGCAGAAACATGAAATTCAGCTTAGGATATCAAAATCGCAATGTTCTATTATAGAAAAAATTAACAAAACATAATTTTACACAAATAAAAATCAAGATAATATAACTATTAAAGTCATTTAGAATTTCTCTGTCATCCGAGTCTAATATACCATACCAATTTTATCTTCTCTACAGTAGAACAAAATCCATCCTTCCTTGTATCAAATTTTGTGCAGCATGCTTCTAAGTTTTTCTCTCAGGGATTACATGTAATTTGCAGACAACATAATGCTCAAAGGAAGGAACAGATTGATTTTCTACTTTTGTGTACTGTTGCAATGGGGATATTTTAGAGAAAGTAGTAGAAATGTATTCGTATAATACTTAGCATCTATTTTGTGAAGGATATGATGAAAAAGAAGAAATACAAAATAACATTATACTACTGAGTAACATCAGTATATATGGGAATATGATGATACAAATTGTTGTAATGGAGAACTTGCATCAAATTTAATTCATAGATAAATCCTCTCTAATAATATAATCAAATTCCTAATAATGAACAGGCTATGTATAGCTGTAGTTCTTACACTATATTTGTTTCCATGTACAATAGACAACTTGTTCCTAGGATATGCTGACATTAGCATGATTGTATGCTTCTATGGATGTTTAATCTATCAATGCATGCATCTATACATGAAGATATATAATCTGGAATGAATTACGCGTTATTAATCAATCTCAACCAATTTATAATGAAAATGCATGTTTTGTTTACACAAAGGAATTAATCTATTTCCTTAAAGTCTTCATATCCTGATTATAGCACTCAACTGTTGGGAAAATCAAAGAAAATTAGACAAGTAAAATCAGAAATTGAATTATATAATAAATCAATGTGTGAGCACTAAGGCTTCACAGTCACCTGGATGCCACATAATCCTGAAACTTTATTCAAAGAGAATCTGAGCCATTAAAAAAGTCCAATAATCATCCGAATCAGATGTGAATTCCATCACATTATGTTCACTTGAGCACAACCATGAAATTCAGTGAATGATATCAAAATTGCAATGTCCAATTATAAAGAAATATAACAAAACATACTAATGTTACACAAACAAAAATCAAAATAACAATATAACCATTATAGTCATCTAAAAAATTTCTGTCATCTGCCTCTAATATATCACACCAACTTAACTTCTCTACAGTAGAACAAAATCCATCCTTCCTTGAATCAAATTAGGTCCAGTATGCTTCTAACTTTTTCTCTCAGGGATTAATTTGCAGACAACATAATGCTCAGTGGAAGGGAAAAATTGATTTTATTCTTGTGGGTACTGTTACAATAGTGACACTTTAGACAAAGTAGTAGAAATGAATTCATATAATACTTACCAACTAGTTTGTGAAGGATATGATGAAAAAGAAGAAATACAAAATAACATTATACTACTGAGTAACATCAGTATATATGGGAATATGATGATACAAATTGTTGTAATGGAGAACTTGCATCAAATTTAATTCATAGCTAAATCCTCTCTAATAATATAATCAAATTCCTAATAATGAACAGGCTATGTATAGCTGTAGTTCTTACACTATATTTGTTTCCATGTACAATAGACAACTTGTTCCTAGGATATGCTGACATTAGCATGATTGTATGCTTCTATGGATGTTTAATCTATCAATGCATGCATCTATACATGAAGATATATAATCTGGAATGAATTACGCGTTATTAATCAATCTCAACCAATTTATAATGAAAATGCATGTTTTGTTACACAAAGGAATTAATCTATTTCCTTAAAGTTTTCATATCCTGATCATAGCACTCAATTGTTGGGAAAATCAAAGAAAATTAAGACAATTAAAATCAGAAATTGAATTAGATGTGTGATGTGATGTGATTTTGATTTTTAACGTAGCTTTAACAATTTTTCAGTCATATCGCTACGATGTCTGCAATGTGGCAGTTTATAGTGATGTCTAGCACTGGGGCATCATGCCGCAGACATGTGGCATGATGTCCCATCCAGTCACATTATCCTGACACCAGGCCGACCAGTAATAACACTAACCTCTTAATGCTGAATGCCAAGCGAGGCAGCTGTTAGTACCATTTTTTAAGTCTCTGGTATGACTCGGCCAAGGATTGAACCCACGACGTCCCGCATCCGAGGCAGATGCTCTAACCACTAGGCCACCGGAGCGGTGAAATTGAATTAGATAATAAATCATTGTGTGTGCACTAAGATTTCACAGTCACCTGGATACCACATAACCTTAAAACTTTATTCATAGAGAATCTGAGCCATTAAAAAAATTGAATATTCATCCTGATTAGATTTCAATTCCATCACATGATGTTGACTTGAGCAGAAACATGAAATTCAGCTTAGGATATCAAAATCGCAATGTTCTATTATAGAAAAAATTAACAAAACATAATTTTACACAAATAAAAATCAAGATAATATAACTATTAAAGTCATTTAGAATTTCTCTGTCATCCGAGTCTAATATACCATACCAATTTTATCTTCTCTACAGTAGAACAAAATCCATCCTTCCTTGTATCAAATTTTGTGCAGCATGCTTCTAAGTTTTTCTCTCAGGGATTACATGTAATTTGCAGACAACATAATGCTCAAAGGAAGGAACAGATTGATTTTCTACTTTTGTGTACTGTTGCAATGGGGATATTTTAGAGAAAGTAGTAGAAATGTATTCGTATAATACTTAGCATCTATTTTGTGAAGGATATGATGAAAAAGAAGAAATACAAAATAACATTATACTACTGAGTAACATCAGTATATATGGGAATATGATGATACAAATTGTTGTAATGGAGAACTTGCATCAAATTTAATTCATAGCTAAATCCTCTCTAATAATATAATCAAATTCCTAATAATGAACAGGCTATGTATAGCTGTAGTTCTTACACTATATTTGTTTCCATGTACAACAGACAACTTGTTCCTAGGATATGCTGACATTAGCATGATTGTATGCTTCTATGGATGTTTAATCTATCAATGCATGCATCTATACATGAAGATATATAATCTGGAATGAATTACGCGTTATTAATCAATCTCAACCAATTTATAATGAAAATGCATGTTTTGTTTACACAAAGGAATTAATCTATTTCCTTAAAGTCTTCATATCCTGATTATAGCACTCAACTGTTGGGAAAATCAAAGAAAATTAGACAAGTAAAATCAGAAATTGAATTATATAATAAATCAATGTGTGAGCACTAAGGCTTCACAGTCACCTGGATGCCACATAATCCTGAAACTTTATTCAAAGAGAATCTGAGCCATTAAAAAAGTCCAATAATCATCCGAATCAGATGTGAATTCCATCACATTATGTTCACTTGAGCACAACCATGAAATTCAGTGAATGATATCAAAATTGCAATGTCCAATTATAAAGAAATATAACAAAACATACTAATGTTACACAAACAAAAATCAAGATAACAATATAACCATTATAGTCATCTAAAAAATTTCTGTCATCTGCCTCTAATATATCACACCAACTTAACTTCTCTACAGTAGAACAAAATCCATCCTTCCTTGTATCAAATTAGGTCCAGTATGCTTCTAACTTTTTCTCTCAGGGATTACTTTGCAGACAACATAATGCTCAGTGGAAGGGAAAAATTGATTTTATTCTTGTGGGTACTGTTACAATAGTGACACTTTAGAGAAAGTAGTAGAAATGAATTCATAGAACACTTACTTGCTGTTTTGTGAAGGATATGATGAAAAAGAAGAAATACAAAATAACATTATACTACTGAGTAACATCAGTATATATGGGAATATGATGATACAAATTGTTGTAATGGAGAACTTGCATCAAATTTAATTCATAGCTAAATCCTCTCTAATAATATAATCAAATTCCTAATAATGAACAGGCTATGTATAGCTGTAGTTCTTACACTATATTTGTTTCCATGTACAATAGACAACTTGTTCCTAGGATATGCTGACATTAGCATGATTGTATGCTTCTATGGATGTTTAATCTATCAATGCATGCATCTATACATGAAGATATATAATCTGGAATGAATTACGCGTTATTAATCAATCTCAACCAATTTATAATGAAAATGCATGTTTTGTTACACAAAGGAATTAATCTATTTCCTTAAAGTTTTCATATCCTGATCATAGCACTCAATTGTTGGGAAAATCAAAGAAAATTAAGACAATTAAAATCAGAAATTGAATTAGATGTGTGATGTGATGTGATTTTGATTTTTAACGTAGCTTTAACAATTTTTCAGTCATATCGCTACGATGTCTGCAATGTGGCAGTTTATAGTGATGTCTAGCACTGGGGCATCATGCCGCAGACATGTGGCATGATGTCCCATCCAGTCACATTATCCTGACACCAGGCCGACCAGTAATAACACTAACCTCTTAATGCTGAATGCCAAGCGAGGCAGCTGTTAGTACCATTTTTTAAGTCTCTGGTATGACTCGGCCAGGGATTGAACCCACGACGTCCCGCATCCGAGGCAGATGCTCTAACCACTAGGCCACCGGAGCGGTGAAATTGAATTAGATAATAAATCATTGTGTGTGCACTAAGATTTCACAGTCACCTGGATACCACATAACCTTAAAACTTTATTCATAGAGAATCCGAGCCATTAAAAAAATTGAATATTCATCCTGATTAGATTTCAATTCCATCACATGATGTTGACTTGAGCAGAAACATGAAATTCAGCTTAGGATATCAAAATCGCAATGTTCTATTATAGAAAAAATTAACAAAACATAATTTTACACAAATAAAAATCAAGATAATATAACTATTAAAGTCATTTAGAATTTCTCTGTCATCCGAGTCTAATATACCATACCAATTTTATCTTCTCTACAGTAGAACAAAATCCATCCTTCCTTGTATCAAATTTTGTGCAGCATGCTTCTAAGTTTTTCTCTCAGGGATTACATGTAATTTGCAGACAACATAATGCTCAAAGGAAGGAACAGATTGATTTTCTACTTTTGTGTACTGTTGCAATGGGGATATTTTAGAGAAAGTAGTAGAAATGTATTCGTATAATACTTAGCATCTATTTTGTGAAGGATATGATGAAAAAGAAGAAATACAAAATAACATTATACTACTGAGTAACATCAGTATATATGGGAATATGATGATACAAATTGTTGTAATGGAGAACTTGCATCAAATTTAATTCATAGCTAAATCCTCTCTAATAATATAATCAAATTCCTAATAATGAACAGGCTATGTATAGCTGTAGTTCTTGCACTATATTTGTTTCCATGTACAATAGACAACTTGTTCCTAGGATATGCTGACATTAGCATGATTGTATGCTTCTATGGATGTTTAATCTATCAATGCATGCATCTATACATGAAGATATATAATCTGGAATGAATTATGCATTATTAATCAATCTCAATCAATTTATAATGAAAATGCATGTTTTGTTACACAAAGAATTAATCTATTTCCTTAAAGTCTTCATATCCTGATTATAGCACTCAACTGTTGGGAAAATCAAAGAAAATTAGACAAGTAAAATCAGAAATTGAATTATATAATAAATCAATGTGTGAGCACTAAGGCTTCACAGTCACCTGGATACCACATAATCCTGAAACTTTATTCAAAGAGAATCTGAGCCATTAAAAAAGTCCAATAATCATCCGAATCAGATGTGAATTCCATCACATTATGTTCACTTGAGCACAACCATGAAATTCAGTGAATGATATCAAAATTGCAATGTCCAATTATAAAGAAATATAACAAAACATACTAATGTTACACAAACAAAAATCAAGATAACAATATAACCATTATAGTCATCTAAAAAATTTCTGTCATCTGCCTCTAATATATCACACCAACTTAACTTCTCTACAGTAGAACAAAATCCATCCTTCCTTGTATCAAATTAGGTCCAGTATGCTTCTAACTTTTTCTCTCAGGGATTACTTTGCAGACAACATAATGCTCAGTGGAAGGGAAAAAATGATTTTATTCTTGTGGGTACTGTTACAATAGTGACACTTAAGAGAAAGTAGTAGAAAAGAATTCATAGAACACTTACTTGCTGTTTTGTGAAGGATATGATGAAAAAGAAGAAATACAAAATAACATTATACTACTGAGTAACATCAGTATATATGGGAATATGATGATTCAAATTGTTGTAATGGAGAACTTGCATCAATTTTAATTCATAGCTAAATACTCTCTAATAATATAATCAAATTCCTAATAATGAACAGGCTATGTATAGCTGTAGTTCTTACACTATATTTGTTTCCATGTACAATAGACAACTTGTTCCTAGGATATGCTGACATTAGCATGATTGTATGATTCTATGGATGTTTATGTGTATCAATGCATGCATGTATGCATGAAGATATATAATTTGGAATGAATTACTCGTTATTAATCAATCTCAACCAGTTTTTAATGAAAATGCATGTTATGTTGCACAAAGGAATTAATCTATTTCCTTAAAGTTTTCATATCCTGATCATAGCACTCAATTGTTGGGAAAATCAAAGAAAATTAAGACAATTAAAATCAGAAATTGAATTAGATGTGTGATGTGATGTGATTTTGATTTTTAACGTAGCTTTAACAATTTTTCAGTCATATCGCTACGATGTCTGCAATGTGGCAGTTTATAGTGATGTCTAGCACTGGGGCATCATGCCGCAGACATGTGGCATGATGTCCCATCCAGTCACATTATCCTGACACCAGGCCGACCAGTAATAACACTAACCTCTTAATGCTGAATGCCAAGCGAGGCAGCTGTTAGTACCATTTTTTAAGTCTCTGGTATGACTCGGCCAGGGATTGAACCCACGACGTCCCGCATCCGAGGCAGATGCTCTAACCACTAGGCCACCGGAGCGGTGAAATTGAATTAGATAATAAATCATTGTGTGTGCACTAAGATTTCACAGTCACGTGGATACCACATAACCTTAAAACTTTATTCATAGAGAATCTGAGCCATTAAAAAAATTGAACATTCATCCTGATTAGATTTCAATTCCATCACATGATGTTGACTTGAGCAAAAACATGAAATTCAGCTTAGGATATCAAAATCTCAATGTTCTATTATAGAGAAAAATAACAAAACATAATTTTACACAAACAAAAATCAAAATATAACTATTAAAGTCATTTAGAATTTCTCTGTCATCTGAGTCTAATATACCATACCAATTTTATCTTCTCTACAGTAGAACAAAATCCATCCTTCCTTGTATCAAATTTTGTCCCGCATGCTTCTAAGTTTTTCTCTCAGGGATTACATGTAATTTGCAGACAACATAATGCTCAAAGGAAGGAACAGATTGATTTTCTACTTTTGTGTACTGTTGCAATGGGGACATTTTAAGAGAAAGTAGTAGAAATCTATTCATATAATACTTACCCTCTGTTTTGTGAAGGATATGATGAAAAAGAAGAAATACAAAATAACATTATACTACTGAGTAACAACGGTATATATATAGGAATATGATGATACAAATTGTTGTAATGGAGAACTTGCATTAAATTTAATTCATAGGTAAATCCTCTCTAATAATATAAACAAATTCCTAACAAGGAACAGGCTATGTACAGCTGTAGTTCTCACAGTATATTTGTTTCCATGTACAATAGCCAACTTGTTCCTAGGATATGCTGACATTAGCATGATTGTATGCTTCTATGGATGTTTAATCTATCAATGCATGCATCTATACATGAAGATATATAATCTGGAATGAATTACGCGTTATTAATCAATCTCAACCAATTTATAATGAAAATGCATGTTTTGTTACACAAAGGAATTAATCTATTTCCTTAAAGTCTTCATATCCTGATTATAGCACTCAACTGTTGGGAAAATCAAAGAAAATTAGACAAGTAAAATCAGAAATTGAATTATATAATAAATCAATGTGTGAGCACTAAGGCTTCACAGTCACCTGGATGCCACATAATCCTGAAACTTTATTCAAAGAGAATCTGAGCCATTAAAAAAGTCCAATAATCATCCGAATCAGATGTGAATTCCATCACATTATGTTCACTTGAGCACAACCATGAAATTCAGTGAATGATATCAAAATTGCAATGTCCAATTATAAAGAAATATAACAAAACATACTAATGTTACACAAACAAAAATCAAGATAACAATATAACCATTATAGTCATCTAAAAAATTTCTGTCATCTGCCTCTAATATATCACACCAACTTAACTTCTCTACAGTAGAACAAAATCCATCCTTCCTTGTATCAAATTAGGTCCAGTATGCTTCTAACTTTTTCTCTCAGGGATTACTTTGCAGACAACATAATGCTCAGTGGAAGGGAAAAAATGATTTTATTCTTGTGGGTACTGTTACAATAGTGACACTTAAGAGAAAGTAGTAGAAAAGAATTCATAGAACACTTACTTGCTGTTTTGTGAAGGATATGATGAAAAAGAAGAAATACAAAATAACATTATACTACTGAGTAGCATCAGTATATATGGGAATATGATGATACAAATTGTTGTAATGGAGAACTTGCATCAAATTTAATTCATAGCTAAATCCTCTCTAATAATATAATCAAATTCCTAATAATGAACAGGCTATGTATAGCTGTAGTTCTTACACTATATTTGTTTCCATGTACAATAGACAACTTGTTCCTAGGATATGCTGACATTAGCATGATTGTATGATTCTATGGATGTTTATGTGTATCAATGCATGCATGTATGCATGAAGATATATAATTTGGAATGAATTACTCGTTATTAATCAATCTCAACCAGTTTTTAATGAAAATGCATGTTATGTTGCACAAAGGAATTAATCTATTTCCTTAAAGTTTTCATATCCTGATCATAGCACTCAATTGTTGGGAAAATCAAAGAAAATTAAGACAATTAAAATCAGAAATTGAATTAGATGTGTGATGTGATGTGATTTTGATTTTTAACGTAGCTTTAACAATTTTTCAGTCATATCGCTACGATGTCTGCAATGTGGCAGTTTATAGTGATGTCTAGCACTGGGGCATCATGCCGCAGACATGTGGCATGATGTCCCATCCAGTCACATTATCCTGACACCAGGCCGACCAGTAATAACACTAACCTCTTAATGCTGAATGCCAAGCGAGGCAGCTGTTAGTACCATTTTTTAAGTCTCTGGTATGACTCGGCCAGGGATTGAACCCACGACGTCCCGCATCCGAGGCAGATGCTCTAACCACTAGGCCACCGGAGCGGTGAAATTGAATTAGATAATAAATCATTGTGTGTGCACTAAGATTTCACAGTCACGTGGATACCACATAACCTTAAAACTTTATTCATAGAGAATCTGAGCCATTAAAAAAATTGAACATTCATCCTGATTAGATTTCAATTCCATCACATGATGTTGACTTGAGCAAAAACATGAAATTCAGCTTAGGATATCAAAATCTCAATGTTCTATTATAGAGAAAAATAACAAAACATAATTTTACACAAACAAAAATCAAAATATAACTATTAAAGTCATTTAGAATTTCTCTGTCATCTGAGTCTAATATACCATACCAATTTTATCTTCTCTACAGTAGAACAAAATCCATCCTTCCTTGTATCAAATTTTGTCCCGCATGCTTCTAAGTTTTTCTCTCAGGGATTAATTTGCAGACAACATAATGCTCAAAGAAAGGAACAAATTGATTTTCTACTTTTGTGTACTGTTGCAATGGGGACATTTTAAGAGAAAGTAGTAGAAATCTATTCATATAATACTTACACCCTGTTTTGTGAAGGATATGATGAAAAAGAAGAAATACAAAATAACATTATACTACTGAGTAACAACGGTATATATATAGGAATATGATGATACAAATTGTTGTAATGGAGAACTTGCATTAAATTTAATTCATAGGTAAATCCTCTCTAATAATATAAACAAATTCCTAACAAGGAACAGGCTATGTACAGCTGTAGTTCTCACAGTATATTTGTTTCCATGTACAATAGCCAACTTGTTCCTAGGATATGCTGACATTAGCATGATTGTATGCTTCTATGGATGTTTAATCTATCAATGCATGCATCTATACATGAAGATATATAATCTGGAATGAATTACGCGTTATTAATCAATCTCAACCAATTTATAATGAAAATGCATGTTTTGTTACACAAAGGAATTAATCTATTTCCTTAAAGTCTTCATATCCTGATTATAGCACTCAACTGTTGGGAAAATCAAAGAAAATTAGACAAGTAAAATCAGAAATTGAATTATATAATAAATCAATGTGTGAGCACTAAGGCTTCACAGTCACCTGGATACCACATAATCCTGAAACTTTATTCAAAGAGAATCTGAGCCATTAAAAAAGTCCAATAATCATCCGAATCAGATGTGAATTCCATCACATTATGTTCACTTGAGCACAACCATGAAATTCAGTGAATGATATCAAAATTGCAATGTCCAATTATAAAGAAATATAACAAAACATACTAATGTTACACAAACAAAAATCAAGATAACAATATAACCATTATAGTCATCTAAAAAATTTCTGTCATCTGCCTCTAATATATCACACCAACTTAACTTCTCTACAGTAGAACAAAATCCATCCTTCCTTGTATCAAATTAGGTCCAGTATGCTTCTAACTTTTTCTCTCAGGGATTACTTTGCAGACAACATAATGCTCAGTGCAAGGGAAAAAATGATTTTATTCTTGTGGGTACTGTTACAATAGTGACACTTTAGAGAAAGTAGTAGAAATGAATTCATAGAACACTTACTTGCTGTTTTGTGAAGGATATGATGAAAAAGAAGAAATACAAAATAACATTATACTACTGAGTAACATCAGTATATATGGGAATATGATGATACAAATTGTTGTAATGGAGAACTTGCATCAAATTTAATTCATAGCTAAATCCTCTCTAATAATATAATCAAATTCCTAATAATGAACAGGCTATGTATAGCTGTAGTTCTTACACTATATTTGTTTCCATGTACAATAGACAACTTGTTCCTAGGATATGCTGACATTAGCATGATTGTATGATTCTATGGATGTTTATGTGTATCAATGCATGCATGTATGCATGAAGATATATAATTTGGAATGAATTACTCGTTATTAATCAATCTCAACCAGTTTTTAATGAAAATGCATGTTATGTTGCACAAAGGAATTAATCTATTTCCTTAAAGTTTTCATATCCTGATCATAGCACTCAATTGTTGGGAAAATCAAAGAAAATTAAGACAATTAAAATCAGAAATTGAATTAGATGTGTGATGTGATGTGATTTTGATTTTTAACGTAGCTTTAACAATTTTTCAGTCATATTGCTACGATGTCTGCAATGTGGCAGTTTATAGTGATGTCTAGCACTGGGGCATCATGCCGCAGACATGTGGCATGATGTCCCATCCAGTCACATTATCCTGACACCAGGCCGACCAGTAATAACACTAACCTCTTAATGCTGAATGCCAAGCGAGGCAGCTGTTAGTACCATTTTTTAAGTCTCTGGTATGACTCGGCCAGGGATTGAACCCACGACGTCCCGCATCCGAGGCAGATGCTCTAACCACTAGGCCACCGGAGCGGTGAAATTGAATTAGATAATAAATCATTGTGTGTGCACTAAGATTTCACAGTCACGTGGATACCACATAACCTTAAAACTTTATTCATAGAGAATCTGAGCCATTAAAAAAATTGAACATTCATCCTGATTAGATTTCAATTCCATCACATGATGTTGACTTGAGCAAAAACATGAAATTCAGCTTAGGATATCAAAATCTCTACAAAAACAAATTCAGAGAGGTAAAAAGAAATGTTAAACCTCTCACGAAGAAGATTAACTAGTAGTGACTATATGCTGTCGGGTAAACAGCTAAAGTTTTGTTTTAAACCAAAATATCATAATAAAATTAGATTAGCTGAAGAAATTTTTAATTCTTCTAGACACATGAAATTAAAAGAATTTTTATGATAAAACACACAACAATGCAGAGGGTGAATCAAATTATTTTCATTCTAAAACATGGGTTACATCAACACAAATCATCTTTACACAACTAATGGATATGACTCCCATTAAATATTTAAACTAACGTGATCACACAAGAGAAATTACATGAGAATCATCATAAGCGATATTACTGTAATATGTCTAAGGATGAAATTGAGTCTTTACATCATCTAATGAAAGATGATAGTATTGTAATTAAAATGGCTGATAAATCAAACACTGTTATTATTATGAATCTGGATGATTATGTTATATAAGCTGAATGTCAATTAAATGATGGAAAATACTACAAAAAAATTAATGAAGACCTGTCATTCGAAATTAAATCAAAAACTTCCACATGCATTCATGAAATCCCTAAGAATAATAATTCTGAATATGAAGAACTGGATACTTTCCCTTTGCAAATATGTACACCTCAAGTTCTAATTATTACACAAAACTCATAAAAACCCTGACCTTAGTTTCCCTTTAAATTATCCAAGACAAGCCAATATTTCTGGTTGTAATTCTTATACTAAAAACCCATGCAAATTTATTGATAGTGTTTTACAACCTTTAATGAAATCACTTCCACAGCTGTCTGACAACTCAGTCCTGGTACCTTTAAATGTAACATTACTATATACCAACATAGCTCATACAGATGCTATTGAAGCATGTAAATATTTTCTTGATAACAATCTTAATAATAACACACTATCTAGTGAAGATATTTGTAAAATAATAAAACCAATCTTGGAAAATAATTATATCCAATTTAATAGTACAAATCACACCCAAATAATGGGTATGACAATGGTTAATCCTATATAACTCCTTCATAAGCTTCCCTTTTCAAGGGTAAACTATAAAAGTTTAATCCAACTGTTTGGTTTAGATTTTTCGATGAAACCTTTATGATCTGGAACCATTCAGAAGAACTGAAACTATTCATTGATTGCCTAAATGATTTTCACCAGATAATTAAATTTACTTATACTGCATCTAGTACGCATGTTTCATTTTTAGATGTATATATAATAAACAATATTGATAATACTATCTCTATTAATGCTTGCATCAAGGAAACTAATATCCACCAATATGTGGAATATTCTTCTTGTCATCCCATGTAAAATCTGTATACCATATAGTCAGGCCAAAAGATTCAAATGCATTATTTCAGATGATTGTCAATTACAAAATTTGTTGAATGAATTAAAAACATATTTCCAAAATAGAAATTATCTTTTACATATCATTGATTCTGTGCTGAGCAAAGCCCATAATCCGACTCAACATGAGGCTTTAAACACATTAAAATGTATGTTAGAGAAAAATATAATTCCTTTCACAACACAGCATAATCCTTCATTACCTAATATAGGCCTTATATTTAAAAAATATTGGAGTTTCGTAAATTTATCAAACAAAAACAGCATAAAAACATTTTACAAAAATAAAACAATTCTTGAGGACAGAAGATCTTTTATTTGATGGAAACTGACAGAAAATAAAACAGATGTTTTTAATCATCTAAATGTAATAGATGTTGGTGCTCTCAATAAGACAAAGTACTTATTTTAGTAGCTCCAATACAAAAGAAGTCTTTTCTCTCTGTTATAAGGCTGACTGTGATTTATATGATAATCTGTAAAATAGTATAACAAGCAATATGTTAGACAAATATTTCAACAAGTTTAAGAAAAGTTACTGGATTCGTAAGTTAGATACTTTGTATCATAATGGCCTTATTACCAAGGCACTAAACAAAACTATAAAATTTTAATAAAATAATTTAATTGTTGTATATCCTTTATAAAAATATAATTTTATGTATGACTGTCTCTATTTTATTATTTTACTGATTTATTACTAGTAATAACATCCATACCTGGGGAAGATGGGACTAATACAAGAATGTTTTCCTTTATACTGGGTTAAAATTGGTCCAGTGTTTCTCAGAAGACAAAAATGTCAAATATTAAAGGATGATGGGCGATTAAAGTGCATGATATGTGTAGGGCCATACAATATGCTCACTGGCTGAAAAAGAAGAAATAGCAATAAAATATGAAGTTTACATTTATATACAGAGTAGGAGGGTTCTGAAAGGGAGTCTAGCAAATTATTGCCTTGCTAAGGCATATCAATTCGTATACTTACGTATATCCTCTGAATGATGTTCCTAAAAGTATTAAAAAATAATATTTTTAAATTTCATCATTCATTCATCTTAGTAGTTTCAATTATTTACATACAATAACATCAATCTATTTAACTCTCACTAAACCCTTTAGACTAAACTTGCTAAGCTTGTGATTATGGTGTTAGGAATCTGCAACATTTTTCACTTACCAAGAGTAATAGTGATATTTATATATTATATGAAAGAGGAAAATGGGCAGACATTGGATGATTAAGATTTTTAAAAAATGCTGCACTACAAATAAAATCCCTAATTATACCACTAACTAACAAGCATGCAAACCTCAACAAATTCAATATCAATCTGCTGGAGATACCCACTGGTCCATGTGAACTTTCACTAGTAGCATGACATGATTTTAACAAGCTTAAAACTATAAGCACTATAATTCAATGTCTGAATAAAATCATCTACCTCTTATTGTTTTTCATACATGAACTTTATTAGTAATTAACAACTTATCACTAACTACATTATGCACCTAATTTGCAATACTGATGGAAACAACCAATGGAATTGCTCACATATAATTTTTAAAGGAATTGTCTACAGCAGAGTATGCCTGTTCTGAAAAAAGCACTAATTTAAGTGCTAGTTTCTATATAAATATCATAACATTATCATTGAATTTACAATGAAACATGGTAATTTACTAGACATTAATCAACTTATAGGCATGGGGATATAAACAAATGTTCCATATCATGAGCTTAATGTTTGCAATCTCTTCACTATTTCAATGAAGGACCTGTTCTACACATTTACTATTGCCAACTATTATTACTATTTACTATTGCCAACTATTATTTCCAACTAGCAAGCTAGTGACAAGAGAAATTCAAATATTTTACGAATGAAATAATTTTGGGATTCCACAAGAAATTTATTCTTAATCAGAAATAATGGCAGCATTTGGGACATAAAACAAGATATTATGCAATACACATCAACATAGGATGTTTCATTTGCTCAGTGATCACAAAGAACTGTAGGAAGTTCAATAGAGAGAAATAATTCAGTAGGTATATTATTTATGGTCAATATTTCTAAACACTGACTTTAGCAGTAATTTTAAAATACTCTTTGGGATTCAGTTCCATCAGAAACTAGAAGTTTGATTATCACATCTTGCTTTAAAAAGAATCCTTCAAAGTACAACCAGACATTATTAGAAATCTTTGGTGAAAAGCTCATGTCAAAATGACTTACCCTTTAAAAAAAAGAGTAGCTAAAAGATGATGTTTAACATGGCCAACATGAATACTTTAGAATTCAGGTCAGCACATATTTAATTTAGGACCAACTAGACATCATAAACCTCATGTCAATACGACTTTCCATTCAGGCTTAGTAGCAATAGCACGATTTTTAAGATAGCCACGCTGATGTAAACACTGGAAATCAAATAAGCACGATTTTCATCTAGGACAAGCAAGGTGCCATAATTAATTTACAAGATCACTTGCTCAGCATAAAAAAGTCATGTATACAATCAGCACAGTCCCCCATATCTCTCTCCCATCCTGTGGGGACTTGTCCTGACTTGTAACTTAGAAACTTTTCATAACCACACCCTTAACATATATGCAATTACTGGCATTACAAGAGAAGTTATGGGTTTATTATCAAGTCCCTGGGCTGAACCAATTTAATCCGAACTTGGAAAATACTATAAATCCCACCAGAGGGAAACAATGACCCAATGGTTATGGTATGGAACTCCTAACCAGAAGAGTGGGTTTGATTCACACTATCTAATCAGTGTGAACCAATTATCAAATGTCACCAAATGCTTTGTCTTTGTACTGTGTAAGGTCATTTACTTGTATTCACATTTATGTTACATTATTAGGTTCATGCGGATTGTGTTAATTTGTCCAATATTTGGATCTTATACACACAAATATCAATCATGATTCTTTTTTAATTTGAGTCATTCATCAATAAACATTGTAATTTTGTTGCCATCAATCCCAAGTCCAACCCAGTTACCTTGTTACACCTGTTTACCATATACAAGTTTTCTACCAGTGCTTCTAAAAGCAGCACTGACTAGGTTTTGAAGTTGACTATCCTTTGGACTGAGCTGCAAATACGAGTACTTTTACAGTGCCAAGCAGAGATCTGCCTCTTACAGTAAATAACTGACCTGAGTCCAATGTTTTCCCACACAACAACTCTTTGACTGAGCCTCCAGTGTGGTACAGTCCCGTACAGAAAAATCTCACCAGTTCACATGAGCTGCTCATAAGCTGCACACGAGAACCTTGTTAGAAATGTATGCAAATTGGGTAGATTTTGCAGGCTCATGTGTGCAGTTTGTTAGATCTTGTGAGCCAAGGAAAAACTAACCTGATTCTCACGTGAGCAGATTTTGCTCACGTGAGAATCTAAATTTTCACATGAGAAAGTAGAACTTTGAAAAACATTCTTTTCCATTACATACAACCATGTTTGAAAATAAGGCAGAGTTCTAATTTCTCATGTGAGTTATCACGTGAGAAACTTGGACTTTGATTCTGATTAAACACTTATTTCAAATTTATTCAAAGTTGGATTTTCTCATGTGAGTTATCACATGAGCAATTTGGACTTAAATATTTTGTGTAAATGTTGAATGTCAAGCATCTCCATTATTGTCAAATAGACATAATTTCTATTTTGCACTTGTTCATGTTGCTTTGTTGTATTTTTTAAATTTTAAAACATCTTCAACTTATTTTCTCACAGTGAGTTTTAATCTTAATTTGACCCAACAGGCTCCTTGTATTTGAACATATTAAGGTTCATTTCACTGTTCATAAAACAAAACAATTCAGAATTAAGGTCTCGTATAACCAGACTACCCATTAACCTTTAACAGCTGTCAAAGAATAGAGTTACTAACTTGCATATTGACCGTGGTTAATGTTTAATAAAGTAAACCGTAAAAAGGTGAAATGTTTCTCTCCCCAAAATACACAGTTTACAAATATAAAAAGGAAATAAAACTTTTGCCCTAAAATGAATCCTATGTTCCATAAACATATGATGCAGCTCCTTTATTCACAAACTTCTAAAACCCCACTATAAAATTGTAAAACAAATACATAGCCACATATCTGGAAAAAAAAAAAAAACACTGATGCACAGTCCTTTTGGCCTAATAAACTCTCAAGTCATTTTCCAGAAAAATTGGAGAATTACATAAACTACGTCGTTTTCTTCCATGCCTAACATTCGCACAAAAAGTCAATACAATCTTATACTTACTGAATTGTGTAATTCGGCTTAGGGGTCATCCATTTAGTACGTACGCAAAAATCTGGCAAAGCTTGACCCCCCCCCCCCACGCATTCATACTTTTTTTTACGCCCCCCCCCCCCCCCCCCCGCGTACGTACGCTTGACGCCCCCCTCCTCATATTCTATAAAACGGCCTATGTTTAATCCACGCAGAAACCATAACGGATTAATAATATTAACGTGTTTAATAAAACATTGTCCACCGACGTTGAATGTCTGGCATCAAAGAAATACGCGGGGTAACATTAAACATTTTGTCTAGTGTCCGCCAAAATTCAAACGCCAACTGAACAGTCGAACAGGTTACGTATTAGACAAATTATTATCGAGGTTTCACGCCAACCCCGTTTCCTATGCATATGTACATTATCAGTATAAAAAAAAAACATGTACTGTACATAAAATTTAATAAATCCGTAAGAAACTGCCTAATCCAGTCGTGTTTGGTTGTGTAGCTGTTTCGCACTGTTTTACACGTGTATATTCTTGGCAATGGAAAATTTTGCTTATTTGCAGCCTTTTAAATGTTGTGATCGTGTCATTTCAAAGTTTATAAAAGAAATTTCCTATTGAAATAATCACAAAACAAATCACTGACGTTTCCGTTAACTTTTCTGTGACCCAGGTTATAAGAGTACACGGTGGAAGAATCGGCTTGTTAGAACCATTAGAGTGTCCTATGGGGCATGGGTCGGAACAAGCTACTGTAAAAACATCAAAATTAACTTAGTCTATATTAATTAACTTATTAATGATATGAATTCACTTATAGCTCAGTTTTCATGAAACATCAGATAATAAAATAACATTTATTTGATAAATAAAATATAACATTAAGAAATACCTGAGTACATGTGTACAAAGGAGTGTAAAACCAGAAGGGCTCCCATGGTTGCTTACAATTTAAATGTCAGTCATACAGTAGTATAAAATAATAAAAGTATTATTTTTATACTAAATGTATGACTGACTTTGATATTGTAATCAATGATACAAGCCCCTATGCGTACAACAACGTGTTTACTAATAAATTACCCTTTATGGCGCCTCAGATAAACTCAACAGATGCTGGATGTTGACCTACAGTGTACATGTAGAATAGCACTTTTAAACCGAACAGACAGAAATTTACGCGCGGGCCATGTTCTCTTAGCAAGGGCCACGCTGTTCATGAAGAAAGTTATTTAATATTCTCCTGCAACATGTTTGCTCTTAAAACATTCTGACAGCAAGAGTGTGGGCATCATTAAAATATAGAAACCAACACCAACATCTAAAGATGTCCACGTCGGTACTGATGTTAATGTCCAGTACGAAACTGAAGACGTCGACGTGCTGTTAGGGAAGATTCAAGGATTATGAAAGACTGGTTCTTTGCCGAGAAAGAGGTAAGTTACTTTTTCTCATTTCTTTTTACAATTTTCGCATATAGAATGATCAAAGTGGATAGCCTGAATCATCGACATTATAAGCATAAGCATAAATTCGCATGGTCGTTTAAAATTGAGCCAAGGGTTTGTTTCAGATTTTACTTAAAGATAATAATTCAACCTCCTGTTTCTAAAAATGATATCTACACCACACTATCATCGAATATTTAAGCCTTCCACAATTCAACTGTGCAACCATGTATGGCTCTTACCCCCACCCCCAATAATAATGCGGGCGCCTCAGTGAGGAGCACTTGCGTTACCGATTGAAACAATATGTACAAACATAAATGTTCTTCGTATTATTTTGTTGCTGATTGGGTGGATCAAGATAAGCATACACGATTGAGAACCAAATGCAGTAGCTTGATTCATAATTTTATTCCTAAAAGACATTTGCCCTGTCTGTCAAATATTTTGATTGGTAAATTTAAAATAGAGATTTAATTGGATAAGGATTACAGCTTTTCTTAATGCTTATATACACTTATAGACTAGGACTCTTTTGCCAACCAAATCGTTTTCTCATTTCAGTGCATTCTTTCTGTTCTGCATAGATTTAAAAAAAGATCAATTATACTAATTTTGTTCTTTTTACAGATTAAATTTCATGAAGGTCACAAAATTTAATGAACACAACAAAGTTAGAAATCATTTGAAAGAAGTGCAAAACATTGACAGCAGCAGGAAGAAGTCAGACAAAACTGCATTGCCATGCTAGAGGAAATTCCAACTCCAGTAAAGGGTATGTACAAGACGCTTCAAATCTTTTGATGTAATACACATGATAACATATGCATTTCAGACTCTAAAATTTTACCCCCAATACATTTTTGTTTTTAAATATAAAAATTGGAAACCAGATTTTGAATTTCTTTATATATTGCAAATGTACATATTTTGGAAAAATGTATCCTAAAAGTTTTGGAGAAATCTTCCAGAGGACTGTTCCAGAAGTAGAGATGTCAATTTTTTGGAAATTTCTAACGTGTACCCATCATTCCTAACGATTGGTTACCAGAGTATACAATCAAAACGAAATTGTATTAAATGTGAAGCTGAACTGCTTTGTTGTAGGTTCACATGTTCCAACCCCAAAAAGAGCTGTAAGCATAATTATTACTAACATAAGTGGCAAAAATCATAATCTGAGCACGAGTATAAATTACATGCCATTATTACAGAAAACTGTATGAAAAATGTATATGCAGTTATAATTTTTGTCACAAATCAGCTGAACTCGTGTGGATTAGTAGTATGGATGAGAATAGACACAAAAGAAATTATAAATTATTTGTGCATAACAGTCATTTCGACTAGTGTACATGTCTACAGTAACTTTCACGAATTGTCATAAAGTCCATAAATGTTAATTGTTGTATTATCCTCAACCTGCCATGGTTCATCCCATAACGACGGTCCAGTGCAACATGTTTTTAAGTTTAACAAAATCTCTTTTCTCTAACATTTTTCAGTTACATAACATCCATCAGTTGCATTGATACATCCCGGGTTATTTTTGTTGTTGTTTTTTCTTCTTTTTTTAAAAATGATACCTGGTGCCATTTATTTTCTATTTAAGCTGGACTGCTATGTGTGTAGTATCATAATAGAATGAATCTAGGGCAGATGGTTTCACATTCAAGAACCTGTCAGTTTTCTTGGAACTGTTTGATGTAAAATTCATGCAGAAGTTACAAATGCATCAATTTTTATTTGATTTTTTCAAAACTGTTATTAAGTAGCAAACTTTTTTTGATCTTTATATTTCAGTCTGTATAGTTGTCCATTTCATTCATTTTTTGTCCTAACATGGTGGTATAAGAAGTGCATGTTACAGTAGCCATGTTAAACCAGACATTCATTTTGTGCTTAATTTTATTTGACCCAGATAATGTCACCAGGATCTGAAAACAAGAGTGTTTTAAGTCATGAGAAAATTGGCACATGAACCATGGACAGGCATGAAGTTAGGATGGTCAGGCTTGAAATATCAGCGTTGATTCTTAAATAGGTCACTTGAGAAAGGATTGTATTATTATACAGACCACGTATGACAAGTAAATTGTAAGCAACCATATGAGCCCCTGTGAACACCTCTTTTTTTTAACAGGTACCCAATTGTTCGTTTTATTACCCAGGTTATTATCTATGGGAGAATACCCGGGTACACATTGGCATCTTTATCCAGAAGTAGTCAAATTTGGAATATGCAACATGACTTGCAGGTATCTCATCAACAGTGCAGTTTATATGTTTGCTACTAAACTATGGTAATTCTATTGGTAGAGCTATTTGACTCATAGTCCAAAGGATGAATTTTCAGACTGGGTTGGCTGCATAAGTGTGTCCTTGGGAAAACAGCTGGCTCCTATTTTCACAGTGTGATAAAGTGCCATCTAATCCAAACTACAATTATGTATTTTGCCTTTACCTTGTAAAACGAATCTTTAAAAATCAACCTTACATAATGTCTCAAATGCTGTGATCAGAAAAAAAAAAAACTTCTACCAACTTTTTCATTTCCATTTCAGGTTTCATTTTTCAAAAGTTCAAAACTGAGCCTGCTAACTTAAATTCAGTGGTCAACAGGAAGTGCATTGATTCAAAGAGAACAATCTCCAAGTGAAAATATTGTTGCAGACTGGCAAATAATGAAATTCAGAAGCAGGAATGTCAATTACACGTTTTGTTTGCTTCGAATTTTCTGGAACGGTGAAGAATGGTCTTCATGTGAAGCAAATTTCCAGCAGTATCTTTCATTATGACCTTAAAGTGTTTAGAATAAATGTGATGTATTAATATAACAGGTACATACATACATACATACATACTCTAGTTGTCTTACCTTATTAAAAGATCACTAATCAAACTCAAGTTATATGCTTATGATTACTAGATTTGAATATTGATCTTAATCTGTTTAATTCTTGTATTCAATAAAAACTAAATACTATGGTTGTTTTTTGTTGTTTTTGCTCATGTGAGCAAGATGCTGCTCACGTGAGCAAAATCTTGCTCACATGAGCGAGGCGTGGCTCACGTGAGCAGATCTTGCTCACGTGAGCGAGGTGTGGCTCATGTGAGCAAGGTGTGGCTCACGTGAGCAAGATATTGCTCTTGTTAACAATTCCTGCACATGTGATTTTCTTATTAGAATCTATTTGCTCACGTGAGTTCTACCTAATTTGCATGTTAAATTGCACATGAGACTAACCTGAGTTAGATCTCACGTGAGAATCTCATGTGCAGAAGGGTAGGCAGTTTTGGTGTGGGGTGGCAAGTAACAGAGGCTGGTTATTTGATCCTGCTGCTCAAGTTCAGTCACTAAATAAACATCCACATATGACAGTGAGGCCAAGGAAGGGAGTCAGATGATATTTATGATGATTAGGCCATGATGATTACTATACAACTTTGCACTTGACCTTTCTCCATGATTATATGATATACACATAATTGTATTTTCGACCTGACCTTGTCCAAATTCAAGTTCTTTGTCAACCTGGCCATTAACTTTTAATTTGGTCAGCACAGGATTATGAAGTACAATGGAATATGAAATGTTTAAACAAGGATTCCAGTAAAATACCTTTATGTACAGCATGACTTGCTCACCAAATAATAAAGAAGCCTAATTTGCATACTTGGAGTGGCTACTGCTCATATGCTCCAGTGACCGTTGAAGGCTGGGTGAAACCAGTTTGGTTAAGCAATCGCTGGATGCTGACCACAGAAGACAGATGACCACTGATTATGTCACATTTACATTTGGTTAAGAAATGCCTGGATGATGACCACTGAAGACATGTGACCACATGCAAAGTGATTTTGTCTTTGACAAGTAATATACAATTTTAATGTTTTTACTCCTGAAGAGATAAACACGATGACTACAGATCAAGGGTCTTAAACATGTGGCCTGAAGCCCATGCAGATATTTCCTGTGGCCTGCAACAACAAAGGGAATTTGTAAAACGATTAACAATGCAAACTTTTTCTTCAGTTATAAATCACTTGGGCCAATGTATTAGTCCTCGTGTGGCCCTCATGGTGATTTGAGTTTTAAATCCCTGCAACAGAAGTATATGTAGGTGCACTTGATAAAAGAGTTAAGCAGTCAATTATAGAATCTTGCTGCACTAAGATCAAATCAAGTTGAGTAACAGGATCTGGACAGCACATGATTTTGTTCTGGAACTATTTTCTGCTTTCAAATACGGTGTAATTCTAAACATATGTATCTTTTGCTGAGTAAACAGTTTAACATGGTATCACCACATTTTCAAAGCAATTTCCTTTACAGAGCTTTTATGTAATAATATAATTCTACACTTTGTTTATTGTGAGAATGCATTTATTATTATTCTCCTTTATCTGGCTGCATAACCATTCCCCTGTTTCTATCCAGTAACTGGAGGTGAAAAATCGCAGTTTATTCCCTAGGGGTGCAAGACTACCCATACAGAAATTTCTAATAGATTCCGTATGGAATACTTATGGAATCCATATGGAATAAATATGGACTGAAAAACTTGTGGAATCAGACAATTTATTCCATATCAATTCCATAAGTACCGCACAGCAAGTGAAAATTCCACATGCAATAAAGTTGCAACTTTAATCCATAAGCACTTTTTTCCATATGGAAAGCAGGCTCATGTATTATAGCATCATGGAAAATACTCTCTGAAGAATTAATAACCTAAACTATCTGATCAAAATAGAAATATTGGTGGGAGTTTGAGTACATGTATATGTCAGTGTAGCTGATGTGGAAGGATGAATACATACTCATATAAATTTGAAGAAACATATGTATGTCAGTTTTCTTTAATTTATTTCCACAGATGTTTAAAAACAAAGACCTGACCAAAAAAGTAGGGAAAATGTAAACATGATCAGAAAATTAATATTAAAATACAAGCATACGTGAATATTTGGTGCAAGGTGGATTTTGGGCTTGATCTAATGTTTATTCTGAAAAGTAATTTTGTTGGCTTCCTATTAAAATATGCTCTACAAAAATCACACCCTAGTGAAAATGTGATTTAAATTTGAGCAAAAGCAATGAACATTTCTTGACATTCACTCAAATATCCTTTTTCACTAAAATTATGGTATTTTAGGAGATTTTACCAAAATTTCTGAAAATATCAGTGAAATTTTGTGATTGAAATTTCACTGACTCTGCCAACATTTCTGAAAATATCAGTGGGAATTTTTTATTGAAATGTCACTGAGAGTTTGTCAAAAATTCTAAATATATAGTGATATTTTGTGATTGTAATATCACTGACATTTTAGTAAAAAAATATAAATAAGATTTATTTTTGTTTCTTGTACAGTTTGATTGATTTTCAGCAGCATTTATATTCCCCGTTTCTGATAGCTGTAATTGTATTGTTTATTTTGGGAACAATAACTTCTTTCCACATCTTTCTGTATTATATTTCTTTATCAAATTTTGTTATTGTTGTTGCATTTTTTAAAATTAAACTGGATTTAACTGCACTCAAACAAGTTTTCTTGTTTTCTGTTTTGAATCAGAATTTTGCTTTTCTCCTGACCTGAATCTGATTTTCCTCCATATGGACCCTTTTTTAATATCATCTCTGAAACTTTTTTTTAAATAATGCTCTATCTGGTCCCATTCCGAAATGGGCTTTCTAATAAGTATTTGTTTCGTTTATTATTTAAAGGATGACCATTGTAAAGAGCTTTCTGATTGGTCAAAATCTTTCGGAAACTGACGGGAATGCTAAACATGGCGATTTGAGCAGGATGCGAGTTTGAATAACCATTTGAAAAATGTGTGGCAAAGAATATAGCTTGAATCAAAGTCGATGGGATCATACTTGATCAGTGTGTATGTACAACTCCAAACTGATTAATTTCCAGAATTTAAGGAGGGACACCAGTAAAACTCAAAACTGATTAACTTCCAGGATGAATTTAAGGAGGACAGCGTATAGATCAGTGGTGGGAATTCTTGCGAAATACCCATGTCTATCAAAGATGATCATATCTTTGCGGAATTTTCTTGGCCCACACGCAGAACCATCGTTCAATATCATGAGGCATTATTGTGTATATTATCAAAATATTCTAGGTGTGTTGGAATTCAGTGTAAAATAAGAGTACTTCTATCATGATAAACGTTTGTCACGGCTGCTTATGGAACAAGGATTAATTCAAGAGACCACAACAGCATCATAGTTTGTACATTAATCAAAAATCAAGTTGCAGTACAAATGACATGGCAGGTTTTTAGCATTTCTTTTCATGTCTCAAATGGATGCCTTTCTGTAATTTTGCATTATTTTCACAGTTGAATTTTTCAATGCAGATTAATATTTTATATATGTTTATGTGTTCACAGATGCCTGTGCATATATTCCAGGCTTGATACTTTGATTTTTAAAATCACTTAATTATTTAGTGTCAAGCCAGATTTTTCACATCATGTTGTATATACTATAAATATTGTACATACAATATTGGGGGGTGCGTGGCCTGGGCCTGACATCCCGCTTGCCAAAGGAAAGTGAAGCGTCTCTCATAGCCTTTCCTTCCCAGGTGTAGTGATCGCCGCAGGACCACTGTCTCGATCTGCGGGGCAGGAGGTTACTTGCATATGGCCTCTCCTACACTATTGTGTCCACAGCAGCACCTTCACACAGTGCCCCCCGTTTTAACAGAGCCTGCTGTGTGGCGCGACCGAGTACCCGGCGGTATAACTGGGTGGGCAGACTGGGCTCATTAGCCTTGGCAGGCAACCAGTCTAAGAGAAGGGAAATTCTGACCCCAAACCCGGGCAGATGAAGCTTGTTAGCCTTGTCAGGCAGTTCATCTAGGAGAAGGAAACAATGATTCAAAACCAACCAAGTCCCATCCATTGGATTATGGCTCCACTGCCTTGTGGATATCTTCGGGAGCAGGAAAGGCTACGGGAGTAAACCCAGACAGAAAATCAGGAGTGGAGTCCCTAAGGCGGCTGGGGGTCGACTACGGCCTCCTTCCGGCAGCTCCTGCATCCAAACTGGTGCCAAATGTCATGCTCAGCATTCCTTTGGACCCCACCAGCAAGGACGAGAGGGGGATCCTGACGTCTGGGCAGCCCAGGATCTCCATTCTCCACGCCCAGGCTTGCGCCCTGGAGAGGACACTCCAGTCTCGCTACTGAATGAGGAAACAACACGGAAGCTGACAGTTTACGGGTTATAAGTCCCACCTGATTGGCGTAGGGAAGGGGCGCCACGGGTCAGCTTTGACGGTGGGAGGGATCATCGTGTCCCACTGGCCAACTATCGCCCACCTCAAGCCGGGCAGCCCCCGGTCAATAAGGTGTTGACCCGCCATTGTCTGCCTGCTCCAGTGGGTGTCTGGAGCTCAGTGTGTTGTTCAGCATGACAAGCAGATGGTAATTCCACACCAGACAAAAGAAACAAGAAACCAATAAAGAAGACTCCAGCTCTTCGATTTGCAAGCTGGAATGTGCGCACCATGTGTACAGGCTTCTCCGACGATCTCAGAGAAGTGGACACCAGAAAGATGGCCATCATCGATAGAGAACTCACCAGACTAAATATCAGCATAGCTGCCCTCCAGGAAACCAGGCTCGCCTCTAGTGGCTCCCTCAGAGAGGAAAACTATACCTTCTTCTGGAAGGGTCGAGAACCTGAGGAGCCCCGTCAACACGGAGTGGGCTTTGCCATCAAAAACAATCTCCTGGCCTCGGTTGAACCTCCCACAGGGGGCACTGAGCGTCTCTTGTCCATCCGCCTCACCACTGCTTCAGGTCCTGTCAACATCATCAGTGTCTACGCCCCAACCCTCACGTCATCAGAAGACGTGAAGGATCAGTTCTATGGGCAGCTGGACGAACAGATCAAAGGATGCCCCAAAAATGAACCACTATTCCTCCTCGGCGACTTTAATGCCAGAGTAGGTGCGGACCACGAGTCATGGCCTACCTGCCTCGGATATCATGGCACTGGAAAGACCAACGAAAACGGCCAGAGGCTGTTGGAGCTATGCACCTACCATGGCCTGTGCATCACAAACACCTTCTTCAAGTGTAAGCCACAACACAAAGCGTCATGGAAACACCCCAGATCTCATCACTGGCACCAACTCGACTTGGTCATCACCAGGCGCTCTGCCCTTAACAGCGTCCTCTCCACCAGAACCTACCACAGTGCAGACTGTGACTCCGACCATGCCCTTGTGAGCAGCAGAGTGTGACTACAGCCACATACGCTACACCGCTCAAAACCAAAAGGATGTCCTCGCATAAACACTGCGCAGATGTCAGTCCCTGTCAAGGTGGAGGAGTATGTGTCTGCCCTGAACAAGGCTCTCCAGGACCTGCCTGAGTACGATGCTACAGCCAAGTGGAACGCCATGAAGGGTGCCATCTACAGTACAGCTATGTCAACATTTGGCAAGAAGGAACGACCCAGCCAGGACTGGTTCAATGCACACCTATCAAGGATGGAACCACAAATTGAGGAGAAACGAAAAGCCTTCATAGCTTACAAAAAATGCCCTAATGAACGGATGCTTGCTGCTCTCAGAAGTGCCCGAAGTAACACCCAACGCATTGCTAGACAGTGTGCGAACGAGGACTGGCAACAACTGTGTGAAGGGATCCAGCGCAGTGCCGAGTCCGGACACATCCAAGGTATGTACAGTGGCATCAAGAAGGCTCTAGGCCCTACAGTGAAAGGGGTCGCTCCCCTGAAATCCCTGACGGGAGAGAAGATCACAGACCGTGGGCAACAGATGGCCAGATGGGTGGAGCACTACTCAGAACTATACTCCCGAGAAACGTCAGTCACTGATGCAGCCCTCAGCAGCATAAAGAATCTGCCCACCATGGAAGAGCTCGACAAAGTGCCAACCTTAGAAGAGCTCAGCAAAGCAATCGACTGCCTTCCAAATGACAAAGCACCAGGTAGTGACAGCATCCCGCCTGAAGCTATCAAATGTGGAAAACCAGCATTGATTAAACCACTGCACGAGATACTTTGCCACTGCTGGGAGGAAGGAGTAGTCCCCCAAGACATGCGTGATGCCACAATTGTGACCCTTTACAAAAACAAGGGCGACCGCAGTGATGTAATAATTACAGAGGGATCTCGCTCTTGAGTATTGTTGGTAAAGTGTACGCCCGCATCATACTCAACAGACTGCAGTTGCTGGCAGACCGTGTGTACCCGGAATCACAGTGCGGCTTCAGAGCAGGTGGGTCGATGACAGACAAGATCTTCTCCCTACGACAACTCCAAGAGAAGAGCAGAGAGCAAGGTCAACCACTCTACATGATGTTCATCGACCTCACCAAGGCATTTGACTTGGTCAGCAGGAAGGGCCTTTTTGAACTTCTGAGTAAGATCGGTTGCCCCCCAAAACTCCTCAGCATGATAATCTCTTTCCATGCAGATATGAAGGGAACAGTCCTGTATGATGGATCCTCCTCAACCTCCTTCCCAATTAAGTGGTGTGAAGCAGGGCTGCGTGCTGGCACCAACACTTTTTGGGATCTTCTTCTCCCTGCTCCTGTCCTACGCCTTCGACACGTCCGCGGATGGCATATATCTACACACCAGGTCTGACGGGAGGCTGTTCAACCTGGCACGACTGTGCTCAAAGACCAAAGTGAGAGCTGTGCTCATCAGGGAGATGCTTTTTGCAGATGATGCAGCTCTTGTGGCCCACACCGAGGAAGCCCTCCAGAGACTGGAAAACCGTTTTGCTGTTGCCTGCATGCAGTTTGGTCTCACCATCAGCTTGGAAAAAACAAATGTCAGCGTGCAAGACAGCACCATTGCCCCTTCAATCAAAATCAACGGTGTCACCCTGGAAGCAGTCAACAACTTTACCTACCTAGGGTCAACCATCAGCAACACTCTCTCGATTGATATGGAGCTGGACAGAAGGCTTGGAAAGGCAAATACCATCATGGCTCGATTAACGAAGAGGGTGTGAGAAAACAACGCGCTGACAGAGCACACCAAGGTCCGAGTCTACCAGGCCTGCGTTCTCAGCACCCTTCTATATGGAAGTGAGACCTGGAGTACCTACATGAGGCAAGAACGCCGGCTCAACTCCTTCCATATACGGTGCCTAAAACGCATCCTGAAAATCAGCTGGCAAGACCGTGTTCCACACAGCGAGATCCTGCAGCGTGCAAGTACCCCCAGCATGTACTCCCTGCTAATTAAACTCCGCCTTCGATGGCTGGGTCACGTCCGACACATGGAGGATGGAAGGCTGCCAAAGGACATCTTATATGGACAGCTGGCCACTGGCATGAGAAGAGTCGGACGCCCCTCACTCCGTTTCAAAGAGGTGTGCAAGAGGGACATGAAGGCATGCAACATTTCACCCGATGGCTGGTAAGAGCTGGCCAAGGACCGAGGCACCTGGAGACTGATGGTAAACAATGGCATATCAGTCGCTGATGCGAGGAGAGGCCAGTTGGCGGCAGAGAAACGTAAGAGAAAGAAGAACGCAGCAGCAACCACAGTAACGCAGACTTCCCAGTATGTCTGCACCAACTGCAGTAGGGACTGTCACTCATGTATAGGCCTGCACAGCCACAGCAGACGATGCCAACAGAGACAGACAACACCCCAAGGGCGCTATTCGCATGGTCTTTCGAGACCGAGTCGCCAATGATGATGATGATGATTGTACATAACAGATAGAAGACCTCAAGGTAGATCAGTAGTGTAATTAAGTTTACTTCTCTAAATAAAGTCATTATTATTATTATTATTATTATTATTAACTCCCATATATCTTGGCTTGGATGTCATATAATTACAACATCTGTAAAAAAAAAAAAATCATGCAAACTTAATATCACCTTGGTTAATAAAGTTCTGTTTAAGTCATATTCATTATTAATCTGAAACCTTCTGAAATGTATGAAAAACTTCAGTAAAATACTATATAATGATCAAAATTGTAGTGAAATCTCACAAAACTTTTAGTCAAATATTTGTGAAATCTCACCAGACTTCTCAGTGAAATGAAAAAGACTTCAGTGATGCCATCATGGATTAGGCTTTGTATGCGAGAAAGAAAATGAGGACAAGAAAAACCTAATTCTTATTTGATAATGTCTGTCAAAATAAAATTTATATCCATTTAAAAATTATGGTGAATATTCATCATTGATTCCCAATAATGTCTAAGAATCATTAGGCAGTTTAATAGAAATCTGAAGCAGATTTTTTTTATGGTTTAGACAGAAGGCGCTTAAAAAACCAGTCTGAAATCTGCCTTAAGAATGCCTGGAAATTTTTGTACAGGATGAAATATTACCAAATTCCATATAACTATTTGCAAATTTCATATGGACCATTTACAAATTCCATATGGTATATTTGCCAACTCCATATGGACTATTCACAAATTCCATATGGATTATTCACAAATTCCATATGGATTATTGCCAAATTCCATATGGAATTTTAATTTTATTCCATATGGACAACCTACAGATCTCATGGACAAATTAGCATATTCCATGAGATTTTCCATACGGAGTCCATAACATTTCCATATGGATACAGTGAAATCCATAAGAGTGCTTTAACTATAGCATACTTTAAGTTTTGACTTGATCAAAGATGGCCCCATCGCTTAACTGGCTTGAAGCAGCTGTTCCGTTTTTTTGTGCCGTTTTCATTATATTTGTGCTTGTTACCTGTTTTCATCTTCATTATTGTGTTCATTATGTATTGGCTATTAAATTCATATGTGTTTCTTCATCTCCTTGTTTTGGAAACGAGAATAATTAGACTTTTTCTCAGCTGTTTTTCTCCACTGTTTTTGAACAAACCGCCATCACGTGATACTCGCCAGTCAACCCGTTTATGATATGATGGACCCTCACTAATTGCTTTAAATGTTCACTCCTTGGCTCTCCACACTACATTGTGCTCTAGACTAAATGAACTGGGACTACATTCATCATTACCTAAATGTAAACAGAAGTCAAACAAGAAACGTTGTTTCAAAGCTGGCCAGCGTAGAACAGGAAGAATTCCAGTTATCTCCCTTATTTTGGCACAACCATTTAAAAAAAAATTGACCGATAATTTCGATAACCTAATTCAAATCCCAATTAATTCATCAACCTTTCTGTCAACTATCTCAGAAATACCTCTGCACATTGCATTATTCAATGCCCAGTCAGTAGGACCACCGGAAAAGCGCACAGAAAGAGTTAAATTTATCAACGACCAAAATGTTGACATATTTTTTGTGACAGAAACATGGCTAGAAACATCAGGCGATGAGCCCAAGTGTGCAGATCTAACACCCACTGGTTACTCCATCAAGTCGTTCCCCCGTAATTCTCGCAGAGGTGGAATTGCTGTCATCACAAAGAACTCCATGATAAAACATCTTAACTATACCACAACATTCAATTTGGACCACACATCATTTGAACTAGTCCAAACCACACTCACACTGGAGCAAAGGTCAGTCCATTTTTTCTGCCTATACCACCCTCCTCCTAGTAGAAAAAACAAGCTGGCTGACTCTCTCTTTTTGGAGTAGTTTCCGAATCTCCTGGACTATGGAAATTCGATAGGTAGCCACCTGATTATTCTTGGAGATTTCAACTTTCACTTTGACTGTCCAGCAATCTCAAATAAATCAAAACTCATAGATTCCATTAATGTTTTCAACCTCAAACAGTCAGTTTTTCCAACCCACCCATAAACATGGTCACATTTTAGACTGGATTCTTCATAGACCTGATGATAACATTCTACGGTCCTCCCTGGTATCCCATGACCTTGCATCAGATCACCTCTGCATATGCCATCTTGACGTATCAGTCCCTAACCATCCACCTTTATCTGTTACTAAGAGAAACCTCCGTATGATAAATAGAACCAAACTAATGCATGACATCCAAGCAAACCTAACAACTTGCTTACCTCCTACCACAGAACAACTCGATAACTGTCTGCGTTCATTACTTGACAAACATTCCCCAGCTACCGAGTCCAGAGTATCAATTCAAAAGTGTTCTCCATGGTATAGCAGTGTTAGGGACCAGCTTCGCACTGCTAAAAGAGACTGCCGTAAAGCTGAGAGGCTCTGGCTGTCCACCAGACTCACTATTCATCAGCAAATCTAAGAAGTCGCTAAGAAGAATGTCACAAATACAGTCCATGCAGCGAAATCAGCCCACTACACTACTAAGATCATGGAAAGTTCCAGCTACAAAGAGCTCTTAGAGATTATTAAGAAGCTAATGTCAAGGAATAAATCAACACCACTTCCAACTACCTTCTCTCCAGTCGACCTCCCGGACATGTTTGCAAATTTCTTCCATCACAAAGTACAAACCATTAGAGATAAGCTTGACACCACAATTTCAATTGACTCGTCATCACCATACACTTGGGATAGAGAATTTGAGCGGCAACCATTAGCAACATTTGAACCTGTCTCTATCGATTTCATACGTACAATCATGATGAAGAGTGCACCAAAGTTGTGTGAACTTGATCCAATTCCAACATCACTGCTGCTTGAGTGCTTAGATCCAGTATTGTCTTCACTAACTGATGTTATTAATACCTCTCTCTCATCTAAGGAATTCCCATCATTTTTCAAAACTGCCATTGTAAACCCTCTGCTGAAGAAACCAACACTAGACCATAATGATTTAAAGAACTACCGCCCAGTTTCTAATCTCCCATTCATTTCAACAATCTTAGAAAACGTTGTTCTATCCCAGCTTGTATCTCATCTAAATTCAAATAGCCTTTTTCGCAATGTACAATCTGCATATCACCCTTGCCACAGTACTGAAACTACTCTTCTAAAAGTAGTTAATGACATTCTCTCTGCGTTGGATGGTGGAAAGATTACAGTTCTCACCCTCCTTAATTTGTCTGCAGCATTTGACACAATTGACCATGATATATTACTTCACCGTCTCCAGCATGTATTTGGCATTTATGATACAGCCTTACTGTGGTTCAAGTCCTACTTGGTCAACAGGACACAAATTGTATCTGCAAATGGAATACACTCCAGCCCAGTTGATCTATGTTGTGTTCCACAGGAATCTGTTCTTGGACCTGTTCTCTTCATTCTGTACACTCAGTCGCTCTCAAGTGTCATAGATCGTCATCCAGTGTCTCACCAACTGTACGCTGATGACACCCAAATATACAAATCTAGCCACCCAACTGAAGTTGATGCTACCATCCAAGGTGTAGAGAGATGCATTTCTGATGTGAAATCATGGATGACATGTAACAAGCTGCAGATGAATGATGATAAAACTGAGGCCATTCTGATCACATCACAAAGACTTTCTCATTCACATCCTTTACCTCAAACAATAAATATCAGCAACACCAACATTAAATTCACACAATCAGTACGAAACCTAGGTGTTACTCTGGACAGTACTCTCACACTGCACCAACATGTCATGAACATATGCAAGGCTGCATATCTTGAGCTGAGACGCATCAGCTCATTTCGCAAATATCTTTCCATTGATGCCACTAAAACACTTGTGTGTTCATTAGTACTCTGAAGTCTGGACTATTGTAACTCAATTCTGTCTGGTTCATCTCAATATCTACTCCAGAAACTTCAAAAGTTCAAAACACAGCTGCTCTATTCATACTCAGAGTACCACGATCAGAGCACACCTCCCCGCTGCTCTGTACCCTACACTGGCTATCCATTTGATCCAGAATCAAACACAAAATTTGTTCTCTGTGCTACATTTCACTGTCAAGACTCTAGTCCAACATACCTATCTGACCTCACCCATGTGTACACACCAGCAAGATACTTGCGCTCCTCTTCTGACAATCGTATACCCATTATTCCCACTATGAAAACAAAGTCATATGGACAGTGTTCTTTTGCATACCAGGGCCCAGCAACGTGGAATGAATTGCCCACTGAACTTAGACACAAAGACACAATGATCCCATTCAAGAGGGCTCTCAAAACTCAGTTATTTCAACTGCAAGAACAAACTTAAAGACCTAATAATGTTTCCTAGCTGAAATATTCTCAGCATGTTTTTTTTTTAATGTTTTCCTAATTTCATGTTGTTTGTTTTTGCAATAATATTATTATGTTTCTTATCTTATAGGTGTTGTCTAATGTTGTAAAGTGCTTAGAGCTTCTAAAGATTAGGTGCTATACAAAGTCCTCATTATTATTGATATTTTTATTATAGAATAGAAATGTCCATATGGATATTTCTGTAAAAGTATGTATGGATTCCATATCCATTCCATGTGGAACATTTCATATGGGTGAAAGTCAAAAATCACCTTGGTGTCAAAACTGGGGGTCAGATTGAGTAAAAACAAACTTTGGAACCAAAAATGGGGGTCAAATTAAAATGTTGCGGGTCTCTAAAGCGCAAATGAGGGTAAAGGGAAACACTGATGTCCCACACTGAAGTCTTTGAGACTTAATTTAAAACTATGTAGCTCTCTACATTTGGAACTCTAGTTACAGTGGCCTTAGTTTACTTTGTGACCAGACTTGATCACCATTATGCAAAGTCACATAATGTTAAATTACAAACATTCAAACAAGTTGCAAATGCTCAGAAACTGTGGTCTTCAACTACATGTAGGAGAATGTTTGAGAGACTCTGTGTGTGTGTGTGTGTGATTTGGATTTTTAATGTAGCTTTAACAATTTTTCAGTCATATCGCTACGATGTCTGTAGTGTGGCATTTTATAGTGATGTCTAGCACTGGGGCATCATGCTGCAGACAAGTAGCATGATGTCCCACCCAGTAATATTATCACAACACCAGGCCGACCAGTCCTAACACTAACCTCTTAAATGCTGAGTGCCAAACGAGGCGGCTGTTAGTACCTTTTTTGTAAGTCTTTGGTATGACTTGGCTGGGGATCAAACCCACGACCTTCCACATCTGAGGCAGATGCTCTAACCACTAATCCAAAGGAGCTGTTTGTTTGAGAGACAAGTGTTTGAATCAAGTAATACCTAAAACACATCTGGGAACTTTAGTACTAAAGATAAAAAGATTCATGTGGGTGCCCAAGTTCTCCACTGAACAGTCCCATCATTCACTGGAAACTTTCCAATGAAAATAAATGTATCCAATGTCCATGAATATTCCTTTCCTCCTCATATGTTAAAAATATTAGTGTCACATATCTTTATTATTCTTGTGATTTTTAATTATTTTTGTTATTAATATTTGTTTATACTTTTTTCTGATATTATTATTACTTTGGTTTATTTATTTTTTGTTTCTTATTTATATATGTATTTTCCCACACACACCATTTTTCACAGACCCAATTTTGCAATGACCCATCATTGCACAAAATTTGATATCAGAAATTTGATTAACTGCCAAGATGTTAGTGCAAGTAATTTCTCTGATTAAGTACAACACCACAGACTATTATTTTGCAACAGTAATTACTACTTTTGGACTGAGACAATTTGGGCATGTTGATGAAAATGAAAACATGCTCTATACTCTCAATTTGGACAGTATTAAATATGTCATTCTCAAAGTACAATCAGTAATCAGTTCACCCTATTTTCCATGATGCACCAGAATCTGAATGAGTACAATGTGTTCCTGTAATAATATGCAACTCTCAATTTCAGAATGGCTTTGGTTCAGGTTCACCATGGATATACTGTGGTAGCTGGTTCTCTTGTTCATCCATCACCCATTTGTAACCAGTAAGCAGTACACATATTTTGTCCCTTTTCTTTTTGGACTATGGCATGTCAAATTCAAGCACTGCTCAATACATGTATGTGTGTGTGTGTGATTTGGATTTTTAACGTAGCTTTTAACAATTTTTCAGTCATATCACTATGATGTCTGTAGTGTGGCAGTCTATAGTGATGTCTAGCACTGGGACATCATTCTGCAGACATGTAGCATGATGTCCCACCCAGTCACATTATCCTGACACCATGCCAACCAGTCCTAACACTAACATCTTAATGCTGAGCACCAAGCGAGGCAGCTGTTACAATACATGTGTATTATCCTTTCGTGAACCAATGTTTTAGATTGCTACAAAGTGGATTTTAAAAACTGAACTGTAATTCATTGCAATATGACTCAGTATTAATCAATATTTAAATTAGTTAGCAATTATAATACCAGAACAATGATTATTTTAAGTAATAAAACTAGAACCAACTTTTAACATAGGTTGCCTCTACTATAGTCCCTAGCTGCTATTGTAAATATTAATTATATTAATGATATATTGTAAATATTAATTATATTAATTATCTTTATATAAAAAATTGAAGTGATCTTCATCTATGAAATGTTGGCCCCTATGACATTTAAATATAAGCAAAATAATGAGTTCGTAACACATAGTCCTCTGAATGAACTAATGCTCTACTGTCTGAAAAGAACTTCCAGAAATTGAAAACAACACCTTTTCTTCCTTTTCACTGCTGAGCTTAGAAACTAGATGTGACATTATCCAACTAATAGTAATAAATTTAAAATTATCTGCTGTGGATACAAAATTCATACAGCTTTAATTTAGGACTAATAGGACATTATTTATGAGCATTTAAACATCATAAGAAGCCTTTCAGTGAAATCCCCATGCGGACATTGCAATTTGTTCAGTAGTGACAAGATTTTAAAGATGGATACTGTGGCAGCCTTATTGTATGTTTGAACAGCGCATTTTCATTGAGCACCAACAAAATCACAAGAAACAATTAAGTATAAGCCCATGATGATATGATCATTCATTCAGGGAGGAGTAGGCATAACAAAATGTACAAAATGGCCACAATGGTAGCCATACTGGATGTTCAAATGAACGAAAGGGATATCATTAGAAGTATTCAAGTAAAAACCCCAATATGACTTTTCAATCAGGAGAAGCAATACAATTTTCAAGATGGCTGCTGTGGTGGCCATATTGGATTTCAGATTAGTACCATTTTCAATTGGGACTAACTAGAAATTCTAAGTACAATGTAGTCATCTAGTGAAAATCCCATGTTGATCTGATTATTTATTCAGGAGCAGCAATAACATTATTTTCAGAATGATTGTTGTGGTGGCCATAATGGATGCTTGTGCAATACCTGTTTCATTTAGAACCAACCAGACCATGGGATGAATCTGTGTGTTAAGATTTATGGCAATCCTCCAAGTAGTTCAGGATGAGTTGTGATAACAAACTTGTGCTAATGGATGAATGCATGACAGACCATCTCATAAGCTCTTTTAGTCTATGACTAACTGAGCTAAAAACACAGATATTGTCTGATTCAGATCTACAATACACAGTAAACCATATGAAGCTAATGTATCACAATATTCAATGTATAATTAGCAGTTAAGTCTGCATCAAAAGACTGATTTCATACAAGTTCCTTGTACCATACATATGCACATGTTAATTTCTGCATTATTGTAATTGAGTGACACAGCACGTAAAATATTGACTTTTCACACAGTACTTAATGCATGGTTTAATCTGGATTTGTGGCTTTCTATAGGTTCTTCTCCTCCTCCTCAAAAACTGACCATTCTTTACAAGAAACCATTTTATAAAAATCATTTTGAGATGTGCTTCTATCCATTCACTCAATGACAAGGCTGATCTGAATAAACAATGTTGATTACAGACAGAAAGAAAATGGGATATATATATATATATGTTTGTGTGTGTGTGTGTGTCAATGGTCAGAACTGATGTTCTTTCATTAAATGAAGTAATATGTTCAGGAAATAAAAATAGTTCTATACAGTTAGGGTTAAGATATAGATACAGAGGAATCTGAACTGATGTGAATTCCAATATGGTAGTGTGCCAATTTATTGGCATACATGTACACCACATATATATATATATATATATATATATATATATATATATATATATATATATATATATATATACCATACAAACCTTTGTTCTGCATTACAAAAGTTCTCTGATTTACTTAGACTGCAAGGAGAAATATTTTTAGAAATTACCTCGTTCTGAAACCAGTATTTCAGAAGGGATTGGGACTCGACACTGTGATCATCATGATAACGGCAAGTCAAGTAGGCAACGTTGTGTAGCTCTTTTTCAGAAAAGAGACTCTCCAAACTGTCACCAACAGACTTGGGGCACTGGCACTGTATGAAGAAATCAAACTTCAAGTTCTGGCTCAGGTTTCCAAGAATTTTGGAAAGACTGTCATTTATGAATTTTCTGACAGGAATGCAAACTTTTGGATCAAATGTCTGGTGCTTTGCTACCACTAGTGTGATCCTTGCAAAAATAACATAGCTCTTGAAATACAGAGTCAATCTGTAATGGCGGTCGATTTCAAATATGCCACAGCCACAGAAGATCTGATATGTTCCCCTCCTCTTCAGTACTGGCCATTTTGCAACACAGACAGCAAGGAGCCTGTGGAAAATTGGTGATGGTAAAAATTTCCCCATAAAGACAAAGCAAAGGACTGATGAGGTCTCCATCTCAGCTTTAACTTCCGGGGAAATTACCTCTGGTGGTGTTGTTTGGCGAAGCATACAAGGGGCAAGAAAGAAATCTTCTACCTGAAAATACAAATTCATTTTTAAAAAATATTAATGATATGGAGTGATTGTAGACATTATTTCCATATTATTAGTTGTTTTCTAATTTATGACAGTTCATTTGGTTGGGTATTTTATATACTAGTATATGCTGAACCTGTACATGGAAACTATCTTATAAAAAAATGTGATAGTTTATGGTTTAATAATTGTATCTAATCATCCAAAAAATGAGCAAAATAGGTCAATACCACAGACAAGCTTCTATTAACTGTATTTCGTTTGATGTCTTCAGTATCTTGAATATCAATTTGTAGTCCATGAAGTAATATTAATATATCAGAATTCTAGAAATGTAGTCAAAACAAAATTGAATTATTTTTTACTTTTTATCTGTATCTTAATATCATTCTTTATTTCTCTTGGTTATTTTTTGGATGACAAACAGTTCATTACATTTATTAGACCAATCAATTGGCTGTTGACTCATGAGTTTGCTTATTTCATCATCCTTCAGATTTGCTTAGTTACTTCAAAGCTTCATATCACACACCACTCCGGTGGCCTAGTGGTTTGAACATCTGCCTCAGATGCGGGAGGTCGTGGGTTCAATCCCCGACCGAGTCATACCAGAGACTTACAAAAATGGTACTAACAGCTGCCTCGCTTGGCGCTCAGCATTAAGAGGTTATTGTTAGGACTGGTTGGCCTGGTGTCAGGATAATGTGACTGGGTGGGACATCATGCTACATGTCTGCGGCATGATGCCTCAGTGCTAGACATCACTATAAACTGGCACATTGCAGACATCATAGCGATATGACTGAAAAATTGTTAAAGCTACTTTAATAAAAAAAATCAAAATCACATCACATCACTTATCACACATGCTTCTATATAATTTTGCAAAATGAATGACGATCTAAACTTCAAAATGTAACCCATATATTTATTTATACATGCATCCAATAACATGCTAAAGATTTTATCTGGCATATCTGAACATCTACTGGTTTTGATTCGGTTCTCTTCAATTTACCAGCAACAAACAATTAGGTGACTGTAAAGATGCTTTAAAAAATAATGACTATTTATTCAACATCATGTAAATTTATATTGGAACATCAGTTCTAAACTTTCTGTAGTTTAAAATTCAGTAAAATAAATTAGTAACATATAAAAGATTAATACCAAATACATGTAAATTGGAAACAGAGTTAAAGAATAACTTATCACAAAACTTCTATGGAAAGCAGCCAACAGTATAGAGATAATAGTATTGACTATTTTATAAACTGAAAAAAAGATAACATAGGACTCACAAAAGATTACAGAACCCAAACTATATTAACAGTAGGATAGCTATTTTAAAAATCACACTGATTATGCTTCATGTAACTTAACCAACAATTAAGCAGAAAAAAAGGTGCCATCATCGGTCCAACATCACATTCATGAAGGCTTATATAACTTGTTTAATGATGCCATCTACAAGGAAGAGACAATAACAAAATGGAAATGCTGAAGCTTTCAAAACTTTCCACTTTATCAATAAGTATATTTTGTTTTACACCTTAAAGTCTCCATGTTTGCTTTTCTAAATTATTATCTATCTAATATACAGGCACTCCAAAAATAGCAAGTATTGTGACTGTAAACGAATGAAAAATAATCCACTGGTTTACAAAATGTCCATTACAAATTCATTTTTGTATTAATTTTAGTGTTGTCTTTAACTTGTTTGCTTTCCTCTAAGTTTATAACACTGCTGGGATGTTTTGCCTACACTAAATGTTTAAATTAATGTTCAAATGTTATCAATCTGGAATCCAAAGAAGAGGTAGCACCAACCTAACTGATACACTACTCACCAGCAAAGCATATAATTCCATTTAATGTCACATATCTGTAATCTTTGAAATCTGTAATTCATTCAAATCATCAATGAGTTGAAATATACAGTACCCATCATAGATGTTACTGCTAGAATGACTACATCTGACAAGGTCTTGCATATTTTGCTTGGTCTCACCTTACAATGCTCTCAAGCAGTTTTTCAGGTTTGCTTTTAATACATTTTTTCAGCTCCTTGTAAGTTAAGTTGTTCCACTTGTCATCTCTCATATCCAATTTACTATGCATATTTGTAATCATAGCTTGTGTTTGCCTTATACTTGTACTTTGTTTTGTCTTCTCTGAAACCATAATGTTTGTTAACTTCTTTTATTCATTTAAATAGTGAAAAACATGGCATAAGTTGGTAGAGAATTTAATTATTTTGATAGTCCTGCTTATGATGCATAGTACACTGAACATGAATTCAGCAGAAAATTAAACTGATGAAGATTCTATCATATATAATTTACTCCTAAACATATGCCAGACTCACTGTGTAAATTAAATCAGTAAATTGTCTCAGAACTGATAGCCATTAGGAACATAGTCTTGAAAATATATATGTACATTAGAATTAGGTAATATAAAATAACATAATTGAGCCGAATTTAAAAAAAAAGAGAAAAGAATGGTCATAAAAACTGGATACAGATAAACATCACAAGCAAGAAAAAGCCCATATATCTGACTGATCTAAAAGTTCCAGACTGACTGCTATCTTCAAGATGAATATAAAATGCAAGCAGATATGAAGCACAAGGTCAGTGGCCATTAAATAAAGTATCCATAAAATGGACACAAACACTGAACAAATGAAGCACAACTTAAAATTTAACTAAAATCTTAATTTTCTTCTTCCTTTATTTTTATTTTTATAATAATGATGATGACTAACACATAATGATGTGTACTTTTGTGATGGCATCACAAATACAGAAACTCTAAATTGTATGTGGTATTAATTACAGCAGATTTAGCCAATGATAGCTTCATTGATAGTACAGTATACACTCTTTCTGCCTTTGCTTGGAATCAAAAATCTGATGATAGTATACAATATACAGTAAATAAAGATTGTGTAAACAATATACAGTAAATATAGATTGTGTAAACAATATACAGTAAATATAGATTGTGTAAACAATATACAGTAAATACAGATTGTGCACCCTGAGGCTTTAGCTACAAGTAAACATGGAAGAGGCATGTAGTCTGTAGTATGTAATGCCTCTATTTTATTTACAACATAACAGATAAATAGGGAAATCGAAATGCACCATATTCATCAACGAGATATACAAGTGCTTTCAGCTTCCTAAATCTCTCTCCCAAATGGCATTTCCCATACTTGTCATCAGCCTTCAAAACAAAATCAACTACATCAATATAAAATTGAGCCATGGACAAATGATTAGAGAGAAATACCTACATGTATACATGTTCCACTGATGTTCCCAAAGAAGGGTCAGATGATGAAAATACTATTACTTAATCTACACATATTACAGCAGGATGCTCATCCACTTAAAACTGGGTTAACAGAGTACAGTCCATCGATGTATAGTAAAGATTATTTAATAACATTTCACAAGAGACTTGGATTTTGGAAACATCATCAATGAAATACATTACATCAAAATTCATCATTTACTTTTCATAATGTGTATGTATTCATGCATGTTGATAATCAGATGATGCTGTACATACATACAGTAAACAGTTCATACTGGCATGATTACTGTAAGAACTCCTGCAATTAGTCCTTTAGTTAAATTTATGGAAAGAAATTGTCAATAGCCCTATGCTTTTTATTAATCTGTGATATTTTCTTTCTCTGTTTTTCAATGACAAGCAGATGCTCCTAAATCATATAGGGTGTGTCCCACTAAACTTGTTGGTATATAGTATAATGTTCATTATGCTAACAAGAACCTCAGTGGCTAAAACTTGGTGCTGAAGCACTGTCACAGGTATGTCAGGTGTTGGTACTGAACCAGTCATAGGTGTTTCAGGTACAACTGTTGATACTGATTCATAGTCATAGGTTTGTCATGTACATTGTTCGCACTGAATCATTGTCATAAGTGTGTCAGATACAACTGTTAGTATTGAATCATTGTCAAAGGTGTGTCAAGTACAATGGCTGGTACTGAATCAGGTGTGTTAGATACAAATGTTGTTACTGGATCATTGCCATACATGTGTCAGATACAACTGTTGATACTGACTCATTGTTGTGGGTGTGTCAGATACATCTGTTGGTACTGAATCATTGTCATAGGTGTGTAAGGTACAACTGCTGGTAATGAATCATTGTCACAGGTGTGTAAGGTACAACTGATGGTAATGAATAGTTGTCATAGGTGTGTCAGGTACAACTGCTACTACTGAATAATTGTCATAGGTGTGTCAGGTACAATGGCTGGTACTGAATCATTGTCACTGGTGTGTAAGGTACAATGTCTGGTACTGAATAATTGTCATAGGTGTGTCAGGTACAACTGTTGGTACTGAATAATTGTCATTGGTGTGTCAGGTACAACTGCTGGTAATGAATAATTGTCATAGGTGTGTCAGGTACAACTGCTGGTAATGAATCATTGTCACAGGTGTGTAAGGTACAATGTCTGGTACTGAATAATTGTCATAGGTGTGTAAGGTACAATGTCTGGTACTGAATAATTGTCATAGGTGTGTCAGGTAGAATGGCTGGTACTGAATCATTGTCACAGGTGTGTAAGGTGCAACTGTTGGTACTGAATCATTGTCATAGGTTTGTCAGGTACAACTGCTGGTACTGAATAATTGTCATAGGTGTGTCAGGTACAATGGCTGGTACTGAATCATTGTCACTGGTGTGTAAGGTACAATGTCTGGTACTGAATAATTGTCATAGGTGTGTCAGGTACAACTGTTGGTACTGAATAATTGTCATAGGTGTGTCAGGTACAACTGCTGGTAATGAATAATTGTCATAGGTGTGTCAGGTACAACTGCTGGTACTGAGTCATTGTCACAGGTGTGTAAGGTACAATGTCTGGTACTGAATAATTGTCATAGGTGTGTAAGGTACAATGTCTGGTACTGAATAATTGTCATAGGTGTGTCAGGTAGAATGGCTGGTACTGAATCATTGTCACAGGTGTGTAAGGTGCAACTGTTGGTACTGAATCATTGTCATAGGTGTGTAAGGTACAACTGCTGGTACTGAATAACTGTCATAGGTGTGTCAGGTACAAGTGCTGGTACTGAATAATTGTCATAGGTGTGTCAGGTACAACTGCTGGTACTGAATAATTGTCATAGGTGTGTCAGGTACAACTGATGGTACTGAATAATTGTCATAAGTGTGTCAGGTACAACTGATGGCACTGAATAATTGTCATAGTTGTGTCAGGTACAATGTCTGGTACTGAATAAATGTGATAGGTGTGTAAGGTACAACTGCTGGTACTGAATCAGCATCATCCTTGTCATTTCCAGCAATGGAAACATCTGTTGCTTCCTGGCAATCACTAATTTCACAAACAATATCCTCAACTATTGGTATCACGAATGTGGCAGTGTCAATATCAGAATTAACATGATCAAAAAACTTAATATCCTTGTTACCAGACCCAAATAGGTATAATGCATCATGCACCATAGCAAGGGGAACATCAGCATCATCACTATCACTGGTAATGACATTGGTTTGCTCATAAAACCCTGCCTTAATAAAACAGTTTGCAACACAATCTATGGAAATGTCACTCCATGCATGATAAACTGACTTACTGACAATACATTTAGTTCAAAGTCAAATTTTCATGAATTTATTCTGTGTCTAAAGAGACATTTTTCGTTTCTTACTGGTGAATTATTTTCAACTATTTTCACAACAATTAGAATTCAAAATGAACGAGAGAAGGATTAATTCAAGTTGTACTTAATTAGCCAGATACAGATACAGGACTATACCATATTTATAGTATATGTTGGGAAACCATATTTGTTGGGACACCATAAATTTAATTAAAAGTTAATTTTTTTGTGCACTTTGTGTTCTGGGACACATCATTTTTTTTTCAAGTCATAAGTTGTAGGACACCTTTCAAATCATTCGAAAATTACATGTCATAAAATGCACTCAAATGCAAATTTTAAGAAAACTTTAAAAAAGAAAACACTGTGAGTGTTGTTTGTTTAAACTTTTCTTCCTAGATGAAAATTTGCTAAGAACAAGAGCTCAGGGAAGAATGAATCATTAGCACACATGAGAACAAGTCCAATCTTTTCTGTTTTAATTTATGCTTCAACAAAGATTTTTTAAATTAAATGTCAAGGTTTATTTGCCATTCGTGCTCATTACACAATTTATTTTGACAAAATGACTATTGATGAGCACAGTATAAACTATTCACTGTAATTATGTAAAAATATATTCAGAGAGAGAGAAAGAGTCTGTCTACAATCTTAATAGCCCACTCAACCTCCTCAGGCTCAAATTTGTCCTCTTCACTGTCATTGCCATCACATTCAGTATCTCTTATGATACTGTCCTCACATCCATTCAAGTTATTGTTAACACAACAAACTTTAAATGATTTTCAGATCTGATCTGGCTTATCTGGAAGCGTTTAGACTGCTTTCACAATCCAGTCCACAACTGTTTGTTTATTTGCTCTCTTAATACGAGACATGTTGTCTTTTTCCTTGGATAGGCCCTCTGCTGCTTTACAAATAAAATTTGTCCAGCTTTTCCTCATGTCAGACTTGACCGGTTTATTAACACTGTTCTTTAGTGGCTGTAGCTTGGAGGTGCATCCGCTCTGACTAATTGCAGGTACCGTGTTACCCCTTCTCCAAGCCCGTTTTACAACATCTGTAATATGTGCACGGAAAGAATCAATCACGAAAAGAGATCATTCCTTTCCTGTATACTTGATATATCTCTTTAATCCACTGTAGCATCACCTCCTCATCAGCCCAACCCTTATCCTGCACACGTACCATCCAAATTTTTGGTGCCTGAATATCATTTAGCTCCCTCACACCATGAAAAATTGTCATTGGCGGCAACACATCTCTTGCTGCGGAAACTTCAAGTACAAAGGTTAGATGCTTTTTATCCGCACCAGTCATGTGAATTCTCACACCTTTAACACCTATCCTTTAGACAGTACATCCAGGAAAGAGATTGAAGTACATAGGAGTTTCATCCATGTTAATTATCATCTTCTCTTCAAAATCATCTTCTCCTCTTGCCTTTATGAATTCGTGGAAAATTTGCATTTTCTCCTCCAAATCTCCTGGGAGATGATGGGCCATCATTGTCCATGAATAAAGCATGAGGTTGTGTCGCTATAAAAAAACCTGTTGCCCAGTTCTTACTGGCTTATGACTCAATTTCTGGACGTTACATGACAAATTCCTTGGCATAAGCGCATATAGTGTCCACACTAACAGGGATCTGCAGATCATGTTAGATGAGAACAAACTTTGCAATTTTTCCATCTAACTCATTGCCATATGATCCTGGTCTCCCACTCCTTGCTAAATGTCCCCATTCATTCAGCTGCGGAGACAAATCTATTTTTGACCAATATGCAATGGTTGATTAGGGGATTCTGAAATGTCTTGCTGTTACTCAAATTCCATGCAATTTTGAGAAATTTACATCTTCCTCTTTTTGTTTTAATGTAAAACGCTTGTAATGCCCTCACCTGACATCATTTTTGTAGGTATCATCTCTCTCCTGACTGGGGTCTCCAATTTCGTGTCTTTCTGCAGCTGGTTCATTTTCTTTTACATCATACTCCTAATCTCTAGCACGCTTTTTGGTCAACCTACGAGCCTCTTAAGTGAAGCTTTAGGCAACACATTTTCTTTCCATGCATGAGGCAAGGACTCTGCACTACTTGAGTATCACACTACAAACTTATCCATATTAGCCAATATCTATAATGTGTTTTTTTTTTATTCCCCTTAAGTTTATATATGTTATGTACATGATAACAATGACTGTGATGAATCACTTTTTGTGTAAATGTGTGAGAATTTATCATTTCAAAGTGTTCCATTGTTTCTATTTATTTTCAAAATCCCAGTGAAAACTGGTAGAAAGAAATCAAAGTTGGCTTCCCCATATCGGCCAACTTTGAAAACATATGTATCGTTTTTAATAAATATCCATGCTAAAAGGAATCCAAAGCCTGCTTTCGGGGTAGGTTTCCTTTGTAATAAATAAACCTTTGTATTTGATATCCTACCAGTAAATTCAAACAACGAGTTTATGGCTGTTACAAGGTGTGTTTATGCAACACCTGGGCTTTCATTTATATGTCATTTGTAGTCATAATTGACACAAACGGGTTTTGAGTTCTTTTGTGTAAATAGTATACACTCCCGTACAGAAATTTCTCATGGATTCCATATGGAATACTTATGGAATCCGTATGGAAGAGATATGGACTGAAAAACTTATGGAATCAGACAATTTATTCCATATCAATTCCACAAGTACTTCACAGCAAATGAAATAAAGTTGTATCTTTAATCCATTAGCACTTTTTTCCATATAGAAAGCAGGCTCATGTATTATAGCATCATGGAAAATACTCTATGAAGAATTAATATCCTAAACTGATTCAAACAGAAATATTGGTGGGAGTTAGAGTACATGTATATTTCAGTGTAGCTGATGTGGAAAGATGAATATAGACTCATATAAATTTGAAGAAACACATGTATGTCAGTTTTCTTTAATTTATTTCCACAGATGTTTAAAAACAAAGACATGATCAAAAAAGTAGAGAAAATGTAAACATGATGAGAAAATTAATATCTGGTAGTACAAGCATAGATGAATCTTTGGACTTAGAAAATTTGGTGCATGGTGGATTTGGGGCTTGATCTGATGTTTATTCTGAGAAGTAATTTTGTTGGCTTCCTATTAAAATATGCTGAACAAAAATCATACCCTAGTGAAAATGTGACTTAAATTTCAGCAAAATCAATGAACATTTCTTGACATTCACTCAAATGTCCTTTTTCACTAAAATTATGGTATTTTAGGAGATTTTACCAAAATTTCTGAAAATATCAGTGAAACTTTGTGATTGAAATTTCACTGACTCTGCCAACATGTCTGAAAATATCAGTGGGAATTTGTGATTGAAATTTCACTGAGAGTTTGTCAAAAATTCTAAAAATAGAGTAATATTTTGTGATTGTAATATCACTGACATTTTAATAAAAAAATATCAATAAGATATAATAAAAATTTATTTTTTGTTTCTTGTACAATCTGAATGATTTTCAGCAGCATTTATATTCCCTGTTTCTGATAGCTGTAATTGTATCTTTTATTTTGGGCACAATAATTTCTTTCCACATCTTTCTGTATTACATTTCTTTATCAAATTTTGTTAATGTTTTTGTTGTATTTTTTTAACTTAAACTGGATTTAACTGCCCTCAAGGAAGTTTTCTTGTTTTCTGTTTTAAATCAGAATTTCGCTTTTTTCCTGACCTGAATCTGATTTTCCTCGATATGGACCCTTTTTTAATATAATTTCCGAAACGTTTTTTCAAATAATGCTCTATCCGGTTCTATTCCGCAACAAGCTCTCTAATAAGTATTTGTTCCGTTTATTATTTAAAGGATGTTCGTTGTAAAGAGCTTTCTGATTGGTCAAAATTTTGTACTTACCCAATGAATCGTTGCATAACGGAAACAGATGGGAATGCTAAACATGGAGATTCGAGTGGGATACAAGTTTGAATAACCATTTGAAAAATGTGCGGCAAGCAATGAGAATAGCTTGAATGCAAAGTCGATGGGAACGTAAAATTGGTCAGTCTGTATGAAAACTGAATGCCAGGACCAGCATTTTGCTTTTTGTGCCATAAACAGCTCTACAGTAGCAGCTAACTTGCTAAATAGGACAAGGAATTGAACCAGGATGATTTCGAAGTTTTATAACTCAAAACTGATTAAATTCCAGGATGAATTTAAGGAGGACAACGTATAGATCAGTGGTGGGAATTGTTATGAAATACCCATGTCTATCAAAGATCGTCATATCTTTGCAGAATTTTCTTGGCCCACACATAGAATCATTGTTTAATATCGTGAGGCATTATTGTGCATATTATCAAAATATTCTAGGTGTGTTGGAATTCAGTGTAAAATAAGAGTACTTATATCATGATAAACATTTGTCACGGCTGCTTATGGAACAAGGACTAATTCAAGAGACCACAACAGCATCATAGTTTGTACATTAATCAAATATCAAGTTGCAGTACAAGTGACAAGGCAGGCTTCTAGCATTTCTTCTTTTCGTGTCTCAAACGGATGCTTTTCTGTAATTTTGCATTACTTTTACAGTTCAATTTTTCAATGCAGATTAATATTTTATATTTTATATATATTTATGTGTTCACAGATGCCTGTACATATATTCCAGGCTTGATACTCAGATTTTTAAAATCACTAAATTATTTAGTGTCAAGCCAGATTCTTTACATCATGTTGTATATATACTGTAAATATTGTACATAACAGATAGAAGGCCTCAAGGTAGATTAGTTCTGTAATTAATTAAGTTACCTTCTCTAAATAAAGTCATTATTATTATTATTATTATTAAGTCCCATATCTCTTGCCTTGGATGTCATACAATTACAACATCTGTAAAAAAAAATTCATGCAAACTTAATTTCACCTTGGTTAATAAAGTCCTGTTTAATTCATATTCATTATTAATCTGAAACCTTCTGAAATGTATGAAAAACTTCTGAAACTTCAGTAAATACTATATAATGATCAAAATTTTAGTGAAATCTCAAACAAGTTTTAGTCAAAAATTTGTGAAATCTCACCAAACTTTTCAGTGAAATGAAAAAAGACTTAAGTGATGCCATCATGGATTAGGCTTTGTGTGTGAGAAAGAAAATGAGGACAAGAATAACCTAAATCTGATTTGATAATGTCTGTCAAAATAAAATTTATGATCCATTTAAAATATTATGGTGAATATTCTTCATTGATTCCCAATAATGTCTAAGAATCATTAGGCATTTTAATAGAAATCTGAAGCAAATTTTCTCAAGAAGATCACACAAATCAAATACTACAATGAACTGAGTTTTGCAACAAAGGAACACCGTAACAAAACCTTCGGAATACTGGAAAGAATTTGGCCAGGGAAATTAGACTCAAATGTTCTAACAAAGTAAATCTTGCATCCAAGAATGTAATAAACGACCTTTATTGTGTGTATGATTGGCATATATATATATAGAGAGACAGACAGACAGACAGACAGAACAGACAGGCAGACATACATAAGTAAATTAACACAAGACATTCTCCTGCTGGTCAATGTCTTTCCCCATAACTTTACACAGAACAAAGCATTAGCAAGAAATGTTTATTTAGCAATATTTTACTTTGTTAAATATGAAGCTTCAATAAAGAACAAAACTTGCTGAGAAATTAATCTTAACCTTAACTGCATCCTTCATGAATAACATGGTTCTGGTGGTAATGGGTCTGGCAATGATGTTCAACTGCTCCATTAATAACAGAATTAGCTCCTTGTGGTTATGTAGGTCTGGGTCATGCTCCTTACTCCAAATGATATCTGCATAAAAAAATTGCCATTTTTGTCAAGAAACAGTTTATCCAATATTGTATTCATCTAACATGTTTAAGAAAATAACATATAACATCAAGATGCAAATATTTTTTGAGAAAAAATATTTTCAGTAAAATTTTCCAGAAAGGTTGGAAGCATTTGTCTCATTTTCTTTAAGAACAATATCATTCCTTTATAAATTCAGTTAAAATAGTTGTGTAATTCATATAATATACTTTTTATGATATTGTTGATCAAAAAATATTAAGGGAAAGTCAATTAAATATGTTAAAGAAATTTCACAATTATAAATGTTATAAATACAAACAACATAAATGAAGTTTTAGAGAAACCCATGCTTATGAAAATACTTTATATTGTATCTACCATGTGTCTAGCATTACAACTTTGCTTATTAAGTAAAATGCATTTACGATCTGAAAAACATCAGAGGACCTCCAAATGATTCAACGTATCACATGGTTGGTTTTCAGTTCACCGCCATGCTATATAGACACTACAGACATGAATGATGTTCAAAATAAATAATTTCATCAAACCAAAGATGTCTGCTTTGACTTGACTGTGTCTCATTTTCTGCCGACAAAGGTTTAAATTTGTGACAATTTCCTAACAGATTAAAAATTACAGAACAATGCTGCAATCATATGAACTATATCGCTTGAAAACAGATAAATCATGCAGTATCTAGGATGACTAACAAAAGCACTGGTTCCAATTAAAATCGCCATCCTGAGGAATGTCTATGTAATTAAATTATTCGCTGTTCTGCACTGCAATACTGTCATTACATGTTTCCAATGAGTAGTACATGTAGCCACTGTAAATATAAACCCATTCTGTTACATCACAAGCGGTCTCTAATAGCAGGCAGCATTTACTGTAATATGGTACTTTCATGCAAATTATTTGTGCAATTATAAAATATCTTCCATTCTGGTGTTGAGAATATATATATATATATATATATATATATATATATATATATATATATATATATATATGATATAAAACAAATCTCATACATACAACATGTAGTACATAAAATCCAACATCAACTTTACATTGTCATTTCTTTACACTATACGATACAGCTACTACACCCTATCAGTGGCTTACCATAAACTGTTGGCAATTGCATCTATTTAGTATGCAGCTATTTATGTTATAATAACAATAAAATATCAGAACGATCAAATCCATATAAGAATAAATTATATCTCCTCCCCCTTTACATCTTAACGGCAATGCTCTTACCTATGTCAACAGTTATACGTATTTGGGTCATATTTTGAAATCCAATCGGTTGGATAATGAAGATATGATGAGACATTACCGATTTTTGTGTACTCAAACAAACATGCTTCTACGTAAATTCAAGAATTGTTCACTGAATATCAAAATTAGATTATTCAAATCTTATTGCTGCACCATGTATTGTGCTCCTCTGTGGACAAACTTTAGTGAATGTATGAAAAGAAAACTAGTTATTGGTTATAATAATAGTCTTCGTTTTCTATTAGGTCTTCCTAGGTGGAACAGTGCCTCCAACATGTCTGTAAATTATAATGTATTCAGTTTCGATGAAATAATGAGAAAGTATGTATTCTCAATGATGACAAGAATATCTAATAGTAAGAACTGTATATTGAAATCTCTTTGGAACTACGATATTCATTTAAATTCTCATATTATTAGTAGATGGAACAAATTACTATTTAGCTGTGTCATTTAATTTCATTCTTAACAATGCATGTCGCAGTTAATAGTTGTAGATGTATCTGTATAATTGTAGGTATGATATATATGTTCTTTTATGTTTACAATGTTCTAATTTATATCTATATTTTATTTTAGAGGTATGGACTTTGTAGTCTGAAATAAAGAATTCTTATCTTATCTTATATTCAACCATTTGTAAGGATACCTATAGATCGCAAAAACCACTGCTGCACATTTCAAAAACATGGAACTACTACTATTACTAATACTACTACAAACAATAGTTCTTTCAAAATATGCAATAACCAGGAATATCCTTTCACTCTGAGATTTACAACAGCTGATCCTGAAGGAATATATTTATGATCTTAAACATACCTGCTCAGCACTAATTTATATTTTCATTATCTTCATAACTCAAAATATAAAATAATGAGCTTGTAATGAAAACAGAATCTTTAATTAGAACTACAACTATGATGAGAGAAACTGTTGTGTCATTTTAGAAATCAACAAACCCAATAGTTTTTGTGTCAGCTTTCCCTCTTCTTTAAACTGGAGCCACTCTCTTTCAGCTTGGGGATGCTTTCTCAGAATGAACATGTTAGCAGTGATGAGAGAGTTCATAGCCTTGATCAACCATTGTGGTTCAAGCACAATCCATTCCCTCAGTTTTTCTGTACTAGAATACATAATAGAATATACACCACATAAAATACTATTACCAAATTATATTCTGTATTTCTGAAGAAATTATGCTGCTTTCTCCAAAAAGATATAAATTAAAATTCACAGAGACAATTAAGTAGCAAAAGTTTTAAGTTTGCAGGCAGCAACACAGAATATCTTCAAAAATACCATGTTTTTATAATTCCCTTGTAATTTTAAAGTATATAATATGTGATTGCATTTGTCTGAATTAAAATGTAAAAGTGAAGCTTCCTTACTCAGTCTCATTGTTACGGTGTTATATTTGTCTTTATAGTTTGCACAAAATATTTTGTCTGTTTTCCTATCCAAAGCATCAAGAGCAAATTACTATCATCTTCTCAAACTAAAACTGCAATCATCATGTCTGTATTTATTATATGTTTAGAACTCGCTTTAATCAACATTTTCTATCTGATTTGTATTACTGTATATACAAGATCTAAACATTCCAGGTGGCTGAGTGGTCTAAAGCAGTTACCTTTACCAGTCAGTGCCATCTCAGCTCTGCCCGCAGGGGTTTGAGTTTCAGGCTCGGCCAATGTGGTGTTATGTATACTCAATCTGCATTATGTGATTGACTTTTCTCCATAATTAAGGATAGGAGTTTGGAATTGAATAACTAATCTAGTTTTTTTTCAAATCATATTTACTTGGATTTGAGTACAGGACATTGGTTTTCCTCTTGGAAATTCCTGGTCTACCTGATCTCTGTCACGTTCTTTCCTAAAATTTTAGTAAAAGACCTGACCTCATTTACAAATTAGAATGTTCTGGAAATGAACTTTTGATTCTCAGGGGCCCAGAGTGGTCTAAAGCGCTCTCTGTTATGGATCACTGCCATCTCACCTCTGTCTGCGTGGGTTTGAGTCTCGGATTCACCCAATGTGGGTATGTGAGAAAGCTTGCCAGTAACTTCTCGTGGGTCGGTGGTTCTTTCCGGGGTTTTCCCAGCTTCTTCCTCCACCATTAATACTGGCCGCCATGTATAGCCTATCGTGTGCTGAAAAATGGCTCTAAACCCTCCAACAACAAAAAATTTGATTCTCATCTTGGTCCTCTTCTTTTGTATTAGGTACTATATTAAGATGTTTAAATCAGAATTATTGATTCCTATCTTAATATATGTAATGGAATCAGCATTCTGTGTTAAAGGCACAATAGTGCAGCTGAGGGTGAATTTGCTTACAACAAAATTCTGACATTTATTTATATCAACTGATTAAATACTATTTAAAAGGCAATTCTAGGGTAATATCAAGTACGTAGAGGTTCTTTTTATGAAATACGAGCTCTCTTCGTATGTAGCATAACGAATCTATCGTCTCCATATTGAAATCGCGCTCGGCAGTGATTGGCAGATCCCGAACGAATAACACGCATCATTCCGGTGACCGAAATTTGCATAATTATATGCAAAATTTATGTACACTGATGCTGATGACGTAAAACACAACCACACTACCAGAAGTCACAAAATGTCAACAACAGTGAGTAAGATATTCTTTAGATCTCGTTCTTTTCTTCTTATCATTTCCTTTCTACTTTTAGTTTTGAGAGGAAATGTTGAAATTTATTTAGAACTACTCGTATGGTTATATTTAAATAGATTTTTGTGGTACGAGAATGACTGAAATTGATGTGCTTTGTACAGTATTGCAAAAGTACTCGATTTAGCACTCCCTCGTGTACCGCCCGCCCCAATTTTATAAACGAAAAGCATCTAGGAAATTTAACAATGCTAAAAACTATGTAATTTCATTATTTAATTTATAAATTCTTACCAGATTCTCACCAGTGGACCCTAACACTCATCCTTCTGGCGTTTCAAACAAAGTGGACATAAATTCATGGTATGCTTTTCCAAGTTAGTACCTTACATAAATAAGGTTATAAACAAGTTTTATTAAAATTTGCGACTGGAGTATGGAATCCGGGACAGATCATAAAAAATTACACACGCACAAACGTACAGTCACTTTTGTCACTTGAAGTTTGACCAACGTTTTTAGTGTTTCCCTTTACCTTCATTAGCGCTTCAGAGACCCTTAAATTTTTAATTTGATCCCCCGTTTTGATACCAAAGTTCATTTTTTATACCCAGTTTTGAGACCAAGGAGATTTTTGACTCTCAGACTTGTACCCCTGGGGGATGGACTGGTTTTATCCAGGCTTGCACATGTTTATAGGGTATTATGCACCCTGAGTAAATATACAGAGATTTAGCTTTGGTGCCCATCTAGGAATTTGGACGCACCCCCACCTGATCCAGCACAGAAAACATCCATCAAATCACAAACTCTCATGTATTAATTTCTGATTCTCAAATAGCATTATATTCCTATAAGTTTGATAAGTAAGTATGAATATATTAGTTGTATAATTAGGAAATCATTTTACATATCAAAATTTATTATAAAGACAACTGGACTACGGTAGTAATTATAATATGTAATACAGAAGATACCCACCAAATGATAAACTCAAATGTAGAATTTTTTTTATTACCTAGACTGAAATCAGCTCACTTTCAAGCTCAAGTCCGGAGCAACCTTTAAGAGGGAGAGGAAGGATGAGGCGTGGAGCAAGAACCAGAGGGGGAAGAGGAAGAAGACATGCAGTGCAGCCTGAAAACAGAGCTGACCAAGTTCTACACATAGTTCAGACAAGAATGAGGGTAATTGTTTATTTATACTTTGCAAAACAAGTATTGATACACATTGAAAAATGTTTGGTACTTGCCAAAGACTCTAATATATACAAGTGAGAAGTGTTTTGCACAACTTAGAAAATGCATACTTCGGTTGAAGGATTATTTAACAATGTATGTTTAAACTGCTTTACATTTTGTTGCTACTCACCACCCAACCCCAATATCATTTGATGAGGAAAACCATGCACAGACACCATTGAAAATACAGAGGCCACCTCATTTATATGGCCGCCTTATATAATACATGTCATCTATTTTGTCTGTGGTAGTCACTATACTTACTGATATAGGGCTATTTGTTTAGGAGTTCAAGTAACCATATGTAGCAAAATATGTGAAGAGTGAAGTAAATAAATGCTTGTCGTACAATTTTAAATTCCTGTGATAATCAAAATATAAACTAGCTAAAAACATATATAGGTAGAAGTGATCTATACTAGTGGTATACACAACAAATATTTGGTACTGTCAAGGTCAACCTGCCCCTTTTCCAATTTAAGTAATAAATTTATAATTTTTGTTTTCAAAAAATTCAAAATAATGACAAAAAGTCTATGAGATCTTCAGCGATTAAACCTGACTATGTTGCAGTTTTCTAAAAAAAAGTTTTGACGTGTGAAAATCCATATATCTATTTAAGCCTTGTAAAATAATGACTGCTTTAATTCTTGTTTTAAATATGATGCATGCCAAAATATATCAAGATAATATTATGTATGCACTATCATTACAAACATAAAAACTTAAGAATGCAAGAATGTTTTATTTGTCCAGATTTTAGAATGACATGAAGGCTTGCAAGAAACAGAATTTTTATTTCATATTTCATATAACCTTTTGGGTACAAATTTTAATTGCCCTTTCTGATTTACATTCAGTTTTGGGTGAATACTGTAAATGATTTCTAAAATAACATATTTTCTTGATGTAATGACAGTTTTTAAACTGTTAAAATTCTTTCAATAACTTTTATGTATTTCTTGAGCATGTTATTGTATGTACAAAATATATATCACAAAAGGTGTGATTAACTTGACAGATTTGTGGGATACATTACAGAAAACCTCTTTCACTATACATGATATGTGTAACAACTGACTACGAATATGTAACTTGCACTTTGTACTGATAAAATCAAATACTGCATCCATGTATACATACAATTAAAACTTTGGTAGTTACTCTTACAATACAACATCTGCAGTCACTTCTGTTTCCAAGATGGACTTGCAAAGACTATGTAAATACTCTTAAAATACAACATTTGCAGTCACTTCTGTTTCCAATGTGGACTTGCAAAGATTTTGTAAAAATATCATTGCTGTAAATGTTGAAATTTCCATGGTAGCGTGATTTTAGCTTTCAAGCTTGTTGTACCACATGCATATGGGGATTCAGTATGCTTAATCTTTGAAACCGATTCCAGGAGATCATAACAAATGTGGAGCCAGACCAGCTGAGGGAACTTTTCATACAGATGTTGCAGTTCCACCCAAGCCGGGTCTTTAATGTTTTGGAGCCAGGATCAATGCAGTGTGGTGATTATCACCCATCCTCCGACACAGGATTGTCAGATTGGTGTGTGTGTGTGTGGAAAATGTAGGGAGATGCCCACAGACCTGGAAATGATGTGTTGTGAGAGACAGCACTGTATATCACTTTTGCTGGTAATGAATATATAAACTTTTGTTTATAATGCGCATTGTTGCTTAATGCATTATTCTTGATATGCTTAAGAGTTTATTTAACGTAGAGTGTTTCATGAATTTTTAGCAAGACTTCTTACAAAATGAGACATGCTTAGATTATTTCTTTGCAATCACTGTGAATGAATTTTAAAATTACAAGCCATCTAAAAAAAACCCAGATGCATACATAAGCAAAAGATAAGGAGTTTTATTTTTTACAATTGATAGTCATCAAGTGGATTCTATTCATTACCTGGTTTCAATGTGGGTACCTCACTATGTTGAACAAATCTAAGCTGATGATGATAGAAAGATAAGATTCTTGTGTAAATATTATCTTCATCTGTAATCAGCCATTCCTATTTGATCCCAATGCAGGTGTCTCTGACTTCTAGAAATGCTCCCCAAACACTTAATATCAGTTCTGGTTGCGATGGAACACTCAGCGCTCGTCAAAATAAAAATTCTGCAGTTTTTTATCCATATTTATTTTACATTGGAATTTTCTGATAAAAGATGAATAAACCTTGAATAAGTTCCTATTATTTTTAAAAAAATATATTTTTTTACATTTTCAAAATAGCACATTACAAACTGGAATAATTTTTCAGGATTTTCAAATTCTAATCCTTGATGAGGCTGTACTTGCCTTGGCCAGGATGTACCAATGGGATGTTCTTGTACTTGATGATGAAGTTGACTTCATGAGCGCAAACAGGCATGCTGCCTATAGGCAGTTCATACTATGGCAGCATGGAAGACTGGGGTCTGGACAGATACGTGACAAATATCCAGATGCTTTTGGACAATACTTTGGTTTCATCCCCTCCAGGCTTGCCTGAACTTTTTCTAAACACTTCTTATGGGCACAAATTTATATATAAATTAATACATTTGACTTCCTTCTTTGTTTTGTTGTAACTGCACATAATATCCAATCAAACAGTAATGCTTCCATTCAGATGTTTTTAAACACTATTCTGCCTATAAACAATGTGGGTAAGGTCATATATAATCAATATAAAAGTTTACATTATACATTGTTTTCAACTACTGATATTTACATTACTATACATAAAGTGTAATTTGCCTTAGCAGACACATCCATATATCCATATCCATATATCAGGCACCTTTCATATATTACATAGCTAAAGTCATGAGATCTTCTCCTTCACCAAATCTTGAGTTGATGGTGGTTCTTGAGGTGCCAGGTTTCTGCTAATTCTTCCTTAAGTTCTCTTCTTCTCCTTATACTCTGCTTGTCCTCAAGTCGACAGATAAGGACTTTCTGAATAAGCTCCCGGATGTGGGGATGTTTTCTTTTCTTTGCAAGGGTGGATGGACCATCTGCCACTTTTCTTGCTCTAACAGCGATGATACCTGTTTTAAAGAAAATTTTATTTTCTTAACTTGTGTGACAAGCATCTCCATATGTTAACCTATATTGAGTTTTCACCAAATATTTGAGCCTCATGACCAATTCCTAAGGAGTTGTTGAGGGGTTGTTTTTGTTCTTATTTGTTCTATATCCAAAGTACTACTTGAGACAGGTTGCATTTCTTCAGAAGGCAACCTATTTTCATGAGCAGGTATTACTTAGTAATCATCATGACAGCATTGTCCACAAACCTTAGGAAATTCCATGGATCCCATATTTCCTTAATAAAGTGGGTTGGTCCTCTGGGAAAGTGCTATATATATCACTGGATTTAATTATTAGACTTGTATTGTTCAAATCACAATTAATATCCACTAGAATGATAACACTAATTACAAGATCCGCACACATGAAAATATTAAGATTCCTTACCAGAAATGTAAAACAATGTGTGCCAGTTGTTACAAAATGACTGTACCTAATGCAAAGTTTTCATGACTTGTAAATGTGAATAATATTCCATTGCCTTGATGTTCAAGCTGGGATTATAATGTACAATCAAAATATAAAATTATCTGTAATATCCTGTAGTTAAACAAACTTACACTCTCTCCCCTTCTTTGTTTCTCACTACACCCCTGCCACTATGGACACTGTGATCCAAAGGAGGTAGCTCATTCTGAATCCTGTACACAGCAGGGGTGTTATGAAAATCTCTTGGCACAGTACATCAGGATATGCTGATGAAAAACTTCGAGCTCAGCAGTGCTTCTGCAATTATCAAGAAAATGTATCTTGTAATGTGTCACTTGCGATCTGCTAACAATTATTCAATACTAATTTATGTTGGTAAATTTTGCATATATAAAATCTTTACTGCAGTATTTATAGAGAGTGTCATGGAATTGTTTATACCTGATGTGCATGTATTATACCTGAACTTGCAAACGACTTGAGAAGGACAGTCACTGTACATGTATCATGTACACACATCATATGAATGCTAACTTATTCAGATATTCAAATGGTAAATATATACAGCAAATTATTCTAAAGTTGAGAATAATAACATTTAAAGGAGTCTTAACATATAATTGTTTCAATCCTGAAATGGCATACCTGAAATTCAAGTAATAGTCCACTCTGTTTAGGAATTTTTGGTCCAAGAGTACCTGTGCCAAGGTTTTCAGGAGTTTGGCATCCTTCTTGGGATCAAGCCAAGGTTTTGTCCTCTCTTCATTCTCTGACAAAGATTCATGTAGGCATTTATTAATGCCTTGGCCATGTGAAAGGATCCACTCATGTTTATTGGTGATATGATGAAGGACACTCCTCGTGATACTCTGAAAGAATGACACAATCAATATTTAAAGCATCTAAAGCTGGTCTCTTGTCATGGTGACCCCAAAATTGATAAATTATAATACAGCTGGATTTATATAATCAAGGGAAAGCTATATTCTAGATTTGGTTAATGTAGCAGGATTGCAGTTTTGCTCAGATCAATGTTCCTTCAATATTCCACATTATTATAAGCTTTTTTTTCTCTCTTCATTAACTTTGCACTGTCGGAATCATTCAAGATTTTATGATACTGAACTCACGAGCAACTTCATATTGAACTCAGAAAGGAATACTTTCTACTGCAAACAAACAATGGATGCAGACACCAGCACTTTTGATTTGTAAACATATCATGTACAGTCGCGTAGTAGGCGGTTTACATTTTGGCATTTGTTTCTCAATGAACTAAAGCTAATGTTTCATGGACTGCCACATATCAGTTGCTTTACCACATTCCGAGTTAACTTTTGATACAATGTTTCTGTTTTAGATGCCAGATTTCATAAAATTGATGGCTTCATATAAATAACATGCAAGTAACAAGGCATAAACTGTCTTTCGAAAGTTAAGTCTAGCATGCGACTAAGTTCAAATTTATCTGGGCGGAGTTATGTGTGCATTAATAATGTTGTTGTGTAATGATGAATCTGCTGTTAGGTATTTAGTTTGGAATATGATATACATTCAGTTACTTTGTTTCTTGTAGTGTATTTTTGTTTATAAAATTTTAAAAAGAACTTAACAGTATTGTGAATTAAATCATGAAAGGTCCAATAAGTTCCATCACTAGTCCTAATGAATAAATTTATAATTAAATTCCAGTGGTGTTAAAAACAAATTCACCTCTGAATGTATTGATGTGTTTTTAGTCGCCTGTGATATGGAGATGTGCCAACAGTCTTTTGATGAATTGCACTAATCTAGGATTTTATCTGACTATAGTATAATTCAAATAATATAATCCAGGGTGTCCTTATCTGAATTCACAATAATTCCAAGTTAATGTTCAAGTGCAAGAATATTATAGATGAATACTTTGATATATCCAATGAATAATAATTTGAATACATAAATAAACCCAAATCAAATACTGAGCACAACAGTAAGACTGAAATATGCAAGAATGGGTAAATTCTCAAGCAAACAAAATCAAATGAATAGGGCACAAAAACAGAACTAGGGTGACGTGCACAAATTCATTTCTAGAACAATCTGAGTTATCAATAAGATAAAATCTGTTACTAAAAAAAAAAGAACATCAGCGAAACATCAGGTACATGGGGGAATACCAATGTCCTAGACTGCTGAGTAATAGGTGGACTAGACAGGATTCTTGCCTTCATTATTTTCTTTCCCAGGTTTTTTGCAACATGCCATATATCATGAGAGTGTTTGATGGTGGGATAGAACATTTCTGAAATTAATAAAATGAACACAATAAGAAAATGAAGTGCCTAAGGAGGAAAAAACTAAAATCCAGTAATATAATCATTGCAAAAAAATTTTGCAAATGTTTACGAATACACATAAAAGAATATAATTTATAAAAAAATTACAAGTCAATATAATGAGAAGTTTATTTAAGTGTATGGATGTATAACTTGTGATATAATGTGGACTGAAAAAACTGTGATATTTGCAAATAAAAACAAAATAACTTACTCATAACTGATCTGATTCCTACATGAGTGTCTGTCACCACCTCCTTGATTTTTATTCCTCTCTCATTCAGTACTGTCATGGCTTTCTGAAAACCTGCCTTTTCTAGGGCTGGTGATTTTCTCTGAACCATCCTTTTGTCCAGTGTGTGAATAGTCAATATTCTTTTGCTGATATCCTCCATTATTGTGTAGGAACAATACTGGGCTGAATGGCCTGGAGAGTCATTGCGCCCATCACCTCAAGAAAAGAAATGGATGAGAACAGTGGAAGAAAAGAGAGAAAAATTAAAAGTCGTCTTTCCAACGTTATTTAAAAGACCAAATATGAATTAATTTGCACTTGTATGGATTTCAAACAAATCTTCAACAATTGGGGTTCAGTGGCTCACTGAGTTGACTGATCCAATTATGAACCATTATGTGATATATAACTCAAAATGTCTGGTAGCCTGATGATGTTCATCTACCGCAATACCAATATCCAGTTACAGTTGGTTATTTTGATTCTGTGATTTGCCCAATTGGCTTTTATTCTCCACAGCTGATGATTCTTACTGATGACTGTAGTTAACATTGGGCTTCTGTCCATAGAGCATAAATATAATTTAGCAATGCAATTTATTAAGTGCTACTTAGTGAGATTTATACATCAAAATCCATTAAAATATATGGTACATGTACCCAGGAAAGGCACTTTTAAAGTGGAGTACTCACCCATAGATGCAATTTAGAAATTTCTGATCATTTTAAAATGAACTCTGTGAAATCAAAGTATACAGTAGAACATATTTGGAAAATACATTTAAAGTTAAATTTCATTGGTGAAACATGAATCTCTCTCTCTCATTCTCTCAAACACACACAAAAACATAAAATGATTTAATGTGACTGTGATAGACTAATTCCTTCCAAAATTTTAGATGGAAAAATAATTGGCCTCTGAAATAAAAATGTATAGTCCGTGATGTCCAGCTTGAGTAATATTCAGCTGATGACTTGCTCACTTTCAAGTATATTTTGTTGAGGGCCAGGTATTGTTTTTTCTTTCTTTTGCGCATTCAGTATGAGTGAAGTGGATAGATGTGAAGAGGGTGTTAACAATAACTGCATGTGGGACAGCTACAAATGGGAAACAGCATAAAGAAAGCATATGAGATATGTAATCACAATTTCAAACTATACAATCGCTGGTTCTCAAAGTATTCGTGAACTGTAGTGAGGGAAGTGGAAGGTGGAGGAAAAACAGCTGGGTTAGCCAGCACAGTATACTGGAACTTTTTTGCCTAAACAAAACAATTACAGTAAACATTGCCTTTTTCCATGCATCAGGTAACAGAGTTGAGGCACCCTATCCTACTTCTGAGAAAGTGAAATTCATGATATATTTTTTTCTTCTAGCTCAAACTAAGAAAAGTATGAAGTGGGGACTCAACCTGCTGCAACTGTTATACAAATTTCAGTTTATCTGCATTGTATTTGTTACATTATTGTTTTCAGTAACATGATAACTGTAGCAACTACTCCCCCCCCAAAAAAAAATCTGCAAGAAATTTGTAATTTTTACCTTCCTGACTCAATTTCAGATACTGAAGGTGTCTTCATTCTCTCTGTATGTCGCAAAAGCACTTGGCCAGGTGTTGATGTGAAGCATGAAGATGTACTGGCCAGTGATTCTGCATGCTTTGGCTCATCCTTTGTTACATTCTTTATAACTAAAAATATGTAATAAATATTCATTGTATTAAAATTTATATTTTAAATCTGTTTCTTTGTGATTTGTGTTTAACACTTAGAACTGAAATACTTAATTTTAGCAATCATACATAATAACGGATCTAACAAATTTTGACATAAATAAAACTTACTTGATTGCAGCTCAAAACTTTAACCGATGAGGTAACAACCTGCCAGCCATATATTATGCCCTGGTAGCATTATAATATCCTTTCCTATCATGACTAGAGATCCTTTTGTAATGGTAGTCAATACAATGCTTTATAATAAATTTACTAGTAAGTAGTTGAAAGATGTACAATAAAACCTTAGCATTCAGCCTATCATAGGCATGAGATCAACATTTTACTGGATCATTTCAACATTCAGATATAGAAAACCCTACAGTACTAACAGTTCAACATTAAACATGTATTATTTGGTCAACATGTTTACATGAAAAGGTTAATAAACTTTTATGCAAGTAATGTGCATGTCACATTAACCTAGGGTGTGTTTGTGTGAGGGAGATAGATATAAATACTTATAACACCTGTAAATGTATCTAAGTTCCCTCATCAAATTTAAAACGCCCGTCACACGAAGATAATTGACAGATGTACAAAATGACCTATATGAGCGCGCTGTTATAAAAAATAAAAAATATATTCCACCCCAACATACAATACACACAATGCAGTCACCGAGTGAAATAAAAAAATGATCAGCCGATCACATCTATTTGGGGAATATTACAAAGCAAGTCCTTGTGCAAACATTGTATTAATAAAACAGTGTGCTTTCAAACATATAGTAGGAACAAGATATTGAAAAATGGAAAACACTTATATATAGACATCACAGGCACTTGATTATTGGGAAACTAATGTGTATCACCATATAACACACTCATTGGCCTACCTGTCCTACAACAACTTCGCCATTTCAGTGTCTGATGCCAGTCCTAACCCTTCCATCAATGCTCTCCATCGAAAAAACTGGTCCCCAAGACGAATGCTTGATAAGTCCCGTTCGGTTTCTCTGACAGTTTTTCGACGTTTCTTCTCGGAAAGCGACAAGCGCGGGAGACCTATACGGTCTTTTACGCTCTCGTGTATCCGGCATTTTTGTTTACAACAGATATTTAAATTACAACCATGTGACTCTTAACCCGCCCACTGGACGAAGATGACGTATACGTCTTTGTGGTCACGTGAGGCTTCCGTAACAGTTTGTGACCTACAAGTTTCAATTAAAGCGGGCCCCCACAAAAATTCATTTTATCTCGTTGAATCTTCACAAACTCTAGGTTTTTGTGAATTATTTCAGCTTATAAGTCGACACATTTCATTAGTTACATGATCTGTAACAATCACAAAATTACGGACACTTTGCACTATTGTGCCTTTAATTTGTAATTTAATATTTATTTATTTCAATTATTCACTGGAATTACAAAATGCTCATAGATACTTTTGAACTAAATCATTAATTTCAGATTATTGTGAATTCACTTCAAGACATTCTGGATTATATCACTCTGGTACATAAAGGCTGTTAGATCAGCACATTCCAGGTTATTTACATATGGGAAATTCAAGATTGGAATTTATTCGGAATGCCACTGTATTTCATTAAGAATACTATACTTTTGAACTTACGATAGAACATTTATGAGTATTCATGATTTAATTCACAATACTTAAAGTTCTTTTTCAATTTTCACAAAGTATTCTAGGGGAAATGAATGATTTTTTACTTGTATTAAACTTGTTAGTTTTTATTCTTTTCTGTTACTTTGATTAAGACCATAGAGTTGTAAAGTGGGTGCATGAGAAAGCTTGCCAGCAGCTTCCCATGGGGCAGTGGTTCTTACCAGGGTTTACGAGAGTACTTCCTCTCCCACGTATAACTGATTATGTGCTGAAAAATGGCATTAAGCCCCACAACAATAACAATATCTAAACCATCTGTTTAATGATCTAGGCAGTCATGGACTATATGCAGATATTTTTGTTAATATAACCATGATGAAATAAACAATTGAAATTTAGGTTATTTCAAAGAAGGGGCTTCAGAAATCTGTACATAGCAAGGCATCTGTTCACATCTGGAACAAATATTTGTAAGGATCGTACAAATTCTTAATTCTCTGCTCAGCAGGCAACTAATATACCTTAACTCATTCGGCCCCAAAGGTTTTTGTCATTTTTTCATGAAATGTGCGTAGGGATGAGATCTGGGGTGCTATTTCTGAATACATCGTAATACAGCGGTTTTCAATGGATTATCCATGAGAATAATGCCTAGTTGTATTAGAAACATCAATTTCCATTGGTTATTTTGCTTGCGCATGAGCAGAAGGGTAAAAGTTGGAGTTCTTTTTTTTTTTTTTTTTTTTGCTTATTAGACCTATCATTTTCGTATGGAGATTGCAATTTATTCCAAATGCCCACCTTATCCTAGTTTTTGCAAAGGTTCACCTGTCTGTGTGCAGTTAAGACCGGTATGCCTTAGATCTGAGGCCAAAAGGTCTAAAATCCGGACACAAAAATCGCATTCCGATCTCGAGCGAATTTTGGGTGGAAAAAAAAATGGGTCCAAAAAATGAGCTTTTTCTAACTGTATTTTGTAGTGCAACAAAAACTTCCAGATTATTTGAAACCATTTCAGAGCTGTATCTGTCTGCTTTTTTTTAATACCACCCAAGTTGGTCTATCTTAAATGGCCTTGATGCTGCAGGGCTTTGAAGTAGGGTACAGCCTCATCACGCCTACAGACGGGATCGGGGCCGAATCGGTTAAAAGGTTGTAAACAAATACTACAAAGAAAAATATGTATTCTCCCCCTTTTTCATTTGCAATGTTATTGCTTACAAAGTACACTCCTTGCAATAGTTTAAAAAATACAAATCAAACATTCACCAAGTTTGTACACCAGTAGTTTTCAATCAAACAACAAGAAGCAATTTGTAATCATTATTTAATAGTGGAGTGAAACCAAACATGTTAAGATTTTGAAACTGTGCATAAAGTACACTTTTCACACTGATCTCCTTTATCATAGAGTGTGTTTCTTTGAAATATTGTCCCCTGAGATGAGGTGTTCTTTCACAGCAATATATGAAATAGTCATTTTGGGACAAACCTTGACACTAAGCAATGATAGCACAATAATTGATTCAAAAGCTGCATGAACAACGATTGTTCATATTTACTCATAACGTTCACTGTTGAACCTAATTACTTCATTCATTGCTTCGGGTCAAAAGGTCACCACATTGCCTCATTAACATGTTCATATAAATGAGCCATACTGTTATTTTGAACAACAATAGCACATAGTTCAAGATGCTCATTGCACAATACTTCCAACACCTAACAATAACTTATTTCTTGATTTTTTTCCTTTTCTAACAATGGCATATACAGCTAGATTCTACTTAGATAATTATTCAGATTTTCCTAAATGAGTAAAAAAAACCTTATGAGAAGCAATAATAGTACCTGATGAATACTGCATTTTGGATCTGTCAAATAACTGCAAAAGGGCAGGGTTATTTTAGTTTAAATGGGTGAGAAAAATAATCTATGCCAGCATTTATACCAAGACAAGGAAATCCCAGTAAAAGGGCTTACATTATTTGTCTCAACACTTGGCATAGCCTCATGGGGAGAAAAATAATATAACCCCAGGACTAGAATTTCCTTGTCTTGGTCCAAACCCCAACATAGATTCTATCAAACTTGTCCAAAATAGGTGTGTATATATATAAATGCAATAAACTGACTACGACGGGTACAAAACTAGTATCTAACTAGTATGAGTGCATTCCACTCTTAACGAGTCTTTTTTCAAAAGGCAAATACAAAACACAGACAAGACAAACAAATAAAAAAGAAAAACGCTGTGTTTGCAAAACTTTACATGACTATGACTTGTTGCGAATGCTGGAAGATATTTTATATTGACCTCGAAATCGATGAGCCATAGTGTCATCTGTTATTTTATGTAAATTTATGTACACCACACAAATTATATCCCAGATATTTCATTGTTATAGTAGTAATTATAGGTTATTAGGTGACTAATAAGCAAATTTAGAGAATTATTTAAATGAAAATGTGTCGGCTGCAAAAAGATAATTTTGTTTGTGAATGGTTGTCTTTTTCTAGTCTTCTTGGTTTAAACTACTTGGTTTCAATGTTCTAAGGTGGCATATCGAGTAAGATTTCTTTTCTTTCCTGGTTTTGGAACTCCTGCTGAGGTTGTGAGCAATTGCAATAAGTCTTATATCACTGAAAGTGTGGTCACGAGAGAAGTGATGTGTGACCAGGCTTCTGTATAGCTTCTTTGTCATTCAATTAGATTGATGAAGGTTGATCCTTTTGTGTAGTTTTTCAGTTTCTCCAACATACTGGATACTACAGATCTTACAGGTGATGAGATAAATTACATTCTCTGTTTTGCACATTTTGTTTAGAACATGTATGCTCAGTTTTTCTCTAGTCACTGTGCTAAAAAGAGTCCTGGTCTCTATCATTTGCTGGCAAGTTTTGCACCTTTAATAGCCACAGGGGCCAGACTAGTGTGGTCTTAGTTAGTGATCTGTGTTAGCTTTGCCCTGACCAGGAAATCTTTTATTTTTTTTTTGGTCTCCAGTAGGCTACTATAGGTTTGCTCAGGAGGATTAACTTTAGTGTGTCACATAATTCCATGATGGGCCAATGTTTCCTAAAGATTTTACCTACGTTGGGGTTGTGTAGATGGTAGGTCAGGATAAATGGTATCCTATCAGCCTTTTCCTTCTCTCTATATTTTACTAGGTCATTGCAGTTTGTTTATTTCACCCTTTGGGTTGCCTTGGCAATCAGGTCTTTGTCATAGCATCGGTAAATCGAATGTTCAGATAACTTTTATCATTAATATGACAAAGACCTTAGGAATTTTACAATCGATATTAATCTATTCTTACCTAAAGTAGAGGATGTTTCCAATATCATGCTGTAACCAGGCCTCTATCAGTGTTATTGGATTTAAAATTATAATTTCTGCCTGTTACTATCAACCAAAAATCCATGACCATAGTCAGCTGTCAAAGAATCTGTGCTCATTATTTTCTAAAATTAAATTAAATGATCAAGTTTTGCAACACATAATACAAGAGAAACCAAAACAATCACTGCGTATTGAAAGTGTTCTGGTTTAAGACAATTAAAAACTTCATTCCATACATTGCGATGATAGTAAAATATTTGATTTTATTCTTCTATTACTGTTATAGTTACATTAAAGTGATCCATGCATTCGTCAACCATTTTTTGCTAGTTTAATGTATCTTTCTCTTAGGATATTTTACAAATGATATTAATCTATTCTTACCTAAAGTAGAGGATGTTTCCAACATCATGTTGAAATTTCAGGAACAGATTCAATTCCTCCTTTGATTCAATTCTGACATCTCCGTCTTGGTTCATCTTTTCTAGAAAATGGTATGGAATAACCTATAAGAGACAAGAGAAACAAACACACTTTACTAAAAAGAACATAATATGTTCGGGACAACATCAGAAAAAAATAATGTGTATTTTTAAAATCACTCTTACATATGGAAAGTGTGATGCATGCATTATTTTGTATTAATAGGGATTATAATAATAATTTTATTTTAAAAACTTAGGCTCTGATTTTGTGGAAGATACTTGTTTGTATTGGCTTCTGCAATACTTGTTTTGCATACAGGATTTATATATGCATTCACTTCCATTTTCATGTTTGTCTGTTATTTTTAATATCTGCTTTTGACAAATTCATATTTACATGTTATTATGACTCTATGGTCTTAAAACAAGTTGCAAATTCAACACAAGTTTGTCCAGTTTCTTCTTTATACTTCTAAAACTTTTGTCAACAAGCCTCAGGTACCAACTCATAACCCTTCATGATGCGATACATTCCTTAACCAGATCATAATGAGCACCAAAATTATCCACACTGCAACCTCCTAATATTCTGGTTAGAACTTGATAAATTTAACTCAGTTCAGTGAAGACTCAATTATGTAATTGTTCTGGGTGTCAGGTGGAGGAAAATTCCCAGGTTTTTCCCCGACTTTCATCAATATTTGCAAAATTCAATGACTTTTCATGGTGGGTGAATTTTTTTTATCATTTCTCCCAACTTTTTCCTGATTTCCCAGTACCGTGGGAACCCTGCAGACATGTAGCATGATGTCCCATCCAATCACATTATCCTGACACCAGGCTGACCAGTCCTAATATTAACCCCTTAATGCCAAGCGCCTAGAGAGGCGACTGTTAATACCATTTTTTAAAAGTCTTTGGTATGACTCAGCCAGGGTTCAAACCTGCAACCTCCGGCATCTGAGGCGGATGTTCTAACCACTAGGCCACTAAAGCGGTCTTTTCCAAAAAGTGCACTTTTTAATAACAGAGACCAATGCTCTCTTGGCCATTTCAAATTTTCAGCAATATTTTCATAATGAGGAATATATTTATCTACTTCTTTTTTCTTAAATGTGGTTATGGACCTAATATTTTTAGTAGCATCAAAACATGAACTTATTCTTGAATAAGAGATACAAGTCCCAATGATTAAATTTTTGAATAAACTTTAGTGGAAATCCAAATTAAATCCACCACTGGAAGTGTTCATGTGTCTGTGGTGGCCTGTATAATAGTGATGCACCAGCAGTCTTTTGTTGGATCACAATATTACAATCCAAGAATATATCCTTATTTAAAAAATTTCAGTATAAATTCAAGTCTCTACTTTTCAGGAATATTAATTTTCAAGAGTACTTTGTATTTTCAAAGACAAATCAATAGAATTAAATAATTTGAAGAAAATAAATTGAAGCTCATATGAACTACTGAACACAACAATAATACAACTGATTCTGCCTCAAGATCTTTAAGCACAAATAATTAATTTCTAGAAAAGCAAGATTATATAGTCCTGTACTTGACATCAGGTAACAATTAGCATTTCTGAAAACAAGCTATTACCAAATCGAAATTTTCCTTCTGGAAGGTTCATGTTTACAAAATAAAATCTTAGTTACAATTAGAAGTCTATTACTAAAATATAACATAAAATGAGTAAACAATTGGTATACCCTGCATTTCATAAGAAATTTCCAAAGTTCTAGACTCAGATAAACATGTTTATGAAACCTAAATCTATGATTCAGGTCGGGTAGAAAATGAACTTGATTTTGGACAAGGTCAAGTCAAACATACAATGTTACATTATCAATAGCATATAATGAAATTTTAAAAAAATATTTTAATAAAACTAACAAAGAGCGCAAATTAAAAATATACAACAATGTGAATAATCATCTCTTAACCAGGAACAAAGCCTTGTTGAGAAACAAAATTTAATACATTTGAATAAAAATAAAATATTCATATTTTTGATTGAGTTTCATTTACAGAGTGTATATGCTCATAAAAAATGATGTCAATTTAAATGAAAACTTTAACAGGAAATATATATATTCAGCTGTATAAAGCCCTTTAAATGTTACTAATTTAAAATGGCTATATTTTAGAATCCTCTACAGAATGTATAAATGGATGAATGAATATATAGGTATTTGTACTGAATGGCATATAATGATATTATTTTAATTCTGGGTCTCCAAGTTCCACTGCAATCATGCCTGGGTTTACGATGTTAAATAGTTGTTTAATGCAATTAAATGATGTTTACACAAAGAATGGAGTCCAGCCATGGACGGAGATATGGATCAGTTCATGGTCAGGTCAGGTCAGTGGACAAAAACACTAAGTTGGATTAGTGATCAGCCAATCAGAGACAAGGGTCTGCTGTGCTGAGGTAGCTGACAGCAGTCATTCACTTTACAAGTGATCAGCATTCTGAGTTGTTTACTATTCGAACTTGACTGTCTGCCAGGACTCATTTATATCCTATACTGGATATATGTTGATATTGAATTTTGAATTTCGATGTGTGCCACTAGCATTTGGATTCATCTTGTTTGCATTACAACAATTTACGTTGTGTAGCACGGTCTGCTTCACAACCCGTGTGTTCTGCTGGGTAACTGCTGATTTCAAAAACTTTGTTTTGCTTCGTTAATATCACCCCATTGTTCTGCGGGCAATTGCTGACTTATTGTATATCATGGATAAATCACACCAGCGTTCGTCTTCTCGTGGGTACCGCGGTCGTAGAGCAGCAAAGAACACACAACATTGGGATGCTCAGGCACCAAAAAATGGTCTGTGGGAAAACTTCTTACAAAAATATGTGAAATTAACATTATTGTGCTGGCTTCATTAAAGAAGGCTCAACTTGTGCAGATATATAAGGAAAATTTAAAGTTGATTCAAGATGGCATCCAGATACGAGCCGTTAGGCCCATGGATTTGGACTCCATGGGAAGGGAGGGATTGCAGCTGCTCGGGATGACGTCAGTACCCTCAGACTCGCCCACTAGCCTGGACGAGACTGGGCTCAGTATTTCTACCAGCCAGCCAGCGGCAATCCACAGATGCAGCTAACCCCTTACTTTCATCCAATCAAACAGCTTCGAGAACCAGTCAACGTAGTGATTAGTCGCGAGCAATAGGAATACCTTGTTCTACGTTCCCGGTAGGTGATGCTCCTAGCACCAGAGGGAATAATTAACCACAACAAGGTGGTGCTCTTAGCACTGGAGGAATTAATCAACCACAACAACAAATACAACAGTGTCATGTGAAGGATACCATTATACTGGAGGCAGTATCATCTCTCCAAGCAGCAGTGATAAAAATGCAAGCCCAGTTAAGTATGTCCAACCATAAGGGATATCCTTGTACTGAGACAGTCTCATACCCTCACAACAGTGGTGTCAGCCACAGAAACCAGGTCTGGTAACACTGGGTCTGTCACCGATTTTTCTGACCATGGCGATCATCGCAGGTAAATATGTAAACTTAGCTTTACTTCTTATGCAAATGAATTTGAAGAGCAAACAACCATTCAGTCGGGTCAGTGGGGCATGAAGTTGGTGGGAAAGCTTCTGGGTCAAAATGCAAATTTTAATCAAGCCTGCGATCATAGGCTGTCCAAGAATTTGTCTATTAGCGAGTTCATACTGGTGTTCAGTCAGTACAAGGCAATTATGTGTGATGCCTTCCCATCCAGAACTCAAGAATTGGATATCTATCAAAAAGACATGATAAAAATGCATGCGCTAACAGAAGGCACCCCCGCTTTTTATGAGTATCACAAAGAATTTGCGTGAAAAGCATCCATTTACTGCAGCTCCATGAATATAAAAGTAGATTGGAGTCGAATCGACACCAAGCTCCAAACATAAGTCTTACCTGCTTACAAGGTTGTTCCATGTCAGCACTGCTCATGATTCAGACTTCTGTCACCCTGCTCCACAGACAGCAATTAGTCAACCAAGACAAGGCCCTTCAATTAAATGATGTTTACACAAAGAATGGATTCCAGCCAGGGCCCGAGATATAGATCAGTTTATGGTCAGGTCAGTGTGCATGTCGGATTAGCGATCAGCCAATCAGAGACAAGGGTCTACTGTGCTGAGGTAGGTGACAGCAGTCATTCACTTTACAAGTGATCAGCATTGAGAATGGTCTGTTTTGTTTTGTATCCGCCACCGCCCCAACCGCCGCCTGAAGTTCTGTTATATCTGGCTCACCCTTCGCCTGCAGCTTTTATGATTAATCTCCCACCAGCATACTAATTGCGCTATCTCTGGAGGTGGCAACCAGAACCCTCATACTAACGGGCTGCTCTTGCCGTATCTTCTCCTGTGGTATTCACCACTATTACATCATTGGGCATTATGTCCCCAATCCACTCAACTTAGACATAACAAGTTGTGGCGACTCTGCCTCAATACAGCAGCAATTCTGCCTTAACAGTTATGTCAGTCAGTCATACTGGCGAGTCTGCCTCAAAACATTGGCAATTCTGCCTGGACATCAGTCATACTGGCAATTCTGCCTCATAGATAGAGCACGTTGGCCATCTGGCCCTGACATCAGTCAGACTGGCGATTCCGCCTCATAGTTACTGCATGCTTCTCTACAACCTTACCACAACTAACCTCATGCAGCGGAGGGTGAAACCCAAGGAATGCCACTTGCATGTGCACTCACATGAAGATAAAAAACAATGGTTAAAGTTAAGAAAATAATCACAACTACAGTGTGACCCCGCTATAACATGGTAGTTGGGAGCCATCAAACCTGACCGTGTTATATACCGAACCGTGTTATATGCAACCAAGTCAGTTAGCTGAAGAAAATGTACCCGCCCCAAAAAAGAAATTGTGGGTAGGGGTGGGGGTAATAAATGTGGATGGTAAAATACGTGCTTCGTCAGCACAGTGACCAACTTAAATTGATGCATATTAAATGAGAAATACACCTGTGTGAAAACATTTAAGACATAATATAATAGTTTACTTTTTTTTAGAGAACCATGAATTGGTACATATATGTGAATCCTGTTTATATATAAATGTCTAATGTATAGCATGACTAGAGTATCAACACCGTGTACTCACCTGCAAACCTCATCATATACATGGAATCCACAATACAAGTGATTCCATCGAAAATATGCACACACACAGCTTTAAAATATTCAATAGTTTTGTAACAGGTCATATTGGTCTGAATTCAGTGGAAAAACATAACACAATCACGTAACGAATGACGAAACACATTTACTTTAAAGTACGTTCCAAGTCGGTAAAAGTTAGTTTGCGTTTTAAGCCCCTGTTAGTAGCGTTCATAAGCATAAACTTTTTACCTAAAAAAAAGGAAACTTTCACAGCACAGTTAACAGGTTCCAGTCACATTGGAAAATGCAAATCCATCAGATTCCATCACTTTTATTTAAGTTTGGTACTCACTTCCTTTGAAGAAAAGTTCTTTGCTGTTGTTGAAAGATTGTAGTCGACTTTCTTTGATGAAGGGTGCATGCGCTATTGAAGTCACCGCTAAAGGACAGCTTTGGAGAACCAAACGAATGCCCATTTCTTATTGTGGCAGCAACATCAAATAAATGTACTCAATGATTGAGACTGGTATTTTTTCCATTTGCTGAGTACTGGGTACATTTTCATAACAGTCAGTGCTTCAAAGGTAATCTGTTTCCTTTGAAAGTTCCGCAAACTATTTTATCTGGGTACATTTTTAAAAAGGAATTGGCCGTCATTTAGTCTATTCTAGTTACTGTCCCTCCATGCCTACTGAATAAACTAATAAATATTTTTCTTTTTTTACAATTGTGGTAGCAGCATCTGAAAATTAACAAAGGGTCAATGGACAATAGAGACACAGGTGTTCTGATGACAGGGATTATTATAGAAAACATGAGTGTTCTGAAGGATTTAATTCAGAGTGGAAAGAAGAGGAATTTTACTTACCATCCACATAAAAATGTCAGTCTTTGTAAATATATTAATTACTAGCGAGCGGCCAAAAATCTGATGAAAGATAGATTATGAGACAATGCCTCGTCTGGTTGATCTCTGTTACCAGAAATGTCAACAACAAAAAAGTGGATATTTCAGAACATACAGAACTCATGCTAGATGTCAAGATAAGCAGATTATGATATAACAATGCACAGTTTGGATGGTTTGTCGGCATGGACAAAGAATTTGTTTATGTGACAATAGACACATTTCCGTGCATTTTATATCCAGTTTGCGGCTTCCTTTCATAGGGCCACTGAATTTCTACACTCCAAACCAATGGTTGTATATAAAAGTTTAAACAGCCAACAATGTCGCCAGTAAATAAAAAAGCCACATGGTACGTTTTGCAGCCAATAAGGAAAAACAATCCAAGTTTGTGACATTGGTGAAGACCTACGCGATCCCACAATACCCTTTTATGCGTTTTTTTCTTCTTACTTTTAAGATGAAAAAAATAATTTTTTGTGTACGAGAAAAATGCATATAAAATTTCAGGAGCCAAGCCACGATCGTCTTGTATTATTCATACGTGATCTCTTCCCCAAAATGATAAGCAAGTTTTTACGTTTCTTTCGTACTTTTTAAGAATTATTTTTCTGCACAAGAAAAATTCATGTATATGAAATTTTAGGAGCCACACCACGACAGCGTTATATCTGAATTCACGTTATAACAGAGCGCGCTATATAGCAGGGTCACACTATATATAAATTAGTATTATATTTTGTTTCAAATATTTCACTGTTAAAAATAGTGTATGTTACCCAAAAAGAAGTAAAGAACTGTTTTCTAAGACAAAACTGTATGCTCCTTGTAAAAGAATTGCACTTTATGTAAAGAGTGAAAGATGCATCGAAAATCTGCATTCCAGGAATTTAGTCATGAACTTTTCAAATATAGATACAAAAGTTGTGAACAGCTGCAAAATATATAACTATATCAACCTTTTCAAACTTTACTTGCTGTAAACAATGTCAAGGATCCATCTTAAAGTTTACACCACAAATTAACAGCCATGGTGTCTTGGTGGTTTGCATGTCTGAACTTACGAAAAGAGTTTGAGTTTGAATCCTCCAAAGACAATGCATGGTGTGTCCTGGACCAATGCATCATCACAATATAACTAAATGCTTCCATATGACATACTCTGTCGTGTGCAGATGTTCCTTTAAAACCAAACTAAGCCAAATTCTTTCCTTAAGTATAATAATATAAATCTAAATATACAATGCCAATGGCATGAGTGTTCAGACATGCAGGAACAAAAAACATTTGTCATTCAACAAAACATTAACCTGATGTATTTAAATTATAAAATAGTAAAAGCTGCAGTGATACATTTTTATTGTGAAAAATTGTTAAGTAGAAAATGGGTTTCTGGATGATGTATGGTGCACTTATAATTATGTAAAAGACTTTTTTAAAAATTGCTGAAATTTATCCCTCATTTACACTGATTTTTAAATTAAAAAAGCACCAAATACAAAGTATGCTGGGAGTGGATTTATATAAATTACCTTGACACCTTTGGCCTTTAGACTCATCAGCCGTTCTTCCAAAGGAAGCCATCTTCCTGGAATACTTTCTCCCCAGTGCAGCTGCTGAGATGCAAGCTCCACAATCTTCTTTTGTAAATCCTTAATCTTAGGGTCTTCGATAGTGTTGTCCATGGAGAAATCCATATCAGCTAGGTGAAATCTTGCTGGCCTTCCCCTAAGATAGGTGGATCTAATCTGCTGGAAAATACTTTCACTCTTCTCCTGCTGAATGTCCTTTAAAATGAAAACAAAATCCCCAGACTTAAACAATCATGAGTAAAAGATGGGCTGATTCAGGGGTTAGAATAAATCAATACACTCAATGAATATTATGTATTATATATAAAGCTATCATGGTCAAATTTGAATCAAAGTTTTTCTTCATACAACTTGAGCAGGCAGACTGTTCATACAGCAACATTACTTCATGTGATAAAAGTGAATGACCAATTCAATTCTCTCTCTCTCTCATCACAAATCCATGATTGTAGTTGTAATAGAAACTGAAGATTATTTTTATTACTGGGTCAGTTTACCTGGTATGGAAAGTGTACTGTTTTAGATCAAATAATTTAAAATATTACACTTCCTTGCATTCATGAACAAAAAGATGAGAGTTGAAGTCAAAATTGTCAATGCTGATTACTAAAGCAACTTTAAAACTGCAAATTATTTACTGAAACTTTTCTCACCTTCTGGTATTATGTAACAAGCTAGGTTTACACTGAAAAATTCAGTACAAGATTTCAAGTGTGTTTAAATGTACATCAGCATTCAAATAATGGTGGTCAAGACTCTGAGGTAATGACAATACACAATGTCCAAAATGTGTACAGATGATAGCCTGTGTTCAATGACACAAATATGAATAGGTCAAAAGTTAAGTCTACTTTTGTCCCTAAGATTATAAGAAACAGACAATAAATAAGTTATATAGTTAGCTCCAGAACTTAACTTCCTTCATAAATCATGAAAAAATGAATTAAAAAAATTACAATTCCAATGACTTTTTCAACTGAAAAATGGGGATCATAATCTGTACATGCAGCTTAGTAAATCATAGCAAAACGTCCATTTCCAAGACACTAACATAAACCACAGCATATTTAGGATGATAATATGTTAATTTAATGTTTATCTTTATTATAACTGTGAAAGAATGCTCAGATGATGGAAATTTGAGTTTTTGTAACTTTGCACAATGATTTAGTCAGGTAACGAGAAACAAATAATCCATGTCTTTGACACTGGAAAACACAACAATTATATACAGTCAGATATGTAAGAATATCACATTATATAACAGCAACAAACATCACTATGTTGCTACATTAACATGTACAGTAATCTATTAACAAAACTTTCTGGATATAAAACTACAGATATGTAAGTCAAATGGAGGTAAGAATTAAATAAAGTTTTCTTTATTGTATATTTTATTATTTTCTAAGAAAGGTCAGGTTTGTGGTTTTGTGAGTTTAATGCCATTTTTTAGCACGCGATAAGCTATACATAGCAGCCAGTATATCTGGTGGAGGAAGAATCATGAGAAGAACCACTGACCCACAGGAAGCTGCTTCCAAGATTTCTCACATACCAACAGTGGCAAAGCTGAGACTCAAACCCACCTGACAACCCAGAGCCCCTTAAGAAAGGTCAAAAAGAGGAAAACCTTTCTTCCATTTTTATTATATCTTGAATTCAGTTACAAGTGAAGACTCTGGGCTTTAAAATGTATTAAAACAACACTAACAAAACAAAGATTTAAATCCAATCAAAGACCAGAGAGACTTAATTTACTAAAAACAGGGCAGATTTCATCTAGGTTAAGTACACAATCAATCATCAAATAGTACTTCAGTTCAAACACACACCAATAATAAGCATTAACAACAATAAAACAAATGGACATCAGAGCAGATAACTCACATGTTATCACTCTATGATCTTAAAACAAGTAACTGAAAAGAGAAAAAGCTACAAGTTTTGAAAAATTCAACAGATAATTTATTTACCTAGAATACAAAGTTAAAATTAAAAATGAACTTACAGTGTTGTGAATTATATCCCAAATAGTCACAAAAGTTCTATCACAAGTCCAAAACTATAGAGTACTCCAGTGGTGTTTCAAACGAATTCTAAATTTAAAAGTACTGATGTACCAATAGCCTGGAATAGTGCTGATATACAAACAGTCTTGATGTATCAATTATATAATCCAAAATGCCCTTGAATGAATCCACAATAATCCCAAAATTTAGTCCAAAATGTATTAATGAGCACATTGTATTTTCAATGAATAATTTAAATAAATAAATCCTCTCAAATTAAAACTAAAATTTATTTCTCTGAAGAATGATATTAAAATAGGAATGAAGAATTTCTGTTACTTCCCCATCATATGAAAAAGTTAATTTCTTGAACATTCTAAGTCATAAACAATATCAGGTCTATTATTAAAAATTTAGTAAAGAACAAGGCAAACAGCAGGTACACAAGGAATTCCTGATGCAATTCCAATGTCCTCAAACTCAAGTAAAGATGTTTATCAACAAATAATATTAATAATAATAATAGTAATCTTAATGTATAATCTACATTCACAGATAAAATAATTAGCCATGTAATATGCTGTTTATAAAAATATATTATTCATATAGGCCCAACTCCTAATGTCAATTTAGGACAGAGGTCAATAACACAATACAATTAAATGTACATAGCATATAATCATGGACAAAAGCCAACACATAATACAAATTAAATATACATATCAATATCAAGTCAGTGATACTGTACTCCCTGAAGTGAAAAAAAATATAAATACAAAATCATATTTGTGCCTGGATGATATGAAACAAGTTCTCATTAACATAATGTACAACTTTTTCTCACATCCAATCTCAGTATTATCAAGGTGTAATAGAAACCCAAGATAGCATAGTCCTGGCAGTTACTGCATGAACATGCAAGGGCAAATATTGTTCCTGAAAATAGGCTTTACTAAGATCTTATATCTTTAATTTCAACTATACCATTTTGTATTAATTTGTACAGTAGGATATGTTTTTTTTAAATATCATAAAGTCATTCTACATCAATGATCAATGTAGGTTGACACACACACATTTTGAAGATAAATGCTCAAGTGTAACCTAATAATCTAGCACAACAGAAGCCATCAACACAGTTTGTTTTGTTTTTTATTGTGTTGCGAAAGCAATCAATGTACTTGGGGATATTAAATCATACTGTATAACCACTGATTATTCCATTATTTGGTTCTCATAAAGAAAAATTAGTGACAAACATAATAACTGGTGAAATAATCAATACATTGAGTATCAAACGTTTGCATTTATCTAAGAGAAAGTTTGATATGAAAGGGCAGACGGCCTTTTAGACCAAGATTGTGCAGGTCATTTAGTAAACTTTACTTCCATGTCGTGTCATAGGCCTTTTCTAAATCAAAGAAAACCATTACTAAATGTTCCTTCTCGACAAATGCAGTGCAAATAAATGTTTCCAGTCTAACCAGATGATCATTGGTGTTACGGCCATATCGAAAGCCACTTTGGAAAGAGATACTAAACTGTTAGTTTCCAAGTACCACACAAGCTGAGAACTGATCATTTGTTCCATTATTCTGCACACACCACTCGTTAATGCAATCGGTCGATAGTTGGTAGGATCTGCGCTGTCTTTACCTAGCTTGGGAACCAGTACCACTGTTGCTTCTTTCCACACTTTTGATATAAATAGTACCAGTAATCCATAAATCACTGAAGATTTTCAAAAGAGATGTTAATGATGATTCTGGAAGGTGTTTCAAAAACTGGTAATGTATTTCCTCAGACCCACTGATGTATCATGGGCCTTGTCTAAAGCCTCCATAAGCTCCAATAGTGAGAAAAGTTGGTTATAACTTTTCGAGGTGTTGGATGTGAATTTTAAACATGACTTTTCTTTTTGATTTTTTAATCTTCAGAAGGCTTCTGAATAATTAGATGATGAGGAATGTTTCGAGAAATTGTTAGCAAGAATAATTGCTATCTCAGGTTCTGACCTACAATTGTTAATGCTGTGTTTCAGATGTCAGAGAGAATTGTGTTTTCTCTTTCCATTTATTTTTCCAGATACTGTCCCAAACTTTCTTAATAGAGGAACAATAGTTTTAAGAAGAAACATATTTCTTCTATGATTCTCGTTTACTTTCTTTGATCATGCAGCGAGGTTTGGCCTGGAGAACACGGCATTTACTTAAATTTTTGGCCGTTGCATGCTTGTTATATTTTTTAAATGCTTCTTGGCATTGTCTAATGGCTTCCTTACATTCCTTTCTCTCTTTCTCTCAGACAGAGAATTCACGGTACGAGTGGGGTCCACCCTCTCTGATATGTACGAGCAAGAAATGGATGTGCCCAAGGTCAATATTTTATCTGCGACACTTTTCAACATCAAAATCAATAGCATCACCAAGTGTTTGGCTCCTGATGTGGATTGCTTGTTATACGTTGATGATTTTTGTAATATGTTATCATTCAAAGTACATGCATACAACTGAGAAACAACTACAACAAAATATCAACAAGATTCAAAACTGGGTCAGTACTAACAGTTTCAAATTCTCTAAATCTAAAACAGTATGTATGCATTTCAGTCAGTTTCAAAGACATCATGATGAACCTAATCTGATGCTGGATGGAGCACTTATTCAAGTTGTTGAGCAAACAAAGTTTTTAGGTATTAATTTTGACAGAAAAGTCCTTCTCAATTTATATAGAACGTTTATTTGCTCCAAACTGGACTATGGTTGCGTTGTTTATGGTTCATCTAGGAAGTCATATTTGAAGATGCTTGACCCAATTCATCATCAAGAAATAAAACTCACTCTAGGAGCATTTAAGACGTCCCTGTGTAAAAGCCTTCTCGCTGAAGCGAATGAACCACCTTTATCGCATTGTAGAAAAATGCTTTCAGCACAGTATGCCCTCAAATTAAGATCAAACCCTCTGAACCCTGATTTTCCAGCTGCTTTTCAACTCAAATACAATACCTTATATGAAAATAAACCAAATGCCATACCTTCCTTTGACATTACAATATCATCCAGTCTTAAAAGTACAAACATTGATCTTTCTAAAATTCAGAAAACATCCATCTCCAAAACACCTCCCTGGCTACCAAAGCAACCAAAAGTACTTTTTAAACTACATGATGGCAAAAATACGAGACAAACCCTTCCATGTTCCACAACTCTTATCATGAACTCCTCATCAACCTTAAAAACTACACAAGAATCTATACTGATGGATCAAAGAAAGAGGAAAAGGCTGCTGCAGCCTTTATTAGTGGAAAACACACAACAAAAGTTCACTTGCAAAATGGTACATCAATTCTTTCAGCCAAAATCAGAGCAATAGACCTTGCTCTGCAGTATATCGAATACAAACATATTTTAAATAGCATCATCTTCTCAACTCACTATCAGGACTTCTGTCACCACACAATAGAAAATTGGAGAACCATTATTAACCAATATTCTCATCAAAAGTACCAAACTGAGTACCTCCCATAATATAATATACTGTTGGTTACCCAGATATATTGGCATTAAAGGTAATGAAAAATTAGATCATGCTGCTAAAGTGGCCTTATCCCTTTGAACCATCTGATTTTAAAATACCGTATACTGATTTTAAACCTAGTATTAAAGAGTCTTTATGTCAAAAATAGCAGGCATCATGGAATGATGCAGTGAATAACAAACTTTATGCCATCAAGCCAACCCTAGGAGAATGCACTCCTTCCTACAGAACCATCCGTAGGGAAGAGGTAGTCATTAGAAGAATTTGAATTGGTCATACTTATATAACCCACTCCCACATAACAAAAGGCAAAGACCCACCAGAGTGCATTTCTTGCAATGAACCATTCACTGTTAAGCACTTTATGATGGAGTGTTTTGACCTTCAACATACACATGATCAGTACTACAATGTGCATGACATGAAGGAACTATTTGATACAATAAACATGACTTGTATTATAGAATTCCTGAAAGAAGTAAACGTTAAAACAATAACTTTTATGCCATCACCTTGAGCATTTTTATGTATTTACCGCCCCATATTTTCAATACCTTTTCATCTAACTTCATTAACATACACTATTTACATTCCCCGTTACGGGGAAACTTTATTTATTACCATCTTATCGTTTTACTTTCAACTATTTGGTTTTACATCCCTGATCGATACGAAACCTTTTACCACTTTTAAATGATCCTACATATAACCTTTTGTATGGTGCTAAATAGTCTACAGTCCTGGCGCGGCAAAAATATAATTAATCAATCAATCGTTTATCTGTCTATTGTCTTCCATTCCTTGTATTAGTCAGATTAGTTTTTTTCAAATGGACAAAGATATACCGCTGAACTAATTAAAAAGAAATAAATGGACCTATTGTTATTAATATTTATACCTACAGCAGTCAATCATTCAGCACCCTGTCTGTAGAACTACCCTGTATCACAATGATACCTCTTTTAAAATTTACAAAAGTTATAATTACTTCATCCAAACTTTCAAAGCCTACTTGAACTGGGACAAACATGTACCCACTACTTTTTTCTTTTTCTGTTCATTTTCTTATTGCATACATGTACTATGCATCATAAACATCAAGAAATTAGATTAATCTGTTCTGAAGCATTTCTATATTATTAACTGTTTTGAGCACTTGACATTAAAAACGTTTTTTTCTCTCATTCTATATCATTTTACACGCTTTGGTAACAGTATAAGATTTCCCTGACTGCCAAGCTTTTCTTCAATTATTGGCCTCATTGCTCAACAGGAAGTCAAAATCATGTGAAAAACTCTCAAGTAGCAAGGAAAAGTAATACACTATTAGACATAATGCCATGGAGGAAAAAGACCTCATGCTCTAAAGTCAAGTGTGTGTGTGTGTGTGTGTGTGTCTAATTTGCACACTTTATCCACGTGACCACAGTAGCTGTAGTGTAAAGTAATGTACCAAAGATCACTGCCTTGATTTCTGTAAATATCTGCCAAAGAAAAGTCTTTATCTGGTAGAGACCATTTAATTTTCTCAAGGGGAGCGGTTAAATGATTGAAACCAATTGCCTTGTTCAGATTTGTAGTTTAAAAAAGATACTATTTTATTCCTTATTTTTCTTGAAGAAATATTTTTTTTGTGAAGGGAATAAAATATTGAAGTTGGAAAGAACATTCTAGCCCAATAAATAGAATGGTCAGCCCTTTACAGTACACATGCTTCACATTTCAGTGTAAATTCAGTGTTTTCTGTTTGTTTGGTTCTTTTGTTTCAACAGAATTGGTTGTCAGGTTGGAATTTAATTGTCATTATGTCAGAGCATTACTTTTCCTTTGGAACAATATAATAAATTTATGGTGTTCAAATGAAGCTCAACAAGGTGTTTCCTTTGGAACAATATAATAAATTTATGGTGTTCAAATGAAGCTCAACAAGGTGTGCCTCTCATCAAGTCAGAATTGCAAGTTTGTTCAGATTTCTTTGAATAAGGTAAAAGCCTGAAATTCTTGCAGAAATCAATGAATCCTTTCTAAACGATATATACATAATTTATTTATTGTATTATTATGATTGAAATAAAGATGACCAATTCTTCAAATGGTATTTGGTTGTAAATCACTCTTCATGTCTCAGCCTTTCGAAGGGTGGTCTTCCTTCATTCACTGTTAAAATGTTAATAAGTAACGTCAACCAACCCCTCCATAGTCAAGTTGCCATTGGCATGCCTGCAAAGGTATGGTCGTGATTTGTGGATACTTGAGAGAAAGTGGAGGATTAAGTCCTCCAATGCAAAGTGTAGGATTTCAAAACATTGAGTACTGTACTCCATCAATGACAAGCTTTTCAAGATGACTCTTATGGTAGCAATATTGCACACCAGATCAACACTATTTTCATTTAGAACCAAGCAGATGTCATAAGAAGACTTTCAGTGAAAACCCCATAGTCATATGATCATCCATTCAGGAGGAGTAGCAATAACACATGTTCAAGACGGCCGCTCTAGTGGTCATATAGGACAACATCTCAGCACCAATTTTATATTGGACCAATTGGACATCATAGTAAGTCTTTCTGTCAAAACCCCATGCTGATATGACCATCGATGTAGAAGGAATAGTGAAAACAAAATTTTCAAGATTGCCATCATGGCAGCCATATTCAACATTAGGTTGAATCCAGATTCATTAAGAACTAACCATACATCATCAGAAATGTCTTAGTAACTTCCTATGTTGATAAGACCATCCATTCAAGAGGACCAGTGATAACACATTTTTTCCTTCAAATTGGTCACTATGGTGGCATTAATGGTTGTCTGAGCAGCAGCATTTTCACTTAGGCCCAGTAAGCAAATATAATGCTTGTGTGTATATATTTCCATGCAATCCTACAGCAATAACAAACTTGTGCTATTTGATGGAGGACAACAGATGACAAAATACCATTACATAAGATCTTTGGTCTATGATCAGTACAGCTTAAAACAAGGCAGGAAACAACAGATTCAGACCATGATGATGAGGAAGTTTCAGTGCAGCATATTCTTATGGTGGAATAACAAAGAAAGATCGATAGGCTGGTCTGCATGTCAGGGGCATGGAAGAAAGGACATAAATATACATTAATAATGATTCGATCTATCCAATCTTGCAAAAGAGAACCACCATTCATTGGGTCCATTATGTGACAGTGCCTCGTCCAGTTGATCTCCGCTACCAGAAATGTCAACAACAAACAAATGCAGACATCTCAACACATACAGTACTCAGATCAAATGTCAGAATAATCAGATTATGATATGACAATGTACTGTTAAGCTGGTTTGTCAATATGAACAAAGAATGCGTTTATCTAACAACAGATACATTTCAGTCCATTTTTATATCAAGTTTGTGGCTTCCTTTCATGCTTCCTCTAAATTTCTTCATTCCAACATATGGTTGTATATGCAAGTTTAAACAGCCAACAATGTTGCAAAATAAAATTGCCAGATGGTATATTTTGTCACCAGTAAGGAAAGAAAATAGCAATTTATGACACTGACAAGTCACAGCGTGATCCCTAAATAAACTTTTTTACACATTACTTTTCATACTTTTGGGGAAAAAATACATGTATACAAAACTGCAGGAACCAGACATGATCATCTTATATTAGAATTCATACATTTTCTCTTCCACAAAATGATGATAAATTTTTTACATTTTACTTTTTAAACTCTAAAGAAGTAAAAAAATGTTGTGTATGAGAAATTTTGGGAGCCACACTAAAATCATGCTATATATGAATTCATGTTATAACAGAATGTGCAATAGCGAGGTCACATGGTAAGTGTTCTATATTCCTCCCTCTCCTATTGATATATTTACAGCCCAAAAGTGTATGGTGGCTGTTCAAGTCCCCAAGCAAAAGAAAAAGTGCTGTCAACTGTTCAGTAAAATGGTAAATGACTGGAGTACGTGGAGGGAGGAATAGTGAAGAAAGATAAAGTGTTTTGTATAGAGATATGTGCAGGCATTAGCCTGTAGAGCAGTACTGAGATCAGTTTGACTGCGAGGAGTTTTATCAATTTTTTTTTATGACTGACACTACTTCAACAGTCTTATTAGTGCTTCTTGAAAAGCTGCAGCTGTATGTATTAAAGTTTCTAAAATGAAATGTCGTTTTCCTTTGTAAACATCTCCTGAAGGCAGACAGATGCTGCATCATGTTCTTTAAGCAGAAGACCAATTTCAGCAAAATCCTTGGTAATTCCACTGCGGGAGTACAGACATCTGTGAGCTTTACCTGGTACAATATCAGGCAGTTCTCTAGTTTCCATACCGTCCAGACTCCCAAATTTGTTATGCAGTTTGAATGGACTATCAGATCCTTTTGGAAGTCAAGCAGTTTCATTAATCCTCTTCTTGTTTGATCAGCAGCATGCATTATCACTGGCACAAGTAGGCTGCTGCTCTTTCAGAGGGCTGAATTTCACTGGTTTCTTGGCAAGAGAGTTCAAAATCTTCTTTGGCATAATGATTCTATGACCACAAGGTCCAGAGGTCTGCAGCTGTTTTTGTGGGCTGAACTTGGGTACTTTGTTGTTTGTGGCATTAGATTATATAATAGCTACACTGTCACACTGCTTCTTTGATATACCTACTTTACTGCTGGTTGAGTGGCTGTTAGCATGGGTTTTGGTTGCATAAGGATTGTAAATTTGGCTTCACAATTGGGCACTGCAGTATCTGTCAATACTGACTGCATTTGTGGAAGGTTTCTTTCTCACTTTAGCTGCAATTGTATTAAGATTTTCCAGCTGTGTTAAGTAGAGCTTATCTTCCAAAACATTTTCTGGAAAGCTTGTGTCTTTCCCAGTTAAACTCAATGGATCTTCTTTTCTTTTTCTACTCAGGGAAGTTTTAAGGGTATGAGAAATGTTCTCCTGGTACTTTGCACCATAGATTTTCTCTGACAGGATGATCCATCTTGATCCTCCTGCCCACATCTGGGACAGATTGGTTTCCTTTTCCAGGAATCTTTGCAGTGTTCATATTTCTGGGAATTATAATACCAAAAGGGATGTTCAAGAACCGGAGTTTGACAGATGTAGCAAAGTAGCACAGCTGTTGTTGTTGTAGGGTTTAATGCCATTTTGCAGTACAAAATAGGCAATACATAGTTGCCAGTATAAATGGTGGAGGAAGAACCTTGGAAAACCCTGGAAAGAACCACTGACCCACGAGAAGCTACTGGCAAGCTTTCTCATATACCTACATTAGCTGAACCCAAGACTCAAACCCACACAGAGATGAGATGGTATTGATCCGTAACGGTGAGTGCTTTAGACCAGTCTGCAATTCCTGGCCCCTAGCACAGCTGAATAACAGTATGGATGACACTGGATGACACTTCATGGAGTGATGAATTTAAAGACTTGTGTGGAAAAACTTTAAGAGGTATCTCCACATCATGCTTTGTGTGAAGTAGATATCAGGATGGACTTAACAGCAACACTCTGCAAGTAGCTGGCCTAAACTGACCTTTTAACACTTCTTGGCTCTCCAGCCAAGACCTGATGCACTCTAACACAAATGGTGGCAGCTTGGCTAGTTTCTGACTCTCATCACTGGGTTCAATAATAAGACATCATGGCTAATATCCATTACTTGGGCAAGTTTCCTCAGCTGAGTCACCAGTTGAATTATTCATGGTTCGTTTGAGACAATATCCCATAATACTGTCTGTTTTGCTTAGTTTTCCAATACTGGCATAATAAAACCTAAGTCACCTTTCCACCAGACCCCAACAAGGGGACATATTTATGTCAACTGGATGCTTTACTCATATCAGGATTTCATATGATGATACACTCGAGCAAAGTAGAACCTTATTCAATTGACCCTGCCACTGCCCTCAGTGGCTGTCCTCTGTAAGGTTTTGTCAACAACATCAAGTTGATCAGTCACAAAGGTCACTATTAAACTCTAAGCTATATGCTTTAAATGAATATCATTAAAATAGCCCCCAAAGCTTGGTGTGCCCAGACAAATAATCACACCAGGTCCTTCTGATAATCCATCTAGCTGCAGTTGAGACCAAAAGTAGTGGGTTGCATCAGAGAGGAACCCTTAGGCCTGTCCTCTACTCAACCACCAGGATCCTCTCTTCCAATAACATGGGATGCAACCCACTGCAAACAGGGTTGCCTCAAGTCAGTTACCTCTTATTATAATAATAATAATAATAATAATAATATTAATAATAATAATAATAATGCTTTATTTATAGAGGGTGACTCATTAGTCAAGGACATGCATAAGGACATATCAAACCTATTCTACAATCCCAAATCAACAAGAAGATGAAAAAGAGAAAATTGTTGTCAGGTGATACTAAAATATTTTTTTTAAATTCAATGTGATTATAAATTACAATAATGGAGTAAAGACAGGAGTTATGAAAACACCATTCTACCCTGCACCTCAGTGCTATTACATTCAGGTAGAAAATGTAACTCAAAATAGCAAAGCGATTAATGTGGTGACCAAAACCAGACTGTGCCTCACTGGTCAGTTTCAAATATGTCAGTTATTTCTTAACTATCTGTATAGCAAATTACCACTTCAAGTGGATACTGATAATGAAAAATAGCCAATACTGGTTATATTAAAACTTAAACTTCATTCTCACATGGATGTACAAAATGTGACAAATGACCCAGACAGTAGTAGCAAAAGGGCAACTGTAAAGCTTCATGAGGCTTCTTTTCAATATTTCCTTTGTAGTATTATTTGTGTCTGCGCTAAATGAATCCAAATATGATCCACTGTATTGTAATTCTTCATAAATCAACTAAGACTAAGAAATGCAGAAAAGAAACACAAGAGAACAGGAAAAGCAAGAAATAAATATGCAAATTCCACTCAAAGAAAAGGAACAGAGGCAATTTCCTGTAAACTAAAGTCACCAGACAGGTTTTCCCAGAAGGGATTATTGCACTTCTAAGTTCACGGAATTTGTCAACACCCCAGTACAAGTCCAATTTTCAGAGTATGGGAAATGCAGTCTTCTTCTATCTAGTCCCAAAAAGCAGCCAATGTGGGTATATAAGAAAGCTTGCCAGTAGCTTCTCGTGGGTCGGTGGTTCTTTCCGGTGTTTTCCCTGGTTCTTCCTCCACCATTAATACATGCTGCCATGTATAGCCTATCGTGTGCTAAAAACTGGCGTTAAACCCCACAACAACAACAACAATAAATAGTCCCAAAAGAGTGACCCCTCACTATGATCATTGTTGCTTGACCAATCCTGGACATCAGATACAAATCGCCATGTAACAGGTACCTGGACAAGCCAGTGAACATAGGACATCACGTGCCATGCACTCATCACCAGTTGCCAAGATAAGCAACATATGCTGGTAAATGGGCACCAGGTTTTGATATTAATTATAACAAGAAAACACATTTCCAAATAAAGCACATTTTCAATAGTACGCATTCAATTGGACCCTCATGTGCACTTTACGTTCTTATATAGAACCATTTTTATCAATCAAGATGTCTGAGACAGCATGATTCAAATTCTATTTTAAATATGTATTTTTTGTTCCCACCAATGATTCAGAAAGTGTAATACTTTGTCATTCCAGAACATTTACTCTCTAATGACAATTTACCTGCTTAATCTTATCCATGTGTGTTCCCACCAGAATTACAGGAGGACTGCCTAATTTAAGAGGATCTTCACAAGAATGTATGGAATTCAGCCAAAGCTCTACCATGTCTGAAAGGAACAGAAAACTTCATGTGACATGATGGTTTCAGTACAAGATAAGCAAATACAAAGAGATGATCATGATCATAATCAGATACCATATGCACACATGAGTCCAAGTACAAAAAATTTACAGGTCTCAGATCTGCCATCGCATATGCACCAGCAGATCTGGGTCTGTCCAGTTTGTTTGGAGTAATCAGTAGAACAAACAACATAGACCCTGATCTGAAGATGCATTATGCTATGGCAGATCAGGATCTTTGTTGTTTGCAATCTGACTCAACTTATAAGTGAGTATAGATAGTAATTTATTCACTGCAAGTGAAAAGTGTGCAGGTAAAATTGAATACTGAATTAAGTACTTCGTATTAATATAGAATTTGATCCTACATTCAATACAACCCAGCTCAGTGCAGGGATTTCACCATAAGAATCTCAAAGCCCACCCAGACACACAAATGATACAAAAATCATAGCAATCTTGGGTTACTCCTAGTAACATTCCATCTATTAGAATTTATAATAATAAGCATACCTTTTCATTTAAAATGTATGCATCATAGCAGTAGTGGTGTTTAGTTCAAAAGTGGAAGGAATGAGTAATGTGTGTGTGTGTGTGTGTGTGTGTGTGTATGATGGCTCTTATCACAATGTTATTAAAGGATAACAGTGTCAGCTATTGTTTTATCTATTATATGACTGATTATAGAAACTCTGAATTGACATTCAGTTAAATCTGGGTTTTTTATAATAAATGTAAATTCTTAACCTCAGTAATGAAAATGTGAATTAAATAATTCAGTAAACTGGTGTCTAGCCAATTACCATAGGAATAAGGTGTATCCCTCATACTCTTCCTTAAGTAAATTAGGTCTTCAACTGCTTGCAAATTCTAAAATTATATCCAGTATGATGTACAAAGTAAATACAATTATGTTAAATAAATTGATAGATGAAATATAGGACCAGTTATTAATTTAAACAAACTACTAACATTACAACTAGTACACCTGATTCCCCCAATTCTTCCATTAAATAAACTTGTTTTGAGTGTAAATTACTGCATCATTTGCTGCAAAAAACATAATATATAACAAGAATATTCTCTTGATGAAATTATTCTTATTCTGATTATTATTAAATTCATGACCTTAGTAGCTACCACTTCAGGTTCTCTTTCATTTCATACTGTCATTTGCACTGACATAATAAACATTAATTATACTTCTCCTATGCAAATTTAGTTATTCAGTGTGTGTGTGCATATTTCCACTTGTCTAGTGAGCTAGTTCCCATGTCTTTCAATCACACTGCCTACTACTTCATCTATCCATTTATTATGGAGATAAGTAACACAGCCATGTAGATAAGAATAAAACTTACCATGAACTTGACGTTCTTTTATCCCCTCAATATCAAAGAAACACTCATCACCCTTCACCAGATCTGTGGCCTGTTGAGTGAGGTCTATAACCAACAGGTAAATTGCCCGTTGTGTCAGAAAAGTTTGGTGTGTAGTGTAGTACACATACTGACCGGCAAAATCCCACATTGCCAATGGTGAATATTCATCTCTACTTTTTACTAGTTTGTCAGCATTTTCATTTAGAAACTGAATTATATTCTTTACTGTAGCTTCATTGTTACTCATATCAGCATTTCTTATACTTTCTTCCAGCATTTGACTGAGATCCTCATTTGAGATATTACTGAAGCTATCCTTTTTATCACCTCGTATGACTTTGCTGCTTGCCCTTAAACTTTTGTCATCCTCATCACTATTTTGATCTTCATAAGATAAATCTGATTGATCAAATGAAGAAGAATCTGATTCAGTAGAGGAAGATCTGGCTCTCTTTTGACCTCTTCCAAAATGTACTGGTTCCACAAGCTGAATATCCTTTACATCAAAAGTTGTATTTGTCTGATGCATGGTCTTGCTGTATCCTGCCTGCTCATCACCAATGTCATGTCCTTGGCCTTGATCACTTAGAAGCTTGCAATAAAGTTGTGCTTTATCAGCTTGTTCTGCATCTGGCAAAACAAATGGGAGAGTGGATTTTGATCACTATGGCATTAGGAAACAATCTCAAAGACTTTGATTTGACCACATAAAGCATTTTCATATAAGCAAAAACCAAAAAGAACTCAGGAAGCCATTAAAAGATTTTCCTGCATTAGTATGTTGTCTTTTGGGGGAGGTAAAACTAATCTTAATTATGCAATGCTTACCCTTACCTGAAAAAAGCACTGTTCAACTGATGTGTGTACACCCTCCCTTTGTGCGAAAAATTGTCAGTATAAAGCAATTCCTCATGCAACTCGCCTTGTCCTTGGTATGCCATGTGGAAAACAATCACAGACAGTTTATCAAAAATTGTGTGCATTTATTGTTAGGATTAAATACATGTACTTGGGTTTCATTTCTATGTACAGTATTACATGAGGGTGGTTTATCTATATCATACATTATTTTGATGTAGTGAGTTCGGTTCACCCTATGTTGCATGAGCCATGTGTTCATGATGGGAAAACAGATATACCTTGAGCATACAAGCCATGTATTGAAAAATAGCCTGTGTACATATAGCTTCACTGTTGAGTTAAATATTGCACTATGGAAACATCATCAGTGAGTGGTCCACTTTACAACATGACATCTTTAGCTGTAGATGAATGTGAGTTTGTTAAATGTTTATTTTCCTATTTGTATTATAGGATAGAATTGTTGTATTCTTATTTTTTTATCCTGTATTTTGGTTAGTTACAACTTGTGTCATATAATACAATGTTATTAGATTTACTACAGTCTGTTTCCTAGTTTACCTGTATGTAACACAAAAGAACCATTGCATTCACCTTAATGTCACTTGTATTAAGGGATGAGAGAATGTAATTTAAAGTCCTATAAGATTCTCGTCAGATACAGTTTCACTTATGAACCTGATCATGATTGTGCAGTGGTCCCCATAACATGATTTTTATAAGATAATTAACTCCATTTGCAGCACATACATAAGTACATGTTATACACGACCATGTCACATATATTACATGAAATTAGATGTTATACTTTCAGCTGTGTGATGTGTGAAAGGGGTTATGGATTGAAAGAGTGAAGGAGTGATAAAGCTATGCTGAATCTTCATGTTTGCATCGTACTGAATGTGTTGTTTTAGCCATTGGTGCTAATTTGGGTTGTGTTATACCCATTCTGCTGCTATTGGTGGTGATGTTGGCCAGGAAGAAGTGAAAGGTTATCACGTACTGAAGGACCAAGTCTTTGAGACCAAAAGGTCTACAGCGAACAGGAGGTTCAGTATCTGAGTGAAAACATATCATGTATCAGTATCTGAGTGAAAACATATCATATATCAGTATTGTTCTCAAAGAGAAACAAAAGGAGATCAACAACAGATATTAGAGCATGAGAGCTAGGATCAATGCGTTTCCTACAGCACCAATCACAGACCATTCTTCACCTGGCATCATTGATATTGGGTGTTGAAGCTCTCCTGGCCTAAATGATGCAACTGACAATTTGGTCTAAAAGTCTGTCCTGGTGGAGAGATCGCCTGAGTTGAGCAAAGTGTGAAGGTGGAGGGTTAGTGGGCTCTTGTGGAGGCATCCCCAGTGTTGCGACAGAAGATCCCTCATGACAGGAAGAGACCTGGATGAAGTGATCAACAAGTCTAGGAGATCAATGAACCATGAGTGCTGAGGTTATCAAAGGGGCTACGAGGATGATATGAGCAGTGGAAACTCTGACTTCTTGCAGAACTTGAGGAATCAGCTGAAAGGGTGGGAAGGCCTCAGCAAACAGCCAATCCCACTGGAAACAGAAAGCATCCACTGCCCATGGTACTTGATCCGTGACAGAGGAAATGTAAAATGGAAGTCTGTTGCTTAACCAATTTGCAAATAGATCCACCCTTAGTGAGAAAAGGGACTCTGTAACAGAGTGGTTAATAGTCCATTCTGTGAAGATGGCTCAAGCCAGTTCTGGACAGACTGTCTGCCAAAATGTTCTTCTTGCCCAGAATATGCCAAACTCTGAGAGTTATCTTTTCCTAGGTGGCCCAATGGAAGAGGTTCCTGACTTCCACATAATGAGAAGGGGCATGTGTACTTCCTTGACCTTGGAGATAGCTATGACGGACATGTTCTCAGAGAAGACCATGACCTTAGCTGCCAACCCTCACGAATTTTGTGTGAATTGCACGACTTTTTCAGTGATTCATGCCGCAAGCCAAAAATTCACGGATTTTCCAATCCTCAATTATTTTAAATCTTTAATAAAATAACCGATTTCCTGTTAAGTGCTAGTCATGATATTCACAGTTGCCGAAATGGTCCGGTACTGCTGGTCGCGATATTAGTAGATCTACAGCCATTAGTACAGTTGGCCCAGTTGCAAGCATTTTAGCCCATTTTAATCTGTATGTATAAGAATAGTTTTACAAATGCTTTTGAGAGAAACTGAGGCCTAACTGGAATTTTGATCCGCGCATGCGTCATCGACATTGATTTCAGTTACCATTCAGCATCGCATGTAAAATCTTGAAAATGTCTTCACCACCAAGGAAAAAGAAATGTATTACTCAAAAAGTGAAGCTTAATTTGGAATATATCAAAAATTGGCCGTGCATTCTGCCATTAAACATTGATATTCATCATGCTTTTTGCACTCAGTGTGCCATTGCAGAGACGATGTGATGAAGCATGTCGGTTGCAAAAAACACGCAGAAGTTGGGAAAATTGAGAATTCGCAGATTTCAGCTCTGGAATATTTTAAGCCATCGGCAAAAGACCTGCAGGCTACCAATGCTGAAGCATTATTTGTGAATTTTCTTGTCAAACACAATCTACCTTTATCAGCTGGAGACCATGCTAAACATTTGTTCTGACAAATGTTCCCAGACTCAAAAATCACTTCCAAATTTTCCTGTGGAAGAACCAAAAGTGCTGCAATTCCTGTGCATTCCTCACAGCAACAGGGACAGCGAAAGAGTATTTTCTCTAGTGAGGAAAAATTTGTCAGCAATTTTAGTCACCAAGATCAACCAGCAGGCAAGAAGTCTGAACTGTTTAAAAAACAAATTTACGAGCAAGCAGTTGAGGAAGTTCAAGTCTGCCACAGTATCATGCCTTGATAAATAAATATTTCTGCATATATGAAGTGTTTTAGTTTTATATTGCAAACTTGATATAGTGTAGTATTGACGGTCCAAGTGGATCGAGTTATTGTCAGTGTATTTTTCACTAATTCATGTCCAAATTCACTACTTTTTATCCCTATTTTCACTAATTGTGAGCCTGGAAGGTTGGCAGCTATGCATGACACATCAACCCCTTACTCTGTCAATGCACCCTTGCAAGGCAAGGTAGACAGCCTTCATTTCTAGGTTTTTGTGAAGGGATGATTCAGACGGGGTCCAATGACCTGGTAGAATTATGCCCTCCAGTCCTAAATCAGCATGCCCAACTAGAGTCTGAAACATCCGCAGATGGAAATGGGGTTTTGGTGCATGTATTGGGGTCTAATCAAGAATCTGTCCAGATTCATTCACCACTGCAAATGATGATGAAATGCTGATCTTAGAATAATCAGTGTTGATAGAGAACCTTTGTGAGGTTTACAATTTGTGAGGAGGAGGAACTGTAGAGGTCACATATGAAGACATCCTAATAAAACCAAGTTGGCAACAGTGTTCAAGGTTCCCAGAAGTTTTGCTTATAGCATCTCTGAGCCAGGATTTTATCTATCCAATCCAGTTCTGGTTTGTGAGGAAATTCATCCCTCATAAAGGAAGTCTTGCAACGGAGTGAGTTCTGATATTTCAAAATGGGCAAAAGGCCCAACTGAGTTACCATGGACCAAGAGCAGTACAAATCCTGATAAAGGGACTGTATTTGAACATTGTGGATTAGCCAATAATTGAAATACTGCAGAACTGGTATTTCCAGTAACCCAAGGTATCCTGCTACAATTCTCTTAACATCAATGAAAATTCTGGGTGCACAAGAAATTCTGAAAGGTAGGACCCAGAATTGAAAACGTCCTGGTCAAAGCAAAACTGGAGATATTAGTGGCAAGGAGGAAATTTGGGGATGTGTAGATAGGCATCCTGAAGGTTGATAGAGACTGCCCAATTGGAGGGTTAAAGTGCATTCCAGATTGAGGAAGTGGTCTCCATCTTGAAAGATTCTTCCAGAAGAAACTGATTTAAAGGGGAGAGGTCAATTATAATGTTAAGTATTACACTTTTTGGTGGGGACAAGGAAGATACTGGTCCAGGAATAGAAGACAAGTTACTGATCATTCAGGACAATTGTGTCTGCCTCTTTCTGTAAAAGGATGTGCACTTCCTCCCTCAGTTTCACCAGACTGGATTCGTGAAGAAAGATGTGGGTCCTGGATAGAGGAGGTAATTCCTGAAACTGGAGTCAGTACCCATTGCTCACTATTGAAAGGGCCTAACCATCATCTGTGATGCTTGACCAAGCCTTGGAAAAAAGGCTTAGGTGAGCTGTGATTGGAATGCTTGGGAAAGGAATGTGTGGCAGGAGAGGGCTCAAGTCCCTAGGGTTGTCCCCCACTCTCTCCTTTCGGAAAAGAAGGGGGCTGTGAAAACTGTCTCCATCCTTTCCAAGTTCATCAGGTACATATGTTTTTCAGTTTCTGGGAGACAAAGTGGAGGAGATCTATTTTGAGGCTGAATAGTGGACTGGGGCTGTGTCTGCTTGAAGAACTTGGCAGAAATCCCTTGAGGGTGATTCATATTGACACATTTCCTGGCCTATTGCGATCAAATATCTATGTTGATGATCCATCAAGTCTTGAGATGCCACAGTAGGAATGAGGCCTCCAAACACACTTGGCTTCAAGCGGAGCAGCCTAAGGAGGTCTTTACTGTGACTGAGTAGTACCTTCAAGGAGTCCAAAGCAACATCATGTCAGATTTGAAGTTCTGCCAACAAAGCCATAGAAACAGAAACTGCAATCCAAGATGTCCACAGCTTCCAACATGTGTTGAAGGGTGGCTGGGTTCAAGGAGGCTCCTCTCAGCATACTAAAGGAAGCATATGAGAAGAGATCAGCATGTGAAGATATGGTGACGACCAGTTCAACTTTCTGTTCCATTACGGAAAGGCATGCCCAGGCTCAACTTGGACACAGCATCATCAAGGACACTTTAAGCTGGAGAGCGTGTGGGTGTCACCAAGTCTCTAAGAGGTGAAGAGGGCATAGGAACACTCTGCACTAAGTCTTGTACTGCAACAATGTGAGTAGGGGCTGAAGGAGTGTCATGAGCTGGAGAGAGATGAACACATGTTAGTCCTAGTTGAAGTGACACTTCTAGTCTTCTAAATGGTTTCCACTCATGAGGTGATAGTGGAACACAATCTGCAGTATCGCCTTCTATTATGAGGGCAAGATCCAAGAGCCCAAGGGGGCATACATGGGATAATAGGAAGGGGAGGATACCTATCCCCTAGGCTAGTTTGTACCTGACAGAATACCAGTGTTTATAATGAGTGAAGAGGGTGTAAAAGTGAGAACTCATTCTGAATCCTATAGGCATATACCACAAGGTCAGAGTGTGATGATCAGAGGTTACAGGATTGTTAACTGATGTATCACTAAGGAAGGTGTGGTGCTGATCCCTCCCAGTGGGATGGTGTGAAACTACCTCTGACAGGGTGGTGGCAGTGCATCTCCACCTTGATAGAAGGCAGCGGCATGCAATGAGAATAGTGCATTTCCTCCTCCAAGGGAGTTAGTGACATAGTACCATATAGGTAATTTATCTTCTCCACAAGGGGAGGCAGCCACATGCCATAAAACAGCACAATTGTACTTCCAGTTCCGTTTTCTTTTCTTTCCTGGAGAAAATTCTGAATCTTCTGCTTTTCTTCTGCTTTTCTTAATAATATGATTAGAATTTGAATATTACAAAGATGAGATACAGTGATAGCGGCAACTGTTTGCGCAAATCCTCCAAAATGTGAAGCAGTGAAGTACTAAGAGGTGGACAGTACATCTCCTCCACAATGGAAGGCAGCAACACATTACACGATGCTACATGGTAGCTGTATCTCCTTAACAATTGGAGGTAGCGACATGCTGGTAGGGGTATTCTAGTCACAAAACCCCTTATGTAACAGATAACCTGGAAAATTCTGATGAAGAAGAAGAATGAAGTTTATTCTTTATCTTTAATCCCAAGACCATGAAGGAACTGAAACCGGAGATAAAAGGTTACTATCCAAACCTTTGGAAAAAAACAAACAGATAATGTAACACCATTAGAGATAAATAATTGCAGAGGCCAGGCCACAATTGTGGTTAAAACACACTGTTACAGGCAAATTTTCTCTGGTGAATTTGGCACACGTCTGATCACATCTACATCCTTGAAAATGACAAACTTTATGTGCTTGTTGTGCATATAACATACCAAGGACAATGCAAGGTGAATGAGGAACTGCATCTCAATGACAATTGTTTGCTCTAAGGGAGGATGTATACACATCAAACGGCACAGTTTTTGGGCATGAAAAGAAAGCTAAACAATAAAACAATAGCAAGCTAATCCTGCTATTAAAATATTTGCCAACCATATATATATATAAAGAGAGAGAGAGAGAGATACCGTGTCACTGAAGAAATGTAAACTTTGCCTTCTTCTATTAGGAAACCAAAAACCACTTTTCACACTCATCTTTCTTTCTATGTAAACTAAGTGACAATATTTTTATGGCTATTGAGATGAAACCTCGATCCAGCCATGCAAACATTGTCATATTGCCAAGTGAAATGTATTGCATGTTGCATTTGCAGGGGTTCAGATCATTTCCACGTTCACAGACACCTGTTTTAATAACTGATTAACTCCCTTTTTTCTCAAGTTATTATTTGATGATGAAAAGTTACCAACTTGTGTTTTGAAACTTGAAAACATATACATGTAAGTAATAATTTATTTTAACCATAGAATCAGTGAATGCACTTTCAAAAATATATTTTTTGAAGATTTTAACAGTCGTGTTTGAATTAGTTTCTTCCTAGAATCATTCTGAAACATAAGTGAACCTGCCAAGAGGTAATAATGGTGGGCATTACCGTGACTTGGAAGTACATTTTTCAATAAATTGTGTTTTTATAATTCACTCTGCAAGTAAATTAAGAAATATATACAATTCATAGAAAGCAAAGTTGAAATCTTATGCCACAAAAGATTACACCTAGAAAATAAACCTTTCCTAATTAGATCAGCAGCAGGGAAGTTCTACAGACCAGACGTTCCAGACCAAATAAAGCTTCCTACGAGAACTTTCTCCGTAGAAGCCTCAGATTTCAAAAATAAGCCTTCCCACGAAAATTAATTTGCGTAAATTCGTCACCGATTGCAATTTTTGTGTGCAAAATCAATGATTCTGGACAAGTAAAAAACGAAGATTTTAGGGGGGGGGAGGAAATTTATTCTGGTGTCTTTTTGCACAAAGGATTTGGCTGCAAGTCTCATGAATAAATTTGATCAAGACCGATTCGATATCTACTACGCGGATCGTGAAGATTAATCGTGATAAAACCATGCGGTGTTGCCTGGGCGCGGCTGAAGAAATTTTTGAATTTGTTTATGTCCATATCGCCGTTGCACCAAGTCTGATGAATATTTCTCAACGTGTGAGTATCAACGCCATTGAACACCGACAAGATATTGCAATTGTCCCTAATTACCTTTGGAATTTGCGTATATCGCTGCGTCACGTAAATAACATCGGTGTTCTTGTGTCGGCCACGTGAAAATATCCTAGCCGGATTAGTTTGCTTATCCAGCATAACATCATCGAATACGACAAGATTATTAACATCGCCATCTAAATTTTCCACAGATGGAGCTTCATTGATGTCTGTGATGAATTCGACTGTGCCTTCGTCGGTATTGTCGCTAAATTCCTTTAGCACTTGATAACAACGCTGATCATCAACGGACGGTGCAACCAAATACAACTTATCCCATTTTAGCCATCGCATTATCAAATTTAGCAACAACTGTGTCTTTCCAGATCCCGACGGGCCAATAATTATCATCCTTATCGAATTCGGTAACACCGCGTTGTGTTTCACCTGCTCGCGTTTCTTCGTGGCTGAAAAATCAATTACATTCATGTTACTAGAATACATGGATCTATATTGTGTTAAATGTCGCACGCGCACAGCTACGATAAATCCAACCGAAATCGTCACACGCAATAACAGGAACGCAATTGCAGGAGAATGCGAAGTTTGCAAGACACGCAAGTTCAGATTTGTAAAAAAAAAAATAGAAGAACCGGAGGAGACATTGCCACCTCCTTGAAAAATCTACCTGGGTTGCCCTGGGCGAAATATCCCGGAGAAAAGCATCTGCCAGGATACAATTACTGTGGACCCGGCACGAGGCTTGATATAAGACTCAACGATAATAATCAACCAAATCCCGGCGAGGATCCAGTAAACGCCATCGATAACGCGTGTTACTATCACGATCTTGCGTATCGCAGTGGGGATTTACAACAACGGCATCTCGCTGATGTCAGGCTAATTCATGCAATAGACGCGATTCCTGACAAAAGTTTCAAAGAAAAATTGGCAACCTGGTTGATAAAAGGCGCAATGAAAGGTAAATTAGTATTCGGTGCTGGTAAATAATAATGGAGCAAATATATTATTCTCCGCGAGGATTCTGGCGAGGAAAATCAGCAATAGCCAAACTCGCCAAGGCCGCTAAAGTAAAACAGTCCGTTGCTGAATCGTGGCTATCGAAACAGGCAGTCTGGCAAATATATCTCCCCCCGCCTAAGAAAATACCGTACGCGAGTTTCTCTGTCAGCGTCCCTAATGAAGTTCATCAGGCTGATCTTATGTTTCTTCCTCACGATACCGTCGATGGAGTCACATATAAATACGTGTTAACGGTTGTTAATATCGCTAGCAGATACAAGGAGGCTGAACCGTTATCGAATAAAACAGCAACGGAAATTTCAAAGGCATTTGAGAAAATTTACTCGCGATCTCCGCTGACCTGGCCGAAGCTTCTTCAGATTGATCCAGGACGAGAATTCCTCGGCGCGGTTACTACATTGATGAAGAAGAACAACGTGAAAATTCGACGTGGCATAGTTGGTGTTCATCGTAATCAAGCTATCGTCGAGAGATTCAATAAAACTCTCGCGGAAAGATTATTCGGATATCAGTACGCGCGAGAATTTATTCAAGATAATCGATCTCACGATTGGGTATCGAGGTTGCCTCATGTGATTAACGCGCTAAATAACGAAGTAACACGAATAATAGCAATGAAACCCGCAATTGCGATTACAAAACCGAATATACCCCTAAAGCGAGATTCTACAATTTCGCCTGTGCTAGGTAGTGTCACGGTCCGGTATTTATATAAAGAAGGCGAGGCTGAAGGAGGAAGAAAAAGAGCAACCGATCCAACCTGGAGCGTTACAACACATAAAATATCCGCCGTAACAAGATCATCGGGAAGACCAGCAATTTATTTCCTAGATTCGCTAGCGCCACAACGCGGATTTACCAAGGAGGAATTACAAATAATACCGAAAGATACTCAACTACCGCCAGCGTCATTAATGTGAAACCGAATTCTACCTAACTGAGATAATTTTCTTACTCTTGACACAGCTAAATACACTAAATTTGACCAGGAAATTCTATCATCGACAATCCAAACTTGGCCATCCACGGTTAATCCCTGCGATGAATGTATCGTTGTTGCATATCCTAGTTTCCATGGCGATCTTTCTGCGTTTATCGCGTCATTAACAAGATTAATATCAACAAGAATAATATCGTTCAGTACCAAGATCTTTTCCTCTCCGCAGGGTAAAGTAACACTGATATTTTGTTTCCTGGTATCAGCGGGCCTGTAACATAACGGCACCTGCAGCGTTGGAAATTTCTCGCAATGCAGCTTGAATAACATTTCCTGAATAACATCGCGAACAATTTTTCTGCTAGCAACGATCAAATGATCGGGACGCCACAAATTTAGAAAAATATCCATCGGAGTCTCGTCGATTATTCTTCTCATCACATCGCATTGAAACTTATTCGGTTGTAATCGAATTATTTTCTTAAATTCAGTCAGTAAAATATCATCGGATCTATAATCGGCGTCGATTTCCTCATAATAGTCAACGAAGTTTCTGAGCCATTCGTGAGGAGATTCACCATCAATCGGATCAGGCTGGCCATGATCTCTGCACATTATCACGGCGGTATTTTTCCCCTCCAGCCAGGTTAGGAACGATTTTAATACAACTAAATTTACTGTGCAAATTTCATCAAATATTATAATTCTGTTGATATATTTATTTCCCATGCGAGCCGAATCCCATAATCCACCGCTGTATTTGAAATAACTGTGATAAGTACCAGAATCAACGCCGCGTTGCCTTATTTCTCGCGCTAATCTGTGAGTTGGAGTCAACACTATCATATCAGATTTCGCAAATAAATTTATCGCTCTCGTTGTTTTACCGCTACCACCAGGACCATTCATGTAAACGAATTTACTACGTGAAATCGGGTCAAATGCAGATGCAGCCGTCGATATTTCCTCGCATTTATCTCGATGAAATTTATCGCAATCTTCGACATCAGCGTCCTCACAGTAATCTAGGATATCCTCGTTTTTTATCCTCCAAGTGCCCCAAGAGCCATCGGCGATTAAATTATCCAGCTTATACTGATATTTCTTATCGATATAAAACGAGTCCGTTGCGACCCTTACCGCGATATCAGAAAATTTATTTATCATCGACAGTAAATTTATACTCACATAAGCGAGCATCGATCTCAAATGCGTATACTGCGCTGATTCTCCGTCGAGATAGCTAATTACGGTACCCAACTTTACTCCGTCAATAATAATATTCTCTCTGTTGCAGAATATTCCTCGCGATACCGTATCGGCAATAATAAAGTCCATCTCGGCGTCGTTGATAAACAACCTAGCGTGTCGGTGTTTATGATCAACGGATCCTCCTTGAGTAAATTTGCCAATTATTTTTCTTCCGATATCTTTCGCGTTTTCACAATTCGTCGGCAACCACACTTCAGTTTGTTTCCTGTATGATATAATCGCCTCGCTAACCGTCAACGATACTAACATTGATGAATCCAGCATATACCTCAACAACACCGTAGGGACCCATCTGCGTTGAGATAAATGCCGACCAAACCAAATATAACAAATTTTATGTAAATTTTCAGCAAACTCGAATGAGGTAACATAAGCGAATCCGGTCATGACAAAATCGGGTAACGGTCCGTTAACTGCTACCCTTGTCATTTCGTTGGTGGGATGGCCAAATTTAGCAAAATAATCCGCACAATCGCCATATCCAAGGAAACTTCCAGGATAGCACGCGCTCATATCAACGGAAATCATGTCTTCGAAATAATACTTGGTATTCCACAATCCGCCATGGCCGTATTCGATACAACTAAGTTGAATATCAGTGAGAAATTCATTCCTTGTAGGTTTCCACGAATTTCTCTCTCTGGCAGCGTGAGCAGCAACAGACGGAACAGTAAAACAATTTGTCAGTAACTGATCGGGATTTGACGAATATTTCACCGCGATATTTTTCATAGATTCATGCAATTTTTCATCACGGTAAATATCTCCTCGCGGCAATATAAATTGATCATATCTTTCTTCGCTCGAAAATAACCAAACCGATATCGGATCAGATGCGGCTAATATTTTGATATATCTGAACATGGCATCGGAATTGTCTTTTGCGCCTTCCACGGGATAAAATTTAACAATCCGATTTCGCGGGAATATCATTACCGATTGCGACCACGCATGTGAATTATGATCAATAATTTCGATTGGAACTCCTCGAGATCTATACGGCGACGAATATAATATTTCTCCTGATAGCGTTTTCACCGTAATAGGAAATTTAAGTTTCTTGCTCAACACGGCAACATCGTCAATCGATGCGCCATCAACAACTGTCTTCGCCCATGAATTAATTTTATCCAACCTCAACTGAGTCAGACCAGATCCACGACGAGCGTTTTTCATATGCTCGATAACGCGCTCGGCAACGCAATTTATCATCGGTGATTCTTTCATCGCAGGTAGATTTTTCATGTCAGGATTATTATTTAGCCGATAAATTCCATAAACAACAGCGCTAGAAGGATATGCCCTGGCATAATAAGGACCATCAATTCCCAATAATAATCCCGGCTTCGAATTTTTATCAAGAACAACATTTTTCTTACTGCCACGTATTGGATCTCGTTTATCGCGAATAATCCAAGTGTCGTCAGGCATTTGTGCAATAAATTTTATCCCAAAGATAAATCGTTCTTCTTTGTGTTCGAATTTTATGTGCTCGATTATCTTCTTCGCTCGCTCCAGATTCATCGTAGCATCAACAGCGTTAGTTTTCCATGTCGACCAAGTGTGAACCGCTCCATCATCGAAGAATTCCTTCTTGGCGCGATCAACCTCAGGAATGATATATTCTGCCTCATCAAGATCAAATGCATCCATTATTATATTTTAGACAAATGTTTAAATTATATAATGCAATGCAAATGGATACCAATCGGATCAACAAAATCATGCGACAAATCCTGCAGAGGTGATTATTGTGGTGCTCATATATATGCGATTCGACGAGGCAGTAAAGGACCACAGCGGTGTTTAGTTTGCCAAGTTGGCACGCGAGGAAAGACTCGATTGTGTTTGTCCTGTGGAGGGAAAAATTATCGGGAATTGCTCAGATATTACAAAAAGAAATCTTCCTCGATAATAACATGCGAAGAAGATTATATTAATCGATTCAAGGCAAATTATGATTTAAACAAACAGAATATTGTATATGGAAATGAAATCGACGATTCCTGCAATGACAATCACGCACGAGTATAGATCTCATCCAACTATCGAGGGTTACGAAGCATCATCGGATGGTATTGTCAGAAATATCAAAACGAAGAATCAAGTCGGTAATGTTGATATCAATGGATATCTCAAATTTACCGTCAACAAAAATGATAAAAGAAGAGGCGCAAGGTACTTCAACCATAGATTCGTATACGAGTGCTATCACGGACCAATAAAAATTGGACTTGTCATCGATCACATCGACAGAAATAAAATCAATAATAAACTTTCCAATCTCAGAGCGGTCACTCCGAGTGAAAATTCAAGATCCGGCAATGCTGGTGGCATACGGCGACCAGCTAAGGCCGTCAAATCGATAAATCAAGAAACAAATGAAGAAATTATATTCACGTCGATGCATGCAGCTGCAAAATATTTTAGTATTAATAAAGCATCGGTGCGACGAGTGGCAGAAAAAATAATCAGCGGAACATTTTCCTATCGATTTGGCGAGTGGATTGAGTTTTCCTATATCCCAATAATATTCGACGAAGAATAATTGAATATTTACAAAATTAATATAATATGGACGAAGAAAATATAAATAACATCATCGAAGCTATCGATGACATGAGAAAGAAAAATATAAATCTCCCCTCGGAGTTGGACACGAATAAAATCCGGTCTGAATTCGAGACGATTGTTCAGGGGAAACTCGAATACAAATACACGCTACCGTCAGAATATAAATTAATAAAGAAAATCCAAATTGCGATGTATAAATCACTTGCGACAGTCAGTGATGATCAAATTGAGGATTTTGTTAAATTATCTACGCTAGTGGAAAAAGCTAGGTTGATTTTATCAGACGCATACGAGTCCAAAAAAATTACAAGTTCACGCGTCAGACAACTGAAAAAGCTGGTCGATGAAAAAGCGAAAATCGCAGACTCTTGAAGAAATTCCACAAAAAAAAACAAAAATTAAAAAAATCTTCCAATTTTGAAATTTTCCTTGGATTTTATTTATTTTTTTGGCCTGTTTTTCCCTGGCAGACAGAATCGAAAATTCTCACGATTTTACCAGCAGATTGATACTAAGCGTTTCCCCGCGGATATCAAGCAAATTTCCTTTCTGATCCGTCAGTTTGAAATTTATCTTCGACAATAATCGATTATGACATCGCAGATAAAACGGATTCACCGGCTCCTTTATTATCAAATAACCCGGAGAGGCGCTAGGCGAAAACGAATACAAGATAAAACCCTGCTGCGCCTGATCTGACTCTGACGAATCCACGTTGTAGCTACCTTCAACGACATCCGCGTGAAGATAAATCGCGATAACTTCCGTTATATTAACGATACCTGGCGAGATATGCCGCCCGCCTTTGGTCGGATCATTATCGTGTCTGAGAAACAGCGCTAATTGTTTTTTCTCTGCCCACGCGGCGTGTAATTTCGGAAATAACTCATCGATGGTATCAGTGACTGATTTTCTTAGTTTATCAACGTCATAACCGGGAAATTTGAAATTTGGTAATGTTTCCTCGGTTAATTTATGTAATTCCATGAATTTTTTCTTATTGCCCGAATTTTTGATCAATGTAAATTTGGTAATAGGAAGAATATAATCGCCGATTGATATATCGTCGATGATAGCCTTAATGAACATTCCGTGATAATATTCAAGATCGTTCGCAACTCGATTCAAGCGTCTCACATGCCTTGGGAGAAAATCACACCAGCCTGTTTTATTTAGGATACATTCATTGAAAAATGATCGAAAATAAGAAAGTAACAATTTATGTTCTATATTAAATTCATTGATGTTTTTTTTTATATAATCGCCGTCTATTGGGGTTATTATAATTTTATTATATTCACCAATATTAACTATCGCTGTATCCGAGGGTGGGATTTTGGGAAGAACCAACCATGAAACATTTTCCACCTTAAAATTAAAAGAAAACACAATACGACCAAGTTTATGTTGCTCCATGAGATCAAGAGCCTTATTGATTATATCAAAGCTAGCTGTAGGGTGTGATAGCGAAGCCTCGTCGGTGACAAAGTCGGATTTTTTTGGTTCTAATGTACTTGGTAAATCCAACGAGGTAAACCCGGGGGTTGTATCATCTGATGTTTCCACAGGCGGAATTTCGGGCCAACCTAATATGGTCCTAATCGATGATTGGTAAATATCAACGATATATGGCGATTTCACTTCTATCATCGATGACAGCGTTGGATCGTGCGCAGATATCTTTATTCCCGGAGTAGCATCGCCGGTTATATTTGATATTCTGGTGGTAAATTCCTTATCCAGCTGATCAATTTCGTAACTACCTGTTGGTATACCAACATATATCCAATCAGGGGTTCCATCGGCGCGTTTTTTGTTGGCAAAAACAAGCGAATTGTTTGACAATAATTTACCGAATGATGTCGATCTAACATTAGGCCAGCTGTTGTAGACACGCAATTGTGTTAACGCAATTTCTTTGACGCTAATTGGCGTTGGAAAGTTAATGCTAAATTCAGGTTTGGTTGAACTTAACGATATTAGTGTTGTTGTCGGCGGTGTCGTGTTTGTCACGATCTGGGCTAGTTCGGACATTATTAATATTCATTTGTTCAATCTCCGAGTAAATACCGATCATTGCCGAAAATTCTAGATCGGAGATAACGCCATCATTAAGACTCTCGGAAAGTAACGATGATAATTTCGAATACGCGTCGTTGACCTGGGATAGTTTATTCTTGTACAACGATAACTTTTCACTCGTGCACGAGGATATCTTTTTCGCTACGATATTGAGAACACCAGCGATTGTTGTTGTTGACGAGATTATTATCGTTGCAACGATCGGCGCGATTGTTGTTACCGCGGATAAAATTATTCCCGCACCGGCGACTACAGCGGATACTGCGTACACGGCGACGTCAATGATAACTAATCTACGCTGGTATTTCTTTATTTTTATCTGATACTCGTCGAGGAGTTTTTTTAACGAATCCTGCCATGATCGCGCCTGATTGTAACGGTAATCCGATGCGGTCATTTATTAGTTAGTTTATCCAATCAATTCTTGGTAAAGTCGGTTTTCCGTTTTAAACTGGTTGGGGTTTCTCTATCTCGGCAACTGCGACTGGCTTGGGTTGACCGATTACGGCAACTGCGACTGTTCGGGTTGACCGATTACGGCCCAAACCGATAAATATTCGAAAATTGCAAAATAATGCACTGGTCCCGTGATGGTTCTGCCTTCTGGTTCTAGTTTAAAAATTTCAATGTTATTTTCATCCATGGAAATAATGAAAAATCCAGGATAATGTTCATAAATTTCATGATGATCGGCCGTCACGTTAAATTTTGCTGACCCCGTAATAAGATATACTCGATATACACCCTGAATTGGCGCGGTAAAGCTAAAGGAATCATTCTCGGGTGTCCAGGTAATATTTTGTGTCCTCACCACAAATGGTACATTGCAGGGAAGATTTTTTGTTTCTACCTCCACTGGTATCGAAATACGCGCTAATTTTGGAATATCCAACGATGATATTTTTGTGTTGATTTCGTTAATTTTTGTAGTCACATTGAGAAGATCCGAGTTCAATTTTGATATTTCACCGAGGTAAACGAATCCGTCGACCTTTTGACGCGCTAATTCACGTACCGCGTTAATTTCATCGTTAATTTTAGTAATATCCTCGTCGATTTTTCTTGTTTTCTCGCTGAGATCGTTATGTGATGTTCTATCAGCTTTTTGAAATATTAATGCGCGTACCGCTTCAATATCTTTGTTGATTTGGGTAATATCCTCATTGATGGATTTTGTTTTCTCGGTAAGATCGTCGTGTAATGTTTTATCGACTTTTTCGTTTACGATTTGACGTACCGCGTTAATATCATCGTTGATGGATTTTGTTTTCTCGCTGAGATCGTTATGTGATGTTCTATCGGCTTTTTGAAATATTAATGCACGTGCCGCTTCAATATCTTTGTTGATTTGGGCGATATCTTCGTTTATTTTCTTTGTTTTCTCGCTGAGATCGTTATGTGATGTTCTATCGGCTTTTTGAAATATTAATGCGCGTGCCGATTCAATATCTTTGTTGATTTGTGCGATATCTTCGTTTATTTTCTTTGTTTTCTCGCTGAGATCGTCGATTGATGTTCTATCGGTTTTCTGACCCATCGCGGTATTTATTTTGGTAATTTCCTCGTTGATGGATTTTACTTTCTCACTGAGATCGTTATGTGATGTTCTATCGGCTTTTTGAAATATTAATGCACGTGCCGATTCAATATCTTTGTTGATTTGGGCGATATCTTCGTTTATTTTCTTTGTTTTCTCGCTGAGATCGCCGTGTGTAGTTGAGGAGGTATCGATGAATTTTTTTATATCCTCGTCGAGTTTTTTATTGAGATTTTTTGATGTATCGTCTAGTTTTTTAAGATCGTTAGTTAGCCTGGTAAATCTTTTTGTCACTCTATCCTGAAGATCGTCGTATAATGCTTTATCGACCTTTAGAAGCATCGCCGCTGATAATTCCCTGTCGGATTTTTCCACATCCGCGATATTGGCCTTTAGTGGCAATATCGCTAATAGATCAGTAATATCAGCTATAGATTTCAACACTAATTCTGATTGACGAGTAAATTGACTGATATGATCATTATATTCTTCTCGCTTGATTATATCAGCTATTTTGACATTGCTGGTGTGTAATCGCCCTTCGGTATTTTGAAAAACAGCAACTTCGCCAGGATCTATCTCTGACAGCGATAGAAGATTGTTAATATCACTCTTGGTTGCAAATTTTGATAGATCAACGTCAGTCACTTCTGCTTTTTCCTTCCTGTAGAGGGATCTACCGTAAATATCAACCATGATATTTATCTACGGCGTATTCAAATATAATTTTGTGATAAGGACCGGATGATTTTGAAATTGCGTCAAGAACATTAATTGACTCTGGGCCGCATATTGGTGGATCCGCTAATGTTTGTGTTGGAAGAGTCGAATACCAAATCGGAAGTTTCAACGAAGACACGTAGTTGATAAATTCTTTCGGTGGCGCTAATCCGTACGAGTCAAAGTAAATAACTTCGCGAGGATTAATCGCGTAGGCAACCCAATGCGTGCCAGGGCCGGTATTTTTATCGAGATTTATTATTCCTGTCTCGGTAGGGTTTGGTTTTTCTGGTAGTTGATCTCGCATAAATACGCCTCTGAAAAATTTTATTTTCTTTTTCTTTACTTCGTTGATTAAATCTAAATTTGAGGCTGGTAGACTCGACTTAGGCCGGATCCGTATGGGGGGCGTCTTAGATAAAGGCCGGATCCTTTTTGTTGTTTTTGCAACATTTTCGCGATTAGGGGAGAGAGGAGGGGAAATAATCCTCCGTTTTTTTTACCGTATCGTCCTCCTGTAACTTTTTCTAATATTTTTTTAGCCCCGAATCCACCCAAGGCCGATACTGCGCCTGTTATTAATGGAGCCAGTAAAGGAAGAAAAGGAAGAAATCCGCCTATTTTGACCATGTCTTTGATTGCGCCTATTGAGAGATTCACATGAACACCAGAATTCGCCGATTTGGCTCTGGTAAATCGTTCACGTTGACCTTTAGTTAGCGATAGTTTGTTAGGCCCACCATGAATTTGATCATTTTTCAAGGTTAATTTCAAACCGCTTCGCCTTGCTGTTGCTGTTTGGAGTTTTTTTATCTGACCCGGGGTCAGAGTTACGCTGACGTGTTCGTATGGCATATTAATAACCGCTTAATCTAAATTTAGAATTTGTCACATGTTCTCGACAGGAGCATCGATGACTCTCATTCTGCCGCTGATGCCTTCCAGGATCATTGTTCTATCGCTGAGGATTACCGCGATGGCTCTTGCTGCTCCGGCTGTGTTAATTCTGGCTTTGAAATGGATATCGACAACGGATTGTTTTACCAAATCGAGATGCTCCAGGGAAAAGTAATAGATAGGATAGCGAGTATTAAAATCCAACTGTGATATTTGCAATCCGGTATCGATATTTTGATCGCGACCCATGAAACTTAGCAAGCGATGATACGCGCGGGCAGTCGAATAGTTGTCAAAATCAATTGATATTTCCTCGGATGGTTCTTGCTGGCCGTTTATTCTCAGTGATACATTTGTTGCATCGAAATTATCAAATATCATGTGACTGCGATTTTGATTATATCTATCTGCGTTTTGGAGAACAACGAAGATGTGCCTAGGTGCCGAAACGCCTTGTTGTGACGCAATTCGCCAGGTAAATATTCCGTTGATATTAACATCGCAGGAGACGGTCATTGTTGTCAACCAGGACATGACGGATTTTCCGCCTTGATTCATGAATGATAATAATTTTTCTTCCTCGAGTATCGATGGAGTTATCACTGGCATCCACAAGGTAAATTTTTCAAGGACAACTTTACCAATATTAACATCATCCGCGCTTACTTCTCTCCAGATAGCTCTGTTATTGCCTTCGGTGTCTCGAATAAAAGTTATCGTGTGTTTTGCTCCATAAATAACTTTTCTGAAATGCCTGCAAAATCCAAAAATGTGAGATAACGGAATTGCACAGGAGAATCTTCGTTCATTACCAGTCAGCATAGCTTTCCGCGTGGCAAATCCGAGGTTGTAATCGACATTGGAGCCAACTATTATGTCCTCAAAGGCATCAACAACAGCAGGAGGAATATTGCGATTAACAGGTCGTCTTTTTTCATACAAGATAGAATCAGGAAAGTCGGAATTATCCTTGGCGAACATCATACCAGGACCGGCTGATCTGGTAAAATCATCCGAGTACCTGGCTAGGCCTATAATCGTCGTTGCTACATCAACGTTGTCCGTGATTGATTCGATCTCTCTTCCGTCAATCATGTAAGTGGCGCTCTTGAATAAAGCCATGATACCGTTGTTAACGAATCCGACTTGAAAATTTCTTTCATAATTGGTATCGTTTGTCCTAATAATTCTCCCAACAACCTCGATATATGCCTCAGATGGAAGAAAATATCTTGTTGTATCAAGAACTTGAATTTCCAAGCGATTATTCATATTCGGTGTCACTGCGTCGTACGAGAAATACTGGAAATCCCGCACGGATGTGTCTCTGCCTACAGGCTCGTCCATGTCGAACACTTCATTTGACACTTGTGCGAACATTTTATTATTAAGAATATCATCTAAAACGAAGACCGCTACCTGAAATGAAGCTTGTATTTGCAACTTTATTTGCTAGATTTGTCTTAGCAACTTCCTTTGCTAGATTTGTGTTAGCAACTTCATTTGCGAGATTTGTCTTAGCAACTTCCTGCGCTATATTTGTCTTAGCAACTTCCTGCGCTAGATCATTTATTTTTTTATTTGCCGCGTCGTTTATGACTTTACTGATTTCGGGTGGCATTTCTCTGGTGCTAGGTAATTTGACGGGTTGTTTTTTTCGCATTAAATTTAATATTTTACTTTTGACAGCATTGAAACCCTTACTGGCCAAATTACCGATACCAGAGATAGCAGTCTCGCCGATCTTTCCTATTGCTTTTAACCCGAGCTGTTTGATCACGGGTCCGATTTTAGGTATTATTCGCGTAAAAAGACTTCCAATGATATCGCCGAATCCATTGCCGTGTATATATTTGTACACGGGCAATCTAGAGTTTACTACGCGGACTTGTTTGGGTCTGCGCTGATGTTTGTGAACAATCATGTTATTTCAATTGTGTTGTTTTAATCGATGAGCTCATCGACGAGTTCCTTGTAAATGTGAGAATTAATGACACCACCACGGAATAATCGCTGACAAATATCTGAGGCTTCGTTGATTATTTCGCGAGAGTTATTTCCGGCTCGTTTTCCTCCGATTAATACCTCGAGGCGAGATACATCGTTGACAACACTGTCAGGGCAAACGGTATATCCACTTCCTGTTTTTGGTTTTGAAAATGACGATAACGCTTCCTCGAATTCCTCCTCTTCTTCTTCCGATTCTTTTATTTTTTCTAGAAATTTTTTGTAATCGGGATAATTAAGATCAACGTATCTTTTCCTTGCAGCAAAATACACAGCGGGAATCCATTCATCTTTGGTATATTCATCGATAAATCTTGGTTGCAAATATTTTCCTCTTTCATCGAAACCAAATTTGGCTATCTCAATTCGATTTCTCTCATCTCCCAATTCCTTGAGTCCCCTTTCAGTAAAATGATCTTCGGGCGCAGTTCCTGTAATTCTGGCTTTCGGTTCTGCGGAAAGAGATGCAGAAGATTCATCGATGGATTTTATTTGTGGTATTTTCTTTGGTTTCAAGGATTGTGGCTTCATCGGAGATTCAGGTTTTTCTTCCGCCCCCCGAGGTTGACTAATATTATACGTAAATCTATCCCGTGCCGATTCACGAAATCGATGAAAAATTTGGTCACCAGGAGATATTTTCTCTATATTAAGTTTAGCTCGGTATATATTCCTGAACCAAGCATCTCGCGATTTAATTTTTTTTAATCCGTCACTCGTTAAAAATTTCGATCTAAAACTAAAGGAATCCTCAGCAAATGCACCAAGTTCATCAATATTTTTGCCAGATAATTCGAATTGTTTTTCTATTGTTTTCCAACCATCATCGGTAAATTTATCTTTTATTACTTCCCGAGGTGTTCTACTGCTTTCCTCTTCTTCTTCTTCCTCTTCTTCTTGCTCTGGTTGTTCTTGAGGCAATTGTGCTTGTTTTTGCTGCAATTGTTCTCGCAGCGCTTGTGTTTGTGCCTGTACTTGTGCTTTTGTTCGTGCCTGCTGTATTTGTCCCTGTAGCTTTTGTGCTTGTGCTCGCACTCGTTCTTGTGCTTTTTCTTGACGCGTTTGTGCTTGTTCTTGACGAATTTGATCCAATCTATCCGGAACTAATCGAGTGTGTTCCTCAATGTCTCTCGTCATGGGAATAAGTCCGCGCTTCCTGAGTTCCTTATCTTTCTTTTCGTCGCCGTATGCAACCTGTTCGATTGCTCCAGTGACTGGACTCAACAACTTTGACGATATCTCGGTAATTCCATATTGCGCGTCCTCGTAATCGCGAACTTTTTTCTTAAATAATTGTTTTGCCGGGATGAGTTTCTTTACTGCCGCTAACTCTTCTCGCGCTAATCTAGCAGAATGAGGCTCTCCAACTCTACTAGCTTTCGGACTCATATTATTTTCAACTATATTGTTTTAATGCGAGGTAAAATTAGGATCAGCAGCCAAACTTTGCAAACTTCGTCGACGGAATAAATTTCCCCCCCCCTAAAATCTTTGTTTTTTACTTGTCCAGAATCATTGATTTTGCACACAAAAATTGCAATCGGTGACGAATTTACGCAAATTAATTTTCGTGGGAAGGCTTATTTTTGAAATCTGAGGCTTCTACGGAGAAAGTTCTCGTAGGAAGCTTTATTTGGTCTGGAACGTCTGGTCTGTAGAACTTCTTTTTGTTGATGCTGTTATGTGTTTTTCAGCACAAGATAGTATGCAGAAAAAAACAAGGAAAATGCCAGGAAGAACCACTGGCCCATGGTGTGCCATTGGCAAGTGTTCTCACATACCCACATTGGCAGAGCTCAAGACCAAACCCATACTGACAGAGGTCAGATGTCAGTGATATGTAAAGGTAAGTGACTTCCCAGACCACGAATTACCCAGTGCTCCATTTAAGGTCAGAAATATTTGGGACAATGCTAGATGCTGGTGGCTTCCAGAAGTGTTGTATCTGGTCATGGTTGTTTTCATACCTTGCTCTTATATCTGAACACACACACACATATATAAAGGCTTCCTTAAATCCCTGTATTTGCCAGCCATGACCACCAGTTCAAGGGTTTCACCTTGCACATTCTTTAAGCAACTAGACATTGGTCATAGGATATCCCAAATAAACATTGTTATATCAAAATGTCTATAATTTAATTATGTATAGTTTACAGATTGTTTCTCTCTCAACATTGGCTTTACAGTTAATATAACATAATAAAGAAAACCAACCTGAATGTTCAATTCAGTCTGATGAATAACTATTACATACAGGTGGTGCTCCAATTTAACAGACATCATACACTAGAGAATAACTTATGTTGATATGTTGTTCTGTATCATGTGCAAAGAATTAAAGGCCCCTTCCTTGCCACTGTGCTTCACAAAGTAAAACTTCTTCAACCTGGTGTTTTTAAATTTAAGTTTGATGGACTTTGCTTGCTTTGCTGATAATTTATTGCTTGCTGAATCACACTTAAAAAACAAATCACACCTGAAGACTATTCCAACAAATGTAAAAAATCATGCTTTGCATTTTACATCAGACTTAAACGAGATGTTGCCAATGTTCACAATCTTTCCAACAATCTTCAATACAAGTGGCTTAAACATTATCATTCGAGGCAGTGGTGTTATTAACTGTTGTTTTTCTGCATGCATCTAGTACTTCTTTGATTTACCTGATTATGACCTGTTTCAGTATGACCAGCTGGGTGTCTTGTTCAGTGAGAGACTGAATTTCTTCCTTCTTATGATCAGATACAGGTAATTTTGATAACACCATATGCACATGCATATCTATACCTTCAGATAAGGTGGGGCGTGTATCAGATAAGAATTTATGGGAGAGTGTGTCTGGTACGGGTATGTTCTTACCTTGGTAATGTTTTACCTCTAGGTCATAACGCTGCAGCGGCAAAAGCATGCATTGTAGTCATGGTGGGGCTGCATAGAGGGGCTTTTTCATTATAGAAACAAGTGGAAGGTGGTCAGTTTGAACGTGTACCTTTCTCGTGTATACATATTGATGGAACTGTTTGCATCCAAACAGTATAGCGAACATTTCTTTCTCTACCTGAGTATAATTAATTTCATTTCTAGTCAAGGATTTTGATGCATAAGCCATGGGCTTATCATCTTGCATTAGGGAGGCACCGAACCCATATTCTGACGCGTCAACTTGCAAAGTTAGTGGTTTTTAGGGTCAAAATAGGACAGAACAGGTCCCAGGCTTATAGTAATTATGTCTTTGATCTTTTGAAATGCATCTATTTGCCATGAAAACTCTTTGTCTTTTGCTAACAGTTGTCTTCATGGACTTTTGACCTCTGCCAAATTTGGACAAGTAGTTAACCATGCCAAGAATGGTATCTAACTCCGCACCATTATGAGGGGGTTCATATTCTCTGACTGCTGTTACTTTGGCAGGTTTGGGTTTAAGACCTTATGCTGATAGAATGTGCCCAAAGTACTGTACTTTTGTGACACCTACTTCTAGTTTTTCCTCATTTAGTCGGATTCCTTTTTGGAGGAAACGTTTGAGAACATTTCTCAAATTTGTATCATGTTCTCCGCGTGTGCGTCCGAAAACTAGTATATCATTCGAAATCAAAATGATACTACTTAAACCTTGAAAACTCTCATTGATCCGCCTTTAGAATTCATCCTGAGATTATTTCAAACCATACTGGAGACGCAAGAAACAGTAATGGCCATAAGGGATGTTGAAAGTTGTGAGGTATGACAAGTCAGGTAACAGTTTTATTGCCCAATATCCTGACTATGCATCCAATTTGGTGAAGTATTATGCACTGATAATTGGGGTAGGATATCGTCTAATGTGTGCATAGAGAAATGGGGATGCAAAATTGTTCTATTAAGATCCTGTGGGTCGAGACATACCCTTAGTTTACCCGACTGCTTTTCTACGACAACCATAGAATTTACCCATGCTGTATGTGATGTAACCAGTACAGTAATATTTTCATTTTCCATGAGATCAAGTTCAGTTTTGAGTCTGTCTTGAAGTGCGACAAGTACTCGCCATGGATGGTGCACTACAGGTATAGCCTTAAAATCAATGTGTATTGTACATTTCCATGGGAAAAGAGCTATGCTGTTGAAGACTTCGGCACATTCCTTGAGAACAACTGCCTAAGTAAGGGGCGTACTCTTGTTGCATTGTAAATTTGACATCTGTTTCTGAACAGAGTGTGTAAATTTAACAAAGCCTAACTCCATACAAGATTGTAAACCAAGTATAGGTGGTGCTTTCGTTTTAACAATGTAGAACTCAAGTTCATGTGTATGTTCAGTGCATTTACATGTGAGATTGACTGTACCCATTGTACTCAATAATTTGCCATCATATGCAGATAATGTGTCTAATATAGGCTGAAGTGGATGCTTTTTGTGTATGGTCATGTCATGTAGACTCAAAAACAAAAAACGGCACAGATGGAGGATAACACAACTGAGAGTTTATTAAACAAACAAAAGAGTTGAATGTAAACTATAGCAAAAGAGAAAACACCTGTGGTTCAAGTTAAACAGACTGTCTTGTGAAAAATTCTTCAATTTCCTTTGCACAATGAAGTCTAATACATTATTATCTTTTTGTTGTTTACAAGGTTAAAGCCTACCATCCAAAATAATGGTTATAGCCCTACGTTAAAGGTGTGGGTGAGAAAACTGAGTATCTAATATTGCTCATATACGACAGACTTTCGTTACAAATACTGTTAATTTTTATACCCTTATGAACAAATTTTATATTGTCCTGTGCAAGTGATTATTAAAGTATTAGCTTGTGAAGAATTAAAAAGATGGAAATATGAGAAAAAATTACCAAGATCTAAAAACGCTCAAAAATTAATAATTTCATCAGAATAATTCATCAGTTTTAACCTTTTCTAATGAACAAACAGGAAGAAAAAACATTGTAATGTTTGCGGGTGATATATTACATAGAATGATTAGACAAAACCAATGCCTAATTGATATGGCATTAAGGGAATTTAGTAGTTAGTGGCTGGGTGAAAATTCCAACTTCAAACTGACAGATTGTCACAGGAATGATTTTTCCTTTATATGCCTTTGTTATGAAGAAGCAACAAAGGTTACTGTATAGTTGATGGAAGATGTGGTATACAGGATGGCTAAACAACACCTTTGTCTAATATGAGCTATGGATGATGTGGAATAAAGGATGACTGAACAATACCATTGTCCAATATCAACTATGGATGATGTGGAATAAAGGATGCCTAAATAATACCTTTGTACAATATGATCTATATATAATGTGGCACAAATGATGACTAAACAATACCCTTGTCCATTATGAGCTATTGATGATGTGGTACAAAGAATAACTATAAAACACTCATGACCAATATGAGCTGCAATACATAAAGACAAGAGACATGGATGAAACAACTATTGTGATGTGATTTGGATTTTTTAACGTAGCTTTAAAAATTTTTCAGTCATATCGCTATGATGTCTGCAATGTGGCAGTTTATAGTGATGTCTAGCACTGGGGCATCATGCCACAGACATGTAGCATGATGTCCCACCCAGTCACATTATCCTGACACCGGGCCGACCAGTCCTAACACTAACCTCTTAATGCTGAGCGCCAAGCGAGGCAGCTGTTAGTACTGTTTTTGTAAGTCTTTGGTATGACTCGGCCGGGGATCGAATCCACGACCTCCCGCTTCCGAGGCGGACGCTCTAACCACTAGGCCACCGGAGCAGTCCGAAACAACTATTAAAACCACAAATAAGTAATTAGAAATATTCTTCAGTTGTTTAATCCTTAGATGTAAAATCAACATTATGTACATATTACTAGGACCATTAATACACAACCATACCAAATATCAGTCCTGGCATAAAAGTAATGAGTGGCATGTAACAAAATTATCAGTATCTCTTAAAATAATCATGAATTTGATGGACTTTATTCAGACAGGATTTGTCAGTACATCATTTGTCCACACTTTATGACTGTGACACATGGACCAAAATACATGTTTGTTTGTTTTTTTTACTTATGTGTATTCTTAATTATCTTGAAGTATTTGAAAAAATAATATTTGATCACAATGAGACTGTATAAATAACTGAAATGAAAAGAATATATAAAAAAACAAAGTGAAAAAATAATACTGGTGTCATCATGTGAGATAGAGTACATAAGGTAAACTAGAAACAACTATATCTGTCTATATTAACAGTTGGGGCCCCGAGTGGCTGGGTGGTCTAATGCGCTCACTGTTCCGGATCACAGCCATCTCACCTCTGTCTGCATGGGTTCGAGTCTCAAGCTCGGCTAACATGTGCATGTAAGAAAGCTGGCCAGCAGCTTCTGGTGGGTCGGTGGTTCTTCCCGGGGTTTTCCCAGGTTCTTCCTCTACCAGTTATACTGGCCGCCATGTATTGCCTATCTTGTACTGAAAATGGCATTAAACCCTACAGCAACAACAACAACAACTATATTAACAGTCAGATAAAAAAAATACTGACCATGGTTCTGGCAAATTAAATGAATTACAACTATATCCGAGTATACTGGCAGCCAGATAAACGAAAATTGTTATGACACCTAATGTAGATTACTATTTGAACTTAAGACCTACCTTTATCTTGTTTTACCCATTCACCAGTTGTCTGGGAGACTCTGCATCGATGGACATGCACATCGATTCCTTCTGTACTTTTTCTCTCAGATATCTTTACATCATCTCCCAAAAGTCTTTTACACAATGTCGTTTTTCCGACCCCATATTGCCCTACGAGCATCACCCTTATGTTATAAACCTTCACCGTTCGATCCCTCAGAGCTTCTTTGAACATCTGAATGGATCCTTCATCCATTCGCTGGATCTCCACTGGAAGAACTGGTTCTGAAATATATACTCAATTATTAACATATAAACTGTAGGTAAATATACTAGTCAATTAAAACTGAGGTTTTTTGTTCTTTCCACCTCTTTCAAACAGTTTTCAACATTGTTCAAAAACGAATAGCTCACCAACATGTGACCCCACCAACATTTTCACATTATTCCAGAAGCACATGTCCAGGAGTAGGATAACTACTTGCTTTATTTTTTCCAAACAAAGCTAGCTCACCGAGGAAATACTTGATATGCCAGCTTTTTATTTTTTGTAAAAAAGTTAAACCACCAAGATATGACCCTCTATTTTTTACTTGAAAAACCCTAACTCGCCATGTTTAAATAGAGGTACAAGTTTATTAAATCTTGATTGTTGACTGCTCTGCACCTTAATCGTCATGAAAAACTTTCAGATAAAAAAATATAGATTGCTATGGACTTTTACAGTTAGAAAAGAGAATGTCTAGTCTCATCATAATCAAAACAAGGTAGTGCAATTTTTTTCTCCAAGACACAGTGCTTTCATTGTGACATTACACATGCAGCATTCAATCTGGTTTAACCCACACATCATAAATGAGCTTGTCCAAAATATGTCAAATACTTTAATGCTGATCTTGCCATGAAATGTACTTGTGGCATTTACATAGTAAACTTCTAAGAAATACTGAACAAGGAGTGTTGTTGTTGTTGGGTATAATGCCATTTTTCTACACATGATAGGATACATGGCAGCCAGTATAACTGGTGAGGAAGAACCAGGAACAACCCCAGGAAGAACCACTTTTTCACATCCCCACATTGGCCAAGCCCAAGACTCGAACCCATGACATGGCATACAGACTGAGGTGAGATGGCATTGATCTCTAAGGTTAAGCACTTCAGACAACTAGGCCCATGAATATGGAGTGAAATAAAATGAATAATCAATTCTCCAAAATAGCACCCATTGCTGAAATAGTACATCAAAACTACACATGACATGTATAACTTGTACTTCATTTGAAAGCATACAAAACTAATGAACATGAATTTATTGAAACATTTACAGGAATTAAAATTAAACAACTTAAAATTAGAAACACAGGAGAAGTACAAGATGCATTTTTTATGAGAAAGAAGCAGAAGAAATTCTTAAAGAGGATGATGTTTGTAATTCTTTTCTACATTTTCAGAGCATAATGCATCAAGTAGTCAAATGAAGAGATATTTATTAGAATACAGAACATAAGTATGTGGGAGGATTTATTTTAAAGAAACAGGTTTAAAAAAAGCTTGCAGAATTTAATGGCTATAACAATACTCATCAGATATGGCACCAACTGAAGCAATAAACAGATAAAATAAGAAAACAGATCAAAATTATCACTTAATTTGTCTGGATGTGTAACAAATAATATTTTTGCAACATGTAAATTCAAATATGGACGGATTGTTAGGACAAGAGATAAATAAAAATAGCATTTTTACATAAGACACATTAAAGAATGACAAAGAATTAATAAACCCTGTGATATATAAAAGTAGAAATTTTAGATGGTGAAGTAATAAAGAGAATTTTTTTTTAAATAGAGCCATCTCTTTACTCAAACAAGAGTTTTGTCAAGAAATGAATCAATGATAATGTAAAACTATTTTTATGGGAAATAATACGAAAACTTAAACTTAAGACAAAAGTAAAATATATTTAACCACTCTTTCCATGCAACACCAATACATAATTCATTGTGTCTAAAGTAAATATTAAATTGTGTGCAGATGTTGGAAAGAGAAGTTAAAGGCACTTTACTGCTGGCTTCGACTCTACTTGGCTTATCCTTAATTCTAGTTTTAAAATATCCCAAATAAATATCCAATCAAACAAGCATGCAATTATATCAAGCAATAACATGGCTAAATTTAGTCTAAAATCAATGATCTTCTATTATTATTTTTCCTAGCTTTTTTCATCTACCCTATAAGCATTGTTGTGGGAACCTTTTGCACCAAATATGAGAACTAAGGGTCACTGTAAACAAGGATGCATCCTGGAAAGAGCCATATACATGCTGAATGTGGGTATTTGGGAGTAAATAGGTTTTGTGTTAACAAGAAACATGAACATAAACAATAGGAACTCATGAAGGTGACCTCAATGAAAGTTTAAAGATAACTTAAAATGATATAATACTTTCTATCATATTCTGTATTGTTAGTCATAAAAAAACATAATTCCATTGTTAACAAATATCAAATTTCTACAACACTAATTTCAATGTGTTATAATTGGTCAAAGTCGAAGTATATAAGCTGTGTCTAAACTTTGAAGCATGCAGACTTAACTGATTGGTATGGAGTTTACATCCAACATTTTTTGCCAGCTTTTGATGATCATTCCCAGTGGTTAATTAGTAACATGTAGTTCAGGTTTCACACGAGTTGCCCATTTCAAGACATGCAAATATGCACATGTACTAATAGTGTGCAGCGACACAACAACATCATATATTTTCTTATTTATAAATTCTGTGTGACTCTGTTATACTTTTGCACATAAATTCATATTTCATACATAGTATTACATTTTCATACCCATAACAAAAATAGATAATTACATGGAGTGAGAAAATCTAATGTATGCCTGCATACACGGAGACAGGCTGAGCCTGGTGGCTGAGCTTAAGGTTTCACGGTCCTTTTTGAATGCTCCAGTACTGTTTTGTGTCAACAAACCATGCAAGGTCATTTATAATACATCTCCGAGCACAAATGAAATGTGTTACTTCCAAACTACTTACAAAACAGCAAAAGTTCACAATGTTGGATGAGCAAGTGCTGAAAGAATTAAACCAAAATATTCTTAATAATATGCATACACATGTAGTGTAAGCAGTAGTGCAATCCATAATACAGACTACAGTAAAAACAAACACTCTGATAAATTATTCACTTTTTGTTATCTCAAAGGAGAAGAAATACCTAAGATTTAGAACATGTAGAAATCTAAAGTATTGTTTTCATCTATTTCCATTTCAATCAAGTAAGTTACCTTGTTTGTCAGCTTCAGGATCATCATAGCACTCGACAATTTGTGATGCTTCCATCTCAACACTTTGCATCTGTTCTCCTACCTAGATCAAATATACCAGAAATGCAACTGAAGGTAATTTCTGATCCTGAAAAACCATTTGATTTTCTACTAAAATGTGTTTCTTCAATAATACTTAATCAATCATAATATCTTAGGAGAGCAACTACGTCACAAATCCAGCCTTCTGTAATAAAAATTGCTCCAGAAGTTGACAGCTACTAGCAATACCCCCCCAAAAACACAAACATCAAACACAGAAATAATACAAAATACATTGAAATACACATATTTTTACTGAACTACTCATGAACATGAATGCATTATGAATTGCATTTGTTTGAATAATATAAAAAACAAACTGATTTAAGTGATTCTCATATGATTCACTTTTTACCTATTTATAGCATAATCCATGCTAATGACGCCATGTGGTCATATTTGATTGGACAGGTATGATAATTAGTGAAACATGTTATATACAGAATGAAAATGAAAACTATCAAAGTACCAGACACATTCACCAAAATTATATTATATATTTACCTTAACTGTAAAGAGCTTTTCAAATATAAAAAAATTCATTTAGGTTTGATTTTGTTGTTGTTGTTGTTGTAGTGTTTAACGCCATTTTTCATCACAAGATAGGCTATACATGGCAGCCAGCATTAATGGTGGAGGAAGAACCCAGGAAATCCCCGGAAAGAACCACCGACCCTCGAGAAGCTACTGGCAAGCTTTCTCACATACTGACATTGGCCGAATCTGAGACTTGAACCTACGCAGACAGAGGTGAGATGGCAGTGATCCATAACGGAGAGCGCTTTAGACCACTCGGCCACTCGGGGCTCCTTTAGGTTTGATTTAAAAGCTTTCTAAATATTTGACAATAGTGGAATATGTATTTATACAATGCTTTTGGAGATATGACCGAAGATTGTAATTCACAAAATCACAAATATCAAGCACAATAATTTAAATAATCGATTTAATTAACTGCATTAATTATCTTGTGCAAGTTTTTTCTATGAACATGATAAATTAATGGCAAACTTACCAGGACTAGGAGACTATAAATATGCCAGAAAACACATTGCTAAACAGCAGAATATGTCAGAACTTTTTATCAAATTAAATCCAGGCAAACTCGCCTGAACTATTTCAAGGTGACGGCCAAACATTGGGAGAAGCAGGTGTACAAAGTTCAAAATAGTCACTTTAAACGACTGTTTTTGCACCGCATATTTTCATGTCAGATGACACTTTTCTTATACTGGTTTCCTAAAATTGTTATATAAATTAACATTAAATGGCAATCTCAAAATCAGGTTAAAGTAGAAAATCAGCAACCATCTCCATACAAGAAAGGCTCTTTTCATATGTCTGAGAGATGAAATTTTGTATACATTGTGATTAATTTTATTCTAATGAACCTTGATACATCCAATGAGTCATAATCTGCTTCTGATTGTACTACATGTACACTGTTGAAAAGCTGACAAGCATGCAGATAGTTCCTCCATTTAATGACTGCCATGTCCCTTTCTTAGTTATAATTTGTCTTCTTTTACAGCCCATCTATTCTGATAGTTGGCAATGTATATTATCAATGATCCATAAACACATTTTGTACTTGATTTCCTTAAATTCAAACCATAGCCTGAGATTCATTTGCTAAGATGGGCTAGGGGTGTAGCATGCAATGCTGAATGATTCTTTTGAGTACTTTACTTCAAATGAATCAAATCATACTTGTTTTTGACAATCTATTTAATGCTTTTTGCATTGTAAAGGGACTATAGCATTTAGCAATGTTCATTTTTCTAGTTTGTTGACATGTGTCTCCTTGGTAAATGTGCTGCAAATACTCGTATAGTAACAAACAAAATTTGTATAATGTAGCCTCATTGTTCAAGAAATCTGATAGCCCAATGCCCAGGTCCCCTCCAATTTGAGACTGGGTACATACTATTCTAAAAGAAGTGCCCATGGGCTTGTAAAAAACAAAACAATCAATTTGTCAGAGAAAACTGATCTCACTCTTCACAACAATGATAATTTAAACTTGAGATTGATTATTTTATACTAAAAGAAAATTTACCAAAATGCTGCAATGATTTTATCTAAAGTGGCAAGCTCTACTCTTGTCACAAAAATAAGAGAGGAGTGAAAAAAAAAGAGGAGGAAAAGGAGGAAACAATCAAAGTTCAATATTAACATAACACTTCAACATCCATGTCTCTTTATTCCTGCTCAACTCTGTTAAAGCTCTACTGACATCAAAATCTTTAAAGACTTTTCCTCTAGTTGTAGGAGAATTGATTGTTTTTTACCTTTGCCTGTGCCGTTTCTGTGTATGAATATTGTTCTGCACTGTGATCTCCCTTTCACACTGATCTGCTGTCTGAAGGGGCATATAAATAGCTAGCTTACCCAGCTTGAACAAGTTGGGAAACTGTTCTCTGTGGTTGTCATGTACAACTTTCTACAGCTCATAGGTATTTTCTTTTGGATAATTTTGCTCCAAAATAAATCTTTTCTTTAACACAAGCTCTGCCAAAGTTTCACTTTCTTAGATCAGTGCTTTGGCAACTACTATGCCAGATTTCTTATCTACTCCATAATGCTATATTATGGTTTTTTAAGTCCATTAATGCTATAGTGTCTTTTAAAACCCCCAGATATTTTGATCAAATAAATACTTGTACAGTACTTTTAAATTTTATTTTATATTCTTATTTATTCAATTTATCATAAACCCTTAAATGGATATATAGTTTTGTATCATAAGAACCTGCACAGCTATTTGTTTGAGAAAAGAAATTAAATCTGCAATTTACTTTTAAATTGTCTGTATTTTAAGCAGGCTTGGCATTCTGCCTTTTCTTCATATGATTTTGAAATACTTCTGAAAGGGTCCACCTGCATGCCATCTGTTTTTGTCCATCTGGCATGTACATCTGATTCATATTCAACATTATGTTTGAGTTCAAATCATTCATTGGTATCTCATTAACAGATCCAATAATCTGATATGGTTCACAGCATTAAAAATTATTGACATTGTCTCTATCATCAGCTAGTATTTACCAAATGAAACCATCATCTTAAGAACCACGTCAGGAATAAGCCATTTTGGTGTTCTAGATAGCTCATATCTTAATCACACATTTTGAAAGCCTCCTTAATGCAAGGTTCAAACTACAACAGAAAGTTTATTCCAGGGTGAAATGTGCCAATGAGACTTAGTTTAACAATCTTAATGTCAAGCTGAAGAACCCAGATGTGTAAATAGTTGCTTACTTGAAAAGTAACCTGAAAACAGTTGCCTACCTGAAAAAAATTGTTTGATCAAACTCTGTTCAAAAATATAGTTGCTAAATTCTGATGCAAGATCACATAAATATTCAAAAGTTTCCTTCATAATATTAGCCAATTTGCCAAGTTTTATTAAATTTAGGTCAAAAATATGGTCCTCCAAATTGTAAGAAACTCTCCCAATCATAGACAAGATCACCTCATTATTATGTGCTGATCCTGTTCATAATAAAATAAATTACATATCTTGATGTTATATGCTTACTTATCAAGTTTTATTTTAAAAAATGTAATACAGTAGTCACTAAAGTGCTGAATAAGTCCATGAATCAAATATGAAATCACCTCATTAACATGCATGGATCTTTCTCATAATTGTACTCATCTACAATCAAAATTGATTTAAGTAAACATATTTATCAAGGTTGATTAAAATCTGATCAGACATATGGTGTTGAACAAATCACATACAAGATTGTCACTTTTATTTTGTGCATCCCACACAACTTAGAATTCTTGTGCAACCATGATGCCATTTACTTGACATATGATTAAAATCAAATAAAAAATAGGACTTTATGAGTGGCAAGAAGCTCAACCAGATGCAAAGTAATGTCATTAATACGAACAGATGCATGGATCATGGTCTTTTTGTCCAAGATCTTGATTTTCCTTACCATACCATAAGATCAATTGGCCTTACAGTCAGGTAAACAAAAGGAGAACAGCTTGAGATCATTGTAAACACTTGTATAAAAAAATCTGGTTAATATTATTTGATACTGACAACATGTTTATAGCATGTTTATCTTCTCTAGAATTTACAATTTTCATATATACAATAAACTAAAATGACATACCAGTCATTAAATTATGTTTCCGGATTTGAGCAATTTAGAAAATAATATTGTACATAAAGGAATCAGAATCACCTAGGAAGATTTTCTCATGTGTAAAAAAAAATTAAAAGGAGAATACATTTTTAATGCAGATATGATATATGATACCATTCATACATTTCCCATTATAATTTGTACTAATGTTTCACCAATATAGATGTAAAAATGAATTCTCATGTGTCCATCTACTGAAACATCTTTATTCAATTTATTTGACTTCAAAATTCTTATTCAACATCTTACATTTTGGAATATTAAAGAAAGGCTCCATGCATCGTACTGAACAATGATGATATAAAGCAATAAATCTGGTATAGAAAATAGATGTTGTAAATGCTGTGTTGATGCTTAGGATTGCCAAAATCACCAATGCCAATAAAACAGTCTGACAGTGATTAATTACAACTCAAATGCAAAAGGTGATCCAGAATGTTTAGACTTTGAAAGCATTTGCTTCTGATCTAAATATATCAACCTGTAAAATTTGTATGGTGTCAAATTTGTCAGCTGCACTGGAACTCCATCCACAGTCCAGAAATGGCTGTCATATTTCACTACATATGCCTGCCGATATTTTCAGGAGTTTTGCAAGACAGCAACACTATGGAGGTTATAACATGCCCATCAAGTGCCTAGCCCACGAACACACTGTGGTAATCAATCTGTGCTGACCATACTTAGTTTAAAATAGTTTATTCACCCTTTCAGTAAAGTCAATATGATATATGTACTATATTCTGGTTTATGATTTAAATACAATAAACTTGACATTATCCTTTTAACTTGACTAGGTATCAGTATTAACACTTGGTAATAATCAAGTTCACAACTGAAGGAAATATATGCCCACTTAACAATGCAATAATTAATAATTACCTGAGCTGACGGTGAAGGAATTGTTTCCAAACTGATGAGTTGGTTGCTTTGATCACTCACCAACCCAAATTCTTTTGTCTGCAAATCTTCTACAAACAAGATTAGATCTGCATTAAAATAATTAACAATGGAGATCATCCAAACCTACTATTCACCTCATTACTCTCTTCTGGTTTATCAATGACCCATCCCAACCCCAATACAGAACCCCATGCTCAGTGACAATTTACTTATTCTCTTTTCACAAAATGGCCAATATAAAAAAAATGCACAAAATTATTATGAAATTTGCCCATTCCTGTATTTTCTATACTTAGCATAAAAGCAATTTACAGCAATACAAAATGATCTACAAATAAATGTACTACTATTACTTAAATATTATCTTTCGAATAATGTAAAACATACTTCCCACAGATTTGAACTGCATTGCTTTTTGGGGTTCTTTAACATTTTAAACAAAAGTCCCTTGAACCAACTGACTTCCTACTGGGTGGATAGAATTTTCAAGAATTCAAAATAAGACCATTTTTACCTTTTAACAGATAAAATGTTTTTCACAATAGCCAGATTGTAGTGGACATAGTGGATATTTGATGGGCAGTATTTTAATTTATTGCAAACCAGACATCATAAGTCTTTTGGTCAAAATCCAATGTCATACTGATCGTCCATTCATGGGTAATAATGACAGGAAGATTTTCATGACAATCACCTTGGCAGCCATGCTGGATGTGTGGCTAGTATCATCATTTAGAACCAACTAGGTATTATAGCAACTCTACTGGTGAAAACCCCATGCTGATCCATCTGGGAGTAGTGATAACAATGCTTTCAAGATAGCCACTATGGTGACCATATGGAGGGTAAGTCATTTCCATTTAGGACCAAGCAGACACCATACGAAGTCCTCTGATGAAACCCCAATGTCTAAATGACTTTCCTTTATAAGGAATATATTGCATATAATATGATCAACATGTTAATTTATAATCAACACCATTTTAAGAAGTTTTTTTAGTGAAAGCCCCATGTAGATATGGCCATTCATTCAGGAAAAGTAGTGATAAAAAGATTCTCAAACTGGTGCACTGTGGCTGCCATATTTGACCCCAGATCAGCACCACTTTAATTTAGGACTAATTAGTCATCCTAAAGAAGTCTTTTGGTAAACCCATGTCATTATAGCTTTCTGTTCAGCAGGAGATGTGATAAGAAGGTTTTCAAGATGACTGACATAGCAGTCATACTGCACATCAGATCAACAATTTTTTTATTTAGGACCACCTAGACAATTAAATAAGTCATTTATTGAAAACCCCATACTGATATGAGCATACATGTAGTAGGAGCAGCGATAACAAGATTTTCAAGATGGCAAGTGTTGTGGCCATACTGGACATCAGATCAGCACCATTTTCATTTAATACTATCTAGACATCATAAGATGACTTTTAGTGAAAACCCAATGTTGATATGACCATGTATTCAGTAGAATTAATGATAACATGGTTTTCTGCTGTCATGGCCATAATGGACATCAGATCAGCACCATTTTCATTTGGGCTATCTAGAAATCATCGTAAGTCTTTTGGTGAAAAACCCATGTTGATATGACCATTCATGTAGTAAAAGTCAGGATAACAAGAATTTCAATATGGCTGCTGTAGTGGATGTGTAAGCAGCACTATTTCATTTTGGATCAAATAGACCATGGGATCAATGTGTAAACTTTCATGGCAATCCTCCATGCAGTTTATAGGGAGTAGCGATAATAAATGTGAGCTAATGGATGGATGGACATAAAAACACAGCTGAGTTAAAAAAAAAAAACAAGGTAGATGCTCCATGTGAGATAACTTAAATTATATATAGTTACAGCTTACATAATAATGAATGCAAAAAAGTCATGTTACAATCATTTGATTTTGTATTTTTTAAAAAGACAAGATTTTCAATACAGCTGCAAAAAGCACCATTTTCATCTGGGACCAAGAAGACCATGTAATTAATGTGCAAAGTTTCATGACAATCTTCCAGGCAGTTTATGGAGAGTAGTGATAACAAGCTTGTGCTAATGGATGGTTGGACATCAAACAATATATGATAGAAAATGAAACAAGACAGACAACAGACCATCCCATAAGCTCTTCTGGTCTATGACTAGTAGAATTTAAACAACAAGGTAGATGGTCCATAAGGGATAACTGAAATCTCCAAGTTAAAGTTTACATAATAATTAATGCAAAAAATGCATGTGACTAACATTTGATATTGCAAAAAACAACAAGTCATTACTGCCATTTTCAAAATTCAAAGGGAATAAGACATTACATTTTGTGGTCAGCAAGATATGTAAATAGAATATTCATGTAGTGGGTAAAAACAAATATTTTTTCTGATATTGACCAAACTGAATAAGTAATACATTTAGGCAGTCTTTTTAAAAATACTTGTAACAGGCAAATATGCAGCAGTAGCAGACAAACAAATTTACTTTTGCAACCACTTTTCTTTTATTCCATAATTAAAACAGTGAATACCTTGTAGACCAATTCTGCCTTTCTCCACGATGTCAGGAAGCATTTTGAGAGTTTCTTTCATTTCAGCAATGTCTGCATCAGTTTTGTGCCAACGTTTCCTTAAATCTTCTATATCTTCCTGCTTTGCAGTTTCAATGCACTCTGAAAACAAATATGAGAATACATCCTGTTATTTTGGTAAATGGTAATCCTTTTATTTTGTTTTGCAGAACAAAGGTTTGAAAATAGAAATAATTTGATGATATTCTGCTTAGATGTACCGGCTTTAAATGTTTTAAGAAATTTAAAATTCTGAGGTATAACGAGAATCATTGCTCAAAATCTGGCATTTTTTTTTACCCATTTCTTTAAACAAAATAATGAGAAAATCCATTATTTCCCATTTTGTGGCTGATTATATAACATGACTGAAAATTGACCTATACCAAACTATTCATATGTCAAGGACACACACACATCACAAATCAGTCAAATATTGCATGAATTACTATTCACATACTGTTACAGCACCAGTTTTCTGATGTAGATGAAGTTTTCCGATGTAGATGGCTGTCACCGGATTATTCTTTCCACAGAAGAATTAACATGGCAAATTATGATCATAAAACAATGGAAAGTGTCTTTATAGTTGAATATGTATAAAACAATGGAAAGAGTCTTTATAGTTGAATATGTACCATATAAAAATGCACCTACTGATTATGTTAAAATTTAAAACGTAAATAAAGAAAATAATAAAGTTTTTGAAAAAATGGAACACATCTACACTTACAACCGAATATGAGTGTACCAAGTTTTCCAGCTTTAAAACTGGCATACAAGGAGAGTACATGTACCTAACATGGGTTTCATGAATATAAGAAAAAAACTTAATTCATATTTTTACTTTCACAAAATTATGATTTAATATGCTGCATAGAGTTTGGTTAAATGCCTCCATTACAACTATAACAGCAAAGTAGTCTAACTACAAGCCCAGTAAGGGTCAAATGTGGCTTGCATGTCATTTTTTGTGGCCTGTTGTACACAATATATATATCATGTATGGCTTTACATGTTTGATCCATGTGGCCCACAGTGTTGAAGATGTTAGACCACCTGAATGACACTATAAAGGAATTTTGATGATAATATAATGAAAACATTATGAGAATTGATTACACTACTGAGAACTGATTATACAAGCTAGAAAACACAACCTTGTCATGAACATTTTCTTTTTACAAAGTTAGAACCTGTGTTCCTTCCATGAAAAGGTGTTATGCTGTCAAGTGAACTTGCCATTATTGTCAATAAGATGTTCAACTGCTAACTTAACGACAACTTATCGGACGACAACTTATCAGACTAAGACATCTGGATATAAAACATAACTACCCTCCCTATTATGCACCAATGAATGAAGATAAAATGACAAGGTGAAGTGAGGAAGTCAGAAGATGGTTTTAACAACATGATCCAAAGATGAATGATTAAAAAAGCCCCAACTGTAACAATAACCCTGATCTCATGGGCTTTGACATTCAAGAAAGAGAGATCTCTTTCAAAGTTACCAGTGAAGTTTAAACAATTCCTTTTCAGCTGTTGGAGCATGAATTTCACTTCTCCTTTCAGATTTTATTGTCATGTATATTTGATTTAATTTACATTTGATTTAATTTAATTGTTTGTAAGTTTTATAATCTTTTTATTTTCAATTTCATTAAATGTCAAATTTAGTTTACTAGAAATTTGATATTTTCCAGAAATTAGTTTGACCTAACCTAGGTGTAACTCATTCAATAAATCTGCTACAAGTTTTAGGAATTATCTTGGTCCACATCAGTTAATAAATCTTTTTACAAGTTTTAGGAATAACATGGGTGCAAGTCAGTCAATAATCCAGCCTATAAATTTTAAGAACAACTTGGGTGTAACTCAGTCAATGAATCTGCTTACAAGTTGAACAATATTTTAAGTTCATAAGTAAGTGCAAAATTTATTCCAGATATTTCCAGGCAAAGCATGGAAATCATGTATAATGAGCAACAATGTAATGACAGAAACTGATATATATATACCAAAAATTATATCTGGTAAATTTATGCAGATAGAATAGAGTGTAGTATTTTGCCAGATGATTGCTGTAGTAGGATATTGAAAAACAACAATAATAATAATATTAACAATAATAATAAAAATAATACAACAATTTTATGGAAAATAATAAACTTGTCATGATGATTTGCATGTGGGTCACAAACTGATGCCTTGGTTGAAATAGACTGCATAATGGTTAATTTTCTTTGACACCAAATCCCTCACTTGAAGAATCCAGTTTCATTTCTTACATGTGCATCCTATATTTATCCATCCAGGTTAGACTCAACATCTTGATGGACTCCACTGTATGTCCAGTGGAAACGTAGTGGTTGGCAAGTTTTACATTGATTTTGTTGCATATATGACTAATGTGGTTATTATATCATTTTCTGAAGTCAACATTTTTGCCAATAGCACAGGTTATGTATATCAGTAGATAAATTTTCAGGGCCCAACAATCTAACCTCTAATTTGTTAGAAAACTAATTTGGTCTCAGGTATATGGTTTCAGATTAGGCAGAGTTTGTCAATGCGCAACCAAGATACTGCCTTCTTATTAGAGATGTGAATAAGGTGAATGTATTGAATTCTGCAGTCTCCTCACAACAAGTGATGCACTAGGTGAAAATCTGATACTAGCTGTTTTGATTAGTACACAGGTTCTTCTCTATCACAAATTTTTCTTTGACCAAAATCAAACAATGAAATAGCCTGTGGGTCATACAGCACGATTCAAAAAATGCTCATACAATATAAATAACACTGTTCACATAACCCTGAGTATGTTATTTATTGTCAACATAATGGCAGGCAAAGAAAACAAATCTGCAAAAGAGTTGCTTTTGTGAGTGTAGGTTATCAGTTCACACATGAAATTAACAAGTCAGTGGCAAAGGAAACAAACCTTTTTGATGGTTTCTGTCATACTAGGTTATTAGTTTGCACATGGCCATCTATCTTCAAAAAGTGTCTGAACCTACATGTATATAGGGTGACGTTTTGTGAGGATTTGTGGAAGAAAAAAAAGATAATTAATGCAGTACAATACAGTACAGTTTAAACGGAATTCAACTTGCTGAATCTTAATATTGCTCTCTCTCTCTCTCTCTCGTTTATCTGAGACTAACATATATTTATGTTGTGCCCCTGACCACAGATCTGTTATTAAGTTGTTGTTGTTGTTGTGGGGTTTAATGCCATTTTTCAGCACTAGATATGCTATAAATGGCGGCCAGTATTAATGGTGAAGGAAGAACCCAGGAAAACCCCGGAAAGAACCACTGACCCACGAGAAGCTACTGGCAAGCTTTCTCACATATCAACACTGGCCAAATTGTTATTAAGTCCATGAATACATCTTTTATCACATGATGAGAATGATCTTAACTTTATCATCATCTCTATATTGCATAAACAGTACATGGTCAGTTATGTTTTAGGGAAAAAAATATTTTTGTATGTTAATGCACTCACTTCACTGCAACCGTGAGAACTACTCTTTCTAAAGTTATACTCATCCCTCTATAATCTTGTGACTGGATGTCGGAAGAAATCACATTGTGTTAATGAGACCTCATGCATGGGGTAAATATTGAAACTTGTGCAATTTTGTCTCACTTCAGTCAGGTATGAATGCAATTTTATTATAAATCTGTTTGACATTTGTCTTTCATTTGATTCTTTTCACTGCAGGATCTGCAAATATCACTACTTTCATATGATAAGTATATTGTGTGAATTGCAACAGAAATAAGGAAATGAATGTGTCTGTTCAGTTTGATAACAATTAGTATTGAGGGAAGAAAATGGATTCATTGTGCAAAATTTAGTATTAATACAGTTTACAAGGCATTGTGATTAGAACACGCTTGCTGGGGTCATACACAGTAAACCATGACCATTTTATCAAGACCACATCCACTCCACGGTGTGTCATCTGTGACGATTCCATGAGAAAGTGAGATGTCCAGATCAAGCTATTCTCCGACAGCCATTGTGGCAACTCCATCAGGATGCACAGAGCAATGGTGGAGGGATTTTTCCTTAACCCTCTCCACTCTCCAACTCCAGCATGATATGTAGGGTTTCAATAACTCAAGTGTGCTGTACTGTACTCAAATAATCTGTTTTAAGAGGATGCTTTTTTTTTGCTTTCATGATTTTATACATTAAAATGGCATTCAAAATGTGGGTCTTATTAGATATTAAATCTTACACACACACAATACTTATATTCCCTACTTAACAGCCCTGGGGCTGTTATATTTCTCAAGGGGGGGGGGGCATTTATTAGAGCACAATAATGAAAACTAAATTTGTTATTTTGATCTACTCTTACAATGACCACATGTACATCTCTGCCCCTGAATTTGGTCCTTTTAAATATCAGCACACTCTTAGTTAAAATGGTCAATCAATCAACACATTTTCCCACTAAGCAGCTGGTTGAAGTAGGACTGGTAAGTCTTTGAAGTTGCTGCCCACCTAACACATCATGTTTAACACTGCTTGTGTGCCTGTGACTTTAGTAATTTTTAAATTGATATATACATTGTAACATTGTGATCAAGTGAGACTGGTGCAGCATTCTGTTGTAATCATGGATCTTAAGGAGAGTCTTATAAAGTTTTAAACTTTCTGCTCTTAAAAGATGGAGAGGGAGATATTAATTTTATAGGGGGCATATGTTTCAAAATGTGTATGATTGGTGATTGCTGATTTACAATGTCCACTTTCTTATTTGTATCACCAACTTGCTGATTTACAAATCAACAGGAATCTATCATGATGATGGAAGACATACATCATAACATTCTGCTACAAAAATGCAAAATTTGAAAACTATGAAATGAAAACAATTGATAATGTCAATATTTAATCATGTATCTAAACTACCAGTCAATAAAAGCACATGCAGGTTTTCTTTGCATCAATAAATTCTGTAAAATGTTCAAATTACCAGACGAATATACTAAATGGTGAGTAGCTTCAGTAAAAATCTTACCTTTGCTCACAACATCAACTTTACTTTGAAGAATTTCTACTTGCTGCTTTATATCACCAACTTGCTCATTTACAATGTCAACCTGCTGTTTTGTATCACCAACTTGCTGAATTACAATGTCCACTTTCTTATCCGTATCACCAACTTGCTGAACTACAATGTCCACTTTCTTATTTGTATCACCAACTTGCTGATCTACACTGCCAACCTGCTGAATTACAATGTCCACTTTCTTATCTGTATCACCAACTTGCTGAACTACAATGTCCACTTTCTTATCTGTATCACCAACTTGCTGACTTACAATGTCCACTTTCTTATTTGTATCACCAACTTGCTGATCTACACTGCCAACCTGCTGAATTACAATGTCCACTTTCTTATCTGTATCACCAACTTGCTGATCTACACTGCCAACCTGCTGAATTACAATGTCCACTTTCTTATCTGTATCACCAACTTGCTGATCTACACTGCCAACCTGCTGAATTACAATGTCCACTTTCTTATCTGTATCACCAACTTGCTGAACTACAATGTCCACTTTCTTATCTGTATCACCAACTTGCTGACTTACAATGTCCACTTTCTTATTTGTATCACCAACTTGCTGACTTACAATGTCCACTTTCTTATTTGTATCACCAACTTGCTGAATTACAATGTCCACTTTCTTATCTGTATCACCAACTTGCTGATCTACACTGCCAACCTGCTGAATTACAATGTCCACTTTCTTATCTGTATCACCAACTTGCTGAACTACAATGTCCACTTTCTTATCTGTATCACCAACTTGCTGACTTACAATGTCCACTTTCTTATTTGTATCACCAACTTGCTGACTTACAATGTCCACTTTCTTATTTGTATCACAAACTTGCTGACTTACAATGTCCACTTTCTTATTTGTATCACCAACTTGCTGAATTACAATGTCCACTTTCTTATCTGTATCACCAACTTGCTGATCTACACTGCCAACCTGCTGAATTACAATGTCCACTTTCTTATCTGTATCACCAACTTGCTGATCTACACTGCCAACCTGCTGAATTACAATGTCCACTTTCTTATCTGTATCACCAACTTGCTGAACTACAATGTCCACTTTCTTATCTGTATCACCAACTTGCTGACTTACAATGTCCACTTTCTTATTTGTATCACCAACTTGCTGACTTACAATGTCCACTTTCTTATTTGTATCACCAACTTGCTGAATTACAATGTCCACTTTCTTATCTGTATCACCAACTTGCTGATCTACACTGCCAACCTGCTGAATTACAATGTCCACTTTCTTATCTGTATCACCAACTTGCTGAACTACAATGTCCACTTTCTTATCTGTATCACCAACTTGCTGACTTACAATGTCCACTTTCTTATTTGTATCACCAACTTGCTGACTTACAATGTCCACTTTCTTATTTGTATCACAAACTTGCTGACTTACAATGTCCACTTTCTTATTTGTATCACCAACTTGCTGAATTACAATGTCCACTTTCTTATCTGTATCACCAACTTGCTGATCTACACTGCCAACCTGCTGAATTACAATGTCAACTTGCTGCTTTACATCACCAAAATCACCTGTGGAAAACAAATATTGTTTATGGACATTGAATAGTCTTAAGGAAAAATTGTCACTTTCAAAACTGTAATTTTAGAAAATTCATTAAATGAGAATCAATGGTCCCCACAGCAAAATATATGGCTTGAGTATTATAATTAAGGAATGAGTGTAGGGAGACTACACTGCCAAAATATATGGCTTGAGTATTATAATTAAGGAAAGAGTGTAGGAAGACTACACTGACAAAATATATGGCTTGAGTATTATAATTAAGGAAGGAGTGTAGGAAGACTACACTGCCAAAATATATGGCTTGAGTATTATAATTAAGGAAAGAGTGTAGGAAGACTACATTGCCAAAATATATGGCTTGAGTATTATAATTAATGAAAGAGTGTAGGAAGACTACACTGACAAAATATATGGCTTGAGTATTATGATTAAGGAAAGAGTGTAGGAAGACTACACTGCCAAAATATATGCCTTGAGTACTATAATTAAGGAAAGAGTGTAGGAAGACTACACTGACAAAAGGATATGAGATATGATTCAGAAACTGCTCCACTTATCTATCAGCCCATCCATGCATTCGTCTAAACATACAAATGTATCTACGTTCTTTTGTTTTTGCTGTTTCTTGAGGTAACCTCTCTTTTCTGGTGGTAGGTCTCATAATTTTCATTTTACAACTACTAGTGTATTGAGTTAATAGTATTATTTCATGGTTTTCTCAGTTGTTTTTAGAAAACTTTATTCATTTCCGTAAACCTTCCCTACAAAACCACAGCAAAGTGTTAGGAATAACTAAAGTGTAACTCAGTCATTACATTAACTCATTAACTCCTGGAGATTTTTATTTTAGCCTCAAACTGGAGTAGGATTCACATTTCTGAGGTTACTTCTAAATACCTCCAGATACATCTGCTTCCAAAAGATTTTTGTTTAGCCAGATGCCTAGTTGTGTTAATGACGTTGTTTGAGATTGATTATTTCACTCATGCATGTGCAGAAAGGTAATAATTGGAGTTTTTTTTGTTGTTGCTTATTGGATCCATCAGTTTTTGTGTCCTGGCCATGTTTCACTCCAACTCTCAAACTTATATGTTTTTCAAAGGCAGACATGTCATGTGTGCAGTTAAGACTGGTCTGCTTTAGATCTCATATGAAAAGTCTAAAATCAGGACACAAAATCTGTTTCCAAATACCAGCTAATTTTTGGTAATAAAAAAAAGGTGTTAAAAAATGTTTTCCTGCTATATATTGTAAAGCAAAGAAGAAAAGTCCAGATCATTTAGTATTACCGTAGAACTACATTTGTCTAGTTTTCCATTATACCACCCACTCTGGAGTAACATAAATGATATTGACAGTACAGAGCTCAGAATTAGGGTACCACCTCAAGACATGTACATGTGGCACATGGGGTTTATGAGTCAAACTGGCTTAATAAGTAGTTCAATACTTCCTGAAAGAAATCTTCTAACCCATCAAGTTGATAAGTTTAACCAAGTAAATACTGTTTCACCTACAACAGTCCTTTTAATATGATGTCAAAACTATGCAAGTATGTAGTGTTGAAAATCTGAATTTAAAAAAATCGCATATTTGTAATCATGCGTGCCTTTAAGATTTCACTATAACAAAGATAACAAAACACTGAATAGAAAAGAAAACTGAACCATGGCTACAAATTGCAATTCCATTCTTATGCTTTCTTGGAGGTTTTGTTTTGATGCTAATCTTCCCTTATTTCTTCCTTAAACGTGACTAAAACATATCACAGATCCTCTCAGAATTTGTCTGATTTTAATTAAAAAAGTAGAATGACTTAATTTCAGTAAATATTACATAAATAAAAGTAAAGTTTGAATTGTTTTCAAATAAATGCTTAAATTTGGACTCAAAACATTTGAAAATCTACAAAATGACTTTGTGATTACATTTATGGATAAACAGTTTAAGGATTAAGGTAAGTCATTTTTAACATGTAATTGACATTAAGCAGTTAGCAAATTAAGGAATATTTTTATTCAATTTTATATTTCATACATTTATAAAACATAATAAAAACGTTCCATAAGAAGAACTGGATGGTTTCATATACGAACTCTGAAAATGCAAACCCTACACATCTCAAGAAATTTAAAACTACAGAAGACAATTTACACTTCCACTTTGAGGCTTCGTGTTCTTTTTAAAAACTGGAAAATGTACAATCTGTGAAAATTATTCATATTTTGCTGCCTGAAAAATTCCATTTAACTGTATATAAAAGTATACACTTACCTGATAAAATAGCAATTTCCTTCATTCTGTCAATGTAGGCATCCTCAAGGGTTTTGTCCATACAGCATGAAAGAATAATATCAATCTCACTTTTGAAGTTACATTTCAGGGCTTGACTAATGGAACTAAAGTACACATCAAATCTGCTGACAACATCCTTAATATCTGTGCATAGGTTGTTGAAATCTGCAGTGTTGATTTTGGCCTGTGTGGCATGGCCATAAAGAGTGTTTCTGAACTCTCTTACTCTCTCTATGTCATCACCCAATGTTGTTCCACCAGGGGGCGGTGTTTTCCCCCACTGTATGCTGGGAGTTGGGACATTACCACAAAGGTTCCTTATTAGTGTGTACAGTGAGGAGACATCAAATTTTTCAGCAATGGGAATCTCAGGGGAAGAAGGAGATATACCTAACAACCATGTTTTTATCTTGACATCAAGTTTTCCCAGTTTGTTTTGATCTGTCTGAACTCTGTTTGGCAGATCAGATGGTGGTACTTCACATGTTAGCACCTGCCAGAGAACATCTCGTAATACATCAACCACTATCCGGCAAATACGTGCAAAGTTTGTGGTCTCCTGGCTGGATACATAAGAACTACTGCAGGAACTTGCCATGGTTGTTTAGCTGATCTGGTCCTACATGTCACATCTAACAAAGAAATATTTTAATATATATATATATATAATAAGTGAATGTATGGATGAAGGTGTTATCTGATATTGCTCTAAATGAATTCTTCATTGAAAATTATATGTGAGTAGCTTGTCATTAGTGTTATTAATGTCACTCTTAGGATACATCAAATATGGTCCAAAAAGAGCAAAGATTTCAGAAAAAAAAAGATTATTATGTCCATCATATTAAAACAGCAAACAAAGATGAAGAAACTCCAATTTAAACTGAAAGTGTACTGGTCTAACACATCTGTACCACATGTAAGTCATATATGCTGAAAACATAACATATCTGAATTACAACCCCAAAAAGTGAAAATATGAACAAGAATCCGAAGCGTTCAATCATTTATCCACTATTATCAGGGGCATATTCTTTGCCTTAACCTGATTCTTAACCTTGATTGCATTTTTTTTGAAGATCCGTGTCAATGAAATTCACTTTTTAACTGCAACCTGATTATTCACTGAGATTTCAACTTTCATTTTGACTGTCCTAGAAACAGATACAAATCAAAACTCTTAAAGTCTATTAACATTTTCAACTTCATAGAGTCAGTTAGCCAATCCACCCATAAACATGGTCGCATTTCTGATTGGATTCTGATGATAATATTCTAGTCTTCATTGGTGTCCCATGAACCTGTATCAGAACACATCTGCATCATATGACATCAGTCCATAACCCACCATCTCTGTTTGCTACTAAGAGAAACCTCCGTATGATAAATAGAACCCATCTAATGCATGACATTCAAGCAAACCCAACAACTTCATTACCAGCTACAGCAGTACAACTTGACAAGTGCTTGTGTTTATTGCTTTACAAACATGCCCCAGCAACGAAGTGCAGAATATCGATTAGAAAGTATTCTCCATGGTATAGTAGTGTTAGGGACCAGCTTCCCACTGCTAAATGAGAGTGCCATAAGGCTGAAAAGATCTGGCTTTCCACCAGCCTCACTATTCATAACCAGGTCTGTGAAGCCGCTAAGAAGAATGTCACATAGTTCATGCAGCAAAATCAGTATACTACAGTACTAAGATCATGGAAAGTTCTGGCCACAAGAGAATTTTGAGATTACGAATCAGCTAGTGTCAAGGAATAAATGAACACAACGTCCAACAATATTCTCTCTAGCTGACCTTCTGAATCTGTTTGCATATTTCTTCTATGACAAATTTCAATCTAAGTTTGACAACACAATTTCAAACGACTCACTGACACCATACAGTTGTGATACAGGATATACATGGCAACCGTTAACAGCATCTGAACCTGTCTCTATGGATCTGGCATATGCAATTGTGATGAAGAGTGACCTAAAGTCATGTGAACTCAGTGTGATTCTAACATCACTGCTGCTTGAGTGCTTAGATTCAATACTGCTTTCAATAACTGATATTATCAATACTTCACTATCATCCAGGGAATCGCCATCATTGTTCAAAACTGCCATTGTAAAGCCTCTGTTGAAGAAACTGACACTTGACCATAATGGTTTAAAGAACTACGGCCCTGCTTCTATAACCTCTCATTCAGTGGAATACTGTAATGCGTTTCTATCAGGTTCATCTCAGTATCTTCTCAAAAGTTTCAAAACATGGCTGCTTAGATCATCCTCAGAGTATGAAAAAATGAGCACACTTCCCTCTGCTATGTAGGCTTTGCTGTCTACCCATTCGATCCAGAATGAAACACAAAATCTGTTCACTATACAACATTTTGTTGACTGGTTCCAGTCCAATATACCTATCTAACCTCATCCACATATACACCCCATCTAGAAACTTATGATCATCTTCTGATACTCATATTCTCAATTTGCTTACCAGGACCCAGCTAAATGGAAAGAATTGCCCATTGATCTTAGACACAAGGATACTGTAATTTCATTCAAGAGTGCTCTTAAAACTGACAATAACATACTTAAAAACATGTTTGTTTCCTTGGTTGTTGTCAGCATCTTTTTGTTTTGTGCTTTTCATGGTGTTTGTTTTGTAGTCTTGTCACTGTGTGTGTGTGTGTGTATGTGTCATGTGTGTGTCTGTGTATTTTATGTGTTATCTAATATTGTAAGGTGCTTACAGCTTCTAAAGATTAAGTGTTGTACTAAGTCTACATTAGTATTATTATTATTATTATTATTATTATTAAAATGCCTCACAATTGTTAACGAAAAAAATTAAATCAAGAAACAGTTGGCGGTAGAACACTAAGTCTTATAAAAGCACTGTTGATGAGAAAAATGAATAGCATGTTATCAATAAGTCGGAAATAATCTGACAATGAGTTCGAAGAGTTGTCATCACTGGAGGCGGATGTGGGAGATAAGCACCCACTTCCCTTGGAAATCCCCTAATGGATTGTGTCTGACAGAGCCTCTGACAACCAAATCCAGCTCTAGGCCTTCATGAGTGGCGGAACCTGTTTAAACTGACTGGAGAAGGGATGAGAGGCCCATCTAGGAGAAGGTAAACTCTGATTTCAAACCTTCACTGCCTTGCAACTATACCCTCTCATGGGAAAGGCTAAATGAGTAAACCCCAACAGAAAATCCAGAGACGGAGTCCCTAAGGTGACTTGGCATTGCTTTCAGTGTCATCTCGGCAACTCCTGCAACGCAGCTGGTGCCATGATGTATTGGTTTGTCCTTTCCCTTGGATCCATCAGCTGCATGGAGAGGGGGGATCAGCTGCAAGGCAACAGTTGATTCTCCATATCACCCTGCCCAGGCTTGTTCCCTAGAGAGGACACTCCAACTTCGCTCTACAGCGTCGACCCAACACGGGAAGCAGCAGTTTACCAGTTATAAGTCACTGCTCGATTGGCATAGAGCCAGACGCCAGGGGTTGCTTCTGATGGTGGGAGAGACCAACAGGTTTCACTGGACAGCTACCACCCACCTCAAACTGGGCAGCATCCAGCTAATAAGGTGCCATCCTGCCACAGTTCGCCTGCCTTGCTGGGTGCATAAGGCTTAAGGTACATGAGTACCTGACAAGTGGACTGCAACTACTGCACCAAGAAATAACGAAAGAAAACCAATAAGGAAACCTCCAATCCTCAAACTAGGTATCTGGAATGTCCGGACCATGCTGACTGGGCTTTCAGATGATCTCCAGACAATCAGTGATGTTCGAAAGACTTCAGTCATCAACGATGATCTTGCAAGACTCCAGGTTGACATCGCCTCGCTACAGGAGACACGACTACCAGATTCCGGGTTCCTCAGAGAGAAGAACTACACATTCTTCTTGCAAGGAGTGAGCGCTGACAAAGCCAGAGAGTTTGGTGTTGGATTCGCTGTCAGGAACACTCTGCTGGGGATGACAGAACCCTGCCAACAAGGAAATGGAAGACTGCTATCCCTCTGCCTCCACACCACAACCGGGCCTGTCAACCTGATCAGCATTTCTGCTCCCACACTAAGCACCTCCATTGATACCAAGGATGAGTTCTACGATGAGTTAAACTAACTCATCAACAAAATTCCCAAGGAAGAGAAATTAATTTTGCTGGGCGACTTCAATGCTAGGGTGGGTGCTGACCATGACTCTTGGCCCTCCTGTCTTGGCAAGTTTGGTGTTGGGAAGATTAATGAGAATGGGCAGTGCCTTCTAGAGATGTGCTCATACCATGACCTCAGCATCACCAATTCATTCTTTCAGACAAAGCCACAGCATAAAGTGTCTTGGAGACATCCCCAGTCTAACTGGCACCAACTGGACTTGATCATTACAAGGCGGTCAGCCATGAAGGGTGTGCTTCTTACCCGTACCTTCCACAGTGCTGACTGTGACACCGACCACTCGCTGGTGTGCTGCAAAATGAAGCTTCAGCCATAGAAGATCCACCGCTCTAGGCAAGAGATAAATCACGCACTGATGTGAGCAAAACGTCATATCCAGACGAAGCTGAGGAATTCACCTATGCTCTTTCCAAGACGTTTGATTCAGAACCTCCCAACGTCAGTGCCAGCGAAAGACGGGATCACATCAGAGAGACTGTGTAAAGCAAGGCCACATGGATCTTTGGTAAGAAGCAATCAAAGAACAATGACTGGTTTGAGGCTAACTCCGCCACACTCATGCCTGCCATAGAAGAGCGTTGCAGTGCTCACCTGCAATACAAGTGATCCCATTGCCAGAAGACACTACAGGCATCAGGTCTGCCAGAAGCAAAGTGCAGAGATTAGCAATGCAGTGTGCCAATGAATACTGGCTACAGCTGTCAGAGCATCTAGTCAGCAGCAGATATCAGAAACATCAGAGGCATGTACGATGGCAAAATGAAAGCAATGGGTCCCACGAAGAAAGTGATAGCACCACTGAAGTCTGCTGCAGGCGATACCATCCACAACAAGGGCAAGCAGATGGAACGTTGACATGAAAGCTCTTGACATCGATGTCAACACCTGGGAAGAGCTCACTCTAAACAGGTCAAGCTGGCGACATGCTTTGATCAATGGTCTGAAAGCCGGCGAGGACAAGCTATGCTTGCTAGCTGATGAAAAACGATCACAGAGGAAGAAGAAGCAGCTCCAACCAACACCAGATGCAACCTCCAAGTGCAGCAAGGACTGCCACTCCTGTGTTGGACTACATAGCCACAGCGGACGTTGCACAACCACCAACCAGGACATCTCTCAGGGGCACACTTCCATCGTCTCTCGATACTAACGGATGCCAACAACAATCTGACAGTGAATCGACATAACTTGATTCTTCATCTTGGTTCTTAAAATTAAAATTTAATTTAATATGGATTGTTATAAAGATATTTGTTAACAAAATTCACTAAACAACTTTTCATGGAAATACCTCAGTATTCATGTTCAAAACGCAACCTTTCAGTAATAGATGGTAGTCAGCTGCTACATGAATTTTCAGTTTATGAAATTCCTGCAATATGTAGAATACTGCTATATTGAATTGGGAGTAGAATGACTGGATGTACAGTATTGGAATATTGAATTCTGAATAGAATGACTAGATGTACAGTACTGGAATACTGAATTCAGAATAGAATGACTAGATGTACAGAACTACTATAATGTATTGGGAGCAGAATGACTAAATGTGCTGTACTGGAATATTGAATTCTGAATAGAATGACTAGAAGTACAGTACTGGAATATTGAATTTAGAATAGAATGACTAGATGTACAGTATTGGAATAATAAATTCAGAATAGAATTATTAGATGTACAGTACATATTGAAATACTGAATTCAGAATAGAATGATTAGATGTACAGAACTACTATATTGAATTGGGAGTAGAATGATTAGATGTACAGTGCTGGAATACTGAATTCAGAATAGAATGACTAGACGTGCAGTACCACTATACTGAACTGGGAGTTACGTGACTGTAGAGATTACAAATGACCATATATATCCCTTTCCCTTGACAACTTGTGCCCTGATAACTCGTGAACCCACTATATTGCAGGGTCAGACATGCATCATGTGATCAAAATTGGTAAATGAAACTTTTATTGGCTGATGAGTACTCTGGTTCCTTGTTAAAATCAATATAAAGAATGATATCTGTTGCGTTAGGTAAAGGTACACGTCTTGCTCATGCATATTAAAACACAAGTTCTTACATTGATTTGGGTTGCAAAGTCAATGATATAGCATTGAGAAATCAATTTCTATCAGTAGTAACTCATAACAGAATGTCAGTGTGGAAATCCATGCTGCTGTGACAGGAAACGGTTTATTTAGTCAATGGGTTGTTAATGGTTGTCTTCACTGCTGCAGTTTGTAGGGTCAGGTAAATTATCCTTTGGCATAACAGCTGCTTCCAGTCTGACTGCATACATTAAAGCCAAATATCAATAGGTAATGGCATGTACCAAGAAAATAAATATTTAATAGTACATATAATCTGCTGTATCCAATATTTTATCACTGTATACACTTATTCATATAAAAATATAATTTCTATAAGAACATGTAATCATAGGCAGATTTAGGAGACTAGGTGAAGTTGTTTTTTAAGGGTATGTGTCTTTAAATGAAAATGGTGAAAACTAAACATTTAATTTTTAAAGACAATACATTTTTAATAAAATCTCTGTACTTGATTTTTTTGCTTTTTAATATAAAATTTTGGCCTTTGTAATAAATTGAGATATAGATGGATTTAGTAAGGAGTGTAGGTGAAAATAGGTGTGTTTATTTACCCCAAGAAATTTCTGGGGGAGTACCTGCACCCCACCCCCAGCATTGTTACATAGATAATATTCATGGGAACAAAAAAAGAGACCTGAATCAATACATGTACAATATAGAAAATAAATTAGGCAATTTCATATACCAATAAATATCTAGGCCTACTGTCATAAAATTAGATAGGATTATTGAAATATAGCCTATAATCTACAAAATTGTAGACAATTATGCACTTTTCTGCACTTACAACACAAAAGAATACCTTTATGCCAAAATATAAACCACACATATTTCTGTTGATGTAAAAAAAAAAAGAAATATAATAAAATTATTAATAATAATAGTGCAGCAGGGTACAACTTCTTTCTTCCTGAAGTCAAGTCAAGCAGATAAAAGGCACTGGTCCTTCCAAAGTCTGAATGTCTGCTGGACTGAGGTTTTGACAATTATAATGGAACTATGATTTGCATGTACTTCATTCAATTGACTCAGAAAAGTAATGTCTGCAGCAGGCTGCAAAATACTGACCTTTTTGAATATGAAACTTTATGGTAAGGTGTTATCAAAGTTGTAATTATAGAGAGTTATGTTGCAGAAAGACTGTCAGGGAATGACTGCCATAGTGACCATACTGGATGTCAGAGGCATACCATTTCCATCAAGGACCAGCAAGATGTTACAAGAAGTTTTCTGGTGAAAGCACAATGTCAATATGACCAGAATGTTGAAGTAGCAATAGTAGTAACAAGATTTTCCAAAAGGCCATTGTGGTGGCCACAGTGGCACCATTTTCACTTATGACAATCTAGACATCATAAGAAGTCTTTCTATGAAAAATCCATGTTAATATGACCAACCTGAAATAATCTGAAGGTGAACTGGTATCAACTTGATTCCTCTGAATCCCAAGTTGTTGATTTGTTGTCAAGTAAAGCAGATAAAAGTAAATCTTCAGATTTGCAGTATTTTTAATTGTCCTCGGGGCGACTGACAATCCGGGAGTGGTAGCAAAACTATGCATGAATAATTATGTTGTATGAGCAACAAAAATTAAAAGAATTTCACCTATCCTTAGAAGACTGAAAGATTTTCTACCTGGTATAGATCAAAGTAAATAAAAAAAATGTATATGTGAAATAGTAGATGTAGAAGTGAATTTCATATTTTGATACATAATGCAATTTCATTTGAAATACACATGCTTATTAATCACAAATGAAATTGCATGTATGTTAATGACTTACCTTTACGGCTATGCACATAATCCACTTAGAAAGGTGAAGACGGAATACTTCATAAACTGACTTACCATCTTGGTTAACAAGAAAATGACTTGGGTTACAGAATATGTTGTATAAACAACAAACATAAAATGAATTTGCATAGGAAACTGCTGGAAACTCTCACCAGTATAGATCAAAGTTAATTTTTAAAAAACATGTATTTCAGATAGTAGTTTTGAATATCGAATTGCTTAGCAAAGTAAATAATTCCCAGATATTTGTAGATAGCAACTTTAAAAACACAAACTCATTAATCACAAATGCATATTATTTTAATGGCCTACCATAAATTTACTGAATCCACTGCGAGGTGACAGAGGAACACTTGATTTACCCCATAATTCCATTACATCTTTTCCCAAGTTGGTCCATTGCCACATGACATATTAGGCTACCAGCAACATCAAACTGGGCCAAGGTTGCATACTGGAACTGTCTTCATGGAGAAGCTTGCTGTATATCGACTACCATGTCTTGCATAAAAATAAATAATAGTCAGTATTAAAAAGCTGCCATGCTTTATATTCATAGCCCATAAGTTAAACCAAATATTTCAAAACAAAATAAAATTAGTCAGTAAACTGGTATACTTTTAGCTCTCCATAAATACAGGTGATGGCGGTTAAGGTAAATTCATAAAATACATTAATCTTTTTTTCACAATTACACTAGCAATACCAATATTGTAAATCAGGAGACAATACTGTAATGTTCAAACTTCCTTCCATTAACTTTTAAAACTTTGTGTTCCTATTTGGATATTTATTCATCTTGAAATGTTATGGATGAGCTAGAATAACTCGAGTCCCTCAAAGGGACTGATGTTCTACTGTCAGAAAATAATTTCCATAAATTCCAATACCAGCTTTTTAAAACTGCCTAGTGCTGAACCATCTCTGATATGCTTCAGTGATAAGACTTCCAAATTAGCTGCTGAGGCTGCCATACTGGATGCAACAATGACATTATCTTCAATGAGGCAAACTAGAGAAAATTAGAAGACTTCTAGTGAAAAACCCATGCCAATATGACCATCTATTCTGGAGAAGTAGCAATATTTTCAAGATGGCCATAATGGCAGCCACATGTGATATAGGATTGACACTATTTGCATCCTAGACAAATTAGATATCATAACAAGTTACCTGGTGAAAACCCTATGTCAAATTAACCTGCAAATTATCTGCAGGATAGGCTACAACAAGATTTTTCAAATGACCATCATGGTGGCCATATTGGCCATTATACCAGCATCATTTTCATTCAGGACCGACCAAACACCTTAAGAAGCAGAGATGCTGCCAGGAATGTTTTCTAAAGAGGGGGAGGTCCTCCACATCTACTTCAAAGGATCAGGGGCAACAATGCCAAATGAGAGTTGAGAGTGACAACATTATTATAAGGTATCTGAATCCCTAATTTAAGAAAAGCATTCAATGACTTTATATCATGTCTCTGACAACAATTTTATTAAGCATCTGTGTACCCAGTTTAGTTTGCTGGTAAATATTCTTCTCTGCTTTACCTCTCTCCTTTATCAAAGCATATGAAAAGGGGAAACAGTCTATATGACGCCCTTGTATCTGAATAGTCATCAGTTTATTCACTGTTTCTGATGTTAAGAGCAGTGTGAATTCTGTTTTGTTATCTAAATCCCCTCTCACAATCTGCTCTTTGCAATGAAAGAATCACATAATATTGGCCTATTTAAACAAATTAAGGGATTGGTCTTCATGATATCTGAACATTTTTCCACAACATGATATTTCTGTTGTAGGATCTCATTTGTTGCAAGGCTGTATGCCAAGGTTACAACCTCTGAAGAACATAGGTTAACCACTGCAAACATTTTCATTAGTGAAAAGATTATCTTTCTTACACTATCAACAAATAACACATAACAACCCTCCTTTCTGGTTCTTTCCTTGACCAATTGCAGGTAATCAACTACATGTTTAGGAATTACAGTTCATTTTCCTCTCTATTTTTAAGCCTCTGGTTCTACGTGCTGTGAACGAGGTGGTGGCTATTTCCATGTCATTGGTTTGTGCAACATCTTCAGTTCATACTGAAACACAAGAGCTTTCCTCTTGTTCAAAAATATCATCCACAGCAGACAATATTACTACAAGGCAAACTGGTTATCTTCCATTTCATAAAAATTGCAGCTTGTTATGCTCTACACAATTCTGTTATGACTGATCAATGGATCAGTTTGCTATACTGCTCTAGGAAACAGTAAATCTGAATTCCTCAATAGTTTCTGCAAAAAACACAGCAGACCTCAATCATACAGATGCTTGTATTCAAATACTAAATCTACATTAATATAGCTTTATTGAAATCACCACCAAAATTGATGAAAAAGACTTAATTTGACAAACCATTATTTTTTTAAAGTTTTGCCTTTAATAAAAATGAAGCACAAAACAATTCAGCATGCATTGAGTACAACAAATTGCAGGAATCACAAATAATTTGCATGAAATTTCCTCTACTGGTATCAAGAAGTTGCATGACTAAAACTTTTCCAGGAAGAAACCCAAAATCCCATTGCCTGGCAACATTTCTCTGCAGTGAAAACCATTAGCAGTAGTAGCCATAAAAATAATTTCAAGATGGTTGCCACATCTGACGTCAGATCAACATTATTTTCATTTACAAACAAGAAATTATTATTATTGTAATTAGTCTTATAAAAATTCAATGCTTGTATAGTTTTCCTTTTAAAAGGAGTAACAGTATCAAGATTTTTAAGATGACAGCCGTGGTGGCCATATTGGATGTCAGATCAGAACCAGCTTCATTCAAGACCAAACAGACATTGTAAGAAGTCGTTGAATGAAAACCCTATGTTGATATAGCCAACCATTCAAGAGGTCCAACAAGTGAAATTATTGCAATTTCATCCAAATTTAAATAGAAGATGTATTGTGCTTTGTTGCCATCCAGAAGGAGTAGCAATAAACAATACTCAACATGGCTTCCATGGTTACCATATGGGATGTCAGATGGGCACCATTTTCATTTAAGACCAACTTCGATATCATAAGATGTCTTAAAGCAAAAACACCATGTTGACAAGACCAATCATTCAAGAGAAGTAACAATAACAAGATATTACAAGATTGTCACTGCAGTGGCCAATCTACATAAGAAAGCAGCTCCATTTTCATTAGGACCAGCTAGATATCATAAGACAATCTTCTGGCGTGAGCCCTATGCCAATATGACACTCAACTCAAAAGGAGTGGCAATAATACAATTTTCAAGATGCCTGCTCTGACAACCATGTTAGGAATCCGATCAGTACCATTTTCATTTAAGTCTAGTTAGACTCTGACCACAATTAATTCCCCTCAAGGTTGACCAAAATCAAGAAGATTATTGAGTACCAAGTTCAATGGTGTGTTTTACATCTGAGTTGTTATGACATGCTACAAGTTATGTTAATAATAAAAGAGTAATTTGCATTTTAAAGTTAAATCTTTAATAAAATAATACCTAGGCTTTGGTTTCAATGATTTGTTTATTTTTTTCTGAATATATTTGCCTGATGATTTAAGAAAACAGACAATCTAATAAACTGGTACACCCCAGACTTAGTGAAGTCCGCCATTATTTCTCATTAGGCCTACTGGTTCACTTATAGTTTCGAACTAATTTTATGATGAACAGTGTATAAGAGGCAGTTAATATATATCCAGATCACCTATTCTGATCTTAAAACACAAGTTTGTATGTTTTATCATCAAAGGATATCATGCAAGAAATTGATAGCTGCTACCTTACTCAGAAAAGGGTTAATGGTCAATCAGCTATCAAAACATAATCCTTGTGAATGTGCAAGAGTTTGTCAATGTAACTGATATAAAAACTAGGCCTATTAACTGATGCCTTGATGAATACATTTTGCTACAATAACTGGGCTAAGGTGAGGGGAATTTTAAGAAAAAATATGGTATGGTCTGTCAATGTACCTCTTAAATAATCACAGGGCGAAGTCGTTTTCACTTTCCTAACAGAAGAAGGCGAAGTTTACATTTTTAGGCGACTTGTCACCCACTTACGAATGGCATTTTGTCTAAGTCTCAACATGTCTTGATTATGAGGTAAAGTGCACTGCTTATTCTACTACATCGGAAATGAACACAACAACGTAAGCTAAAGTTGTTTATTTGATTTACTTTTATAAATAACCACATGTACATCTCTGGGTCTTTCTGCCTCTGAATTCAATCACTGTAAATATCAGTACATTTTATCACCCGGCGCCAGTCAAAGCCTTTGAACTTGTGCCCAGCTATTGCATCATGTTCTTTTTTATGTACTCTTATAAAATGGCAACATGTACATCAGGGGGTCTTTCAGTCACTGAATTCTGTCATTGTAAATATCAGTACAGCTAATTAATTGATCAACACATTTTCCCACAAAGCAGGTGACTGAAGCAGGACTGGCAAGTCTTTGATTTTTGCTGCACAACTATTACATGCGTATGGAGGACTCCCGTCTCAGTGATTTTATGTGTCCCAGATCAAAACCTGGCATCCAAATACATGTAATTAAGCATTTCCAAGACCTCTGAGTCTTATAAAAATTCAATGCTGGTATAATTTTCCTTTCAGAAGGAGTAACAGTAACAAGATTTTTAAGATGACAGCCACGGTGGCCATATTGGATATCAGATCAGAACCAGCTTCATTCAAGACCAAACAGACATCATAAGAAGTCTTTGAATAGAACCATATGTTGATACAGCCAACCATTCAAGAGTTCCAACCAGTGAAATTATTGCAATTTCATCCAAATTTAAATAGACGATATATTGTGCTTTGTTGCCATCCAGAAGGAGTAGCAATAAATAATAGTCAACATGGCTTCCATGGTTACCATATGGGATGTCAGATGGGCACCATTTTCATTTAAGACCAACTTATATATCACAAAATGTCTTTAAGCAAAAACCACCAGCTGACAAAACCAATCATTCAAGAGAAGTAACAATAGCAAGATATTACAAGATGGTCACTGCAGTGGCCAATCTACATACGAAAGCAGCTCCATTTTCATTAGGGTGTGCTCTATATATTTTAAGAAAATTTTCTGGTGGAGGCCGTATGCCAATATGACACTCAACTCAAAAGGTGGGGCAATAATACGATTTTCAAGATGCCTGCTCTGACAACCATGTTAGGAATCAAATCAGTATCATTTTCATTTAGGTCTAGTTAGACTCACACCATGATTAGTTCCCCTCAAGGTTGACACAATCAAGAAGACGGTTCAAAAGGTAACTGAGTACCAAGTTGAATGGTGTGTTTCACATTGTTAATAATAAAAGAGTAAACTTCAAAGTTTACCAAACTGTATAGACTGTTAAATTTGCCTGCTCTGCAATGAAGACTGCATTATATAAAATATAATCTAATTTCACATAAATTAAACATGTGAGATTTGAATTTCTAATGTAGCTTTAAACAATTTCCAATCATATCACTATGATGCCTGCAGTGTGGCAGTTTATAGTGATGTCTAGCACTGTGGTATTATGCCGCAGACATGTAGCATCATGTCCAACTCAGTCACATTATTCTGACACCAGGATGACCAATCCTAACAATAACCTCTTAATGCTGAGCGCAGTTGCTAGTATAATTTTATAAGTCTTTGGTATAACTCAGTAGAGTTCAAACCTGCGCCCTCCTGCATCTGAGGTGGATGCTCTAACCACTTAGGCAAGTGGAGTGGTCAAATTTTGCTTACTTCCCTTGATTCAGTATGTTTACTATGTTTTATAGCATCATATACTGGTATTCTAATGAAATGAGAATGCAGCACAAAAAAATTAAAATAGCTTCAAAAAAATGGGTTTGTAAAATGCATTTTATAATTTCCAAAAACCTTAACAAATCAAATCTGACTGACAGTCAAGAAAGTTTCTTTCAAGTACAAAAACGGATGTTGTAAAAACTAAGGATGCAGACATCAGCAAGCACGAAACCAACGTTAGGCCTTACAAGTGGCCCGTTTCATTTATTCTGCTAACACTACCTTCTATGCTATGGTACATGCAGAGTTGTCAAACTTATCAACATTCTATGCCATGGTTACAAGTCACCATAGCTTCTCGAGGGTCTGTGGTTCTTTCCGGGGATTTCCCAGGTTCTTCCTCCACCATTAATACTGGCCACCATGTATAGGCTATCATGTGCTGAAAATAGGTGTTAAACCCTACAACAACAACAACAACAACCAGCCACCAAATTCATATTTTCACATAATTGTAGTGACTGTTTTAACCTTGCTTATTTAATTACTTTAAAATTGTAAAATAAAACATTATAAATTATGCTTATGCTGCAAATAAATCAAAAATCCTAAATCAATTATTGTATTCACAACATTTTATTAAAATACTGATTTAAATTTTTTAAAATCTAAGTGTTTAAAAAAAATAATCTTGATTTTTAGAACCAAAAGCAAACCAACTATTTTGTTGTTAATTTTAATTATGTCTACTAAGCCATTAAATAAAATATTAATCTAAATATCATAATTTATACTAAAACTTAAGTGTGTGTTACTTTCTTCACACAAGTCCTAAATCTGAGTTTGGACTTGATATATGGTTCTTTGAAGCTTTTGGGTGAATGGTCTTACAGATATCTTCGAGTTGCTCTCTATTTAAATTCTGTGAAGAAAGCACCTTTCTTCTTTAGTCACAATGACCTTGACCTTTGGATGCCCAAAATCAATACCCATCAACTTTACCCCAACTGAAAGCCATCCACAAAGTTGGGTACAGTTAAAACCATCTGTCTCCTTTCAGTCATGCTGACCATGGCCTTTCAACCCCAAAATGGAAAGGATTCTTCCCTACCCCAAAAATACATAACATCCACTAAGGTACATTTATATGTTGTAGAACAAATGGTATTGTGTGGAAATGATTTGATTCCTTCATTCACTGTGAGCTTGTCCTTAGACCGTTTGACTCTGGGAAGGACAGAAGTTTTCCTTACCCCTTGTGCATGCCAGCAACACAGCTTTATAACCACAAATGGCTGAAAACCCAAGTTCTTGTGTAGAAATCATTTTTCTTATTTCAGTATCAATGACCTTGACCTATTAAATTTTTTACCCCAAGTAGTGGTCTTTCTTACCAAAATGCAAGACAGCCACAAAATTTGGTTTCCTTTTCTAGTGGACAATTTAAGTTATTGTGGGAGAACCAGTATTCTTCTTTTAGTCACAGTGACTTTGACTTTGAACCTTTACGTTCCTATTTGACAAATGGAACCATAAATCAGGATGGTTGAGGGGTGATGAAAAGTATGCTAATATGTATCAGCATTTGTGAACCATAATCATGCATATGGTACATACTGATTAGTTTAGACTTTGCTGTCAAAAATGAATGCAAAAAAGAGGGCTTGGTGGAAGTGTGGGTTCAGTATAAAAGCTTGTAGATGTGTAAGGAATTAACCTAATTACAGTAAAACCTGTTTTGAGATACCAGGATGTCCATGCACAGATTTATTGATTATATAGTGTTGTGACCTGTCATCAGAGACCATTATTTTTTGGCATAAGGGTTTGTCTTTAAAGATAGGCTCTAATGTACCTCAGTCAAAATCTCGCATGCTTTCTACAAAAATCGTAGTTTATAGGTCATTGTGGGATGAAAGAAAGACGTTAGAGGTGAAATCCGGAGGGGGGTAAATGCCTTTTCACCCCACCCCTACCCCCTTGACCCGATGTGCGGGCGCACACGGTGTGTAACGAATTTCAATTCAGCATAATATGTCGTAAAAATTTTACATTCAAAATAAAACAGCTACTATTCAATTACTTTGCAGCGCATTTGGTATTCATGTATCCATAAGTAACAGAACGCGCTCATTCAGCACTTGGAATGAGATCCACGAACGATAACTCTTTCACCACTATGCAAGAATATCACCTTAAAAAAGTCTTGGATTTTGAGTTTTAAATTTTGAGGTATTTAAGATTGAATTCAAAGATTCCTGTTCATTTTGAAAACAGAATTTCAACTGTGAAACATAATTTGAGGTGTCTTGAGTTTTGTTTTGTTTTTTATCCAGTTCCCGTGACGTGAGGAAGCTACTGTACAGTAAATTTGATTGATCAAGAAACTCAAAGTACACACGTGCATGACCTTAATATATAAATATGACCAGTGACATTTATAAATCTTCAATTAAATTATCAATAAACCTACTTGTAATGCAATATAGCTTACTGTCAGTAAGCATGGTCCAGGAAGTTTAAACGATTCTTCAAACCTATTTATGTATCATTGTATCCCATAGTTCAAATTAATCGTACCGGATATTTTTCTCGCCTTGGTTACTAGACTGGTCCTGTGTCATCAACAAAACCTAAAAAGCCAGTTAGTGAACAAATTGTATTTTGCATGGAGATTAGAATTTTAAAGAAAAAGAATTTCCCTGGTTTCCTCACTGGTTCTGATGGCTATTTTTTTAATAAAAAATAACTTTTATATTTTTTAGTTATTGTTCAAAGAACCTTTAATTCCCTTTCTTTTGGTATATGTTTGATGGTTGTAATATGGGTTATAGAGTACACAGCTTGGCCTCACTTCAGTTGTGCATCTCCCAAAACCTTCTAGCTCCGCTCGGTTGTTTTCACTTCCTGGACTTCAGAAGTAAATCGTATTATTTAAAAAACAATAGGGCAGATTACTTTTTACATTTTATAAATTTGGCAATTCATTCATTGCACTTTCAGAAACTGGTTGTGTATAGTCTAGCAAAATTCACGCTTCCCTAGTTTAAGAACTGCTGAAGATAGTGTATTTTAGACTAATTCGGGCTGATTGTGTTTGTAGCACAAGGGAGCAATCATTTTTGTAGCCGGTGTGATTAGATCATGTACAATTTCTACAAGTACAATATGCAAAGAAACTTTAGCCACATTTCATGAAATTAATATAGAGGAATACCAACATTCTCTCAGTTGTAAACAACTTCACCTTACACACACCACTCTCTCAGAAATTTATAATATATGTAGGGTGCTTGAAAATCCCACTCAAATATGAGGTATCACGGTACCAATTGTTTTTCCATATACCTCAATGCTAATGTTTTGTGAAATAAATATACTTTCTGTCCTACTTGGGCATGCATGTCACACACTGCCATATAGAACAATGCTAGATTGTCAATTTGACAATGACATAACCAGGTACTCCATTGCATTTAAAAGAGATAACTCTACTGGAACTAGACAGGGGTAAGAGTTATCTAGTCACAACAAGCACATTTTCAGCCATGTGTACCATATTTTAAAAAAATCATAAAAAATACAAAATATGATCTAGATAGAAATTAACACAAACTCACATGTTGCCAAGAGGCTCAACATTTTTTTAAGCCAAACAGAAAGTACAACTCTTACATAATGCACCAATCACAGCTAGTGTTGTTCTTTAATTCTGAATACAATGTTCCATACACCTTAAGCTCCGCCCACCTGGACTTGCGCAATTGGTACCGTTATACCATGACGTCAAAGTTTCGTACATCGTGATTACGCTAAACTGATTTTGCCATTTTCAAGATTGACCGATAATACTGGACTCAAGAGAAACTTTTTGAATTTTGGAGTTGACATTGCATTTAGGTTATGTTAATCCCGAATAATAAAGAAATATTTCAAAACAATGACAAAATGAAGAAAGATATAATACAATACATTCATGTATTTGGCCTAACTGGTCAATTCGATTATTGTTTGCTAATTGACGAATGAATCTAAACATTATAAACAGTTCAATATATATTATAGTATGCCCGATATGTCATCTGTATAATTAAAAAATATGAAATCTAAGATTTGTTTCACACAATTGTTATCACATACTTTAAATGACCTCCAGAAAAAAAAAAAAAAAAAAAAAACATACGAAAATTTTAGTTCGTGAAATAGCGTACAGTGGCCAGAAGAGTTACGTAGGACAACAAAAAGAGTATTAGCAAAAGTTTATTTCGGGTGACACTAACGGTAGAACAGCCTAACTTTTGTAATATTTTCAAATGGTTATCCCAGCGAACCCAGGACAAAACCAATTGTCGCTTTTACTCCACTGTTTTTCCCGATTCCTTAAACTAAATTTTATGTTAGAAATTGAAATATTAAAAGAATAGAAGTTGATAAAATTAACATGTTTATCTTTGATATTATAATCATTTTTTTTTCGCAATGGAAGTTTGTCGAAGTTCATTGAATCCTGCAAATAATTAGAAGGTTTAATCAGGAAAAGAAGAAAAAAATTAAGACGTAATTTCAGAGTGTATTTGCAAAAGGAAACTTAAGTAAGTTTGTAATGTAGTGCGAACTATTTCAGGAGGTTTTATTATAAACATTTTGCCAGTTGGTCTCAAAGGATATATTTTAGCGGGCATATTCAGGTAGAGTATATATGTCAATCGGTATTATCTTTTACATCTAATGAGAATTAGTCAAAAACATGATCTGGCTATTTAAATTAACAATTTTTGTCTAGGCTGCTGGGAAAATGTCCACGACCTCATATTTAAATATAATGAAAGAATCATTACCTGTAAGTAGTGAAGGGGGCTGTTCACGGACAATGGGAAAATACATTACAGACACACACACACCCCGGGGCTGTTTACGGACAAGGTTTTTCAGATCGCCTTGGGGCTGTTTATGGACAATGGAAATTTAACATGGGGAATATTGGGCCTGTTTACAGTCAAGGGAAAGGTGGATTTAATAGGAATGGAACAGGTGAGGTGACGTCACGGTACTAGACATTGACAACAATGTAGCAAGGATGTGAGCTGAATACGCGCTACTCTAGGGAGAGACAAATACAGTAGAGATATAGACATATATAACACATACAGAGATTGATGAACATCAATCTATCACACCTAAAATATAAAATCGACTAAAAAAATGTTTTTGGCAAGAGAGCAAATCTTTTCGAGGCATATAAGGGGCCCTGAAAAGGGCTGTTAGTTTTTTGGTAAACACCATTTCGTTAACATAGTGGGCATCGCATAGGTCTTCTTCTCTTCCTCAAACTTCTTCTGACTTCTGAACCGTAAATGAGGATTTTCTTCAAACAGCCTTGTCTCTCCACATAGATCCTTCTTTTCCAAACGCTCCTATCGGTGATCCGGGTGATTGTCCATAATGATTTGATATACATCGGTAAGTCCATACGGAACAGCATCGACGATAATAGGGTAGATGATTCAACGTTAGTCAACATCTTGTGACGAGAACAGGTAAAGGGAATGAAGTGAACGAGGGTTATTTATAGTGGAAGAGCCGATAGAATCGGATTGAGTTTTTTTTTTTACCAATCCTAACACGCGTTAAAAAATTCAGTCACAGTGTGGAGTCTGTCTTCTAGTCCGAAGAGACCTACCCGTAACGTCACATTCCATATATATATATATATATATATATATATATATATATATATATATATATATATATATATATATATATATGCGCTAGCGTCTGTGCGCGGTAAATCAATGCGACATTGTTTTCAAACATGATGAAAATAAAAAGACGACGAATTGGGGTGCACCGGTCGTGGCGACGAGGAGTTATGGCATAACAGCGGCTACCAAAGTCAACACAGTCCAACTTACAGAAGAGACCGGTTTTAATTTGGATTTAGTGTATTTTCTCTCTTCTTCGCAAGAATTTGTTCTGGTACCAGCACCATCGCCACCTATTCCTTCCTTACCACACCTGGAGGATTTTAAACAGAGACAGAAAGAAGAACTGGAGAAATTTTTATAACAGCAGAAAGAAGCAGAATAAGCTTTTCTCCTTCAACAACAACAGCAAGAACAAGAGGCAAGAAGAAGGAAACGACAGGAAGAAGAAGCAGCAGAGAAGAAACAGGGTCTAGGAGAGAAGGAGGACAGTGAAAGTCAAACAGTGACGGTACTCTTAGACATTTTAGCAGAGTTAAGGAGTCTGAAACAACCCAAGAGAAAAAGACATTTCCGAGCCAAACTGCCCAACCATGTTACTACGCCTGAGATACCACCCCTAGTGATTTCTACTAAATCATCGACAGGAGCAAGTCCAGAAGTAGGCATTGCCCGTGGCAAAGGCTTAAGGCAGTTAAAGCTAATTGCTTGTTTTTCATATAAAAAAGCCCACACCAAACGGTCTTGTTCAGGGCCACACACTCCTCTTGAAAAGAGTTAGAATTAATTTTGCCAAAATCAGTTAAAACTCAAAATCCCTTTTTCCATGATGTACGTGTGTGAGTGCGTGAATGTAGGTCCTTATTCTAAAACTCAAAACCAAGAGCCACTTACGTTTTCTGTCTGGTCTATTCTGGTACAGATTTTTTACATTCCAGTTCCCAACACAACACTTTGAAAAAGTCGCAGACTTCTTATGTATCATTGTTCACTCTCTCTGTTTTTTTTTTGTTGTTTTTTTTTGTTTTTTTTTAATTTCTTCACTTTCACAGTTGTTTCCTCCTCTTCTTCCTCACTTTCTCCTCGTCTTCTTTTCTTCTCTTTGTTCTCTTTCTAGACCTGTCTGGATTCTTCCTTTTGGGAAGGCGATTCTTCTTCTTCTTGTTTGGAACCCCTCTCTTCCACTTGTTCCTGTTATTACCTAGGGCAGTATGAAGACCAGTGTTCTTTCTCTTGACAATGATAACAGGTATAATGAATTTTGCCTCTTCTGATACCTGTCGTGCTTTTTTGACGGCATGGACATTCTGTAGTCCAATGCCCTCTCTTCTTACAGATATAGCAAGTATCTTGATTTTTATCTCGAAAGAAAGGGTAGTAGTCCGTTGGCTTGTCTCAAGAAAATTTTCGTATGAAACCTCGCAAAGCTCTGATCATAAGTTCGATCTGTGTTGGCTCTTCTATCATTCTGGTAGGTTTGCGAGTGAAATGGATACTGGAAGGGAAGACACTGACCCTTTATATAGGGAAGACATTGATATAGGGACCGATAGCGTTTAGAATGTAATCATTTGACTTTTTGCAGTAAAGATGAAACGATCGAATCATTTAGTGGAGAAAGAAGAAGAAAGTAAGAGACAGAAACATGATTTATCGCCTCGCACTTTAGCTGAAGTTCTGGATCAAATTCATGTCAACGATTTTGATTATGGCAAGTGTGAGCCAGAATCCAGACCCAGAGTGTCTACAGCAAACCAAAGTTCACCTTCATTAGTAAACCCTGAAAAGTACTACCACATTCGAGAGACGGCAAAGCGCTCCTCTAGAAAATTTAGAACTACGGCAAACATTTACACGGTGAAGTTTAAAGATTTCAAGTCCGACGTACCGCTGTAGAAAGCAGAACCGTTCATCATTGATGTGCTGGATTCTATGTTAACCACACTGAAACGACAATGTCAAGCCAAAGAAGACGATCGCTTCAGACTTTCCATTCGTCACGACAGTTTAAAGCCCCCCGTTTGGATTGAGTTTAGCAGCCCGGCAGAACTGACAACTTCCAAAGTCATCGACAAGATTCAACACGTGCAACAATCCAACGCCAAGTTTCACATTACCGACGGAAATGCGACACTGTTCATGACCCACATGTCTCTTCCCCAAGTCACAAAACGCAAAATGATGTTGTTAGTGGCCAACCTTCGCATCACCAAAAAGAGCCTCGTCCGAATTAAAAAGCCTCAAGATAAGATGCGTTAAGCCCGTGACATCGTGGTAGGACGAACGTATGCCGACAAGAACGACACGGTAGAATGGAAAAGTGCTTGGCAAACTATTCTAAAATCGAACCTAGCCAAACGACAAAGAGAAGCAGAACTCTTGTTAGAGCAAGCATGGCTATCTAAAGACACCATGAGGCATTCCTGAAATGCAAAAATTGCAAAATGTCCTGGTTCCACGCTACACACTGAAAGTGCACCCTCAAGAAGTGCGCGTACCTCTGTTTTTTCAGGCATAGATTTCGAAGACGGAAAATACATTCACGTCTATCATCACGATGAACATTTTGATGCCATCACATATATCGCCCCATTTCTGGGATACAGTTGTTACTGTGAGAAACGTGACTATGACTATAACAATCGATAACAACACAAGCATTGTGGATCGAAATGCTCAGGATGTTCGGTCACTAAACACTGTCTTGACGAGGGACAAGAACGAGTGCATTGCCCTGCTTGTCAGCGAACTTTTGTCAGCCCTGCCTGTTACCAACAACATCTGAAGACTAGAGGTTCACAGCTGAAAAGTGCTTGTCAGTTGCTGAGATTGTGCATTACTCGTGGATAAGTGATATGTAGCAATAATGCCAAGGCTCACGTATGTTCAGGAAAGAAACGATATCACACTTGTCACCAGATCGTGGACTTCGAACACGGATGCTACATTAAAACATCCCTTTCCAGACATCAAGAGGAAGAAGATGACCAGAATAAAAGGCGATTTCATCTGTTTCTATTTCGAATGCACGCAAGAGAGCGGCATTCACATTCCTAATTTCTGCGTGGCTCATCGAGCGTGCGAGAAGTGCATCGAAGAACCTATCTTTTATAATTTCCATCACTGCAGCAAGATTCCTGGAAGACGTGAAAAAATATTTCGGGGACCGAACACGCTAGCCGATTTCGTCCAATGGATCTTAGACCCCATCGACGAGACGTGGAGCCAAGAGGACATCGAACGTTACGGAGATTGTCATCGCCATGCCACGGTAATGGCTCACAATTTCTCGGGATACGATGGACAATTTATTTTGAGATACTATACGGAACAAAGTACCGAACATCATAAAGTGACTTTGAACGAAACCCAAATCATTTCCATGCAAGTGGTACAAGTGCAGTTTAATGATTTGATGAGATATTTGGTCATGCTTTTGAATCGGATGCCTAAAACGTTTGGAATGACAGAAATGACCAAAGATTACTTCCCGCATTTTTTCAATACCGGAGCCAATCAACACGCCGTTCTACCCCATTTGCCTGAGGCTTACTAGTACGACCCCGATAGCATGCGCACCGTCCAACGAGATACATTCTACACTTGGTACCACTCTCACGCCTTGGACCCCTCCGACTTTCAGGAAGAAATGATAAAGAATTGTCGATCGGACGTTGACATTTTACGACGTTGCCGAGGAAAATTTTGAGAACTGTTCATGGAGCACGGAGGGATTGATTCTTTGAAAAAACCTGCACCATTGCCAAAGTGTGCTCATTAGTGTATCGCCAAGGATTTATGCCCGCAAAACCCTGGCTGTCATAAGCCCACATACGACCAAATTTGTCAAACGTTAATACTCGATTAAAACCCTACGCTAGTTAACATATCTTGTGCGACAAGAAAGACACATGGATCCAACACGTCCGCAACGGAGGAGGCGAAGAGACCATCAGAACGTATTTGGTGGATGGCTGAGACTCAGAAAATCCCAACACCGTGTAATGGTTGCTTATTTCAAGGATGTCCCCTCTGCTACCTTCAACGTGACACTAAAAATCAATTTTTACAATGGACCACGGAAGACGTGTACAAGTACAGCGGCGCTTGAAGTTAGAACAGCAAGGATACCAAGTGATGGAAATGTGGGAACCTTAGTACGATCATCGATTAAAAACCTCTACCGAGTTTAAACGCATCATGGAAAGTTACAAGTTGGTGGAACCACTGAACCCGCGGGGCAGTTTCTACGTAGGACGGACGAATGCCACATGTTTGCTGAACCACTCGGACGAAGAGAAAGTAGAAGAAATCAAATACTTGGACGTGTGTTCGCTGTATCCTTACGTTTGGAAATATGTCACTTTCCCGCAGGGCACCCTCAATTGCTGACTGAACACATCGACCTGGACAACATTATACAATACGAAGGATTGATCAGATGTAAGGTCTTGCCTCCCATCGACTTGTACCGTCCCGTTTTAACACACCATTGCCAAGAACAACTGATGTTTCCCTTATGCTGTATTTGTTCCGAAACGTGCAACCAAAGTCTCCGTATACATCAAAGGCAACGATAATTACAAGAACAAGCCACGTAAACTTTACACAAACCCATTTGACGAAAATTTTCCAGACGTCGCACCCGTGTGGAAAGCATGGATCATCAATGACAAGCTGATTTAGCCGATGTCTATCTTGGTCACCTACAAACGTGGCTACAAATATTTTTGTCATCGACGTCTTTTCCAAATTTGCCTGGGTCCTGCCATTGTCTTCCAAATCGAGCATTCAGTTAGCGTGAGCCCTCCAAATGGTGTTGAAACAAAGTGGTCGTCGCCTTCTGAATTTCTGAACCAAACTTTCCAAGAAGAATTAAAGAAACATTCATTTTTTCATCACCGATCATCCCCAAACGAAAGCAATATCGTGGAACGTTTTCAACGCACCTTGAAAGAACTCACGTGGAAATATTTTACGCATCAACACACTCTCAAGTACATCGACATCTTACCGCTCCTGGTCCAATCGTATAATCAATCTTACTATCGGAGCATCGGATGTTCCCATCCCCCCCCCCCAAGAAGTGACTCCCAAAAACGAAGTGACTGTTTTTGAGCGCCTGTTTGGTACGTCCCCGAAGGTGGTTGTAACCAAGAAAGGTGGAGTGTAGACAGCAGGAGATTGGGTGCGCATTGGCAAAACCAAATGCACTTTCGACAAAGGTTGCTTACCCAACTGGACCACTGAGATGTTTCGTGTCACTGGAAGAGTGCGTGTCAGTCATCCTGCCGTCTATAAATTGGTACTGTGAAAGAAGAATGGACGGAGAAGTACAGACTTTAGAAGCAGCGAGAACAGAGAGGACAGCAGCAGCAGCGGCAACAACAACAGAAGGAACAAGACAGAGGATTTGTCGACTGCCGTTTATACACGAAAGAGTTCTCCTCTTTCCGAAGAACACCTTATCTTGTGGGAAATCCTGCCACCATACGGGGACGCAATCTTAGATCATGAAAGATTGCCATAAAACCCCGTCCAAAAAAAACCCCCAACCTTTTCAGGGCTACTCCAATACTCTAGAGAAGAAATACTAATTCAGTTGCCAAAAATGTGTGTATTTGTGTTTGTGTTTGTCTGTACGTTAAAAAAGTAGAAGTTTGTCTATAAGCACTTAATTTCCGTAGCTTTTCAAATAGTCTGTGTGTTTTCGTTTGTAATTAGTGATTGTTGGTTTAAAAAAGTGTTACATTTAGGTCCGCGCGTTCCATGTGATGGATAGTAATGTGGGTCTTGTAAGTTTTGGTGACAGCGGATGTTTTCATTCACGTCCGAGCTTCAAAATATAAATCAAAAACTTTCGTCAGTCTGGCTACCCAGCGTTTGCTCGTTTACATTCAAGATGAGTAGAATCAGCAAATTATTGGAGATTCAGGTGCACCTGTAGTATACCAGGCGCCTCCTGGATGAGCTGTCCATGGAGGCAATCCAGGAAAGTGTCAGGTTTGAAGAAGAGGAGGAGAAGAATTAAAAGAAAGAAGAGGAGAAGGAAAAAAAGAAATTATCCTGCCTCACCTGATGCTAAGACAGAGCTGTGAAGTCACATCGATGGTAAGGACATCTCCACAGAGACAAGCACGAGAGCCACAACCAGCGCAGAGACCCGTGGCCCCACAAATAGAGAATTGGGACCAAGAATTGGAGAGGAAAGTGCTGGAGCCCAGTGTCGACAGTAGGTAAGGAGACAGCATCCACGGGTGCAGAATAGAAGAAGGAGGGAAGTCTTCACTATACCTCAAAGTGAAAACTGGGATGATGAAACCACTCAAGCTGCCTCTGCGCTCCAATAACAACTGTGAATTGGGAGCAAGATTGGAGCCGCCGTTGTATCTGTGGTGCCCGGCCTGGGAGATGTCACCATTAACCGGGTGCATTTTAAATCAAAAAGTAGCCCTTTACAGGGCTAACCAGATCTCTAGAAAAGAGACTATTCAAGTTGCCAATTAGTGTGTATGTGGGGTAGTGTGATTACAAACACTCACTCCTTTACTCGTGTGATTATGTATGTGTGTGTGTGTATTTGTATGAGTGCGCGTACGTTGTATAGATAATATAATTGTGTTTTTTGTGTGCGTGCGTATACGTTGTGTGGATAGTAGACTTTTGGGGTTTGTATGCGTGCGCGTACGTTGTGTGGATAGTAGAATTTTCTCCTTCCCGTGTGTGGATAGTAGAGTGTGTGTTTATATGTGTTCGAGTACTTTTATATGGATAGTAAATCTGGGGTTTGTTTTTTCTCATTCCCGTATGTGGATAGTAGATTTGGGGTTTGTTTTTTTCTCATTCCTTTGTGTAGATAGTAGATAATATGTGAAGTTATTGTAAGGGATGTTTTCCTTCACGTCCGTGCTTGACAAATAAATTCGATCATTCGCCATTCGCGCCTTTCAACACTGAATAAACCAAAATGGCAACTAACCACATTTACAAAATGAAGTCGACGTTGCAAGAAGCAGTAGATGATCGGAGATGTTGCCCAAACTAAATGATGATTACTATTATAGTACCCACCGTCTGAAAATGGAATTCAACAACTTAAAGAAGACAAAGGAAAGACTAAGAGAGTTATTGAAACAGAAAAAGGAGGAAAAGGAGGACGAAGAAGATAGAATATGAATGAGAGCATGGAATTAAAAAATAGAAAAAGAAGAAAATGAAAGGAAGAAAGGGGGAGAGGAGAAGGAAAAATAAAAAAGAAGACAACATCAATAAAAGAAGGAGGAAAAGAAGACACTAGAAGAAGAAGAAGAAGAAGAAGAAACTCTAAGGCCCTTTTCAAGGCCACGCATATGCCTCAAAAAGATTTGCTTTCTTGCCTAAAACATTTTTTAGTCGATTTTATATTCTATATTTTATATTTGCCTCCAAAATATTTATTCTCTTTCCTAAAGGATTTTTAGTTGATTTTATACTTTATGTGTGATAGATTGATGTTCATCAATCTATGTATTTGTGTTATATATGTCTATATCCCAACTGTATTCGTCTCTCCCTAGAGTAGCGCGTATTCAGGTCACATCCCTGCCACATTATTGCCAATGTCTAATACTGTGACGTCACCTGACCTGTTCCATTCCTATTAAACCCAACTTTCCCTTTTTCGTAAATAGGCCCAATATTACCCATGTTAAATTCCCATTGTCCCTTAACGGCCCAAGGGTGACTTTTAAAACCTTGTCCGTAAACAGCCCCAAGAGGGGCCTGTAATGTATTTTCCAATTGTCCGTAAACTCACACCCCTTCACTACTCCTGTACGGTGATTTTTAAAATTATTTGTGGACACCTTTTGTGTATTACGTGTAAATTGTGCTTATCATTTTTATATGTAACGGAAGATACATTGCGAAACACTTTGGTTGGGATCTTGCATCCGCATCTCATTCTCGGTCGTTAGTATCTGACGTTGTTGTTGTCTCATATAATACGATAGACCTAAAGGAATATGCAAAACGATTTCTTCATAATGTGGAAAATATATACTCCGTGGACAATGAATTCAACACTGAGGAGGAAGTCCTCAATAATTAATCTGATGACGTATTCACTGAATATAGAGCAGAGGTCACTAAAATGCTAGCGGGAAATTATGGCAGAAAGAGTTGCTTTATCGGAGAAAACTGTATTGGCAATCAGAACGAAAATGCCATTTTATTGCCACATGTTAAACATGGGTGGGTGGAATTCTACAGGATGAGTGAGAAACAGTACTCTATCACCTAGCTAATGGAGACAATACCTAAAATTGTAGAGACTGGAAGGGATATTTTTCCCCGTTCATAATTCCTGCGAAGCATTTGGTACCCTGTTTATACAACTGTATGTCATCTTTGTACATTAACTCACTGTATCATAATGCCTTGCATCCAATAGAAAGATGCTGATATCATTCACAATGAATGATCATAAAAGTTGTTTACTTATTCTCAAGCGAATGTTATTGGATAGAATAAAGTTTACGTTCATTTCCTGCGCTTTCGTGCAAAGTTTCTTAAGTTCATGGCTCAATTTGTCTCACTCTGTGTGTGTGTGTGTGTGTGTGTGTGCTGACAAGAAAGCCTCGGATCAGGAGATCCCAATTAATACATGTATTATGAACGTCTCGGGAAAGACTATTGAGATCAGATAGCGTCCAGACTTGATGCAGTGTGCAGAGCTGATTAGACATCGTCAAGAGTATTTGTTTAAGAATGTGAGGATTTGTCCTGCCCTGTTATCGGCACATCACATGTCCAAGACCTCAGAGGATTGAGGAGCTTCATGCTATTATTTAGCATACTTTTTGTGAGACCATGTTATAATAATGAAATCTAATTTTGGCATCGCCATCTATTATTTGTCATCACTTTATTATATTAATTTTAAAATAATTGTTTTCTACGGAAGAATATGTCATAACTCCAATTTTCTATGCTTAACACAAATGAAAGCTATGAGTGTCGATAATAAAAGTTGCATCATAAATATTGACAGGAAAAATATGGTCCAAAAGGTAATCAAGCTTGTTAAAGCGGGACAACAGCAAAAGACCACAGCGACAGAGAATGCTGAACTGTTGCAGGAAGCAAAGTCATGGGAGATGTTGGTCGACATGGGCAAAAAACTGATATTTCCTGACGTCGTTCAGACATCTCCCTACCCTGGCATTGTCATCTGGCCACCAGCTGAAAAGCACATGATCCTGGTAGAACTTACTGCGCCGTGGGAAGAGAGGACAGAAGAGGATTATGAGAGAAAGAAGACGAAGTACCAGATGTTGGTAGAGGATGGGAAACATGATTATTTCCCTTCAAAAATTGGTTGTAGAAGTTTTCCACCCAGTCAGTCTGGAGGATTCTCTGTGTACTGGGAATAAAAGGAATGGCACGCAAGACAGCTGTGCAAACACTTGGCAAGGTCGCAGAGAAAGCGTCTAGTTGGCTATGGCTCAGACGTGATGACAAAATGTGGCAGCCATCAAAGACGGGGAGTACTTGATCACTACTGCCACCCTGACATCTGGAGGTTGTTCCGAGATAAGGGCAAAAGATCCGTAGAAAGTTGGCCACTCGGCTAATTACGTATGTAGAAAGCAGTTTCACCATCTGTATATCTACACAGAAATCAGTTAACTAAAATTTCAGTATTTAATAATTAAACATCTGACTCAATAAAATAAGTTTTAATGAGAAATTGCAGATGGCTTTATTTATATAACCAATTCAATTATTATGTTAAAGTTCTTGCTGTATCAGAAAATGCAAAAATGTAAATATCAAAAGTTTATATCTAAGGCCAGTTTTCCCATGAACCGGCTCATATATTGAACACATATGGGTAGCAGTTACAAGACTCTAAGTCCAAATACGGTTCCCACAGTAAACCTACACAAATACCATGATATTAAAACTTTGATAACTTTAAATTTCTTAATGCTTATGGTTAAACATTATTTATCAGTATAGACACACTTTTGATAACAGATTCTGTAAAGAAAAAAATTATGAGCCGCTTTTTCTGGATCTACATGCTTTTGAAACATGTGCTCTCAATTCTACACGAAAGAGTCACGGGCTCATTTCAGTAATGGGTTTTCGTAATCCAGGTATGTAAAGTACTGAAATTGCATCAATAAAACAATATATGTAGTTTTTCTCCGCTGTATGTAGGATAAGTGCTCAAATGATTCTGTGACTAAAGTCTTACTTTCTCTATCAACCAATTATCGCCCACCCACACACACCCACACACACCCACACCCACACCCACACACACATATATATATATATATATATATATATATATATATATATATATATATATATATATATATATATATATATATATATATATACATATACATACATAGCTGGGCTGTAGCTACTTATGATCCGGGAACCAAGTTTATGTTCACCTTTCGACGAATCGGAACATCTTCGGTATTTTCCGTCATATAAACAGAAGTTATTTCTAGACTTGACGGAAATGGCTGGGCGCCGTTACGATCACTGCTGGACATGGAAGACTGAACTTTGTGTGTGTGTTTTTGGATTTTTAATGTATCCAATGTGCAAAACACCCATACTAGCACAGCCAAATCAACACATTCTACAGACTATCCCTCCTCCCCTATCTGAAAGTGTGTTTAATATCCAACTGAAAGTGATTCTGAGGTATACAAAGGGTATTCAGTATGCTTGTTGTCCACAAACGGAACCATAATTTTGCATTCATTATAGTAAAATTATTTGTACGGGTATATGTGGAATATATGTAGGTCTCTTTTCTGTATAGAACTCACGGTACAAGGTCAGTTCCAGTTGTAAACTCTACATGGATTGCTACCTGATACCAATGAGTCTTTCGTAAAATGCATATAGCCTAATGTTTTCTTAATGCCGTTTCGTGTCTCTAACCTTGTCACAAATTGCGTAACATTTTAAGTCTTGAAGATGTCTGCAATATATTGTAATATCTGTCTTATTTCGATGATGAAAGGGTTTAGTTTCATTACGGGTCTTATTATGTAGAATATTGTTGTGAGGCCAACTGAAATCATTTCAGTTTTGTCCAATTTGTTCAGACTTTGTATACTGTTCTATGCAACCCATCCAGCAAAACCATTTAAGATAGCGAAATTAAACATTCTTAGGGAAATTAAACATTCTGATCTTTAATAGAACTAAATTGTCGAATCTTGAGTCTACCTGACCCAGTATGTTTTACTGCAGGTCTTATGCTTGTTGCTATTTAAAATTTATTTAACTACTATTTAAGATATAATTTGCTATTTGTGACTGGGTGTGTTTTACGTCACTGTTTTATGTATAAAAAACTATGGAATTGTATGTGTACAAAAATGTCAATATGATGTGAACAAAATACAAAGTGTATCTTCAAAATGTTCTCTCATTTATCGGAGCTAATAACTCCAATTTTGTTATATTTGGTCTTGCGTTAAACCTAGACTGATCAAATATGTCCCATATTATCTTTTTATTCTGATGGTCATTATATATATATATATATATATATATATATATATATATATATATATATATATATATATATATATATATATATATATATATATATATATATATTGTACGCTGTATCAATGATTTAACACGAGGTAAATACAACTAGTGGCATATCATTAAGAGATACTCCTGGCAACTATATATTGACCGAGTGAATGAACTCCTCACATCCCTGCGAGTGTGTCCGCTACACAATATACTTCTCTTCCTTTTCTTATTGCTCACAATTACATTTTGCAAATTGATAAGTTGATTGTTTTGATTTTTTAAGTTTCTATTTTTATTCACATTGATTCAATCAATGTAAGACACACTTATGATTTAAACATGAAAGATTGTTTTTCATGAAGAAAGTAGAGGACTACAAGCACGTTAGCGTCTTTTACAAACTGAACGTTCTGGCATTCACGTAGTGGGATATGTAAGTTCGCGTGGAATAGAAACTAAGCGAAATGACGAAGCAACAAGAGGTAATTAAAATATCTGAATATATTTACAGCTGCTTTGATTAACATTACCACTCACCATACAATTCTCTCTCTCTCTCTCTCTCTCTCTCTCTGTCTCTCTCTCTCTCTCGTTTTCCTTTGGACGGTTTCACAACTTTACCATCATTCATAATTCCAGGGACATCATCGTATGGCACAAGCGAAAATCCCCGACGCTCGTATTTTCTTGGAATTTTTCCCGTATATTGCTACGATGAGAGAGGAAGAGAGAGAGAGAGAGAGAGAGAGAGAGAAGAAAAAAGGTGGGGGGCCCAGTTTGGACTTTTTCATATTTAATTAATGATAGTCGATTTTTATAGCATTATGGAAGATTTAAGAAACAAAAATAACAACAACAGGAAGAAAAAAGCATTAAATACGTTACACTATGTGTGCCTCGTAACCGACAAATGTAACTTATAGTATCGACAGACTATTGCAACTATGTATCATTGATATTATGAATACTGTAGACAGATCCAAAGGAAAGTGTTAACATACCGTTACAACGAACTATATTCTTGTAGGTTGCTTGGTGCAAGTTCAGTTTTAAGGTTTTCATCCAACCGAAATTGTTTTCCTCTCTCACTCCATATGTCTGCGTATGTTAACCGTTATGCATGATAGGGGAGAGGGGAATGGAAAAATGAAAAGATTGCGATGAAATTGTGTATCATGTTAAATTCATTAGAAAACGGGAAATAATAATACTTTTTATCTTTATTTTCATACGTCATTAATGATTAATGAGTGGAAATTCATCATTGATGTATAGGACTGTAGTTGAAAGAATGTTTATATATTCGGATTATTGCGCAATGGGCGGATCACAATTTCATATACCAGCAGTATTGTTATATAAATTTGCTTTATGCCAACACTTTAAATGTCATGTTATTTTTAATGTATATCATATACGAGATGGTGTTTTGTATCCAGTCGCCGTTGTTAATATTAATAGAGAGTGTTAATATTTTTCTTTACGTTTTGTGATGTAAGCTAAGTTGTAGATCACTCAACAATCGGGCATGAAAAAGAATTTAGTAAAACTACAATTGCATTAGATTTTAAACCACAATTTATATTTTATTTATGATCACCAAACGCGCATATATGAGCAGGTTAACCTACAATTTAAGACGGTATTTAACAAAGTTGGGAGCACTATATTATATAAATTTAAAATTGAATTCCTTGTTAACAGTAAAACAAATATTAACTCTAAATTTAGCCAGAATAGTGAACAAACTCATTCAGATAATCCGAGTCTCTTTCCAATGCTAGTATAATAACTTCGACGAGACTCAGAGGTAATCGTAGTGATACCTCCAAAATGGTAAGCTTTTGTAGGACTAACTTCTAGTTTGATGCTAGAGGAACAGAGTTTCATGGAGTGTTAGGTCATGAACATAATATTCGACGATGTTTCAACAATCAATGATATAAATGCATATTTTTCAAATGTTATTCCTGCAACATTGCAATATTAAGATTGATGAAATTATTATCTTGCCTTCAACTATTGCTTGAGTTATTTTAATGCTGACATATTGTCCATTCATCTAGACACTTTGAGGTTACTATGGCGTAATAGCAGCCATGGGCTTAAGGGCAGATCGAAACAGCCATGATTTACACCCAAGATATTTATCTACCATGCGATGGAAAAGGCAGATGATGATCCGGCTGAAATCAAACCTATGCAAAACATGAAGATGCAGAGCGAAACTGCCACTGACCACGATGTGAACATCACGAGATTCAAATATACATTGATAGATTGACAGACTTTAATGCTAATCTTCGTGACATATCCGACTGCCAATAAATATCATGCACAAATTCAAATCGTCATTAATTCTACATTTTTCAATGACTTTTCGTGAAATATTCAGTAAGCATTAATATATTACAACGAACTGATTTCGTGAAATTTTCAATAGGAATTAATACATTACCATGAACTGACTCTGGATAAGTGCCATCATAAAATACTTTTGATTTTACGTCATCTGATATGCTAACAAGTAGGGCATGATAATGTCTGCGATATGCCAGTTCTATTTGTTATTTTTTGTTTAAATTTTAATTTTTTTAAAAGTCCTATATGGATCCTTGGTCCTTTTCGGAATCAAAGGATGATTACATTATGATTATCCCTTCCCAAAATAATACATACATTGACAGTTGATGCTTCATACAGCAATGTGGGTGTCTGGTGGTTCCATACTTTTACGTGCATGGACTGCATAAAACCTCGTGTATCAAAGCGTCTTTTGTTATGTTACAGATGTGTTTAAATTGAGACTACCAGCCTATTCCACAAATTATGAAACCATCATATAAACAATGATTTCTGAAGCTAAATTATTTGTGTTATTCTTATTGCATTTATTATATTTGGATTATATTAATTGTTAATATTATTTATTAAAAATGAAGCTTGTGTGTCCAGTTGTACATGATTACTGAATGGGTACGTGCACAATACAATAGAACACATTTAATCTGTATTTCAGACCACAGACTTATGTTACCTATAAAATAGTATAACACTGGAACAGAGAGCATACAAACAACCAGTAATAAAACTTCAAACACGTATTAGATTATAATACACATCGTAAACTTTCTATTATCATGGATGCATAGAGCAGATAGTAGCTATACAAGGTAACAGCAGACATGATAGCAAAAAACTTGTGCATGATCTGTTATTTACAAGTCTTTTATGTAAAAAAATTTTTTGAGATCCCCACTTAAATTACATATTAAGACCACTATTTCCCAATTTGAGCAGATTTTAACAGATATATCCCAAACCAATATGTTGCCTTGTTTTTATTGCTGAATTCTGACTGGAACATCGAAGTCTGAGAATTCCATTTTAAAATTTTAATGGTAGTCCTTTAGATAGGAACTGATCAGGATTGAACACAGATTTAAAACACGAGTAACATCATCTCTATGCCATTTTTGTATCATACAATCGTTCGCTCTGGGTTGAAATGTATTTGTGAACATTTTAAGATGTTCGACATTTCGTTCAATCCAAACGAAACCACCCGCACATGAATATAGTAACGCATTCACTTGTGTTGCCCATGTAATACTACTTCTACTCTTACTAATACTATAAACCGGTGACCTAAGTGGCTAGAGTGTCCGCCTCGGGAGGTGGCGTTTTCGAACCTCGGCCGAATCATACCAAAGACTTATGAAAATGGTACTTACCGCTGCATCGCCTGGCACTCAGCATTAAGAGATTAGTTTTAGGACTGTCTGCCTGGTGTCAGAATAATGTGACCGAGTGGAACATGATGTCACATGTCTGCGGCATGATGTTCCAGTGCTAAACATCACCATAAACTGCCACACTGCAGATATCGTAGCAATATGACTCAAACTGTTAACGCTACGTTAAAAATCCAAAACACACACACACTATTGCTACAGTAATAATATGAGAATTTCTTTCAGTGTTTTTATGTCATTTTACATTGTGGAAGGGAGGGCGCTGCTTGTTTCTACTCTGTGGGAGTAAGACGTATATAACCTAATTATTAAATTCAAAATCAGATATCCCATGATCTTAATCATTCAGATTATGAATGAAAGACTGTAATCGCCAATTTATAATTTGGGTATACAAGTGAAATATTTTCAACAATTATGTACACTGGCAAACTTTATGAACTTTTTACTCAATCTCCATCGTCGCTTTGCCGAATCGGCACGTGCGGCCTATTCGGTTTCACTCGTATCACTCATTTTGATCTTCTCTTAGCTTTGTGCACACAGTGCTAATAACACCGCTGGCACATGCTATCCCAGTTTGAGCAATGCTGTATTTCCAACCGACAAATATGTAATTCAATTCAATTAATGGCATATGTACAATTAAGAGCAACAATTATATGTGTATGTGTATATGTACTCATATATTTATATATGTGTATGTGCATGAATGCACGTGCTATGCGCATGCTTGTATACATGAATGTGTGTATCCTGATATCTACCATACACTTGGGATCAATGGAATGCAATGTGATGTCTAGTTGGCGGAGTTTACATTATGATTTCATCAAGAACCAGAACTCCTTATTTAGCTGAAGTGCACTGAAATTATGTAGTACATAACATTAACAATGTATCAAATATTTCTTTCAACTTTAAAATCATTACATCATTTCCTCAGTTATGTGCCAAACTGATCAGCAAATTATTTAAATCACGAGAAATTTGCAAGCATATTCTCATTTTTGTTTTCGTTATCTTTAACGTACCGTCATTCTTTTCTCTCCCTTTCTGCATCATGTCGGTAGCACAGTGTTGTACAATCAGACTGCTACATATAATTTTTCCATATCATGTCTTCACAGAGAATACTTCCAATGGAGAATAACTACAACATAATAAAATCCCTAATAATAATGGGTAATTCCATAGCGCATTATAGAATTTTCGTCGTGGTATTCAACAGTCGTTCAATGTTTAAAGGTAAAGGCACGAAAATCAACATCACAAACAAGTTTCGATATATGTTTTGCAAGCAATTAAACGCAGTTGCTGTATTGCTATTTATCAAAAATATTATTTTCATTTTAGTGATTTTATTATTACAAACTCTTTGTGTGGATATTGAAACAAACCCGTGACCTAACGAGGGTAATGCATATTTTTGCTTAATTTAAATAATAGGAGCATCTGACAAAAACTTAATTATTTGAAAATTATAGCTGAGGAATTTTAAATTGAATGTTTTGGTGAAACATTTTTAAATTCTAACATCCATATGGATAGTTCAAAACTCGATGGTTTTAAAGAATATTGTAGGGAAGATAGAAACTGTCACAGTGGCAGCTTCATTGTATACGTTTCTGATAAGCTATTTTGGAAACATCTGAACGATTTGAACTTTGGATGCCATGACACCGAATTAATATGGATTGAAATTACGTAAATCTCGCATAAATTAGCTTCAGGGGTAGGGTACTAATCAAACTATTCTCCACCAGTTTCTGGGAAAGTTTTGAAGCTTCAGTTGATATAGTCAATGACACGCATAATTATTATTATCATTATTATTATTATTATTATCGGGGACTATAACATTGATTTACACTTAGCTTTTATTTCTGCGCATTTAGCTAATTTGATGGCAAGATATAGTCTACGATATGTGATAACAAATCCATCACGAGTTAATTCTACTACCAAACACTTGCTTGATCCAATCTTTGTAAGTAGTGATGCAACTTTACTTCACACAGACATTAAACAAATTGATATAGAGTTTAGTGACTATGATGTTCCTAATATTGCAATCAGTGTCAATGTGCACCTCTAAGCGGCCAATACGCATCGTGTCTGGATTTACAGCAAAGCTGGATTTAACAAATTGAACGCTCTGATAAAAACAACGAACTAAGTAGATGTTTTGTTACAACTACTATATTCACAACAAACTATTAGAATTCTCACCTCTGCGTTTTTCTTGTGAAACTGTAACATCGCCCTTCCGACAAACCGTGGTTTGATTGCCAACTAAGAAAAATGATTAAAAAAAAGGGACACAGCACGCAAATTTGTCCTCAATCTTAGTAGGCCAATCGACTTGAATAAATTCAAACGAATCAAGAATAAAAGGTATGTTAACAAGCAATATATGGATAATACTAATGAACATCATTCAGATTCCGAAAAATATTCGTTAAACATTTTGGGAAATTACAAATTCACTTTTGCAAAAGATAAATCATTCAAATTCTATTCCACCACTTATAAATGCAAGAAAATGCTTCATTTTGGATTTATAATGAAAACAAAATGGCTAACTTATCTGATTATTTTACTTAAATTTCAACTATTGATGACAGTAATATTCCTGTCCTTATTTTCCCAAAAAGATCATCCGATACCTTAAAAGAACATTATTATTACTGAAAAGAAATTAAATCATATCTAGTCAAACACCTAGCATATTAATTGAACCCTGGATATTATCCATACTAACTTACGCCATAATGTCAATTCATTAAAACTGATCTTTACCGTGTTCAACCTGTTGACACCCCAATTTGTTCCTGAACTGGGGTTGTAACCACCATATATTTCTTTATGTTCTGGGCCAAATATAGCAAAAAAAAAAGCAGCGGAGGAAATTACTCTCAGTGCCATATGCAGCCTGTTAGTTTACATTAACTGGTTTGGGAAAAGGACCATGCAAATGTAAAATATAGAATTCTACAACATATATGCAGATGTGTAACTGATACCGGCCGTATCGTGATTGCTGTCCTTGTGCACACACACCTCCCATCTCGAATCATTTTTCGTTATTAGTCATTGTTGTCAAGTTGAATACTTGTATTGTGTGGGGAAAGGGCCACTTTAAGTTGTTAGATCATGTGCCCAATCCCGTTGTATCATATGGTGAAAATAATATGTTTATACTAAACCTAACTGGTCATGCACTACGGTGAAAGCGAGCACTTTAAATCAACGAGTGTGGCTTTATTTAGTGCCCTCATGCATTCAGAATTTCCAGATGAAAACATTTTTAAATAAGCATAATACTGTATGACAAAATATTCTAAAAATATCTATGGATAATATTGATGCACATCTTACAGATTCTGATAATATGATCGTAAAATATTTGGAAAAATTACCAATTCACTTTTGCAAAATATAAGAGCATAAGACTGTACGAAATCAATTCTTGATCGAAATGTGAAAACATCGCTTTAAATTCTAGTATGCTATTGATTCATACTAACGTTCATCACCGCTCGAGTCATACCAAAGACTTACAAAAATGGTACTAACAGCTGCCTCGCCTGGCGCTCAGCATTAAAAGGTTAGTGTTAGGACTGGTCGGCCTGGTGTCAGGATAATGTGAATGGGTGGGACATCATGCTACGTGTCTGCGGCATGATGCCCCAGTGCTAGACATGACTATAAACTGTCACACTGCAGACATCGTAGCGATATGACTGAACAATTGTTAAAGCTGCGTTAAAATCCAAATCACACACACTAACTTTCATCACAGAGCTAGTTTATGTCTACTCTCCCCACCCCTAATTTTTTATTGACAATTATGACCAGGATTAGTTTACACACCGAAAGGTATTACCAAATCATCCTAATAATCAATCACAAACATGTAAAGCTACTTTAGTCGAGTCATGATTGGTCTGCCATGTTGGATCGGGGATATATAATAGGCGTATGTGGTAAAAAGCGACAAATGGAGGCAGTGCCGGAAGTGGTTCAGAACTGACGTGCCAGACGTGTGACCGAAAGTGTGCAGGTTTGAATTCTACCCTTGGATCGGAATTTGATGTGCCTCATTGGGCAAGACACTTTACTCCAATTGCCTTAGCACTGAATGACCAACTTGTATTCCATTGCCCTAAAACACCAAACCAAACAAATGCAACAGCTTGGTGGAGGTACAATATTATCTGTAGTACAGTCAACTTTAGTTGAAACAGAAATCAATGTGTCGTTAATTTAGAAAAGTGTCTCTTGTCTGATCCTTGACAATTCAACACAGCGTTAATAAAAATAAGTAAGAAATAGAACTCTTTATATACTTCATATCTGATATTAACGCAATTATTTTTTAAATCTTCTGCATATTTTCAAGGATTCCCAAGTTGCGAATTTAAATATTAAAAAACAACAACAATAGTCCATATATGAAGATAACAGCGACTGATAACAATCAGAGACAAGTGTACACTGACGAAAATGTATATCATTTTTGAAATACGAGATCCGATACTGACAAAAATTATGGACACCTATTAAGTATTTTGATGTGGTCTTCAGGAATAGTAATGGGAACAAAACGTTACTGCAAACCAACTATATTATTAACAAGAAAACATTATTATTAATATCGAGGCACTGGCTGTGGTCCTAAATATATGCACACAATGCATGTTGGACATATTGACTGAATAAAACAATCAGTACACACTGTAACTAACTGTCTGCAAAAGAAACTCAACACTAATTTTGGTGGAGGAAGTGCGTGCTTTGTTTACTTTTTGTGTATTTTGTATTTTCTTTTTCATGAATATATTAAGGAATAGGAGGTTTCGGGAGTGTTAATATTATTTCCACCCTAATACACCTATAGAAAAGCGAGTTACAAATGTCTTTTTGCATCAATCAATCATAGCTACATTTCCAAGGCAAGCAAATCGTTTGCATTCCGTAAGTCACCTGCCACTGTAATGATATTAATTTTACGTCCGATATCACCGATTTACGGGTACTCGCTGGCCCCAATATCATGGATGATAAAACTATGAGAAATGCTATAATAGTTTAAGTAAATCCCGAATGTCTTTAAAAGTGGCATTATAACTGGTACATCAAACTGTGCAACACCCATATTTGGTGAGAATACTAAAAAGGTCAAGAGACTGACCATACCAACTTTGGGCTCCATTCGTCCATTGAGTTAGATTACATACATGTATAAATATCGCGTATACCTGACTTCTGATCTATAAATAAGACAGAATTTCGGAACTATTATAATATTTTGAAATAACACATCCTTTGATGGACAGCCATATTTTTTCAAACATAGATTTGACGGTGGAAGAACACATTTGTTTTTAAAGGTAAGACGTTATATAAAAAGTAAGACGTCATATAAAACTGTTTCATTTAACTTGTGTAATGGTTAGTGGTGGAAGAAACTAAGGGTTAGTGGTAGAAGAAACCAAGACACTACTGGTTAGTGGTGGAAGAAACACTCGTTTTTGAAAAGACGTTATATAAAAAAGTGAGACGTTATATAAACCTATGTTTCAGTTAACCTGTGTAAGGGTTAGTGGTGTGGTGGTCGTTGTGGTGATGGTGGTGTGTGTGTGTATGTGTGTCACAAAGTTGAAATATTTGCGATGGTTAGCTGATTGCTTTATTATTATTATTATTATTATTATTATCATTATTGTTGTTGTTTAACGAACCTTATCTTGTGATATGTACAAAATGGAACTAGAGAAAGCGAGCCTCTATCTTATGTATTTCCTACAGATGGCAATAGAACCAATCAATGCTTGCTACGAAATTAAAAGTGATACAAAACAGCGGTGTGTCTTATTTTCGAGATATGTTATTGTGATATAAACAGCTGTTATGATCATGAAATGGGAATTCTTGCAGAGAGTAGAGGTATTTACTGCATCTACCATGATTTAATACACCAGTCTAGCGCTAAGGTATATCATATTCTTCTATAATGACATTTACACCGAATCCGTGTTTAGAATTCAACAAAACATCAAGAGCGAGTCTCTTTTGGAAGCAACTTTCAACATTTCATCTGTTTCGTCATGTTTTTACACCAGGGCGTCAGATATATGTATATTAAAGAAAGCCATTTACGTTTGCATATACCAGTATGGTGTAACATAATACAATAATTTGGAAAGTTTTCCATGTAACAAGTCTAGCCTAAAATACAACAGCTTTAACTTTGATACAAATGCCTAATAGTCTCTTCACACAACATATTTGATGAGGTACATTTTTCTAAAATTAAAATTCATTTTTTGTACGAAATTAGTGATGATCAGCAATGTGGTTAAACATATATATATCTCAGTACGAAACACTTAACACAACCATCCTAAAGCTGTTTCACCTAAATTGTCAGATATATTTAACAAAGGATGAACACGTCAATGTTTCGGTCAAATAAATTTGTTACCATTCGAGCAAACAAGATTAATTTCAATCGTATCTGGTCAGTAAACCTGCATACTTTGTCAATTAGATATATGAAGAATTCCTGGAAGAATTGCATCTTGTAATGATGTTGTACGGTTACCGTAATTAATCCTACTTGGTGAGCTCTCCCATAGATTTCAATTATTTTCATATGCAAAGGAGAATACATTTCTGAAACAATAACGACCTCCTTGTAAGTGAAATGTTACAAAATATGCCTTCGGAATCATTGAATATGATTTGTAATTAGAGCAACTTAACCAGAGTTGGTTAGCTGTCGCGGAAACTTTAATTATTTTCCCAGGCAAAGGTAAATATATATCTCAATAAACAATGGCCTCCTAGGAGACTGGAACAAAATATTGATTATTTTCTGTGATTAACATTTATTTATTGAATGTATATATGTTGTAAACTTTTGTAAGTGAAATAATGCAAACTATGTCATTCTCTCCTTTGACGCAAAAGTATGATCTATATCTACCCTTTAAAGGGTGAAAAATATTATATTAATTTCGTATAAATAGTTGTCATCTATAAACCTAACTGCTAAACGTGTGATTTTCGAATCGGTTCAATTAAGCTGTTAAGTATATTAGATTTAATTGATATTTGATTTAATTTAATTGTTTGTAAGTTTTAAAATCTTTTCATTTTTAATCTCATTACATGTCAAATTAATATAATTTATAATTTTGTTTACTAGGAATTTGATACTTTCCAGTAATTAGTTTGACCTGAATATCTTTTGTGAGGGAGAAGTCTTAAAACATGGAATTTCTTCTGGGAAACACAAATCGATTATTTGGCTTAGCTAATGTGAATTAAACTTATGTAACCGCCGAAAATTAACACACGCCCATTGAGGTTAGAATGGCTCTCTATTCCGCTTTTATTAAATAAACCGATTCCTGGAAAATTTAACTTTATGACACTTAGTTTACATGACACGAACTACCCTTATATATTCTCCAATGTTTCAGAACCATGATATGTCGATTTGAACCAGAGCCATACAAAGTAGATGACAATATAACTCTTTTCCAGACGTTCACAAAAAGTACAGGATTCATTCCATTTGCATTTAATCGAATTAAATATAGTGAGTTTATTAAAGGTTTAGCTTTATCGCAATAATAGTCTACACGATCATTAATTTTCATAGACTGCAAAAATGTAACTCCGGCTTATTTCACCATTTTTGCTCTAGGAATATCCTTTAATCCCAAAGTAATTTCATTGGATGAGTACTCTTGGTTTTTTTCTGCTGAATATCATCGAATCACTCTTGCTAGGATTATAGTTCAGTTTCCACTTCTAAGCATACTGATAATCTGTATTCACAATTATCTATAATCCATTCAGCGTAGAACATGATAGAGTAGTATCGTTGTGATAAAAGCATGACAGGTATTGTTTCCTGATTTATTGTTAACCAGCAGTTAGTTATTATTAACTGATTCAATAGATTATTTGTTTACACGAGAAAAAGAAAAGCGAACATTACACGACCTTTGCCAAATCCCCTTGGTAACGGAAATGTATTTAATTTACATCCTATACACGATGCCCAAGCACTTGACTGTTTGTAGGAATGGTCGATTAATCTACATATATTTGCATTAATTCCCAAATATTATGACCTTTCATTAGTCAACAAAGCCACAGTCTATCGAAAACAGTATATATATATATATATATATATATATATATATATATATATATATATATATATATATATATATATATATATATATATATATATATATATATATATATATATATATATATATATATGTGTGTGTGTGTGTGTGTGTGTGTGTTAGAAGTATGATTTATATAGCACATGATACATTCTTGAAGGGTAAATGCAGCAGAGATAACTCCAGCTTCCTGACAAAACTAATAAGGATGTGGAAAGTTTACTTGTCTAAATACTTTTTAATTCTGATCATCAATGTATTTTCAAACAATATTCGCAGACAAGATGTCAATGTTATATCGCGTTAATTCGCCGAATCCAGTTTATCTTTATCATTTTATTTGTATCGGTAGAATCATCCCCCATCTTTATACATTGGGAAAATATTCAAACTGGATCAAATAATTAAAAAAGCAGTTAAATGTCTGATTTGATGCTTTTCACCATGCTTTAAATGCTGTAGGACACGCAATAAATTTTTTTTAGTTGTTTTATTTCTAGAGACTTGATATGCTGCAATATCTCCTCCTCTTTAACAGTATCACATTTTATTCGCCTCTAATTTGCTTTGTTCGTACATAGTATTCATCTTGACACAGTCATTATATTCATCACCTGTTGCATCACTTAATTCAGTTCAATATAATTTCCATCACCAGTTGACACAATTAACCGAATAATTTGATTCTACTCCAAGGAATACCATATTACCATAATCTGAATTATCTTGCCTACGTTCCCTTATGACTGCGTATAATTCGTCTATTCCCAATCCTGCAATCGTTTCTATTTCTTCAAAAAAGCACTATACATATTCTCTTTGTGTATCTTTATATTTTCTGTTGCTGTTACAGTCTGTGCCTCTAACGTTTCTTGTTTGTATCCATTGTCAGCGCGCTTTCCCATTTTTTGATATAACTTTCCAATGTCACTTTTGATTCAGCATGGTGTAAATGCGATATATATATATATATATATATATATATATATATATATATATATATATATATATATATATATATATATATATATATATATATATATATATATATATATATATATATATATATATATATATATATATATATATATATATATATATATATATAGCTGATCCATCTCACTGGAGTTATTCCCCCTTTCCTCTTATGCAGAAGGGACACAATAATTTTGACAAGATGAAAAACATGAAATTGAACTTACACCAAATAACCTACAAGAATATGGTTCGTCGTAACGGTATGTGTGCACTTTCCTTGGGATTTATCTACAGTGTTTATATAATCAATGATACAAAGTTGCAAACCTCGTCGACATTAAGCGGTAAATATATCGGTTACGTGGTGCACATACTGTGATGTATTTAATGTTGTATTGTTGTTGTTGTGTCTCAAACCGATTATGATGTTCTAAAATCGATTATTATTAATTAAATATGAAAATGTTCAAAGCTTCCCCCTCTGTCTCTCTAGACCGTCGTAGGAAGATACTTAGAAAAATCTATGAAAAGACGAGCATCGTGCATTTTCGCTTGTGCCATCCCACGATGTCTCTGATCGTATGAATGATGGTAAAAGTTAAGTCAAAGTGACCAAAGGATGAGAGAGAGAGAGAGAGAGAGAGAGAGAGAGAGAGAGAGAGTTTTATGTTCAGTAGTTATTTTAGTAAAGCAGAATAATGACTTAGAACGACTGTAAATATATTAAAGTATTTGAATTACCTCATATTGGCTCATTTTTGTTCGCTCAGTTTCTATTGCACATTAATTTCCATGCGCCGGAACTTGAATGGCTGAGCGTTCGTGGGAATGGCTGGGCTAACCATAGGTTTGTTGTGCTCTACTTTCTTCATTAGAACCATCTTTTATTTTAAATCATATGTGTGTCTCATACTGATTTAATCAATGTGAATAAAAATAGAAACTCAAAAAGGAAAACAATCAGCTGATCAATATGCAAATGTAATTGCAAACAGGAACATAAGGCATATAGCTAGATTTTGTAGCTATCACACTCAGAAACGATGTGAGGAGTTCATTCGCTCGGTCAATACACAGTTGCCTGTAGTCAGTCTTAAACTCCGTTCAAAAGGCAAATAGATGCATTTGTATGTTATATAAATAAAATATATGTACCGTATAGAATGTACTGTTTGAATGCCATGCTACTCGTTGTATAAACTTTTATTAAAAGGAAACCCGGCAAACCTCGTTTCCTTTTAACGAAAACTGTAACCATCTCACGGTACGTCGTTCATAAAGCGTACATACTATACACACACGCACACACACACACACACACACACACACACATATATATATATATACACACACACACATATATATATATATATATATATATATATATATATATATATATATATATATATATATATATATATATATATATGCATTAAATAAACATGCCATTTAATGTGTTGGTATAAAGCAATTTGATATACAACTACTATTGGTATATCAAATTGTGATCCGTTCATGGCGCAATAATAGGAATATACAAACATTCATTTAATCGCAGGCCTATAGATCAATTATGATTCTCTACTCATTCATTGATCATAAGGGACATATGAAAATAAATATAACAAATATTAATAGTTCCTGTTTTCTAAATGATATTAAAATGGTACAGAATTTCATTAGAATCCTTTCTTTTTTCCATTCCCCTGTCGTGGTATATTATTCAGACAGCGTACATGCTATATATATATATATATATATATATATATATATATATATATATATATATATATATATATATATATATATATATATATATATATAAAGTGTGTTGTCTTCGTAAGTCGTTGCAATTGCTGCTTATAGGTCACTGATCATGCGCAGGACAGGTCCAGCATATTATACCCGTATAGAAGGCGATATATGTTCCCAAACTGCGATTCAGCAACAAAGTTTTGATAAATTTTCAATAAAGTATTTCCCCCGATGTTAATATAACCAAATATATATACTTGTTTTAAATAATGAGCCTTTTTGCATAGATATCCAGTCTTAAGACGAGTTAGGGTTTTCCAACAATTTCCAAGTTTACAAATATCAAACATTATTCCAGCTTTCAAAGTTTTTTTCCAGCTAAATTCCAACTATACAGTATTTCAGGCTGGGGAAAGCTTGTATCGGTAGTCAGCAAGCCGATGGAAAAACGACAAGACTACAGAGCGTCTGAATTTCAGATTCCTTGGGTATACAGAGCAGCATGTAAAAGACAGGTTTATGGGCCAATATAACAAGACATGGGTTCTTTTTAATTTAGTTCGCGTATTTACTTCCGCAATTTATCTAGTATTTATTCTGGAATTGTTTAAACTGCATTAAGAATTTCAGTAATAAACGAATTTGAAGATACATATCGCTAATCTGGACTGTTATTTCAGTACCCAAATGTCTAACTTCAATTTATCGTATTACTCTAACAGTAGTTTCTTTACTTCAATATTTCATCTAGGAACCATTTTCAGGGTTTTGAAATGTTTAAATATTCAACATTTAGTTCCTGCCCTCTGACATTTGTTTGCAGGTCCCAGTTGTATAAATGTACAGGAGTTGATATCGGGATACATTGCAATTATACATCTTAGTTTGCGTAGCTATTGGTGACGTTTTCTCATCAATATCGTCTCTTTATTATTAATTTCTGTTTAACAATTTAACCTTAAGCTAAACAGCATTGGGAAAAAAATTCCAGTGAAAACAGTATCATGTATAACAAAGTCCTCTTTAATAACGATAAATTGTGCTAAGGCAAATCTGGGTTTGCACGGCACGGTTATTAAACGATGAGCAAATGTGTGAAAGTCTCTCTTCCTTGGTTGGCTTCAACCCATAATCTTTATTTGTTTTTTTTGTGTATAGTTTTGACGTCGAGGATAAATAAAGGGAATGTTATGTATATTTAATTTATAATGTTTGTTGGCTTTTCTCCACGATGATATATTATGCAAATATGAAGTTTGCAATAGGCCTTTGTCCAAAATCAAGTTAAATGTTAACATGACTAGTGTCATTTGTATTGTAAGCAACGTAATATATAGTTATATATTTATTTGAATCATAGTCTAGGACATTCGTTTTTCACTTGGAAAATCCTAATATTGTTGACAACTTTTTATGTTTTAAAATGGAAATTGACCTACATCCTGGCTCCGTTATCGTGTGATAGATTTTTATGTTAATATTGTTTACTTGAAAATTATTAATTCATACCTAAACATCTGAAGAGAAATCAGTCTTATTGTTGTGTTTAGTTTTTAGTTTGCTTGGATTTCTTTATTTAAATTATTCACTGGAATTAGAAAATGCTCATTTGGACTAAATCGTTAATTTGGCATTATACTTAATTCAGTTTAGGATATGTTGGATTATATTGTTGCGATAATCAAAAGACTTGACACATCGCCACATGCCATGTCATTGGCATATTCGAGAACTCAAGCACATAAGCACATTTAATATTGGAATTTATTTGGAACACAACTGAATTTAAAATGGAACTAATTACAGTTGGACTTGTAATACACTGTTCGGGACTTTTGTGGATTTAATTCATAATGCTGTAAGTTCTTTTTAAATTTTCACTTTGTATTTGATCAAATAAATTATTTGTTGAAATTTACAAAACTATTTGGTTTTCATTCTTTTATGTTACTTTGTATAAGACCATAGAATCGTATCAGAATGAAGTGGATTACAGAAGTTAAAGATTGAAATCCATCAAAAGATAAAGTAGCTTGCTTAAATCATTATTTCGAGTCTCCATTTCAATAAATTTTAATTTATTTTTAAAACATGAGCGAATGATTGTAATTATGAAATAACCAGTTAGTGTATTGAAGAAGCATTCGTGCTGAGGCAATGTTCAAATATGCTTATTACTAGCTTCTTACTCAGAATGCATCTTGGACTGGTGACTCTTTTTGTTGTAAACGACTTGATTCATGTCCCCTTTCATAGTTTAAGTTTAAACAAAATTTATTAAAAAAAATATCTTTACATATAATTTAAAATGATGGAAGTATCTGTGATTTCAGTACAAATGTGGAAGCGTATTAAATGCTGTCTCCATTGTAACAAATAAATTCCAACATTTTTGCCTACTGATTGAAATTGTATAGATCATACAGAAATAAAAATATATATAAGATGAATTTGAATATTATGTCATTATTGAAGAGATAATATTATACTGAAAAGGTTAAATAAACTGGTTTTGATTCGTAGTTTAATCTAAAAATGGTTTTAATAAGTTTGGACGAAATTGCAGAATAAAACTTTCTTAAATTGTAAGTCGATCAGGTAGTGTGAAAATAACTATTAGAGCTGCATCTTTTCTACAGTCTAATATGAAATTTTCATCTATTGTGATATGTTCGCATGTACAGTACCTATTGCTTGAAATATGGTTTAAAAATAAATCATTATATTTAGTTCCGAAACGGGATGCAGTCACATGATCACTAACCTAATAATACCAAGGTGGTAAATATGTATACTTATTTAGGTAAGCTTTGAAATTTTGTGCAGATGGGTAAGCTTTTTTCAACTAAAGCCTTCAACGTTTGAACTGTAAAAGACATAAATCAAGTTTGATACAAGACAGTTTGAAAGTAAAGGGGCCGAATATTATTTAATTACGGAGTAGCGTAGGTCTCATTGATAACAAAAAGGGTCCAATTAGATCTTGTAAGCTGTTTGGAGCAAGATACCGTACATTTTAAAATTTGAGTTAATTTGTTCTTGTAGCATCGATAATTCAAGTTCTCCCGCCAGGAATCCTCATATAGTAGTATTCTGGATGAGTTCATAATACACATGTTACTATTTTTATAACGTTCAAATTTGTCTTCAAATGATTCTTGCTTTGGCACAACACAATTATCCCAGACACAATCAGCATAGTCAAACAAGGGATGTATATACAATTTATAGATTCCTGCCAAGGACAAGCGATTCAACATGCACTTGAATTTCTTCAAAGTAACTTTCTATCAAGCCTTTTTAGACAAATACTTGACGTGTATTTGACAAACTGTGTTACCCAATATTTATATTGGGATACGTTTTGTACACCTTTGCTATCCGTTTGCAGTATGGGATTGTCATTTAGACTGCGTTTTTCCAGAACAACATGGACCTTTTTCTGCGTAGATTAAAAGTCTGTAGCCACTTATTGGACCTGTCATGTACATTTTAAATATCCAATTTTAGATTTCTTTCAGCTTGACTTGGACTTTGAACGATGATATATAGTGTATATATAGTGCAGTATCGCCAGTGGTTCATCTAACACATGACTGTACATTATATTTTAAGCATGCTAACTACCCCCCCCCCCATATATATATACAATGATCCAAGTATACTTGAAGGTACAATCATTGGATTTTGTAGTGGTCATAAATTTTAACCTCAACAGTACACTACCTTGAAAGGCAATATTTCTAAGTATAATAAGCAGTCTTGAGTGCCAATCATGGTCAAACGTTGAAAGACTAAAGACGTCAATACATCCTTTACCCATAGTTATGTGATGGTAACTAGATTTAAACCTAAGTGTTTGGTACCTGGCAACGTGAAATTATCTTCTTAACGTTTTGCATGACGTCTTCGTGCCATCTATTTCTTTCTTCTTAAGATAGAGATGAATGTCTATTTAAAACTTGTTTGGAATACTATCTCAAGTTCTGCTGTATTTCATATATTGTATTAGAATTAACTGTCGATGTCAAATAATGTCCGATCTACCAATATTTACATAGCTTGTTTTCAGTTGGATATGAAGAAACAACGCAGTTATATTTTATCTTAATTTGCAGGTAATATACGATCGACCTGAAATACTTGTATACCCAATTGTCGAGTTGTGGGTTAAAATGTGCTGATGCTTCATGATTCATGTATACACATAACTTATTATAGTTAATTCATAGTTAAGACAATCGGGGGTAATGTGAGAACGTATTATATACGATTACGACTTTAGACCGATTTCTAGACACAAAGAATTTACCTGTCTGTTGTTGAACCATTACACAACGAACCGGTCGAGTTCAATTCGAAGTGAATTCTACCACCAGGTAGAGAATTCACTGTTTGTTATGCAATCAGTCATGATGTCACGACCAGTTTGGAAGCAATCTCAGGCTTTGGTAACCGAAAACCCGACAATAACAGGTAAGTGATAAATTACCACAGGGCAGTTATCAAAGAGACAGGACCGTATCCAATCGAAACTTACAGATTTAAATCTAGGGCGGAGTCGGAATAAGGAATGTGTTCCAATTAAATCTATTTTTCCATTAGTACATGTGTGATCGTCGTCAAGAGTGGATCGTAGAGAAGTGGAGAGGCATTAGAGTCTACTCAGAGTTGTGCGCTCGTAAAAAGGCGGGAAGGAATTATAGTAAAACTTCTAGGATGGTTTTGAGAACAAAGGCTTCTCGAGGTAACATACCTTCGCCCTAATTTGTCTCACTTTCATAACTAGGTGTTGTATGATTGATACATTATTATGTACATTTTATTTATTAGAAATGGAATCGTCCAAGTATAAGTAAATTATCAACATATCGCAACGTAGCGTATAGCGAATTATTAACATGTACGATTAACGTATGTAGATTGTTAGACTGGAATCGAAGTGGATGGTGTAGTTTGTTATTATGTTGCATCGTAATTCATGACTGAATGACTGAATGTATTTGTGAATTGTGCTAGAACTTGCATTTGCTTTATTATTATATGAAGATGTAGATTGTGAATTCAGGGGAGTTAGTCATTGTTGGATTTGTGCACATATAATTAGGCATTTGTATATTTGTGTGTGTCTTTTATAATTCGTAGGATATGAATGCATATGATTGTTACTATATAGAGAAGTTAACAATTAGGGATGTGTGTGCATATTTAGAAGTCGTTGATAATATTGTTACTGTTATAAAACAATTATTATAGAACACAGCGTGTATGGAATATTTAGATGTGAATGCGCGAGTTGACCTGATACAATTATTAGCCATTAATCTGATGACAGATTCGTGAGATTGTGATTAATTCTCGTGAGATTAGATCAATGAGACAAGCCGGGACGTTCCTTTTAATTCCATAGGAAGCTTTGCGGGTGGGTGTCGAGTCGATATCCTATGATCGAAGAGAGGGAAGACACATGGAGAGCACGGTGTAGGCGTTATTGTGACGTAAGCAGTTTGTGTGGAGGCGCTGTGCTGGAAAAAGCACGTGATAGAGAGCACCGGAAGGACGGATCCGGAAGTGCCAAGAGAGCACGTAGTAAAGGGTACCAGAAGTACCAAAAAGAAACAAGAGCGGCCAGATGAGTAACAGAGACAACCCTAAAAAACACTCACACTTAGGACCTTTAATTTACATGATGAGATAGTAACCTGCAATTTAATAGGTCGGTGTTTGTATTTGTTCGAAAGAAATTGTGATTGCGAAATTTGCCAAAGAAATAGTTGAATAATTCTGATATCTTTTATTAAATTGTTATACCTTTCACCTTGAGTTATTTATACACCTAGAACGTCGACAGTACTGACTGGGGGCTCGGATCGATTTAAATTGTAATTATCCACTTTCTCCGTGGTTAGAAATAATACCGTAGGAGGCATGTGGCACCAATGTCAGCGTTGTTTTCAAATAACATCTCGCGCGAAGTGCATGCTATATTTCTTAAGCTATACAATATTGGAAGCTTTCTGTCCAGTTATTTCTGACCTTTCCAACAGTTTAATAGGTTCGGCTCAATGGCAATAGTATCTACAAAACAGAAGTTCCTGCTTTAGTTTTTACATTAAATTTTCTGGTAGATCTTACCGGAGTATGACTACTGATGCTAGAGCATATCAAACTATTTTAATAAATATTCAGTAGTGGTGCAACGTTTCTTCGGCTGGGCAATTATGTATGATCTACCTATTCGTAATTAAGTTCCTTCTATGTTTTTTTTCTTGGACTTCAAGTTATTTATTTCATTTAATTAATTTGCAGTTAATAAAAACTGCATGGCTTTTCCACTTGCTTTGTGACAACATATTTCAATCATGAATGACAAGAGTATGTCTTCAGATAACATATACCTTTAAGCTGGACGTGAATTTCTTATGGCCTGCTTTGGTTGCGGAGGTGGCATTATCTGTTGCCCTTCTTTTATCCGCATCTGCCGGGTGGGAGCAGACAATTCCTTATCTCATTTGTCATCATGTACATTAGTTGCCTGTACATTTAACATTCAGCGCTTTTCCTTCGTTTTCAGAAATCTGGACTTGCTTAATTCAATAAAAATTTAGTTACATGACACTTTTGTATAGCAGCTAGACTTGATCGAGACGACCTCAATAGAGTGGTTTGGTCTGAACATCAATGAAGTGTGAGCTCATATACTCTACTATAAATAGTATATCGATTACTGGCTACTTTAGTCGGCTGCTAAACATGCCATCCTCTGTCAACCCCACAACTCTTGAACAGATCCCTCCAACAGTCGGGGAGGAACTCGATCCACTACCTTCGGCGTAGGAATTCTAGAAGGCCACCCGCCAGATGACTTTGGACAAGGTTCCGGAAAAGGATACATTCCCAGTAGACGTTTGAAAAGCAGCAAGACCCGCAAATGATCCCTCCAGGATCTTGAACAGGGGCAAAACAGGGGGTATCACTGTACCGGTCTTCTTCAACCTCTTCTTTACCAATGTTCCAAAATACATCATTCAGGACTTCCAAAGAGGGAGTGTATATCAGATACAGACTTTGACGGTTCACTCTTCGACCTGCGGTGATTCACAGCAAAAATTAAGATGCTGAAAGTTCTCATCTAAGAAGCCCTGTTTGTTGATGACTGTTCTCTAATGGCGCACAATATAAGTGATCTGGAGAAAATGCTCAACAGGTTTTCCGAAGCATCCAAACTATTCGGGATCACAGTTAGTCATGGCAGGATTGAAGTTCTTTTCTAGCAATACTCAAACACCAGTGCACTACAGTCATCACCAATGACATCACTCAACTGAAAATTCTTGACAACTTCAAATAAATAGATGGTTCCTTCGATAAGGAGATCTCTGCAAGAATCAGTAAAGAAAGTCAATCACACAGAATGTGTCACAACAAACTACTCGACCGTCAGAAAAGTACCTTATCCACCAAGTTGAAGGTTATAAGGCAATGGTCCTCACCCCCACCCCCACCTGCTATGCAGCTGCAGGATCTTAACTGTATATCACATGCAGTTCAAGCAACTGGAGAAATTTCATGTGCAGGCTCCATACTACCTTCTTGGGATCTGATGCCAAGAGAAGATACCAACCTCGGATAAAGTCAAGACAACAGCTATCAAGGCAATACTGCTCAATGCCGCATTTCGTTGGTCAAGCCATGTCAGAGAATGGATGACACCCGCTCGCAGAAACAGGACTTCTTTCGGGAACTGAATAAACCTTTCTTTGTTTTATGAAACATAACTTCTTTGCATAACTGAAATAACCAAGACCAACAACATAAGCGCTACAAGGACACCTTAAAAGACATCCTAAAGTGGTGTGGCCTCAAACCATCTGTGCTAGAAAAAATAGGACTGAATCTACTAGCATGCCCTCACCTGCAAAGCATATATTGTCTTCCATGCTACAAATGATTGCTCAGAACACATTCTTCTTCCAATCACTACCATTATATATATATTGATATTTGTGTGTGTGTTACTGTGTTGTTTCATTAAAACTTGTGCTTCAAACAATAGTATTATTGTTTTGGACTTTGGGATACAACATGCAGGAATAAAATGAGAATTGCTTTATCAACATTTTCACTTCAATGAAAACTCGATCTGAACAAGTATGAAATTTAATTTTCATATAATAGAATGATATATTGTTCTTTATTTCATTTTCATGTTTGCTTATCGGAAAAGATACTGATATTTTAAGGTAGTGAGTTGATATTACTGCTACCATATACCCTATAGAGCTACATGCTTTAAAATAATATAAAAATCTAAATAAATCTTTCTTTCGAAGGGTTGAATTAAAACAAACGTATGTTAAAAGTATTATTTTATTAATATATTACAGAAATGATATTGATGTATTGTTGATCTCTAGAAACATGGAGATGTCACTGAGTTTGTGGTTGGGCGACAAAAACCAATTATATATATATACATTGTTGTTGTTGTTGTGGGGTTTAACGCCATTTCAGCACAAGATAGATTATACATGGCGGCCAGAATTATTGGTGGAGGAAGAACCCGGGAAAACCCCGGAAAGAACCACAGACCAACGAGAAGATGCTGGCAAGCTTTCTCACATACCCACATAGGCCGAACCCGCAACCCGAGCCCACGCAGACAGAGGTGAGAAGGCAGTGATCCGTAACGGTGCGCTCTTTAGACCACTCGACCACTCGGGGATCCCAATATATGATCCAATTAATTATTATCAAAGTAGTAAGTGTAATATATAATTCCTTAAAACAAAGTCGTATTTAACAACAATCCACATTTTCTACTGTAATGCAGTCTTCTTTGACAATGACAAATATTGTAGAACAAAGGTCTGTTAACATTATTTTCAAGTTGCAAGTGAAGTGCCTCCCTCAGTACGCTAATGTAAGAAGCATATCTGCTATACATGTAGAAAAGTATAAATACAAGATTTATACAAACTAATCTCAATCATTTACTGTATATCCTGTTGAATCCTTCCAAAATTGCCATGTCATTTACGATATCACTTATATACAGTTGTTATGCTAAGATAAAAACAGCTTTAAATGTTTTCATTTTTATTTTGGCATATGTAAACAATTTTACTACAATAAAAACTCTACCTTTCAAAATTGTAGTGAGCAGTCCAAGTCATTCCAACCGTAGAGAAAGTCTTTATAATCAAAACTAGCAAACAGTGTACTTACGTTTACAAAGATGCGATTTATGTGATTAAAACTTAATATGAAAGGTTCTGAAATGAACGGTTCAGTTGAAACAGTACATAACTGTGTTAATATTCAATGGGAATTAAGCAAGTATGCAGTGGAATCATTCCATAGAAACTGACTGATAGTTTGGATGACTAGAGGGATGGGATGATATGGGTGGGCAGAGATATGTAGCACAGCTGACAATTTCGTCAGTTATCAGGTTATAAGGCGCTTACATTTCAAGCGTAAAATTACAAATAACATTTGGTGATAGTGATTTCTGTAACACACCTGCTACATGCAAGTTTTCCAATTATACAGAAAATGATAATAAACCAATAAATTGCAACATACCATGAAAGGCATACAGAGACATAAAATCATGACAGTCCAGTTTATACACAAAATTATGAAAGTTCCATGCATACACAAAATAAATGAATGTCTCATGTTTTCACAAAATCATAAATGTCCCAGGTGTGCATACAATCATAAAAATGCCATGTATACAGCAGATTGGAACCGCTCAAAAATTTGGCACCGCATATTTCTGAATATAATGATCCATACCATTGTATGCTGCAACTATCTTAGGAACCAAACATTTTATATCTTTAGCACTGGTGCCAGAGATTTTTTCTCCAAATTTCAGGCTTTCAAATAGTTGGAAAAATATCTTGTCCTGATTTATAGCAAAAAAGCAAAATATTATATTCAGTTAACAAAACTAATAAGTCATTCTTCTAATGGAGGCCATGTGATACGGTCAAAAGCTAATAGTTGTAATTTATTTTGCTAAAGAAATGTATCTGTTCTCAGTTTTATTAACTGTAAATGACTATAGCAGGTAACAATATTCATTCTAGAAAACATAACGAGCTTTAGATAAGACAAAGTAAAATATCACAGCTTGAAAGAAAATTGTAGCCACCCCGCTTTCTGAAAATTAAATAGTCAACATTGTGAATTTGCTATGTGTATGTTAATTGTTGTGTAATTTGTCATCTAAAACCTGTAACTAAAATCGGACGAATAAGCTGCTAACACTATAATTACATTAGAGAGCTTGTTGATAAAAAAGTAGACAGACACTGAATCCTACTATATAATAACTACACAGTTGTTATAATTTTAATTGGCAGGGAACCTCTGAGTGGTATGTGAACTCTCAGGCAAGATGTTTAACAGAGAGAGGGCCAGACAAAAATAAAACAGATTACCTGAACAAGCGAGAAAATAGTTTTGTGGACTACAGAAATTATGCCAAATTTGAACAAAAAACTATTTTCCTGAAAATATTGGAATGATTATCAGTCTTAAAAAGGAACGCATGTATTAAATACAAATATATGATAGTAAATGACTAATACGAAACGTTTTGTACTTCTTTATTTAATCTGAAAATTTTGTAAAAGTTGGATATGACCCAAATATACCTCAGAACATTCCATTATGATGCCATGTTGGCATATATGACATGCATTGAACATGATATTAAGGATTCATGCATATAATTATAGGTGTAATATTTGAAATTAGTTAATTTGTGACAAATATAACTATTTTACAAAATCATCATTAAGTTTTGGAATTATTTTGTCACGAAAGTAGAACATGCTTTCAATCTCATTAAGTATGTAACAAGATTACTCAGGAGCGTGTGCACATTCCTTACTGATAGAAACTACTTGAGTGACCATTACAGTTAAAAAGTACTGTGGTACATACCACTGGATAATATACCACAGTAAATCAGTAATTCCATGCAATTATAATGTATACACAATATCATGAAAAAGTCTCATATATACACCAGATCTTGAATGACCAATGCTTGCACAAAACTGTCAATATCCCATGAATAATAAAATCATTAAAAGTCATATGCATAAAAAAACATGAAACGATCCTATGCATACAAACAAATCATGAAAAGTCCCATGCATATACAAAATCATCTTACATGTGCAAATACTTTTTTCTCATATGCCATTATGCATCTTCCCAATCTATAACATTTATAGGAATCAATGCAAACAATGATTTAATCAATTTACTTTGGATGATTTATATTTACAGCCAACATTTTCCTGATACATGACATTGAGCACTTTATTCTGTTCTAGTATATTAGACGTAAACATATTGCTGCAATAAATACATTATATACAAAGTTATAATTCTTTAAGTGAATAAAGAAGGATCAAAAGCATGGATAGAGGGCACTGAAGTACTGCTTCTGGGTAAAAGAATGTGTCATTTTGCTATTTTCATTAAATACGTATCTACATGAATGTGCTTGGGAGAAGGATTTAAATGATGCACATTTACATGCATCAGACAAATAATTATTTTCGAGCCAGGGAACCAGTCTACTGAGAAGGGAATACAATTTACAATACTAAATATTTTGAGATGCACCCACTGACTTGTAAATGGTTTTAATATTTTTCTTTTTACATTTCATTAACTTCTATCTAAGGACCACAGTTGCCAACTAAATATTTATTTTTACTTTGATATCTAGTATTTGATTTTCCCGCTGGCAAAATAACATATGGACTTTTGGTTCGATGCTATCTTATTAGATGCAGAACATGGAGTTTCTTGTTCAGCAGCACAAAACAAAATATGATTTTGCAAAAAACCCATTTTTTCAAGGCTCACAAAATTCACTAAACCTGATGACTGGAAGAATGTATGGTTTGCATAGCAATCTATGAAGAAATTATTTATTATTTTTTATATTAATAACAATAAGTTCTAGGAGAATTAATTTGTAGTCCGATCCCTACATTGCAATCATAACTCATCATAACTCTTCAGATACCAGTAAGACACAGTTAGCCACAATTTTGTCATTCCGTAGTGATAATTTCAAACTGCCTGCAATAATAGTAATATATAGTGTCAGATTGCACGTACGCAAGGTTCATTTTACGCTTTTCTTCAGAATATTTTGACCGACACCGATACCAAATGGAAAGCAAGATGCCAAATGGAAAGCAAGACTCCAAGTCCTATGTAAGAAAGTCATCATAACTTATGCTAATTTGTAATTCATATAAAAAATCCAATTAAAGACAATTTTTATAAGCATCATTCAGTATTTTCTTCAGATATATCCACAAACCCAGTTGTTTACAATAGTAAAAGAACGATCCAGTATCAGGTTAAGTTTATACTCTACTTCGGAATATCAGGATTGATGCCCATGACTTGTAATGCCTTCCCCAGATTTCGGAGTGTAGTCTGCAAAACTTGCCTTGGTCTGAACTCTTTCAAAATTTCAAAGCACTGTTTTTCAACATCATTTGGATCGTATTTAAGAATCTGGTCAATTCTGGATAATGGTACTGACACTTCAAAACCCAGCTATCCCTCTTCTGCTACCGATTCATTTCAGATGTCTATCCTCTGGTTGCTTGTCTAGCATGCTATGTGGAAGGCAAGACACCCTATTCTCTGTAAAAAAGACCATCACAATGAGTGTTACATTTCATATGGAAAAGTCCCTCTAAAAACAATATTTACATATTATATATATTGCTAACTGAACATTCTTTAAAAGTTTGTCTTAAATCTGAGTTTCATTTTAGCATTTGTATATATAATTCCAATAAGTGCTTTACTCTAAACCAATGTTAGCAATATCTCTCTCGTTTGATTTGCCAACACATGTAAATTATGAAATACAGAGAATAATGATAAATAAAAATTCTAATATCATAAATTTGCAATACATTTGGATAATGGTAACAGTAATGATATAAGGGACCAATTACGACCTAAAGTCTATTTTGCCAAGTACTGAAACCATTTAATGTATTCTTGAAAATCTCCAAAATCAGTTAGCATGTTTACAAAAAGTGCACTAAGTGATCTTTCTCATGGTCGTTGACCATGTATCTGATATCCTTGATATAAATTCATAAATATAGCTCAGATACTGTGAATATATAACCTAATGTTAAAATTGGGGTAAAATCTCTAATATTTTTAGAATTGTTAAGACTATTTACTAATTCTCACAAACCATTACAGACAATGACATAGAACAACACTTTGTTTCCATATATTTCTTTAACTTTCTCAATTGAATCATGGGTCAATGATTGGACAATAATCAATATATGTTTGTGAGAGGATGTTGAAGGTCAGATTATCACCATTTTCATTCGAGGCCAACTACATGTTATAGATCATTAAATGAAAAACCCATGCCAACAAGACCATCTGTAGCAGAACAGATGTTTCAAGATGGCTGCCACATAAAAGTTCAGATATGTACTATTTTCCTTTAGAACCAACCTAAGTAAATTACAGGCTACAACCTTGATAATAGATTCAGAGGAGAAGTGATAAAAATGGTAGATGGATAGAACGACAACAAATATAGAATTATCGCATGAAAGCCATTATGTTTTCTAACAGTTTGTACCTTTTTTCTAAATTTATCGTGTAAAAAAGGATATTGATGCTAACGTGAATGACTGTACAAAATAAATGAAATTAGCATATTATCAAGTTTAATACCACCTACTTTTGTGCCCAGATGTCTGCATGAAATGCAGTTGGATGGGAATTATTGTGTGTAAACAATGAATGGGAATTATTTTGTGTAAATAAGTCATGTTAATAACTTGTGCTTTTAAGATTGTATTCATTCAAGGATGAACTTACAGATTATACTGCCAACGCTGTAAAAGAGAAGTCTAGGATTTTATGAATATATCCCGAATATCGTAATATCATACACTTTTGTTGGGTACTTATTTTCAATGATTTCGTTCTTGCCTTGAACCAAGAATTTAAAGACCCAACAAAAAATTATCAGATTGTAGACATGGAGTCAGTTTTAATATGCCCAGATCACGCTAATGTTGCTTTCGAAATGCAAGGGCAGTCAGTCTGGCATTTACATCCATTCCATGCGGCTTCTTCATTGGTTCTGTGGTATTTCTTTGGTTAATATTCTTTGGAAATCCAATTTATATAATATGTCATGCGCTATATTCTCGGAGGGTCAAGCTTCAGTGTATGCTTCATTGTGTGTATATTCCTTCTGTGCATGGAGTTTAAGTTTAATGTGTCTTAAGCATAATTTAAATTTAGTTGTGTCTCAACAACGTAATTTACTGTTAAATGGGTGTGATGCTAGTGTTTATTCGCTGCCACGATGTGCATCCGATTCTTACATGGCCACAAGTGGATCCCGAAGATTCCATGTATAAAGGAGGTGCTCTTGCATTTTCGTCATCTTCATTTAAGTGTTCTTGTATGTGGCAATAGCAATTCCTTCTGGAGAATGGTGTGTTCAATTTATTAGTTCCATTCTCGAGGTGCCACAAGGCTTCATTCTTAATCTGTGATACCAGGGTTCTACAGGGATATATAAGGAAATGTTTGCTCGCGTCCAGTGCCTTCACATCTGGTTTACTAGTGATTTTTTGTGGCAATTCTTGACATACCTGGTAAACTCCATCTCCCCTCCATGCCAGCTGTTTTTATTTTATCTTTTAAATTTAAAAAATGAAAAAATTACAAAGTTTTGCATCTTTGCATCCCTTGCAGTTGCGACATGGATTCATCGTGTGCGATCACTTAATAGGTCATCATTTGACAATGCTAGAGTTGTTTTCCGAATGCACAGAACCAGCCAGATACATTCATTCTGACATAGAACGTTATAAAGGACATACTTGCAGTTCAAGTCACACTGTTGTGTACATTTTGCAGTACTATCATGGTTCAGCCTAGCCATTTTCATGTATAAATAGTATCCTCCTACTTTATGAGGCCAGTACTATCAGCAGCTCTAACCAGTATGTCGTGCTATTTGGCAACTGTTTTTAAGCCATTGCTGCACACATTTAGATATCTATATGCATTTTTATTTCTCCTTGCTAACAATGACTGATGTTTAGTACTCAAAATAACATGTCTCATATTCAATATAAAAATTTAAGAAAATTCTTTACTGAACACTGAAGGCATTCGTGCTTTATTACATTCTTGAGGGACAACATTTGCTATACATCTGTTCTCCTCTAGTAGCAAATTCATTGCATTCAGTTATATTCACCCAAAACTAAAATGTCAGAGCAATATCGCATATTGAAAATAATCTCATTCAGTGAAGTCTACGCAGATGCCAATGGAATCCTAACATCCATGGGACAGCCCAGTTCTTGCTTGGCTCAGTCTCCGCTGAAAAAGACTGTTCACAAGGGTTATCCATGCCATTCTGTCAGTGAGCTTCACAGCCAGCTGTGGCCTTTGTGCAACCCTGTTCTGTTCATTCAGTTAGAACTGAATCACTTACCGACAGAAGCAACAAACTATTCATCAGTAGTAGAACACAGTCCATGAGAGCAATTTTGAATACAAACTTTAATATATCTGGTTTAAGTTGTTTATAAAGTGCTATATTAGAACAAACAATTAAAAAAACATAGTAATATTGTTACAAAATGAACAGCAACTCAACTATTCAAATTCATCATAAACAATGTTGTCATCTGTCTTTAATATATGATTTCAACTTATGTTCTCTCAGTATAACACTGGTCTGCAGCCAAAACGCTTCCGAAATAAATGTATTCAAACTGTACTAATTCTGTACCACTTAGAACAAAAATGATGCTTAATATTGTTGATTGGCTCTAGTTTTAAAGATATGATACTGGGTCAGTATATACCACCCTTGACTTGAATATGGCAGAGGATAAGTGAGTTATAAAGGGACGGGATCTCAATTTAAACCAGAAATGACTGAAATACCTCTTCGGATCTATGAATAAATCTATGACTGGGTTTGGACAGTACCTGCTTTCAAGGCAAAACAATGAATGATGCAATCTGAAGCTGGTATTGCGTTATGCCTGATATAAACTACATCATGTTGTTCCTAGAAGTTATGGATGGTGCAATCATAAATAAGCTTACAACACACTGCTGAACAAATTGCTCTATATCAGCTCTAGAAATCATACAGTGTCGTGCTCTCTTATTTGTCGGTGTGATTTTACAAAGGGACACATTTCTGTTTAGCCAAAGTGAAGTGACTTTTGCATTACAAAAGTTCAGTATTACCACTATGGTTAAGAAAGCCTATCACATTTTTTGTTCGCGGCACAATTGGATATTTGGACAAGTGGTGAGCCCCATACATATGCTGCAACATTTGTCCATAAAAATCTTCGTTAGTGGTTGAACTGGAGTAGGCAATCAATGCTTTTTGCAGTACCAATGATTTGACGAGAGGCAACATATTATATCAGCAGTTGTTACTTCTGCATGGTGCATCCAGTTGGGAAAGGTGTCTCAAAGAAGAAAACGTGGTCTGTGCATTATCCAAACATTCCATCAGCTATATGCCCATTAACCCATGGAGAAGGACTGCCGGTTCCTGATGCACCAGAATCATTCTCACTTGATTAAGATGAAGCAGAGCATGAAACTTCGAGTCCTTAACCATCAATGTTACATGACCCATCTTTTCTCACATAACTTTGGACATTTATTCCAAAAGAATGTGAGCAATTCAAATTATAATATTCAATTCTGAGGAGATCTCAATGTCTTATTAGGATCATGTTGACTAGACATCATCAGAAACTGACACCAAATTCAATTAATTATGCCGAAAGTTCAATGCTCTATTACAGGGGTGCACAACCTTTTTCGGTTAAGGGCCAGATTGCATTTTCTAAGACCACTCGAGTGCCGAAAGCACTTATTTCTTTAATATAATTACTGTTCACGGGCCAGATTTCTGTGTTGTTTTAATTTGCCCTGAGGGCAGGACAGAACACGTTCGCGGGCCAGAGGCTGTGCACCCCTACTCTATTATAAAGAAAAATAAACAAAATATAATATTGTTACAGAAACAGACTTCAACATAATATTACAATTGAATTCATCTGGAATTTCTTCCTTTATTCCTTCTACCAAATTTGATAAAGTTTGCCTCTAATATTTTATCTCTGGGATAGAGAAAATAATATTCAATGGAAGGAAAATTAGGATGTTCTACTCTTTTTACTGTGACTATGATGACTGTTTAGAGGCGTTGAATAAACATAATACTTATTAGCTATTTAGTTAGGGAGATCATGAAAAAGAAGAAATACAAAACAAACAATAATATGATACTACTGATTAGCATCATTTTAAACATAACCATGATGATACAATGTGTTGTAATGGAGAACTTGCGTCAAATTTCCTTCATAGGGTGCATCCTCTATAATAATATAATCAAATACATTGAACAGGATATACCTGACTATATTTATTTTGTTTCCATGAATTTCAAACAATGATCCTAGGATATGCTGAAATTTGCATGATTGTATGCTTCTATGATTGTTTATGTGTATCCATGCTACCATCTATATACAATAAGATTTGTAATTTGATATATATATGAATTCCAGGTTATTAATCAGACTCAAGTAATTTATGATGAAAATGCATATTATGTTGCGCAAACGAATGAACCATTTGTCATAGTCTTCATATACTACTGCATAGCACTCAGTTTTAAGAATTTCAAATAAAATGATACAAATAAAATCTGAAATTGAATTATACAATAAATTATTGTATGTGCACAAAGGCTTCACATTCTGCTGGATACCTCATAATTTTGAAAATTTATTCGAAGAGAATGTGAGAAAATAAAAATTCTAATATTCAATCCTAATGAGATCTAGATGCCTTAGTAGGATCATGTTTACTAGACACCATCAGTAACTGACATCAAATTCAAGGAACGATACCAAAATTACAAAAAACATCTTGAATTTCTTTGTCAACTGTCGTTAATCTATCAGACCAACTTATGTTCTGTACAGTAAAACAAAATCCATTCTTCCTTCTATCAGAGTTTGTGCATTTTGCGTCTAACATGTTTTCTCAGAGGCTGTCTCACACATAAAATAATCATCGGTAGAATTGAAAATTGATTTTCCTCCCTTTTCTTTCGCTTTAATGACTGTTTAGAGAAGGTAGTAGAAATGTATTGATATAATACTTACACTCTATTTTGTGAAGGCTATGATGAAAATGAAACACAAATCAATCAATAAGACTATAGTACTGAATAATAACGTCAATATAGATAGAAACTTGATAATACTATGTGTTGTAAAGAACACCTTATATCAACTTCACTTCGTTGATGTATCCTCCATAAATATATAACCAAATTTGTAACATTCAATAGGCTATTTATGGATATATTTCTTTTACTATATTTGCTTCCATGTATTACAGCAAACATATTCTTTAGATATGATGAAATTTGAAAGATTGTATGCTTCTTTCCATGTTTATGTGCATCTACGCAAGCATCTATACATGAAGATACGGTATTTGCCATGACTCCCTTACAATGAATCAGGTCCAGCTAATTTAGGACGCAAATGCATGTTATGTTGCATAAATGAATGAATCTATTTCCACAAAGTCCTCATGTACTGCTGTATGGCACTCAATGTTTGGACATTCAAACAAAATTAAACAAAATTAAACAAATAAAAACAGAAATTAAATTATACAATAAATCATTGTATGTGCACTAAGGCTTCACATTCTGCCGGATACCACATAACTTTTACCGACAAATGAATGGTCGATTTAGGGGAAATAATGATTTTCTACACTTCTGTACTATTGCTGTGATGACTGTTTAGAGAAAGTATTATAATTGTTTTGATATAATACTTACGCCCTGTTTTGTGAAAGATACGATGAGAAAGAAGAAATACAAAACAATCAATGGTATGATACTACCGATTAACATCAGTCTAGATAAGAACATGTTGATATTTTTAAGCTTTAATGGAGAACTTACATCAACGTTACTTCATAGGTGTATCCCCTATAACAATATAACCACATTCCTAATATTCAACAGGATATCTATGGCTAAATTGTTTTCACTGTATTTGTTTCCATGTATGATTCCAAACGTATTGCTATGACATGATGAAATTGGCATGATTGTATGTTTCTATGTTTCCATATTTATGTGTATCCCTGCATGCAACTATACAAGAAGATATGTAATCTGGTATGAATTCCAGATTACTAATCAATCTCAAGTAATTTATGATAAAATGCATGTTATGTTGCACAAAAGAATTAATCTATTTACACAAGGTCTTCACAAACTGATGGATATCACTCAATTTTGGAGTTTCAAAGAAAATTAGACAAATAAAATCAGAAATTGCATTATACAATAATCATTCTGTGTGCACAAAGGCTTCACATACTGCTGGATACCACATGACTTTGTAAATTGAGTCACACCGGAAGTGAGCAAATAAAGATTATAATATTGAATCCAGATGAAATCTCAATCCCTTATTAGCATCATGTTGACCAGACATCATTATAAACTGACATCAAATTTAACGAATCACACCAAAATTACGATGGTCTATTATAAAGAAAAATAAACAAAACATCGTATCGTTACAGAAACAAAATTCAACATCATACTGTTTCTCATAAATTCAACTGGAATTTCGTTGTCATCTGACTGTAATGTATCATACCAACGTATGTGTTCAACTGTAAAATAAAATATAGTGTGACCCAGCTATAACACTGTAGGTGGAAGCCAAAGAACCCGCCCGTGTTATAGACCGAACCATGTTATAAGCATCCATGTCATTTAGCTGAAGAAAATGATGCATGTTCCCCAAAAACATTGCGGAGGGGGTAGGTAATAAATGCGGGCGATAAAATACGTCCTTCATTGGCACAGTTACCTTCTTAAATTAATGCATATTAAATGAGAAATACATCTGTAGTGAAAACAGTGAAGGCACATATAATAGTTTACATTATTTAGAGAACCACGAATTGGTATATATACGCGAATACTGTTTATATATACATGTTTAATGTATAGTATGAATAGAGATTCAACATCGTGTACTCACCATCGAATCTCATCATATGCATTAAATCCACAATACAATCGATTCCATCGAAAATATGCACACACAGAGATTTAAAATATTAATTTTTGTCACATGTCATATTAGTCTGAATTCAGTGGAAAAACATAGCACAATCACGTTACGAATGACGAAGTACATTTACTTTTCAGGACGTCCCAATTCACTAGACGTTAGTTAGCGTTTTAAGCCGCCGTTGTTAGCATTCATAAGCATAAACATTTTCCCTGCAAAAAGGAAACTTTCATGGCACAGTTAACGTGTTCCAGTCACATTGGAAAATGCAAAAATCCATCCGATTTCATTACTTTTGAGTTTGGTACTGAATTAATTTCTTTAAAGAAAAGTTGTTTGTTTTTATTGAAGATTGTAGTCGGCTTTCTTTGATGAAAGGTGCATGCGTTATTGAAGTCACCGCTAAAGGATGGCTTTGGAGAACCAAACAAAAGCTCATTTTATAATGTGGCGGCAACATCAAATAATTGTATTGCATGATTGTGACTGTTTTTGTTTTTGTTTTCCATTTGCCGAGTACGTTTTCATAACAATCGATGCTTCAAAGGTAATCTGTTTCCTTTGGAATTTCTACAAACTATTTTATCTGGGTACATTTTTAAAAAGGAATTGGCCATAGTTTGATCTATTATAGTTACTGTTCTTCCCTGCCTATTGAATAAACCAATAAGTAAGATGGGTGTGTATGTGTTTTGTTTTTATATTTTTGTTAGCAACGTGATGCTGCCTTCCACGCATGCGTCCGAAATTTAATTCTGACAGAAAAGAAGAGGAATTTTACTTACCATCCGCATATAAATGTCAGTCTTTCTAACATATTAATTACTAGAGAACGGCCGAAAATAAGCGGATTATGATTTAACAATGCACTATTTAGATGGTTTATCAATACAGACAAAGAATTTGTTTTTAATGTAACAATATATAAATTTCAGCGCATTTTATATCCAGTTTGCGGTTTCATGTCATGGGGCTCTGAATTTCTGCACTCGAAACCAATGGATATATATATACAGGTTTAAAACAGCCAACACCGTCGCCAGTAAAAAAATCGACAGATGATATATTTTACTTCCAATAAGGTAAAGAAAATCCAAGTTTGCGACATTTGCGAAGCCCTACGCGATCCCAGAATAAACGTTTTACACGTTATTTCTCGTACGTTTAAAAAAAAAAAAAACAACTTTTTCGTGTACAAGAAAATAACATATAAAATTGCAGGAGCAACGCCACGATCGTCTTGTATTCTTTAAAAAAGATCTCTTCCCCAAAATGATAATACGCTTTTAACGTTTTTTTTGTACTTTTAAGAAAGAATTTATTTTTCGTGTATGAGAAAAATACATGTATATGAAATTTTGTGAGCCACACAATGACCGTGTTATATCCGATTTCATGTTATAACGGCACATGCTATAGCGCGGTCACACTGTATATTCTTTCTTCTATCAAACTGTGTGCAATTTGCTTCTCATATTTGTTCCTCAGGGATTAATTTACAGAGAAAAGAATGGTCAATGGAAGGGAATAGTGATTTTATTCTCTTTTGTTTTGTTAGTATGATGACTGGTTAGGGAAAGTAGTAGAAATGTATTGATATAATCCTTGCACACTGTTTTGTGAAGGATATGGTGAAAAAGAAGAAATACAAAACATTTAATAACATGATAATACTGATTAACATCACTATAGAGAGGAACGTGATGATACAGTGTGTTAATGTATCAAAGTTTTCTTTGAACATTTTCTCTCAAGGATTGTTTTACACAAAAGAAGAGAACTTGCATAAACTTAACTTCATATGTGTATCCTCCATAATATGACCAAATTATTTACATATAACAGGCTATGTATGCCTATATTTTTTGACTACATTTGTTTCCACTTGTTATGCCATACATGTTCCAAGGGTATTCTGAAATTTGCATGATTATGTGTTTCTAAATATGTTCATGTGTATCCATACATACAACTACACGTGAAGATGCATGTATGTAACTTTATATGAATTCCTGCTTATTGCTCAGTTTGAACTAATTTATAATGCAAATCTATTTTATGTTGCAAAAACCAATGAATATATTCCCACAAAATCTTCATATAATGCGCCATAGCACTCATTCTTTTCAATTTGAAACAAAATAAGACAAGTAAAATCTGAACCTGAATTTTACAATATATCACTGTGTGAACAAATGCTTTACATTCTGCTGGATACCACATAACTTTAGAAATTTATTCCAACATAATGCGAGCATTTAAAACAAAATTATAATATGCAATCCTGTTGATATATCTTTGCCTTATTAGGATGATATTGACTAGACATCATCTCAAACTGACGTCAAATTCAAAAAATTATACTGTAATTACAATGCTGTTTTAAAGAAAATAAACATAACATAATATTAAAAATTCAACTTAACAATATTACTATTGAATTCATCTGAATTTCCTTGTCGTCTGATTCTTATAAATAAAGCCAGCTAATGTTCTCTACAGTGAAACAAATTCTATTCTTCCTTCTATCAAATTTTGTTCAGTTTGTTTCTAACATTTCCTCTCAGGGATTATTTTAAATACAAAAGCATGGTCAATGGAAGGGAAAAACGATTTTCTACCGTTATGTGCTGTCTCTATGAGAACTGCTTATAGAACGTATTAGGTATGTTTTGATATAATACTTACGCCCTGTTTTGTGAAAGAAAGAAGAAATACAGAACAATCAATTATATCATAATTCTAACATCAGTACATAAATGTACATGATATAATATGTTCTACTGGAGAATTTGCATTAACTCTACTTCATAGGCGTATCATCTACAACACTAAAACCATTTTCCTAACATTTAATAGCCTATGTATGGCGATATTTCTTTTATTATATTTGTTGCCAAGTATTATATGTATCTATTCTACAGAAAAATGAACAAACCATAATACTGATATAGATACAATATTTCACACGATAATGTTTTTATTCATCTAGCATTTTTTTTGTCATCGGACTCTAATATATTATACGAACTTATCTTCTCTTCATTAAAACAAAATCCATTTTTCCTTCAATGAAATATTGTGCCGTTTGCCTCTACTATTTTCTCTCAAAGATTATTTTACAGACAAAAGAATGGTAAATGGAATGAAAGAATTGTTTTTCTTCTATTTTGTGCTGTTGCTAGAATGATTTTTTCACCTTTTTTGTGTCGCCTTAATGACTGTTTGGAGAAAGTAGTAGAAATGTGTTGATATAATACTTACACTCTGTGTTGTGCAGAATACCATGAAAAAAGAATACAAAACAATCAATAATATCTTACCAATAATTAACATAGGATATATAAGAATATGATGCAAAAATGTGTTGTAATGGAACATTTGCATCAATTTCACTTCATCGGTGAATCCACCATAATAATATAACCATATTACTAAAATTGAGCAGGCTATGTATGGCTATATTTCTTTAACTATATTTGTTTCCAGGTTTTATAACAAAAAAATTTCTAGGATATTCTCAAATTACTACAATTGATACCTTCTATTATAAAAAAAAAATAAAAAAAAACATAATAGTGTTACAGAAACAAAATTCATCATAACAATATTACTATTAAATTCAGCTAGAATTTCGTTGCCATGTGACTCTATTCTATCATACCAACTTCTCTTCTCTAGAGTAAAACGAAATCCATTCTACATTCAATCAAATGTTTGTGCAATTCTGTACTTATATTTTTTTCTGCCGTATTAGTTTACAGACAAAATAATAATCAAATGAAGGGGAAAATGGCTTTCTATACTTTTGTACGTTAGCGATGATGACTATTGAGAGAAAGTAGTAGAAATGTAATGATAAATACTTACCAGCTGTTTTGTGAAGCATATGATGAAAAAGGACGAAGAGGAAACAATCAATAATGAGATACAACTGATTAATATTATTATAGATAGCAACAAGATGACATAGTATGTTCGAATGCAGAACTTGTATCAACTTTACTTTGTAGGTGTATCCTCTATAATAATTTAACCAAGTTCTTTACATTCAACAGGTTGTGTATAGATATACTGCTTTCATTATATTTCCTTCCTAGCAAACGTACTCTGTAATTTGCTGTGATGTAGAGTTTATTAATTAATCCAAACTAATTTTACCACGAAAATGCATGTTATGTTGCACCAATGAATGAAAATCAAAGAAACTTAGACAAATATAATCAGTACTTGAATTTTACAATAAATCATTGTGTGTGCTCAAAGGCTTCACATTCTGTTGGATATCACATAACTTTGGATGTTTATTCCAACAGAATGTGAGCAATTACAAATTCTAATATTCAATCCTAATGAGATCTCATTGCCTTAAAAGGATAATGTTTACCAGACATGATCACAAATCGACATCACAACATAATATTGTACAGAAACAAAATTCAACATAATAATATTTCTTTTAATTTCATCTAGAATTTCTTTGTCATCTGACTCTATCATACCAACGTATGTTCTCTACAAGAAAGAAAACATCCATTTTTCCTTCTATCAAAATTTGTGCAGTTTTCTGCAAACAATCTCTCTCAAGGTTTATTTTACAGAGACATGAATTGTCAATGGAAGTGGAAAATGGATTTTCTACTCTTTTATACTGTCTCTATTAAGACTGTTTCGAGAAAGTAGTAGAAATGTATTGATATAATACTTACACTTTTTTGAAGGATATGATGAGAAAGAAGAGATACAAAACACTCAATAATATGATGCTACTGATAAAATCGGTATTATTTATGAACATGGTGATACAGTGTGTTGTAATGGAGAACTTACATCAGCTTTACTTCATAGGTTTATCCTCTCTAATAATATAACCAAATTCCTAACATTGAACAGGCTATGTATGGTTGTATTTCTTTCACGATATTTGTTTCATATGTTGTAGCAAACTTATTTATATGATATGCTGAAATTTTGCATGATTGTATGATTCTATCCATGTTTATGTGTATCCATGCATGTTATGTTTCACAAATGAATGAATCTATTTCCTCAAAGTCTTCACATATTATTGCATAGCATTCAGTGTTTGGAATTTCAAATAAAACTAGAGAAATACAATAAGAAATTGAATGAATCATTGTGTGTGCACAAAGGCTTTACATGCTACTGCATATCATATAAATTTAGAGACTTGTTTTCAACAAAATGTGAGCAGTTAAAAATTCTAATATTCAATCAAGATGATATTCAATCAGTCCCTTATTAGGATCATGTTTAGTAGACATCATAAGCTGACATGCAATTGAATAAATTATACTGAAATTAGAATAATCTGTTATAAAACAAATCAACAAAATATAAGAATGTTGTCATCTGACTCTAATCTATCGTACCAAATTATGTTCTCTAGAGTAAAACAAAATTCATTCCTGCTTCTTTAAAAATGTGGTGTAGTTTGCTTCTACCATCTTTTCTCAGGGATCATTTTACAGACAACAGAATGGTCAATGGAAGGGACAAAATGAGTTTCTACTTTTTTGTGTTGTTCTTATGATCACTGTTTAGAGAACGTAACAGACATGTATTGATATAATACTTACCATCTGTTTTGTGAAGGATGTGACGAGAAAGAAGAAATACAAATCAATCAATAATATGATACTACTGATTAACATCATTCTAGATAGCAACACGATGATACAATGTGTTGTAATGGAGAACTTGCATCAACTTTATTTTATATGTGTATCCTCTCTAATAATATAAACACATTTCTAAGATTTAGCAGGCTATTTAAGGCTATATTTCCCACACTATATTTGTTTCCATGATTTGCAACAAACTTGTTCCTTGAATATGTTGAAATTAGCAAGATTGTATGATTATATCAGGTTAATGAGTAACATGCATGCATTTTTGCATGAAGATATCTAATTTGCTATGTTGAAAATACATGTTATGTTGAACAAATGAACGAATCTATTTCCACAAAGTTCTCACATGCTGCTGCATTGTACTTAATCTTTGCAACTTCAAATACAATTAGAGAAATAAATTTAGAACTTGAATTTTACAATATATCATCGTGTGTGCACAAAGGTTTTACATACTGCCGGATACCCCATAACTTTGGAAATGTATTCAGACAGAATGTGAGCAATTAAAAGTCATAATATTCAATCCTGATGAGATATCAATGCCTTCTTAATATCACGTTGACTACTCATTATAAGCCGACGTAACATTTAATGAATGATTCAGAAATTACAATGTTCTATTGCAAAAACCATAAATAAAGAAAACTCAGTACTGATTCAATAATAAAATTCAACATAAAATATTTATGTTATATTGATCTGAATTGTATTTGTCATCTGACTCTAATCTATCATACCGACTTATCTTCTCTACAGTAAAACACATATAAGTTTCCTTCTATCAAATTTTGCACAATTTGCTTGTAACATATTCTCTCAAGGATTATTTTACAGAAAAAAGAATTGTGAATGGAAGGAAATAATTGATTTTCTACTCTACTGTTCTGTTGATATGATGATTGTGTAGAGCAAATAGTAGAAATGTATTGATATCATACTTACACTCTGTGTTGTGAAGTACATAATGAAGAAAAAAATCAATAATATCTTACCACTGATTAACATCAATATAGAGAGGAACATGATTATGCAATGTGTTGTAATGTAGAATTTGCTTCATAGGTGTCTCCTCTATAATTATATAGCAAAACTCCTAACATGGAGCTGAAATATGCATAATTGTAGGTTTGTATCCATATTTCGGAGAATCCATGCATACATCTATATATGAAGATATTTAATTTGGTGTCAATGTCTTGTAGTTTATGAATCACAACTAATTTGTAATGAAAATACATGCTATGTTATACAAATGAATGAATATATTTATATTTCCACAAAATGTTCACATACTGCTGCATATCACTCAATTATTCGAATCTCAAACCCATAAAGGCAAATAAATCAGAAATTGAATTAAAGAATAAATCATTGTGTGTGCACATTGGCTTCACATTTTGCTGGAAACCACATCACTTTGGACATTTATTCCAAAATAATCTGAGTAATTAAGAATTCTAATATTCAATTCTGATGAGATCTCAGTGCCTTATTAGCACGAAACAAACAAAAACATCACAAACTAAGATCAAATACAATGAATGAAACTGAAATTACCATCTCTATTATAAAGACAAATAAGCGAAACATAATATTGTTACAGAAACTAATTTTAACATATCAATATCGCTATCAAATTCATTTAGAATTTCAATGTCACCTGAATCTAATCTATCATGCCAACTAATCTTCTCTACAGAAAAATAAAATTCTTTATTCTTTCTATTAAATTTTGTTCAGTTTGATTCTTATATTTTCTCTCATGGATTATTTTACATGCAAAAGAATGATCAATGAAAGGAAAAACGTAATTTTGTACTCTATGTTGACGGTTTAGAGAAAGTAGTAGACTTTGAATTGATATAATACTTACTCCCTGTTTTGTGAACGGCATGATGAAGAAGAAGAAATACAAATTAATCAATAAATGTCAGCAGCTTGACTTCATGGTTGTATCCTCGATAACATAACCAATTCCTAACCTTGAACATGCTATGAATGGCTATATTTCTTTTGCTATAATTGTTCCCATGGAAACTAGTAAACCTTTTCCTAGAATATGTTGATATTTGCATGATTGTTTGTTTCTATCCATGTTTATTTGTATCCATTCATTCGCCTGTACATAAAAGAATGTAATTTGGTATAACGTCCTGGTAAACAATCAATCTCAACTCATTTATGATGAAAATAAAATTCATATTATGTTGTACGAATGAATGACTCTATTTCCACATAGTATGCATATTGTTGGATAACACTCGATGTTTGGAAATTCGACAAAATGAATTATACAATAAATCATGGTGTGTACACAAAGACTTCACATTCTCTTGGATACCACATAACTTTGGAAATGTATGCCAACAGAATGTGAGCAATCAAAAACTCTAATATTCAGTCTTGATGAGATAGCAATGACTTATTAGGATCATGTTGACTAGTCATGATCACAAACTGACACGAAATTCAATGAATGATACCGACATTACAATGCCCTATTAACAACTTCACAATATTACTATTAAATTCATCTAGAATTTCTGTTTCAACTGACTCTAATCTATCATATCAATTTATATTCTCTACAGTAAAATTAAATAAATTCTTCTTTGTATCAAAGTTGTGAAGTTTGCTTCAAACATTTTCTCTTGGGGAATTTTTTACATATAAAATAATGATCAATGAAAGGAAAAAATGATTTTGTACTCTCTGTTGACAGTTTTGAGAAAGTAGTAGACTTTGAATTTAAATCATACTTACGCCCTTTATTGTGAGGGGCATGATGAAAAAGAAGAAATAACAACAACAAAAATCATAGGATACTACTGATTAACATTGGCATGGATAGGATGATAATGATGACACAATGTGTTGTAGAAGAAACCTTACATCAACTTTACTTCATAGGTGTATCCTCGTAAATAATATAACCGAATTCTTAACATTGAACAGGCTATAAATGGCTATATTCCTTTCACGATATTGCTTTCTGTGTATTATAGCAAACTTCTTCATAGCGTATGCTGACCTTTGCATGTATGTATGCTTCTATAGATGTTTGGGAGTATCCATGCATGCATCTATACCTGAAGATGTGCAATTTGGCATGAAGTCTTGGTTAATAATCAATGGCAACGAATTTATGATGAAAATGCATGTTATATTGCACAAATGAATGAATCTATTTCCACAAAGTCCTCTTATCCTGCTGTATAGCGATCTATTGTTGGGAAAATTAAAACGAACAGATTCAAAGCAATATGATACTACTGATTAACATCAGTATAGATAAGAACATGATGATATAATAAGTTTTAATGGAGAACTTGCACCAAATTTACTTCATAGCTGAATCGTCTCAAAGAATATAACCAAATTCCTAACATTGAACATGCTATTTGTGGCTTTAATTTTTATACTATATTTGTTTCATGTATTGTAGCAGACTTGTTCCAAAGATATGCTAAACTTTGCATGATTGTATGATTCTATAGATGTTTATATGTATCCATGCATGCGCCTATATATGAAGATATATAATTTGAAATGAATTCGTGGTTAATAATCAACTGCAACTAATTTACAATGAAAATGCTTGTTATGTTGCACAAATGAATGAATCTATTTCGACAAAGTCCTCATCTACTGCAGCATAACACTCAGTTGTTTGGAAAAATAAAATAAAATTAGACAAATAAGATCAGAACTTGAATTATACAAAAATATCATTATGTGGGCATAAAGGTTTCACATTCGGTTGGATGTGAGATAACATTGGAGAATCTGATCAATTAAAATGTCAATTATTTCAGGATCATGTTAACTTCTTTACAAACTGATATAAAATTCAAAGAATAATACGGAAATTAAAATGCTCTATTGTAAAGAAAAATAAAGAAAACATAATAGTGTTACAGATACAAAATTTAACATAACAATATTACTGTAAGTGCACATCTTTGTCATATGACTATCATGCGAACTTATATTCCCTACTATAAAATTTACTCCATTCTTCCTTCAATGAAATTTTTTTCAGCTTACTTCAAACGTTTTGTCTTGGATATCATTTTACAGATAAACGATTAGCAAAGGAAGTGAAAAATTGATTTTCTACTCTTTGTACTTTTGCTATGAAAACTGTTTAGAGAAAGTAGTAGAAATGTATTGGTGTATTACTATTGGTGTGTGTTTTGTGAAGAATATGATGGAAAAGAAGAAATAAAAAAACATGATACTGCTGAAAAATATCAGTATATATATATATATATATATATATATATATATATATATATATATATATATATATATATATATATATATATATATATATATATATATATATATATATATATATATATGAAGATGATGTTACAATGTGATGAAATGGAGAACTGACAACAACTTTAGTTCATAGGTGTGTCGTCTATAATAATATATCCAAATTATCATCATTAAACAGAGTATGTATGGCTATATTTATTACACTATTATTTTCCTGGTATTATTGCAAACATGTTCCTAGGATATGCTGTAATTTGCATGATTGTATGTTTCTATGGATGTTCATGTATATCCATCTATGAATCTATGCATGGAAATGTGTCATTCATTATAAATTCCTGGTTATTATGCAATGTCAAGTAATTTCTGATAAAAATGCATGTGCTGTTGCACATACAAATGAATCTATGTCCACAAATTCTTCATATCCTGCTGCATAGCACTCATTGTTTTGGAAATTTAAATAAATTTAGACAAATACAATCAGAAATATGCGATGAATCATTATTTGTGTACAAAGGCTTCACATTCTGCCAGATAACACGTAACGTTGGAAATTTATTCAAACAGAATCGGCGCCATTAAAGAATTGTGGTATTCAATGCTGATGAGATCTCAATGCCTAATTAGGATCAAATTCAATGAATGATAATAATAATAATAATAATAATATTAATAGTAATTATAATAATAATAATAATAATAATAATAATAATAATAATAATAATAATAATAATAATAATAATAATGATGACTTTGTATAGCGCCTAATCTTTAGAAACTCTAAGCATTTTACAACATTAGACAACACCTATAACATAAAAAACCCATATATAATGATATGATTAAAAAAATAAACACCATGAAATTCGAAAACATAAAAAACATGCTGAGAATATTTAAGGTAGGAAACATTATTAGGTCTTTAGGTTTGTTCTTGCAATCGGAATAAGTGAGTTTTTAGAGCAGTCTTGAATGTGATCACAGTGTCTTTGTAATGATACAGAAATTACTTTGCTCAATTCTTCGGAAAAATGAACAAAACATAAATTTGATTGAGAAACAAAATGCTACATAATAATGAAAATAAATTTAAAATTAACGAAACATAATGTTATAGACACAAAAAATTAAGCATAATATTATTACTACTAAATTCATTTATTTGTTATATGACTCTAATCTATCATACAAACGTATGTTCTCTTCAGTAAAACAAAATCCATTCCTCCTTCTATCAAATGTGCAGTTTGCTTAACATATTTTCTCTTAGGCATTGTTTTACACACAAAAGCATGGTCAATGGAAGGGACGTAATGATTTAGTCCTCTTTTGTTTTGCTCTACTATTATTGTATAGAGAAAATAGTAGAAATGTACTGGTATAATACAAGTTGTTTTGTGAAGGATATGATGAATGAAAGGTCATTGGCAGGGAAAATGATTATCTACTTTTTTGTGCTGTTCTTCACTGTTTAGAGAAGGTAGCAGATATGTATTGATATCATACTATCATACTTACCAGCTGTTTCGTGAAGGATATGATGAAAAAGAAGAAATAGAAAACAACATGATACTACTGATGAACATTAGTATATATAGGAATATGATGATACAAATTGTTGTAATGGAGAACTTGCACCAACTTTACTTCATAGCTGAATCTTCTCTAAAACAATGATATGATGCTACTGACTAACATTAGCTTGGATAAAAAGATGATGATATAATGTGTTGTAATGGAGAACTTTCATCAACTTTACTTCATAGGTTTATCCTCTCTGATAATATAACCAAATTCCTAACATTGAAGTGGCTATATTTCTTACACTATATATGTATCCATATATTACCGCAAACTTGTTCATAGCATATGTTGAACTTTGCATGATTTTATGTTTCTATCCGTGTTTATGTGTATCAATTCATTCATCTATACATGAAGATATGCAAACAGGTATACATTCCTGTTTAATAATAAGTATCAAATACCTGATGATGAATATGCATGTCATGTTACAAAAAATAAATGAAACTATTTACACAAAGTCTTAATATCCTGATACATAGCTCTCATTTATTGGGAACTTAAAATAAAATTTCGCAATTAAAATCAGAAACTGAATTATACAAGAACCTGAATTTTGCAATATATCACTATGTGCACAAAGGCTTCACATTCTGCTGGATATCACACAAATTTGGAAATTTATTCTAGCAGAATCTGCACAATTGAAAATTATAGTATTCAATCATGTAGACATCTCAATGCCTTATTATGATCATGTTGACTAGATATCATCACATGGTGATATCGAATTCAATGCATGATACAGAAATTACAATGCTCTATTATAAAGAATTATAAACAAAACATAACATTGTTACAGAAACAAAATTCAACAAAATATTACTATGAACTTCATCTAGAATTTCTTTATGTTCTGGTCAACTTGTATGCGGTTTGCTCTTTACGTTTTCCCTGAGAGTTTATTTTACACACAAACGATTGGTCAATGGAAGGGACAATTTATTTTCTACTCTTTTGTATTGTTGATATAAGGTCTGTGTAAAGAATGTAGTGGAATTGTATTAATGTAATACGTACCATCTGTTGTTTTTGAAGAATATTCCCAAAACGAGGAAATAAAAAGAAAAGTCAATAAAATGATACTTTTGAATAAGCTCAATATAGATAGGAATATTATGACACAATGTGTTGTAATGGAGAACTCGCATCAAGTTTACTTCATAGTTGTATCCTCTACAATAAAGTAACCAAATTTCTAACACTGAACAGGCTATGTATGGCTATATTTCTTTCATTATAATTGTTTCTATGTATTACAGGAAACATGTTCCCAGGACATGATGAAATTTGCATGATTGTATATTTCTGTCCTTGTCTATGTGGATCCATGAACGCATCTGTAGATGACGATCTTCAGTTTGGTATGAATTCATGGTTGTTGATGAATCTCAATGAAATCAAGATGAAAATGTATGTTACGTTGCACAAATGAATTGATCTATTTCCACATTCTTCATACACTGTAGCATAGCACTCAATATTTTGGAAATTCAAATAAAATTAGACAAATCTGAAATTGAATTACACAATACATCATTGTGTGTGCACAAACACTTCACACAAACACTACCAACTTATGTTCACTACAGCAAAACAAATTCTTCCTTTAATCAAATTCTGTTCCGTTTGCTTGAAACATTTTCTCTAAAGGATCATTTTACAAACAAAAGAATGATAAATGGAATGGAAAATTGATTTTCTAATCTCTTGTAATATTGTTATGATGAATGTTTAGAGAAAGGGGTTGAAATGTATTGATATAATACTTACGTTCTGTTTTGTGAAGGGAATGATGAAAAAGAAAAAATACAAAGAATATGATACTACTGGTTAACATCAGTATAGATAGGAATATAATTATATAATGTGTTATAATGGAGATCTTCCAGATCAATTACTTCATAGGTGGATTCTCTATAACAACGTAAATAATTCCTAACATTGAACAGTCTATATATGGCTATATTTTTACACTATATTTGTTTCCATGCACGATAGCAAACTTGTTCTCAAGATATCCTGCACTTTCCATGTATCTTTCTATCCATGTTTATGTGTATGAATCCATGTATTTATACACGAAGATATGTAATTTGGTATGAATTCCTGGTTATTAATCAATCTCAACTAAATTATGAAGAAAATGCCTGTTATGGTATACAGGTGAATGAATCTTGTTCCACGAAGACTGCTGCATTGTTAGCAAATGTTCTAAAATTCCAAATAAAATTAGACAAATGAAATCAGAATTTGAATTATAAAATACATCTTTGTGTGTACTGAATAGCTTCTCGTTCTGCTCGATACCACATATTTTTAAATAATTCTTCAAACAGAATCTGAGGAATTAAAAAACTTAATAGTCATCCTGATGAGATCTCAATTCCATCAGGACCGTGTTGACTCGTACACAAACGAACATTACATTCATTAAATGATACCGAAATAATTGCAGTGCACCATTATAAAGAAATATATAAAAAAGTAATCTTGTTTAATTTTTTTTAAAGAGAACGATACTGCTATTAAATTCAAATAGAATTTCTTTGTCGTCTGACTCTAATATGTCATACCAACATCTGTTCTCTACAGTAACACAAAATCTATTTTCCTAATATCAAACTTCCTGCAGCATGTTTCTAAATATTTCTCTCAGGGATTTTTTTAATAATGGTCAATAGAAGGGAAAATTTGATTTTCTAATTGTTTGTATTGTTTCTGTGATGACTGTTTGGTGAAAGTAGTAGAACCGTATTGATATTGTACTTACTTCCTGTTTTGTGAAGGATAAGATGAAAAAGAAGAAATACAAAACAATGATACTACTGATAACCATCAGTATAGATAGGAACATGATACAATGTGTTGTAATGGAGAAATCATGTATCAAATTTACCTCATAGGTGTATCTTACATAATAATATAACCACATTCTTAAGAAGCAATGTATGCCAAAGGTTATTTCAATGTATTTGTTTCCATGTAATATAGCAAACTTTTCCTCGGATATACTGAAATTCGCATGATTATATGTTTCCAAAGAGGTTTATATGCCTGAAGATATGTAATTTGGAATAAATCTCTGGTTCATGATACATCTCAACGAATTTATGACGAAAATGCATGCTATGTTGCACAAATAAATGAATCGATTTCCACAAAATCTTCATATACTTCTGCATATCACTCAATTGTTTGGAAATTCAAATAAAATAAGACAAATAAAATCACAAATTCAATTATACAACAAATCATCGTGTGTGCAGAATGCCTTCACATTCTACCGTATACCACATTACATTTGAAATTTATTAAAACGGAATCTGAGGAAATAAACATTTTAACATTGAATCCTGGTGGGATCTCATTAACTTATTGGGATGATGATTACACATCAATACAGGCTGACACCATTCAATAAACAATAAAAAAATCCAAATGCTCTATAAGAAAGAAAAATAAATAATATGTTCTTACAGAAGCAAAATTCAACATAACAATGTCAATATAACTTCATCTAAAATGTCTTTGCTATCTGACTCTAATCTATCATACCATCTTATGTTCACTACAATAAAACAAAGTCAGTACTTCCTTCTATTAAATTTTCTGCAGCTAACGTCTATTATATTATCAGGGATTTTGTTGCACAAAAAGGCATGGCCAATGGAAGGGGAAAAAAGATTTTCTACTCTATTACACTTTCTCTATGATGACTGTTTAGAGAAAGTAGTAGCAATTTATTGATATAATACTCACCAGCTGCTTTGTGAAGGTTGTGATGGTAAAGACGAAATACAAAACAATCAATAAATATGATACTACTGATTAACAATAGTACAATAGGTAACTTCCATATACTTTACTTCATAGGTATATTCCCTAGAATAACATAACCAAATTCCTAACATTAAATAGGCTATATATAGATATATCCATTTCACTATATTTGCTTGGAATTATTATAGCAAACTTGCTCCTATGATATGCTGAAATTTGCATCATTGTATATTACTATCCTTGTCTATGTATATCCGTGGTGTAAGGGGTGCTCATAGAGGGGTAGTACCTCTCGTGGGGGATGCAGTCGTACTCCCTTGAGGGTAGCTAGTCCACCTTTGGTCTCCACTTGGCGCTCAACTCTCACCTGTGGCTCAAAGAAGCTGAAACATGAGCGGCGGCGACACCACGGGCAACGGCTTCGACTGGCCGGTCAAACCAGGTTGAAGGTAACAGATGGGTTTCAGACCCCTGGCGAGTCAGGGATTGTCACCCAATGCATGTAAAGAGTGGAACCGGCCGATTGCTCGGAAGAACCACCAGCTATTGAACGGGCAGAAAGGCGGATCCAGCAAAGCGATGTGGAACGCTAAGAGCACGGCAAGACATGTAGGAAGCCTTGGTCGTCGACTGCATCCATTCTCCATTCCAGCCGTCTTGTCTACGTCTTGCAACTCAACAAAGTGGAGCCTGGACAAGAGAGTGAGGCTGACGCAGCGCAACTCTTCCTCACTTTAATCCAACTCACGCGCAAGTCATTTATGTCATCACCCGTGCCCAAGTCATACGGCAATGGGCGAGCTGCGACGCGGCAGGTGTGGATGCACTGGCAGCCGTAGTGGCGGACCTGCACGCAGGTGGCTCAGGCCATATGATCGTATTCCATTGATCTGAAGCAGAACTGGATGTCGGCAGACATCTGAGCGGCTAAGCAGTCCTCATCAGGATAGCGCTGCTTACCTCCATAGCCCGAGGAAGGGTATAGAAAAGGTGCCCCAATAAAAGCCTGCTTCATCTACCCCGACAAGCTTATCGCGCCTGGAGGGAATCCTATTCTTGCGGTCGAAACACAAAAAGAACCCCAAAAGGTTCCACTCACTCTGGTGCGTGGAACATACGCACTGTATTGGGTCGTGCAGAGGCTGACAGATCAGAGAGAAGAACTGCCCTGATTGCTAGAGAACTTGCTCGCTACAAGATAGAGATAGCTACCTAAGTGAAACTCACTTGGCCGACGAGGGCCACCTGACTGAAGTTGGAGCTGGTTACACCTTTTTCTCGAATGGACGTGGCACCGATGAACGTCGGGAGTCTAGAGTTGGATTCGCTGTCAAGTCGAGTTTGGTGAATAATCTCTCCATCTTACCAAAGGGAATTAATGATCGGCTTATAATGCTGAAGCTACCTTTATATGGAAAAAAGCAAGCAACACTCATTAGTGCTTATGCACCAACCATGACCCACTCACAGGAAGCCAAAGACAAGTTCTACCAGGATCCGGAAACTCTGATTGCTTCGGTACGAAAGTCAGACAAGCTGATCATTCTTGGTCATTTCAACGCCAGAGTTGGTGCGGACCACATCTCGTGGAAGGAAGTTATTGGTAGACATGAACTGGCAACTGCAACAGTAATGGACATCTACTCTTGAGAATGTGCGCAACATTTGATCTCCTGGTCACAACACCATCTTCCGTCTGCCTAACCGCAATAAAACAATTTGGCTGCACCTACGGTCTAAGCACTAGCATCAGGTCGACTACATCGTCAGTGTGACCAAGGCCATGTGTGGTGCTGACTGCTGGACAGACCACAGGTTACTGATTTCCAAGATAAATCTTAAAATTCAACCTCCCAGACGCCCAAAGGGAATAAAAGGTCCAAAACGACTCAACGTCTCCAGGCTGAAAGTCTGCAACAATGAGCAAGCTATGTCTGAAGCTCTGACAAGCCAGCTAGAAACCCCAAACTCTAATACCAAGGAAGCAGACGAATGCTGGATGGCCTTCAAACATCTGGTGTACTCCACTGCATCTGAAGCCCTTGGCGTCACTGCGCGAAAGCACCAAGACTGGTTTGATGAGAACTGTGAGGAAATACAGTCCCTGCTGGAGGAGAAGAAATAGTTTTTATTGTGCATACAACATCGACCCCAAGTCCGCTGCAAAGAAAGATGCCTTCAGCAGAGTCTGCCAAGCTGTGCAGAAGAAACTACCCGAGATGCAAGACACATGGCTGAGCCGAATGGCTGATGATATCCAGTTCTTTGCCGACAGACACGACGTGAAGAATTTATATAATGCTCTTCGTGATGTTTATGGCCCAGTAACATCAGGCACAGCCCCACTCTTGAGCTCCGATGGTAGCACTCTCATAACCGAAAAGGAGAAGATACTGGATCGCTGGGCGGAACACTTTGAAGATATCCTCCACAGACCCTCTTCCATCAACGATGAAGCGATCAACTGTCTACCACAGGTGGAGATGGACAATAGTTTGGCTGACCCTCCAACAGTGCTGGAAACTCATAAGGCCATTGAGCTCCTGTCCAGTGGTAAAGCTCCCGAAGCAGACTCCATCCCAGCTGAAATCTACAAGTCTGGTGGGCCTAAGTTAGTGGGAAGACTAACAGAGATGTTCTGTGCATGTGGAAGATGAAACGCATACCAAAGGAATTCAAAGATGCATCCATCATCGACGTTTACAAACGCAAAGGCAGTCGCCAATCATTCGACAACCATACAGGAATCTCTCTACTCTGCATCGCTGGCAAGGTCCTCATCAGGCTACTGCTGAACAGACTCACAAAACACCTTGATCATGGCCTACTGCCAGAAAGCCAGTGTGGCTTCAGAAAGGAGAGAGGCACCATCGACATGATCTTTGCTGCCAGGCAGTTGCAAGAAAAACGTGTTGAACAAAAGGCCCATCTATACACCACCTTCGTGGACCTGACTAAGGCATTCGACACTGTCAGCCCGTAAGGCCTTTGTAAGATCATGGCCAAATATGGATGTCCAGAAGTCTTTATTGAAATGGTGAGACAGTTTCATGATGGCATTCTTGCCAGAGTCCAGGACCAGGGTAACTATTCCAAGCCCTTTGCAGTTACGAATGGTGTGAAAGAAGGATGCGTCTTATCCCCCACTCTATTCAGCCTCATGTTCTTCGCAATGTTGATGGATGCTTTCAAAGAAGCGATGTTGCAGTAGGTCTCCGATACCGTCTGGATGGGAAGTTGCTCAACCTGAGGAGGCTCCAAGCCAAAACCAAAGTCCAACTTGGGAACATTCGCGACCTGCTGTTTGCAGATGACTGTGCCCTCGACTTCAGCACGGAGGAAGGCAGGCAACAGAGCATGAACCTTTTTTCCACAGCATTCTCCACCTTCAGACTCACCATCTCTACCAGCAAGAACGACGTTCTGTAACAGCCAGCTCCTGAAGAAGATTACCCGGAACCATCCATCACTGTCAATTGGCCATAAACTAAAAATATTAGACAGGTTCAGATACCTCGGCAGCACCCTCTCAGAAGAAGTCCACATAGACGATGAGGTCAACGCTAGGATTTCCAAAGCCAGCATATCATTTGGTAGACTCCGCTCAAATGTCTGGAATAGGACAGTCATCAAGCTTGCCACAAACTCAAAGCGGTTGTTCTCGCCAACCTCCTCTATGCTTGCGAGATATGGACTGTGTATAGCCGCCATGTTTAAAAGCTGGACCACTTCCATATGAGCTCCCTGAGGAAACTACTGAAAATCAGATGGCAGGAAAAGGTACCAAACACAGGTGCTCACTAAGGCCGGTATGACAAGCATCCACACCATGCTGTGCAAGGCACAACTCCGATGGGCTGGCCATGTTTTCCGCATGCTCAATAGAAATGACCAGAAACTGATATAAAATTCAATGAATCATACGGAAATTACAATGCTGTATTATAAAGACAAATGACCAAAAACATAATATTCTATAGAAACAAAATTCAATATTACCATTAACTTCGTCTTGAATCGCTTTGTATGTTGACATTAATCAGTTAAACGAAGTTATGTTCTCTACGGTCAGACAAACTCCATTCTTCCTTCTATCGTATTTTCTTCAATTAACTTATGTATTTTGTCTTGGGGATCATTTTACAGACAAAAGAATGGTCAATGGATGGGAAAAATTGACTTTTTACTCTTTTGTACTGTTGTGATCATGACTTTCTAAAGAAAGTAGTATATATGTATTCATACATTACTTACGTTCTGTTTTGTGAAGGATATGATGAAAAAGAATAAATACAAAGCAATCAACAATGTGATGGTACCGATTAACATCAGCGTAGATAGAAAGATGAAGATAGAATGTGTTGTAATGGAGAACGTACATGAACTATACTTTATACGAGTATGCTCTATAATAAAATAACTAAATTCCTAACACTGAAACGGCTATGCATGGCTATATGTCTTACACTATATTTGTTTATTTGTATTATAGCAATCCTGTTCCAAGAATATGCTGAAATCTGCATGATTGTATGTTTCTATAGATATTTGTGTCTATCATGCGCGCATCTATACATGCGTATGTGCAATTTAGTATGAATTCCTGGTTATTAATATATCTCAACTAATTGATGATGAAAATACATGATATGTTGCACAAAGGAATTACTCTGTTAATTAACCTATTTCTATAAAGTCTTTATATGCTGCTCTTAGCACCGAATTTTTCTGAAATTCAAAGACAATTCTATAAATCATAAGTTCAATTATTGTACAATAAACCACTATGTATGCACAAAGACTCACATTCTCCCGATTACCAAATAACTTTGGAAAATCAATAAAACAAAATCTGAGCAATTACAAAATCTAATATTCATCCTGACGAGATCTCAATTCCATCAGGACCATGTTGACTTCATCACAAACTGACTTCAAAATTCAATCAATGATATGAAAATTAAAATGCTGTATGATAAAGAAAAATAAACAAATCATAATATTGTTACAGAAAAGAAATTCAGCATAACAATATTTCTAATAAATTCATCTATAATTTAATTGTTATCTGACCCTATAATACCAACTTATGTTCTCTTCAGTAACACAAACTTCATTTTGACTTCTGTCATATTTTTTCATTAACTTCAGCCATTTTCTCTTGGGGATCATTTACAGAGAAAATGATAAAATTAACTTTGTACTCTTTTGTACTGTTGCAATGATGATTTTCTGGAGAAAGTGGTAGAAATGTATTCATATAATACTTACCTTCTGTTTTATGTAAGATATGATAAACAAAGAAATATAAACCATGATACTACTGATTAACGTCAGAATATATAGGAACATAATGATACAATGTGTTGTAATGGAGAAATTGAATCAACTTTATTTCATCGGTCGGTAAGGGGCCCCGAGTGGCCGAGTGGTCTAAAGCGCTCACCGTTCCGGATCACTGCCATCTCACCTCTGTCTGCGTATGTTCGAGTCCAAGGCTCGGCTAGCGTGGGTACGTGGGAAAGCCTGCCAGTAGCTTCTCGTGGGTCGGTGGTTCTTTCCTGGGTTTTCCAGGGTTCTTCCTCCACCAGTTATACTGGCCGCCATATATGGCCTATCTTGTGCTGAAAAATGGCGTTAAACCCTAGAACAACAAATTATTTCATCGGTGAATCATCTATGATAATACAACCAAATTGCTAACAATGAAAAGACTATGTATAGCTATATTTATTACACTATATTTTCTTCCATGTACAATAGGAAACTTTTTCAAGGAAATGCATTCATTTATACATGAATATATGCAATGTGGTGTTAATTCCTCAATTTATGATGAAAATGCATGTTATGTTGCACAAATGAATGAATATATTTCCATCAAGTCTTCATATCCTGCTAACAGCACTAAAATGTTGGGAAATTCTAAGACAATTACACAAATTCGTCTGGATGCAACATAACTCTGGAAACTGAATGAAACAAAATCTGAGCAATTAAAAAAATCTAATATTCATCCTGACGAGATCTCAGTTCCATCAGGATCATGTAGATGTCATCACTAACTGACCTCAAATTCAATCAAACATGGAGAAGAAGAAATACAAAACCACATGATACTGATTAACAACATTATACTACTGATTAACGTTAGTATAGATAGGAATATGATGACACAATGTTTTGTAATAGAGAACGTGCATCTTCTTTACTTCATAGTTGTACACTTTATAATAATATAACCAAATTCCTAACATTGAACAGCAAATGTATGGCTTATTTCTTTTACTATATTTGTTCCTGTATATTATAGTAAACTTCTTCATAGGATACACTGAGGTTTGCATGATTGTATGATTCTATAGAAGTTTGTGTGTATCCATGCATGCATTCATACGTCAAGATATGTAATTTGATATGCATTCCTGGTTGTTGATCTATCTCGACTAATTAATCATGAAAATGAATGTTGCACAAATGAATGAATCTATTTCCACAAAGTCTTCATATACTGCTGCATAGCACTAAATATTTGGAAATTCAAATGAAATTAGACAATTTAAATCAGAAATCGAATTATACAATACATCATTGTGTTTATGCCCTGATTTCACAATCTGCCAGATACCACATAACTTTGGGAATGTATTCAAATAGAACATGCACAATTAAACATTCTGGCATTTACTCCTGATGAGATCTCAGTGACTTATTAGGATCATGTTGACTAGACATCATCATAAATTGACATCAAATGCGATGAACGATACCAAATTATAATGCTTTAATATAAGAAAAAATTTAAAAAACCAATTAATTTTATATAAACGTAATTCAACACAACAATATTACTATAACTCCAATCTATCATAGCAACTTATGTTCTCTTCAGTAAAATAAAATCCATTCTTCCTTCTGTCAAAGTTTGTGCAGCTGCTTCTAAGAATTTCTCTCCGGGATTGTTTTACACACAGAAACACACATAAACATGGTCAATAGAAGGAAGAAATTATTTGCTATTGTTTTTTCTGTCTCTATGATGACTGCTTAGAGTAATTAGCAGTAATGTATTGGTATAATAATTACTCACTGTTTTGTGAAGTTTATGATGAAAAGGAATACACAGCAATCAATAATATCATATAACTGATTAATATCAGTAAATATAGGAAAATGATGATCCAATTTGATGTAGTGGAGAACTTGCATCAAATTCATCCAAGATGTTTCCTTCATCTGACTTTAATTTATCATACCAACTTATTTTCTCTACACTAAATCAAAATCCATTCTTCCTTTTATCAACTCTTGAGCAGTATGCCACTAACGTTTTCTCTCAGGGATAATTTTACAGAGAAAAGATTAGCCAAACTGAAGGGAATAGTTGATTTTCTACTTTTATCTGCTGTTACTACAATGACTGTTTAATGTCTGTACTAGAAATTTATTGACATTATACTTTGAGAAGGATATGATGAAAAAGAAGAAATACAAAACAATATGATACTACTTATTACCATCAACATGCATAGGAACATGATGACACAGTGTGTATGCGTGTGTGTGTGATTTCGATTTTTAACGTAGCTTTAACAATTTTTCAGTCATATCGCTACGATGTCTGCAGTGTGGCAATTTATAGTGATGTCTTGCACTGGGGCATAATGACGTAGATATGTCGTATGATGTCCCACCTAGTCAGATTATTCTGACACCAGGCCGACCAGTCCTAACACTAATCTCTGCATGCTGAGCGCCAAGCGAGGCAGCTGTTAGTACCATTTTTATAAGTTTTTGCTATGACTCGGCCAGGGATCGAACTCACGATCTCCCGCATCCGAGGCGGACGCTCTAACTACTAGGCCACCGGAGCGGTCCAATTTGTGGTAATGGAGACGTTGCATCAACATTACTTCATAGGTGTATCCTCTATAATACATTTAACCAAAGTCCTAACATTGAACAGGCTATGAATGGCTATATTACTTACGCTACATTTGTTTCCATGTATTATAATTTGTTCTTAGAATATGCTGAAAATAGCATGATCCTATGTTTCTGTAAATATTTATGTGTCTAAATCCATGCATCAATACATAAATATATGTAATTAGGATTGAGTTCAGAGGATATACTGACATTAGCATGATTGTATGTTTCTATGGATGTTTATGTGTATCAATGCATGTATCTATACATGAAGACATGTAATTTTCAATTGAATTGCTGGTTATTAATCAATCTCAACAAATTTATAATGAAAATGCATGCTATATTGCACAAAGGAATTAATCTATTTCCATAAAGTCTTCATATACTGCTCATAGCACTAAATTGTTGGGGAAATCAAAAAAAAATTAGACAAATAAAATCAGAAATTGAATTATACAATCAATCGTTGTGTGTGCACTAAGGCTTCACATTCTTCTTGATACCACGTAACTTTGTAAATGAATTCAAAAAGAATCTGAGCGATTCAAAAATCTAGTTTTTATCCTGACAAGATCTCAGTTCCATTCAGTATAATGTTGACTTCATCACAAAGTGAAATTAAATTCAATTAATAATATAAAGAAAAAATAACGAAACACAATATCATTACAGGAAAGAAGTTCAAAATAACAATATTATTATTAAATTGATATAGAATTTCTTTGCCATCTGAAACTATTATACCAACTTATGTTCTCTACAGTAAAACAAAAATCCATTCTTCCTTCCATTAAAACTTTTCAGTTTACTTCTCCATTTTCACTTAGGGATCATTTTACAGACAACAGAATAGTCAATGGAAGGTAAAAAGTGATTTCTACACTTTGTACTGTTGGGATGATGACCTCTTAGAGAAAGTAGTAGAAATGTATTTATATAATACTTATGTTCCGTTTTGTCAAGGATAAGATGAAAAAGAAAAAAATACAAAACAGTATCACACAACGAACTAACGTCAGTATAGATAGGACCATGATGATATAATGTTTTAAAATGGAGAACATGCATCTACTGTGCTAAATAGTTGTATCCTCTATAATAATATAACCAAATCCCTAACACTGCACAGACTATGCATGGCTATATTTCTTACACTATATTTGTTCCTGTGTATTATAGTAAACTTATTGATAGGATATGTTGACATCTGCATGATTTTTTGTCCAGTAGATGTTTATGAGTATCCATGCATGCATATATGAATCCGTGCGTCTATACATGCAGATGTGTAATTTGATATAAATTTCTTATCATTAATCAATCTCAACTAATTTATCATGAAAATACATGTTTTGTTGCACAATTGAAAGAATTTACTTCCATTAAGTGCTCAAATACTGGTTCATAGCACTCAATATTTTTGGAAATTCAAAGAAAATCAGAAAAAACAAATCAGAAATTGAATCATACAATAAATCATTGTGTGTGCACTACGGCTTCACATGCTCCTGGATACCACATAAATCTGGAAATGTATTCAAACAGAATTGGAGCAATTCAAAAATCTAATATTCATCCTGACGAGATCTCAATTCCATCATGATCATGTTCACTTCATCACAAACTGACCTCAAATTCAAACAGTGATGTGGAAATTAAAGTTCCCTATTATAAAAAATAAACAAAACATAATACTGTTAGAGAAAGCAAATACAACATAACAATACTTTTAAATTCATCTAGCATTTATTTGTCATCTGACTCTATCATACCAACTTATGTTCTCTTCCTTACAACAAATTAATTCTACCTTTTATCACATGTTCATTACTTTATTTCAAAATATTTATTTCAGAAATCTTTTTACAGACAAAAGAATAGTAAATGGAAGGGAAAAATTGATTTTCTACTCTTTTGTACTGTTGCGATGATGAATTGTTAGAGAAAGTAGTAGCAATGTATTCATATAATACTTACCATCTGTTTTGTCACAGATAAGATGAAAAAGCAGAAATACAAACAGTATGAAACAACTGATTGACGTCATTATAGATAGGAAATTGGTGATACAATGTTTTGTAATGGAGAACTTGCAGTAAATTTACTTCATAAATGAATCCTCTATAATAATATAACGAAATTCCTAACACTGAACAGGCTATGTATGGCTATATTTCTTACACTATATTTGTTTCCATGTAGAATAGGCAACTCATTATTAGGAGATGATGAGATTTGTATGATTGTATCTATGCATAAATATATGTAATTTGTATTTCCTGGTTATTAATTAACCTCAATTAATGTATCATGAAAATGCACGTTATTTTGCACAAATGAATGAATGTTTTGTCTGTCAAGTATTCATATACTGCATAGCACACAATTTTTTGAAATTATTTCAAATGAAATTAGACAATTAAATCAGAAATTGAATTATACAGTAAATAATTGTGTGTGCTCAAAGGCTTCACATTCTCCTGAGTACCACATAAGTTTGGAAATTTATTCAAGCATAATCTGAACAATTAATTCTAATAATCATTCCTAATGAGATCTTAATAGCTTATTAGGAGTTTGTTGAGTAGACATCATCACAAGCTGACATCAAATTCAATGAATGATACCGAAATTACAGTGCTCCATTATAAACAAAAATAAAATATAATATTGTTACAAAGAAACATTTATTCAACATAACAATAGTACTATCAATTCATCTAGTATTTCTTTGTCATCTTACTCTAGTCTGTCATACCAATTTGTATTCTCCACAGTAAAATAAAATCTGTTCTTCCTTCTGTCAAATATTCTGCAGTTAGCTTCTTACATTTTCTCTCAAGGATTATATTACACACAAAAGCATGTCCAGCTTGTTTTAAGTGTTATAGAAAAGTTGTTCCTGGGATATGCTAAACTTTGCATGGTAGCTTGTTTCTAATTTATTCTTGCAGTCATAGTGACCTTGAACTTAACCTTTTGGCATTAACTCAGAGAGCTCTTCGATGCCGAAATGTAGCAGTCCAGAATAATTTTTTCTTGAGTCATTAAACTTTTATTAGAAAATATAATGATTCGTCCAGAAAAAAACATACAGAGATTTTGTGACTGAATTGGGAATACATATTCATTTAGTAACACAATATTTCATGTTGACCTGATCGTGGTTAGAACATCCACCCAGCATGAAGGACGTCACGTGCTGAACCCGGCTGTGTAATATCAAAGTCTTATTAAAATTTGTTATAAATTGCTGCCTCATCTGGCGCTCAGCGAGGTTAGTGTTATGACTGATTGGCCTTGTGTCAGGATAACATGACTGGCTGGGACATGATGCCATATGTTTGCGGCATAATGCCCCTGTGATAGACATCACTATAAAATGTGCTGAAAATTGTTTAAAGTCACATGAAAAATGGAAATCACACACTCACAAACAACAATGGTAATGTGATGCCATAATCAACAGGATTCTTGCTTTACCATAGTGTGCAACTTGCATTATTGCCCAGAAAACAAAATTAGCAGCAAAGACATTGATGAATGGGTGGACTTTATGCTCAGATGCCTTTTGTTGATGTTTGGTAAACATTTTTGACTCGAGTATTGTTTAAGAAGGCATTTCATGAGTTTTCATTACTACTAATATTTTAATATGTCTAATGTTTCAATATATCTTAATACAAATAATCACTTTTTATTCAATTTGTCTTATATGCCAATAGTTATTGCGCATCGAAAGATTAAAAAAACTAATAAACGAAAGTTACTAGATCCATAGGTTAGATAATTTGTGTCCTAATTGCTTTAATACCAAAGCACGATATAAAATTGTATAAAATTTTAATAAAATAATTGATATGTTTATATCTCTTATAAAAATAGAATTGTATGTGTGATTGTTTGTCTCTAGTTTATTATTTTACTGATTCAGTTTTGATTAGAGACTCATGTATCCGTTTGGTCCTGTCATCTATATAAAATTGTCATGATGATGCATATCATGTATGATGTTACACAAATTACATAATTATTATTTTAAAATATAAAGACATCATTCGTTTCTTTGAAAACATTTTGTGCCTGAAGAAGCATTCAGTAAATGCGAAACTGGCTGCACATAATTATCGATGTTTGTGTTGTATTTGTTTATATCTCAATTCTGAAATTTTGAAATAGTGATCCGCCGGTAGAAACCTCATCTTTTAAATTCCAACTTCTGAAACTACCGGAAAAGTAAATGAAAAGAAGTCTTCACAGCAGTTTGAACTAATGTGTGGAAGAAGAGATCATTCCGTCAGGTTTGCGATTGAAACTAAAAATATACATCGGAAGCGGGAAAGAAGAATTCCAAAACTCAGCTTACGATCTTTTACATAACGTTTTCCTGAATATATTTGAGAGATTAGCAGAAGAGCAACATAAATGGTCACTATATTTAGGAATGCATATGGAAAGTGTTAGGGATGAACTGAAAAAGAAACTTGTTGGACATATTAAATGTATCAAAAATTAGAATCATCAGAAAATAATATAATTCTCAAGCAACATGAAAAGACAAAGAATTTACGAAAGAATAAACATCAGAGGCAACAAGTTAAAACAATTGGAGAACAGCATATAATCCATAAACAACCCGAAAAGCAAAAGCATAAAAGCAGCAAATCATCACAACAGCAGAGTCAGGAATGGCAAGAAAAGTATTCAAAACCGAAGGAAACTACGGTAAAGAACAGTAATAAACATATAGCGCCTCCCAAAATCTCAGTAAACCAAACAGCCAACATAACATCAATATTTTAAATTCAAACAAGAATTAAAATGATGAACAACAGCAGCGACAAAAATCCCCAAACTCCTCCAGGGCACAACAAAGAAGACATACGCAGAAGCCGTAAAACTGAAGGAATCAGAAACAGTTACCATGACAGACATTGAAAAACCTGGTTCAAGGTTATACAAGTACTACAAGTACTAATAGAAAGATCATCACAAGACAAAAGAGTAGGAGGTTCCATAGATTCAAATGTAGGAGAGAATGGCAAAGAAAACAAAGCTACGAAAACAAATTTAGAGAGGTAAAGAAACCGTGTTAAGTTTCTCACGTAGAAGATTAACTGGTAGTGATTATATACTGTTAGGTAAAGAACTAAGTTTTGTTTTAAACCAAAATATAATAAAATTAAATTAGCTTAAATTTTTTTTAATGTTTCTAGACACATGAAATTAAACGAATCTTTGATGATAAAGAACAAAACAATTCAGAGGGTGAATCAAATTATTTTCTTTCTAATACACAATTAAACCATCTTTCACACCACTAATGGACGTGACTCCCATGTAAATATTTATAGTGACGCTATCACACAAGAAATATTACATGAGAATCATTAAAATATATATTATTTTAATATTTCTAAGGATGCAATTGAGTCTTTACATCATCTAATGAATGAGGTATTGTGATTAAAAAGGCTGATAAATTATAAGGTATTATTATTATTATCAATCAGGAGGATTGTATTATAGAAGCTGAACGTCAATTAATTGATGAAACATACTACAAATAAATTAACGAAGACCCGTCATTCGAATTTAATTAAAATCTTCCACATGCACTCATGAAATCGCTAAGAATAATAATCAGTTCTAAATATTAACCAAAACTCATAAAAATCCTGACCATAGTTTCTCTTTAAATTATCCAAGAAAACTCATTATTTTTTGTTCTTATACTGAAAACGTATGCGAATTTATTGATGGTGTTTTACAACCGTTAATGGAATCACTTCCTTCATAATTAAATATACTAATGATTTCATTAAAATGCTGAAGCCGATTCCACAGCAGTCTGACAACTCAATCCTGGTATCTTTAAATGTGACATCACTATATACCAACATACCTCATGCAGATAGTATTAAAGCGTGTACATATTTTCTACATAACAATCCTAAAAATAAAACACTATCTAATAAAAAATATTGTAAAATGATAACAATTATCTTGGAAAATAATTATATTCAATTTAATAGTACAAATTACATCCAAATAATGGGTATGACAATGGTTAGTCCTATATAGCTCCTTCATAAGCTTCCCTTTTCACTGGTAAATTAGAAAAAAAAAGATTTTCTTCTAAACGAAAAGTTTAATCCAACTGTTTGGTTCAGATTGTTCGATGAAATCTTTATGATCTAGAACCATTCAGAAGAACTAAAAAAATCATTGATCGCATAAATCATGGTCACATGAAAATTAAATTTACTAATAATAATGCATCTAGTACGCATGTTTCATTTGTAGCTGTAAATGTAATACAAAAATATTGATAATAATGTCTCTACAAATGTTCATATCAAAGAAACTAATATCCACCAATATGTGGAATATTATTCATGTAATGTAAAAATGGTATACCATTTAACCAGGCCAAAATATACCAACACGTTATTTCAGATGAACATCAATTAAATTATTAGCGGAATGAATTAAAAACACATTTCCAAAATAGAAATTATCTTATGCATATAAATGATTCTGAACAAAGTCCATGATTTGGCTCAACATGAGGCTTTAAACACAGCAAAATGTATGAGAGAGAAACATACAATTCCTTTCACAACACAAGATAATCCTTCATTACCTAATACAGGCCTTGTATTTAATAAATATTGGAGTTTCCTAAATTTATCAAATAAAAACAGCGTAAAAACACTTTACAAAAATAAACCAATTCTTCAATTCTTGATTAAAGAAGATCCGAGAATTTGCAAGATCTTCTATCAGAACTAAACCGACAGAAAATAAAAAAGATGTTTTTCACCATCTAAATGTAATAGTCATCAGTGCTCTCAATAAGATAAAGTACTTATTTTAGTAGCTCCAATACAAAAGAAGTCTTTTCTGTACGTTATTACACTGACGGCGTATCAATCTGTAAAAATATAACAGGCAATATGGTAGGCAAAATTTTTTAACAAGTTTAAAGAATGTTACTGGATTCATATGTTAGATACTTTGTATCATAATGGCCTTAATACCAAGGCACTATAGAAAATTACAAAATTTTAATAAAAGAATTGATATGTTATATATCCTTTATACAAATATAATCGTATGTGTGACTGTTTTTCTCCATTTTATTATTTTACTGATTTATTACTAGTAATGGCAGCCATACCTGAGGAAGAGGGGACTGATACAAAGATGTTGCCCATGAAAATGGGTTAAAATTGGTCCAGTGTTTCTCAGAAGCCAAAAATATCAAATATTAAAGGATGAAGGGCGATTAAAGTGCATGATATATGCAGGGCCATACTATATGATCACTGGCTTTTTCCAGTCCTATGAGCTGAAAAGGAAAGAAATAACAATAAAATATGAAGTTTACATTTATATGCAGAGGAGGAGAGTTCTGGAAGTGAGTCTAGCAAATTATTGCCTTGCTAAGGCATATCAATTCGTATACTTACATGTATCCTCTGAATGATGTTCCTAAAAGTATTAAAAAATAATATTTTTAAACTTCATCGTTTATTCATCTTAGTAGTTTAAATTATTTACATCCAATAACATCAATTTATTTAACTCTCACTAAACCCTTTAGACAGAACTTGCTAAGCTTGTGATTATGGTGTTAGGAATCTGCAATATTTTTCACTTGCAAAGAGTGATAGTGATATCTGTCTATTATGGGAAGGAGTAAATTGGGCTGGAATTGGTTGATTAAGATATTTTAAAAAATGCCTCAATACAAATAAAATCCCTAATTATACTACTATACAAATTCAATCTATATCTGCTGGAGATACACCCTGGTCCGTGTCAGTTTTCACTACCAGCATGACATGATTTTTGCAAGCTTAAAACTATAAGCACTATAATTTAATGTCTGAATAAATCATCTATCTGGTATTGTTTTATATCTGTGAGCTTTGTTAGTAATTACCAAACAATCGCTAACTACATTATGCAAGTAATCTGCAATACTGATAGGAAAAAGCGATCTAATTGCCCCACATACATCGCTTAAAGGACTTGTCTACAGCATGGTATGACTTTTTCTGAAAAATCACTAACTAATGTACTAGATGTTTTATATATATATATATATATATATATATATATATATATATATATATATATATATATATATATATATATATATATATATATATATATATATATATATATATATATATATATATATATATATATATATATATATATATATATATATATATATATATATATATACATATATATATACATATACATATATATATACATATATATATACATATATATATACATATATATATACATATATATATACATATACATATACATGTACATATATATACATATATATAAATATACATATACATGTACATATATATACACATATATATATACATATACATATACATGTACATGTACATATACATATATATATAGATATACATGTACATGTACATGTACATCTACATATAGATATACATATACATGTACATGTACATGTACATATACATATAGCTATACATATACATGTACATGTACATATACATATACATG